>CM060912.1:102789617-104205242 GCA_030737875.1 Allium sativum
TCTACCGATAAAATCCTACTTGGGCCCGATATGGTTAGGGAAACCTCGGAGAAGATTGATTTGATTCGAAGGAGGATGAAAGCAGCACAAGATAGGCAGAAATCGTATGCTGATAAAAGGAGGACAGATCTTGAGTTTGACATTGGGGACATGGTTTTTATCAAAGTGTCTCCGTTACGGAATGTTGTTCGCTTTGGGTCCGTTGGGAAATTAGCGCCAAGGTTTGTAGGGCCGTTTCATATAAAAGACAGGATTGGGAAGATGGCGTATAGGGTGGAGTTGCCTGAGAAACTTAGTGGAGTACACGACGTATTCCATGTATCACATTTGAGGAAGTGTTTGCACAAGACCGCGGAGGTGGTAGAGCCGAGCTTGCTTAAAGAGGTGGAAATAGAGCGTGATGCAACAATTAGACGAGCTCCTACATGCATTCTTGGGTCGGAGATCAAAAAGTTGAGAAATCAAGAGGTCAGACTAGTTAAAGTGCAATGGGGAGATGATGAGAGCAATGCTACTTGGGAGACAGAAGGGAAGATGCGTTCGCTATACCCTTTTCTTTTTGAGGGTATGTCTTTTAATTTCTCCTTTATCGCTTAGCTTATCTTATCTTATCTTATCTTTAGTATGTCCTCTCATTAGTATCTTTGACCTTTAGTTAGGATAATCCTATGGTTGAAACATGTGTTTGAGACATGTTATGTATGATGGATGCAAAATGGATGCAAGTGGTTGCTAGTGGTTGCTCGTGGATGCATATATACACACACTTTAGGCACTAGATCGGCTCAGTCACTACATATTGCATATTGCATAAATGAATGTATAATGGTTGTACCATCATATAGATGCTGCATTCGGTTGAATGGATGTGCACGCATATAGAAGTAGTTTGTAAGCGATTAGGATATTTTGCATACATAATGGATGCATGGCACTATCATGAATTGCATCAAGGAGGTCAACTGAATCAGTGGACCGCCTGATTTTGCATTAGATACGGACATAGACACACACTGTGCATTTAAACATGAAAGCATTAGAAGTCTATAAGGACAATGGATGCCAGTGTTTGTTGATTGAGTAGATGGCTGATGATAGGATATAAACTTGAAGATTTCGGGGTCGAAATCCCTTAAGGAGGGGAGAATGTAACACCCCGTATTTCTGTTAATACTAATATTCACAAATTAAAAGAATTAATATTGAGAAATTTGCACGAAATAGCCTTAAAAAGGCATATAACAAATTTGAGATATGTGAATTGCCTTAAAAGGCGAAAAATGGAATTAAGACATTAATTGGAAAATTAATGTGTAGAAATGGTCATAAGTTAATTATGGATTAATTTGAATTCATGAATAGGTGCGTGTGTGTATATATATATATTTATATATATATATGGGCAGTTAATGTAAACATGAATAGAAGTTTATTAATTTGCTGAGTGTTTGCTGAGTCACTTCTGACTCATTGCTGAGTCAATAAGATAAACCCCATCTGGTCTGAATGGCTGCGGTTATTTCTAGGTTAAATCTAATGGCCTAAATGAATCCTAACATCTATAAATAAGTGGGTAGACTCTAACCCTAAATCACTTGAAAAATTGGAGAGCTACCGACATGCCGTTGCCATGGAGTTCAGCATAGCCGTCACAAACTAAAGAAGAAGAAGGCCTAATCTACAAACTAAATCTACTCAAATCAAATCAAAAGCTCTCTCTCTTTCTATTTCTCTTCTTTAAAATTGTGAGTATGATGAATCTCACAATATTATTATAAAATAATTTGATTAAGTTATGAATGGATCACAAGAAAGTGATATGAATTGTTATGTATTTGTAAATTATGTTGTGGATCTCTTGTTATGCTATTATGTTATCATATATATGTTGTTATTTTGTAGTGATTATGTTGTAAATAATCCTATGCTATGTCATATGTGATTAATCATGCTATGCTATGTTGTAAATCATATCATGCTATGTTGCAAATTTTGATATGCTATGTTGTAAATCTTATATATGTTGTAGATCTCATATTATCACATATGTTGAAATACTTATGTTATATGATAATGATGTCATGTTAAGTAGTGTTGAATCATACAAGTTGTAAAATCATGATGTTAGTATTTATGCGAATTGGATCATGTTTAAAGTTTATGTTTTTTTTATAATATATCTTGATTATGGGAATTTGCCTATTGGGTTAGGTGTACCCATATACATGAATCTACAAATTAATTGGATCTTGAATATGGGAATTTGCCTATTAAGTTAGGTGTACCCATATACATGAATCTATGATTAAATGAATTTTGATTTTTAGGAATTTGCCTATTGAGTTAGGTGTACCCATATAAAACCATATTGTTAATGATGTTGATTCACACATGTCCTATACAAGTCTATGAAATTTGATCAAAATCATATTATGTGAATTATGAATAAGTTGACACCCTTAGATCCATGACATGTATAACCTTATGCAAGTTGTAATGTATACAAGTTTTACCCCTTGTTATGATTTATTTAGTCACATATATATGTTGTTGTTGTGAATATTTTCTTTTATGCTATGAGTTAGACTAATCGGGTCTAGCATACATTTTTCGAATCAACGTTCAAACATGGGGTAGGGGTAATATTAGGAAATTAATAAATTGGGGTGCAACTGATATGATTTTGCATGCCTTAAATGGATGTCCATAATTGAGTCAATTATGGACATTGTTAAATTTGGAATTAATTAATAATTCAAGTAGGGAATTATTAAAATTGGGGAAAGTGGATTATTAATAATAATCAATGCTTAGGACACGAGGTTGGACCCGTTTGTGACGTAAACCCGCCCGGACCCGCCCGGCAAATCCAGTAGTCACAAATGTCGGCCCAATGTGAGAGGTCCTAGGCCCAAACTAAAGCATAACAGTTGTAAAGACACGAGGTTAGACTCTTTTATGGTGTAAGACTGCCCGGACCCGCCCGGCAAATCCAGCTGCCATAAATGCCAGTCTAATGTGAGAGGTCTTTATGAGGTTATGGCCTTAATGAATTAAGAAATACTTAGCCAGATAATCATGTAAGGTGGGACATGGGGGTTAAGTAGGTGCCTTGGGTGGCATGAGGAATCTAGTGGTTGCCTTTAGAGGCATTTGAAATACGATTAGACTTAACCAAATACACATGTAAATGAACATGACTAAGTGGGTTAAGTGGATGCACTATTGGGACAAGCTTAGGTGGAATGCTTGTGGGAAATAATGGGGGCCCATTTCAACCAGTATCCCAAAACGTATCTTTGTGGGCTCGACCCAAGTCGAGGACGGGACACGCATACTGGGTTTGACTATAAGAGGCCAAAACAGGGAGTGGTGGCAACGCAAGTCCAACGGGTTTCAAATGCGTGTGTGGACCCGGGCTGGTAGGTAAGACATTGTTGCATCGTGTAGGTATAAGCCGTGCATCTCCGTTATATCGGGTTGCCACTTTAGGGGAATGATACATCCCACTGTGGGGCCAGCACGGGTATCTACGAGTAGGGAGCCGATCGAAAAATGGAAAGTGGGGTACACCTAGTGGAGATAGGGGCAGGCGGCACCTATGTAGTCAGCTAGGAGTACGTAAAGCCATTAAGAAAGTTTCTAAGTGAAGCTAAGTGGAATCAATCTTTAGGGTGACTGGTGTGGTGCAGTATAGTGTTTATCCTTTAGTATTTAGGAGCGCCTATAACGTTTCCTTTAGCGATTGTCTATGTCCTTAATCTGCTCTTTCATAGACATTTCCTTGTTTTCCAGCTTATGCCTTAGTCCAGTTATTTTGATAATAGTATTGTAGAATTATCATACTCGCCAGACTTTATGTCTGACCCCCCCCTCTTTTTCATCTTTTTCTCCCTTCAGGTCCTCAGGTTGGGCCAAGTTCCAGTGGAGTCTGATTGGATTGCTTATCTCTTGGAAAGCTTGGACCGCTGAAGTAAAGTCCAGCTTGTTATCTTTCTTTTTAATGGCTATTTATGTAATGGGATTATGTACTTGTTTTATCAAGATAGATATTGTACTTGAATTTGTTTATGGTGTTATGATGTAATCAAACATGTTTTGACTTCTGCTGCAATTGAAATAAAGTTTTTAAATTTCCAAGTACTATTTTATATCTGTCTTGTTGAAATTTTACTATTCTATATTCACCTAAAACCTCCATAGAAGTTAATGCATTCCCTTTGTGAGTGACATTAATGGACGTGGGGTGTTACACTTAGCATGCCACACAGGCAATTCACACCGTGCAACAGATGGCTATCAATCACACATAATGAATTCCAATGTCAGACACACATTCCATTTGCAAGTCCGTTATGGGTCTGAACGAAACAGGAGGCACTATATACCTCGCAAACCCATCGACCTCCACGTACGTCTGGACGATCACCACTCATTATCCATATTTCGGGATGCCTCCCAATCAGGACATCGGTTACCATCCAAATGAGGTGAAGATCTCCGGTCTTCGACCACCGTCTTCATCTTCGATTTCTTATCGTCGATTCAGCTATTCAGAATGGGATAAACCCGGTCTTTCTGAGCAACTCACGTATATAATGAACAAGTGCTACATAAACACTACTATGCATCATTTCGATTCATTAGTCACTAACCGTCAATCAATAAGAGAACGATTTCCCAAATATTAACCCTGAAGGCCGAAACCAACATCAGATCAACACCCAGGAAACCATTCGACTTAGCCAACCTCCAGTTAGTTACTAATTTCACATCCATATCGTTTATAATATTTTTTAACGATTTATCGCTATTTTTATTTATTTTAAAATAGCCACTTTATTCAAAACGACGCTTCGGGCCATAACGCGGCCATGGCGCTGTTTTTCTTCAGATTTGATTTACACATATCTGAAAATCTAACCGTTGGATCTTCACAAAATTTACATCATTAGAAAGATCTTTTCAAAACGAATCCAACGGTTCCAGTTTCAGGAAAATCCGACGGTCGGATCTCCCGATATAATCGTTTGAAGTTTCGATTTCAAAATACGAACTTCAATGTCGTTATTCGATTTAATATAATTATATTTATATTTATATATATATAAATATAATCGATTCTGGCGCTGTTTTTCTTCAGATTTGAATTAAACATTCCAGACAATCCAACCGTTGGATTTTATACAAAGTTGGTGCCGTTGGAAAGATATTTCCAAAGCGAACCCAACGGTTGCGATTTCGGGAAAATCCGATGGTCGGATCTCCCGCACTAATTGTTTGAGATCACGGTTTCAAAATACGAACTTCAGCTTCGTTATTCGATATATTTCAATTCTATTTATATATATATCGATTCTTCGATTTCAAAACTATATTCTCTTCATACATTTGATAAAAATGATATTTTTATCTAACTGTCTTCTATTTCAACACTTCACTATTTTTAACAATTCATGTATATAATAAAAGTGCGATTTTTAATGTAAAACAATTTATTCCAAAACTCGACTATTTTATATAGTTCATATCGATGATAAAAATAGGATTTTTATTATAAAACAATTTATTTCAAAACAAGATTATTTTATACATTTCATATCGATGATAAAAATAGGATTTTTATTGTAAAACAATTTCTTTCAAAATACGAATACCATTCAACACATGAATTTCGATTCAACACATGAAGGTTTTCTTTAGTTTATATAAATAGATAAAAAGGTGATTTTTATATTTAAAACACGAATACCATTCAACACATGAATTTCTATTCAACGAATGGATTTCAATTCAACACATGAAGGTTTTCTATAGTTTGTATATATAGATAAAAAGGTGATTTTTATATTTAAAAACACGAATACCATTCAACACATGAATTTCTATTCAACGAATGAATTTCAATTCAACACATGAAGGTTTTCTATAGTTTGTATATATAGATAAAAAGGTGATTTTTATATTTAAAAACATGAATACCATTCAACACATTAATTCTATTCAACGAATGAATTTCAATTCAACAAATGAAGGTTTTCTATAGTTTGTATATATAGATAAAAAGGTGATTTTTATATTTAAAAACACGAATACCATTCAACACATGAATTCTATTCAACGAATGAATTTCAATTCAACACATGAAGGTTTTCTATTCAACGAATAAATATAGTTTCAACAAATGAAAATAATTCTAACACATGAATATTATTCAAAATTTCGGCAGCATAACGGCAGGGTAGTTAAAACCAGGACCGTCCCTAGTACGGCTCCTCGCTCTACCTTAAAGCCTCGCAGCTTTTGACAATGGGGAATCATACATCTAGTTCGCACGCAGGCGGCATGTATATATTTTTTTCATTTCCACAAACTAATCCTATGTGGTTTCAACCAAATATTTCACAACCACAAACGGGTATTTTTCAACCACAATCAATCAATTTCAACCACAAACAATTTCAATCAACCATTCGCTATCAATCAATTTTCACACCAATCACAACCAATAAATATCGTCCATGGTTTGTGAATGAGGGGCGTATATATATATCATTTCACTTCTATTTCAACACATATATAGTTTTTACAACGCATATATAACTATACATCGAACGTACAACTTATACAACGCTTATACAAGAGGTGTACAACGCTTATATAACTCATACATCGACTATATAATTTATACATCGTCGTTTTCCATATCGTTTATAAATTAGAAATCTCACATTGGGTTCCACTCCACCAAAAATTGCGGAAGGCTCAGAAAAATATGCGGTCTCTTCTAGAATGTAGAAGACGTCCACACGAGTCCACTATCTCTTGTTTCACTGAATTTCGTCAACACATGAAAAAGATATGATTTTTAAACGATGAACGAACTTTGCGACGGTTTTATAGTGTTGAAATCACTTCAGAAATTCAAACCCGTACCTTTCAAAATTGGTTCGAAACTAGGTTTCCAATTTTCACTCAAACCGTAGCACGATGTCCCGATCAGACTGCACCACCTCGGAGCGCTTGGAGAGGCGCGCTGGTGCCTGAAGCGGGGAGGAGCTCGACGCAGCAGGGGCGGCGGGGCAGCGACTTGAAGACCATGACTTTGGAGAGGTCAAACTCGAGAAATACACTATGGTTTGAGGTAGGGTTTGTTTTGATTTGAAGAGGGCGTCGAGCTCTTCGAAAAGTTCAACTGGAGGTGGGGTTGATGGTGGCTGTGGCGATCGGAAACGGGGAGGGAAGCTTCGAAGATCAGCCGCCGTTGAGATCGGGGAGAGATAAAAGGGTTTTTCTGTTTTTTTTATAAAAAATAAGATTGGCCGGTGGTTTTATAATTTCAAAAATACCCCCTTTCACACACGAACTCCAATCCAAACCCAACAACTGTCGTCCCTAGCTAAATACCCTCATTCCGAACACAATAAGATATGTTTCGTAGGCCCATTCGACTGTTTCAGTCAGTTTTCCTTCAATTTAAAATATAAAACATTCAATATTTAATTTGAACGTACATTCCAATATGCCAGGGCCACAAACTGATTCGAAAAATTCCAGAAAACTAAATCTAGCTATGTTTTGACGATACAGTCCCAACAAAACTATTTTCGTCGAATTCTGAGACCGTTTGAAAAATGGTCCATTTCTGGCCGATCCAATTTAACTGTAATTGACTAAAACATGTTTTCCTTTGCCACGCTCACATACTAGCTTCAAAAATTATGAAATTTGAAACCTAGCAATAACTTCACATCCCGGATCCAACAAAAGTTGTTTTGTCGAATTCCGAGGTCGTTTGCAAAATGGCCAATTTCACGGGCTATATAAATTCCATAGCGACCTTTCAGAAAATTCATTTGGCCATAACTTTTGCATCCCGCTATGAAACTTCGATTTTTCAGATTCGTTAGAAAGGTATTCACTAACAGATTTAAATATTTTTGGTTTCACTCAAATCCGTTTTGTTTTGCACCCGGTACAGTCAGTCAAAGTTTGAATTCAAATTTTGAAACTACCGCGCCATTTCAGGCTCTTTTTATAATTAGAATTAATTATATTCGTTTTCAAACATCGATTCAAACTTACTTTTCATCATTATTATTTAAAATATTTAAATATTTAAAATCCACTATTTTAGCCAATTTAAATTTTTTAAATTGGTTTAGATTTTCTGGGTCGTTACAATCTCCCCCACTTAAAACTTTTCGTTCCCGAAAAGGAACAAAGTCGAAAGTGGTTTGATTAATCAACTCTACGTTCAATCTGGCTTCCATTCTCCAACTTTTCAGTTTCTGAGAACTTTCAAATTCTTCAAAAATTTGGCTAACACCCGGAAATTTCGAAAATTTTCACCATAACCTCCTTTGTACGGAGAGAGGTTTGGAAATTTATTGGGCCGTATTAGGTACCCAATAAATCCTAATAAGCATATACATATTTATAGTGATATATTCTGGTGTTTACAGGAGAGCGTGTATAGATAATAACTCCAGAGAATAAATTCTCGTCACCCTGTCAAAGCCCGAGGGAGTGTGTATTTTAACTGCTCCAGAGGATAAATCCTCGTCACCTCGTCCCGTGTGGGAAACAAATAGTCCATGTGCCGTATCTAATGACTAGAGAGACATGATTATTGTCAACTCCAAACCCTTGTGGGGTTTTTATTAATCTGGAAATTTATCGTTACAATTTTATATTGTCCATATCAGTCATCAGTTCAACCTGTAATATATAGTCATCGCCATACAAGCCTCTCGCTCGTATGGTAAATCTTCCACCTCGTCACACAAGCTCCAAATGCTTATGTGGTATATGATGAAGTATGCCTATCTTCAAGAAGTATGCCATGTAATGTAGTTCAAAATTAATTGTCACTATCCTATGGTGATGTTTATTATTTCACACAGAATAACCAGCACTCCGCATCCAATGGCATTCACAGGAGTTGATATAATAATATTTCGCATCCAACACACTAAGGTTTACCTATTTGTCGGGCACGCAAATAAATCTTTACTCAACAGCTAATCCATTTACCTGTTCAAACATATATATGCACATGTATATATTTCTATCTATTTTTAAATCATTTCAATGTGTGAGCTAAATGAATAAATTCTACCATTATTCTCTTATTGATTAAATTAACTATCGTTCTAATAATTTAATTAATCAAATCTGCTATCACACAACAAAAACAACAATCAAATTGTTTTTAACTTTTCAAAAATATACAAATCAACTTCTATACTCTCTTAAAATCATTCAGACTATAGAATTATAAGTGCACATCCATGGAAAGAAAATAACAACAGAGTAGAGAACTAATTGGTAATTCAAAGTATGGTAAATGTACCTTGCACCGGAGTCAATCAGAGATATCCACTCGGCATCTAGGATAGGCTTTCTGAATGCTCTCCTCAGTTTCCCAAGTACAATCTCGTGGATCTCCACACCATTGCACTTTGACTAAGTGAACCTTCTTGTTCCTCAGCTCTTTGGTTTCTTTGCCGATGATCTTTAGCGGCTCTCTTCTCACAGCTAATTCTGGAGTAATTCCAATATCTTGTTAAGCTGCTTCTTCCACGATCAAGTCTGGATCATGAACGTGCTTTCGAAGTTGAGATATGTGAAATAAATCATGCACTCCAGGCATCCAATCAGTCAATTTAACCCTATAAGCGAGAGTTCCGATCCGTTCCAGAATAGGAAACGGACCAATGAATTTGGGCGCCAACTTCCCAGTTTTACCGAACTGGATAACTCCTCTCATCGGCGATACTTTCAAATATACATAGTCACCAACAGCAAATGATATATCCCTTCTTCTCCTATCGTCATAGCTCTTTTGTCGGCTTTGAGCGGCGAGTAATCGTTTCTTAATGAAATCGACTTTGTCGGCAGCTTCTCGGATCATATCAGGCCCTAAAACAAGTCTATTACCGGGTTCGACCCAACAAGCAGGAGATCGGCATGGTCTACCATACAATGCTTCGAATGGTGACATTGTTAGGCTCGCCTGGTAGCTGTTGTTATAAGAGAATTCAACCAAATGTAGATGGTCTTCCCATGATCCACTGAAATCTAGAACACAAGCCCGCAATAGATCTTCTAGTATACGATTCACCCTCTCAGTTTGACCATCTGTCTGAGGATGATAGGCGGTGCTTAGGTTTAGCTTTTTTCCCAGTTCTACTTGAAATGCCTCCCAGAATTTACTAGTAAATATCGGGTATCTATCACTGACTATACTGAGCGGCACTCCATGTAGTTTAACAATTTCCTTGAAATATATTTGCGCCAGACTCTGAGCAGTTTTGTTTGATCTGACAGGTATGAAATGGGCGGTCTTCGTGAGGCAATCTACGATCACCCAAATACTGTCATTCCCTTTTCTGGTTCTGGGCAAACCATCAATGAAGTCCATGGAAATATGTTCCCACTTCTAACCAGGAACGTCTAGCGGTTGCAATAATTCAGCCAGTTTCTGTTGGTCGCTTTTGACTAGCTGGCAAGTAGGGCATCGGCTAACATATATTGAAACGTCTCTTTTCATAGCCTTCCACCAGAACGTTCGCTTGAGATCGTTATACATTTTGGCCACACCAGGATGGATACTTAGCTTGTACTTGTGACACTCATCTAACACTTCCCTTTTGAGCTTGGGGATGCCAGGAACACAAATCCTTCCTTTCAATCTCAAGATTCCATCATTATCTATTTGGAAACACGAGGGTTCGCCTTTCTGAATCCTTTTGATCATATCCTTAATAAAGTTATCCTCCTTCTGAAGAATAGATATTTTGTCATTCAGGGAAGTCGTAATAACAAAGCTGGCGATCATTTCATTCTTTCGGCTTAACGCATCGGCCACGACATTGGCTTTCCCTGGAGTGTATATAATCTCAAAATCGTATGCTGCAAGGAACTCTAGCCAACGTTGCTGCCTCAGATTCAAGTCTTTCTGGGTGAACAGATACTTTAACGACTGGTGATTTGTAAACAGTTCAAATCTCTCACCCAGAAGATAGTGTCTCCAGATTTTCAAGGCGAATACTATAGCCAATAACTCAAGATCATGAGTTACGTAGTTTTTCTCATGCGGCTTCAACTGACGGCTAGCATAAGCAATCACTTGACCTCTTTGCATTAACACTGCACCAAGGCCTTCCCTTGAAGCATCTGTCCAGACTTTTAAATCCTGATTGCCGTCGATAATGGTTAACACTGGAGCAGTTGTTAATTTTAACTTTAGCTCTTCAAAAGCCTCCTCACATTCTGGAGTCCATTTGAATTTTGTGTGCTTCTTTGTGAGCTTCGTTAAGTGACCAGATATCTTCGAAAAGTTTTTAACGAACTTCCGGTAATAACTAGTCAATCCAAGAAAACTGCGAACCTCTGTAGGAGTACTAGGCTGTTTCCAATTTTGAATAGCCGTGATTTTACTTGGATCCACAGCAATTCCTTCTTTAGATACGACGTGGCCTAGAAATTTCACTTCATCTTGCCAGAATATACATTTGGAAAGTTTGGCTTTTAATACATTCCTTCTGAGGATTGCCAGAACCTGTACCAAATGCTTTTCGTGTTCGGCCTTTGATTTAGAGAAGATTAGAATATCGTCAATAAAAACCAGAACAAATTTATTCAAAACCCCTCTGAACACTCTATTCATCAGATCAACGAATTAAGCTGGAGCGTTACATAAGCCGAACGGCATTACTAACCACTCGTAGAATAAGTCTGGACCTCTAAATGCTGTCATTGGAACACACTCTTCGGCAATTCGAAGCTGATGGAAGCCTGTAGCTAGGTCCATCCTTGAAAATACCTATGCCCCATTCAGACGATCCAATAAGTCATCGATTCGCGGCAATGGA
The DNA here is from genome assembly GCA_030737875.1 of Allium sativum. NCBI lineage: Eukaryota > Viridiplantae > Streptophyta > Magnoliopsida > Asparagales > Amaryllidaceae > Allium > Allium sativum. The sequence continues at coordinate 102,801,497 of CM060912.1, forward strand.
TATTTATTCTTTATTGTCTGCTTGTTCAAATCACGATAATCCACACATAGCCGTCGAGTACCGTCAGATTTTGGGACAAACACCACTGGTGCTCCCCAATCAGAGAAACTAGGCCTGATCAGACCCTTCCATACGAGCTGTCGTGTTTGATTGTCAAGTTCTTCTTTCTCTTTCAAGGACATTCTTCGAATAGCATGAAATACTAGCCTTGCATTCGGAATCAAAGAAATCTTGAAATCTATTTCTCTCTGCGGAGGTAAGCGAACAATTTCTTCGAACACATCCGCATAGTTCTTGACGACAGGAATGGCTTTGATGAGGTCAGGAATATTCTCTGTGACTTCAGGGATATTTTCTATTTGAACAGGAGAAACATCCAAAGCTGCCCAGAAGTCTTTTCTATTAGCATTCTGACCTTCACAGGGAATGGTTATATAATCACCTGATTTAATCTTCGCCTTAACGACTCTGTCGGCGCATTTAACCTCAGCTTCATACTTGGTCAGCCAGTCTAACCCCAAGATAAGATCAAACTCTATAAAATCCATGACGACCGTGATGGTAGGAAACCGATAACGAGAAAAAGAAACCGGCACTCCACAAACCCAACTGAGATCAATGGAACCCCCAACCGGATTCTGGACAGTCATTGGTTCCTTGAGCTTCTTTAAATTCAAATCCAGCTTCTTAGCTGCATTCTTTGCAACAAAGCTTCACGACACGCCGGTGTCAAACAGTACTTTAACTGGGATATCTTTGACAGTTAGCGTGCCTTCTAAAACATCTAGCCTTTCCTGAATAGACGAGGAGACAGGCACTTCTGCCACTTCATTTACCTGAGCCTCTTTGGTCTTTTTTAACAGCCAGCAATCTCGCTTTATATGACCGGCCTGATGACAAAGATTTCACTCTCGAGTTACAGGAAACTTGCCCTTAGATTTAGACTCATGCTCTTTTCGTTTCTTTAAGGGTCCGCAGTTTATCGACAAATGTCCTTTTTGATGGCAGTTATTGCATATGGCGGTCGTTACTGGTTCATTCTCAGATCTGGCCCTCTTCCGATTGACTTTGGGTTTATTTCTGACCTCAAACATCGTACTGGCCTTAGGAACATCAGTTTCCGACTCTTCTTTGTTACTAGAACAGACTTCCTCTTCATCGCGCAACATACCTTTCTTATGGAGATCTTCATACTGATAAGCCATATAAATCATTTCTGAGAAAGGAAGCTTCACATTCCTCATCACACTATTCTGATATTTTCTTTGCAGGCCATGAATAAACCTCAGATTTTTCCTCTTTGGATCTTGAATCAGATGAGGAGCAAAGTGAGAAAGTTCGTTGGATTTCTTATGATATTCTGGGATGGTCATATCACCTTGTATCAGATAAGAAAATTCATCACATAATCGCTCGGTTGCTTCGGGAGGAGTAAATCATTCTAGGAAAATCACTTTGAATCTGTCCCAGGTGATATCACCTTCTGGATTATCTTTAATAACTGAATCCCACCAAAACAAAGCTTCTTCTTTGGGTGCCCAAGATGCTGGTAATCTTTTCTGATCGTCTCTCAGCTTTAAACCCTCAAAGATTTTCTCTACAGAACGGATCCAAGCTTGTGTTTCCATAATGGACTCTTTGCCTAAGAATGGCGATCCACCGAGATTTCGAAATCTCTTGAATAAAACTTCTATATCTGCTTCTGGCTGTGGGAGCACAACTGGCTCATTAGCTGGTCGAGCCATACGATTATTTCTTCTATTCCTATCACTCATTTTCTAGTGCATCTGCAATTAGAAGACAAAGTGTCAGGTCAATAGAAAAGATATTGCAAAACATAGAGACAAATACTTCAATGTAAATGTGTCTACTGGGGTGTATTTCATTCTGCTTTACTTATACTAGGATATTACTGATCCTATTTGTATAGAGTTACCCGTCCTAGAACACTACTGGTTCTATTTCTGACGAGTTCGTTCATATGTTATATTCCAGAACTAAGCTTAACCAAAGCTCTGATACCAAATGAGACGACCCCAAACCCCATACTGACGACGGCAAGGGTAATCCTTGGAATATACATAGAAACATATAATAGCAGGACAGAATTAAATAAATACACCAGATAATGCGCAATAGAATATACTGAATAAACGTAAACATCAGAGTTACACAGTATACAGGATCATACTTAGAACAAATACAGTTCAGCTATACATAAATGTCTACAGCGGAAACAAACATAATATGTACAATAGGAGCTGAACAACATAAAAAGAGATAAATGATATAATCCATCTTCAGCTCCAGCTATCCAGAGAAAGCCAGCTAAACCTGAAGACAAGGCTGCCCGTGTAGAAAAAGGGGCACCCGAGTTTGAAAGTGAAACAAACTACGAGTCAGTCATGGGACTGGTATGAGAAATCTACTCAACACATTTAAAATATGGCTAATCACAGGACCACGCCACTTTCGTGGAACGAGTTTACTCCATTGGATTGCCAGTGCTTTAAAACAAATCATTCTTTTAAACATCGCAATGCTTTTTATAAAAATGAAGCCATTATAAGATTTAGTTCCCATCACACAATGCAACGCAAACCGGAGGATAGAGTTTTACCTTATAATGGCCAAAATATGATTGATACGAATAAAACAAAAGGATTTAATATTATTACTAGTGTTTATATGTTTCCAAAAGCAATTTCAAATCATAACTATCAATCATAGACGACATTAATGCCCCATACCACTATGTCGCCATATATAGGTATACAATCAAAACCGCACAGTCACGTATTTGGAAGTTGGATTTCCGTCATGAACCAAGGCAAAAGATAGTCCTTACCGAATTCGAGATGCTCTAGTCCGTGTCTCAGGCAAGCCTTGGATCGTCAGGGCCGGTCCACCGAGGTGGATTATTATGCCTGAACAATACGTTTCCCCGCCCTTTGGGGCGTAAATGAGCCAACGAATGACTCCATCGGACCCGGATCGTCCGATCTAACCGAGGCGCCTCGCAACAGCAACAACCACATAAGTCAAACTCGTCAGGGCGTGTAAAACCACTGACGCCACTCCTAGCTAGAAGGAAACGCATGCCCTCCCTGAGGTCCTTTCTCCCGTTTCTGGTTCATACCGGGTGTGAGGCTCGCGATTTCACGTTATACACAAAGCTACGCCACACAGGCGGTGCTTCAATCATCACCACAAGACTTTGCTTTTCAACAGAAGTCCTGATCATTGCATCTTAGCATGCCACACAGGCAATTCACACCGTGCAACTGATGGCTATCAATCACACATAATGAATTCCAATGTCAGACACACATTCCATTTGCAAGTCCGTTCTGGGTCTGAACGAAACCGGAGGCACTATATACCTCGCAAACCCATCGACTTCCACGTACGTCTGGACGATCACCACTCATTATCCATATTTTGGGATGCCTCCCAATCAGGACATCGGTTACCATCCAAATGAGGTGAAGATCTCCGGTCTTCGACCACCGTCTTCATCTTCGATTTCTTATCTTCGATTCAGTTATTCAGAATGGGATAAACTCGGTCTTTCTGAGCAACTCGCGTATATAATGAATAAGTGCTACACAAACACTACTACGCATCATTTCGATTCATTAGTCACTAACCGTCAATCAGTAAGAGAACGATTTCCCAAATATTAACCCCGAAGGCCGAAACCAACATCATATCAACACCCAGGAAACCATTCGACTTAGCCAACCTCCAGTTAGTTACTAATTTCACATCCATATCGTTTATAATATTTTATAACAATTTATCGCAATTTTTATTTATTTTAAAATAGCCAATTTATTCAAAACGACGCTTCGGGCCATAACGCGGCCGTGGCGCTGTTTTTCTTCAGATTTGATTTACACATATCTGAAAATCTAACCGTTGGATCTTCACAAAATTTACATCATTAAAAGATCTTTTCAAAACGAATCGAATGGTTCCAGTTTCGGGAAAATCCGACGGTCGGATCTCCCGGTATAATCGTTTGAAGTTTCGATTTCAAAATACGAACTACAGCGTCGTTATTCGATTTAATATAATAATATTTATATATATATATATATATATATATATATATATATATATATAATCGATTCTGGCGCTGTTTTTCTTCAGATTTGAATTAAACATTCCAGACAATCCAATCGTTGGATTTTTACAAAGTTGGTGCCGTTGGAAATATATTTCCAAAGCGAACCCAACCGATGCGATTTCGGGAAAATCCGATGGTCGGATCTCCCGCACTAATTGTTTGAAATCACGTTTTCAAAATACGAACTGCAGCTTCGTTATTCGATATATTTCAATTATATATATACATACATATACATATATATATATATATATATATATTCGATTCTTCGATTTCAAAACTATATTCTCTTCATACATTTGATAAAAATGATATTTTTATCTAACTGTCTTCTATTTCAACACTTCACTATTTTTAACAATTCATGTATATAATAAAAGTGTGATTTTTAATGTAAAACAATTTATTTCAAAACTCGACTATTTTATATAGTTCATATCGATGATAAAAATAGGATTTTTATTATAAAACAATTTATTTCAAAACAAGATTATTTTATACATTTCATATCGATGATAAAAATAGGATTTTTATTATAAAAAATTTCTTTCAAAATACGAATACCATTCAACACATGAATTTCAATTCAACGAATGAATTTTGATTCAACACATGAAGGTTTTCTTTAGTTTATATAAATAGATAAAAAGGTGATTTTTATATTTAAAACACGAATACCATTCAACACATGAATTTCTATTCAACGAATGAATTTCAATTCAACACATGAAGGTTTTCTATAGTTTGTATATATAGATAAAAAGGTGATTTTTATATTTAAAAACTCGAATACCATTCAACACATGAATTTCTATTCAACGAATGAATTTCAATTCAACACATGAAGGTTTCCTATAGTTTGTATATATAGATAAAAAGGTGATTTTTATACTTAAAAACACGAATACCATTCAACACATGAATTCTATTCAACGAATGAATTTCAATTCAACACATGAAGGTTTCCTATAGTTTGTATATATAGATAAAAAGGTGATATTTATATTTAAAAACATGAATACCATTCAACACATGAATTCTATTCAACGAATGAATTTCAATTCAACACATGAAGGTTTTCTATTCAACGAATAAATATAGTTTCAACAAATGAAAATAATTCTAACACATGAATATTATTCAAAATTTCGACAGCATAACGGCAGGGTAGTTAAAACCGGGACCGTCCCTAGTACGGCTCCTCGCTCTACCTTAAAGTCTCGCAGCTTTTGACAATGGGGAATCATGCATCTAGTTCGCATGCAGGCGGCATGTATATATTTTTTTCATTTCCACAAACTAATCCTATGTGGTTTCAACCAAATATTTCACAACCACAAACGGGTATTTTTCAACCACAATCAATCAATTTCAACCACAAACAATTTCAATCAACCATTCGCTATCAATCAATTTTCGCACCAATCACAACCAATAAATATCGTCCATGGTTTGTGGACGAGGGGCGTGTATATATATATATATATATATGTATATATATATCATTTCACTTCTATTTCAACACATATATAGTTTTTACAACGCATATATAACTTATACATCGAACGTACAACTTATACAACGCTTATACAAGAGGTGTACAACGCTTATATAACTCATACATTGACTATATAATTTATACATCGTCGTTTATAAATTAGAAATCTCACGTTGGGTTCCACTCCACCAAAAATTGCAGAAGGCTCAGAAAAATATGCGGTCTCTTCTAGAATGTAGAAGACGTCCACACGAGTCCACTGTCTCTTGTTTCACTAAATTTCGTCAACACATGAAAAAGATATGATTTTTAAACGATGAACGAACTTTGCGATGGTTTTATAGAGTTGAAATCACTACAGAAATTCAAACCCGTACCTTTCAAAATTGGTTCGAAACTAGGCTTCCAATTTTCACTCAAACCGTAGCACGATGTCCCGATCAGACAGCACCACCTCGGAGCGCTTGGAGAGGCGCGCTGGCGCCTGAAGCGGGGAGGAGCTCGACGCAGCAGGGGCGGCGACTTGAAGACCGTGACTTTGGAGAGGTCAAACTCGAGAAATGCACTATGGTTTGAGGTGGGGTTTGTTTTGATTTGAAGAGGGCGTCGAGCTCTTTGAAAAGTTCAACTGGAGGTAGGGCTGATGGCGGCTGTGGCAATCGGAAATGGGAAGGGAAGCTTCGAAGATCAGCCGCTGTCGAGATCGGGGAGAGATAAAAGGGTTTTTCTGTTTTTTTTATAAAAAATATGATTGGCCAGTGGTTTTATAATTTCAAAAATACCGCCTTTCACACACGAACTCCAATCCAAACCCAACGACTGTCGTCCCTAGCTCAATACCCCCATTCCGAACACAATGGGATATGTTTCGTAGGCCCATTCGACTGTTTCAGTCAGTTTTCCTTCAATTTAAAATATAAAACATTCAATATTTAACTTGAACGTACATTCCAATTTGCCAGGGCCACAAACTGATTCGAAAAATTCCATAAAAATAAATCTAGCTATGTTTTGATGATACGGTCCCAACAAAACTAGTTTCGTCGAATTCTGAGACCGTTATGGCCCATTTATGGCCGATCCAATTTAACTGTAATTGACCAAAACACGTTTTCTTTGCCACGCTCACACACTAGCTTCAAAAATTATGAAATTTGAAACCCAGCAATAACTTCACATCCCGGATCCAACAAAAGTGGTTTCGTCGAATTCCGAGGTCGTTTGCAAAATGGCCAATTTCACGGGCTATATAAATTCCATAGCGACCTTTCAGAAAATTCATTTGGCCATAACTTTTGCATCCCGCTATGAAACTTCGATTTTTCAGATTCGTTAGAAAGGTATTCACTAACAGATTTAAATATTTTTGGTTTCACTCAAATCCGTTTTGTTTTGCACCCGGTACAGTCAGTCAAAGTTTGAATTCAAATTTTGAAACTACCGCGCCATTTCAGGCCTTGTTTATAATCAGAATTAATTATATTCATTTTCAAACATCGATTCAAACTTACTTTTCATCATTATTATTTAAAATATTTATTTTAAATATTTAAAATCCACTATTTTAGCCTATTTATATTTTTAAATTGGTTCAGATTTTCCGGGTCGTTACACATAATTTGGTTTGAATTGATAGTCAAAGGAAGATTAAAGAATAAATTTAAAGAATTTATCTTTGATAAAATTAATGGGAACCTTTCCTAAAGTATAAGAATATTCTGAATTGGAATGAGCCATATGTTGTGTTTGTGTAACACATGTTTATTACATACGCGAGTTATTCAGAAAGACCGGGTTTATCCCATTCTGAATAACTGATTTGATGATGTGTCAAGGGTGAAGACGGTGGTCGAAGACCGGAGGTCTTCACATCGTTTGGATAATTACTGATGATCTTGATTGGGCTGTACACCCAAGAGGAGGGAATCAGTTGGTGATCGTCCGGACGTACTTGGAGATCAATGGATATGCGAGGTACAAGGTGCTTTCGGTTTCGTTCAGACCCAGAACGAACTTGTAAATGGACTGTGTGTCTGACATTGGATTTTATTCTATGTAATTGATTTCTATTAAATATATATCTGTTTGGCAGCGGAGAATTTATTCTCTTGCTTAACGCCCTTCTCTGAGACGTACGAGCTTAGAGGTTATATATTGATGAATATCAATCGCATGGAGTGAATTGCCTGTGTGGCGTGCCTAAGTGGTAAATGATTAAGGCTTTTGTTGAAAAGCAGAGTCTTGTTGTTGATGATCAAAGCACGGCCTGTGTGGCATAGCTTTGTGTATGGCGTTAATTCGCGAGCCTCACACCCAGTGTGAACCAAAAACGGGAGAAGGATCCAGGGAGAACATGCGTCTCTTTCTAGTTAGAGGTGGTGTCAGTGACCTTCCAGCCCTGCCATTTATATTTTTTTTCACATGTGTGGTTGTAGGAATGCGAGGCGCCTCAAATATGGAGTCATTAGGTTCATTTACGCCCCATAGGGCGGGGAGACGTAGTGTTCAGGGTTTTATTTAATTCACATCGAGTGGACCAGCCCTGTGGCTCCTAAGGGACGATACGTTCTGTACCTGAGGCTCAAGCTAGAGAGTCTCGAATTCGGTGAGGACGATCTCTTGCCTCGGTTCACAGATGGAAATCCAACTTCCAATACGTGACTTTGCGGTTTTGATTGTAGAGCCTAGTATGGCGACATAGTGGTATGAGGCACTTATGCCGTCTATGATTGATACTTATGATTGAAATTGTTTTGACACTATACACTTATAGTAATAATAAAAGATGAAATTTAGCGTATCAAGTATTCTTCGGCTATTATAAGGTAAAACCCTATCCTCCGGCTTGTGTTGCATTGTGTGATGGGACCTGGGTCTTATAATAGCTTCATTGTTCTTTATTTAGCATTGCGCTTTTGTTTTATGCACTGGTATTCTTGGGAGGAAACCCGTTCCGTGTTATACGTCGTGGTCCCTTAATTTATCTAACTTTAAAATAAATATTAATAACTGTTTTAGTTCTCACACCAGTCATATGACTGACCTGGATTTTATTGTTTTAACCTAAACTCTGGGTGCCCTTATTTTGACATGGGCAACTAGTAGTTTTGGTTTTGCATATTTATATTCACAGGAACCTGGTTTACAGCTGGAATGATATATGGAAAGCTCTGTATCCGTATATCTCTTTCAGTTGTGTATTATATTATTATTCCGCTGCTATGTAATGTATTGTAATCTCTGATATTTTATGATGTATATTATTTATTCATACTCTGTATATTCTTGTATTCTGATGTAATTGTTGTAATAAACAAAGAAATGTTCTTCTGTTTGTGTTTGGATGTGTGTTGTTCTCAAAGCAATCCGTGCTTTCCTTACCGGGGAAGTTACAGGTTCTTATAATAACAAAACAATTTATTCTTAGGCCATTTACTACCGATTACTCAACCAATATTGGCCATTCGTTAAAACAAAACACAGGTTGAATTTTCAGTCAATGATCACTAACCAAATCAATCCCCAATCATGACAGTTCATATATGGTAACATAAAAACAAATAATATATTTGAGAAATCTCGTTGGATCCCTCCAACCTACTTTTCCCTGTATACAAATTGGTTATCTCAAATCAGATCATCAATTCCGTTTAATTGATAATTTCTATAATAATAAGTAATGACTATTTAACATCAACCAATCAACAGAACAATTCAAACAATTAAACATGTTTTATAAATAAACTTGACCAACAAGGTAAGTTACCTTCATTGGGTCCAATCGCTAAAATAACGATTTGGTATTTCACTAAAATTAAACACGGTTTAATTTCATCGGTTAAATCAACAAATAAATATATAACTAGCAAACAGTCAACCATTGGCATATAGAACACACAGAATGAAAACCCAATTTATATAAAATATAAATGGGAAGAACTGAGTGAGTTTAACTCACCTTTGATTTGATTCCACTGTTAAATTAGCTCATTTCAGTTAAATTAACAAACGTTTAATTTAACTGAAAAATACATATGCTCCCAGCCCTGTCCGGTTCTCTCCCATCGCGTAGTACTCGTCGATGCGGTCCCGGTGCTTTCTGTTTCATCGAATTCTGATCACGTATGCTTTCGAAATAAATATTCTAAGTTTATATAACATTTAAATTAAATAAACTTTAATTAAAATTTAAAATTTTGAGTCTTACTCTATTGTTACCCCGCCCACCACGAACCCAATCCGCATCTAAATCTTCACTTAAAACTATCGGATCCCACTTCTCTTCATATAATCGGCCGCCACCAAAAGAAAAAAGGAAAACCACCATCCCTGACCGAAATTAGACCTCTTCCTCCATCATTGTTTCCTCCAGCGAAATTGGACCCTTCTCTATGCCACCCCGCTTCAGTCATCTCCTGGCCTTCCTGTCTCTGTCGCTCCGCATAACTCCTTGAGCAACCCAAAGTGAAACCCTAAGTCCCAAATTTTCTGATATTAACGAGCTCCATACCCACTGCTACTTCAGAAAAATCCAGATCAAGGCTTTGATGGGCTGAACTATCGGTTTTGTCATGAAATTCATCAAAATATTCACGAATCAGATAAGTAACTTCATGATTTTTAATTCCTGTATTACTTGTTTCAACATATTTTTTTTATGGTTCCGGGTTTGGTTTCTGATCTGTTTTGTTCTGGGACTCTACAACACAATGCACGTGTGTATATAACTCTAGATGGATAGAATTGATGTCAAAATCCAATTTTAATACCCTAGGTTTAGATCTTAGTTGATGTTCTTAGGTGTTATTTCCCCTTTCGTTTCAGCTGTGATGTGATCGAACTATTTGTGACGGAAACTTGATTTCTACGTGATGTTCAACAGGGAATGGTTCAGACTGCGTTGGATTTTCCTGTACGGTCACTATTTAGATTAGGTTAAGCTATGTATTGTCCATTCGCATTGTACATTGTCTGTATACATACAACCATTGAATCGTTTATTTTATTTGCAGATTGAATTGTGACTTGCATATATATAGCAGAATGAATGGTACAAGAGATTTACTGTGTATATAAACATTTAGCTGTTTCAATTGTATGTAAATTTATGGTATAAATATATGTACATGTATTGTTTCCTTTAGTTGTTCGGCTTTGTGGATTCAATGTAGAATATATACATATATTAGTTCCTTTAACTGTGCATTTCACTGTACCTATAACTGTTGAATTTACTATTCTATAGTTAATTTATCCCTGTTTCAAAGTTGTTGTGTTCACTGTTGTTTTACTGTTTTCATTAGCTGTTCGTTTAATTTTTCGTTGTTGTGTATTTTACTGTTTAAATGAAGAAATTTGCGTACTATTTTCTTACAGAAAGAAACCAGACACGTTCTACTTCAATTCAGAATGAATTGTTTTATTCATTCGGTTTGGTATTAGTACAGACACAAGAATAGATGAATATATATTGTTTTTCCCCTAGCTTCTTTATCTGTTCATGTTACTGTTTATATTGGGAATTTGCGTTTTACTGTTGCATTACTATTTATAATCTGTCTTTCTTCAATTGTCCATTAGCTGTAGTTTTTTTTTCTGTTCTCTCAGTTGTGCTGTACTAGAATTTGAATTGAGTTTGTCCATTTTGTTTTGTGATAGTGCAGACTAGAATATGTGTATATGTTTTTTGCTTCTTCTTAGTAATGACCAATATTAGCGTATGATAAAAATACGTATTGGGGTTTCATTTGATTGCCGAACTAGGTGAAAACACTGATGGGTATACAAATGGTGTGTATTGAAATATAAATTGTGTGTGTGCACAAGCTTTAAGTTGTGTTATTTTACAATTTTATACAACGTCAATATAATATAAGTTAAATTCAAACAACTAAATATAATGATAATAAATTAATATTGTCATATTTATTAGAACACATCTCAAATTTCAATTTGTATAGAATTTAAAACTACCATTAAAATTCTGGTTTGAAATGATATTTTATTTATATAAAAATCCTTTTATATTTATAAATAAATCGCTATAATTTAAAGGCGATTCCATAGCGAATATTTGAAAATTTGAATTGGACCTAACTAACAATCTACAATATAAAATCTTTATTTTTCTCTTTCATTAGAAAATTATCATCAGTTAGATTCAACAGTTTCTTGTTTCACAGAAATCCGACTTATATCGTATTTTGTATATCCAATTGAAGTTCAAAACTTCCGTTTACGAACTGCCACGCCATTTCGAGCTCGATTTATAATTATATAAATATATAACGTTCAATCTTCATTTTAAATAATGAATTAAATATTAAAAATTCATAAATATCCAAATAAATTATTTAAAACAATAAATAAATAAATTATTTGACTGTCAAAAATACGTGTCGTTACATTCTTCCCCCCTTAAAATAATTTCGTCCCCGAAATTGCTAAAGTAAGAAAAATGTTACAAATCCCATAAATTTCCAAATCCAATTTATTTTAAATCAAAAACCAATTAAATATCATAAGTGAATATTTTCAAAAATATCGAAAATTTTCTAACACATTAAATTCCAGGAAAAATTCGGCAGAGTCTCCCGTGTACGGAGTGACATCTGCGATATCACAGGAGCAAATAATATATATACATCGACCCACACGGTCGGAAAATAAAATCAAAAACCCAAAATTTTATATTTTCGCGTAGTCGTACCTTTTACAAGCGCTATTGAGCATAATTGCTCAATGTATATGCGATTTACTCAACCAGTATCAATCTGCCTAGCCATCGGCACCTGTACTTAACTCAATTCACATACGAGTAACGGATATATGAAATTCTGTGATAATATTTCACTAATCAACTAGTATAACTATACCAATTCCAAAATCAAGCACACAACATCAATTCATTATCAAATACAAGGTTAAATCATAAATGTCAATTCAGATGCGGTTTCATTCCAGTTCATTATACTGGAAATTATTCTTTAGTTCCAAATTCATTTAGCTCCATTAAATCGTTGATTATTTCTATTCAAACAAACTATCATCCAATAACAAACAATTCACAATCAACAACCAACACACAACCAAATCAATTGAGTTTTCATTCAATATTAATATTTTACTTTGGTTTCAAATATTTGAACATCCATCGATTAATGTCCGATTGGTTTAAATTTGATTATTATTTATTCATTAAATTTTCAATTCCCAAGTCTGTTTTTTTTTATTTCAATATCATTCTGGATTAAATTACACTTAACCAAGTTAAATTTCAATTCAAATTTCCAATTCAATTTTAATTCGATTCAAATCAATCAAACCCAAAAATATCTCAATAATTTGATAAAATTATTTCTTTTCTATATAAAAATATATTTTGTGCAAAATTATTTCATTTACCCTTTTTACAAGACAATATTGTGTCCATCATCAGTTCAAAAGCTTCTCAACAGTTGAACCAATTAAACAACACAATACAAAACATTTATATATAAAATCTACAAATACGCTCTCATATATATATACACACACTCAACTCAATTTAGGGCATTGCTAACACTATCTCTACTGAGTTACACCACAAAGCTAAGGTTACTACTCAACCAATAGCTCTGATACCACTGTAACGACCCAGGGATTTTCGGCCCTGAAAATCGACATAAATACATTTACCGTAACTCATGCCAACCTTCCAAACACCGAAAACATTGGAATGTTTATAAAAAGAAATTAGAGGTGACATAAGAACGAAAGAAATATTAGAATAGAAGAAGAAGAAGAACAAGCATAACACAGAGTCTCACATCGCAATGGAATAAAATATAATACAGAAATAAATCTTTATTGAAAGCTTTTAAAATACTTACAACCATCAGAGTACATCAACACATTTGGGCAGTTATAATAACCTGTCCTTATACACAACACACAGTGGAACAAATAGTAGATATCAAATGTCCGAACACCTCCATCTCATCTCTGGACTTCACAACATCTATTAACCTGGGCTTGTACAACCCGGTCTAACCCGAGCATTTACAAAACACCGGGCCAGTCTGGTGAACCAGAGTGAGAAAAAACTCGCACGGTATTAAGGGGGATCATCCAACTTGATTTTAGAGTTCAAAAATCTTTTCGAAAGAAAAGGATAATCGTAAGACCAAATCAACACATAAATACAGACGGTTTTTACCTAAAACGTTTTGAAATCAATATCTTTTCTGATATTATAATAGTGTCTAAATACAACTAGATATCAATCTAGCGGAACGCTTGCATCTCACGTTCCACATATATAGTATACAATCAAAACCGCGGGCGCTTATTGGAGATTTGATTCCGACTATGACAAGGTATGGAACCACCTGCCAATAGTGTATCTCTAGAGGGCAATACACTGGGTTCAACAAGAACGTCTTGCAACCCTACCCACACATGACCGACCACTCTTTTCACTTGAGTGTATCAAATGTACATCACCAACGGTTGGGCTCAAACCACTGTTTCTCGAAAGGGACAACATCGAATACGATTAAAGAAGCAAAAGGAATTTATCTAGAGAGGTGATTATACACCCTAATGGGAGTGACCCACATAGCCATGCTGCCTGCCCAATTTTTGTCATTTCCCAGTTGATGAGGCTTGAGGTTTGAGTTATCTTCTAGAATATCTGGTCACCATTCACTTTGAATGCCACATCGTCAGATCCACCAGATGTCACTAATTGACATCCACAAAAATACCCTAGCAGTTAAATTAAGAGAACGGCCATTCTTCGCTAACAACTATAGCACATTTGAAGAAATCAACGTACGCCATCCTTTTGGAAATACCCTGTTAGACATTCGTCCATACAAGTCATCCAGGAACAGGATGAACCGAAGGCACTCTCCTACTGCATCCAACATAGGAATCACCCTATGGGTCAGTAGCGAGAAGTCCTTGCAACCCGTAGATTCCAACCACGATAGAACCGCTGTTTATCTCTGGGAGCTTACCAAATATTATTAGTAATTCCTCCATTTATGAAAATCTACGGTCTTCATTGCTCCGTCTCAATCAACTCCTGATATCTTCACGTATTTGTTAGTCGGAATGGTTTTCGAATATAAATTCGATCCGTGCTTTCCGTACCAACAATTGTATTGGACAGATTTGATAGTCGGTGATTTAACTATCAAAAGAATAGTGATTCAACCATGAACATCCAATGAGTTCACTAGTTCAGTATTCAGCATCAATTGGCCTTTTAATTTAAAACAAATGTAAATTTAAAACTCTAAAATATTTTGATATTCTGAATATAGCTTTCGCTTCTTAATTAACATAAGATTTTATTTTTCAAAACTATTTCAAATACATTAGAATTCATTATATATATATATATATATCCCCGACCTTGTTTTTAACAAATTTCACGTAAACCATTGTTACTTGAAAACAATATCAAACCTCTATTCTTAGAATAAACTCATTTCAAAAACTTACCCTTTTTTATTTCCTTTTTCATTTGGGATATCGTAATAAATATATACATTCTCTAATTTTCTCATTTCCGTTACTCTGGGGATTTCACTATATATATATACTCAAATCCTTTTTCATTCCGTTAATTTGGAAATATAAATATATATACTCCAAGTTTCCACCATACGTTGCATTATTATTTCTTTAATGGGAATAATCAATTATTGCTCACCCCTTTTTCCATTACCAACTAATATCCTCCTCAGATAATTCTGATGTCGTTCAAGTTGGGGTATTTTAATTACCTCTTAAACCTTGATCAACAGCGTTCTTATCCTCAAATAAATATAAGTTGTAATCCAAAAACCAATATTCCATTCCAGTCTCAAAACAAATTCCATTTAACTATTTTATTCAAAATTTGGTTTCATAAACCTTCTTACCTTTTTGAAAATCTCTTTCTCTAATATATCATTATTTCTTAATTCAATAATTAAATAATTAATTAAAAAAATACCATCCTTTAATCTCTATCTCTTTATGCAAATCCATTTTATAATTCGGATTTAGTTTCACAATCCTACGACTCACTCCTTTATCAAATTCACTTTTACCAAATCCCTTTCTAATCCACTCAATCATTTCCCACTTGAAATTCTTATTTCAATTTCCCAATTTTACTTACTCCCATTAAGTAACTTTAACTCGAAATTAACGAGATAACCTCTCATCGCTTTTTATAAAACTTGTTCGATTACATTCTGGTTTAATCTAGCCCTTTCCATCTCACTTTCTTTTTAAATTAATTCAAATATTAAGTCAACCTAACTTAAGCTCTCGTATTCGCTTAAATTCCTCTTTATGATTTAGTTATAAAAATTTGGGTTTTAAATATAAAACCCATTCATAAACTCTTTTCACCATTCAACTAGATTTTGTTTCAACCTCGATTACTTTTTACATTAGTTCAATTAAAACTAATTTCCTAAAGTACTACTAATCAGGATAATAATTTACTTTAATCATTCACTACTGTAAATTAGTTAATTCCTTTATTAACTAAAATAAATAGTAAATTCCTTTCTAAACTTCATCAAAATTAAAACAATATTCTTCAAACTATTTAATCGCGTAAATTCAAAACAAACTAATTTAATAGTCGATTTCAGTTAAAACAGTCGGTTTTGTCAACTCTAACTCCGGTTATCTCGTTAACCCATTCCAATTCGCTTTCCATTTAAATTAATTAAAATGTAATTAACTTAAAATAATTCCATTAATTGTTTCTTAACAAAACAATTACCAAATTTAACCGTTAGGTTACTCTCTAATTACTTGTTTATAAATCTGATTAACATTAGAATTTACTTCATTAATTAATTAATTAATTATCCTATTAAATAATAAACAAAAAATATTATTTCCTTTTATTAAACTATTATTCAAAATAATATATTTCAAAATCTATTTCCAGTTATAAATAAATTTTATAACTTCAATTCTATCGATTCACCTAATGGTAAATCCGTATAACAAAACAATTTATTCTTAGGCCATTTACTACCGATTACTTAACCAATATTGCCCGTTGGTTAAAACAAAACACAGGTTGAATTTTCAGTCAATGATCACTAACCAAATCAATCCCTAATCATGACAATTCATACATGGTAATATGAAAACAAATAATATATTTGAGGAATCCCGTTGGATCCCTCCAACCTATTCTTCCGTTTATACAAATTGGTTATCTCAAATCAGATCATCAATTCCGTTTAACTGATAATTTCTATAACAATAAATAATGACTATTTAACATCAAAGCAATCAACAGAACAATTCAAACAATTAAACACGTTTTATAAATAAACTTGACCAATAAGGTAAGTTACCTTCATTGGGTCCAATTGCTAAAATAACGATTTGGTATTTCACTGAAATTAAACACGGTTTAATTTCATCGGTTAAATCAACAAATAAATATATAATTAGCAAATAGTCAACCATTGGCAAATAGAAAACACAAAATAAAAACCCAATTTATATAAAATATAAATGGGAAGAACTGAGTGAGTTTAACTCACCTTTGATTTAATTCCATTGTTAAATTAGCTCATTTCAGTTAAATTAACAGGCGTTTAATTTAACTGAAAAATCCAGCTGCTCCCAACCCTGTCCAGTACTCTCCCATCGCGTAGTACTCGTCGATGCAGTTCCGATGCTTTCTGTTTCATCGAATTCTGATCATGTATGCTTCGAAATAAATATTCTAAGTTTATATAACATTTAAATTAAATAAACTTTAATTAGATTTAAAAAATTTGGGCCTTACTTTATTTTTACCCAACCCGCACCTAAATCTTCACTTAAAACTATCGGATCCCACTTCTCTTCATATAATCCGCCGCCACCAAAAGAAAAAGGGAAAACCACCATCCATGACCGAAATCAGACCTCTTCCTCCATCGTTATTTCCTCCAACTAAATCGGACCCTTCTCTACGCTACCCCGCTTTAGTCATCTCCTGGCCTTCCTGTCTCTGTCGCTCCGCCTAATTCCTCGAGCAACCCAACGTGAAACCCTAAGTCCCAAATTTCCTGATATTAACGAGCTCTACACCCACTGCTACGTCAGAAAAATCCAGATCGAGGCTTTGATTGGCTAAACTATCTTCGGTTTCATCATGAAATTCACGAATCAGATAAGTAACTTCATGATTTTTAATTCCTGTATTACTTGTTTCAACTTATTTTTTTATGGTTCTGGGTTTGGTTTCTGATCTGTTTGGTTTTGGGACTCTACAACACAATGCGCGTGTATATATAACCATAGATGGATAGAATTGACGTCAAAATCCAACTGTAATACCCTAGGTTTAGATCTTAGCTGCTGTTTTTAGGTGTTATTTCCCCTTTCGTTTCAGCGGTGATGTGATCGAACTGTTTGTGACGGAAACTTGATTTCTGTGTGATGTTTAATGGGGAATGGTGCAGATTGCGTTGGATTTTCCTGTACGGTCCCTATATAGATTAGGTTAAGCTATGTATTGTCCATTCGCTTTGTACATTGTCTGTATACATACAACCATTGAATCGTTTATTTTATTTGCAGATTATATTATGACTTGCATATATATATATATATATATGTATATATATATATATATATATATATATATATATATATAGCAGAATGAATGGTACAAGAGATTTACTGAGTATATAAGCATTTAGCTGTTTCGATTGTATGTAAATTTATGGTATAAATATATGTACATGTATTGTTTCCTTTAGCTATTCGGCTTTGTGGATTCAATGTAGAATATATACATATATTAGTTCCTTTAACTGTGCATTTCACTGTACCTATAGCTGTTGAATTTACTATTCTATAGCTAATTTATCCCTGTTTCAAAGCTGTTGTGTTCGCTGTTGTTTTACTGTTTTCATTAGCTGTTTGTTTACTTTTTTGTTGTTGTGTATTTTACTGTTTAAATGAAGAAATTTGCATACTGTTTTCTTACAGAAAGAAACCAAACATGTTCTACTTCAATTCAGAATGAATTGTTTTATTCATTCGGTTTGGTATTAGTACAGACACAAGAATAGATGAATATATATTGTTTTTCCCTTAGCTTCTTCATCTGTTCATGTTACTGTGTATATTGGGAATTTGCGTTTTACTGTTGCATTACTATTTATATTCTGTCTTTCTTTAATTGTTCATTAGTTGTAGTTTTTTTTTCTGTTCTCTAAGTTGTGCTGTACTAGAATTTGAATTGAGTTTGTCCATTTTGTTTTGTGATAGTGCAGACTAGAATATGACTATATGTTTTTTCCTTCTTAGTAATGACCAATATTAGCTTATGATAAAAAAACGTATTGGGTTTTCGTTTGATTGCCGAACCAGATGAAAACACTGATGGGTATATAAACGGTGTGTATTGAAATATAAACTATGTGTGTGCACAAGCTTTAAGTTGCATTATTTTACAATTTTATACAATGTCAATATAATATAAATTAAATTCAGACAACTTAATATAATGATAATAAATTAATATTGTCATATTTATTAGAACACATCAAATTTCAATTTGTATAGAATTTAAAACTAAACATTAAAATTCTGGTTTTAAATGATATTCTATTTATATAAAAATCCTTTTATATTTATAAATAAATTGCTATAATTTAAAGGCGATTCCATAGCGACTATTTGAAAATTTGAATACGATCTAACTAACAATCTACAATATGAAATCTTTATTTTTCTCTTTAATTAGATAATTATCATCAGTTAGATTCAACAGTTTCTTGTTTCACAGAAATCCGACTTATATCGTATTTTGTATATCCAATTGAAGTTCAAAACTCCCTTTTACGAACTGCCGCGCCATTTCGAGCTCGATTTATAATTATATAAATATATAACATTCAAACTTCGTTTTAAATAACGAATTAAATATTAAAAATTCATAAATATCCCAAATAAATTATTTAAAATAATAAATAAATAAATTATTTGACTGTCAAAAATACGGGTCGTTACAGTTAGGGTTCCCGGCAACTAACAATATGGCCGAGTATGAATCAATGATATCTGGTTTGAATTTGGCACTACAGTTGAAGATAGCTAAGATGTAAATATTTAGCGATTCACAACTAATGGTAAACCAAATAAAACAGACATATCAAACCAAGGATGAGCGGCTAATCTTATATATGAAAAGGGTATTAATGATGCTTTCTCGGTTTGAGGATTTCTCCGTTCATCAAACATTCCGCAGGGAGAATACTCAAGCGGATTCACTAGCTAAGTTAGCCAGTTCCCGAGGATCCCCCGAAAATCGAATAATTCTCGTAGGATATCAGGAGAAGCTCAGTATCGAGCATAAGAAATCGTAAATGGGGAAAGAGTTATTAGTTTTAACTAGATCCCAAGCCCTGAGAAAAGGAAACGAAAGAAACAAAGAGGGAAACTCCAATGAGAAACCTCCCTTAATGGAAACACATTATCATCTTAAGATTACATGGATGGCCCATAGTAGATTACCGACTAAATGGAACTTTTCCTCTTAGTAAGCAAGACACTAAAAGGATAAAACACCAAGCTACTACATTTATGATTTCGGATAATATACTCTATAAAAAGGGACATTCGCTCCCTTACTTAAGATGTGTAAGTTCTGAAGATGGCTTATCATGTTGGAGGAAGCTCATGGTGGATGGTGTGGAGACCATTCCAATAGAGTTAAACTGGCCAAAAGGATCATGCGATAAGGTTTTTATTGGTCTCGGATGGTTAGTCAAGCAGTTGAGTACATCAGGAAATGTGATAAGTGTCAAATGTAATCTAAGGTACCCCGACTTCCTCCTAGCGAACTAACCACTATATCAAGCCCCTGGCCATTCGATGTATAAGGAATAGATTTAATCGGACCCTTACCAATCTCCAAAGGTGGAGCTAAGCATGTCGTAGTAGCTATCGACTACTCCACTAAGTGGGTGGAGGCAGAACCACTTCCGACAATCACGTCCAAGAAGGTGTTACGATTCACAATTGAAAAATATCGTTACCTGCTTTGGAATCCCTCGGAAAATCATATCAGATAATGGAACACAATTCAAGAGTGAAGAATTCACCCAGTTTTGTGAGAAAAATGGAATCGTCAAAAGTTTATCCTCGGTTGCCCATCCGAAAGCTAACGGAGCTGTGGAAGCCGCCAACAAAACCATAAAGACCATTCTTAAAAAGCGCCTAAATCAAGCCAAAGGAAATTGGGCCGAGGAGTTGCCTTTAGTACTTTAGGCATACAAAACCTCTACCAAAACAGCCATGGGACACACCCCTTTCTCCTTGACATATGGATGCGAAGCTATGCTTCCGGTTGAAATTGAAATCCCATCGCATAGAAGGATAGCATATATGTTTAACCCCAATCAAGAGTTAAGAAAGGAATCCCTAGACTTAATACAAGGATTAAGAAATGAGACTGCAATCAGAACCGCTGAGTATCAAAGGAGGATTATGAAATACTACAACTCAAAGGTCATGACTAGAACCTTTGCAAAAGGAGAGTTAGAGTTACGAAGAGTGATGGCTAACAAGAAGAACCCAACGGATGGCCATCTCGGTCCAAATTGGGAAGGACCCTTGATCGTCCATCAAGAAGTCATGCCCAGAACATATTGACTATGCAGATCCAATGGTGATCTTGTTCCAAGAACATGGAACGTGGAACATTTAAGACCATATTTCTCAATGATAAAGGAATAAGGGCTTTCCCCCGAAGATGATTACGTAAATAAGGGCGCAGAAACCCTTTCAGAAGCTCGAGAGATCCAAAAGGGGTCGAGCTGAAAAAAGGATTAAATCTCTTGTCATCGCCAAAATTGGTCAGGACGAGACGTCCCCCGAAGGGGGATGGTGTGTTAGTCTCTTTTCATGCCCAACCCAGAGGGGGCTAGGTCAAAGCATCAAAAGCGCGAGCCTCTGTTTCACACCAGAAATGGTCGTGGCGATGCATCTAAAATTAGCATGCCCTACCTCTACTCGTAGAAGAGTACGGCCTGCCTCTGCTAGAACTAAGCACGTCCTACCTCTGCCTATGTTCTGTGTTACCCACAAATGGGAACACAAACACCTATAATCACCTACAATGGTTAGGGTAGGGCACCCCTTGGAGGGAGGTGGCATTTAAGCCTCTATCAGAACATATGATGGTCAGTATAGAGCATCAAATGAGTAAAACTTAGTTATGTGCCTACGATGGCCCCGTCTAAGTTTCCAAGACTTTATCATCGCCTACGATGGTCAGGATAAGGCACCTTCTGGAGGGAGATCGGGTAAGTCCTTGGGCCCTGATTGTGAATAAGCTAGCCAAGCGCACCGGACGCACATGCTTAGAGAGTGGACAACAAAGCACGTACATCATCTGCTTTGACATCAGAAGCCCAAGGAGTAGCTCAGGAAGCACATACAGCCTCTGCAAATCAAATCCAAAAGGGATGCCAAAACAACAAATACCAGATGATTTTCCAGTCTTCTAATTATTAATTCCCGAATCTGGGATGATTTGGCTCTTTACAATGTCGGAAGTGGTTTCCAGTCTTCAATTCACAAATACCGGAGGGGTTCCGGTCTTCTAATTATTAATATCCGAATCTGGGTTGATTCGACTCTTCACAATGCCGGAAGGGGTTTCCGGTCTTTAATTCACAAATACCGGAGGGGTTTCGGTCTTCTAATTATTAATACCCAAATTTGGGTTGATTCGTTCGTTCACAATGTCGGAAGGGGTTTTTGGTCTTTATTTTACAAATACCGTAGGGGTTCCGGCCTTCTAATTATTGATACCCGAACCTGGATTGATTCGGCTCTTCACAATGCCAGAAGGGGTTTCCTGTCTTCAATTCACAAATACTGGAGGGGTTCCGGCCTTCTAATTATTAATGCCCGAATTTGAGTTAATTCGGCTCTTTACAATGCCGGAAGGAATTTCCGGTCGTCAATTCACAAATACCAGAGGGGTTCAGGTCTTCTAATTATTAATGCCCGAATCTGGGTTATTTCGGCTTTTCACAATGCCGAAAGGGGTTTCTAGTCTTTAATTCACAAATACCGGAGGGGTTTCGGTCTTCTAATTATTAATACCCGAATCTGGATTAATTCGGCTCTTCATAATGTTGGAAGGGGTCTCCGGTCTTCAATTCGCAAACACCGGAAGGGATTTCCAATCTTCTACTAATACCCGAATCTGGGTGGATTCGACTCTTCACAAATACTGGAAGGTACTTCCGGTCCTCTAACAATTCCCTAGTCTGGGTCGATTTTGTTCTCCACCAATGCCGAAAGGAGAGCTCCGATCTTCAATCTTCAAGTTACCCAAGCAAGGGTTGGTTTAAAACTACTATCAAAGTTTCATAACGAAATCTAGCATTCAGGAACAATACAAAAAAAATTCTCTCTAGAAGGAAAAGTTTGACTTGGAAAGTCGAAAACACCCCTTCACTAAAGGGGCAAATGTTACTAACAAAATGAACCCCTAACATAGGTTGACAGTGAAGGGTTATCAGAGGAACACAAACACAGAAGACCCTACCGGAAGAACAAATGGAGAAGCCCGAAAGCGGGAAAGAACGATTTGAGGGCAGCATAAACTGGCACCCCCCAAGAAAGGAGTTCAAAGCCTAGCAAAACGATAGTGAAGTTTATCCGATCGAGTCTATCCGATAGGGTCTACTCGACAAGAGAGTCCTGAACCGAAAGGTATCAAGCCAGAAGTACGTAAAGATTATCCGGAACCAGCTTCCGAAGTAGCTACTTCATAAATAACGAAATGTCACATAAATAGACTATAGAACCATCACCGAAATCTATCTCCCGGAAAACCAGATCGTCCTGAAATCCCCACCGTAAGGCTGACCGGGACCCTAGCAGAGATATAGGCTATCCGTACTAATTTACCTAGTACAGGAACCAATAGCGGTTTCGAACCGACAGCTATCTACATACGTCACGAGGGCAAGCTCCTCTAAGTATTCAAGAGAAAGTCGGAAGCCTACGTCTAGAAGCTTGCATCCGGGAGCCTTCACGCAAGAGCTGCTACCGGGAGTTCAAATGCCATCCGAAAACCACCAGGGCAACAAGCCCCTATCCGTCTCAGAGAAGCCCCAATTGACCGAGACCCTCACTTCGAAGACTATAATTAGCACCACAAGAACGATCGAGAGACAAATGATCGAGACCAAGGAAAAAAGCGGCCGACAGAGGCACATGCAGGCCCAATGGCCTAGGAGCAGATGAATCCCCAAATTCTCTATAAATAAGACCCCAGGAGCCACATAAAGGGGGACGAAATTTTTAATTCTCAACCTTGTTTTTCTCTTCTTGAAGGAGGAAATCCTCAACTTTTGTAATACGTCTACAATTTATGAATGGAGAATCCCGAGTTTTAAACATCTTGCGATTTGATAATCTTGTTGTGCCATTATGATGAAATAGGGAGTTAACACTAACCTTTCTTATGAGAAAATCAACCATGGCATCTTAGTGATGGAAGAAGGACTTCATAGAAATTCGAAGTCCCCTTCCTTCTGTCTTGAGGATTCTGCCACGATAATCGACGCTCTCATGATGAGCCTAGCGCTTCCCAACCTTAAAGGAAGGGGGTCATCTACGAGTTTGTGATTTGATCTCTGACGCGATCTGGACCTTCTCTTTTTATATGTTGGTCCGGTGCAAAATGATTGTCTGAGTTAATGAACATTGCGATGCCTTCTTTCCCGAATAGGAGGATGCGTTAGCCTGTTTTCTTCTTATCACAGTACATATCATCACGTTCATAATTTAGGGAGCAACTTATTTCATAAACCTAGCAATATCGAGCTAAATAGCCTTCCTAAGGTCATTTCGAAACACCGCCACATGGCATGTGTGATATCCATCCTTCGAGGGAAAAATAACTAACAATTAGAATCGGAATTCCGATACCTAAGGGAAGGTAGATTAGCTTAGATTCACAAGCTTCGGAATGACCTTCAAAAACTCTCTAAGTCATGACAGTGTCAAATCCCATGAACACATGTCCCACATAACTTAATCTGGGTGTTGACGGAAAATAACATTAACAAATCAGATAACATATAAGTAGTATTACTAACTTTATTTATATCAAATTTTAATTTAAACTTTTCATCCACAACATATCCTTTACCACCAAATACACCATTTTTAGTGAAGGTGTACAAGTTAAACTGATAGTCTGAGTAATACCAGCTTTTTTTAATAGAAATAAGGAACTAATTTTTTCCACATCTCTGCAGTATGCATCACATCTTTCAGTAATAAGTTCTTTCGAGATGTAAATTTTGAAACCACAGTCTTAAATTTAGCAACAACAGTGGTGTGAGAATCTCCTAACATCGGTTTTATATCATTGACATCACTACATGTTTTAAACATTTCTCATCATGGCAGACATGATGAGAAGCACCAGTATCTACCTACTAGCTTTCTAATCTTCCATATAAGTTAATCTCAACAAATATAGCCGTAAGGGCTTCTTCAAGAAGGTTAGCCTACAATGCAATATTTGATTTGTTATAAGGTCTTGTTTACCATAGTTGTAATATAAAAACAATTGTCTAGTATTATTCTCTATGGGTGCATTTTTCTGTTTGTTTTGAGGATGATTGTTGCGGTTTTAACCATGTTTT
The DNA here is from genome assembly GCA_030737875.1 of Allium sativum. NCBI lineage: Eukaryota > Viridiplantae > Streptophyta > Magnoliopsida > Asparagales > Amaryllidaceae > Allium > Allium sativum. The sequence continues at coordinate 102,826,818 of CM060912.1, forward strand.
TTGGCAGAGACAATAAGCATCTCGTTCTTATTTTTAATCATGTTTTCTAGCAGTCTCTTTAATATGAAGACGAATAATCAAACTCTCTAAGGAAAACTCGTTAATCTTATGCTTTAGAATGTTTTAAAAATCTTTCTAGTTAATTACAGTGCAATTTATCAATAAGCATAGCAACATGAAATTGTTCATCTAAACCATACATTCGATAATGATCTCATGCACAATTTTTCTTAAGCTTGTGAGACTGCACCATCATTGATATGTTGTTCATCATCTGAAAATTGAAATAGCGACTAATGCCATATTTCTTCGCTCTAGCTTCCTCGGTGTTGTATTTCTTTTACACACATCCTGGATCTCCTTTACTGATTTATCAAAGTTGTACAGATCATTTTTCAATCCATTAAACACATTATTTTTGCAGAGATAGTCATTAGTCTAGCAAAATAAATTTTTGATCATAGTCAGTTTTTCTGGGAGCTTGTGCTTTTCAGTGGTTAGAACATGCACCGCCTTCTTCAAGGTAAGAAATAATTGATTTTTTTATCTTCTGAAGTGAAATCCCTCAAATTTTAATGTTTTGTTCGCGTCGTAGCCAGTGGAGTCGTCAGTGATAAAAAGCCATAATGTCATAAATTTGTTTACCTCGATCTGAATCAACGAAACCTGCAGTTGTCCTTGTGGTCGAACCATGGCTAGGTCGCTCTCTTTAAGACGTTTCGCAGCTATACCGAATTGTAAAAGAAAATCTAAATCACAACGTCAATTCTAGGATAAAATAGCTTTATAATATCGACAATCTCTTGCACAAAGATAGCTAGTCCAATAGCACCCTATTCATTTTTTGTACTGCTTGGGTCTTAAGAAAGAAGAGGTGAAAGAGAATGAGAACTCGGTTATAAACCGATGTGTTTGTAAAATCCAACAGAGGGTTCATAGAAATAGATTAGAGAAAATATCAAAAAGATAAAAATGAACATGAAAATATTAAGTCAAAACCGGTTTGAAAATAAAGAGCTCTATACTACATTAGTCAAACCAAGCCTGATCCAAGTCGAGTTCGCCAGTCGATGTGCTCATGTGTGTAGCCATACATGCCTCAACACAAAAGCCATATTGGCTACCAAAAAGACCCCAAACATGAGGATGAAAAACACATATAAATATGAGTATCTTTTCATATTTCCCCATATGTGGGACTATTCATAAGAAGAACAACAAATATACTCTTCTTTATATTTTTAATAACTCACTTTTAAAAAGTTGTTTTTCCAACAATACACACACAAATTCTATTAATAATTAAACTCACAATTTAGTGAAATGATATTCACACCAGCATATTCTATTATTGATAAATAGAACCTGCAATTTGTATTAGTGTATCACCTGGCTATATTTTTAATGCACGTTAGTATGGGTAATCCTATCGATTAATAATTAAATAACAATAATATGAAAGATGAAATAAGCATGGAGAAGTGTCCAAATTATTATTTTTAAAACTTGCTTTGACTGAAAGGAAGTAATGATATTATACTTAATGGAAAATGATATCCAATTATTTAGAGTATAGAGTAGGAATGGGGAAAACCTAAGGCAATCCACTTAAATAAATAACACCCCCCCCCTCCCCCCCCCCCCCCCCCCCCCGTTCATTTATTCATCCACTAAAGAAAGAGAAAAGAAAATATACTCTCATCATAATTTTCATTTACTAGCTAGAGAAGAAGAATTAAAAAGCTTAAAAGGAGATGTTTAAGGCATCTCTCTCCATCCTCGGCCAAACCAAAGATGAATAATATTATCATCCTTTTGTTTTTTTTCTACCATTTTTGGATTCTAAATGAAAATGAAGATGCGATAATAAAAACTTGGATCTGATATATGTGATCATTAAAATGTTTTATAAATTTACATGTAAAGTTTTGAAGCAAAAAGAGGGGTTTTCGAATTCAAAATCATAGCTAGTGATCTTTAACGGATCTGAAATTTAGATATGTTGTACGCTGGAATCTTTTGATTCAATATGAATTTTCTACAATTTTTCTAAGTAGGAAAATGGCGTAATTTCAGTATTTAATAATTTAAAGTGGAAAAAAAAATATTTATGTTTCTAATGTCTTTACATGTGATAAAAAATGAAAATTTAGATTCTTCAAAATTTCTCCTATGAAATTTTAGTTTGTTATGAATCAATCTAAAAAGGGGGAAATTGAGGAAATTAGGGTATTTAATTAATCATGGGATACTAAAAACTTTCTAACAAGAAAATTGGTAGAAGCAAAGATTGAACAATGATGGTTTAAAATATGACAGGAGTTGGTCAGATATGATTTCTTTAAAGGGGAATATAAAGGTTTTAAAGTTAACTGGAAGTTTGTTGGCGTAGCGTATATAACATGTTAAACCATACATTCCATAACATTTTAAGTCATACATTCGATAGCGTGTTAATGCATATCTTTGATATACCTTCCATGTTACTTGCATAGCGTGTAAAAGACATACCTCCGATAGCATGTTTCTAGAAAATAATGCTAATGATGGTTGCACTGTTATTGACGTCTATTTTCTTGTACCAAGATAAGGCATGTTACAATTGTGGATCCTTGAAATTACATAAATATCACTATATATCTCTGTTATTAAATATGAGAATGGATGCATTGGAATAGCCGTGATTTATTATCACTACATATCACTATATATCTGAATGTAATGTTTCATTATACCGATTATATAATGCAAGATATTTATATGCATATGCATGTATGCGTGTGTGTAGCTGTGGTGTGTACATGAGGTTGGTTCCATGGCCCCTATCATTTTTAGCACCGTGCTTGTGATATTTAATTGAAATTTATGGCTAAAGTAATGATGCAGAAGGAAGCGGATAAGGGAAAATAGAGTGTCAGTGACCCTTCCCTCATACATACATACATACGTACATACATACATACACGGGCGCACGTGTTTGTTGCATAATATAAAATGGAATCTGCATTGCAAGAATATGCATACCACAACTTGTGTTTGCTCTCTACTCTAAAGAAAATTCATCTTTTTTACTCTTTCAGTTCTTAATGTCTCTGTACAAGGATTCTTAGATATATTATTGTTCCACTGAATGTGGCCTACAAGTAACCAATGTACCTACAAAACTACATAAGAATCTTAGTCAGGTATATGGCTTCTCTCCCCATAACATTGATATGCCAGAATATTTTACAGACATGTTTTCCAGCACACCTCACTACTATATATATTCCATTCTTCACTTCATATTTCTCACAGCCAAAGCTTGATCTCCATCCCGATCCAAATTCAAGTAACTACTCAAGCAGCAATGTCACACAATGTTCATTTCCTAGCAGAAATATTACTAACGGTTGCCTTCCTTATCTTGATTTTCTTCGTCCTTATCATAGTTATATATCTATGTACACAACAAGAAGATTCAGACACTAGTTTGGATAAAGAAAAAGGTGCTCTTGAATCTTCAGTTCTCAACACTCTACCAATTCTAACTGTCAGCCAAAGAAGTGCAGACAAAGAAAACGATTGCCTTGAATGTGCTGTATGCATTTCTGCATTAACCCATGATGAAAAAATTCGATTTCTTCCACAGTGCAACCACTTTTTTCATGTGAAGTGCATTGACAGGTGGTTTCAATCGAATAATACATGTCCCTTATGCCGAAGTACAGTAACTGCATTCTGCAACACAATGGAGGGTAGCTGGGGTAGTTGCGATTTTCCGAAATATTTGGAAACAAGATACCTATTCTCCTTGAAGAATGGAAATGATGAAATGTTAGTGGTTGATATACCTCTCGACCAATCACAGGGTGTCAAACTTCCAGTTACGGGGAAGATGGAGTCATTAAGAAGAATAATTAGCAGAGTAATTAGCCTCAAAGAAGCTGGCTCAGATACCTCTGGTAGCTCTGGTGAATGTGATGTAGAAAACAGAGGAAACTGAAATTCACAGTTTCAGTAGACTGTAGCTGCTTATATTGGCAGTGTGTGAAATGCAAATATCTTCTTGCAGTGTAATTAAATTTTCTTTTTCCTTCTTTAGATAGCTAGATTTCAACTCTGTATTTTTTTACTCTTTTCCTTTATAAAATGGAAATTTTCCATCCAACACTTAATTGAGTAGTTTTTTTTTTTTTTTTTTTTTATTACCAATAATGGATTTATCACTGTCTGGAACATCTTCTCCACAAATAATAAAGCTAGACATAGCATATATGAAACTATATAACAGCACTATTTCACTGCTAGGTCAAACCCTACCAGAGTGTGGGAGGATGAAAAATAATTTATTCTCACACTTCTTCATTATCCAACATGGAGTGAATGGAAAGGGAAAACACCCAGGACCAATTGCCAAATGGCCTCAATCTGTTCCCGACACGCCGCGCAATTGTTATTCATATCTAAAAACGGATAAATATTTAGTATTTTGAAAAAAAAGATACAGGTATAAACACAAAATTATATGAAAGATCATTAAAAAGTTTAATTGTTTGACAGACAATCCCACTTAAGGCATAATTATTAATGAAGGATGAATCCTATACTAAATCATTGAATAATCAATCTGTCGACCATAAAATAGTAAAAGACATTACTTTGTATTACCTTGATATCAAAGCCACCTTTCAATATCACTAATCAAAATTTATACTAGAGAATAATCTGCGTAGCCAAGTTTTCTATTCAGGCACATGATCTCATTAAGATGTGTATATAACAAGTTTTTAATATCATAATATGATGCAACTTGCAAGCATAGTAGAGTTAGTATATTCATTCATTTTGGACATGTGTTGAATGCAGCGTATAAATACATTTTTTTTTTTAATATATAAATCACATATGTTTCACATTCAAGAGAAAATGGTTTACATCTTAATCTTTTTTATTTATATCACAAAGAAAATGTTTGTTTGTTAGATTTTATTCTTAAACCAAAAGATTTGGTGACAATTATATAATGCAAGATATTTATATGCATGTATGCGTGTGTAGCTGTGGCCTGTGGTGTGTACGTGAGGTTGGTTCCATGGCCCCTATCATTTAGCACCCTGTTTGTGATATTTAATTGAAATTTATGGCTAAAAGTAATGATGCAAAAGGAAGGGGATAAGGGAAAATAGAGTGTCAGTGACCCTTCCCTCTGCATAATATGCATATACGGGCACACGTGTTTGTTACATAATATAAAATGGAATCTGCATTGCAAGAATATGCATACCACTACTTGTGTTTGCTCTCTACTGTCTACTCTTAAAGAAAATTCATCTTTTTACACTTTCAGTTCTTAATGTCCCTGTACAAGGATTCTTATATATATTATTTTTCCACTGAATGTGGCCTACAAGTAACCAATATACCTACAAAACTACATAAGAACCTTAGTCAGTATATGGCTTCCCCATAACGTTGATATGCCAGAATATTTTACAGATATGTTTTCCAGCAACCCTCACTACTGTTAAGAATAATAGAAATGAAAAAATGAAAGCTCGAAAAGATTGTTATTTTATTAGCAAAACAGAAGCGTTTATAAGGCAATACATGAACTAAAATGTGCATAAAAGTAGGACAACTATCCCTAAAGATTAGGACAAACACCACGTACTAAACACACTAATATAGACAAACTCAACTCCTACAAGTTAAAGACCTATTCTTAACATCTTCCCTTAAACTAGATGCGCTAACTTCTAGTTTATAAAGCAATGAACCATCGACAAATTGCACAGCCGCGTACGTTCTTCTTACCAAACTGCACTGCAAACCATTCATCGTTTCTCAATAGCAAAACTATCTGCCTCCTCCATGCTACAACTTCATCAGCCATTTAATAGTCAACCTTCACCCCTTCTTTACAGTAAACCTTCCCCTCTTCTGTACAATCAAACTTCATTGCTAGAGAATCCCAAAGCCTAAGAGACAAAGCTGCCATTCTAACCGGATCCGACCTACACCTCATTAACAAAAGTGCATTCTTTGACAATATTCTTGCATCAAGAAAAGCAGGCTCACATTTTTTTAGCATATAGAATACACATCTCTTTTGACGTAACAAGGTACGATTCTAATTCTCTTTCTTCACATTTCTCCCTCTTTGCATAATCTGAGGCCGCTATGCCAAATAGAGTTTTCCACCATGGAGGCTTGCATTTGTTTCACGCACTAATTGAACAGCCAATGCGTGCACCTTTCCATATCAAGGTATCAGTATCACTATGAATTCAGATATAGACATTGCTTATCAAAAATAAGATTACAACATCTGTGGCAACTTATAACCCTGACTTGTGAGATAATAGCTTTACCATGAATTCTCTAATTAACCAATTATAATAGCTGCTAATCTCCTTGCTTGCTTGCATCATTCTAAACTTTACTCATCCATAAAAATACCTTTTTTTCTTTCAAAAGCTGTTTGGTAAAACTAGATGAAAACCTACATACCGCTTTTTAGAATGAAGCTATCTCAACACTACTTCTGCTGTGAGCACTAATTGGCAAAGTTCATACACTGATCCACGAATTTTAATTTCGTCAGCTCAAACGCCGACCTCCAGCTTTCAGAATCCCTGAAAACGAGCACGTAATGGCCAGCACTTCGTCCTCCTACACCACTCATTCTACCATTCTCAAACCAGCAACAGAAACAGTCATCAACCTCCACTGTGCTCAACATCTACAACTAACAAAACCACATTTTAAAGTTCCATTGTAACTGACCAAAGCACTCATCAACACAACAACCTACAACTGCATAACAATATCGCTCGCCTCACCTGCGATCATACCATCTTCCATCTTGCAGCAACAATCTTCTCCACCACTTAATTCACGAATTCCAACAAGATTCAGCACAGCGGAATAAATCAGAGGTCGCCGACTTCTCTTAAAAAATTCCATGCAATCATCTACATCTCACATCATCAGCCCAAATCGTTTTCATTGCATCTCCAAATCTGAATGGCATCAAACTGCAGCGGCACATCTCCAAAATGGATGCACCATCAGATCCGAGAAGACTCAAGCACTAAGTTCCGTGGTGACTCATCTTTCCGCAGCAGAGGCTGGTTATAGCAGGCAGCAGATCTCGACAGGCTTCGGCAGCAACATCAAACTTTTTTCATGATCTAACACGATGTGGACTATTCTAACCCGGCTGACAATAGCCGATAGCAACCGCCGCCGGACAATATGAAACACCAAGATCGACTCTAGTGTTAAGTTTATAGCTCTGATACCATGCTGGAATTAACAGAACAAGAGAGAGAGACCATATGTGAAACAAAAAAAGCTACATTGTTATTCAATTGATTAAGAAGAGAAATACAAAGCTATAAATAGATATATATATATATATATATATATATATATATATATATATATATATATATATATATATATATATATATATATATATATATATATATATATCCCATTCTTCACTTCATATTTCTCACAGCCAAAGCTTGATCTCCATCCCGATCCAAATTCAAGTAACTACTCAAGCAGCAATGTCACACAATGTTCATTTCCTAGCAGAAATATTACTAACGGTTGCCTTTCTTATCTTGATTTTCTTCGTCCTTATCATAGTTATATATCTATGTACACAACAAGAAGATTCAGACACTAGTTTGGATAAAGAAAAAGGAGCTCTTGAATCTTCAGTTCTCAACACTCTACCAATTCTAACTGTCAGCCAAAGAAGTGCAGACAAAGAAAACGATTGCATTGAATGTGCTGTATGCATTTCTGCATTAACCCATGATGAAAAAGTTCGATTTCTTCCACAGTGCAACCACTTTTTTCATGTGAAGTGCATTGACATGTGGTTTCAATCGAATAATACATGTCCCTTATGCCGAAGAACAGTAACTGCATTCTGCAACACAATGGAGGGTTGCTGGGGTAGTTGCGATCTTCCGAAATATTTGGAAACAAGATGCCTATGCTCCTTGAAGAATGGAAATGATGAAATGTCAGTGATTGATATACCTCTCGATCAATCACAGGGTGTCAAACTTCCAGTTACGGGGAAGATGGAGTCATTAAGAAGAATAATTAGCAGAGTAATTAGCCTCAAAGAAGCTGGCTCTGATAGCTCTGGTAGCTCTAGTGAATGTGATGTAGAAAACAGAGGAAACTGAATTCACAGTTTCAGTAGACTGTAGTTGCTTGTATTGGCAGTGTATGAAATGCAAGTATCTTCTCGCAGTCTAATTAATTTTTCTTTTTCCTTCTTTAGATAGATTTCAACTCTGTACTTCTAACTCTTTTCTTTGATAAAATGAAAATTTTCCATCCAACACTTAATTGAGTAGTTTTTTATTATATTACGAATAATGGATTTATCACTGTCTGGAACATCTTCTCCACAAATAATAAAGCTAGATATACCCTATAAGACAACTATATAACAGCGTACTATTTCACTGCTAGGCCAAACCATACCAGAGTGTGGGAGGATGAAAAATTATTTATTCTCACACTTTTTCATTATCCAACATGGAGTGAATGGAAAGGGAAAAACACCCAGGGCCCATTGGCATAGGCCAAACGGCCTTAATCTGTTCCCGACACGTCGCGCAATTGTTATTCATATCTCAAAACGAATACATATTTAGTATTTTGAAAAAAAAAAAATACAGATATAAAGGCATCAACATTCGGAAATTATCAGTTTGTTTTTTATTCAAGATTATAGCTTATATTATATGCTTTTTAGTACGATAAATACATGTACTTATTGTATTAAGTGAATAGTTTATAATTATTTATTATTATTATTATTTTCTTCCTAAAATGCATGATGGTTCTATCTAAATGCATGAAAATGAAAAGAATAAAAATAAAGAAAAATAAAAAAAGAATGCAATGCAAACTCCCACAAACTTGGTCAAAACATCATCCACATTGTAATTTAAAATTATTTATTATTATTATATTTGCTGGATTGAAAAAAAGTATATATTAAACTTTTTTTATGTTTCTTGATTTGTCGATCGTGAACAATTATGATAATTATTTGATATGCATGCATATCCGTAGATGCAGACATTTGATATTCGAAAATGATTTTGGATGTGTATGCGGATCCTACTCACCGTATATTGATTTTTCCTCAAGAAATATTAGAAAACAAATAAACAACATATAAACCAAAATTAAAGGTAAAGGTTAGGATAATTAAAGGACTTCTGACTTTACTTTCAATCGATGCAATGAATCCTAGTTCTTGTTCAATTTGTGCTACTAGTTATAAACTAATAGCAAGCTTGGACTTAATTATATGAAAGATCACTAAAAAGTTTAATTGTTTGACAGACAATCCCACTTAAGGCAACAATTATTAATGAATGATGAATCCTATACTAAATCATTGAATAATCAATCTGTAGACCATAAAATAGTAAAAGACGTTACTTTGCATTACCTTGGTATCAAAGCCACCTTTCAATATCACTAAATCAAAATTTATTCTAGAGAATAATCTGGGTAGCCTAGTTTTCTATTCAGGCACGTGATCTCATTAAGATGTGTATATAGCAAGTTTTTAATATCATAGTATGATGCAACTTGCAAACATAGTAGAGTTAGTGTATTCATTCATTCTGGACATGTGTTGAATGCAGCGTATAAATACATTTTTTTTTCTTTAATATATAAATCACATATGTTTCACATTCAAGAGAAAATGGTTTACATCTTAATCTTTTTTATTTATATCACAAAGAAAATGTTTGTTTGTTAGATTTTATTCTTAAACCAAAGGATTTGGTGACAATTTTATATTAACATTTCAAATTTGTGTAAATAATTGTAAAAGGATGCAGTAAGACAAAGTTTAATTGCAGTGTAAATTATGGAACAACGACCGTCGGAACATAATATGATTCATTCAGTGGCTTAGTCATGCGTTGATTCAGTGGAGTTGTCGGTTCATTCTTGACTCCAACTTTTTTCAGGAGATTATTAGGAACAGTTAGAGTTTAGAGCGCTGCTGTTTTTTGGAGCATCAACGGATCAGGTTCGGTCCCATGTAAATGCATCACTGTAAGCATCCGGGTCTGAAGCTCAATCTGCATCACTATAAGCATGTATACTTATACCTTTGCTAATAGCAAGTGATATTCCACAGTCCTGCGTCCCTTTGAGGTGTCTGAGTATGCGTTTAACTACGCATCAGTGTTCTGTAGTCCGACTATAAAATATTAATTTATAAATAAACTTCAATTTTATAATTTAAAATTTTGCTTACGTTTTTAAAATGAAATTTATAGTTTTGATTGCGTCAATTTGCTTAATAACAATAAACGTCTAAGAATACGAATTTTAGACCATTTGCTGCCAACCACTTAATCAATATTATCAATTGATTAAAACACAACGATCGTTGAATTCCAATTCAATGATCAACATCCAACCAACAATTAACATTCAGTCAGGATATAACGTTATTTGCGATAAACAAATCACATATGAATAATGTGAAAATTAACTAATATACAGTTTATTTGAGAAATCCACTTGGATCCCTCTAGTCTGTTCTTCCCTACATCACGACCCATAATATCATATCATAATAGCATATGAAATATTTTTAAACTAAATCATCTAATATGACATTAATATAAACGTCGACAACCATTATACAACCAATAAGCATTCTAGGCATCCAATCATCCAATTTAAACTATTAACTATGAATTATAGTTATATGAATTTAACACATCAAAAATTTCAGGAATTGTCAGAGTTAACTCACCATTTTATTTTGATTCGACGATGTTGCGTTATTTCGTATAGTTTTAAACAGACATTTAAAATTATACGAGATTCTCATCAGCTCCAAAGCTAACCAAATCAACACGTACGCATATTGTTCGTCTCTGCGATTCCAAAGGATCTTGTTTCGCTCAAATCTGATAATGTATAAGAAAGTTATCGATGTTACAAGTTTGAACGTATTTATATAGACTAATTATCATTAACCATTTAAATAGTTAATTAAATACCTTAATTACTTCATTAGCCTATGTTAATCTCTTCCCAAACCTTGTATAAACCCCGACATTTCCCGATCCTGTCATTCTCATAAAACACCACATCGTTTTCGACCAACCATCCACGTTAGAGGCCATTGTACCGACCCCTTTACCCACCATCACAACTGCCACTCTGAGCTCCCCCTTCGCCGATGACCACGACCGCCCAACTCGCTCTGTTCACCAGAAAACATGACTCGACCAAATTCCGTTCATTTGATCTCCCTCGCCGCCACAGTCCACCATAGACCGTCATACTTCACCAGAACCTCTGCCTCCCTTCTACCCACCTTTCTTCTTCAGGGACCCGACCTCAAAACTCCACCATCACCGCTAATTTCATCAAAATCTGAGCAGGACTTCCCCAAATCGACATCCATGTTCATCTTCATTCCCTGACCACCACAATCAACAATAGATCACCACTCCAACATCAAACTTGTAGGCATCCTCTCCTCTACAATATCCCTTTAGGATACATCACCTGAAATCGACCCAAGCTCCTCCAATAACCACCAAAAAAAAAATTGTTCCTCTTCGTTCCTCGTGATTTCCAGCCACCACAGGCCATACTTGGCCACGAAAATTTAACTGGAGGTCGACCTCATCACCCTTCACAACTTCCTAGTTGGAAGCTTCGTCTGATTCGCAACAAATACAGAGATAAAAATTAAAATAGAAAAAAGGCTAAATTGCAAATAGTGGCTGATTTCTGAATTTGGGGATTAGGGTTCTTAGGTGTTGGTGTATTTATAATTGAGATTTTTTTAGTTTATTAATTTTTTATTTGATTATTTTATTACCTCGACGATTATCGCCATTTTTTATCGTCGTTTATTAATTTGTTTGCTCATATACGAATTTCGTTCGTAGTGAAAATGGACATACAGCTATGGCTTGACATTATGGACTCAATGAAACTTGTTTTATCGAAATCTGAGTCTGTTTGCTCAAATAGCGCTTTTTTGAGTTCAAACTATTGATTTATTCATATTTTAATTTTCGTACACTCACAAAATAATTCCGATTGGCGTGAAACTTGAAATCTAGCAATATTTAGTCATTACAGATTTAGTAAAATTTGTTCGTTGAAATCTGAGGTCGTTTGAATAAAAGCTCTTTTTAAAGTTCCAAATTAAATCAAAATAATATTTTAAAACACTTCAATATAATAATAATAAATTATTAATTATTATTGGGCGTAGACTAGCAGAACTTCATATAGTTTCAAAATAAATAACTTTTGATTTCAAAATTTTAAATTCCAAATCAAAACGATATTAAATTCATAATAAAACCCTTTTATTTTATTAATAAATCGTTATGCTTTATAAACGATTCCATAGCGACCCTTTTGATATTTGATTTGGACATAACAGAAAATCTACAATATGAAAACTCGATTTTTCTCTTTCATTAGAAAATTATTATCCAATAGATCCAGACGATTCTTGTTTCAAAGAATTCCGACTTATATTGGATCATATACATGCATTTAAATTTCAAAATGTAAAACTACAAACTACTATGACGTTGTGGGTTCGTTTTAAATTAAATTATATGTTCAAACATCGTTTAGTAAACGAATTCGTTAATATAATTCAACCCAAACTTAAATAAATATTTTTAAATTGCCAAATCATACAATATTGCAAACTCAACTAATTTCCGATAATTTCGAAAGAAAGTTATTATTATATTATTTATATAAATAAAATATTCAAAACCATTGAATTCGAAGATATCACTGGTCCCTTTCATTTAAAACCATTCATTTAAAATCAATTTATTGATTCTTACAAATCGATTCTATATATTTATCACAACACATTTCTACTGTTTTTGTAATAACCCGGAAAATCCGAACCAATTCAAAAATTTTATTTTGGCAATTTTAATGCATTTTGAATATTTAAGATGAATTATTTTAAATAATAATAACGAGAAATTTATTTGAACAGAATTGGAATGTATATATTTATTTGAATCATCATTAGAATATAAATATTTATTTTTAATTATAAAAGGAATTAGAAATGGCGCGGTAGTTCAAAAATTCGATTTCGAATTTCAAATGAATGTACAGGATTCAACATAAACCGGATTTTAGCGAAACCAAAAATATTAGAATCTATTTGAAAATATCTTTCCAACGAATACAAAAAATTGAAATTTCATAACGGGGATAAAAAGTTATGTCCAGTTGAAAATTCAGAATAGTCGCTATGGAAAATATAGCCCTTAAATATAGCCATTTTGCAAACGACCTCCTTTTTCGACGAAACCACTTTTGTTGGATCCAGAATGTCAAGTTATTGCTAGATTCCAAAATTCATAATTTTTGGAATCAATACGTGAGCGTGGCGAAGGAAAACGTATTTTAACGGTTTTAGTCAATTTGGATCGACCAGAAAATGGTCATTTTTCGAACGGTCTCCAAATTTGACGAAATTAGTTTTGTTAGGACCGTGTTATCAATACAAAGCTAGAAAATATTATTCGGCAATTTTTAGAGTCCGTATGTGGCCCCGATAAATTGAAATATGCGTTCAAATTCTATACATAGATTTATATTTTGATTTTGACGGAAACTGATCGAAACAGTCGAATCATCTTTCCGTACATATCCCATTGTGTTCGAAATGGGGGTAATTAGTTATGGACGACAGTCGATGGGTTCAATTTAGAGTTCGAATTTAATGGTTACTTTTTAGGAAAAAATAAATAATAATAAAAAAATTGAAAAGGGGGGTCAACCCCCCTTCTCTCTTCCAAACCCGATATCGGGTTTATATATTAAAAAAGGGGGAAACGCTACAACGGAGGGGAGGATTCGGCACCGTTGCGGCCACCAGGGCCGCGCCGCCTCCTAGGAGGACCGCCGCCCTCCAGCTCTCCTCCCTCCTTCCTCCTCTAATGCGCAAGCCCCAAAACCTGATCCCCCTTCCCCTGAAGCCGCCTCCGACCACACCCCCACCGCGTCGACCATCTCAGCCCTCCCCTCCGCCTCCTCTGACCGCCAACAGCCGCGTGTGCCCCCTTCCTTAGAAAATCCGAAAAAAGTGAGTTTTATGTTATTTTTGTAATTAAAAATAGGATTTATATGTAGATAAAATAAAATAGGATTTTTATAGATGGAATAATAATAAAGTTATGATTTTTAACTAGAGTATGCCTTGAAATTATTTTTCGAAAGGTAAAAACATGATTTTATCGTATGTAAATAATATTTTTAGTTATAACATAAAGAGATGATTTATATAACATAAAGATATGATTTTTTAAAACTCGAAAAGCTATGGTTTTTAGTTCATAAAAAGTTGAGGTATTTATTTATAAAAAGCTTTGATTTTTATTTAGGTAAAGTTATGATTTCTATTTATATAAAAATATAATTTTATATATAAGTAGCGTAATAAAAATATAATCTTTTCTATGAAGTAGCGGATTAAAAATAGAATTTTTATATAATAGAGAATATAAAATTTTGATCTTTATTTATGTAGCGAAATAAAAATCTGATTTTTAGTATGTATATATATATATATATATATATATATATATATATATAGTGGAATGAAAACATGATTTTTATAGTGCTGAAATGAAAATATGATTTTTATATAGTAGCGATATAAAAATATGATTTTTATAATATATATAGCGAAGTAAAAAAAATGATTTTTATATATGAAGTGCCATTATAAAAATGTGATTTTTAAAATAAACATCATATTGAAAATATGATTTTTACTATGAACAGCGTGAAAAGGAGTGCGATGGAACGGACTGAAATCGAAACAGTATCCATACCGTTCAGAAGGGAAGGATGACAGAGTGGAACCCAAAGGTGAGAATTTCTCACTTTAAAATTTATTTTCTAGTTAAAATATATATACTAGGATGTAGACGGTGCTTAGCAGTACCTGACACCCGTCGTCCACAGACCATGGACGACTTGTTTGTTTGATTGATCGTGTGGTGAAAATTGATTGTGTGAAGTGGAATGGAATAAAATATTTTATAGTTAAAAATATAATTTTTAATGTGTATATGAATAAATAAATATTCATAAACAAATCGGACGATTTGTTTATGTACAAACGTTTGACTGATGTTGATTAGGACGATAAATTTTACACATCGCCCAACTGCACAAATAAAATTCATTATTTGTTTGTTGAAACCCCACACGGGTATTGGGATGATATATGGCATACATTAGTCCCAATAATTAGCTGTATGTCGATCAATTGATTGAAAAGCTGTTGTAAGCGTTAAATATTTATATTTAATGATTATGCGGTGTAGAACGCACTCTGGATGATGGTTGATTGTGTTTGGTTGTTGTTGTGTACATATGTGTGTATGAAATCCATATAAATCACATTATATGGTAATTGACGGTGTCTGATTCCAATTCAAAAAGAATAAATATTTTGAAATAACGATTATTTTAAAATAATGAATATTTTAAAATAATATTCAGTAAACGAATCAAAATCTGATTTGGATGTCCGATTTGGGATAGACACGAGAATATTTAAATATATAAAGCTGTGTTGATTAGATTAATGCCATTTTGACGTGAACGATATTTATATCGATTTCATTCATTTCTATACTGAATATCGAAAAGGAAATGATTTCAAAATCTAATGTTTTGAAAATACTATCATTTATATGTCGATGATATGGAATATTCAATTTTGATTTGAAATTGAATATGAAGTTGAAATCGTTTTGAGTACAAATTTAAATGATTTTATAAAATACGTTTTGAAAGGAAATCGACAAAATATATATAATTTATATATTATATATATAATGGCCTGAATAGAACGCGTCGCGCCGCGGCAGTTCGCAAATTTCGACCATTGATTTCGAAAAGACATTACGGGAGATCCGACCGTCGGATTCTCCTAAAATCGGAGCCATTAGGTTCGTATCGAAAAGAGCTTTCTAATGAATATTAGAGATTTGAAATCTGACGGTTGGATTTGGAATTATGTCCAAATCAAATTCAGAAAAGGTCTTTGTAAGTGCAGTTCGATGGCCGTTTATGGAAATCGACTGTACGGGCCTTGATAAAATTATTAAAAATATCAATAATTTGTGTAAAATCATAATAAATGATTTGGAAAGAATTAAGATGAAAAATTCCACATTTGAAAGGATAAAATTATATTTTTATCAAAATGAACTAGTAATGAACTAGAATTAAAAATCCAATATTTTTAAATAAATAAATTGGGTTTGAAATGGTTTTAAAAATAACAAGAATTTCCAATATATGAATTGGAATTGATTTGAATCGAAATTATCCTCGGAATATTTCGATGTTGGATTTCGTGATTATACGGATATTGTGGAGGAATTTGGAAGATATATATATATCGTTATTCCAATACGATATTTGTTGGTTTCCGAATTTGATATTGAATATAAGCCGATATATTTTCTTTCAGAGCCTTGTATTTAATATCAAATTGGATTTTGGGTTTGTCGTGAATGGTATCTTTAATAATACTGTTCTTAAACCCAATGGAGTTAAGAAAATTAGAAACTGACTGGAGATTAGTTAATTTGAATGGTTTCCTGGGTGTTGATCTGATGTTGGTTTCGGCCTTTGGGGTTAATACTTAGGGAATTATTCTCATACTAATTTACGGTTAGAGACTGATGGAATGTGAATTGGGTTTATTGTGAACTGTGTTTTTAACGACATTCGTTCTTTAACCCGATTTACAGTGAAATGTAATTTGGAATTTATAAATCTTTTTATTAAGATTTAACATGAATTTTCCAAAGTAACGTTTTCCAATTTAATATATTAAATTGGAATTGAATGGAATTCGATTGATAATAATCGAAATGAAATTCTATGGAGGTAGACTGTTAATATATATGGAATTTAAAAGGCTTTGTCGTTATTCCATTTATATTATTAGTTGGATATGGAAATTGATATCGATTATATATTGATTTGTTTTTCCGTGAAGATTCCATAATTAATGGAATGTGATTTGGGTTTTTCGTGAATGGTGTCTTCATTAACACTGTTCTTGAACCCAGTTAAGAAAAGATTAAATCTTTTATTTTAGATTTAATGAAATATACCAATTAGTTAATATTTAATTGGAATCAAATTGAAAATTGGTCTTTGGATTTAGCTTGAACGGTATTTTAAATAACACTTGCTCTTTAAACCGATTAACAATGGAATGAGATCTTGGGTTGTCGTGAATGGTATCTTTAATAATACTGTTCTTAGACCCAATGAAGTTAAGAAAATCAGAAACTAACTGGAGATTAGTTAAGTTGAAGGTTTCCTGGGTATTGATCTGATGTTGGTTTCGGCCTTCGGGGTTAATACTTAGGGAATTGATCACTTGCTAATTTACGGTTAAAGGCTGATGGAATGGAATGTGATTTTGGGTTTATCGTGAACCGTGTTTTAAATGACATTGGTTCTTTAATCCAGTTAAAGACAGGATATGATTTCCCAAGTTAAACAATCATTAATATTGATTTTTGGGAAGATTAAAACCAAGTGGAGTTTTAATGCATCTTTAATTAGATTGAAATGATATCCAAAGGAAGATTAAAGAATAAATTTAAAGAATTTATCTTTGATAAAATTAATGGGAATCTTTCCCAAAGTATGTGAATATTTGAATAAAATAATATTCAGAATTGGAAATGAGGCGTATGTTGTGGTTTATAGCACTTGTTTATTATATACGCGAGTTATTCAGAAAGGCCGGGTTTATACCCATTCTGAATAACTGATTCGACGATATGTCGACGATGAAGATGGTGGTTGAAGACGGTGGTTGAAGACTGATGTCTTGATTGGGCTATACACCCAAGTCGAGGTAATAAGTGGTGATCGTCCGGGCGTACTTGGAGATCGACGGATATGGTAGGACCTATCTCCTGTATTGGACATGTGGGGAAGGAATAAGGTGCCTCCGGTTTCGTTCAGACCCAGAACGGACTTGTAAATGGATTATGTGTCTGACATTGGATTTTATTCTGTGTTGATTGATTTCTATTAAATATATATCTCTTTGGCGGCGGAGAATTTATTCTCTTGCTTAATACCCTTCTCTGAGACGTACGAGCTCAGAGGTTATATATCGATAGATATCAATCGCATGGCATGAATTGCCTGTGTGGAATGCTGAGATGTAGTGATCAAGGCTTTTGTTGAAAAGCAGAGTCCTGTGGTTGATGATCAAAGCACGGCTTTAATACAACGTAGCTTTGTGTATAGCGTTAATTCGCGAGCCTCACACCTCGGTATGAGTTAAAAACGGGATCGTGATTGCAGGGAGTGCACGACGTTTCTTTCTAGCTATAGGTGGTGTTAGTGTTTTATCAAGGCCTGACATTTTATATTTTTTACCTTTGTGGATGTTGGATAGCGAGACGCCTCGGATATATCGGTCTCTTCGGAGCCGATGGATATAGGTCCGATAGGACCGGGAAACGTGTGTTCAGGAATAACCAATCCTCAAACGTAAGGGAGGACCGGCCCTGAAGATCCAGGGGTGTTTTGCGGGAGATCCTGAGGCATTTGTTAGAGCGTCTCGAAGCGGCGAGGAGCCATCCTTGGCCTCGACTCATGACGGAAATTCGATTTCCAATACGTGAATTTGCGGTTTTGATAGAGCCTAGTATTGTTGACATGATATATGGTACCCATGCTGTCTAGGATTGATACATTTATATTTGAAGTTGTTTTATACACTATGCTCTTATAATATTATCAAATGATTTGATTTAACGTACCAAGCATGTTTGGCTATTATAAGGAAAAACCGTATCCCTCGGCTTGCTTTGCATTGTGTGATAGGACCTGGGTCTTATAATAGCTTCATTTTTCCAAAAAGTGTAACGTCCCGTATTTTTGGCAGGAAAATATTTAATTTAATTTATTATTTTAAATATTATATTTGGAATAATAATGGATTTTTATATTTAATTCGTTATAAAAACGAAGTTTGAATGTTATATATTTATATAATCATAAATCGAGCTCGAAATCGCACGGCAGTTCGTAATATTTGGTTTTGAACTTCAATTGAATATACAGGATCCGATATAAGTCGGATTTCTGTGAAACGAGAAACGTTGGGACCGTGTTAATGATAATTTTCATATGAAAGAGAAAAATTCAGATTTTCATGTTATAGATTGTATGTTATGGCTAAATCAAATTTTGAAATAGTCGCTGTGAAAATCGTTATATAAATATCGGCCTTTAAAATGGCCATTTTGCAAACAGAGGCCGTTTTCAACGAAATCAGTTTCATTAGAACCGTATCATTAAATTATTGTACGGTGTTAAATTGCATGGCGAACCGATGTCGTATGTGGCCACGGTAGCCGTAAACGCCCAGTTATTTTCTATAGCGCATATTTAAATTTAATTTAATAAATGAATATTTGAGTGTAACTTGAGCAGGCGATCGAATTAGGTCGCGAAACCAATTCCGTTGAGCTCGTATCGTCGATTATAGTCAGGATAGGTATATAGTTTGTTATTTTTAGAGACCAGTAAATTTGGTGTTCAAAAAGGCATTGCGGTGCGCGTAAAAATAGCCTACCGGGGAAACAGTCTCAGAATGCGACGAAACTGGTGCTGTTGGGTTCGTATTGAAGAATTATTATAGGATTGTAAGGTTTCAAGTTGATTTGATTTATCTGATGATCGTGAAAAAATTAAATGCGTGTTTATTTCTGGTTTTATAAAGATTTTTTTTTTCATACGATCTCGGATTTCGACGAAACTTGTCCCATTGGATCCAGAATATCTTTTTACACCAATTTTAGCTTTTTCATCTGTAAATGAAATTCGTTTGTGGTGATTTTTGCGTGTTACTTCGTGTTGAAGTTTCATTAATATTATTATATTAGTCCACACACACACACACACACACACACACACATATATATATATATATATATATATATATATATGTTTAGCCAAATTAAATTCCTCTTCACTATTGTTGTTACTTTCAACATCTTGCGTCTCCTGTTTCTCTTGCTTGCATCCAAACATTTTTTCCTTCCTTGCGCATCACACCAACGAACACCTTGATCCCCAAGTTTACTTAAACTCCACGCATATCAGCTTCTCTACGAATTGCTGCAGCCCTATACACCCTAAAACTTGGCACCCACGTTGTTCACCTTATAAAAAGCTTGCCCTATTCATTATCTTCCATCAGTTTCAGCTGGAAACCGTGATTTCCTCAACTCAAATATAATAAAACAAACCAAATTAACTGTGTATTTTCTTTACCATTAAAACCCAAACCCATGTTAAAAACCAACCCTCTTTTCACGTTGGGGCTTCAACGTGGGGACTTTTGTCGACGCAGGGATGTGTCGAGGCGGACGGGACTCAAGGCGAAAGTTAAATGGAGGGAGGCACATCGTTTCCCCTTTTCCGATGATGCTCTGATGCTTGGAGGATCGTGCGGTGGCAGTTCGTTTGATTCGTTGGTGGGTTCGAACATCAAAACTGTGAAACAAGGTGGCGAGTGGCAGCAGCATGGTTCGGTGCCGATCTGGGCTTCGAATACGTCGGAGGTTGTAGGTGGTTTCTAATGCGATGTATGGCCGGAGGAGGGGTTGTTTGGCTCGAGTGTCGAGCAGGATATGGCGCAGGGTTTGGGTATCCCTGATGGGACATCGATCCTCAGGAGGCGCCAGTATTGAACAATGATGAGGCCGAGTTGTGAAGACACGCACTGAAGGGTTCAGGGAAAATTAGGACGGAAGCTCTGTTGAAACTGGGACCGAAAATTTGAGGATTTCCATGTGTGAGGGAAGCCTGGGGAGCCTGAACGAAGTGGTGATCGATTGGATTTTTCGAGGCATGCATGCAAATCAAAGACAACAAGGAAACTCGATGGAAGCTATAATGGCTGTTAAGAAAACTAAGTGTGCAGGATGAAAGAACTTTTGGGAAGTGAGGATTCAGCGCAGGAACCGGTGCTTGAGGGAGGATGCGTTGGAATAGAATGGTGTTCAAGTATTGGTGAAGGCTGTGGTGTTAATATTTGAACATGGTGCTGTGTGGCTCGTGAGGTGGTGAGCATGGCGAGTGGTTGGACCGAAACTGTGAAAGAGGTTCAAACCAAATAAATGAACAGAAGAATTGAGCCCTCTATGAATGGGCGTAAATGGAGCAGAGGATGGGAAACGAAAGTAAACGGTGAAATGGGACGACTATGGAAATAGTGGAACCGTATGGATGGACGTACCATTTTGAAGCTAGTGGACGAAGATGGAAGCAATGAAGATCTTAAGTTAAATTAAACGCTGGTCTAATTTAACTGAAACCAACCGTTCTGACGACTAATGGAAATCAATGTGAGTTAAACTCACTCAGTTTTTTTCCCATTTATATTTTATATAAATTGGGTTTTATTTTGTGTGCTTTGCTAGCCAATGGTTGACTGTTTGCTAATTATATATTTATTTGCCGATTTAACTGATGAAATTAAACCATTGTTTAAATTTCGATGAAATACCAAATCGTTATTCTAACGATTGGTTCCAATAAAGGTAACTTACCTTGTTGGTCATGTTTATAAAATAAACGTGATTAATTGGTTGAATTGTTTTAATGGCTTGTGGTAGGATTAAATGGTCGTTATTTGTTATTATTAGCTAAATGGTTGAATGACATGATTTGAGATAACCATTTGTATACAGGGAAGAACAGATTGGAGGGATCCAACAGGATTCCTCAAAATTTATGATTTATTTTCATACTATCATATGAACTGTCATGTTTGGGTAATTGATTGGAGTAGTGATCATTGATTGGAAAGTCAACCTGTGTTGTGTTTTAACCAACGGGCTATATTGGTTAAGTAATCGGCAGTAAATGGCCTAAAAGTAAATTATTCCATTTATATCGATTTACCGTCGGGTAAATCGATCTAACTGAAGTTATAAAATTTATTTATAACTAAAGATAGATTTTGAATATATATTTTGAATAAAGCTTTATTAAAAGGAAATAAATATTTATTACTTATCATTTAAGTTAATGATCGAAGTAAATTATTATTTTAATTAATAATTTAGAAAATTACCTTTTAACTGAAATTCATTTAAAGGGAATAGAAATGGTAATAAAATCTAGTTGAATGGTGAAAGGAGACTATGTACGGGATTTATATTTAAAACCCAAATTCTTATAACGAAGTTATAAAAGGAATTTCAAGCGAATATAATAGCTTGAAATAAACATACAAATTAAGTCAAAGGAGATTGAGATAAAATGGTTTATATTAAACCAGAGTTAGATAAATGAATTTTAAAGTGTTAAAATGTTAATTTTACATCAACGTTATGTAATAATGGGATTAAGTAAAAGTGAGGTACGGAAATGTGAATTTAAAGGGGGGAAATGGTCGAAAGGATTTGAAAAGGTGTTGGAAAATTGTGTTGTTAAGGAGCAATTTAATGGAATTATTTAAATTAATTGATTATATTAATTTAAAGGGAGAATGAAATGGGAATTGGTAAAAGAAGTGAGTCGTGGGATTTGGTAATCAAATCCAAATTGTGAATGAAACTTTTTAAAAAGGGAAAAAGGTTAAAAGTGATGCTTATAAAGAAGTTACTTAATTATTATATCCGAGGAAGCGATTTTCAAAATGATAAGAAGGTTTATGCAACATTATTTCGAATTGAATAGATAATGGGAATTTGAATTGATATTAGATTAAAATATTGGTTTTGGGATTACAACTTATATTTATCTTTAGGTATGAACGTTATTGATCAAGGTCTGAGAGGTAATTAAATACCCCAACTTGATCGACAGCGGGAGTTTCTGAAGATGATATTAGTTGTATTGGTAAAGGAGGATAATAATGATTTATTATTTCATTAGAGAAATGATAACGCAAATTTTTTTTTTTTTTTGAGATTTGGAATATATATATATATATATATATATATAAAATGAGGATTCTAAAATGGAAATAAAAAGGAGTTGCGTGGATTGTAACGATCTTGTCGAAGTTTAAAAAGGAAATGTAAAAGATGAGTTTTGTTCTATAAGAATAAGCATAGTTATCGTTTCCAAGTAATGAATAAAAGATCTGGCGTAACGTTGTTTTATATATAAATAAGTGGAATGGATTTCCCAAGATTGGATAATAATGCGGCTAATGGTTTGGAAATGAAAATAGAAAACTGAATATGAGATAGGATTCCACTAAATATGAACTTGTTTAAAATAATATCTTATAATAAGTGTGAAAAACTATATATTGTAATATCGAAATATTTAAGAGTTTCAAATCTACATTTATTTAAATAAAGAGGCAAAGCAATGCTGAATGCTGAACCAGTGAATCCATTGGACTGACATGATTGAAACACTGATTATTTTGATAGTTAAATCACCGACTATCAAATCTGTACAATACGATTGTGGGTACGGAAAGACCGGGATCGAAGTTATATTCGAAAACCATTCCGACCAACAAATACGTGAAGATATCAGAAGACGGTCGAGATGGCTCATTGAAAACCGTGGACCTTCATAAGCGGAAGAATTACTAAAAACCTCTGGTTTAGTGGCCAGAGATAAACTGTGGTCCTGTCGTGGTTGGGATCTACGGATTGCAAGGACTTCTCGCTACTGATCCATGGGGTGATTCCTAGATTGGATGCAGTAGGAGAGTACCTTCGGTTCATCCTGTTCCTGGATGACTTGTATGGACGGATGTCTAACGGAGTATTTCCAAATGAATTACGTACGTTGATTTCTTCAAATGTATTTCTGTTGATGGCGGAGAAGGCCGTACACCTTCTCTTAGCTAAACCGCAGAGTATTTTTGTGGACGTCAATTAGTGATATCTGGCGGATCTGACGATGTGGCATTCAAAGTGAACGACGACCAGATGTTCAAAAGTCAATCTAAACCTCAGGCCTCGTCACCCGGGAAATGACAAAAATCGGGCAGGCAGCATGGCTATGTGGGTCGCTCCCGTTAGAGTGTATAATCACCTATCTAGAGAAATCCCTATTGCCTCTTTAATCTATTTCGATGTTGTCCCTTTTCGGGAAACGGTGGTTTGAGCCCAACCGTTGGTGATATACATTCGATACACTCAAGCGAAATGAGTGGTTGGTCATGTGAGGGCCGGTTTGCAAGACGTTCTTGTTGAACCCGGTGTATTCGCCTCTAGAGATACACTATCGGCAGGTGGTCCCATACCTTTTCAAGGTCGGAATCCAATCTCCAATAAGTGCCCGCTGTTTTGATTTTATACTATATATGTGGAGCGTGAGATGCAAGCGTTCCACTAGATTGTTATTTACTTGTATTTAGACATTATTATAATATTAGGAAAGATATTGGTTTTCAAAAACGGTTTGGGTTATCGTAAGTTAAAAACCATCCGTGTTTATGTGTGGATTGGGTCTTATGATTATCCTTTTCTTTGAAAAGATTTTAATTTTAAAATCAATTTGTGTGTTACCTTAATACTGTGCGAGTTTTTCTCACTCTGGTTCACCAGACTGACCCGGTGTTTTGTAAATGCTCGGGGTTAGCCCGGGGGTACAGGTTCAGGTTATCGAATGCTGTGCAGAGACGAGCTGGAAGAGTCCAGATGTATAATATTATATAGCTACTATTCCGCCTTGTGTTGTACCTGAGGACAGGTTATTATAACTATCCAGATGGGTGATGTACTCTGATGGTTGTAAGTGTTTTGAAAGCTCTCAATAAAGATTTATTTCTGTATTATATTTTGTTCCGCTACGATGTGAGACTCTGATTCTGTGTTGTGGTGTTCCTTCTTCTTCTTCTATTCTAATATTACTTTCTTTCTTTTCTCGCCCTCTAATTTCTCTCATTAACCATCTAGTGTATTCGATACTTGGGTTTGGCAAGTAATACGAGTTTTATGTATTATTGTTGAAGTCCGAGCGTCAAAATCACTGGATCGTTATAGTGGTATCAGAGCTATTGGTTTAGTAATAACCTTGGCTTTGTGGCGTAACTCGATAGAGATTGGGTTAGTAATACCCTAGATCGAGATTGAGTGTATATATATGAGAGCGTATTTGTAAATTTTATATATAAATATTTTGTATTGTGTTGTTGATCAGTTTAAGTGTTGAGAAGCATAGAACTGACCATGGATACAATATTGTTTTGAAAAGTGGATAAATGAAATAATTTTACCCAAATTATATTTTTGTATAGAAAAGGAATAACTTTGTCAATTTATTGAGATATTGGTGTATTTGATGTGTTTATCGATTTGGATAAATTCAAGTTGATTAAGAATTTGAATTGGAACTTAGCTTGGCTAAGTGGAAATTGAATTAAGTATGATAATGAAATATAATAAAACAAATTTGGAATTTGGGAATTGACGAGATAATAAAAAGAAATCGATTGGATATTAACCAATTGTTGTTCAAACATGTGAACCAGAGTAAATATTAATATTGAATATTAATAGTTAATAAAAGGTGGTTGATTGGTTAAGTTGGTTGTTAATTAATTATTGATTGTATGGTTGATTAACCAATGGTATATAAGAGTTGAATGAATTAAAAATTAAATTCCAGTGTTAAACATTGGAATGAAACCGAATATGAATTGAAATAAATGATTTCACCATGTATTTAAAAGTGAATTAATGCTCATGCTTGATTTTGGAATTGGTGTGGTTATAATTGTTGATTAGTGAAATATTATCGCGGTTTATTACTCATATGTGGATTGAGTTGGGTACAGGTGCTAGACGGCTTTGAAAATTGATTATAGTTGCGTATGCTGCACATAAATTGGGCAAGTATGCTAAACAGCGCTCGAAAAGGTACGCCTACGCGAAAATATAAAATTTGGGGTTTTGATTTTTTTTTTTTCCGACCGTGTGGGTCGAAGTATACATATTATTTGTTCTTGCGATATCGTAGATGTCACTCCGTGTAGGGGAGAGTCTGCCGAATTTTTCCGAGAATTTAAGGCGTTAGAAATTTTCCATATTTTTGAAATTATTTATTTACGATACTGAATTGGTTTTCGATTTAAAATAAACTGGATTTGAAAATTAAAGGATTGCAATGTCCTTTCTTACCTTAGCAATTTCGAGGACGAAATTATTTTAAGGGGGGAAGAATGTAACGTCCCGTATTTTTGGCAGGCAAATATTTAATTTAATTTATTATTTTAAATATTATATTTGGAATAATAATGTATTTTTATATTTAATTCGTTATAAAAACGAAGTTTGAATGTTATATATTTATATAATTATAAATCGAGCTCGAAATCGCATGGCAGTTCGTAATATTTGGTTTTGAACTTCAATTGAATATACAGGATCCGATATAAGTCGGATTTCTGTGAAACAAGAAACGTTGGGACCGTGTTAATGATAATTTTCATTTAAAAGAGAAAAATTCAGATTTTCATGTTATAGATTGTAAGTTATGGCTAAATCAAATTTTGAAATAGTCGCTGTGAAAATCGTTATATAAATATCGGCCTTTAAAATGGCCATTTTGCAAACAGAGGCCATTTTCAACGAAATCCATTTCATTAGAACCGTATCGTTGAATTATTGTACGGTGTTAAATTGCGTGGTGAACCGATGTCGTATGTGGCCACGGTAGCCGTAAACGCCAAGATATTTTCTATAGCGCATATTTAAATTTAATTTAATAAATGAATATTTGAGTGTAACTTGAGCAGACGATCGAATTAGGCCTCGAAACCAATTCCGTTGAGTTCGTATTGTCGATTATAGTCAGGATATGTATATAGTTTGTTATTTTTAGAGGCCGGTAAATTTGGTGTTCAAAAAGGCATTGCGGTGCGCGTAAAAATAGCCTACCGGGGAAACAGTCTCAGAATGCGACGAAACTGGTGCCGTTGGGTTCGTATTGAAGAATTATTATAGGATTGCAAGGTTTCAAGTTGATTTGATTTATCTGATGATTGTGAAAAAAGTAAACGCGTGTTTCTGGTTTTATAAAGAAATTTTTTTCATACGATCTCGGATTTCGACGAAACTTGTCCCATTAGATCCAGAATATCTTTTTACACCAAGTTTAGCTTTTTTATCAGTAAACAAAAGTCGTTTGTGGTGATTTTTGCGTGTTACTCCGTGTTGAAGTTTCATTAATATTATTATATTAGTCCACATAAATATATATGTTTAGCCAAATTAAATTCCTCTTCACTGTTACTGTTACTTTCAACATCTTGCGTCTCCAGTTTCTCTTGCTTGCGTCCAAACATTTTTTTCTACCTTGCGCATCACACCAACGAACACCTTGATCCCCAAGTTTACTTAAACTCCACGCATATCAACTACTCTACGAATTGCTGCAACCCTATACACCCTAAAACTTGGCACCCACGCTGTTCACCTTATAAAAAGCTTGCCCTATTCATTTTCTTCCATCAGTTTCAGCTGGAAACCGTGATTTCCTCAACTCAAATATAATAAAACAAACAAAATTAACTGTGTATTTTCTTCACCGTTAAAACCCAAACCCATGTTAAAAACCAAACCTCTTTTCACGCTGGGGCTTCAACGTGGGGACTTTTGCCGACGCAGGGATGTGTCGAGGTGGACGGGACTCAAGGCGACAGTTAAATGGAGGTAGGCGCATCATTTCCCCTTTTCCGATGATGCTCCGATGCTTGGAGGATCGTGCGGTGGTAGTTTGTTTGATTCGTTGGTGGGTTCGAACATCAAAACTGTGAAACAAGGTGGAGAGTGGCAGCAGCATGGTTCGGGGCCGACATGGGCTTCGAATACGTCGGAGGTTGTAGGTGGTTTCTGATGCGATGTGTGGCCGAAGGAGGGGCTGTTTGGGTCGAGTGTCGAGTAGGATATGGCGCAGGGTTTGGGTATCCCTGATGGGATTTCGATCCTCAGGAGGCGCCAGTATTGAACAATGATGAGGTCGAGTTGTGAAGAGACGCACTGAAGGGATCAGGGAAAATTAGGATGGAAGCTCTGTTGAAACTGGGACCGAAAATTTGAGGATTTCCGTGTGTGAGGGAAGCCAGGGGAGCCTGAACGAAGTGGTGATCGATTGGATTTTTCGAGGCATGCATGAAAATCAAAGACAGCAAGGAAACGCGATGGAAGCTATAATGGCTGTTAAGAAAACTAAGTGTGCAGGATGAAAGAACTTTTGGGAAGTGAGGATTCAACGTAGGAACCGGTGCTTGAGGGAGGATGCGTTGGAATAGAATGGTGTTCAAGTATTGGTGAAGGCTGTGGTATTAATATTTGAACATGGTGTTGTGTGGCTCATGAGGTGGTGAGCATGGCGAGTGGTTAGACCGAAACTGTGAAAGAGGTTCAAACCAAATAATTGAACAGAAGAATTGAGCCCTCTATGAATGGGCGTGAATGGAGCAGAGGATGGGAATCGAAAGTGAACAGTGAAATGGGACGACTATGGAAACAGTGGAACCGTATGGACGGACGTACCATTTTGAAGCTAGTGGACGAAGATGGAAGCAACAGAGATCTTATGTTAAATTAAACGCTAGTCTAATTTAACTGAAACCAACCGTTCTGACGACTAATGGAAATCAAGGTGAGTTAAACTCACTCAGTTTTTTTTCCCATTTATAATTTATATAAATTGGGTTTTATTTTATGTGCTTTGCTTGCCAATGGTTGACTATTTGCTAATTATATACTTATTTGCCGATTTAACTAATGAAATTAAACCGTCGTTTAATTTCAATGAAATACCAAATCGTTATTCTAACGATTGGTTCCAATAAAGGTAACTACCTTGTTGGTCACATTTATAAAATAAACATGTTTAATTGGTTGAATTGTTTGAATGGCTTGTGGTGGGATTAAATGGTCGTTATTTGTTATTATTAGCAAAATGGTTGAATAACCTGATTTGAGATAACCATTTGTATACAGGGAAGAACAGGTTGGAGGGATCCAACGGGATTCCTCAAAATTTATGATTTATTTTCATACTATCATATGAACAGTCATGTTTGGGTGATTGATTGGAGTAGTGATCATTGATTGGAAAGTCAACCTGTGTTGTGTTTTAACCAACGGGCTATATTGGTTAAGTAATCGGCAGTAAATGGCCTAATAGTAAATTATTCCATTTATATCGATTTACCGTCAGATAAATCGATCGAACTGAAGTTATAAAATTTATTTATAACTAAAGATAGATTTTGAATATATATTTTGAATAAAGCTTTATTAAAAGGAAATAAATATTTATTACTTATCATTTAAGTTAATGATCGAAGTAAATTATTATTTTAATTAATAATTTAGAAAATTACCTTTTAACTGAAATTCATTTAAAGGGAATAGAAATGGTAATAAAATCTAGTTGAATGGTGAAAGGAGACTATGTACGGGATTTATATTTAAAACCCAAATTCTTATAACGAAGTTATAAAAGGAATTTCAAGCGAATATAATAGCTTGAAATAAACATACAAATTAAGTCAAAGGAGATTGAGATAAAATGGTTTATATTAAACCAAAGTTAGATAAATGAAGTTTAAAGTGTTAAAGCGTTAATTTTACATTAACGTTATGTAATAATGGGATTAAGTAAAAGTGAGGTATGGAAATGTGAATTTAAAGGGGGGAAATGGTCGAAAGGATTTGAAAAGGTGTTGGAAAATTGTGTTGTTAAGGAGCAATTTAATGGAATTATTTAAATTAATTGATTATATTAATTTAAAGGGAGAATGAAATGGGAATTGGTAAAGGAAGTGAGTCGTGGGATTTGGTAATCAAATCCAAATTGTGAATGAAACTTTTTAAAAAGAGAAAAAGGTTAAAAGTGATGCTTATAAAGAAGTTACTTAATTATTATATCCGAGGAAGTGATTTTCAAAATGATAAGAAGGTTTATGCAACCGTATTTTGAATGAAATAGATAATGGGAATTTGAATTGATATTAGATTAAAATATTGGTTTTGGGATTACAACTTATATTTATCTTTAGGTATGAACGTTGTTGATCAACGTCTGAGAGGTAATTAAATACCCCAACTTGATCGACAGCGGGAGTATCTGAAGATGATATTAGTTGTAATGGTAAAGGAGGATAATAACGATTTATTATTTCATTAGAGAAATAATAACGCAATTTTTTTTTTTGAGATTTGGAATATATATATATATATATATATATATATATATATATATATATATAATGAGGATTCCAAAATGGAAATAAAAAGGAGTTGCGTGGATTATAACGATCTTGTCGAAGTTTAAAAAGGAAATGTAAAAGATGAGTTTTGTTCTATAAGAATAAGCATAGTTATCGTTTTCAAGTAATGAATAAAAGATCTGGCGTAACGTTGTTTTATATATAAATAAGTGGAATGGATTTCCCAAGATTGGATAATAATGCGGCTAATGGATTGGAAATGAAAATAGAAAACTGAATATGAGATAGGATTCTACTAAGTATGAACTTGTTTAAAATAATATCTTATAATAAGAAGTGTGAAAAACTATATATTATAATATCGAAATATTTAAGAGTTTCAAATCTACTTTGTTTAAATAAAGAGGCCAAGCAATGCTGAATGCTGAACCAGTGAATCCATTGGATTGACATGATTGAAACACTGATTTTTTTGATAGTTAAATCACCGACTATCAAATCTGTACAATACGATTGTGGGTACGGAAAGACCGGGAACGAAGTTATATTCGAAAACCATTCCGACCAACAAATACGTGAATATATCAGAAGACGGTCGAGATGGCGCATTGAAGACCGTGGACCTTCATAAGCGGAAGAATTACTAAAGACCTCTGGTTTAGCGGCCAGAGATAAACTGTGGTCCTGTCGTGGTTGGGATCTACAAATTGCAAGGACTTCTCGCTACTGATCCATGGGGTGATTCCTAGATTGGATGCAGTAGGAGAGTACCTTCGGTTCATCCTGTTCCTGGATGACTTGAATGGACGGATGTCTGACGGAGTATTTCCAAAGGAATTATGTACGTTGATCTCTTCAAACGAATTTCTGCTGATGGCGGAGAAGGCCGTACACCTTCTCTTAGCTAAACTACAGAGTATTTTTGTGGACGTCAATTAGTGATATCTGGCGGATCTGACGATGTGGCATTCAAAGTGAATGATGACCAGATGTTCAAAAGTTAATCTAAACCTCAGGCCTCATCACCCGGGAAATGACAAAAATCGGGCAGGCAGCATGGCTATGTGGGTCGCTCCCATTAGGGTTAATAATCACCTATCTAGAGAAATCCCTATTGCCTCTTTAATCTATTTTGATGTTGTCCCTTTTCGGGAAACAGTGGTTTGAGCCCAACCGTTGGTGATATACACTCGATACACTCAAGCGAAATGAGTGGTTGGTCATGTGAGGGCCGGGTTGCAAGACGTTCTTGTTGAACCCAGTGTATTCGCCTCTAGAGATACACTATCGGCAGGTGGTCCCATACCTTGTCAAGGTCGGAATCCAATCTCCAATAAGTGCCCGCGGTTTTGATTTTATACTATATATGTGGAGCGTGAGATGCAAGTGTTCCATTAGATTGTTATTTACTTGTATTTAGACATTATTATAATATTAGGAAAGATATTGGTTTTCAAAAATGGTTTGGGTTATCGTAAGGTAAAAACCGTCCGTGTTTATGTGTGGATTGGATCTTACGATTATCCTTTTCTTTGAAAAGATTTTAATTTTAAAATCAAGTTGTGTCTTACCTTAATACTGTGCGAGTTTTTCTCACTTTGGTTCATTATACTGACCTGGTGTTTTGTAAATGCTCGGGGTTAGCCCGGGGGTACAGGTTCAGGTTATCGAATGCTGTGAAGAGACGAGCTGGAAGAGTCCAGATGTATAATATTATATAGCTACTATTCCGCTGTGTGTTGTATCTGAGGACAGGTTATTATAACTGTCCAGATGGGTGATGTACTCTGATGATTGTAAGTATTTTGAAAGCTCTCAATAAAGATTTATTTCTGTAATATATTTTGTTCCGCCGCGATGTGAGACTCTGATTCTGTGTTGTGGTGTTCCTTCTTCTTCTTCTATTCTAATATTTCTTTTCTCGCCCTCTAATTTCTCTTATTAACCATCTAGTGTATTCGATACTTGGGTTTGGCAAGTAATACGAGTTTTATGTATTATTGTCGAAGTCCGAGCATCAAAATCGCTGGATCGTTACAAAAAGCATTGCGTTGTTTATTCTATGCACTAGTATTCTTGGGAGGAAACCCATTCCGTGTCATACGGCGTGGTCCCTTAAATTACTCTCTTTTAAAGTAAAGTTTTAAATAACTGTTTTAGTTCTCACACCAGTCACATGACTAACCTGGAGTTTATTGTTTTGACCTAAACTCTGGGTGCCCTTATTTTCCACACGGGCAGTAGTAGTTTGGTTTTGCAAATTTATATTCAAAGGATCCTGGTTTACAACTGGAATGATATTCAGAAAGCTCAATATCCGTTTATCTCTTTCAGTTGTGTTTTGTATTATTTTCCGCTGCAGTAATGTATTGTAATCTCTGATATATTTCCGATGTATAATATTTATTCATACTCTGTATATTCTTGTATTCTGATGGAATTGTTGTAATAAGCAATGAAATATTCTTCTGTTTGTGTTCTGATTCATCTTGTTCTCAAAGCAATCCGTTTTTTCCTTCACGGGGAAGTTCGGGTCGTTCCAATTTGGTATCAGTGCTTTGGTTTACAGAGCTCAAGAACAAGGCACATTAGAACCGGACGAAAGAATTCATCGGAGATTGGATTAGTAATATCTAATGAGAATGACTCATTAGAGATGGGATCAGTAGTATCCTAGAAACGAGTGTGAAGAGTATATTTTTAAAATGAAAACAAAGTTTGTTTTGAAAATTTAAACCATTTCATACGTATTTGAATATTTATTTGTATTGAATTTGGACAATCCAATATATAAAGATTTTGCATATACGCCTTGCAAACGTGTATTCGAAGTTTCAATATACTGGATAGATATAGAATCACACTCTAGTCACCCGGACATGATCCCGATGATGAAGTATACCATCACTAGTATTTATTTTCGAGTTTCAAAAGTGGGATGTCTATATATTTCCATTAGACTGGTGTGAGAACCAAAACTAGATAGGGCTTATTGTTGTGATTTGGCATCAAAAATCTGATTTTTGGACTATGTATCAAAGTTATGAATTTGAAAAGCTAATCAACTAATTGATTGATGATTGTGTTGTGTGATTATTTATTTAAACCATTATGTGAAAGAACGGTACACATAACCAAATTGTACCAAATATTGAACTATATTGAAAATTGTTTGGAAATGATGCATGTACATATATATGTGTGAACAGGTCATAGCAAGGAGGCTAAAGAATAGGAATAAAATTGTTTGCCCGACAAATAGGTACATGTTTATTGTATTTCTTGGGCAGCTTGGCTGTTTCTTTTTGGATTGGAGAGGCCTATATGGAGATTTTTGGATTTTCCCGGTGCTCCCGTACAAGGGAGGATATGGCGAATTTTTTCGAAAATTTAGGGTGTTAGCCAAATTTTTGAAGAATTTGAAAAGTTTTTAGAAAACTGAAAAGTTGAAGAACTTAAGCCATAACGAAAATAATGAAAGTTGAGTTGGTTAGTAAAACTACTTTAAGCTTCGTTCCTTTTCGAGGATGAAAAGATTTCAAGTGGGGGAGATTGTAACAACTCGGAAAATCCAAACCAATTTAAATTTTTTATTTTGGCAATTTTAATGCATTTTGAATATTTAATATGAATTATTTGAAATAATAACGACGAGAAATTTATTTTGAATAGAATTGGAACGTATATATTTATTTGAATCGTAGCTAGAATATAAATATTTATTTTTAGTTATAAAAGGAATTAGAAATGGCGCCGTAGTTCGAAAATTCGATTTCAAATTTCAAATGAATGTACAGGATTCAAAATAAATCGGATTTTAGCGAAACCAAAAATATTAGAATCTATTTGAAAATATCTTTCCAAAGAATCTGAAAAATTGAAATTTCATTGCGGGGATAAAAAGTTATGTCCAGTTGAAAATTCAGAATAGTCACTATGGAAAATGTAGCCCTTAAAAATATATAGCCATTTTGCAAATGACCTCCGTTTTCGACGAAACCAATTTTGTTGGATCCAAGAGGCCAAGTTATTGCTAGATTCCAAAATTCATAATTTTTGGAATCAATACGTGAGCGTGGCAAAGGAAAACGTATTTTGATAGTTTCAGTCAATTTGGATCGACCAGAAA
Organism: Allium sativum; assembly: GCA_030737875.1. NCBI lineage: Eukaryota > Viridiplantae > Streptophyta > Magnoliopsida > Asparagales > Amaryllidaceae > Allium > Allium sativum. The sequence continues at coordinate 102,861,248 of CM060912.1, forward strand.
ATGGCCATTTTTCTAATGGTCTCCAAATTTGACGAAATTAGTTTTGTTAGGACCGTATCGTCAATACCAAGCTAGAAAATATTTTTGGGGAATTTTTAGAGTCCGTATGTGGCCCCGATAAATTGAAATGTGCATTTAAATTCAATATATAGATTTATATTTTGATTTTGACGGAAACTGATCGAAATAGTCGATTCAGCTTTCCGGACATATCCCATTGTGTTCGGAATGGGGGTAATTAATTATAGACGACAGTCGGTGGGTTCAATTTAGAGTTTGAATTTAAAGGTTACTTTTTAGGAAATAATAAATAAAAAAAAATAAAAAAAGGGGGTCAACCCCACTTCTCTATAAACCCGATATCGGGTTTATATTAAAAAGGAGGAAACGCGACAAAGGGGGGGGGAGGGGGGATTCGACGCCACCAGGGCCGCACCGCCTCTGGCGCCGCTTCCTTGGAGGACCGCCGCCCTCTAACTCTCCTCCTTCTCCTCCCTCCTTCCTCCTCTAATGCGCAAGCCCCAAAACCCGATCCCCCTTCCCCTAAAGCCGCCTCCGACCACACCCCCACCGCGCCGACCATCTCAGCCCTCCCCTCCGCTTTCTCTGATCGCCAACAGCCGCGTGGGCCCCCTTCCTCAGAAAATTCGAAAAAAGTGAGTTTTATGTTATTTTTGTTTTATTTTTGAAATTAAAAATAGGATTTATATGTAGATAAAATAAAATAGGATATTTATAGATGGAATAATAATAAAGTTATGATTTTTAACTAGAGTATGCCTTGAAATTATTTTTTAAAAGGTAGAAACATGATTTTATCGTATGTAAATAATATTTTTAGCTATAACATAAAGAGATGATTTTTATAACATAAAGATATGATTTTTTTTAAACTCGAAAAGCTATGGTTTTTAGTTCATAAAAAGTTGAGGCTTTTATTTATAAAAAGCTTTGATTTTTATTTAGGTAAAGTTATGATTTCTATTTATATAAAAATATAATTTTATATATAAGTAGCGTAATAAAAATATAATCTTTTCTATGAATTAGCGGATTAAAAATAGAATTTTTATATAATAGAGAATATAAAAATTTGATCATTATTTATGTAGCGAAATAAAGATCTGATTTTTAGTGTATATATATATAGTGGAATGAAAACGTGATTTCTATAGCATCGAAATGAAAATATGATTTTTATATAGTAGCGATATAAAAATATGATTTTTATAATATATATAGCGAAGTAAAAAAATATGATTTTTATATATGAAGTGCCATTATAAAAATGTGATTCTTAAAATAAACATCATATTGAAAATATGATTTTTACTATGAACAGCGTGAAAAGGAGTGCGATGGAATGGACTGAAATCGAAACGGTATCCATACCTTTCAGAAGGAAAGGATGACGGAGTGGAACCCAAAGGTGAGAATTTCTCACTTTAAATTTTATTTTCTAGTTAAAATATATATACTAGGATGTAGACGGTGCTTAGCAGCACCCGAAACCCGTCGTCCACAGACCATGAACGACTTGTTTGTTTGATTGATCGTGTGGTGAAAATTGATTGTGTGAAGTGGAATGGAATAAAATATTTTATAGTTAAAAATATAATTTTTAATATGTATATGAATAAATAAATATTCATAAACAAATCGGACGATTTATTTATGTACTCACATTTGACTGATATTGATTGGGACGATAAATTTTACACATCTCCCAACTGCACAAATAAAATTCATTATTTGTTTATTAAAACCCCACACGGGTATTGGGATAATATATGACATACACTTGTCCCAATAATTAGTTGTATGTTGATCGATTGATTGATAGGCTGTTTTAAGCGTTAAATATTTATATTTAATGCTTATGCAGTGTAGAACGCACTCTGGATGATGGTTGACTGTGTTTGGTTGTTGTTGTGTACATGTGTGTGTATGAAATCCATATAAATCCCATTATATGGTAATTGACGGTGTCTGATTCCAGTTCAGAAAGAATAAATATTTTGAAATAACGATTATTTTAAAATAACGAATATTTTAAAATAATATTCAGTAAAAGAATAAAATCTGATTTTGATGTCCGATTTGGGATGGACACGAGAATAATTAAATATATAAAGCCGTGTTGATTAGATTAACACCATTTTGACGTGAATGATATTTATATCGATTTTATTCATTTTTATAATGAATTTCGAAAAGGAAATGATTTCAAAAATCTAATGTTTTGAAAATACTATCATTTATATATTGATGATATGGAATATTCAATTTTGATTTGAAATTGAATATGAAGTTGAAATCGTTTTGAAAACAAACTTAAACGATTTTATAAAATAAGTTTTGAAAGGAAATCGACGAAATATATATAATGTATATTTTATATATATATATATATATAATGGCATATATATATATATAATGGCCTGAATAGAACGCGTCGCGCTGCGGCAGTTCGCGAAGTTCGACCATTGACTTCGAACGGACATTACGGGAGATCCGACAGTCGGATTCTCCTAAAACCGGAACCCTATGTTCGTATTGAAAAGAGCTTTCTAACGAATATTAGAGATTTTAAATCTGACAGTTGGATTTGGAATTATGTCCAAATCAAATTTGGGAAAGGCCGTTGCAAGTGCAGTTCGATGGCCGTTTATGGAAATCGACTGTACGGGCCTTGATAAAATTATTAAAAATATCAATAATTTGTTTAAAATCATAATAAATGATTAGGAAAGAATTGGGATGAAAAATTCCACATTTAAAAGGATAAAATTATATTTTTATCGAAATGAACTAGTAATGAACTAGAATTAAAAATCCAATATTTTTAAATAAATAAATTAGGTTTGAAATGGTTTTAAAAATAACCAGAATTTCCATTATATGAATTGGAATGGATTTGAATCGAAATTATCCTCGGAATATTTTGATGTTGGATTTCGTGATTAAACGGATATTGTGGAGGAATTTGGAAGATATATATATCGTTATTCCAATACGATATTTGTTGGTTTCAGAATTTGATATTGAATATAAGCCAATATATTTTCTATTCAGAGCCTTGTATTTAATATAAAATTGGATTTTGGGTTTATCGTGAATGGTATCTTTAATACTACCGTTCTTAAACCCAATGGAGTTAAGAAAATTCGAAATTGACTTGAGATTAGTTAAGTTGAATGGATTCCTGGGTGTTGATCTGATGTTGGTTTCGGCCTTCGGGGTTAATACTTAGGGAATTGTTCTCTTACTAATTTACAGTTAGAGACTGATGGAATGTGAATTGTGTTTATTGTGGACTGTGTTTTTAACGACATTCGTTCTTTAACCCAATTTACAGTGAAATGTAATTTGGAATTTATAAATCTTTTTATTAAGATTTAACAGGAATTTTCCAAAGTAACGTTTTCCAATTTAATATATTAAATTGGAATTAAATGGAATTCGATTGATAATAATCGAAATGAAATTCTATGGAGGAAGACTATTAATACATATGGAATTTAAAAGGCCTTGCCGTTATTCCATTTATATTATTAGTCGGATAAAGAAATTGATATCGATTATATATTGATTTGTTTTTCCGTGAAGATTCCATAATTAATGGAATGTGATTTGGGTTTATCGTGAATGGTGTCTTCATTAACACTGTTCTTGAACCCGGTTGAGAAAAGATTAAATCTTTTATTTTAGATTTAATTAAATATACCAATTAATTAATATTTAATTGGAATCGAATTGAAGTTGGCCTTTGGGTTTATCGTGAATGGTGTTTTAAATAACACTCGTTCTTTAACCCAATTAACTATGGAATGAGATCTTGGGTTGTCGTGAATGGTATCTTTAATAATACCGTTCTTAGACCCAATGGAGTTAACAAAATCATAAACTAACTGGAGATTAGTTAAGTTGAATGGTTTCATGGGTATTGATCTGATGTTGGTTTCGGCCTTCGGGGTTAATACTTTGGGAATTGTTCACTTGCTAATTTACGGTTAAAGGCTGATGGAATGGAATGTGATTTTGGGTTTATCGTGAACCGTGTTTTAAATGACATTGGTTCTTTAACCCAGTTAAAAACAGGATATGATTTCCCAGGTTAAACAATCGTTAATACTGATTTTTGGGAAGATTAAAACCAAGTGGAGTTTTAATGCATCTTTAATTAGATTGAAATGATATCCAAAGGAAGATTAAAGAATAAATTTAAATAATTTATCTTTAATAAAATTAATGGGAACCTTTCCCAAAGTATGTGAATATTTGAATAAAAGAATATTCAGAATTGGAATGAGGCGTATGTTGTGGTTTATAGCACTTGTTTATTATATACGCGAGTTATTCGGAAAGGCCGGGTTTATACCCATTCTGAATAACTGATTCGACGATATGTCGACGATGAAGACGGTGGTTGAAGACCGGAGATCTTTGCATCGTTTAGATGATTACTGATGTCTTGATTGGGCTATACATCCAAGCCGAGGTAATAAGTGGTGATCGTCCAGGCGTACTTGGATATCGACGGATATGCGAGGACCTATCCCCTGTATTAGACATGTGGGGGAGGAATAAGCTACCTCCGGTTTTGTTCAGACCCAAAACGGACTTGTAAATGGATTGTGTGTCTGACATTGGATTTTATTCTGTGCTGATTGATTTCTATTAAATATATATATATATATATTTGGCGGCAGAGAATTTATTCTCTTGCTTAACGCCTTTCTCTAAGACGTACGAGCTCATAGGTTATATATCGATAGATATCAGTCGCATAGCATGAATTTCCTGTGTGGAATGCTAAGATGCAGTGATCAAGGCTTTTGTTTAAAAGCAGAGCCTTGTGGTTGATGATCAAAGCATGACTTTAATACAGCGTAGCTTTGTGTATAGCGTTAATTCGCGAGCCTCACACCTCGGTATGAGTTAAAAACGAGATCATGACTGCAGGGAGTGCACGACGTTTCTTTCTATCTATAGGTGGTGTCAGTGTTTTATCAAGGCCTGACATTTTATATTTTTTACCTTTGTGGATGTTGGATTGCGAGGCGCCTCGGATATTTCGGTCTCTTCGGAGCCGATGGATATAGATCCGATAGGACCGGGAAATCTGTGTTCAGGAATAACCAATCCTCAAACGTAAGGGAGGACCGGCCCTGAAGATCCAGGGGTCTTCTGCGGGAGATCCTGAGGCATTTTGTAGAGTGTCTCGAAGCGGTGAGGAGCCATCCTTGGCCTTGACTCATGACGGAAATTTAATTTCCAATACGTGACTTTGCAGTTTTGATTGTAGAGCCTAGTATTGCCGACAGGATATATGGTACCCATGCCGTCTAGGATTGATACATTTATATTTGAAGTTGTTTTATACACTATGCACTTATAATAGTATCAAATGATTTGCTTTATCGTACCAAGCATGTTTGGCTATTATAAAGGAAAACCCTATCCCTCGGCTTGCGTTGCATTGTGTGATAGGACCTGGGTCTTATAATAGCTTCATTTTTCCAAAAAACATTGCGTTATTTATTCTATGCACTAGTATTCTTGGGAGGAAACCCGTTTCGTGTCATACAGCATGGTCCCTTGAATTACTCTCTTTTGAAGTAAAGTTTTAAATAACTGTTTTAGTTCTCACACCAGTCACATGACTGACCTGGAGTTTATTGTTTTAACCTAAACTCTATGTGCCCTTCTTTTCCACTCGGGCAGCTTGTAGTTTGGTTTTGCAGATTTATACTCACAGGATCCTGGTTTATAGCTTGAACGATCTTCGGAAATCTCTGTATCGGTTTATCTCTTTCAGTTGTGTTTTGTATTATTTTCCGCTACAGTAATGTATTGTAATCTCTGATATTTTTCTGATGTATAATATTTATTCATACTCCGTATATTCTTGTATTCTGATGGAATTATTGTAATAAGTAATGAAATGTTCTTCTGTTTGTGTTCTAATTCGTCTTGTTCTCAAAGCAATCCGTTCTTTCCTTCAAGGGGAAGTTCGGGTCGTCCCAGTTTTCGTTATTGTGACAATAGTATCAATGCTTATATTTAAACATATATACCAAACTCCTTCCTTTATTTCTTTCTATCTCGAAAATATCATACTATTTTCCCAAAGTTCCTTTTTATCAATTCATCCGTTAATAGTTTTTATCGATTACATAAACTCATCTTTAATAAAACACTCTTGTTTCCATTATTTGGAAACTTATATTTTGGAATAATATATTCACCAGACTCCTTTATCTCCAAATATCACTATATTTCACAAAAACTACTTTTATTTCCTTTATCTTGGAAATACCGTAGATATATACTTTTAAACAATCTATATAGATTTTACTACCAAATCTTATCTGAGCCAAAATAACGTCAAGCGGCTTATCCTTTTATAATATACCCTCAAACGGTTTTACTAACTTCAAAACCTTATTAATTTAAGTTTACAAATATCGCTTATGGAAATTATAGTTACATTTCCAATATCTAATTTCAAGTATAACCTCTTATTCCACTTTCTCGAAAATCAAACCCATTGAAAACAAAACCATATCTTATATCTTCCATAATAGGCGTATTCCCCAAAATTCCCTTTTTATATTTCTTTGCTATATTTCAAACCCATTTATATTCCCTTATTTTAAGAATATCGTTTCATATTCTTAATCCCCATTGTATTTTCTTCACTTTGAAAATACTATCTTTTCTTTGACCAAATGGTATAAGTTTAGTCTATATGGATTTAACGATGTCGTATGTCACATTGTATATTATATAAACCTTGAAACCTTTTAAGTTCAAACTTCTCAGTTTGACAATATTGTTTACGGAAATATTAACTTCCAACATTCATTTCTATGTAAATCAGTATGCTTCTTATTCCATCCTTTCAAAATTTCAACCATTTACTTATTCATTAAATAAGTTTAATACAAAACATACTATTTCTATTATTTAGAAAATAATACCATTTACTTACCCGAATAGTGTAAGCATGTAGCATGGTTACACTTAACATAAAACCTGAACAATGTCATATAATACATTGTTTATTATAAAACCAAATAGTCTTATTTTATTTTCTTAAACCTTGTAATAAGACTGCAATATTATTTCTCTTATGGAAATAATAAAATAATTTCAACCTCTTACCGTTACAAACTAATATCATCCTCAAATAATCTTGAAGTCGTTCAAGTTGGGGTATTTTATTTACCTCTCAGACCTTAATTGACAACATTCTTATCTTCGGATAGATAAAAGCTTATAACTTAAATATCCATACACTTATAATATTAATCAATATTCATATTCTACTTTATTTATAATATATTTTTATAAACCATAGCCCTATTTTTGAAATCTTCGTTAATTATAACCAACTTTACTAAATTTGTTGATTGCTTACCAAAATACCAACACTAGTACAAAACAGTCCATTTGCGATGGCTTATTTGCGACGGTTTACCTAAAAACAGTAGCACATATGGTTATATGCGACAGCTTTAGCTTCAAACCGTAGCAGGTTGTCAGTGAAATGATACAGGAGGAAAATTTGCAATGGTTATTTTTAAAAACAGTAGCAAATATTTTATAATTTTCGACTGTTATATATAAATCCGTGGCATATAAACGGAGTTTGGAATTTAGTCAGGTATAAATTTGCGATGGTTAAGTAAAAAACAATCGCATTTGTTAATCTTTACAATTTTGCGACAGCTTTACAATAATCCATAGCACAAACCAGTGACATACAAAATAAACAAATAAACATATATAGAAATTATATTACCAATTAAACCAATTATGCGACATACAAACCAGTGACATACAATAATCCGTGGCACAAACCAGGTACCATTTGGGTTAGCTAACTCTGAGATCAACCAATTAAACCAATTATGCGAACGTTAACAAATAAACATAGAAATTTCCCTATTATCCATTAAACAAAACAGTGACATACAAAATAAAACCCTTTTTTTTAATCGAACTAAGAATCAGATCCACCGCCTGTTCTATCGAACAAAATTAAATCTCATCCAATTTCGATCAAATTAAATCTCCTCCTATTTCGATCGAACACGGCCTCCAATCATCGTTACGATCCACTGAGAAGAACGAATTCGATTTCGTCGATCTCTTCAAAAGTTGCTTTCCAGATCTTGGTACGTTATTGTGGTTTACTACAGAATTTTAATGGTTGGTTTTAGGTGTTGATGGTGCCTATACAATGAATACTGCAGGTGTTGATGGTTGGTTTTAGGTCTCTATATGTAACACCCCACCTCCGCTAGGGTCACTCGCAAAGGAATGCACTAGCTTTAGAGGGGCATTATTGGTAAACATGCACAGAAATATCACAAGACAGAACATATAAAATAGCGGAAGTAAAATCAAACTTTCATAACATGAATAAATAAGGTCTAAAGCCTTTTACATCAGAGTACATCAAAACCTGTCTTGCAATGATAAAGAAGCATAAAGACCTTTTTCATAAATTATTCCCCAAGTAAAAACAGTAAAATAGCCATAGCCAAGAAAAAGTCCAAGCCATCCATGATGACCTTCAAGCAGAAGAAGTCCGAATTAAACAGCATTGTTTCCTCCCTGTAACCTGGGGGGAACGGAAGAAAAGAGGCGAAACAAAACGGGTCAGTCAAAAAGACTGAGTAAGCCCTATCTACTATTAGTATAAAAACTAGTAAAGTTAACTGACATGAGAAACTGAGATGAACATAAGCATGATAACAAGATAGATAAGCTAAATCAAAATAACAGGATGGACTACTGAACTCAGATAAACTAGGGTGTCGTGATAAACTACGATGTCAAGATAAAACAAGGTATCACATTGTCAGGTTTCTATCAAGTATAATATCCCAAGATATCTATCGCGTATAACGTCCCATGGCATCTATCCTGTATATCCGCTCTGGTTCTAACATGTATATTTGCTCTGCACCTCTCGTACTAGTATCCCAACCCGCGCCATGTGTTAACTATGAATGTCCCTTGCCCAATGTCATGGAATGGTCCATGTCAACCTAACATATAGCATATGTAGGTTTTCCCAACTCGTATGTTTTTTTCCATGAATAAGTTCAGTCCTTTTGCCGTAGGCCGTACGGACTTTCCCATGTAAACGTTTTATCCTTGAAGTTGTTTTGGACCTGCAACCCTTGATCTAGTTGTGATTCCCTACCATGAACTATCGCGCGTCCACTTAGGGTTTATGCCACCTAGGGCCGCTAGGGATTATGCTACCTAATGAACGTTTCCGTGTCTCGGTTTGGGTCTTGGCCACCTAGGACCACTAGGGATTACGCCACCCGTCAACCGCGCCCTTGATCCCACGTATGTATCGTGAATCGTTTTCCATGTCTAGATGCACATGTTCCCCAATGTGCCATCCGAGTTCCGTGCCAGGGCAAATCAAGAAATACGGAACTCGGTCGGGAACTTTAAATCGTTTGCCGATGCAGATATCAAGGTCTGTTTTTGTACCCGTGGCTATGGTCCCACGTGACCCCTCCCTCAACTACTGAAAGGCAATCCAAGAAAAATCATGTATAAGAACCACTCCACGGCCCCACTATAGCCCACTTTCCTACGGGCCAACCTCACCCATGACTCGATAGCAAGCACATGGTCTGTTGGGGGTTCCCTGCCTTTCCGCACGTACACGATTGACTAAAGATGGTAGGTAGTCGACGATGCGCTATCCAGGGCAAAAACAAGAATCGTCGACTCCACGCTAATCCATCCCAGTCTTTAGGTTGCTCGCATAGCAACCAAGGCATACTCTTGGTCCTTCTAACGCAGACCTTAACCTCTCATGGGCCTAGTATAATTACCTGGCAGCCCACAGAGGGATCCCAAGAATATCCTCACGTCCCCCGAAGCTTCCACTTCGGCACCCAGTGCGCTGGAGCTTTTATCCAAGTCAGATAACTTGCTCCCCCTCGTATACTAAGCGATGACCTACCGTATCAGGTTACTCATCGTTTTGAGAATTAGTCCTATGTCCTTAGCTAAGAATTATTACTTAGTTACCCTTAACTAAGGTTTACCACTTAGCTTCCTTTCCCGTTATCCTTGATTAACCACGGTTTTCTACCTAGTTCTTCTAGCTAGGGTTTGTCTATTGGGTTAAGTGTTATCATTGAAGTCCATGACTTAACCCGCCCACGAATCACGTCAAAGATTGGCTAAGTATTTAAGTTCAAGACTTAGTCCCACAAGTTGGTTAAGTGTACCCAGAGGCTCATGACTTAACCCTATCAAGTCAAATTGGTCAAGTACTAGCTTACCTTAATCCTATCGGATTATCTTGCTAGATCGATTAAGCATAGACTATCTTAATCCCATCAAATTATCGAGTCGGATTGGTTAAGTATAGGTTGGCTTAACCCCATCCTCTAATCGTACTACAATGGTTAAGTATATTCTAAGAAGGTCTTGTGACTTAACCTTATCAGGTCCGCGTATTAGATTGGTTAAGTGTGGGTTACTTAACCTCATCAAATCATCATGTATATTTGGTTAAGTATAAGTTGCTTAACCCCATTAAATTACCACGTTAAGTTGGTTGAGTATTGGTTACTTAACCTCATTGAATTACCAAGTTTAAATTGGTTAAGTGTTTAACTTAACCCCATCGAATTACCGTGTTTAGATTGGTTAAGTGTGGATTACTTAACCCCATCTAATTACCATGTTTAGATTAGTTAAGTCTTAATTACTTAACCCCATCTAATTACCAAGTCGGATTAGTTAAGTGTAAATTACTTAACCCCATCCCCTAATCATCTTGTATGGTTAAGTGTCATTAAGAAATCAAGTCCGGTCCCACTTAACCTACCCATTCATGGCATATCGGTTAAGTGTCATTAGGCAAATCAAATTACTTAACCTACCCACCCTTGTCATGTTTTGTTAGGTACCATTAGCCCAATCAATTTACTTAACCCATTTGTCCATGTCATATTTGGTTAAGAGTCATTAATCAAATTAACTTAACCCTATCCTGTGGCATTAATTACTTAATGCACCTTCACCTCTCACATTAGACTTTGTTGTGGTTACTAGTTAAGCCGGGCGGGTCCGGGTAGTTTTACACCACAACTTGGTCTAACCTCGGGTTCAAGCACAACATGACCAACTTCTCACATTGGGCCCTATTGTTTGCAACCACTAGTTAGGCCGGTCGGTTCCGGGTAGTTTTACGTTGCAAACTCAACCCAACCTCGAGTTGGCCACTTTCATGTTTAGCCTAGTGTCATGTTCATAGTCAAGTTTTCAAACAATTGGGTAGACCTAACTTAATAGGTAAATTCCCAATGGGTAGACCTAACTTAATAGGTAAATTCCCAAGCTTATGTTTTTATGCATACTTACATGTCAACTTCCATGTTATCTTTCAAGTCATGTTTTCAAGTTGTATTTTCATGTCATATTTAACGTTACATATTGTCATGTTTATACCCATTTACCCAAATCATGTTCATGTCATTATGTTTTCCTCATAATGTGACCCCAACGCTTTTTAACTCACATATATGTTCGCAACAACGTAATAGACTAAAAGAAGAGACTTGACAAAGGCATGACAAAAATGGATATTAAGCCACAAGTTAATCATGGTGGCAAATGAGGCACAAATGTGTTCATTAGCTTGCATGTTACATTCTTAAGCCTCAAAACATGCATAAACCCAAACTTGGCACATAAGCGAATCATGGTGACAAAAGACATAGAATGATGACTAGAAACTCGCATACATCATCATATAAGGGTTATGACTTCATATGCAAGTTGACATAATGATTATGAAGATTCTCATGTTGCATAATGCAACATTTCAACATAAAGGTTGTAGCTTTTAGCTCATAGGATCAAGATAATGACTTCATAAACTTGCATAACATGATAGCATGCATCATTCTCAATGACCAAACCCAAACTTTCAACATGAACATTTAACCTCATAGTTAATATCTAAGAGTAGGGAAGGGCTTACCTTGCTATGAAGGCCTAAATCGATTAAACTAAAGCTTGTGATGAAGCTTATGCATGCCATCATCCAAAAACCCAAAGATGGATGCTCCAAATCAACAAATACACCATCTTTATGAACAAAGACCAAAACTTTTGCCTTGAAATCAACTTGAGGAGCTCTCATACTAACATAGGGACTCTCTAATACTCTCATGATCATGAAACCTCTCATAGAAATGAAGTGGAGGCTAGGATAGTTGAGTGGAGGCCATAAGAGTAGAAATTTGGCCATAGTTTAGTTACATGAGTGAATAATGAGGGTTTAGGGGTAGGTTAGGGGTGTATTTATAGAAGATTAGGCTAGTTAGGACCCTTAGATTAACCCTAGGACCAACCTGAACCGTCAGATTTCAAACCAGGCCCAAAAACCTAACCAAGATAGAAAATAGGTGCACCAGACCAGAATCAGCCAACAGGGCAAGTCGACAGCCCTGTCGACTTGCCTGTCGACATGCCTGTCGACTTGCAAGTCGACAGCTCTGTCGACAGCCCAGTCGACTTGTCTGGGCGGGAATTTTCCCGCCTGGCCCCATTTCTGCATGTTTCGAAATTCAAATTTCCCGAAAACTTCTTTGGGCCTTAACCGGGTCATACGGACTCCGATTTACAAAATTTCGGTCTCTATTTCGCGTATTTTTCCGAGACGAACGCAATGGCATAGCCCGTTTTACTTGATTCAGAATTTAAAATTAAATTCTTCCTTGATTCTCGTTTTAACATGTTATCGAAATACGGGTTGTTACATTCTCCCCACCTTTTAGGATTTCGTCCCCGAAATCTCTAAGTCAGGAAGAACATATCCTACCATCCATCATCCATCTACTCAAAACATCATCCACAAGCAACCATTGTCCTTAGATGATTTCTAATGCTGTATGAATATATGCAAAACGTGTGTGTACATGTTCCTTAGCTAATGCTAATGATCAGGCCTGAATAATCTTTCTAATGCAAAAATATGTATAGTGCCATGAATCCAACATGTATGCAAATAGTCCTAGTCATATAGATACTATATGCGTGCACAATCATTCATTCATATGCAACAACCGCATGATAACACATTCAATTTCATCCATAAACAAGTATAAACACTCGTGCATATGCAATATGAAACGTGACCGAGTCGAGCTAGTATCTAATGTGTATTCGCGCATCCACGAGCAACCACTTGCAACCACTTGCAACCATATCAATCATAACATGTTTCAAATACATGTTTACATCCATAGGGTTCTACCTAGGATTCCCTGAAACAGGGTCGAGAAGATAAACAAGACAAACTCCTTACGGGGTTTGTAACAGAAAATAGGACCGAGAGGGTGTCCACAAAAGATAGCCTACAAGTAGGCTCTACAGAAAACAGGGATCAAGGATATACTCCCAAAAAGAGATATCATGCGCGTATCTAGTCTTTGACCATCAAAGTCGTACTTCCTTGAGCTCAATTCCATTGTGCCTTGACCGTCCTTTAACTTCGCGATTTCGTAGCTTCTTATTTCCTGTTTCCATAACATGAGCTGGAACTCATTTCTTCGTCGCCTCTCGTTCCACTCGCACACTTAGCGCAAACATGACTGCGTACTCATGATCTCGTGCAAGCTTTCCAAAATTCACTAGTGAATCTCGGACCTCGTACCATAAGGTATTCCACGTAGTAGAACTTTCTCTTGGAAGTAAACAGATGCCAACCGGGTTATCAAGTGCACTTACTAGGGTGATTTCCATAACCCATGCATAAGTGAAATAAACCATCCGTCTTATCGGCGAACACCACTCGATCGGGCTTCAAATTTCCAATAAAGGTATCAAGGGATTCTAGGTAACTAATCATGACCGAACCCAAAAGGTTCCACGAGACTTCGAGGGCTAGTCAAGAGTCTAACTACCCTTCTATCAAAACCGAGAGTGGCACCCCTTACTGGATAACCACTTCATCCCTAGAATCCATCCATAACCGAGGCATGTCATTCTCAAATCCAAAACAAGTCATGAATAAATGGACCGATTCTCCACAGGACTTGAGACAAAAATGGGATTCTCTATTACGCTAGTACTTAAGGTGCAGAGACTCAACTACCGAAGCGGACTTAAATGATACGATGATCAAACCAAAGTCCTAACGGGATGATAGAGAAGAAAAGCTAAACCTTTAACAAGATCGTTACCCTCCTTCCGAGGTACCCTAGAAATGAGAGCATACTACTGCCCTCCCGATGATCTTGTCCTTGTCCCATGATACTTAACTATACACCCCGTTTCACCATGCCAAAGGTACTCTCCCGTCATGGGTTTCATTGTTCATCTTTCTCTCTCATTCTGGGTTGAGCCATACCAACAAGTTGCTCATCCTTAAACTCGTATCCTTTACCCTTGCTCTTTATTATCCTTTCTTGTAACACGGCAATGGGTCTCTCGAGAACCACCTCCATCGTACGGGAAACACCTACGTGGCTAGACAAAGATTAGTCACAGTGAGAACTACTGTGACCACAGATGGAGGAAAGAAAGGAAACGAGATTTAATCAAGGAATCAAAGGATGGTGCTAATGGCTTTTGGGGAATAGCCTTTTCTTTTTAAAAGAAAACTTTCTTGAAAAATGCTTCTTTATAAACGATTTTCAAATAGTTTTCAGAAGGTCTTTAAAAACTTTTGCCCAGTCTGGTAACCTGGCTCTGATACCAAATGTAACACCCCACCTCCACTAGGGTCACTCGCAAAGGAATGCACTAGCTTTAGAGGGGCATTATTGGTAAACATGCACAGAAATATCACAAGACAGAACATATAAAATAGCGGAAGTAAAATCAAACTTTCATAACATGAATAAATAAGGTCTAAAGCCTTTTACATCAGAGTACATCAAAACCTGTCTTGCAATGATAAAGAAGCATAAAGACCTTTTTCATAAATTATTCCCCAAGTAAAACAGTAAAATAGCCATAGCCAAGAAAAAGTCCAAGCCATCCATGATGACCTTCAAGCAGAAGAAGTCCGAATTAAACAGCATTGTTTCCTCCCTGTAACCTGGGGGGGAACGGAAGAAAAGAGGCGAAACAAAACGGGTCAGTCAAAAAGACTGAGTAAGCCCTATCTACTATTAGTATAAAAACTAGTAAAGTTAACTGACATGAGAAACTGAGATGAACATAAGCATGATAACAAGATAGATAAGCTAAATCAAAATAACAGGATGGACTACTGAACTCAGATAAACTAGGGTGTCGTGATAAACTACGATGTCAAGATAAAACAAGGTATCACATTGTCAGGTTTCTATCAAGTATAATATCCCAACATATCTATCGCGTATAACGTCCCATGGCATCTATCCTGTATATCCGCTCTAGTTCTAACATGTATATTTGCTCTGCACCTCTCGTACTAGTATCCCAACCCGCGCCATGTGTTAACTATGAATGTCCCTTGCCCAATGTCATGGAATGGTCCATGTCAACCTAACATATAGCATATGTAGGTTTTCCCAACTCGTATGTTTTTTTCCATGAATAAGTTCAGTCCTTTTGCCGTAGGCCGTATGGACTTTCCCATGTAAACGTTTTATCCTTGAAGTTGTTTTGGACTGCAACCCTTGATCTAGTTGTGTTTCCCTACCATGAACTATCGCGCGTCCACTTAGGGTTTATGCCACCTACGGCCGCTAGGGATTATGCTACCTATTGAACGTTTCCGTGTCTCGGTTTGGGTCTTGGCCACCTAGGACCACTAGGGATTACGCCACCCGTCAACCGCGCCCTTGATCCCACGTATGTATCGTGAATCGTTTTCCATGTCTAGATGCACATGTTCCCCAATGTGCCATCCGAGTTCCGTGCCAGGGCAAATCAAGAAATACGGAACTCGGTTGGGAGCTTTAAATCGTCTGCCGATGCAGATATCAAGGTCTGTTTTTGTACCCGTGGCTATGGTCCCACGTGACCCCTCCCTCAACTACTGAAAGGCAATCCAAGAAAAATCATGTATAAGAACCACTCCACGGCCCCACTATAGCCAACTTTCCTACGGGCCAACCTCACCCATGACTCGATAGCAAGCACATGGTCTGTTGGGGGTTTCCTGCCTTTCCGCACGTACACGATTGACTAAAGATGGTAGGTAGTCGACGATGCGCTATCCAGGGCAAAAACAAGAATCGTCGACTCCACGCTAATCCATCCCAGTCTTTAGGTTGCTCGCATAGCAACCAAGGCATACTCTTGGTCCTTCTAACGCAGACCTTAACCTCTCATGGGCCTAGTATAATTACCTGGCAGCCCACATAGGGATCCCAAGAATATCCTCACGCCCCCGAAGCTTCCACTTCGGCACCCTGTGCGCTGGAGCTTTTATCCAAGTCAGATAACTTGCTCCCCCTCGTATACTAAGCGATGACCTACCGTATCAGGTTACTCATCGTTTTGAGAATTAGTCCTATGTCCTTAGCTAAGAATTATTACTTAGTTACCCTTAACTAAGGTTTACCACTTAGCTTCCTTTCCCGTTATCCTTGATTAACCACGGTTTCCTACCAAGTTCTTCTAGCTATGGTTTGTCTATTGGGTTAAGTGTTATCATTGAAGTCCATGACTTAACCCGCCCACGAATCACGTCAAAGATTGGCTAAGTATTTAAGTTCAAGACTTAGTCCCACAAGTTGGTTAAGTGTACCCAGAGGCTCATGACTTAACCCTATCAAGTCAAATTGGTCAAGTACTAGCTTACCTTAATCCTATCGGATTATCTTGCTAGATCGATTAAGCATAGATTATCTTAATCCCATCAAATTATCGAGTCGGATTGGTTAAGTATAGGTTGGCTTAACCCCATCCTCTAATCGTACTATAATGGTTAAGTATATTCTAAGAAGGTCTTGTGACTTAACCTTATCAGGTCCGCGTATTAGATTGGTTAAGTGTGGGTTACTTAACCTCATCAAATCATCATGTATATTTGGTTAAGTATAAGTTGCTTAACCCCATTAAATTACCACGTTAAGTTGGTTGAGTATTGGTTACTTAACCTCATTGAATTACCAAGTTTAAATTGGTTAAGTGTTTAACTTAACCCCATCGAATTACCGTGTTTAGATTGGTTAAGTGTGGATTACTTAACCCCATCTAATTACCATGTTTAGATTAGTTAAGTCTTAATTACTTAACCCCATCTAATTACCAAGTCGGATTA
Source organism: Allium sativum (assembly GCA_030737875.1). Lineage (NCBI taxonomy): Eukaryota > Viridiplantae > Streptophyta > Magnoliopsida > Asparagales > Amaryllidaceae > Allium > Allium sativum. Next base: position 102,878,511 of record CM060912.1, read on the forward strand.
GTTAAGTGTAAATTACTTAACCCCATCCCCTAATCATCTTGTATGGTTAAGTGTCATTAAGAAATCAAGTCCGGTCCCACTTAACCTACCCATTCATGTCATATCGGTTAAGTGTCATTAGGCAAATCAAATTACTTAACCTACCCACCCTTGTCATGTTTTGTTAGGTACCATTAGCCCAATCAATTTACTTAACCCATTTGTCCATGTCATATTTGGTTAAGAGTCATTAATCAAATTAACTTAACCCTATCCTGTGGCATTAATTACTTAATGCACCTTCACCTCTCACATTAGACTTTGTTGTGGTTACTAGTTAAGCCGGGAGGGTCCGGGTAGTTTTACACCACAACTTGGTCTAACCTCGGGTTCAAGCACAACATGACCAACTTCTCACATTGGGCCCTATTGTTTGCAACCACTAGTTAGGCCGGTCGGTTCCGGGTAGTTTTACGTTGCAAACTCAACCCAACCTCGAGTTGGCCACTTTCATGTTTAGCCTAGTGTCATGTTTATAGTCAAGTTTTCAAGCAATTGGGTAGACCTAACTTAATAGGTAAATTCCCAATGGGTAGACCTAACTTAATAGGTAAATTCCCAAGCTTATGTTTTTATGCATACTTACATGTCAACTTCCATGTTATCTTTCAAGTCATGTTTTCAAGTTGTATTTTCATGTCATATTTAACGTTACATATTGTCATGTTTATACCCATTTACCCAAATCATGTTCATGTCATTATGTTTTCCTCATAATGTGACCCTAACGCTTTTAAACTCGCATATATGTTCGCAACAACGTAATGGACTAAAAGAAGAGACTTGACAAAGGCATGACAAAAATGGATATTAAGCCACAAGTTAATCATGGTGGCAAATGAGGCACAAATGTGTTCATTAGCTTGCATGTTACATTCTTAAGCCTCAAAACATGCATAAACCCAAACTTGGCACATAAGCGAATCATGGTGACAAAAGACATAGAATGATGACTAGAAACTCGCATACATCATCATATAAGGGTTATGACTTCATATTCAAGTTGACATAATGATTATGAAGATTCTCATGTTGCATAATGCAACATTTCAACATAAAGGTTGTAGCTTTTAGCTCATAGGATCAAGATAATGACTTCATAAACTTGCATAACATGATAGCATGCATCATTCTCAATGACCAAACCCAAACTTTCAACATGAACATTTAACCTCATAGTTAATATCTAAGAGTAGGGAAGGGCTTACCTTGCTATGAAGGCCTAAATCGATTAAACTAAAGCTTGTGATGAAGCTTATGCATGCCATCATCCAAAAACCCAAAGATGGATGCTCCAAATCAACAAATACACCATCTTTATGAACAAAGACCAAAACTTTTGCCTTGAAATCAACTTGAGGAGCTCTCATACTAACATAGGGACTCTCTAATACTCTCATGATCATGAAACCTCTCATAGAAATGAAGTGGAGGCTAGGATAGTTGAGTGGAGGCCATGAGAGTAGAAATTTGGCCATAGTTTAGTTACATGAGTGAATAATGAGGGTTTAGGGGTAGGTTAGGGGTGTATTTATAGAAGATTAGGCTAGTTAGGACCCTTAGATTAACCCTAGGACCAACCTGAACCGTCAGATTTCAAACCAGGCCCAAAAACCTAGCCAAGATAGAAAATAGGTGCACCAGACCAGAATCAACCGACAGGGCAAGTCGATAGCCCTGTCGACTTGCCTGTCGACATGCCTGTCGACTTGCAAGTCGACAGCCCTGTCGACAGCCCAGTCGACTTGTCTGGGCGGGAATTTTCCCGCCTGGCCCCATTTCTGCATGTTTCGAAATTCAAATTTCCCGAAAACTTCTTTGGGCCTTAACCGGGTCATACGGACTCCGATTTACAAAATTTCGGTCTCTATTTCGCGTATTTTTCCGAGACGAACGCAATGGCATAGCCCGTTTTACTTGATTCAGAATTTAAAATTAAATTCTGCCTTGATTCTCGTTTTAACATGTTATCGAAATACGGGTTGTTACACTATATAAAACCCTATTTTATTTAATTTCTGTTTAAGTTCAGTTGTCTGAATCTTCAATTCCTCCTTAAGGTCATTTAAACAGAGAAGATGATGGCTGTGGCAGTTCTAGGAGATTTATTTGATGCAGTTTTGAATGTTTTGTTTTGAACTTGAGAGTGCATAATGTTTTGGACCAGAGAATATTTGTGATGATGGTTTATGGGATTTGGATTTTGTATGATGCTTGGTTTGAGTTTAGAGGAGATGTTGGTAGTGGGGCAGGGGATATGCTGCAGCGGTTGGTGATGTGGGTATATCGGTGGCTCGTGGATGGGTGTGAGGTGCATTGAGCCCGTACAGTGCATAGTCTATGCGCACTAAGGAGACACTCAACGTGTTCAGCCCTGCAATATGCATCACGTTCACTGCAGTCACGTTTGAACCGACTTGGTTCACCGTGTTTCCTGGCTTGTCTAGCCCCGAAAAGAAGAAATCTTCAGCTTTAACTTGCTTTGGATCCTTACAGAAAAATCCATTCACAAATACTGCATTTATACACATATTAATTATATACAAAAGAAAGAGTGAATTGATGGAACATATTTTCCCAAAAAAAAACACAATAGTAGAAACTTAGAACGGGAATCAAGATGGGTAGTGAAATTACTGTTGGGTAACTTTTGAGCAACACAGAAGTCTTGGAGTTGACTAGGATCTGAAGCAAACACTTGACACGTTTAAATTAATGCTACAAGGAACATAATTACCATGTTTATTCCCATTGTCAACTGAGGTTTTTTTTCTCTTCCAAATATTAATAACCTAATTACCAAAAGGATTAATATTCAGATGACTTGAAGTTGTTCTGCGTTGCATGTGATATATATAGAGGAAGAATGTGTTATTAAATTCATCCTGAAATGGTATTTACATGTGACTAATTCAAATTAAATTAGCAAATTTATTAAGTTACAGTGGAAGTGGTAAGGGAAGCTAGGACGTTGTCCTGACTGACGACATTATGCGTACCAAATTTTGTATTATTGAGTGCTCAATCTGATATATATTCAGTCAAGTATACTTTTCTTATATTCACTTTTTATAGTACTTGTTATTTTAATATATGAAATTCTTACGAAACTTTTTGCTATACAACACTTGCACTCATTTGATTTTTGATCATATAGAGCATTGAAAGATTACATATGGTGGTATATTATTATAATACACTATCATCGCAAATTGAAATAGCCTTGGGTGTTTTCAAGTCTAATAGCATTGGCAATGACAATTTAACATCTTGTTTGACTTTGGCGAGGTTCTATTTTTGTTGTTCCTTTTTACAATGGTCCACATATTTATTTACACATATGTTAATCTTATGTTTGTGTTTATTTTTCTTTGCCGAACATATGGAAATAAATGAACTTATATATAATTTCATGATAGACTTGTGATAAATCCTACATGTTCACTGAGAAAAGTCAAGATGTATAATATCTCCATATGTATGCATGATGATGTTATCACCTTCAGCAGATACTATAGTACTTACATGAATTGAATGTACAAGTTCTATCATATTTCAATCTTTAGAAAGATTACTTCCCATTGTTCTTGGGATTTGAAAAGTTATAAGATGCAAGAAGTTGTAAAGTAAATTATAAATATATCTTTTTGTAATAAAAAACAGAGTGCCGATCTATGAATGGCGAAGTGACAAAGTCAGGTAATACTACTGTTGTTTTGTTTACAAACATGTTCAGTTAACCTCGGTTAAACCGTTTGACCCTTGAACCTTGAAACGTTATGGTTTAATCAACAGTTCGATCTCGATAACTATGGGTAGTAGAACCAAGGGGTAGCTCAAATTATTTTATATTTGTCACTACTGTTTTTCTTTTGTGAGTTCACTAGTACTAGGGTGTATGAACTATGAACAACTTATCCTTTTAAATTAGTTAGGTATACTAACACAGCTTATGCTTTTTAAATTAAAGAGGTATACTTATGAATGGTGTACTAGAGTTATAAACTGTTCCGCAGTTTTATGCTTATTAGTTATTACAATTGTAATTTCAAAATTTTACCAAAACATGTAATTTCAAAACATGTTATTACGTTGAGTGTCTCCTTTTCTGGGTCATCAACCAGCATTTTTAACTATTTTATATGCTTTATCTTTTCATCCACTAAAAGATCAATATTCCTTTAATTGACAGCTTGAGGAACCATCCTCATTTCCAGCAAATAATTGACATGCGGGCAAAGCATCGTGATATTCTTGGGTTAGCTAAGTCCTTTTCTGGTCTAAGTGTTGGACGACAATTGTAAGTTCACTTTATCATTTTTTAGTGGTGTATAGCTTGCTCCTTTCGAGGAGTCGTTCCTTTCAGATTTGATTGGAGATATTTTTCAAATCTTAGTACCAATCACAGATCTGATTTTGATATTCTATTTCTTAGTGAAATCTCCAAAAGAATGTTTGCACATGGAACGGATAAACACTTGTACATATCGCTAAATTTATGACCTATTGTACACTAAATTCTATGTGAAGAAAGATTGGCATTTCTTGGAATTCAAATTCAATATTAGTTCTACACTTAGGCTATTTGGTTTACTGACATTTTAATTTCACTTACAGTTTCATGCATGACCTCAGTAAAAATTAATAACTGGTTTTTTGTCACTTATGACTATGTACCCCTGTTGAAAAGTAAATATGATACTAACGGATGGCTAAGCATGCATAGGCGTGACTTGCATGATTCTGGTTTCATTTCTGACCATGATGATTCATAAGAACTTTATTTCCTCACGTAATTGATTGACTGCACTTGCTTATTTTTATGGTTTTGTTGTTGAGGATCATCTGAGTGATATTACACAATTATAAAGCTCAACTCTTTCCATTATGAAAGATAATATTTAATTTGTTTTTAGTGTATCTACATCTCACTGGATCATTCTTTACCCATATCCATTTCGTTTTACTGAACTCTTGATCCACTTCTAATAAATTATTGACTGATGAATTGTATATAATCAAATTTACATGTGAATTCAAATTTACTACAGATCATCACCACGTCGGTTTGATTCATTGTTTATAGCAAACATCACCCATCACTTATTCAAATTTATGTGTGAGGCCTACGCTTGAGGAGCTGTAAAAAAATATCAATGCAAATTTTAGACGGTTACAATGTTGCATTTAATCCTACTAAAGGAGAAAGCCTTCTCTTACAGTGCGGCCGCGAGCTTCTCTTGAACTTCTAGATTTAAACATGCCTTCAATTTTTTTTTATTACTTGAAATATTTGATTTGATGTGCTACTATGTTAGCACTACTGTATTACTTTGTATCGTGCATGACATGTATGCTACAATTAATAAGAATGTACATGTTATACCTAAACATACTTAAATTTGATTAGCTGGGTATGAAATAATTTTCAACATGTATTTATGCTTTTATCCAAATTCGAAATATATTCGTACAATTTTAAACCTAAATACAAAAATAACGCGAGAATGACAGGATTTACAAAAGAAATATTAATATCCCATTAGAAAAATTGAAATTTTTTAGTCTCACATAAAGTATTATCAATTTTGTTAATCATGAAAATGCTATAAATAAATAGATAGGTTGTAACTTCTTTGACAATATTACTTCTGTTTAGTGTGTATGTCATATTATATTGAAGTATAATGTCCCAGCAGCAGTGATGCTTCAACCGTGACTGGAAAACTGATGCACAAGTTTAAATCAAGTTCAACTAACGAATTAAGTTGATTAAATCTAACAGTATTTTGCTTAATTAATCAGCTGTTGTTCCTTGGTTCTTTCTTTAAAAAGTAGGTGCGCATTGATTGGAAGCAGGTGAAACATCCCCCCCCCCCCCGTTTCATTTTCTTTTTCTTTTTTTAAATACACAAGTTTGGAGTAGCAAATAAAGTAAGGAGAGGTAGATAATATCTGGACATGTGGGAAAGGCGATAAAATCCAAAGTTGGTAAGGCTTTTCTTTTGTCGAGGTATGGGGGCGTGAGGCATCCACAAGCATCTAGTCACTTCCTGTCCACTACCTGCTTAAGCGCTCCACGCGCATCTTCTTTTTCAACAACCCTTTTCACACCTACCTCTCTAGTTCGGACTCTTCTGCCCGTATATCACGTTAATATGGACACACCTTCACCTATCTACCTACAAAGGTTCACCCATCTGGACTTACCCGTGCTATTCTTTTTCTTTTGATTTATTTTATTATTATTAGTTTTAAAAAAAAGGAAAAAAAAGAAAGTTCATGGGCGTGTTGGTAGTACAAGAATACCCAGGGTTGGTTTATAGTCAAAAAGATACATCTTCCAGCTATTGACGTGGTCTTGAATTAATGCTCTAACAAGTAAATTTCTATTCCTCCACTCCAAATGTCGTGTCTTATTTGTGTTCACTTGACCTTAACCATTAATTCTTTGTTGAACAATTATTTACCATTTTTTTAAAGATTGAATATTTTGAATAAAAGGTTGCATAGTACATAACATATTAGGTATAAGCGAGTTCAAGACGAGGATCAAACTCACGACCTCTTGCATCATGACCTCTTGCATCATATTAGGTATAAGCGTGTATTAACATCATGCGTAAAGCATCAATTGTAATGCTCGTTAATTAATAGTATAAATATAATTTAAACCGACAAAAAAAATATGTTGCAATTAAAAAAAAACTACACATGATTTAATTGTAAAAACAAAGTTAAATATTTAAGGAAATTAGTTTCTTTCGAATGGTTAAATATTTGCAATTTAAAAATAAATGTCATTATCGCATGCGGAGTGTGTGTCATACGTTTGTCCCTGTAATTTCTTTAGTATGTAGGAGCCAACAAGAAAGATGAATGATTTATTGGTTAAAGGCCGAGATTAATGGACACGAAAGACAGGTAAACTGAAGATATGCTAGCTGAGTTGAAAATGAAATTTATATCTCACGAAAAGGTAATGGAATGCAAATGAAGTAATATGATATAGTAGAGATAAATGGATGAAGATCATTTTTTCTTACAATTGTTGGCCCGGCGGAAAAATCAAAACTCTCTGAAACAGGTTTCTGCATAGTAGAAGCTGATGCCAATGTATGCATCTTTGTATCATCAATTACTTGCACATACAAATGCTTGTTCGACCTATAAACAGATCATCTTGGTCTTTGTGGTGTACCTTCAACCTATAAACATTACTGATATCAGTAAATGTGTTGTAACATTACTGATAAATATTTCGATAGCCTAACTTTTAGTTAACGACTAACTAGTGCATTGTGCGCTTATATCATCTGAGGAAGGCACAATAAATATTTCGATCAATATCATTACTGATACAGTAAATGTGTTGTAAATTCTATTTCAACTGATACAGTAAATGTGTTGTACTTAGTGCATATGGTTTAGATTATAAACTAGTCGAATTAGGATGAAAGAGGTTTATTAGAATGTTTATTAGGATGGAATAACATTAATGATTCAGCATGTAGAGTTGATACAGTTTCGGAAGGGGATGTTGCATTGGGCATAGGTTATGATTCGTATGGGGTATGATACAGTTTTTGGAAGGGGATGTGGTTAATGCTAAAAAATAAAGTTAGCATAGTTCCAAAAGTTACATTCAAAAAGTGACAATTGACAGGTCGTTTACTTATCAAAGAAACTCTAGGGGTACGTTCATAGTATTATTCTTTAAAATAGGTAAAAGATAATTGAAGAAGAACGAGAAGAGCGACTTGATAAGTTTACTGCTTATCATGTGTCTGTGTTAAATAAATAAACTTGGATAGTCCTCGGCTATGTAAGTGTGATTTTCTAGTTAACGACTAACTAGGCAATGTGCGCATACTGGTGTATAATTTATGTGCTTGAGTAGCGAGGAGGCTGGCTTTATTTTGGTTCTTTTGGTCGATTTGGTAGGCAATATAGCCCATCTTTATTATATACGACCGAATGGGCAACTCATGTATTTTCTCTTGCAGTGTTTGAAAAGGTCGGTTTGCACAACTTATGCAGGATCTATAATATGGCTATGCGGAAAGTATGTGATATACTAACTTGTATATTTACAATAGTTATGCAGGTAAATATTTAATGTAAAAAGATCTCACAGAAGCAATATCACAGATAAGCAAGTATAGCAAATGCAGTAAATAGGAAAAATCACACCAGGGATTTTTATACTGGTTCGGAGCACCGTCCTACGTCCAGTCCCAGACTTCTATCTGGATTTTCACTAAACAACAACCTCACTTCACCCGGAGGAAACAGGTTTACAATACCCGAGCAGCCGAACGGGATTTCACGCCTCTAACAACACGAGGACTTCAACACTTGCCTCTTATAACACGAGGACTTCAACACTTGCCTCTTATAACACGAGGACTTCAACACTTGCCTCTTACAACACCGAGGACTTCAACAATAATAAGATTTTGACCTTGAATGTGTTCTTCCTTCAACACTGATTTGTCAACAATTGAGTACACCCTTCCTATAATCTTATCCTCAAATGTAATTTGATGTTTAGTAAGATTAGGAAGTAAAATATCGAGTTGAATCACAAGTGTATGAAATATGCTTGGTGATTCAAACGATTATTGAATGCTTTTGAGTGAAAAGAATAATGCAAGATAGACCAGAAAATAGAGAGTAAATTCGGTGATTTGAATGATTGCAAATTTATGTATTTATAAAGATCGAGTAGTTGCAATTATTGGTGAAGAGTTGCAATCAAAAGAAGTGATTATTCATGAGAAGAAATGGATGCAACTCTTAGAGAAAGGAGATGACTTTTCACAAAAATTCAAAAAGCTGTTGACCTATGAAAATCTATAGGTCGACATGTTTTTAGCCGTTGTAATTCAAAAACCTGTTGACCTATAAAATTTTGTAGGTCGACCTATTTTTGACCGTTACAATTTAAAAACCTGTTGACCTATAAAAAATTGTAGGTCGACATGTTTTCGGTCATATGCATAAAAAAATGTCTTTATGAGTAGTATTTTCAAACAATTAGAAGTATGATTATTTGAGGATAGATTTTAACATTTTATAACTCTAAATAATCGACTTCTAACCTATGAAGTTATCTTGTCTTCTTTTTGTCGATGTAGAAGCTTCTTCTTGTCATAAATCAAAATAACCATCGACGCTTCGACTCAACATTCTCCCCCTTTTTGATTGATGACAACTTGGCATAATAAAGGTATTGTTCCTTGTATATTGCTCCCCCTGTATATATGCTCTCCCTGAATCATATATATAATCTGCATAACAATCGTTAGTAATACTTCTCCCCCTTTGTCATCGACAAAAAGGGTATATAGTATTGCAAAAATGATAGTAACAACAATATTACTATAAGGTTTTCTTCCTCTGAATATAAAGCTCTCCCTGAATTTCTGCAACATTTGTTATATAATAAAATATCTAACCTTTTGATTCCTGCATTAACAAATGTTAGCACACATATACTTTTAACATAATAAGCATATAATTTTTTAAATAGCATATGTAACCGGTCGACAGGAAGTTTAAAGGCGGTCGACAGGAAATAGTTCTGAATGAATTTATATAGGCCAGTTTACCTGGACCGGTCGACAGCTTTATTAGGGGCGGTCGACAGCTTTATGTTCTGATTGAAAATAAAAAACAAGTTTAACTAAGACCGGTCGACAGGTAAGAAAATAGACGGTCGACCGATTAATTCTCTGGTTGGAAATAAAGAACATAATGGACAAGACCGGTCGACAGCATAATTTGGGGTGGTCGACAGGTTTTGAATAATTTTGTTTTTCTCCTTCTCTTTTGAATTTTCAAACTCCAACAACACTTATTATATATGCGTATTTCTCCCTCTTTGTCATTGATAAAAAAGAATAAAGATCATGATAGAACAGTAATCGAATATAAGGCATAATTTAAAGTACCTTCGGGAGATATCAAAATTGTCTTCTTTTTGTTGTGGTGTACCTGCAAAGAATATGATGTATATACCTTTGAAGCTTTGATATAAGGTTTTCTCCCTCTGAATATATAGCTCCCCCTGAATTTCTGCAACATTTGTTATAATATAAATAATCTTACCTTTTGATTCCTGCATTAACAAATGTTAGCATACATATACTTTTACCATATCAAGCATATAATTTTTAAATAGTATATGCAGCATGAATGATATGAATAATCATAAGAGAAAATATTTCTCCCTTTTCTTTTTACAAAACCGGTCGACAGGGTTTTTATCTTCGGTCGACAGCTTTGTTTGATGGTTTCACAAATTAGAAACAGAAAACGGTCGACAGGAGGAATAGAGCGGTCGACAGTAAATGTTTCTGTATAAAAATAAACTGTTTTAATATATAGCCGGTCGATAGGAAAGATAGGACCAGTCGACAGATTATTTCTCTGGCTCAATAAGTATTGAGAAATGCTTAACCGGTCGACAGAATATAAGACCGGTCGACCTGTTATTAGCTGAAACAAAGGCAGTCGACAGGAAAAATAGGAGAGGTCGACCAAAAATTTCTCTGTATTTGCTAGGTGCTAGAACCGGTCGACAGGTGTACATTATCGGTCGACAGGTAAAGTTGGAAATTGTTTTTCTGCCTTTTCAAGACAGATTTCAACCTCAAACAAGACTTTATTATTATAAAATATAATGATCCATGAAGAATAAAACAATATAAATGAGCTCCTTACATACGATATGGTTTTATTTTCTTGGAGTTCTTGAGAATGATGGTATTGGCTCATGAACTTGTTAGAGCGAATAGCCTTCTCTTTGTTGTGGTGTACCTGCAAACAATATGACATATATATATACTTTTGGTACCCACTTGCTTTGTTTGGGTCCATGAGTTAGATGGAAGGTAACCATACCCAAGAGGGTCTAATGGAACCTTTAAAAATATAATTTTCATTATTAACTACTGAATCAAAATAATCATTGATATATTTTTCTCTGTTCTTCAAACTTATAGGAACCCAAATACTTATGCAATCTCTATTGGTATTCCTTTTTGTACTTCTAGATTTATTATAAAATTTGCTAGTCATAGAAGTATTCGAATTTCTATAATAATTGGGTCTTGGATGTGTATTAGTACTAGCAGTGATATTCTTATTGTACATGAAAGCATATCTAGTACTATTTCTAAGATTAGTATTATTTCCAAAGTCGCTATTGACATTTTTCTTTTGAGATTTCACAACAGGTTTTGGTTTGGAAGATAAACTAAGATTTTTCTTAGCTTTGTTCTTTTGCATTATTTTCTTCTTTCCACAACCAAGATGCTTCTTAATTTCTTGGTTTTTATATCCCAAACCTTTCTTATTTGAAGTAGATTGTGAATTCTCAATGATCTTTGTCAAATTTTCTCGACCTTTGTTGAAGTTAGAAACATTTTGAGTACTATTTTCTAACTTATTTTGTAAACTAACTTTTTCTAGGTCTAGAATCTTGACTTTTGCTTTAAGCTCATGATTTTCAGTAATGAGAATATCATTCTTCTCTTTTTGAACTTCAATTTTTTGAGTCAAAAGAGATAGTTGAGAATTAGAATTAGAAGATGATTCTTGAGCTTTTTCAAGTTCTTCTTCTAATATTTTCTTCTCATCTTTTAACATATCTCGTTCTAATTCGGATCTATTCAACATTGTCTTGACTTCTTTTAACTGATATTTTGTATCTTTAAGTTTAATCATTACTTTATCATAAATATCAAGCATATCCTCAAGAGTAGGAATTCGTACCTCATCCTCTGTTGCCATAAAACCTACATTTGCTCGTTCAGTGTCTGAGTCACTTTCGCTATCAGATGAAGATGAGTCTGAATCATCCCAGGTTACTGAGAAAGCTCTCTTCTTTGATTTGTCCTTCTTGAATTTTTCGGAATTCTTCTTTTTATCCGGACAATCTTTATGCACATGTCCCTTTTTGTGACAATTGAAACATTCCATATTTGAAGATGATGGTTTATTTGATCCAAACTTCCTTTTGTCGTATAGACTAGCTTTTCTTTGCTTCAAAAACTTCTTAAAGCCTTTTGCAATAAGTGCTAAGTCTTCATCTTCAGAATCTGAAATGTCTTCATCTTTTTCGGCATGAAAAGCAACATTTTTCTTTTCTTCTTTTTGTTCTCTTCTAGCCTGTAAATTTGCTTCATAGGACATTAGATTTCCTATCAACTCATCTGGCTTCATGGTAGAAAGATCATTAGCTTCTTCTATAGCTAATACTTTTCCTTCCCATTCATTAGTCAGTGAGTGTAGGATTGTTGAAACTACATCAAAGTCAGAATATTTTTGTCCTAACCCAATAAGAGCATGATGAATAGTTTGAAACCTTGAATACATCTCATTGATTGTTTCATTTGGCTTCATTTTGAAATTTTGGAATTGACTTTTCAACAAAGCTATTTTTGCTTGTTTAACCTTGTTAGTACCTTCATGAGTTGTTTTTAGCGTTTGCCAAATTTGATAAGCAGTGGTACAGATACTAACACGGTTATACTCATTTTGGTCTAATGCACAAAACAACATATTTATTGCTTTTGCATTTACTGCTGCTGCTGTTTTCTCAGCAGGAGTCCATTCTGCATACTCAGTAGTTGGATTAACTATTTCTTTCTGAGTAGCATTCCAAGCATCATAACTTGTTGATTGCATATAGAAAGCCATACGTGTTGCCCAATAACTATAGTTTAGGCCATTAAAGAAAGGAGGTCTTTGTATTGATTGACCTTCAGTGTAAGTGTTAGTGCTGGTACTTGCATTATTTGCCATATTACAAGAATATATCAAATAACGTTGTTACAGTTATATGATGACCTTGCTCTGATACCAATTGAAAAGGTCGGTTTGCACGACTTATGCAGGATCTATAATATGGCTATGCGGAAAGTATGTGATATACTAACTTGTATATTTACAATAGTTATGCAGGTAAATATTTAATGTAAAAAGATCTCACAGAAGCAATATCACAGATAAGCAAGTATAGCAAATGCAGTAAATAGGAAAAATCACACCAGGGATTTTTATACTGGTTCGGAGCACCGTCCTACGTCCAGTCCCAGACTTCTATCTGGATTTTCACTAAACAACAACCTCACTTCACCCGGAGGAAACAGGTTTACAATACCCGAGCAGCCGAACGGGATTTCACGCCTCTAACAACACGAGGACTTCAACACTTGCCTCTTATAACACGAGGACTTCAACACTTGCCTCTTATAACACGAGGACTTCAACACTTGCCTCTTACAACACCGAGGACTTCAACAATAATAAGATTTTGACTTTGAATGTGTTCTTCCTTCAACACTGATTTGTCAACAATTGAGTACACCCTTCCTATAATCTTATCCTCAAATGTAATTTGATGTTTAGTAAGATTAGGAAGTAAAATATCGAGTTGAATCACAAGTGTATGAAATATGCTTGGTGATTCAAACGATTATTGAATGCTTTTGAGTGAAAAGAATAATGCAAGATAGATCAGAAAATAGAGAGTAAATTCGGTGATTTGAATGATTGCAAATTTATGTATTTATAAAGATCGAGTAGTTGCAATTATTGGTGAAGAGTTGCAATCAAAAGAAGTGATTATTCATGAGAAGAAATGGATGCAACTCTTAGAGAAAGGAGATGACTTTTCACAAAAATTCAAAAAGCTGTTGACCTATGAAAATCTATAGGTCGACATGTTTTTAGCCGTTGTAATTCAAAAACCTGTTGACCTATAAAATTTTGTAGGTCGACCTATTTTTGACCGTTACAATTTAAAAACCTGTTGACCTATAAAAAATTGTAGGTCGACATGTTTTCGGTCATATGCATAAAAAAATGTCTTTATGAGTAGTATTTTCAAACAATTAGAAGTATGATTATTTGAGGATAGATTTTAACATTTTATAACTCTAAATAATCGACTTCTAACCTATGAAGTCATCTTGTCTTCTTTTTGTCGATGTAGAAGCTTCTTCTTGTCATAAATCAAAATAACCATCGACGCTTCGACTCAACAGTGTTAAGGTTGGTCAGCCTCCAGTCCTCAGGTTCATGCTATTATTTGCTATGAATCTAAAAATTTGAATTTCGTTTCTAATTAAATCTTCCTGATTTGAAGGTCTTGAGCCTAAGTATTAAATCAGTTTCAATAATATATTTTATTACTATGAACTTAAAGGTAAAATTTTGACGTACGTAAATGTAATTTGATAGCCTAACTTTTCTAGCATGCAAGTGTATGTACATATCAAACACGATACACAGTTTAATTACGTTTTGATTTAAATTTTGGAGTTGTCCCAATGGCACTGTGATATATCTTATTATTGTCTATTTAGAAGTGTTAAGATCAACTCATTTGAATCAATTAATCATGTTTAAAAGGACAGATTACTACTTTAATCCTGTTTTTAAATTTTAACATTATTACATGCTGCATTTGGTGTCCCTAACAGTAACACATTTTAGCTTGATTGCGATGATATTCATAAAAGGTTCTGATCTTTCATTATTTTAAAGGTTCTATGTTTTTATTAATATGGTTTTAAAAAAAAAACTAAATTCATGTAACATGTAAAACGATACATAATTGGAAACTTATGAACTGAGAATGAATTGGATACTTGGGGATATTAAATAAGAAGACAGAGGAACTGAACTGTATTTTAAGTGCTTTCCAATAACATATCTTATGATAAATGTTACTGCATGTGTATTTTAAGAATTTAAAAGAAAAACAACCAATTAACATCCAATTACCATGCTCAGTGGCTCTGGTAGTTTACCAATTAACAGTGCCAACAACTGTTTACTTTGATTAACAGTGCCAACCAATTAACATCCCTAAATTGACATACAAAAGTTTCAATCTGGACACTTCATATTTGCATCCTTGTCAGTTAATTCGATCTGGATCTAGAAATTGGGCAGTATGATGCTTGAGTTATTAGTATTAATTAGAAGTTACTTTTATATTATACCATATGGTGCATACATTATAATTAGTTTGATATAGTGAGAGTTATAAAATTGAAATATGTCTTTTTCCCTGCAGTTTTATGATGATGAAGTAGCGTGCAACAACTATGATCTCTTGGAAGCATTTTTGGGTTTGGATATGACATCTAATATTTTGGATTTGGATATGACAGCTAAGGAGATTATTATGAATTTGTGGACTTGTCTTGTATAAGTTAGATGGTAATCTCAGTATTATGAAGTTAATGATAAATTATATAACATGTGAATTTGTGTTAATTATGGTAAATAAGACCATTGATATTATTTTGATTTATGTTGAATGTTGGAAGTATGCTTGATGTTCATTCATTTATAGTTTCTGCTGAAACGTGTGGGATAATAAATCTATATGGGTGTAAATCTGATGATATTACCAATTTTTGGTATATGCAGTAGCAAAATTTGCGATGGATTTTAATAAATCCGTAGCATAATCGAACAAAACGTACATCTTTTGCGACTGTTTTTTTATACAAACAGTAGCATAAGATGACATTTTTGCGGCGAATTTTAATAAAAAAACTGTCGCATAACGTGCACTTTTTGCGACGGATGTTACAAAACTGTAGCATGTTGGAGGAAGCCAAAACTAAATTAATGTTCATTTGCGACAGTTTTCATCAACACTAGTCGCAAAACAGTAAGTTTTTGCGATGGTTTTTAAAAATCCATAGCATATCAGTCAAATTCAGAACTAAAATCTTTTTCAACTGCGACGACTTTTAAGTAAAACCAGTCGCAGAAAATATACCATTTGCGACAGTTTAAAATTAAAATCCGTCGCACAAAAGTACATTCTGCGACGGATTTTTAGCCGTCGCAACAGTTTTTTGCTATTTGCGACGTCTGCACTTGCGACGGTTGTAAAACCGTCGCAAATCTTACTAAACAACCTTCGCAAATGGTCTGTTTTGTAGTAGTGCAACTTTGCTTAAAACCTTTTATGTAATTCCATTTACAACTTAGATTATAATATAATTATCCATCTATCAAATTCTTTTTCACAAAGTCATTTAGTATTCATTATAAAACTTAATATGGACTGAAAATCCAATTACATTCTTTTGTTTAATTAGAATGTTTACTTAATTAAATTCTTAAGCAACGTTGAATTTTAAAATCATCGCCTTATCTTAAAAACCTCATTTATAACTTGATTTATAAAATTGGGTTTAATATAAACCCATTTTTGTCTTGATTCTTTTACACAACCTGATTACCAGCAAACTTTTATTTTTAACTATCGCGCTGACTTAAAACTCTCTTATAAACTTTGTTTGTAAAGTTCGGATTACAAAATCCATTCAAGAACTCCTTTCAAATCCAACTAGATTCCATTGCAAATTCGATTTCTTTTTTAAAATGAATTCCAATTAAAAATCAATCATTAATTACTAATTAAAATAATTATTAACTTCATCGTTAACTTAAATAAAAGTAGTTAACTTCGTTACAATTACCATCTTCTAAAAATTATTAAAATAATAGTTAATTATTTTAATAAATATCTTCTTGAACATTATCTCAAATACGATTAACTAAAATTTAGTTAACCACTAAGAACATTCGTTAAGTTAACAAAGATTCATAAAACTATTACTATTAGATTGATTGAAAAACAATTTAATCTAATAATTAATTTCAAACAAAACAGTTGACTTAGTTAACTAGTAACATCAGTTAGCTCATTAATTAATTTCCATCAATCCTTTTTATAAAATTAATAGCTCAATTAATTTAATAATACCATTTAATTGTTTTCTCAAAACAATTATTCCAAACTATTAACCGTTAGGTTAATTCTTACTTCATTACCCATAAAATTTATTAAAACATCAAAACAGATCTTTTATAACTATAAAATTATTTTATAAATAAACTACTATTTTATAATTTAAAAATTTTCTTCAATTCTAAAAATAATTTTTATAATTTCAATTGCGTCAATTTGCTTGACGACAATCAACGTCTAAAAAGACGGGTTTTAGGACATTTGTTGTCAACCACTTAATCAATACTATCTATTGACTAAAACACAACGATCATTGAATTTCAATTCAACGATCAACATCCAACCAACAATTAATATCCAATCAGGATATAATGTTATTTGGGATAAACAAATCACTTATGAATAATGTGAAGACAACTAACATACAATTTATTTGAGAAATCTAGTTGGATCTCTCCAACCTGTTCTTCCCCGCATCATAGCCCATAAAATCATATTATAATAGCATATGAAATATTTTTAAACTAAATCATCCAATATGATGTTAATATAAACGTCAACAACCATTATACAACTAATAAGCATCCAAGGCACCCAATCATCCAGTTAAAACTATTAACTGTAAATTATAGTACATGAATTTAACGCATCATAAAATACCAGAAAGCATGAAAGTTAACTCATCGTTTTATTTCGATTCAACGATATTGCATTATTTCGTATAATTTAAAACAAATGTTTAAAATTCTATGAAATTCTCATCAGCTCCAAAGCTATCAAATCAACATGTATGCATAGCCTTCGTCTCTGCGATTCCAACGGATCTTGTTTCGCTCGAATATGATAACATGTACGCAAGTTATCATTATTACAAGTTTGAACGTATTTTATATAGACTAATTATCATTAACCATTTAAATAGTTAACTAAATACCTTAATTCCTTAATTAGCCTATGCTAATTCTTCCCTAACCTGGTATAAAACCTGACAATTCCCGATCCTCTCATTCTCAGAAAACACCACATCGTTCTCGACCAACCATCCATGTTAGAGCCACCGTGCTAACCCCCTTACCCACAATCCCAACCGCTACTATAAGCTCCCCCTTCGCCAATGACCATGTCCACCCGGCTCGCTTCGCTCACCAGAAAACACGCGGCCAAATTCCGTTCATTCGATCGCCCACGCCACCACCGTCTACCATAGACCGCATACTTCACCAGAACCTCTACATCCTTTCTACCTACCTTTCTAATTCTTCAGGGACCCGACCTCGAAACACCACCATCACCGCTAATTTCATCAAAATCCAAGCACGACTTACCTAAATCGACATCCACGTTCATCTTCATCCCCCGACCACCACAGTCAACAATAGGTCACTGCCCCAACATCAAACTTGTAGGCCTCCCTCTCCTCTGCAACACCCCTTCAGGGTACATCACCTGAAATCGACCCAAACTCCTTTAATAACCACAAAAACGAAAGCAGTTTCTCACTGTTCCTCGTAATTTTCGGCCAAAACATGCCATGGCTGGCCACAAAATTTTAACTAGATGTCGACCTCATCACCTTTAACAACTTCTTAATTGGAAGCTTCGCCTAATTCACAACAGATATGGAGATAATACTTAAAATAGAAGAAAGGGCTAAACTGCAAATAGTGGCTGATTTCTGAATTTTGGATTAGGGTTCTTAGGGGTTAGGGTATTTATAATTGAGATTTTTTAGTTTATTAATTTTTTATTTGATTATTTTATTACCTCGATGCCTATCGCCATTTTCGATTTTCGTTTATTAATTCGTATGCTTACATACGAACTCTGTTTGTAGTGAAAATGGACATACAACTATGGTTTGATATCATGGATCCAATGAAACTTGTTTCGTCGAAATCCGATTCTTTTAGCTCAAACAACGCTTGTTTGAGTTTAAATTATTCATTTATTCATATTTTAATTTTTGTACGCTCACAAAATAATTTCGATTGGTGCAAAATTTGAAATCTAGCAATAATTAGCCATTACGAATTTAATAAAATTTGTTTCATTGAAATCCGAGTTTCGTTTGAATAAAATCTCTTTTTAAAGGTCCGAATTAAATTAAAATAAATCAATTTTAAGACACTTCAATATAATAATAATAAATTATTACTATCGGGCATATACGAGCAGAATTTCATATAGTTTCAAAATAAATAATTTTTGATTTCAAGCATTGAAATCCTGAATCAAAACGATATCGAATTCATAATAAAACCCTTTTACTTTATTAATAAAATGTTATAGTTTATAAATGATTCCATAGCAACATTTTTAAAATTTGATTTGGACATAACTAAAAATCTACAATATGAAAACTCAAATTTTCTCTTTCATTATAAATTTATTATCCAGTAGATCCGTATGATTCTTGTTTCAAAGAATTCCGACTTATATTGAATCCTATACACGCATTTAAAGTTCAAAAAGTAAAATTACGAACTACCGTGACTCTGCGAGTTCGTTTTAAATTAGATTATAAATTATAAGTTCAAATGTCGTTTAATAAACTAATTCGTTAGTATAATTCAATCCAAACTTAAAAATATATTTTTATATTGCCAAATCATACAATATTGCGAACTCAACTAATTTCCGACTATTTCGAAAGAAAGTTATTATTATATTATTAATATAAATAAAATATCTAAAACCATTGAATTTGAGTTATTTAAATACCCAAAATGACATTTAAAGTCATTTTTAAATGTTTAATTAAATGGTGAAATGAATATTTTTTCAG
Organism: Allium sativum; assembly: GCA_030737875.1. NCBI lineage: Eukaryota > Viridiplantae > Streptophyta > Magnoliopsida > Asparagales > Amaryllidaceae > Allium > Allium sativum. The sequence goes on from CM060912.1 coordinate 102,898,127, forward strand.
TGGCGGACCATATCTCATAAGATGTAGTTTTTCCTATGATCTGTGATGATAAATTTGTACTAACATATGATATAAGCCAATAAGCTAATAAATTGTCTTGTTTTTATATAATTCGAATGTTGGGTAACCAATGAAATTTCCTTCTTTGTCTTCAGTCATGACAGGGGTATGGTGATGGTTCCTTTGATATAACCTTACATACCGTAGCCCTTTAATGTTATTTCTATCTGAAACTTCCAAAGCGTGTAATTTTCTTCAAGAAGTATATTAATTACATGGCACTTGGGCTTGATGAGGGTGACACTAGGTGAGGGGATGCTTGGAGCATTAATTCTAGATGTTATTGTACTAACAATATCATTTCCTCCAGTCATGATCTAAACAGTAAAACTTGCTGGCGTTTTTGCCGGAATAGTAGACGGATCAAGATAAGAAAGGAGGTGTATTGGCGTGGGAGAGATGCAACCAATATATCCGCTAGCGAATCATAGATAAATGAGGGAACCGAAGTGGTTCTTGGATGGAAATTGGTGCTGAATAGAGCTTAATTTGCAACCAGAACCAAAATCAGATGATGACTTTATGACGACCGTCCACAACCCCTGCACTAAACAAAAGGAAAAGTGCGTTGAAAGGTGTATCAGGTAGCTATGGACGATCATCACGGTATGTTAACACAAACGAAACTTGTCGTAAATCTCATAGCGCAAGGATAAAATATAATAGAACATGTACAACAGGTAATATTAGTGAAGCATATTTGAGTAGAAATCTCAAATTTCCAAAACAACTAGGAAGTATATCCATACACCAGGATTGCAACATATGTCTATACAAATTTGCCTCACTACAACACTCAGAGTAGAATAACTAACAGCGGAAACCCCAAATACTATATAGTAAGAGAGATAGTATGCTGGCCTCCTGCTCGCCTCCGAACTGCTACATCGTCTTTACTATGCTATCACCTGTCACGTGCCACCTAGTCTACCCATCCAAAATTGGATGAACAGCCCAAGGTAATAAGATGGAAACATAAAACCTTGAGTCAGACAATAGTCTTAGTGAGAGATAAAACAACTAACAAACTTCATCAGTAAAGTATATGAAAATGGATAGATAAACAAAATAATCTACCCACAACACCAGAGAAGGACTTAACCCTATCTTCCCACATCGGACAGTGATAGCCTTACAATTCATAGCATCAAAGGTAACAACAATTCATCCATGGAAATCAGAACAACCATCGATAACAATCATAGCATCCATATTACTTAGGTCTCACGTAGACAATCCTACTCGAGTTTAACATCCCTCAAGCACTCTCCCCAGAGGCCTAAACCAATATCAGTTAAGCACTCAAGGAACATCTCCCTCGACTTTGGATATTCCACGTGAGATGGTACAAACAGAACCAATCATCCATGACTGACTCTGGCTATCACCGCCAATCCTACTTTGAAACCATCGTAATCGTATGACTGGCCCATACTGCCATCCGCCAAGGGATAATGGTAACCCCGGTCCTAGAAAAACCCGTACGCATTTGCATCGATATGTACCTAGGCCTTTTCAACGATACCCATGGTACTCGACCTACATCCGGTCTTTTAGGTGTCCCTATTATACCCCTGCTTTGAGCCCGCTAGAACCTACGACAATGGTAATTCTTTGGCCTTCAATATCTCTAGTCATCTTCACTTACAGCTATCAATAAGCTCAGAACACTTTAGAGCTACCATTACTTCACACGAGCTCAATACATCCTTGAGTCGTTCTTTCACATGAACTCAATACATCCTTGAGTCATTTCCATATTCGTTGTATACAACAAACAACCAACAACCAACAAATCACATCACTTCGAACATCCTCATTTAGACCCTCGTTGAAGACACCATCACCATCAAACTAAAACAACTTTAATATAAGGTTCAATATAGTCTATAGCATTATCACCCCACTCAGGACACCTTTGAGTTGTCATACCATTCGTTGTTCTACAACGAACACATTCAGTACTTCAAATATCCCTATTGAGTTTACTTCGAAGTCACACCATCACCAAGCTAAATTACATCATTGCGTTGCGGCTAGGGTTCGAGGGGTTGCCCTCGAAAAATATTTTTTTCAAGTTCTTTTCTTCAAATCCAGGTCATACCCGAAAATATAAATTTTCAGAAAAACGACTCTGTTCTTCTCGACCTGACCACACCATGCCAGACCGACCCAACCTATGCTCGACCCAAGCCATGACCACACCAAACTGTTTGGCTGTACCCTGCTCGACCAACCCAGTACATAAGTACGACCGGTCCCGTGCTCGAGTCTTGGCTCGCTCGACCAATCCACTCCTGCACGACCCAAGAGGATCGACCGACCCAACTTCATCTTCTGACCGACCCAGGCATTCAGGAGCGACCGACCCTGAAGTACTTGACCGACCCAACCCATTTCTTTTCCTCTAAGAAAACCTCCCATGGTTCGACCGACCCACACCATGTTCGACCCGAACCCTGCATCCTCCAATGAAATTCAAATTTTGACCAAAATTTTGCCAAAACGATTCATTCGACGAAACCAACTCATCCAATTCATTCAATATGATCACAAGCATGATATGAAACCAATAATAACAGCAATATGTCAATTCCATCAATAATAATGTAAAATTCACCAAAATCACCATAAATGTACATATGAACAAAATCATGGATTTAACTTGCACATTCACATGAAATATCATAGAAATTACTTATCTAAACTTGCTAAATTAGATCATAAGGTGATTAATATGAAAATGGACTTATAGGGACATAGATCTATGATAAAACACTTAAATATGATGAAAAACATGATCAAACATTCATATACTTCATTGAATCCATGTGAGAGATGGATATCACTCACCGATTCTCCAAAAACAAGCTAAAATTGATGAAATAAGAATCCGGACAGCAAGCACCTCGCACCAAACACCTTGATCCGATAAATCCTTGCTTCAACTGATGTAGATCCATCCTCCAATGGTGTAGATCTTCAATTTCCCTCCTTAGATTATGATTTTTAATAGTGGAAAGGTGTTAGAGGAAGGAAGAGCACAAGGCCTCCAAACGAGAGAAGGGAAAACTAAAACCATTTCCCATATCCCTTACCCCCTATTTATAGTTCCCAACAACCCCTTAATGGGATTCTCCCAAATCATGCCATTAGGTTCCTAAAACTTGGGCAGCCAACTGAAAAACCTTAAAACAACAATTTCTCCCAAACTGCTGAGCCAAATCTTTTATGTAACCACTCTACAGAAAGGCAACCAACAATCTCTTTCCAATGGCACATGTCTCATCCTCTGATTCGACCTACGTCAAAAGTTATGCCTTGTATAAGACTGACAGGAGCAAAATGGTCACAAACAAAATTGGTAAAAATTATGGACATGTTTCACATCCCCATAAAAAACATATTGAAAGATGAGAATGATCCAACCCTCAGGGAATAAAATAAAAATATTTTACGATCTTCCAATACGTAAAATGCGGGTTGTTACATTCTCCCCCTTAAGAATTTCGCCCTCGAAATTCCAAGCAAACACAAGCAATCACAACAATTCTGCATGCCTATCATCCATGAGAGGCCAATTCTATTACCCAAATTAGTAACCATCAAGCCATGCATCCATAGCCTTATCCTAGAGCACGAAATTCTATCAAACAACAACAAAGATAACAAGAAAAAATCAACAAGTAATAATGATGGTGTGATATCAATGGGTCATACAGATGAAGAGTTTTGGATGTGTCGTATTTATACTCTCCCCCGTCTCCCACATAACATCGTCGCCATCCCCACTCCATTGTAATTTAACTAAATTAAACGTCTTTCCCTAAGTTGTTTCGTGTCATTCGCCATAACACGAAGCGGTTTACGAGATTTCATAACTACGAACTCAACTATAGGGTCGACGTACTACTCCGGAGGTGCTATCACGTCCGGATCAAGCGAATATTTTCACAAAAACAACTCAAAAAAAAATTGTGCACACTCTACATCTCTCGCGTAAAATCAATCTATATGCGAGCTTTTCGATTTACTCATTTATCGAAAACGGTCCAACAACCTAGGATCTAACTTAGTCCACTGGTACCTCAACTTTCATCTTTAATTTAAAACATCCAAGAATCTACAAAAAAAATGGACATTTTATATTAGTTTACCCCTAATCCTGTATTCAGCTAAATCAAATGAGTGAAGCAGTAGCCAGTGGGCATATACTATATAATACAAAACAACATGCAGCAAGAGATAATGTGCGACATTTTATAAATCGGTTCGGTTCGGGTTTTTTGGGTTCGGTTTGGACCTAAAAACAAAACCAAAATATTAGTATGGTTTAGTTTTTTGATTTTCGGTTTCAGTTTTTTCGATTCGGTTTTTATCGGTTTGGTTTCGGTTTTTTGCTCACCCCTACATACAACGCCTTGTATGGCAATACTCGACTGGTAGCTATTATTATATGTAAACTTAACAAGATGTAGATGGTCCTCCCATGATTCCCCAAAATCCAACACACAAGCTCTTAGGAGATCTTCTAAAACTCGATTGGCGCTCTCGGTTTGACCATTAGTCTAGGGATGATATGCCGCACTCAAGCACAATTTAGTTCCCAAAGCTTCTTGTAGAGTATTCCAAAATCCACTTACAAACAATGGCTCCTGGTCACTCACTATGCTCTTTGGGACACCATGGAATCGAACTATTCATTTCACATAAAGTTCAACTAATTTCGACGTCGTCCTAGTCGACTTGATAGGAATGAATCTCGCACTTTTGGTCAAGCAATCCACAATGACCCAAATCCCATCATTTCCTGCCCTGGTTCTAAGTAGTCCATCGATAAAATCCATCGATACTTGCTCCCACTTCCACGTAGGAACTTCCATTGACTGAAGCAAACCACTTGGCTTCTTCTGTTTAGCTTTCACCAATTGACAGTTCAAGCATTTGGAAATGAACTTTCCAAAATCTCACTTCATCCCTTCCCAGTAGTAGACTTGCTTCATGTCATAATACATCTTATTACCACTGGAATGAATTGTCAACTTCGAGTGATGACATTCTCTCAGAACCTCATCTCTCAAATCTATCAATGTCAGGAACCACTAATCGCCCTTGCTTTCGAAGTCAACCTTCTCGATCGACTTCGAACTCTTTGTCTTTCGGTTCCAGCTTCTGGATAAACTCGACATGCTTAGCATCTCGCTTTTGGCTTTAGCCAACTCCGTCGATAAGTGTAGGTCTTATCGATAAGCTTGCCAATATTTCAGGTTCCAATTCTCATCTTAACCCGAAATCAAATCTTGCCGAATACTCGAGTCTCTTCTATTCCGAAAACATCGCTCCTAAACTTGCGTGTCTTCGACTCAATGCATCTGCAACTGCGTTTCCTTTGCCTAGAGTATAGGCTATACCAAAAACATATGATGCTAGAAACTCCAACCACCTTTGCTGCCAAAGATTCAAATCCTTTTAGGAGAAAAGATACTTTAACGACTTATGATCCGTAAACAATTCGAACCGAACTCCCAATAGTTCATGTCTCCACATCTTCAGAGAAAACACTATCGCCACCAACTCTTAATCATGAGTTGGGTAATTCTTCTCATGCGGCTCCAGCTATCGACTTGCGTAGGCCATAACTTTATCCTTTACCACTCTCAACTAATAAAATCCCATTGCCAAATCCACCTGAGAAAACATTTTGGCTTCGTGAAGTTGATCGAACAAGTCATCAATACTTGGCAACTAACACTTGTTCTTCTTAGTCACTTTGTTCAGCTCACGATAGTCTACACACAACCTTAACGAGCCATCTGTCTTGGTTGCAAACATGGCCGGTGCACCCCATTCGGAAACACTACTCCGAATGAATCCCTTCCTAAGAAGGTTACGAACTTGTACCTCCGACTCTCGTTATTCCTTAGGCCTTATCCGCCTAAGAAGTTTAATGATTGGTCTAGCACCCTCGACCAAATAACCCTAAGCTCGATCTCATGATGCGGAGGTAACCCTTTGACTTCGTCAAAGACATCCTCAAACTCATTAGTGTGTAGCACATATGATAAGTCTTCTTGTGGAATCACAAGAGAACATAACAACTCACAAAGACACCATCCTCGGGTTTACCCCGAACCCACACCTTTCGCCCTTCCATATTGTAACAACCAGGAATTTTGGAACCAATTTAAAAATATTATTTTTGCAATTTAATTATAAAAGGAGTTAGAAATAGAGAGGTAGTTTGAAAATTTGAATTCGAACTTTGACTGAGTGTGCTGGATGCGAAATAAATCGGATTTTAGTGAAACCAAAAATATTTAAATCTGTTTAAAAATATCTTTCCAACGAATCTGAAAAATTGAAATTTCATAGCAGGAATCAAAAGTTATGCCCAGTTTAAAATTCAGAATAGTCTCTATAGAATTTAGTATAATATATAGCCCGTATAAATAGCCATTTTGTAAACGACCTCCGTTTTCGACAAAACCACTTTGGTTGGATCCGGAATGTTAATTTTTGGAATTAATATGTGAGCGTGGCAAAAGAAAACATGTTTTGTCAATTTCAGCCAAATTGGATCGACTAGAAAATGGCCATTTTTCAAACAGTCTCCAAATTCGATGAAATTAATTTTGTTAGGACCGTGTCGTCAAAATATAACTAGATATAATTTTTCTGTAATTTTTAGAGTCAGTATGTGGCCCCGGTAAATTAAAATGTACGATCAAATTTACTAATTAAATGTTTTATATTTTAATTTAAAGAAAAACATATTGTAACAGCCGAATTGGGTTACGAAACATATTCCATTGTCTTCGGAACATGGGTATTTAGCTAGGGATGACGGCGGTTGGGTTCGATTTGGAGTACGTGGCATTAAACAAGAATTTTCAGAATTAAAAGAATAATTAAATAATATAAAATACTATATAAATACGGTGGTAATACGAAACCCTAATTCTCTAATGTACAGCCGCCATCTCCTTCTATCTTCAATGGCTGAAATGCTCTCTCGTTCCTCCTTCTTTTTCTTTAAATCGAAGCAGTAATGGAAGGGGTTTTCAACGTGGAAATTGTTAAGCTCGTCGAGGTGGAGGTGATCGATGGTTCTGATCTGATATGGGGGATCGTAGGGGCTGAAATCGAAGGAGAAAGAGGCGGCATTTATGGGTGTTTTCCAGTCACGTGGGGAGGCCGTGCTCCACCGTACTCCTGGCGATTGGTGGCGGCGGCGAGCTCTCGGACGAGGTCTGGTCAAATGGAGGTCCAGCGACGCATGGAGACTGGTGGCAGCGTGGATTAGTTTGAACGGTAATGGTTTCTTCGACGGGAACAATATTGGAAGAAGACAATGGATTAAAAGTAATTAAGGCTTTAATTTTAATTAATATAGTTAATTATTTAATTAGTTAATAAATGTTTAAAATATCATAACTCTTTCAAACAGCAATGAAATCAGACGATTTCAGAAGCATTGGATTCTTAGCGATGAGATCTACAACATGGAACAGACTAGAGCTTAAATGGAGCATGTTGGAAATTCTGACAAAAATCAATGTGAGATTTCTTGATTTAAAATTAAAATTAAATTATATATATCAAGAATATATATATTGTGATATTAAATATATTCGCCGTATATATTGAGATTGATTGACTGATTCTGGTTGTGGTGATTTGTTGAATTGTATTTTTGTGAACTAAGAATTCAAGCTTTGTCATGTAATATAAATTTCATTTTAGTTAGCAATGTTATATTAAAATCAAAATGTCATTTTAGAAATAAGAATGACATGTTAGTTGAAAATGTTATGTTAGAATAAAAATATCATTTTTTGTTAGGAAATGTTATGTTAGGATAAATATGTCATTTAGTTATAATCATATTTTGTTAATAAAAATGTCATCCATTTAGAAATGTCATGTTATAAATATCATTTATTTAGAAATGTTATGTTAATAAAAAATGTCATCCATTTAGAATTGCCATATAAAAATATCATTTTTATGTGAATTAGAATTGTCATATAAACATATCCTTTTTATGTGAATATATATATTAAATACGAAAATATTCATGTTTGAATAAAATAGGTTAAATAATAAAAATCACATTTTTATTGTATAAATGGATTTTGTTAAAAAGATCATTATTTGAAATGAAAATTTGTTCACATTAAAAAATACATTTTTAATGTAAAGAATGATTCATTAAAAAGATTCATTGTTTGAAAATGTTTATACATTAAAATTTACATTTTAATCATTAAAAATGATCATTATTTGAATTGAAAATTTGTTAACATAAAAATTCACATTTTTGTCGTATACATAAAATGATCATTATTTGAAGTTAAAAAGATTACATTTTTAATGTAAGATAGGAAGATTAAAAAGATTCAAAGGTGATAAAGACGTTAACATTAAAATTACATTTTTAATGTAATAAGGATTGTTTAAAAATATCACACTTCAATAATTAGATGTTAACATTAAAATTACATTTTTACTGAAATAAAGGATGGATTAAAGAGATTAAACTTTGGTTAAAAAAACGCGTTAACATAAGAAAGTACATTTTTATGTACAAATGGTTATATAAACAGATTAAAGTTTGATTATAATATGTTTACATTAAAAAGCTCATTTCTAATGTATAAAAGGATTCAATAAAAGGATTATTGTTGATAAAAATGTTTTTACATTAAAAATTACATTTTAATGTAAGTAGGGATCATCATTAAAATATGCATTTTGTAATATTAACATTTACATGTTATAGAAGTAGAAAATGTTCATTTGTTTAATACTAACATTAACATGTTAGAGAAGTAGAAAGATGTGCATTTGTAAAACGTTACTATTATTATGGCAGCGATATTAGGAATAATTCAAACCGAATTATAATTGGTTAAATCTATAAACCAATGATTTATTTATGTAAACTGTTGTTGTTTGAAAGCCCCACACGGGTATTGGCATGATATTTGACATACACTAGTCTCAATATTTAATTAATAGTCAATCGATGGATTGACAGTCTGTGATGAGCGTTATTTATTTATTTTAATGCTCACATAGTTGTCAACTTCACTTTGGATGTAAATGGATTGTTTAATGATTGTTTATCATTATCATTGAATATATGCAATGTATGAAATCCATATAACTGAATTTATATGGTAATTGATTGAGTCGCATTCCGATTCAGAATAAAGAACATTTTTAAAAGAATATTTTAACATAAAGAATATTTTGAAATAAAGAATATTTTAAAATAAAGAGTATTTTAAAATAAATTTAGTGAAGAATAAAATTATGATTTTTATGTCCGTCTTAGAATGGACACAAAAATATAAAAATATGAAGCCGAGTTAAGTAGCAAACGCCATTTTTTACTCGAACGGGTTTATCGATCGATTTTATTCATTTTATAATGAATATCAAAAAGTGGTGATTTCAAAATATAATATTTATAAAATATTAATATTTTAATATGATATAAATATAGAATATTCAATTTTGATTTAAAATTGAAAATGAAATTAAAAATCAATTTAAAATGAATTTATAAATATTTTATGAAATACGTTTTAAAAGGAAATCGACGATATAATATATATATATATATATATATATATATATATATATATTTAATGGCTTGAATAGAATGCATCGCGCAGCGACCGTTCGTGAATTTCGACCATTAACCTTCAAATTGATGTAACGGGAGATCCGACCGTCGGATTCTCCTAAATTCGGAACCATTGGGTTCGTATCGAAAAGAGCTTTCCAATGAATATAAGAATTTTGAAATCTAATGGTTGGATTCGGAATTATGTCCAAATCAAATTTGAAAAAGGTCGCTATGGATGCAGTTCGGTTGCCATTATTGGAAACCGACTGTACGGGTCTAAATAAAATTATTAAAAAAATGGAAAAATTATGTAAAATCATAATAAATTATTTGAAAAGATTTTTGGATGAAAAATTCCATATTTGAAAAGATAAAAATATATTTTTATCGAAATGAACTAGTTATTTACTAGAATAAATCTTTAAATTAAGATTTAATGAAGTTTTCCAATTATTTAATATTAAATTGGAATTAAAAAAATAAATTGGATTTTTGGGTTTATCGTGAACTGTGTTTTAAATGACATTGGTTCTTTAATCCAATTAAAGAATTTATCTTTGATAAAATTAATGGGAACCTTTCCCTAATAATGTGAATATTTTATCAAAAAGAATATCCTTATTTGGAATGAGGCGTTTGATGTGTTTTTATACCACTTTGTTATTGGTTATAAGATACGCGAGTTATTCGAAAAGACCGGGTTTAACCCATTCTGAATAATTACTATGACGATTAAGAGTCGAAGATGAAGATGGTTGTTGAAGATCGGAGGTCTTTACATTGTTTGGATGAGTACTGATGTCTTGATTGGGAGGCATCCCAAGACAAGGTAATAAGTGGTGGTCGTCCAGACGTACTTGGAGATCGACCGATGTGCGAGGACCTCTCTCCTGTATTGGACATATGGGACGAGGAATAAGGTGTCTCCAGTTTTTTTCAGACCTAGAACGGACTTGTAAATGGATCGTATGTCTGACGTTGTATTCCTTTATGTTGTATTCGTTGATCTCTGCTAAATATATATCTGTTTGGTAGCGAAGAATTTATTCTCTTGCTCAACACCCTTCTCTGAGACGTACGAGCTTAGAGGTTGTATATTGGCAGAAATCAATCGTATGGTATGGACTGACAATGTGGCATGCTAAGATGCAAATGATCAAGGCTTATTGTTGAAAAGCAGAGCCTTGTGGTTGATAATCAAAACACAGCTTTATTTAGCATAGCTTTGCGTAGCGATACTTCGTAAGCCTCACACCCCGGTATGAACCAGAAACGGGAGAAGGACCCCAGGGAGAACATGCGTTTCTTTCTAGCTAGAAGTGATGTCTAGGTTTTACAAGCCCAGGTATTTTTACTTATGTGGATAATGGAAAGCGAGGTACCTCGGATTTGAGTCCCTAGTGGCTCTATTTTACGCCCCATAGAGCGGGAAGACGTGTTGTTCAGGCATTACCAATCCATTGACATATTTGTGGACCGGCCCTGGCGCTCCGGGTTCAGTTGCGACTGAGTCCTGAGACATGGGCTAGATTGTCTCGAATTCGGTAAGGACGATCTCTTGCCTTAGTTCATGATCGAAATCCAACTTCCAATACGGCCCCATACAGTTTTGATTGTAGAACTAGTATGGCGACATAGTATATGGTAGCTATGCTGTCTAGGATTGATATATTATGATTGAAATTTTTTGAAACATATATACACTAATAATAATATCAAATCTGTTTTATCGCATCAAGCATTATTGACCATTATAAGGTAAAACTCTATCCTTCGATTTGCGTTGCATTGTGTGATGGGACTTGAGTCTTATAATGGTTTAATTTTTCTAAAAAGCATTGCATTGTTTAATGATTTACGTTAATTATGCAGTAGTAATCCAATCCAGTAAACCCGTTCTTCATTAACGGCGTGGTCCTGTGATTAGCCTTATTATTAAATAGGTTAAGTAAGATTTCTCATATCAGTCCCATGACTGACTTGTAGTTTGTTTCACTTTGTAAACTCGGGTGCCCTCTTTTCCACACGGGCAGTCGAGTGGCTTGTTTTGCAGATGTTTATTATTGAGTAGGATTCTGGATCGAAGCTTAAAGCTATGTCCAGAGCATTGATAGTCTTCCGCTGTGTTAGTTTAACAATTCTTGTATTACATTTATTGTAAATTATCTTCCGCTGTTGTATTATTATAATCGATGTACTCTGATATTTTGTACTCTGATGTAACATTATTATAATGTTCATGAAAGTCTTCTGTTATTTGTTCTAATGTATTGTATGCCCAAAGTTAGTTTATCCGGCGATTTCCCACGAGGGGGATTTTCGGGTCATTACACATATTCCCGACTTTCACCTCTAGGTTTTCGTAATTCACACTTGCTGCATACTTTTTGGGCCAATCCACGCCCAAGATTGTCCTAAACCCAACGAAAATCACAATAAGCATCCATTCATAAATAAGCATCCTTGATCAAATTATACTAGATCCCCAAAGTATGCAAAGAGCATATGAACCCATACTAGATTAGTTATAACCAAAGGTCTATTACAACTTCAAGTTCCACACTTATTCGGCATACAATCATATTATAGATAAATGAAAGTGATGCTCAAGTACCAAAAAGAAATCAACAACTCCTTTGGCAGAAAGTATATATCCAAAACAACAGCTTCTTCTACTTCTCATCAGGAAGGCAATAGGATTTCGGAATTGCTTCCATAACACATGTTTCCCCTGGTTTCTTATTCTTCGGAAAATTAGGACAATCCTTTTCTCATGCCCAGGATTTTCGCACTTGAAGCACTTCTTCTCATCTTTGGGGTTCTTACAATCCTTGGAAAAATGGCCCTTCTGCCAACAGTTAAAGCAAGTCACCTTTCCCTTCTGCTTCTTCTTCTTCTTCAGTTTCTTTCCAGCTCTGGTGCAAGAAAAAGTTTCTTCCGGAGGCTCATGTCTGGTTCCAAAATCCTCTTCCCAAGCAACTCTAATTATTTCTTCTCGGTCCCTAACTCGGCGTCGAAGTTGCTCCAAAGCCCTACTTCTTCTGAACTCATCTTCTTCATCTGTAGTAGTATAATCTCTCTGTTTCTTAGCGGAATCCCTTCTGGGTACTTGCACAGGAACACCACGCTCCACTGTCGCTTCTGAAATGGGTATCCTTAACATAGCCGCTGCCACCATGGCGGCCCCAAACATAACCAGCTATTTTGGTGGCTTCCATCTCCTACTCCTCCAGTCCCAGACTCACTTCTAAAGGTTTGACGACTCATTCTAAATCTAAAATAGAATGATTAGTCCACTTACAAAATAAACTACTAAAGAAGTACAAACATTACAACTATATATGCTAAGATATATAGTTAATATCCAACTGAAATCTACAATACGTCTCTCATACGTAATTAAGTCTTTGATCTTTGGCTAAAATCGTTAACCAGAGCTCTAATACCAAATGTGACGACCGCCCGCAACCCCTGCACTAAACAAAAGGAAAAGTGCGCTGAAAGGTATGCCAGGAAGCTATGGAAGATCGTCAAGGTATGTTAACACAAGTGGAACCTGTCGTAAATCTCACAGCGCAAGGATAAAATATAATAGAACATATACAACAGGTAATATTAGTGAAGCATATTTGAGTAGAAATCTCAAATTTCCAAAACAACTAGGAAGTATATCCTTACACCAGGATTACAACATATGTCTATACAAATTTGCCTCACTACAACACTCAGAGTAGAATAACTAACAGCGGAAACAACAAATACTATATAGTAAGAGAGATAGTACGCTAGCCTCCTGCTCACCTCCGAACTGCTACATCATCTTTACTAGGCTATCACCTGCCACCTAGTCTATCCATCCAAAATCGAATGAAAAGCCCAAGGTAATAAGAGGGAAACATAAAATCTTGAGTCAGACAATAGTCTTAGTGAGCGATAAAACAACTAACAAACTTTATCAGTAAAGTATATGAAAATGGATAGATAAACATACTAATCTACCCATAACACCAGAGAAGAACTCAACCTTATCTTCCCCATATCAGATAGTGATAGCCTTTACAATTCATAGCATCCAAGGTAACAACAATTCATCCACGGCAATCAGTACAACCATCGATAACACTCATAGCATCCAAATTACTTAGGTCTCACGTAAACAATCCTAATCGAGTTTAACATCCCTCAAGCACTCTCCCTAGAGGCCTAAACCAATATCAGTCAAGCACTTAAGGAACATCTTCCTCGACTTTGGATAATCCACGTGAGATGGTACAAACATAACAACCGGTCATCCATGACTGACTCTGGCTATCACCGCCAATTCTGCCTTGAAACCATCTTAATCGTATGACTGACCCATACTGCCATCCGTCAAGGGATAATGGTAACCCCGGTCCTAGCAAAACCCCGTACGCATTTGCATTGACACGTACCTAGGCCTTTCCAACGATACCCAGGGTACTCGACCTACATCCGGTCTTTTAGGTGCCCCTATTATACCACTGCTTTGAGCCTGCTAGAACCTATGACAAAGATAATTCCTCGGTCTCTAGTCATCTTCACTTGCGTCTATCAATAAGCTCAGAACACTTTAAATCTACCATTACTTCACATGAGCTCAATACATCCTTGAGTCGTTCTTTCATGAACTCAATACATCCTTGAGTCATTTCCACATTCATTGTATACAACAAACAACGAACAAATCACATCACTTCGAGCATCCTCATATGGACCCTCGTCAAATCCACCATCACCATCGAACCAAAACAACTTTAATATAAGGTTCAATATAGTCTATAGCATTATCACCCCACCCAGGACACCTTTGAGTTGGCATACCATTCGTTGTTCTACACCGATCAACGAACACATTCAACACTTCGAATATCCCTACTTGAGTTTACTTCGAAGTCACACACTCATCGAGCTAAATTACATCACTGCGTTGCGGCTAGGGTTTGGGGAGTTTCCTCTGAAAATACCTTTTCAAGCTCTTTTCTTCAAATCCAGGTCATACCCGAAAATATAAATTTTCAGAAAAATGACCCTGTTCTGCTTGATTGGACCACACCATGCCAGACCGACCCAATCTGTGCTCTACCCAAGCCATGACCACACCAAACTGTTCGGCTATACCCAGCTCGACCGAACCAGTACCTAAGTACGACCGACCCTGTGCTCGAGTCTTGGCTCGCTCGACCGATCCACTCCTGCACGACCCAAAGAGGACCGACCGACCCAACTTCATCTCGTGACCGACCTAGGCATTCAGAAGCGACCGACCCTGAAGTGCTTGACCGACCCAACCTATTTCTTTTCCTCCAAGAAAAATCTCACCATGGTTCGACCAACACACACCATGTTCGACCCACCATGTTCGACCCAAAACCTGCATCCTATAATGCAACTCCAATTTCGACCAAAACTTCACCAAAATGATTCGTTCGACGAAACCATCTCATGCAATTTATTCGATATGATCACAAGCATGATATGAAACCAATAATAACACAAATATGTCAATTCCATCAATAATAATGTCAAATTCACCAAAATCACCATAAATGTACATATGAACAAAATCATGGATTCAGCTTGCACATTCACATGAAATATCATAAAAATTACTTATCTAAACTTGCTAAATCAGATCATTTTTTTAGAGCAAACGGATATGTAGCGCGGGGCTACACAGCCGGTTAATTAATAGATAATAGTATATATCCAACTGACAAACCCAGTTGGTGGTCCAAAATACAACCATCACAAAGTTTAAGATACATCATACAACATACATAGAGAATATTACGGGTACAACTACAAAAGCGTTCAGATCAAACTGTTAACCATCATAATTATACAAGTACTATGCTGAGAAGTAAAGAGGCATCATCAGTCATCACATGAGTTCCATACTAGACTCTGTATCGTTGCTATCAACCGAAGTAGTTGGAGAAGAGGCCGCCGGCAGTGTAAACCTGAATATATCAGCATGATTGTCTCCAGAACCTGATGAGGATGAATAAATATGAATGATACGATGACAGATAGACATGATCGAATTAGCCTTGTTATTAAAAATTCGTGCATTTCTTTCTTTCCATATACACCAACTATAAGCAGCCAGTAAGATATCAAGAGATGGACAAGGATCAGATTCCCAATGGTCAAAAAAAGAAGAAATGATGGGGATAAAACCAATTAAATGGGAACTCGCTGCAGCCCAGATTGAGAAGGAATAATCGTAGGAAAAGAAGAGATGATGAATGGATTCAGCATGAGAATTACATAAAGGGCAGTTGGGGTCAGGAACCACGTTGCATTTGAAGAGCTTCTCTCTTGTATTGACCTTTTCGTGAATCAAACACCATTGGAAGAAGAGAATTCTTGGAGCCAACTTGCATTTCCATAGTCTTGAGAATTTAAACAATCTACCCGAAAAATTCAGGTATTTGTAACATGAGGAAACAGAAAAACCTCTAGATGGAGAGAGAACCCAAACAAAATGATCATCCAAGTTATTTAGCTGAGTGTTGCTAATGAGAGCAAAGATATTAAGCAACTGCAAAAGAATACTCCTATCAAAAAGCGAACTTGGAACTAAGCTTACATAATCATCATTAAAAGCATCAGCAACAGAAAGCAAAGGGTTAGACTGAAGAGAAAAGAGTGAAGAAAAGGAAAGAGAGAGAGGTAACTGACCAAGCCAAATATCGTGCCAAAATAAACAGGATGAACCACCCCCCAAAGAGACATGAAACAGAAATTTAATACGAGGAAGACAAGATAGAATCCCATGCAAGAAGGGAGAGATTCTAGAGGAAGGACGATGATGCAAAACAAGATGGGGGTCAGAAGAAAAGTAGCGAGCTAAAATCCAATTTTTCCAAATGAAATTCCCAGTGCTTAGGAGTCTCCAAACCCATTTGGCCAGCAAAGCAATATTAAAATGGTGAAGGTCAAGAACACCAAGCCCCCCTTGATCAGAGTGTAGGCATACCGTCCTCCAGTTAATTAATTTCTTGATGTTATGACCATTCCAAAGAAATGAACTTCGAATTGAATCAATCTTACAAATTACCCACTTGGGGAGTTTGTGAAAAGACATCCAATGTGTAGAGATAGCGGAAAGCACAGATTTAACTAGAGTTAAACGGCCCATAGATGATAATGAATTTGCTTTCCAAGATGCTAATCTAGTTTCAATCTTATTGATAAGGGGAAACCAATCATTTTTGTGAAGCTTAGAGGGTCTGAGAGGTAAACCAAGGTAGGTCATTGGGAATTTTGCTACTTTGCAGTTGAGAGTAGAAGAAATCAAGTCACCAAGATGATCAGACTTACCGAGCATGTAAATAACACTTTTATTAAAATTAATGGAAAGACCAGATATCAACTCGAATACATATAACAGGATTTTGAGGCACTGGATATGGAAAGGATTAGGGGAAGAGAAAATAATAGTATCATCTGCAAATTGTAAATTGTTGATGCATAGGGGAGTATTTGGGAGAGAGATACCATCCAAGTAACCATGTGAAGAAGCTTGATTAACCATTTGGTTAAACACATCAGCAACAAGCACAAAAATCAAAGGGGAAAGAGGGTCGCCTTGTCTAAGCCCACATTTAGGTTTGAAAAGGTTTCCAGAAGCACCATTTACTGATTCGAATGAGCAGCTTGAGTTAAGTATATTATCAATCCATGAACACCATTTATCTGAAAAACCCCTGTGTTTAAAAACATCCATGATAAAGGGCCAACTTACTGAATCAAATGCTTTGGAAAAATCCAGCTTTAGTAAAACACCAGGGGTAGATGAATGATGACAGAAGGAGATTATTTCCTGAGTTGCAGCGATACAGTCGTGAATGTTCCTCCCCAAAATGAAAGCAGATTGTTCTGGTCCAACAAGTGTGGCAATAACAGATTGAAGACGATTAGCTAACACCTTTGTGATGATTTTAAAAGTAGTGTTTAGCAGGCTAATAGGGCGGAAAGAAGATAAAGTGTTGGCCCCCGAATGCTTGGGAATGAGGATAATGTTGGCATAGTTTAGTCTGGCAATTGAAGTAGGATCGTTATAAAATTCGTTGCACATGTCAATTATATCAAATTTGACCAAGGCCCAAAAATGCTTAAAGAAAACTGGGCCGAACCCATCAGGACCAGGGGCCTTATCATCCGACATATGCTTCAATGCAGCCCAAATTTCTGATTCAGAGAAAGGATGATCAATGTGAATAGGCGCAGGGTTTGGATAAAGAAGATGCCATTCAACATCAGGTGAATTTGAATGTGAACGACCAAGCTGAGATCGGAAGAAATCAGAAAAGAGAGAGAGGATGACATTTTGATCAGTAAAAGAGAGGCCATCTTTAATTATTTCCGATATGAATGTTGATCTCCGTCTGCCATTAGCCATTCGGTGAAAATATGATGTATTCCTATCTCCTTCCTCCAACCATTTGGCTTTGGATCTTTGCTTCCAACCAATTTCTTCTTGTTTCATCAGTCTATCCAGCTCGTCTGCTAAATCAGATCATACGGTGATTATTATGAAAATGGACTTATAGGGACATTGATTTATGATAAAACACTAAAATAGGATGAAAAACATTATCAAACATTCATATACTTCATCGAATCCACGTGAGAAATGCATATCACTCACCGATTCTCCAAAACAAGCTAAATTTGATGAAATAAGAATCTGGATAGCAAGCACCTCGCACCAAACACCTTGATCCGATGAATCCTTGCTTCAATTGTCATAGATCTATCCTCCAATGGTGTAGATCTTTAATTTCCCTCCCTATATTATGATTTTTAATAGTGGAAAGGTGTTAGAGGAAGGAGGAGCACAAGGCCCCCAAATGAGAGAATGGAAAACTAAAACCATTTCCCATATCCCTTACCCCTTATTTATAGTTTCCACCAACCCCCTAATGGGCTTCTCCCAAATCAGGCCCTTAGGCTCCTAAAACCTGGACAACCAATTGAAAAATCTTAAAACATCGATTTCTCCCAAACCGCTGAGCCAAATCTTTAATGTAACCACTCTACGGAAATGCAACCATTAATTCCTTTCCAATGGCACAGGTCTCATCCCCTGATTCGACCTGAGTCAAAAGTTATGCCCTGTATAAGACTGAAAGGGGAAAAATGGTCACAAACAAAATTGGTAAAAATTATGGACATGTTTCACATCCCCATAAGCAACCTATTAAAAGATGGGAATGATCCAACCCTCAAGGTATAAAATAGAAATATTTTATGATCTTCCGATACGTAAAATGCGGGTTGTTACAGACTTAGGTCTGATAATATGATCCCAAAGCATCTAGGAATCGAGAATGGAGAATGATCAAGGAATTGATGACTGGCGAGGTTGTTGGTGATAGAGAGACGGAAACCAGAACAGAACTGCGGGCCGGAAAGGTACACTCTAATGATAAAATCTGTAACACCCCGTATTTCCTATGAATATTAAATTAACAAATTAAAGACTACTTAATTTATTAGAAGAATTAAGTAAAACAGATTACGCCAATGCGTTCGTCTCAGAATTCTGCTTGAGATAGAGTCCGAGTTTGCGTAAATCGGACACCGTATGAAGAAGTTATAAGCCTTAGAAGTTTGTATACGCCCGAGGAAGTATATATATACATATAAAATAATTCCAGAAATCAAAATAGGCTTCAAATCTCGAATTTGGGTCAGAGCAGGCTGAGCGGGAAGTTTCCCGCTCAGAGGTGTCGACCCCCCAAGGGGAGTCGACATAGGTGTAGACCCCCCTATAGGGGAGTCGACCCCTGTTGGCCTAGATCTGGCCGATGACATGTCTCGCCATGTGTCGCTTTCTGATTCGTTGTGTGACGTGATATTCTGCTCTGGACGATTCTGATGACTTCTAGACTGATCTGAAGGCTCGAAATCTCCATATACACCTATAAAAAGACCCCTAAACCTATTGTTTTCTCCACACGAATTCATAGACGTTTATATGCTGCTAAAACCTGAAGTGACCTAGCCTCCACCTTAATCAATCAAATTAGAGTTTTCAAGTAAACAATCAATAGTCTACATCAAAGGAATAGCTAATCAAATTCGGAAATCAGATCCCAGAATTCAAGATCGTTCTGTAATTTGTAAGTTCATGTTACTTTCAGAAATAAAATTTAATTTTGATTCTGACATTGTAATAAATCTGAATCTGAGATTATGCCTCTTTCTATTTATCTTTCTATATCCATTGGATCTATCTCGTTGATACTATTATGTCCATTCTTTGTCTCTTCTTTCCTTCTTCCCATTTTGTTTTTATAGCCAGGCTACTGCGAGCCTGAGCCAAATCTCATAAGAGATGAATGTACGTTGAAAAAATTGGACATAATATATGATTTGGACATGGCCGGTGCTAAAATTGGGAAAAGTATTAAATTATGTATAATTGGGCATAACTGATTTGTAACGGATTTAAAGACATAACACATGTTGTATTTAAAACATAAAGTATACTGAACGTATGACTTGAGATTTGAGGCATATAGTATATTGGACATATGACTTGGGGTTTGGGGCGTAAATTGAACCGTAAACATGTAAGGCATAGTACATGTTGTGGTTTAAGACCTAAAGTTGGTGCGTATTATATATGATATTTTATGACTTGGAAGAAGGAGATAATTGTATATAGTGATATATGGCTTAGGCATGAAAATCTATAGTAAGATAGGGATAACTGTTAAATGTGAACACGCCTAAATTAGGATTTTGAATAATTGGCATGCACTGTAATTAAAGGCTGTAATTTGGCATAGTTTATACTGTGAATCATGAGTGGGGGTTTTTGAAGAATATTCTGTATGGTGCAATATGACTAAACCTTACGGCATGTGTTATATTGTGATTTTTGGGGCATGACTATTATTGCAAATTTGGGAAAATTTGGTGTAACCTATTTGGAGTAATAACTTTAAATTTGAATTTGTGGGGCATAACTTGCAATCAGCTTGGTTGGGGTATAACTTGAGAATTGGAACATTACTAGTTTTGTGAATTTGGGATGATTAGCATATAAAATCTAGACTTGGACATGTATGGTAAATATGCTAAAAGATAAACATGCCTAACCCGAGGTTTGAGTTGCTGTGTAAAACCGCCCGGAACCGCCTGACACATCCAGGTTTCGCAACAACACAGCTCTAATGTGAGTGGTTAGCGCATTTATCCTAAAACCCGAGGTTAGAATGAGTTTGCGGTAGAAGGCTGCCCGGAACCGCCCGGCACATCCAGCAACCGCAAACAACAGTTCTAATGTGAGAGGTTGGGGCATTAATAAATTAATGCCAATAAGCAGACATTCTAAGAATGGTAAGGTTAAGTAAAATTTAGAACACTTAACCGTTATAACATGTTAATTAGACAAGAAGGTGGGGTTAAGTAAATTTAGAACACTTAACCATTATAGCATGTTAATTAGACAAGTGAGAAGGGTTAAGTTAACCAATATGACATGATGAATGAGTAGGGTTAAGTTAATAAGAAACACTTAACCAATATGACATGATGAATGGGTAGGGTTAAGTTAAAACAAAAGAGCAACACTTAACCAATATAACAGGATGCATGGAAGGGTAAGTTAACACAAGAAGGCAACACTTAACTAATGTAACACAATAAGTGGGTGGGTTAAGTTAACTTGAATTGATTGATGACACTTAACCAATACAACATGATGAATGCATAGGGTTAAGTTAATAATAAACACTTAACCAGTGTAACTTGATGAACGAATGGGGTTAAGTTAATGGGAAATACTTAACCAATATAACATGATGAATGAACGGGGTTAAGTTAAGAGGAAACACTTAACCAATACAACATGACGAGTGAGAAGGGTTAATAAGAAACACTTAACCAACATGACATGATGAGTGGGTGGGTTAAGTTAACATGAATGGACAACACTTATGGCATAATGTGTGGAAGGGTTAAGTACATATTGGGTTGGTGGGTAATATTAGTATATATATATATATATATAGGCCCACAAACTTAACCGTTAAATAAACAAGTTTGAATCAGTGGGAGGGTTAAGTACATCTCGTGTAGGTGGGTAATATTTGTATATATAGGTCCACAAACTTAACCAGTAGGAAACCCTAGTAACGGGGACCCATTTCAGCAGTAACCCACGTAGATGTGTCATGGTACCCTGAACTAGGCAGGGTGGGGCACGATTACTAGGCTGATTATAAGCGGTCCAAATAGCGGCAGGGGGTACGTCAGTGTAGGTTCCGAAGTATTACGGGCGTGCATGTACTCTGGAGTGGGAAAAAGCAGGCACTGGGTACCAGTAGTTATAGGCTGATTATAAGCGGTCCAAATAGCGGCAGGAGGTATGTCAGTGTAGGTTCCGACGGATTACGGGCGTGCACGTACTCCGGAGTGGGAAAAATCAGGCACTGGGTACGAGTAGTTATACATTGTGCATCCTGAATCGTGTCGGGTTGCTATCATAAGGATTTATACACCTTATGGTGGGACTAGCACAGGGTATCTACACGCAAGAGAGGGCCGATTGACACAGACATAAGGAAAATTAATACGAGTATGGAGCCGATCGATAGGGTAGTAAGGGTACGTCTACCATCTTTATGGAAATTAGGCTAATTGAGGTAAGATCCTCATACTAGATGTACACCTGAAGTCTATCATGATTGCGGGGATTAGGATCACATTGTAATATTATCATTTTACACAGATTACTAGTTGGGACACTAGTTAGGCGGTGCAGAGATATAGAAATCAGAATAACAGGGTAGTAGCGAAGCAGGGAAAGAGTAGAAGTGCATTCAGTTTATTTTTCCTTATCATATCTTATACAAATCTTAGGTTATCTTGTTATCCATGTTATCACAGTATTGTCTTATATTCATTTTATTCATGTCATGATTCTTTTGCCTATTTACATGCTGAAAGTCACTGGACTTACCAGACTTATGTCTAACCTAGTTTGTTTCACCTCTTTTCTTCGGTTCTCCCCCCCCCCCCCTCCCCAGGTTCACAGAGAGGAAATAATACCTTTTAGCTCAGTTTTCTTTCCAAGCTCGAAGATAGTCGATGTATTGTTTTGGACTCTCTCTCTTCCACTGCTATGGCTGGTTCATGCTTTTTTGGGGAATATCTTGTTATTTTTATGCTTCTTTTATACTTGGAAGTTTTTGAATCAATACAGAAGTTCTATGTATTGCTTTTAAGTATAATTGAGACAATTGTTGTAAAAGCTTGACTGAACCACATTGTCTATAAAATGTCTTTATTTTTCCGCTGCTTTATTTGTCTATCTTGTAATTTACCTGCATCTTTTACCTAAAACGCTCCACCAAACTTAAGGCATTCCCTTTGTGAGTGACCTTAACAGAGGTGGGGTGTTACACTTGGTATCAGAGCTGGAGGTTACCTGATCAGATAAAAGATTTGAAAAACTATTTTCAAGACGGTTCTAAAAGAAGCATTTTCAAAAGAAATGTTTTGATTTAAAGGCGTATTCCCCAAAGCCATATGCACTGTCTTTTGATCCTCTATTTGAATCCCTGTTTCCTTTTTTCCTGAGTCTTCGGGGCTCCTGGCTTTCTGCGAGTTAACCTCATTGTGGCATGGTTCTGTAGGCTTGATGGGACTATGACATCTGTCAAAGGGCAAAGCAGTGCCCAACTTCCATCTATAGCCGCAATAGTTTCACCTGCGGCTAATTTTCTTTCAAGCTTTGTAGGGATTTCGGCGCGATGGAGGCAACTTTCAAGAGACTTGTCAACAAGCTACACAAGAATGGCAAAGATGAGAATGAGGGAGTTTGGCTAAGGAGCACAACCCAAGGATGAGAAACTCATGGATATAGATTTGGTTCACAAAGGAGGTAAAAAGAAAGAGGTGTAAGTGGAAGAATCATAGGACAAGAAAGGAAGAAAGAATAGGAAAACCTAAGACAAGAGGAAGTGTCTTTATAACGGGTCATATAATTAAGGACAAGGGCAAGAACAAAGGACAGGATTTTCCTAGGGCAAGTGCATGCTCTCACTGTCAGCGTACCTGAGAGAGAGGTAGTAAAGCTCCGGTTGAAAAGGTTTAGTTTTCTTTTGATCGTCCTATTAGTACTCTTTTTATTTTAGCACTTCACATTCGTTTATATCTGCTTCCATAGTTGAGTCTCTGCACCTTATTACTTGTATATTAGAAGATCCCATTATTGTCTCAAATCCAATTGGTGGTTCGGCTCATTTATCTTTAATTTGTAAGGATTCGAGAATAGCTATATTAAGTATTGAGTTTAAGTTTAATGCTTATGTTTTCGGGGTTTCATGGGTTATGGGTTGATTCTAGGCATGGATTGGTTACTAGTAATTGTCAAAGGAGGGTAGTTAGACTTTTGACTTGCCTCGGGAATACCCTTGAGATTTCATGCGATCCTAAGGGATCAGTTTGTCTTAGAATCACTTGATGCATCTATCGACGATTTGCAATCCATTGGAGTAGTCCATGAGTACGCAGATGTTTTTGATTAGGTTAGGGGTTTATCCCCAAAAACGCGAGATAGACTTCCGCATATATCTTGTTGACAATGCAAAACCAGTTGCAATACCTGTATGACACATGAATCCAAGGGAAAGGAAGGGCTCAGTAAACAAGTAAAAGAGTTACTTGAAAAAGGGTTCATAAGGCGATGTATTTCTGAATGGGGTGCTCCAGTCGTTTTCATTACAAAGGCGTATGGTTCACTTCCCTTATGCATAGATGATATTTTGGAATGAGGAAGAACATGCTTTGCATCTAAGGGAAGTCTCGGATACCCTCCAAGCGCATCAACTTAGGGCGAAGTTCTCCAAAAATGTCATTTTAGGAGAGAAGAAGTAAGGTTTCTAGGACTTGTGGCACCCAAAGAAGGGATAGCAGTAGATCCCGCAAAAGTAGTTGCGGTGCAAGACTGGAAGGTCCCAAGGAATGCAACAGAAGTAAGAAGCTTTCTTGGACTAGCGGACTAATATAGGAAGTTAATTAAGGATTTTATGAAGGTATCGGCCCCACTTACTAGATTGACGAAGAAGAATCTAATCATCTTAGTATATACACTTGGTAACATGGTTAACATCTGTTTATTTTCAAGAGATGTTTCTGGGAATGTTAGCATGACACGGCAGAAGTTGTAGTGCCAAGTATACTATAAGAAGAAAAGGTGGAACAGGAGGCAACAATGAAATGAGTTCCATCACATATTCTGGAAATAGAAATTAAGAAGCTACGCAAATCGTGAAGTTAAGATAGTCAGAGCAATATGGAATGAAGCTCAAGAAGATGCGACTTAGAAGACTGAAGACTAGATACGCGCATTATACCCTTTTTGAGGGTATATCCTTGATCTCTTTCTGTAAAGTTTATTTGCTAGTCTTCATCTTTTAAGTATATCCTTTCGATCCTTAGGTAGAAGCCAATGGATGTAAACATGTGTTTGAGACATGTTATGTTTGGTGGATGCAAGTGGATGTAAGTGTTTGCTAGTGGTTGCTCGTGGATGCATATTCACACATTAGGCACTAGATCGGCTCCGTCACTTCCATATTGCATATGCATGAGTGAATTTTTATATATATGAATTGAAACTTGATGTGTTATCGTATGGATGTTACATTTATATGAATGAATGTGCACTCATGTAGAAGTTATAAAGTATGATTAGGAATAATTGCATACATGATGGACTCATGGCACTGACATAATTCGCATTAAGGGGGTCAACTGAATCGGTAAACCGCCTGATTTTGCAGTAGATAAGGACATGTACACACACTATGCATATGATCATGAAAGCATTAGAAATCTTTTTAAGGACAATGGAATCCTGTGATTGAATGGTTAAGTAGATGGATGTTGGATGTTAGGATACATTCTCCTTGACTTTGAGATTTGGGGACGAAATCCTTTAAAAGGGGGAGAATGCAACACCCCGTATTTCCTATGGATATTAAATTAACAAATTAAAGACTACTTAATTTTAGAGGAAGAATTAAGTAAAACAGATTATGCCATTGCATTCGTCTCGGAATTCTACTTGAGATAGAGTCCGAGTTTGCGTAAATCGGACACCGTATGAAGAAGTTATAAGCCTTAGAAGTTTGTATACGCCCAAGGAAGTATATATATATATATATATATATATATATATATACATACATATAAAATAACTCCAGAAGTCAAAACAGGGTTCAAATCTCGAATTTGGGTCAAAGAAGACTGAGTGGGAAATTTCCCGCTCAGAGGTGTCGACCCTTCACCCCAGGAGGAGTCGACATAGGTGTCGACCCCCCTATAAGGGAGTCAACCCATGTTGGCCCAGATCTGGCCGATGACATATTTCGCCAAGTGTCGCTTTCTGATTCGCTGTGTGATGTGATATTCTTCTCTGGACGATTTTGATGACTTCTAGACTGATCTAAAGGCATCTCCCTATACACCTATAAAAAGACCCCTAAACCTACTGTTTTCTCCACACGAATTCATAGGCGTTTACATGCTACTAAAACCTGAAGTGACCTAGCCTCCACCTTAATCAATCAAATTAGAGTTTTCAAGTTAACAATCAATAGCCTACATCAAAGGAATAGCTAATCAAATTCAAAAATCAGATCCTAGAGTTCAAGACCGTTCTGTAATTTGTAAGTTTATGTTACTTTCAGAAATAAAATTTAATTTTGATTCTGACATTGTAATAAATCTGAATCTGAGATTATGCCTATTCTATCTGTCTTTCGATATCCACTGGATCTATCTCATTGATATTATTATGTCCATTCTTTGTCTCTTTCTTCCTTCGTCCGATTTTGTTTTTATAGCCAGGCTACTGCGAGCCTGAGCCAAACAGAGATGAATGTACATTGGGAAAAATTGGACATAATATATGATTTGGACATAGCCAGTGCTAAAATTGGGAAAAGTATTAAATTATGTATAATTGGGCATAACTGATTTGTAACAGATTTGAGGACATAACACATGTTGTATTTAAAACATAAAGTATATCGAACATATGACTTGAGATTTGAGGCATATAGAACATAGGACATATGACTTGGGGCATAAATTGAACTGTAAACATGTAAGGCATAGTACATGTTGTGGTTTAAGACCTAAAGTTGGGGTATATTATATATGATATTTTATGACTTGGAAGAAGGAGATTATTGTGTATAGTGATATATGGCTCAGGCATGAAAACCTATAGTAAGATAGGGATAACTGTTAAATGTGAACACGCCTAAATTGGGATTTTGGGTAATTGGCATGCACTGTAATTAAAGGTTATAATTTGGCATAGTTTATACTGTGAATCATGGTTGGGTGTTTTTGGAGAATATTCTGTGTGGTGCAATATGACTAAACCTTAGGGCATGTGTTATATTGTGATTTTTGGGGCATGTCTATTATTGCAAATTTGGGAAAATTGGGTGTAACCTATTTGGAGTAATAACTTGAAATTTGAATTTGTGGGGCATAACTTGCAATCAGCTTGGTTGGGGTATAACTTGAGAATTGGAACATGACTAGTTTTGTGAATTTGGGATGATTAGCATATAAAATCTAGATTTGGACATGTATGGTAAATATGCTAAAAGATAAACATGCCTAACCGAAGGTTAGATTGAGTTGCGGTGTAAAACTGCTCGGAACCACCCGGCACATCCAGTAACCACAACAACACAGATCCAATGTGAGAGGTTAGCGCATTTAGCCCAAAACCCGAGGTTAGAATGAGTTTGCGATAGAAGTCTGCTCGGAACCGCCCGGCACATCCAGTAACCGCAAACAACAGTTCTAATGTGAGAGGTTGGGGCATTAATAAATTAATGCCAATAAGCAGACATTCTAAGAATGGTAAGGTTAAGCAAAATTTAGAACACTTAACCGTTATAACATGTTAATTAGACAAGAAGGTGGGGTTAAGTAAATTTAGAACACTTAACCATTATAACATGTTAATTAGACAAGTGAGCAGGGTTAAGTTAACCAATATGACAGGATGAATGAGTAGGGTTAAGTTAACAAGAAACACTTAACCAATATGACATGATGAATGGGTAGGGTTAAGTTAAAACAAGAGAGCAACACTTAACCAATATAACAGGATGCGTGGAAGGGTTAAGTTAACACAAGAAGGCAACACTTAGCGAATGTCACATGAAAAGTGGGTGGGTTAAGTTAACTTGAATTGATTGATGACACTTAACCAATACAGCATGATGAACGCGTGGGGTTAAGTTAATAAGAAACACTTAACCAGTGTAACTTGATGAACGAATGGGGTTAAGTTAATGGGAAATACTTAACCAATATAACATGATGAATGAATGTGGTTAAGTTAATAGGAAACACTTAACCAATCCAACATGACGAGTGAGAAGGGTTAATAAGAAACACTTAACCAACATGACATGATGAGTGAGTGGGTTAAGTTAACATGAATGGACAACACTTAACTAATATGGCATAATGTGCGGGAGGGTTAAGTACATATTGGGTTGGTGGGTAATATTAGTATATATATATATAGGCCCACAAACTTAACCGTTAAATAAACATGTTTGAATCAGTGGGAGGGTTAAGTACATCTCGTGTAGGTGGGTAATATTTGTGTATATAGGCCCACAAACTTAACCAGTAGGAAACCCTAGTAATGGGGACCCATTTCAGCAGTAAGCCACATAGATGTATCATGGTACCCTGAACTAGGCAGGGTGGGGCACGATTACTGGGCCGATTATAAGCGGTCAAAATAGCGGCAGGGGATACATCACTGTAGGTTCCCACAGATTACGGACGTGCACGTACTCCGGAGTGGGAAAAAGCAGGCACTAGGTACCAGTAGTTAAACACTGTGCATCTTGAATCGTGTCGGGTTACTATCATAAGGATTGATACACCTTATGGTAGGACCAGCACAGGGTATCTACACGTAAGAGAGGGACGATTGACACAGACACAAGGAAAATTAATACGAGTAAGGAGCCGATCGATAGGGTAGTAAGGGTACATCTAACATCTTCATGGCAATTTGGCTGATTGAAGTAATATCCTCATACCAGATGTACACCTGAAGGCTATCATAATTGCGGGGATTGGGATCACGTTGTAATATTATCATTTTACACAGATTACTAGTTGGGACACTAGTTAGGCGGTGCAGAGATATAGAAATCAGAATAACAGGGTAATAGCGAAGCAGGGAAAGAGTAGAAGTGCATTCAGTTTATCTTGCCTTATCATATCTTATACAAATCTTAGGTTATCTTGTTATCCATGTTATTACGGTATTGTCTTATATTCAGTTTATTCATGTCATGATGCTTTTGCCTATTTACATGCTGAAAGTCACTGGACTTACCAGACTTATGTCTGACCTAGTTTGTTTCGCCTCTTTTCTCCCGTCCCCCCCCCCCCCACACACACCCCTAGGTTCACAAGGAGGAAATATTACCTTTTAGCTCAGTTTTTTTTCCAAGCTCGAAGATAGTCGATGTATTGTTTTGGACTCTCTCTCTCTTCCACTGTTATGGCTGGTTCATGCTTTATTGGGGAATATCATTGTTATTTTTATGCTTCTTTTATATTTGGAAGTTTTTGAATCAAGACATAAGTTCTATGCATTGCTTTTATGTATGATTGAGACAATTGTTGTAAAAGCTTGACTGAACCACATTGTTTATAAAATGATTTTATTTTTCTGCTACTTTATTTGTCTGTCTTGTAATTTACCTGCATCTTTTACCTAAAACGCTCCACCAAAGTTAAGGCATTCCCTTTGTGAGTGACCTTAACGGAGGTGGGGTGTTACAAAATCTGACTGAGGAGTGTAAGCCAAATCCCCTTTCTTTTTTAATTCCCATGATTTGATTCTTGTAATAGTAATTCAAAATAATGTCGCTTGGCAGATGAAGCTCTGATACCATAAAAGAGTTTGAATACTATTTTATTCAACACAGAAAAATGACTTGAATGAGTTTGTACAAATTGATACACTGTGAGACTACCGTGCCCTTATATATATATATATATATATATATATATATATATATATATATATATATATATATAGTGGCAAAGGCAATACAGGCTGAATAATACAAAATGAAATAGAAAATGGGCCAAGGCCCAGGCGGCGGTGCTCATCATATATAATATCTTTATCCAAACGTAACTAATGCCTTATTAGTATGATTCATTCAAAAACCTAGTCATGTGTTGATTCCACTTGAGTTATGGGTTCATTCTTGACTGTGACTTTTTTGAGATGATAATGCTGAAAGCTCATTGGTTATCTAATATTAGGAACAGTTGGAGCTAATACCGGTACGTTTTTTTTTAAATATTAACAAACTATTTCAGTTTTTGTGTAACACCCATAGACCTTTCCAGTGCACAGTTATGAGAAATCTTTCTCCATTTCTTATTCTTCTATTATTTTATATGTTGTTCCCATCTGTTTTTGCTTCCAGTTGTAATTGTTGCCTTCGCTTTACGCTTTATAATTTCAATCGGTTTTTATCAAATAAAATTTTGATAAATGAGTACTGCAAATTATTAAGTGAACAATAAATGGAAAAGTGATGCATGGCTCTATCAATGAAAGAGATTAAAGCTATTAGAGTTTAGATTTTATAAGGTCAAAACATAATTGTATCATAAAATTACTTATGCTAGTTTGTTAGACATTAAGCTGACTAATACGATACCATTAGCATAATAATAAATTATAGGAATTGCATTTTGTTAGACATTAAGTCGGCCAATACTATATATATATATATATATATATATATATAGAGAGAGAGAGAGAGAGAGAGAGGGAGAGAGGGAGAGGGCTTGAGACTTGATACTCTTATGTATAGGCTATGTTTGTTATATATATTAATCACTTCTATGTGTTCTACAACATAGATTAATAACACTTATGATATGTGCATTATCACTGATATATTAATTGCCTCTATGTATTCTATAACAAATATTTAAATGAAGTAAATTAGTTTGTGTGGAATTTCTTTGAAATAACACAAATTAACATATTTTAATACATTTTCCAACCAAAGTGTATATTGCTAATATTAATTTATGAGCTCTTTAATTATACATAACATTTATGTCAATAATTATTATATTATAGTCCAATTTCAAAATTAATTCATCAGTGTGTGTCCAAAAAAAGGGCAGCTTCTCAAAAGGCAAAATGATGATTAGATAATAGTAGTAGCATAAAATAGAAAATAATACCAATCCCAGATGACAAAATGATCCTTATATTTATACTATGGAAGAGCCAACTAATTTTCATATAATATGTTTGTGTAAGGAACAGTGAAGTGCATGCCATAAAATCTAGAAGAAAGGTAGCAATAAAGACTTATAAAATCTGACGTTTTACAGTTGAGCATTCAATAATTTGTTTGCGTAGAAAGATGTGTGGAAGTTTATAGTGCTCTGAACATAATTTAACGTTAAAAATAAAGTCAACCATTAAGATGTGAACAAATAAAAGCACAAAGCCTGAGATGTTTATATCAGTTTTTCTCATATTAAATCCATATCAATTTAACTAATTCTTGTTCATTCTCATTAAGTTTAATTACCAAAGTTTGTCATGCACGACTAGAAACATGAATAATCACGGCTGACGCTTGCGATGGCTAGTGTCGATTAAAAAAAAGGCCGACGCCAGGCATCGCAAGCCATCGATTATCTAAATATACCCGCGAACCTCACATAAAACATTTCATTTCGCTTTTATCCCCCTCCGCGTGCCAAAACTGTAGCTCCAAGCTGGAATTCGCACTCCCATAAGCAACCACGCCGCCGCATCCGGTCGAAGCTCATCACCTCCATCTTCGTACTCCACTAATTTGTTGTTTATTCTCCTTCTATTCGTTGTTTGATTTATAAGGTATAATTTCCAATTCCTACTTTGTTCAGATTGGAGAATGGATTTCTAACTATGGCAAGGTATGAGACCACCTTCTAACAGCGTACCTCTAGAGAAAATACACTAGTATTCAACAAGAACATCTTGCAACCCTGGCTAAACATGACCGACCCCTCACTTCGATTGAGAGTACCAAATATATTGTCACCCTACGGTTTGGGCCCACCTGTTCCCGGGAGATACAGAAACGAAAGAAGAACAAATCAAAATTTCTCTAGATGGTGAAAATATACCCTAATATGGGTGTGACCTACTTAGCCATGCGACCTACCCGATTTTATACCATTTTCCGGTTGAAGAGGCTTAAGGTCATAACTGTCCTAAGACAGATCACATCTTCATTTAATTTGAATGCCACATCGTCATATCTGCCAAATCACAAATTGATTTCTCCAAAAATACTATGGGTATAAAGCTAAGAGAAACGAATTTCTCCGCCATCAATGTAAATATGTTTAAAGAGATCAACTTATACGATCTATTAGGTATACTATGTCTGACATTCGTCCATATAAGTTGTCCTGAGACTGGAAAAACCAAAGGCACTATTCTGTAAATCCATCTTAGGAAATTTCTACCTAGGATTGCTAGAACAGCCCTTGCATAACTCCATCATCAATCATCTTCGGCATATTTGATTCTCAACGCTTATTCCTATATAGAGTGGTTTTCAGATAATAAATCTGATCCCGGTCTCTCCGTAATGACAACGGAAAAATGGCCAAAAACTCTGATAGTCGGTTATTTAACTATCAAAGGAAAACATCCATACAACCAACAATCATATTTCCAAATGGAAATTTTACCAATCAGTCAATAAACAACACTGAGCCCTTTTTAATAAGTTTATCATTGGTTTATTCCTTTCTTAATTTACCCTTTTCCCATATTTCTCCTAGATATTTCTTAAAACCCTTTTATCCCTTTTTTGATTCTCGGAAAACATTTCCATCCATTATAAACTACTTATTTTCTATATTTCATATTCCTTATTAACATCAGAAAACATTTCCATATATTCGCAAATTCTTATTTTCTAAATTTAGAAAATATATGTTATTAACATTGAAAACATTTCCATTCTTATAGACACATCACTATTCTTCCACATTCATAAGTTCTTATCCATATTCATTAGTTCTTAACCGTAAACTAGTAAGAGAACAACTCCCTAAATATCAACCCCGAAGGCCGAAACCAACATCAGATCAACACTCAGAATGTGATTCAACTTAACTAATCTCTAGTCAGTTTCTAATTTCCTTAAATCCATTTCTAGACTTCTTATTGACAACAACATTTCATTTTCGATATTTAGAAAACATCTCTGATTATGTTTGGAAAACGTTTCAAAAATCCATTTATATATATTTAAACGAACAATGTATAAAACATTGATTATAACGATAGTGTTATAATACCTATTTCCAAAATATCAAAATTTAAAATATAGCTTTGATTCTTTATTTGGAATAAATAATAATATTTAATTAAATAAATATTCATGAAAACGGAAAGTAACTAGTACTTTCCCGAATTTGATATAGTCGAATTCAACGTATGACTCTCTTTTTAATCATCTCTATTCGATCGATGTTCCGAAAGTCAGAATAAAACCACCATTTCAAGTCAACTCAATTTCTAATTTTTTTTGAATTTATCAGTTTCCTTTATAACCATTTCAATTTGAAAACGTTTGCTATTAAATCATTATTCACTTTAAAACGTGAATATTATTTCTTTATAGAAACTGGACTCATTTTATTAAAACAAATCTTGATTCAAATGGTAAATACCATTATGGGTTAAAATTCCATTTATCGAGTTATTTTATAAATTCATATTCCACTTCATTTACAAGTCAATTTCTTCTTAAAGTTTATAACTTAATCTTGATTACATCTTCGATTTATGAATTACTGATTTCAAATCAAATAGTAATTATCTTGTTAAATTCAAAATTTATATAATATATAATTTATAAAAATAAATTATATTTATAACATTCGACATAGTCGGGTCCTAGCCATAAATTCTTATGGATTCATCTCCATTCTATTTATATTTCGAACGTCGAAATAATTTCATCGTTTTCTTTTTTACGATCGATTCTCAATTTCTTTTTTCCATTTCACTCTAGAATTAACATTTCTAAATTATCCAATGAAAATTATTCCACTTCATTTATAGATATCATTTAAAAATTAAACCATTTGTTTTATGTTACTAAAAATAAGTTATTATATTTTAGTCCAATTTTTTTCTTTTTTAAAAATAATTTCCCTCTTTAACAACCCAAATTCTTTCCATTTTATTTGAATATATTATTATGGTATTTAAGTACCAATTATCTCATTGTCAATGTTATTCATACATTCTAGACACACAATAATCAACCACAGATTATTTTTCACATCATATAATGCAATATATGAAAAACGACAATATAATTATTGAGGAATCCAGTTGTAACCCTCCAACTCTTTCCCTGCATCCACAGATATTAATCAATATAAATAACACTAATTTCATATGAATATGAAATATTAAAATAAATAAAAATTAGTATTTAAACAGCGACATCATATATATAACTATCAACCAATTTATTTGTAAATCATCCAAACAACCATGCCACAACATTCAATCATTATTTATCAGTTCTAAAATATGTTTATAAAATTATAAAACTGGATAGAGTTAGTGAGTTTACTCACATTGGTCGTTAATCGTTAAATAATGAGTAACAGTCGATAGATCTGATCAGGTATTTAATTCTGCCATAAATTGTAATGTGCTCCAAATCAGTCCAAACTAATTCCATTGTGTAGATTGTGATCATGCGATCCCAACGGATCAGACCGTTCGTAAAACTAACAATGTAGGTGCGAGATATGATGTTAGTATGTTTGTATACTAATTTAAATTAAAATAAAATTTAATTCTTATCAAATTGGGCCTCACCGATGTTAATGGTCCAACACCATGTTGAAACCCACCAGCGCTCCAATGTATTTCCTCCTCCTTCCCACTAACACAAAAGAAATTCCGCGCCGTATCTCCCCATAAATTGTTGAACCGGTTTTATTTCCTACGCTAGCAACATATTTATTTATTTGGGCTTTCACTATGTCTCATCCCATCAATACATTTAAAAACCCATGCCCCTTTAATGTCGTGCCTTCTTTCTTCTCAGTTTTCAAACCAGCGAGCTCCAGTTATTTCCACCATTACTGCACCTATTTTTGCATTCCCTTTTTCACGTTGTCCCATTTATTTTTGAAATTAAAAATGCCATTTCTCTCCTCTACTTAAACTGATCATCTCCATCCCCATAAGATAACATTCGAACCCTCTCATGTTTCCTTGCTGTTGCTGCTCCACCAAATCGCATGTCAATTTCTCTTCCTTCCTGCGTCCTTTACATTCCATGAACCCAGATCCGCTCCTCCCCCTTCTTCTCCAAAACACACTGCTCTTTGTTTTTATTTTTTAAACTGCTTGCACATGTCCATGCCCTTTCACTGCATACCCTCATTGTCGTCGCTTTCTGACCGACTGTTCGTCCTCCTTGGACCACCAGCACCATTCACGCGCTCGAACAGGGCACAGGTGTCGACCCACTTCACTGACTCTTCCTTGTTATACACGCACAGATTCTATTTTCCTTTTGCCCCTACGTTTTGATGGAGGCATGCTCATATGTCCAGAGAATAACAGTGGCTTTGCAAATCTCATGTTGTTTGTAAGAAACAAATGAAAAATGCTATTGCCTTTTTATTTTCCTAGGAAGAAAACGTAGGTCCCTGGTTGCCTCTTTTATATGAATCTGGGTTTTGTATTCTTCTCCACTGTCTTGTGCGTTTTTGTTTTTACATGAAGAGGAGCAGCTGGTTTGAAATGAGATGGCTTCGATTTGTAGGTTTGGTTTGCAGAAATGACAATGTCGAGCTAAAATCTTTGTGTAGTGTTTCAGTGTATATTTATAGAGCGATATATACACTGGAATTAATTTTTGAAGACATTGATAGTTTTGTGTTTAATTTTCTGAAGAGAAATAAAAAAGAACGATTGCCTATATTTACAGTTTTAGATACGTGGGTGCCAAGGATAATGGTATGCGTAGACCTGCTGATTTAGGCATGAGGCTTGGGTAGGACTTTTGCAAAGTATGGATAGGTCTGCCGTGAATATACAGTTTAATATATATATATCGGATTATGGGAGAAAAATAAAACACAAGGACTACGTTTTTGAAGGGATGGCGTATGAGACTTGATAGGGAACGAACTCAAATAATATATATATATATACATACATATATATATATATTGTATGTTAAATTCTGGACTTACAGTTGTTTATGCAGAAAGGTTCAGCCAAAATTAGACATAGGTATTTGCTCGATTTGATTAGAGTAAATTTTCATGTATCTTTTATTTAATTGTTTTAGGACGTGTGGAAGCCCGTATCCATGTTTTGCTGTTGATACAAGAATAAGGTATGCATATGGCATCTTCGGTTGGCACCTTTATGGTCTACAGTCTTGATTTGTGTAACACCCTGCATTTTTAATATAATTAAAAAATGTACAAATATGTGTATATGCATAGATAGGTAAATAATGGTGATGTATAATGAAAATTAATTAATATATGGAAGAGAAGGAAAGATTAATTCAATACCAGTGTGTGTAACGGAAAAGACAATAAAATAAGGATACTTAATTTAAATATTAGGAATTAAGTAAAACGGACATCACCATTGCGTTCGTCTCGGAATTCTGCTTGGAATAGAGTCCAAGTTTAAGTGAATCGGACTCCATATGAAACAGTTATGGCCTTTAGAAGATTCAACAAAAATTCAAAACAGTTCGAAATTCGACCCAGGCAGCTGAGCGGGAAATTTCCCGCCAAAACTAGGCAGGTCGACCTGAGGGTCAGGTCGACCAGGAGGTCGACCTGGGGGTCGACCTACCCCTAGGGAGGTCGACCAGAGGGTCGACCTATCCCCAGATCTGGGCGATTTCAATTCCTGTGACGTGTTTTGATGTGCTGTACGGGTCGGATGGCTTCTAGCTCAATCTAAGGGATCAAAAACAGTCTCTAAACCTACAAATACATAGCAAGACCTAACCCTAATTCATAACAATTCCTTAAGACGCCTCCATGCCGCCAAACTTCAACCAAACATGGTCGCCGCCCAAAAACTCTAAATTATATTGCAAGTTCTTCATCAACTTTGGAGTTTAATCAAATCAAGTAGCAAAGTTCTTCATCAACAATTCATGCTCTTCACCAACAATCAAATAAGAAGATTAAATCAGCGTTCTACATCAAAAAATCGTTTATTTTCCCCAATCCAGTCAAGGTTAGTGGAATTATAATAAACTTGTTGTATAATAGTATTATTATCATTCATCATTCCCAGTTATAAATTCAATTCGAGATTCATGTTATAATAATTGTTTTTTTATTCTCCTTCCCCTTATTATTTTGGATCTAGGTTATCTCGAACCCAGACGAAATCTTATTATACATACGTATGGTTGGAATATGGGAATATTGGGCATAATCTATTATATGCAGTCGAGGAATATAATCTGTAATTTGGGGTTTGTGGCATAACGATTATTATTGCAAATATTGGGCATAATCTATTTTATGCAGTCGAGGAATATAATATGTAATTTGGGGTTTGTGGCATAACGATTATTATTGCAAATATTGGGCATAATCTATTTTATGCAGTCGAGGAATATAATCTGTAATTTGGGGTCTGTGGCATAATGATTATTATTGCAAATATTAGGGTAATTGGCAAAGTATATATTGATATTATTCAAGGAAATAAGGGGAAAGGATCGTGAAATTGGTAATTTGGAGTAACTTATGCGAAGGGTAAATAAAGTTTGAATAGGGGATTTGGGGAAAATGATTTAAAGATAAAAATCCTAATTTGGTGAAGAAATAGGTAAACTAGAAACCTAATCGGAATTGGATAAATTTGGGTTTAATCTGTCTCATGTAATTGTGAAATCTAATTCAAAAACCTGAAATTTGAGGCATAAGTGTTTTAAT
This sequence comes from Allium sativum, assembly GCA_030737875.1. Lineage (NCBI taxonomy): Eukaryota > Viridiplantae > Streptophyta > Magnoliopsida > Asparagales > Amaryllidaceae > Allium > Allium sativum. The sequence goes on from CM060912.1 coordinate 102,935,937, forward strand.
TAAATTTGGGTTTGATTGGTTAAAGAAATGGGAAGTTTAGAAATATAACATGAAAATTGACACTAGTGGCATAACAAGAACATGAACATATTTGTGAATTCGTTAATAAGCTAAAGATGAAACATGGCTAACTCGAGGTTAGAATGAGTTTGCAGCGTAATTCTGCCCGGAACCGCCCGGCATATCCGATGGCCACAAACAACAGGGTCTAATGTGAGAAGTTAGTCATAACGTGCTTGAAACCCGAGGTTAGATTGAGTTGTGGTGTAATCCTGCCCGGAACTAACCGGCATATCCAGTGACTGTAACAATAGATCTAATGTGAGAGGTTGAGCATTAATAACTAATTAATGCTAATGAAACATGCTAGTATGGTAAGGTTAAGTCCACTTGAAATGCTAGATAACACTTAACCAATTTGACATGATATATAGGTAGGTTAAGTCAACATGAACTGATAGATAACACTTAACCAATTTGACATGATATATGGGTGGGCTAAGTCAATGTGAACCACTAGATAACATTTAACTAATTTGACTCAATATATGGGTGGGTTAAGTCAATGTGAACTGCTGGATAACACTTAACCAATTTGACATGATGCGTGGGTTGAATTGAATACGTCATTGGGGGTTAAGTCAACTTGGACACATGGGCAAACTTAACCAATATAACAGTATCAAAGCAAGGAAAAGTGGGGAATGATAAGATTAAATAATAGATAAACTTATCCTAGGGATATGAAATGAATATGACTTAAGATGTAATACAAGACTCGAAGGGTGGGATGACTTATACCATGAAATAAGTTAATCTAAGCTGGAAATGTGGGAGAACACCCGCACACTATCATTTGATAGAGAGAACTTAAGTCATGCTTGAATTCATAGGTAAACCTTAGTTAAAAAGAACTAAGTAACAGAAACTAAGTATCAAACCTTGGTTAAGAGAACCAAGTAATAAACCTTAGTTAAGAGAACTAAGTAACAAAAACTAAGTATCAAACCTTGGTTAAGAGAACCAAGTAATAAACCTTAGTTAAGAGAACTAAGTAAATAACGATAAAGAGAACTAAGTAGTAAATCATAGTTAAGAGGACTAAGTTGTAAACCTTAGTTAAGAAAACGAACGATTAAGAGAAACTAAGTAGTAAACCTTAGTTAAGAAAGCGAACGATTAAGAGAAACTAAGTAGTAAACCTTATTTAAGAAAACAATGATTCAGAGAAACTAAGTAGTAAACCTTAGTTAAGAGGACTAAGTAGTAAACCTTAGTTAAGAAAACGAACGATTCGGGAAACTAAGTAGTAAACCTTAGTCAAGAAAACCAAGTAGAAAACGAGGAGGAGCGAACATCCATCTAATCATGAAGAAGGCTCCAACGGTCTAGGTTACGAAGCACGCGACTTCGAGGGGACGTGAGGGTACTCTTGGTATCCCTCTGTGAGGTTGCGGATGATCCTCCTGGGCTCACAGAGGTTAAGGTCCGCGTTAGAGGAACCAAGAGTATGCCTTGGTTGCAATATAAGCAACCTAAAGACTAGGATGGACCATCGTGAGGAGTGATATCTTGTTTAGCCCTGTGATAGAACATCGTCGTCTACCTACCATAATGAGTTAATCGAGTACGTGTAGCACAAAGGCAAAGAACTCCAACAGACCATATACTTGCTATCTAGTTATGGGTGAGGTTTAGGTATGTGGGGCATAGGGGGCCTGCGTATAGTTCTCATTTTTGATTTTCTTGGGTGCCTTTCATTAGTTGAGGGAGGGGTCAAGTGGGACCATAGCCACACACAGATAAAAATAGACCTTAGCATCTGCGTCGGTAGATAACTTAAAACTCCCGACCAAGTCCATTTTCTTGATTAGCCCTGCTACGGGATTCGGGTCGCACATATAGAGGACGTGTGCAACTAAACATCGATAAAGATTCACGACACATACGTAGGGAAAGCCTAGTAACATATATCGCTCTGGGTAGTGTGTCCTAGACCAGGGGGCACCGTTCGATAGGTAGCATAATCCCTAGTTGGACCTAGGTCACGTAAACTCTGAATCCGAGAAGCGTTCAATAGGTAGCATAAACCCCAGTGGCCCTGGGCAGCGTAAACACTGGTTGAATCTAGGAAGCGCTCGATAGTAAACCTTAGTTTAGATCTAGATGATACACGGAATCTAGTAAGATCGAGAGTGGCAGTCCAGAAAATTTCGAGAATGGGGGCACTACACTAAAGTAGTATAGATTTACATGATGAAGCCCGTACGACATACGGCAAGGGACTGTATTTATACATGGAAAGGATTAGACGAGTTGGGGGTACCTACATATACGTTGTATTAGGTTAAACTACTAGTGGGACATGAGTATAGCCTAGAGAGCTAATATCGCAAATAACCTAATAAGCAAGAAAATATAACTGAATGGTATATGTAGGATTATACAGAAGTTTATTCTAAGTCCAGTCACCAGAACTTATGTTCTGACCCCCTCCTCATTACATACTTCCAGGTTAGGTTCATGACAGAGATGGTATAGCTTTGGATACTGGTTAGACAGTATGATATATAAGGTAAAGCTATTTTTGAATATATTGTATTTTAATTCAATCCGCTGTGAGATGCTTTACGAGTTCTGACATGTTTCTTTATCTCTGTCTTTTTCTGCAGGATACCAGAGCACCAACTCGGGTCTCGATGTATAGAATTTGAAAAATTCAGTCTGTCGGAATCTGGGTTGTCACATCTGGTATCAGAGCTTCGGTTTAGTGATCTTAGGAAGATAATGAGTGAATGTATTTGTATTTTCTGAAATATAATTATATTATATATATATAAACCTAAATCCATATAGTAGCCCACTAGACATGAAAAGAGTTGGGATATCTAGTTTGTACACTCAAAGAATGAACATAGGAATTTGGAAACCATTAGGTGGTTGGAAAAGTGTACAATATGACTTTAAGCTAGAGAAAGAAAAGTATCTCATAGGATGGAAACTGAAATATTAGTATTTCAGATTAGTGGGTTTAGAAATGAAAGCTTAGAAACTAGAAAAGTTTGAAATATGGAAAATGGATTAGGAATATATATAGTTAAGAGAATTGAATTCGTGAAAGTTCCTAGGAAAGCCTAGTTGAGTTGAAGACCCGCTTTGAGTCTAACCCAATGATAAACTTTTAAGAACCTGAATTTGTACAAGGATTTGTGGTATTTTCCAAGATTTAATCTTAAAAGTATTTTGTTAAATGCATGTTGGGTTTTAAAGTAAAGTGGGGTATATTGTGTAAAACAATGATATCTTGTTTTAAAAGAATTCTCTCATAAAAAGGTGCATATTATGGAGCATAAATAGCTCGCTAGTTTTCATATATGAAAAGAAGTTTTGAAATTTTATTTTGTTGCAAATAAATTTTGATTATTGATTTACGAAGAAATTTTGTTGGGTGGACAAAATAAGTTGTAGGAATAGAATAGATGTATGCACCTTATAGCGAGTAGTTAAATTAACATTGTAATTAGAAACAATGTAAGCCCGATAGTTATCCTTGCCTACTCCAGCTTTGTGATTTGAAAAAAAAAATGTTTTGCATTTTTATATTGTGACATGTTTTTATGGTTTGGCTTAAACAAGTTTTGGAGAAGAAAATAAAGTTTTAACACTTTTAACTTTTGAAAGAAAAATGTAATGAAAAGAAAGGAGGCCAAACCATGTTTTAAAGAAGAATGGAGTAGGTAAGGATTAGTGCCTAGAATAGAACGAGAGAAAGTTAAAGCTATGAATTAAACAATTGGAACCAACTAGAGATTGGTTGAGTTGAGTGATTCTTTGAGTGTCAATCCGATGTTGATTTCGGTTTTCGGGGTTAATATTTAGGGAGTTACTCTCTTGCCAATTTACAGTCAGGGACTGGCTAATATTAAACTAATGGAAAATTTCCCATAGAATGCATAAGCATTGAGAAACCTAGGTTTGTTGCTGGAGAAAAAAAGGATAGGCTAGTAATACACAACAAGGACTAGTAGTGACTACTAAGTAGTAAAGGGCAAGTAAGTGGGTAGATCCTGTTTTGTGGACTCACAATTGTCTGAGATGACAAAGTCCTAAGATTCTTGGCCCATAGTAGTAGCTGTGTAGGATACTGTTTGAGTTGAAAACAGAAAAAGCTTATTTGAAATAATAAACTTAAGTAATTGGATTAAGTCAAATAAGCTAAGAAAGAGAAAAGCCTACCTAACAAGAAACAAGAAATTCAGTAAGGCAACAAATGTGATAGGAAAAGAAAATGAAATTCTAAAGAAAAAGATGAATAAATATGAAAATTTTCCAAGATAAGTTGAAAAAGAGAAGAAAATTTTCTTATGTGGTTGTGCTTGGATAGGAAAATAGGAAATCTTCATAGAATAGTCATATAAAAATCCAAGTACGATTAGAAAAGAAAAACCGATGATGTGAATTTTTCCGTTTTATATCTTTTCGTAACATAAGGAAATCGAATTTGGTAAATTAGATTTTTCTAAATTTCGAATTTGATGATGGATGGTAGGGTTTTGGATGCGACAATTGGGTGAACTATGCTCTTATTTTATAAGAGTATGGGAAAACTTGGATGAAAAATATTTTGATTTTTAAAGAATATTGCATTCATATAGAACTGCAAGTATATTGAGGATGTGAGCATCTTGTTTTGAAAGAGTTTTTTAAAAATTTCATACATATAGATGGATCCAAATTAGGCATACATACTTTACTATGATGTATCTCACTTTGCACATGGGCACAATGTTTGCAACAATTGGATGCACACTTGATGGATGGATATTGCGAGGGATTATCTATTTTACTCTTATCGAATTTCGGTGATGAAATTCTTTAAGGGTGGGAGAATGTAACACCCCGCATTTTTAATATAATTAAAAAAATGTACAAATATGTGTATATGCATCGATAGGTAAATAATGGTGATGTATAATGAAAATTAATTAATATATGGAAGAGAAGGAAAGATTAATTCAATACCAGTGTATGTAATGGAAAAGACAATAAAATAAGGGTACTTAATTTAAATATCAGGAAATAAGTAAAACGGACATCACCATTGCGTTCGTCTCGGAATTCTGCTTGGAATATAGTCCAAGTTTACGTAAATCGCACTCCGTATGAAAGAGTTATGGCCTTTAGAAGATTCAACAAAAATTCAAAATAGTTCGAAATTCGACCCAGGTAGTTGGGCGGGAAATTTCCTACCAAAACCAGGCAGGTCGACCTGGGGGTCAAGTCAACCAGGAGGTCGACCTGGGGGTCGACCTACCCCTAGGGAGGTCGACCTAAGGGTCGACTTATCCCCAGATCTGGGCGATTTCAGTTCCTGTGACGTGCTTTGATGTGCTGTACGGGTCGGATGGCTTCTAGGTCAATCTAAGGGATCTAAAACACTCTCAACACCTATAAATACATAGCAAGACCTAACCCTAATTCATAACAATTCCTTAAGACGCCTCCGTGCCGCCAAACTTCAACCAAACATGGTCGCCGCCCCAAAACTCTAAATTATACCGCAAGTTCTTCATCAACTTTGGAGTTTAATCAAATCAAGTAGCAAAGTTCTTCATCAACAATTCACGCTCTTCACCAATAATCAAATAAGAAGATTAAATCAGCATTCTACATCAACAAATCGTTTATTTTCCCCAATCCAGTCAAGGTGAGTGGAATTATAATAAACTTGTTGTATAATAGTATTTTTATCGTTCATCATTCCCCAATTATAAATTCAATTCAAGATTCATGTTATAATAATTGTTTTTTTATTCTCCTTCCCCTTTTTATTTTGGATATAGGTTATCTTGAACCTGGACGAAATCTTATTATACATACGTATGGTTGGAATATGGGAATATTGGGAATAATCTATTTTATGCAGTCGAGGAATATAATCTGTAATTTGGGGTTTGTGGCATAACGATTATTATTGCAAATATTGGGCATAATCTATTTTATGCAGTCGAGGAATATAATCTGTAATTTGGGGTTTGGGGCATAACGATTTTTATTGCAAATATTGGGCATAATCTATTTTATGCAGTCGAGGAGTATAATATGTAATTTGGGGTCTGTGGCATAATGATTATTATTGCAAATATTGGGGTAATTGGCAAAGTATATATTGATATTATTCAAGGAAATAAGAGGAAAGGATTGTGAAATTGATAATTTGGAGTAACTTACGCGAACGGTAAATAAAGTTTGAATAGGGGATTTGGGGAAAAATGATTTAAAGATAAAAATCCTAATTTGGTGAAGAAATAGGTAAACTAGAAACCTAATCGGAATTGGATAAGTTTGGGTTTAATCTGTCTCATGTAATTGTGAAATCTAATTCAAAAACCTGAAATTTGAGGCATGAGTGTTTTAATTAAATTTGGGTTTGATTGGTTAAAGAAATGGGAAGTTTAGAAATATAACATGAAAATTGACACTGGTGGCATAACAAGAACATGAACATATTTGTGAATTTGTTAATAGGCTAAAGATGAAACATGGCTAACTCGAGGTTAGAATGAGTTTACGGCGTAATTCTGTCCGGAACCGCCCGGCATATCCAGTGGCCACAAACAACAGGGTCTAATGTGAGAAGTTAATCATAACATGCTTGAAACCCGAGGTTAGATTGAGTTGTGGTGTAATCCTACCCGGAACCAACTGGCATATCCAGTGACCACAACAATAGGTCTAATGTGAGAGGTTGGGCATCAATAACTAATTAATGCTAATGACACATGCTAGTACGGTAAGGTTAAGTCAACATGAAATGTTAGATAACACTTAACCAATTTGACATGATATATAGGTAGGTTAAGTCAACACGAACTGATAGATAACACTTAACCAATTTGACATGATATATGGGTGGGCTAAGTCAATGTGAACTGCTAGATAACACTTAACAAATTTGACTCGATATATGGGTGGGTTAAGTCAACGTGAACTGCTGGATAACACTTAACCAATTTGACATGACTCATGGGTTGAATTGAATACGTGATTGGGGGTTAAGTCAACTTGGACACATGGGCAAACTTAACCAATATAACAGTATCAAAGCAAGGAAAAGTGGGGAATGATAAGATTAAATAATAGATAAACTTATCCTAGGGATAAGAAATGAATATGACTTAAGATGTAATACAAGACTCGAAGGGTGGGACGACTTATACCATGAAATAAGTTAATCTAAGCTAGAAAAGTGAGAGAACACTCGCACGCTATCATTTGATAAAGAGAACTTAAGTCATGCTTGAATTCATAGGTAAACTTTAGTTAAAAGGAACTAAGTAACAGAAACTAAGTATCAAACCTTGGTTAAGAGAACCAAGTAATAAACCTTAGTTAAGAGAACTAAGTAACAGAAACTAAGTATCAAATCTTGGTTAAGAGAACCAAGTAATAAACCTTAGTTAAGAGAACTAAGTAAATAACAAGAAAGAGAACTAAGTAGTAAACCTTAGTTAAGAGGACTAAGTTGTAAACCTTAGTTAAGAAAATGAACGATTAAGAGAAACTAAGTAGTAAACCTTAGTTAAGAAATCGAACGATTAAGAGAAACTAAGTAGTAAACCTTAGTTAAGAAAACGAACGTTTAAGAGAAACTAAGTAGTAAACCTTAGTTAAGAAGACTAAGTAGTAAACCTTAGTTAAGAAAACGAACAATTCAGGAAACTAAGTAGTAAACCTTAGTCAAGAAAACCAAGTAGAACACGAGGATGAGCGAACATCCATCTGATCATGAAGAAGGCTCCAACGATCTGGGTTATGAAGCAAGCGGCTTCGAGGGGACGTGAGGGTACTCTTGGTATCCCTCTGTGAGGTTGCAGACGATCCTCCTGGGCCACAGAAGTTAAGGTCTGCGTTAGAAGAACCAAGAGTATGCCTTGGTTGCAATATAAGCAGCCTAAAGACTAGGATGGACCAGCGTGAGGCGGCGATATCTTGTTTAGCCCTGTGATAGCACATCGTCCTCTACCTACCATCTTGAGTCAATCGAGTACGTGAAGCGGAAAGGCGGAGAACTCCAACAGACCATATACTGGCTATCTAGTTATGGGTGAGGTTTGGCTAATACGTTTGTGGGGCATAGGGGGCCTGGGTATAGTTCTCATTCTTGGTTTTCTTAGGTGCCTTTCATTAGTTGAGGGAGGGGTCAAGTGGGACCATAGCCACACACATACAAAAACAGACTTTAGCATCTACGTCGGCAGATAACCTAAAGCTCCCGACCGAGTCCGTGTTTCTTGATTAGCCCTGCCACGGGACTCGGGCCGCACATATAGAGGATGTGTGAAACTAGACATCGATAACGATTCACGACACGTATGTGGGGAAAGTCTAGGAACATATATCGCTCTGGGTAGTGTGTCCTAGACTAGGGGCACCATTCGATAGGTAGCATAATCCCTAGTTGGACCAAGGTCGCGTAATCCCTGCATCCGAGAAGCGTTCAATAGGTAGCATAAACCCCAGTGGCCCTGGACAGCGTAAACTCCGGTTGAATCTAGGAAGCGCTCGATAGTAAACCTTATATTAGATCTAGATTAGACACAGAATCTAGCAAGATCAAGAGTGGCAGTCCAAACAATTTTGAGAATGGTGGCACTACACTAAAGTAGTATAGATTTACATGATGAAGCCCATACGACATACGGCAAGGGATTGTATTTATACATGGAAAGGATTAGACGAGTTGGGGGTACCTACATATACGTTGTATTAGGTTAACCTACTAGTGGGACATGAGTATAGCCTAGAAAGCTAATATCGCAAATAACCTAATAAGCAAGAAAATATAACTGAACGGTATATGTAGGATTATACAGAAGTTTATTCTAAGTCCAGTCACCAGAACTTATGTTCTGACCCCCTCCTCATTACATACTTCCAGGTTAGGTTCATGATAGAGATGGTATAGCTTTGGATACTGGCTAGACAGTATGATATATAAGGTAAAGCTATTTTTGAATATATTATATTTTAATTCCTTCCCCTGTGAGATGCTTTACGAGTTCTGACATGTTTCTTTATCTCTGTCTTTTTCTGCAGGATACCAGAGCCCCCAACTCGGGTCTCGATGGATGGAATTCGAAAATTTTGGTCTGTCTGAATCCGGGTTGTCACATCTGGTATCAGAGTTTCGGTTTAGTAGTCTTAGGGAGATAATGAGTGAACGTATTTGTATTTTCTAAAATATAAGTATATTATATATATAAACCTAAATCCATATAGTAGCCCACTAGACATGAAAAGAGTTGGGATATCTAGTTTGTACACTCAAGGAATGAACATAGGAATTTGGAAACCATTAGGTAGTTGGAAAAGTGTACAATATGACTTGAAGCTAGAGAAAGAAAAGTATCCCATAGGATGGAAACTGAATTATTAATATTTCAGATTCGTGGTTTTAGAAATGAAACCTTAGAAACTAGAAAAGGTTGAAATATGGAAAATGGATTAGGAATATATATAGTTAAGAGAATTGAATTCGTGAAAGTGCCTAGGAAAGCCTAGTTGAGTTGAAGACCCGCTTTGAGTCTAACCCAATGGTAAACTTTTAAGAACTTGAATTTGTAAAAGGATTTGTTGTATTTTCCAAGATTTAATCTTAAAAGTATTTTGATCAATGCATGTTGGGTTTCAAAGTAAAGTGGGGTATATTGTGTAAAACAATGATTTCTTGTTTTAAAAGAATTTTCTCATAAAAAGGGGCATATTATAGAGCATAAATAGCTTGCAAGTTTTCATATATGAAAAGAAGTTTTGAAATTCTATTCTATTACCAATAAATTTTGATTATTGATTTACAAAGAAATTTTGTTGGGTAGACAAAATAAGTTGTAGGAATAGAATAGATGTCTGCACCTTATAGCGAGTAGTTAAATTAACATTGTAATTGGAAACTAATGTAAGCCCGATAGTTATCCTTGGCTACTCCAGCTTTGTGATTTGAAAAAAAAATGTTTTGCATTTTTATATTGTGACATGTTTTTATGGTTTGGCGAAAACAAGTTTTGTAGAAGAAAATAAAGTTTTAACACTTTTAACTTTTGAAATAAAAATGTAATGAAAAGAAAGGAGGCCAAACCATGTTTTAAAAAAGAATTTAGTAAGTAAGGATTAGTACCTAGAATAGAACGAGAGAAAGTTAAAGCTATGAATTAAACAATTGGAACCAACTTTGCCTGAAATAGAACAAGAGAAAGTTAAAGCTATGAATTAAACAATTGGAACCAGCTGGAGATTGGTTGAGTTGAGTGATTCTCTGATTGTCAATCTGATGTTGATTTCGGTCTTCGGGGTTGATATTTAGGGAGTTACTCTCTTGCCAATTTACAGTCAGAGATTAGCTAATATTAAACTAATGGAAAATTTCCCGTAGAATGCATAAGCATTGAGAAACCTAGGTTTGTTGCTGGAGGAAAAAAAAGGATAGGCTAGTAATACACAGCAAGGGCTAGTAGTGACTACTAAGTAGTAAAGGGCAAGTAAGTAGGTAGATCCTGTTGTGTGGACTCGCAATTGTCTGAGATGACAATGTCCTAAGATTCTTGGCCCATAGTAGTAGCTGTGTAGGATGCTGTTTGCGTTGAAAACAGAAAAAGCTTATTTGAAATAATAAACTTAAGTAATTGGATTAAGTCAAATAAGCTAAGAAAGAGAAAAGCCTACCTAACAAGAAACAAGAAATTCAGTAAGGCAACAAATGTGACGGGAAAAGAAAATGAAAATCTTAAGAAAAAGATGAATAAATATGAATTTTTCCAAGATAAGTTGAAAAAGTGAAGAAAATTTTCTTACGTGGTTGTGCTTGGATAGGAAATCTTCATAGAATAGTCATATAAAAATCCAAGTACGATTAGAAAAGAAAAACGGAGGATGTGAATTTTTCCGTTTTATATCTTTTCGTAACATAAGGAAATCGAATTTGGAAAATTAGATTTTTCTAAATTTCGAATTTAATGATGGATGGTAGGGTTTTGGATGCGACAATTGGGTGAACTATGCTCTTATTCTATAAGAGTATGGGAAAATTTGGATGAAAAATATTTTGATTTTTCAAGAATATTGCATTCATATAGAACTGCAAGTATATTGAGGATGTGAGCATCATGTTTTGAAAGAGTTTTTAAAAATTAGCATACATATAGGTGGATCCAAATTAGGCATGCATACTTTACTATGATGTATCTCACTTTGCACATGGGCACAATGTTTGCAACAATTGGTTGCACACTTGATGGATGGATATTGCGAGGGATTATCTATTTTACTCTTATCGAATTTCGGTGACGAAATTCTTTAAGGGTGGGAGAATGTTAACACCCCGCATTTTTAATATAATTAAAAAAATGTACAAATATGTGTATATGCACAGATAGGTAAATAATGGTGATGTATAATGAAAATTAATTAATATATGGAAGAGAAGGAAATATTAATTCAATACAAGTGTGTGTAACGGAAAAGACAATAAAATAAGGGTACTTAATTTAAATATCAGGAATTAAGTAAAACGGACATCACCATTGCGTTTGTCTCGGAATTCTGTTTTAAATAGAGTCCAAGTTTACGTAAATCGGACTCCGTATGAAAGAGTTATGGCCTTTAGAAGATTCAACAAAAATTCAAAACAGTTCGAAATTCGACCCAGGCAGCTGGGCGGGAAATTTCCCACCAAAACCAGGCAGCTCGACCTGGGGGTCAGGTCGACCTGGGGTCGACCTATCCCCAGATCTGGGCGATTTCAGTTCCTATGACGTGTTTTGATGTGTTGTACGGGGTCAGATGGCTTCTAGGTCAATCTAAGGGCTCTAAAACACTCTCAACACCTATAAATACATAGCAAGACCTAACCCTAATTCATAACAATTCCTTAAGACGCCTCCATGCCGCCAAACTTCAACCAAACATGGCCACCGCCCTAAAACTCTGAATTATATTGCAAGTTCTTCATCAACTTTGGAGTTTAATCAAATCAAGTAGCAAAGTTCTTCATCAATAATTCATGCTCTTCACCAACAATCAAATAAGAAGAATAAATCAGCGTTCTACATCAACAAATCGTTTATTTTCCCCAATCCAGTCAAGGTGAGTTGAATTATAATAAACTTGTTGTATAATAGTATTATTATCGTTCATCATTCCCCAGTTATAAATTCAATTCAAGATTCATGTTATAATAATTGTTTTTTATTCTCCTTCCCCTTTTTATTTTGGATCTAGGTTATCTCGAACCTAGACGCAATCTTATTATACATACATATGGTTGGAATATGGGAATATTGGGAATAATCTATTTTATGCAGTCGAGGAATATGATCTATAATTTGGGGTTTATGGCATCACAATTATTATAGCAAATATTGGGCATAATCTATTTTATGCAGCTGAGGAATATTATCTGTAATTTGGGGTTTGTGGCATAACGATTATTATTGCAAATATTGGGCATAATCTATTTTATGTAGTCGAGGAATATAATCTGTATTTTGGGGTCTGTGGCATAATGATTATTATTGCAAATATTGGGGTAATTGGCAAAGTATATATTGATATTATTCAAGGAAATAAGGGGAAAAGATCGTGAAATTGGTAATTTGGAGTAATTTACGCGAAGGGTAAATAAAGTTTGAATAGGGGATTTGGGAAAAATGATTTAAAGATAAAAATCCTAATTTGGTGAAGAAATAGGAAAACTATAAACCTAATCGGAATTGGATAAGTTTGGGTTTAATCTGTCTCATGTAATTGTGAAATCTAATTCAAAAACCTAAAATTTGAGGCATGAGTGTTTTAATTAAATTTGGGTTTGATAGGTTAAAGAAATGGGAAGTTTAGAAATATAACATGAAAATTGACACTAGTGGCATAACAAGAACATGAACATATTTGTGAATTCGTTAATAGGCTATAGGTGAAACATGGCTAACTCGAGGTTAGAATGAGTTTGCAGCGTAATTCTGCCCGGAACCGCCCGGCACCCAGTGGCCACAAAAAACAGGGTCTAGTGTGAGAAGTTAGTCATTACGTGCTTGAAACCCGAGGTTAGATTGAGTTATGGTGTAATCCTGCCCGAAACCAACCGGCATATCCAGTGACCACAACAATAGGTGTAATATGAGATGTTGGGCATTAATAACCAATTAATGCTAATGACACATGCTAGTATGGTAAGGTTAAGTCAACATGAAATGCTAGATAACTCTTAACCAATTTGACATGATATATAGGTAGGTTAAGTCGACACGAACTGATAGAATACACTTCACCAATTTGACATGATATATGGGTGGGCTAAGTCAACGTGAACTGCTGGATAACACTTAACCAATTTGACTCAATATATGGGTGGGTTAAGTCAACGTGAACTGCTGGATAACACTTAACCAATTTGACATGATGCGTGGGTTGAATTGAATACGTGATTGGGGGTTAAGTCAACTTGGACACATGGGCAAACTTAACCAATATAACAGTATCAAAGCAAGGAAAAATGGGGAATAATAAGATTAAATAATAGATAAACTTATCCTAGGGATAAGAAATGAATATGACTTAAGATGTAATACAAGACTCGAAGGCTGGGAAGACTTATACCATGAAATAAGTTCATCTAAGATGGAAATGTGGGAGAACACCCGCACGCTATCATTTGATAAAGAGAACTTTAGTCATGCTTGAATTAATAGGTAAACCTTAGTTAAAAGGAACTAAGTAACAGAAACTAAGTATCAAACCTTGGTTAAGAGAACCAAGTAATAAACCTTAGTTAAGAGAACTAAGTAACAAAAACTAAGTATCAAACCATGGTTAAGAGAACCAAGTAATAAACCTTAGTTAAGAGAACTAAGTAAATAACGAGAAAGAGAACTAAGTAGTAAACCTTAGTTAAGAGGACTAAGTTGTAAACCTTAGTTAAGAAAACGAACGATTAAGAGAAACTAAGTAGTAAACCTTAGTTAAGAAAACGAACTGTTAAGAGAAACTAAGTAGTAAACCTTAGTTAAGAAAACGAACGATTAAGAGAAACTAAGTAGTAAACCTTAGTTAAGAGGACTAAGTAATAAACCTTAGTTAAGAAAACGAACGATTCAGGAAACTAAGTAGTAAACCTTTGTCAAGAAAACCAAGTAGAACACGAGGAGGGGCGAACATCGATCTGATCATGAAGAAGGCTCCAACGGTCTGGGTTACGAAGCACGCGGCTTCGAGGGGACGTGAGGGTACTCTTGGTATCACTCTGTGAGGTTGCAGATGATCCTCCCGGGCTCGCAGAGGTTAAGGATTGCGTTAGAAGAACCAAGAGTATGCCTTGGTTGCAATATAAACAACCTAAAGACTAGGATGGACCAGTGTGAGGCGGCGATATCTTGTTTAGCCTTGTAATAGCACGTCGTCATCTACTTACCATCCTGAGTCTATCGAGTACATGAAGCGGAAAGGCGGAGAACTCCAACAGACCATATACTTGCTATCTAGTTATGGGTGAGATTTGGCCAATAGGTTTGTGAGGGCATAGGGGGCCTGCATATAGTTCTCATTCTTGATTTTCTTGGGTGCCTTTCATTAGTTGAGGGCGGAGTCAAGTGGGACCATAGCCACACACAGATAAAAACAGACCTTAGCATCTGCATCGACAGATAACTTAAAGCACCCGACCGAGTCCATGTTTCTTGATTAGCCCTGCCACAGGACTCGGGCCGCACATATAGAGGACGTGTGCAACTAGACAACGATAACGATTCACGACACATATGTGGGGAAATTCTAGGAACATATATCGCTCTGGGTAGTGTGTCCTAGACTAGGGGGCACCGTTCGATAGGTAGCATAATCCCTAGTTGGACCTAGGTTGCGTAAACCCAGAATTCGAGAAGCGTTCAATACGTAGCATAAACCCCAGTGGCCATCGACAGCGTAAACCCTGGTTGAATCTAGGAAGCGCTCGATAGTAAACCTTAGATTAGATCTAGATAATACACGGAATCTAGAAAGATCGAGAGTGGCAGTCCAAACGATTTCGAGAATGGTTGCACTACACTAAAGTAGTATAGATTTACATGATGAAGCTCGTACGACATACGGCAAGGGACTGTATTTATACATGGAAAGGATTAGACGAGTTGGGGTTACCTTCATATACGTTGTATTAGGTTAACCTACTAGTGGGACATGGGTGTAGCCTTGAGAGCTAATTTCGCGAATAACCGAATAAGCAAGAAAATATAACTGAACGGTATATGTAGGATTATACAGAAGTTTGTTCTAAGTCCAGTCACCAGAACTTATGTTCTGACCCCCTCCTCATTACATACTTCCAGGTTAGGTTCATGACAGAGATGGTATAGCTTTGGATACTGGTTAGACAGTATGATATATAAGGTAAAGCTATTTTTGAATATATTATATTTTAATTCCTTCCGCTGTGAGATGCTTTATGAGTTATGACATGTTTCTTTATCTTTGTCTTTTTCTACAGGATACCAGAGCACCCAACTCGGGTATCGATGGATAGAATTTGAAAAATTCGGTCTGTTGGAATCCGGGTTGTCACAATTTGCCTTGTCCTAGGCTTGTAATAGTGTATAGAGTAGCATGCCTTGTATATTCATTAAACAAATATATACAAGAATGCTTAACTGTAACGAAAAGGGGACAGTAAGCATTCAAGAAAAATGGACGTGCATATGTTTGTGAAAATGAGTTTGTTGTCATGTGAAAGGTAGCTTGAATGTGAGGGAATGAATATATATATTTGTTATAAATGGTTTTGGCATTTGTTATGTAAGGCTTCATTCACAAAGGACTGTTATCGACAAAAATAAAAATACTGTTGTGACGAGCAATGTGCCACGATCCCAAAAATATAATAAAATAGACAAATTAATTTATTTTGTGAAATCCTAAAAATACTGATATAGGGTGCAGAAAATGTTGAACAAAATATCACATATTTTTCAAATTAAAAATTATGGAAAAAACTATAAATTAAATAGTAATACGTCTTAAAAATCTTGTCAAAATTCGAAACCATTGTTTAATTATATTAACTAATCTTTATGGCTTATAAACGATTCCATAGTGACTATTTGAAAATTCGATTTGGACATAACTCAAAATCTATAAGATGTAACCTCGATTTTCACTTCCATTAGAAAAATACAGTTTAATAGATACAAACGTTTCTTATTACGAAGAAATCCAACTTATAACGAATCATGTATATTCAGTTGAAGTTCAAAACTCAATATTACAAACTACCGCGACGTTACGAACTCGATTATAATTAATATTAAAATTTAATATGTTCACTGTCGTTTAAATAATATATTCGTTATTATAATTCAATTCTAAACTGAATTAAATATTTTAAATTATCTAATTCTTATAATATTGCAAATTCAACTAATTCCGACAATTTCGGTATTAAATATTATTATCCCATTATTTATATTAGTTAAATAATGAAAATTATTTAATTCAAATCATTTAAATTGCCAAATCACAATTCAAATAATTAAATAAATTAATTATTCGTCGTTAAAAATCCGGGACATTACAGATGACAATTTACCCAGTCGTCTAACAAATATGTAGATAAATTCACATGGATTGTGATGTAAACCCCATACGGGTATTGAGACGATACTTTTACACATCGCCCAAGTATACAAATATTAATAATTGTTTTGGTTGAATACCGCACATGGGTCTGGTGATGATATTTAATTCACATCTCCCTTGTGTTTAATTTGTATGTAACCCGATTGATTGACAGGCCGTTATAAGCGTTATTTAATTATTTGATGCCTATATAGTTGTAGATGAACTCTGGATGCGAATTGAATATTTAAAAGTTGTTTATAGCTATTACTGAATACATGTGATATATGAAATCCATATAATTAAAATTATATGGTAATTGATTGAGTCACATTCCAACTCGGAAATAATGAATATTTTAATATAATATTTAGCGAAAAATAAAAATTTAATTTTGATGTCCGGTTTTGGATGGACACGAAAATATTGAAATAAATGAAGCCGAGTTAAGTAGATATACGCCATTTTAACTTAAACGGATTTTTCTGTCGTTTTTATTCATTCTATAATGAATATCGAAAAGATTTGATTTTAAAATCTAATATGTTGAAAATATTATTATTTTGATATTATAATAATATAGATTGTACAATTTTGATTTAAACTTGAAATGGAAGTTGAATTCATTTTAAAATGAAATTATAAACGATTTATAAAATACGTTTTGATTGGAAATCGATGAAATATATTATATATATTTAAGTGGTTTGAATAGAACGTGTCGCGCAGCGACCGTTCGTGAATTTCGACCATTGAGTTTGAATTGACGTAACGGGAGATCCGACCATCGGATTCTCCTGAAACCGGACCATCAGGTTCGTATCGAAAACATCTTTTAAATGAATATATGAGATTTAAAATATAGTGGATAGATTTTTGAAATGTTTTATTCAAATTTGAATAAAAACAGTGTCAATGCAACTAAATGACCTGAAACGTCATTTAACTGAAGGGGACTATTTTTAAATGATTAAAAATTATGTTAAACCATAATAAATGATTTAAAAAGATTTTTGGATGAAATATTCAACTTTTATAAAGATAAAAGATATTTTTATTTGAATAATCTGTTTATCAACTTGAGTAAAGAACTAAAAGGAACTATATAGTTTTAATATAATCAGAATTTCAAACATATGAATTGGAAAGGATCTGAGTGGAAATAATCTTCAGAATATTGCAATATTGGATTCCATGATCATACAGATATCGTTGAGGAATTTGGAAGATACATATATTGTTATTCCCAATACAATATCTGTTGGTTTCAGAATTTGATATTGAATACAAATTGATATGGTTTCTATTTAGAGCCTTGTATTTAGTATCAAATTGGATTTTGGGTTTGTCCTGAATGGTATCTTTAATAATATTGTTCATTAACCTAGTGGAGAAAGGAATAAATCTTTTAATTAAGATTAATGAAGTTTTCCAATTAATAAACATAATTGGAATTAACTGAAAGTTGATTTTGGGTTCATTAAACCCAATTTATGGTGAAGTTATGATTTGGAATTTATAAATCTTTTAATTAAGATTTAATGAAATTTTACTAAAGTAAAGTTTTCTAATTTAATATATTAAATTGGAATTTGATTTAGTGATAATCGAAATGAGCTTCCGTGAAGGAAGACCGTTACTATTTATGGAATTTAAAAGGCTTTGCCGTTATTCCGTTTATAGTATTAGTCTGATATGGAAATTTATATCGATTATATACTGTTATGATTTCCGTGAAGATTCCATTTTAATGGAAGATGAGTTTGGGTCTATTGTGAGCGATGTTTTAAGCGGCATTCGTTCTTTAACCCACCTAAAGACATGATTTATTTCCTAAGATGAATAATCATTAAATAATGATTTTTGAAGGTTAAAACAAATTGGAGTTTTAATGAATCTTTGATTAGATTGAAATGTGAATGACATAATTAAATTTACCAAATTCAGGAAATGTTCAAGAATGGAGTACCACCAATTTTACTCCATGTGATAGTTAAATATTTGATTAGATTTGAACGTCAAATAGCAACTAAATTTACCGATAACACAACGGGTGTTAGATATGGAGTACTAGCAGTTTTGCTCCATGAGATGAATAGGTTGGGATTGAGATAATAAAATGAATGATTACTTCAGTAAGGCTCGTTAATCCCTACTAGTTGATAAACCTTGGTTTGGTTTAAGTTGTGAAAAGATATTATAAATCTTTTAAAATGATTTTCCAAGAATATTTGAATAAAAGAATATTCTGGATTGGAATGAGGCATATAATTTGTTTATATTTCACATGAGTATAAGATATGCTAGTTATTCAGAAAGACCGGGTATAACCCATTCTGAATAACTGATACGACGACTTAAAGTCGAAGATATGAAGATGATGGTTGAAGACCAGAGATCTTCACATTGTTGGGATGATTACTGATGTCATGATTGGACTGTACACCCAAGATGTAATGACCCGAAAATCCGGTCCAATTTGAGCTGACTAAATAACACAAGTCCAACCCCAAATTGCACTGGAAATTCAAGAAACTAATAGAAAGAAGATAGAGGGTGAGAATAGATAAGATAGAAACTTATAGAATAGAAGAAGAAGAAGAAGAACATCATCATCAGAGTAAATACAAAACTCACAGCGGAACGAATAAAATATAACATAAATTTTGAAATAAAACAATTATGTATACAATAGCACTTATCAGAGTACAACACTTACAACAACAGCGGAAATAATAATAGCTATAGAATCTTGAAGCCTCCTGCTCCAAGCTCCCCCAAGTGTATCTGTAAATCCCGACTACTTGACTGCCCGTACAAATTTAGGCACCCAAGAGTTTAGGGAAACAAAACAAAATAAACTCCGGGTCAGTCATGGGACTGGTATGAGTAAAACAGTTTAAAACGGTCTGAACAGGTAAACGATATCTCATAAGACCACGCCGTATAACGGAACGGGTTTTTCCCTTATGAGAATCCAAAATATCTTTATATCAAAAACCTTTTGATATTATAATAATGTCTATGTACAAATAGATAACAATCTAGCAGAAAACGCTTTCATCTCACGTTCTACATATAATATACAATCGAAACCGCAAGCACGTATTGGGTAATGGATTTCCAACTATGACAAGATATGGAACCACCTTCCGATCAGTGTACTCTAGGAACGATACACTGGAGTTCAACAAGAACATCTTGCAACTCAGCCACACATGACCGACCACTCATTTCGCTTGAGTGTATCGGATGTACATCACCAACGGTTGGGATCAGCAACCGTTCCCATATATATATATATATATATATATATATATATATATATATATATATATATATATCGGTCAGCATTGATAGATTAAAGAAGCAAATGAATATTCTCTATATAGGTGATTATACACCCTACTTCGGAACGACCGACTTAGCCATGTTGCCTGCCCGATTTCTGTCATTTACCGGATGTGAGGCTAAAAGCTACGCTTATCTTTTTCATATCGTATCTTCATTTACTTGGAATACCACATCGTCATACCCGCCAGATCATTATCGATTTCCTTAATGGTATCACGGGTATGAAACTAAGAGAAACGAATTCCTCCGCCACCAACGTAATACGTTGAAGAGATCAACATATATAATTCGTTAGGAATACTCTGTCAGACATTCGTCCATACAAGTTGTCCTGGGACTGGACCAACCGAAGGTACTATTCCGTACATCCATCCTAGGTAATCTTTACCTAGGACTTATACAATAGCCCTTGCCCTTTTCTCTGTCTTCAATATATTCAGCATATTTGATTCACAACGCTTATGTCAATACGGAGTGGTTCTTCGGATAAAAATCCAACCGGTCTCTCCATATTAACAACGTAAAATGGTCAAACTTTGATAGTCGGTGATTTAACTATCAAATGAAAACATGTCCGTGTACACACAACGATCTTACCTCCAAATGGAAATATCGATCCAATCATCAAACATATATATATATATATATTCACATTTCCTTATTTTCTATGTTTAGAAAATATACGTTATTAACACTAGAAAACATTTCCATAGCTTATTTACGTATCACTATCCTTCCACAACTATCAGTCCCTAACTGTAAACTAGTATGAGAACGATTCCCTAAGTATAAACCCCGAAGGCCGAAACCAACATCAGATCGATACTCAGGAAACCATTCAACTTACTAATCTCTAGTCAGTTTCTAATTTTTCTTAACTCTATTTCTTTAACTCTATTCGATTAACTCTATTTCTAAACTAATATCTGTTTTAACTTTATTTCGAATAACTATATTCGATTTAACTCCATTCGCTTGACTCTAGACCGCAGCGATCACAATGGTTACGCCTGATTCCCTCAGGAAACATCCGACCGCCGTAGGCTATCTGCAGCCCTGTGAATTACGCTAGCAGTCGTGCTGAATGGTAACTTATCCTGAATAACTATGTTTGACTAACTTCCTCGAATAAACTATATTTGATTAACTTCTATGAATAAACTATATTTGATTAACTTCTTATCGACTAACTCTTTCCTATCTCGTTAATTCCCTTTTATCCTATTTATTTTCTAAATAAATGTTCCTTTTACAATTCCATTTATTTTCTAAATAAATATTCTCCTTTATAATATCCTATGATTTTATAGATGCTTTATTTTCAAATTATTTCCTTTTATAAAATCGGTTGATTTTATAAAATTCCTTTATTTCAATATACATTGAAATATCCCTTTTTACATCCCAGGGTCTTTTTATGATATTTAAAATATCGAATAACAATGATCAATATCATTCAAACATACCAAATCAACAACAGATTTTATAGCACAACATATATCACAATATATGAAAACGGTAAATTAAATGTTGAGGAATCCAGTCGGATCCCTCCAGCCTATCTCCCTGCATCCACAGATGTTACACAGTATAATATACATCAAATTTCATTTCAATATGAAATGTTCTGATAAACAACATCAACATATATTTAACGGTTTATATATATATATATATATATAAATAGAGAGAGAGAGAGGAAGGTTCGGCTCCTCCTCTTATTTTACACGTGAGACTCCCCCTGAATCACAGCCGCACATCCACCTTTCTTTCTCTCTTTCCACTACACAATATTATTCTTTCTCTCTCTTTCCACTACACAATATAAAACAAAAGGTGGACGTGCGGCTGTGATTCAGGGGGAATCTCACGTGCAAAATAAGAGGAGGAGCCGAACCTTCCTCATATATATATATATATATATATATATTTGTGTATATATATAATTTCAACTAGTTGACTAGCGGTTCAACCAACCAAATCAACACACAACAGTCAACAAATGATTAACAGTTATAAAAATATAACTGTTCAGAGTTAGTGAGTTTTACTCACTTTGGCAGTTCATCGTTAAAGAACGATAAACTGTTATTTGATTTGAATCAAACACTTTATTTCGCCATAAACTGTAACGAACTCGGATTCACTCCCGGTCAGTCTCATTGTGTTGCTCCCGTCCATACGATCCCAACAGATCTTGTTTTGCTGAATTTCGTTCATGTATGACCCAGGTACGATCAATTAAAACAAATACATTCATTTATTTAAATTTAAACTAAATTAAATTAAATGATTTGGCTTTACCCTTTTGAACCAGCCTATTCCAAATAACCACCCGCTAAAACCTTTCTCCCTCTTCTAAAATCCGCTCTGCCATCTCCAGCTTCTTCACTGATTTCCGAAATCAAACTCCCATGTTCAACCATCTCCATTACCCTATTTTTATTTTATTTCCTTCTTTGGGCTTTATCGTTTTAAAACATCCCATCAACAAACCCTCGTGAAAATCAAAAGCGAAAATGCCTACAAACCCCACCGAAGTTCTTCTCTTAACCCATTCTTCCTTCCCATACCACAACCAACGCACTTGGATCTCCTTCTTCCAGTGTGTCATTCACGCAGCACCAAGCTGCTATAGTAAACATACGATTGAACCAAACATTCCTTGCTCCTGTATAAAGTTCCACCATCCCCTTACCCCACGAGACAGCTGCAGTAAAACCACCATCCTTCAGTTCATGACTTCGACAAATCCTTACAGTACCCACAAAAGTCGCAACATCTTTTTGTTTGAGAACTTCTCCAAAACCTCTCCTTTACAAACGCAACTACTGTTGCGGGAAAGAACCCACCAGTTTCAATCCTCCTTCCACTGATAAACTCAACACCTAAATCAGTAAAACAAACACCCTTTAGCACTCCAGAAAACCAACCAGAACTTCCCCATCTCCCAAATCCAAACTGCCGTATTTTTTTAACCAATTTCACCCCTCCCAGTTTACAAAAATCCGAACCCATTCACCATTACCATTTCAGGGAACCCACGAGCTTCCATCTTGTACTCGCGTCCCCGTTCTCGAGTTCCTCACGAGCAGCTACAGACATCGACAAAGTTTTAACCCAAAATCGCTCCGGCTTTTGCCGAGTTGCTCCTCTTCGAAGTCGGAATCTACATAAACACTCGAAATCACCTATCAATGCTTCTATTTCCTCAAATCGATTATCCCTAGATTTACGGTAGGTAAAAGCTGCGAACATAAGGGTGTTCGAACCCTTTGAAAGCTGTATCAAAATGAAGCGCATCCCTTCTTGAAACCGATCCTATATGTTTTGAGATTTATTGATTTTATTTGGATTTTGTTTTTGGATTATTGAACTTCCGTTTTCTGCTAAGGAAAAATGAGGATAGGAGCGGCAGATGTTTCGTTGACTTTGGAATTAGGTTTTAAGGGTTAGGGGGGTTATTTATAGGATTTTAAAATTAATTTTATATTGGTCGTTTGTCCTTTAAAAATCCCTACGATCACATACAACACCCAAAAATCACGAAATTGGACATGCAGTTACAGTTCGATATTGCGGTCCCAACGAAACTGGTTTCGTCGAATTCCGACTCCGTTTGCTCACACAGCGTATTTTTAACTATCAAAATACTGAATGTTTTTCACTCTAAAAATCTATACGCCCACATACTGACTTCAAAAATCACGAAAACTGAAATCTAACTATAATTTGACATTGCGGATCCAACAAAATTAGTTTCGTCGAATTCCGACTTCGTTTGCAAAAGTGGCTACTTTTAAAGCTTTGGATGACCCATTTAAATATATAAATATATTTAAATAAAATTAAATAAAATATTAATAAATTAATATTATCGTGTATATTCACATACGATTACCATACAGCTCCAGGGTAATTATATATTCGATATTCCAAGTCCAGGTTGAATCGATATTCAATTTATATCGAAATTCCCTTTTATAACGTATATAAAGCGTTGCAAATTATAAAGGAATTTCACAGCGACTTTTCTGAAATTTGATTTGGACGTAAATCAAAATCTTCATAACGAAATCCCGATTTTTTCTCTTCCACTAGAAATATATACTTCACCAGCTCCGTACGTTTCTTGTTTTACTGAAATCTGGCTTAAAACGAATCCTGTATATTCAGTTGAAGTTCAAATCGCCAAATCGCGAACTGCAGCGCCATTTCAAGCTCGATTTTAATTATAATATAATTATACGTTCAAACTGTCGTTATTTAAATATATTCGTTATTCTAATTCAATTCTAAACTGAATTAAATATCACAGATGATCCAGTTCACACCATATCGCCATTTCAGCCAATTCTGATTATTTCAGAATTAAATATACTATTTAATTTATTATTTAAATTAAATATTCACCATTATTTAATTCCACGACCATTAAATCCTTTAATTCACCATTTAAATAATTAATTAAATTAATTATTATATCGCTGAAAAATGCGGGTCATTACACAAGACAAGGTAACAAGTGTTGATCATCCAGACGTACTTAGAGATCGACCAGATATGCGAGGGCCTCTCTCCTGTATTGGACATATGGGACGAGGAATAAGGTGCCTTCAGTTTTGTTCAGACCCAGAATGGACTTACAAATGGATTGTATGTTTGACATTATATTTTATATTGTATTCTTTGATCTCTGATAAATATATATCTGTTTGGTGGCAGAGAATTTTTTCTCTTACTTAACACCCTTCTCTATAATGTACGAGCTTAGAGGTTATATATTAGTAGACATTAATGATATGGTATGGTTTGACAATATGGCATGCTAAGATGTAGTAATCAAAGATTATTGTTGAAAAGCATAGCTTTGTGGATGATGAACATAGCATGGCTGATATAGCATAGCTTAATGTGTCGAGACTAAGGGTACAGATGTTTCTTGGGGGATCCAGGCATAACCATTGTGTATCTAAGGTTCAAAGAAGGAATCTAGGGTCTGGAATCCCCGATAAGGGTAACTCCACTGAGCATGAAGGATTTGGGAGCCCGCTGAAGGTGACTCCACTATAGCATGAAGGATCCAGGATATCTGTGAGCACCCCAATAGAGGTGACTCCATTGAGCATAAAGGCTCTAGGATCCCACTAAAGGTGATTCCATTGTAGCATGAAGGATCCAGATTCTCCTCGAAAAAGGCAATGATTAGTGATGGTAAGAAAGCCCCGATCATTGATGGAACCCAAATTTCCAATACAAACCTTCGTGATTTTAATTGTAACCTATGTATGTAGTCGTGGTACACTATGTCTGCTATGATTGATATATTTTTCGTGAAGACGATATTTACACTATGCACTAATGATAATAAGTATAACGCATTTTTTGTTATTATAGGGTAAATCTTTATCCTCCTGTTTGCGTTGCATTATGTGATGGGATTGAGTCTTTTAATAGCTTCATTTTTCAAAAAGCATTTCGATTGGTTAATTATTGGTATTCATGTGGAGGAAACCCGTTATGCATTATACAACGTGGTCCCGTGATTTACCCAACTTTAAAAATAAAGTTAATAACTATTTTAGTTCTCACACCAGTCTTATGACAGACTCGGAGTTTATTGTTTCCACCTAACTCTGGTTGCCCATACTTTCCATACGGGCAGCTAATAGTTTTGGTTTCGTAGATTTTTCTTTTCACAGAATCTTGGATTACGGCTGGAGCTATACATGGAAGGCTTTGTATCCGTGTATTTCTTTCATTTGTGGTAGTTGTTGTTTTCCGCTTCACATTATATGCATGTATTTTATTTTCGGAGTTTGGTAATTTATTTGTACTCTGATATCTTGCACTCTAATGTAAATTGTTGTAATAATAATGAAATGTTCTCCTATTTGTGTTCTGGTGCATCGTGTTCTCAAAGAAGTCCGCCTTCTTGTTCGGTTTAGGCCGACCCTGAAGTTCGGGTCGCTATACGTGGTATCAGAGCTTTGGTTTACAAAGCTCGAGAACAAGACACATTAGAACCAAACGAGAGAATTCATCAAAGACAGGATTAGTAATATCCTATAAGAATGACTCGTTAGAGATAGGTTTAGTAATACCCTAGAATGAGTTTGAAAAGTGTTATTTAAAAAAAACGAATTTAATTTTGAAATTTATATCTTATTATAAGAATTTGCGTATTTTATTTGATATTTAATTAGGACAATCGAGTATAAGAAGATTTTGCATATACGTCTCGCGAACGTATATACGAAGTCTCAAATATATTTGGTAGATATATAATCAGACTCTAGTCACTCGGAGAAGATTCTGATGATAGGTGCACCATCATCCGTGTTTATGTTCGAGTTTCGAAAGTGGGATATCTATATGATTCCAATTGACTAGTGTGAGAACCTAAACATAGTTAGAGTTTATTGTTTGTGATTTGGCATTGAAAATATGATCTTTGAGTATATAAAAGTTGTATATTTGAAAAGCTAATCAACTAATTGATTGCTGGTTGTGATGTTTGATTATTAGTTTAACTAATAAAACCAATATGAAAATGGAAGGTAAAATAAACCAAATCAAATATAAAGTTGAAATGAACTGAAAATTAGTTCGAATTGGATGTGTTTGTGTGTGTGTGTGTGTGTGTGTGTGTGTGTATGCCTAACAGGTTATTGCGTGGAAACTAAGAAGAGGAATAAAATTGTATAGCCGACAAATAGGTACATATTTACTACATTCATTGGGTATGATGATTTTATGAGCCGACTGGTTAATCGCTTGGCATTTTTATTTTTATTTTGATATGTGGGAGCCTGTAGAGGCCATTTGTAGTTGTATCGATCAACACATACAAAGAAAGTTGTGACGAATTTTCCCAAAAATTTAAGGCGTTAGCCAAATTTTGAGAAATTAGAAATTTCTTAGAAACTGAAAAGTTGAAGAACTTGAGTCAAGCGAAGGTTGAGTTGGTTAAGTAAACGATCTTCAGTTTTATCTTCCTTTTCTAGGACGAAAGTTTTTAAGTGAGGGAGATTGTAACAACCCTGATTTTGGAACCAATTTAAAATTTTATTTTTAATTGATTTTAATGGATTTTTAATATTTTAAAGGATTTATTTTGATAATTAACGCCAAAAAATTTATTTAAAACGAAGTTAGAACGTATAAATTTAAAATTTAATTAAAACGAACTCGTAATAGCGCGGTAGTTTAAAATTTTGGTTTTGAACTTTAAATTAATATACATAATTCGATATAAGTCGGATTTCAGTAAAACCAGAAACGTTAGAATCTATTTAATAATATCTTTCTAACGACTGTGAAAAATTGAGATTTCATATTATAAATTGTAAGTTATGTCCAAATTAAAACTTAAAATATTCGCTATGGAATTTATTAATATTTTAGTATTATATATGCCCTTAAAATATCCATTTTGCAGACGACCTTCGTTTTCGATGAAATTAATTTTGTTAGATCCAGTGCGTCAAATTATTGTCATGTTTACAATTTCAAGTCAATTAGAATTCATATGTAAGTGTGGTAAATTTAAATGCGTGTTGACTTTCAGGTGTAAATTAAATAAGCTAGTTATAAGGCTATTTTTTAAACGGTCTCCAAATTAGACGAAATTAGTTTTGTTAGAACCGTATTTGAAAAATATCGCGAGATTTCAAATTTCATAATTTTTGGAGCTAGTATGTGGTTGTGGCAAATTAAAATGTACGTTCAAATTTAATATTTAACATTATATTGAGTTATATTTTAATTTTGAGAAAAACTAATCAAAACAACTGAATAAGCTTACGAAACATATTCCATTGGGTCGGGAATAGGGGTATTTGGCTAGGGGTGACAGCCGTTGCTGTTCGTTTGGAGTTCGGAATGTTAAACAAGTAATTAGAGAATTAAATATTATTAGAAACATTATATAAATAGCCATTTCTCTCTAAACCCTAATCTCCACTATAGTAAGCCGCCACTTTCATTTTCAATGGCCTGAACGATCCCAATTTCACCCGCTATAATCTCGAAATCCACTTCGAATTAGAAAATGAATTGTATACAAAAAAGATATAGAAAAACGAGATCTTCAATATCATACGGTTAAGATGGGTTTTTGATCGACGTGGCTACTGGATTTTGCGCTCAAAGGCACTGGCTTTGGAGCCCTTTTTTGACATGTGGGCTTGCTCAAGAGTGGCGCTATGGCCAGCGGTGGAGGAGGGCGGCTAGGGCCTCACCGTGGAACCCTCCGATGGGGGTCCGAGCCCCTTTGGTGAAGTAGGCTGGTGGAAATTCGAGGCTGGCGGTGGGTTTCTCCGGTTCCAGGAAGCAATGTGAATGAGGAAGGAGGGATTTAAGAAGATGGTTTAAGTATAATTAAGTGTTAATTATATTTAATTAAATTAATTCTGTAATTAAAGTTTAAAAGCTTATATCTCGGTCATACGAATATAGAATTGAATGAAACTGAACACGTTGGAACAATGAAGACAAGATCTACACCATGGAACTGAGTGGACCAAAAATGGAGCTTGTTGCAGATTTTGATAAAATTAAATGCATTGTTTAATTTAATCAATACTGTCGTTTATTTACCGATTTCGAAATTGATCAAAGTGAAAACTCTCTCACTCAAATATTTTGTATAGTTATTTATTTTTATAACTGACTACGTATTGATTGCCTTTGATTCCAATATTTGTTTGGTGATTGATGGAGGTTTACAGTTTTAATGTTATTATTATTAAACAGTTTATATGTATACGTTGTCAAATAAAACGTTAATATTATGAATTATTTTGGGATGACAATTTACTCACCCGCCTCCCAAATATGTAGATAAATTCACATGGACTGTTATGCAAACCCCACATGGGTATTGGGATGATAATTTTACACATCGCCCAAGTATACAAATAATAATCGTTGTTGTTGGTTGAAAAACCCCCACATGGGTCTGGGGATGATAATTAATTCACATCTCCCTTATGTTTAATTTGTATATCAACCAATTGATTGACATGCTGTTATAAGCGTTATTTAATTATTTAATGCCTATACAGTTGTAGATGCACTCTGGATGTGAATTGAATGTTTAATAGCTGTTTATAGCTATTATTGAATACATGCGATGTATGAAATCCATATAATTAAAATTATATGGTAATTGATTGAGTCACATTCCAATTCAAAAATAACGAATATTTTAATATAATATTCAGTGAAGAATCAAAATATGATTTTGATGTCCCATTTTGGATGACAACGAAAATATTGAAATATATGAAGCCGAGTTAAATAGATGTACGCCATTTTAGCTCAAATGGATTTTTCTGTCGTTTTATTCATTTTATAATGAATATCGAAAAGATTTGATTTTAAAATCTGATATGTTGAGAATATTATTATTTTGATATTATATAAATATAGATTGTTCCATTTTGAATTAAAAATGAAATGGAAGTTGAAGTCGTTTTAAGATGAATTTATAAACGATTTATAAAATACCTTTTGATTAGAAATCGACGAAATATATTATATATATTTAAATGTTTTGAATAGAACTTGCCGCGCAGCGACTGTTCACAAATTTCGACCATTGAGTTTGAATTGACGTAACGGGAGATCTGACCGTCGGATTCTCCTGAATCCGGAACCATTAGATTCATATCGAAAACATATTTTGAATGAATATATGAGATTTAAAATATAATGGTTAGATTTTGTGAAATATTTAATTCAAATATGAATAAAAACAGCGCCAGTGCGGCTAAATGATCTGAAACGTCATTCAGCTGAAAGGGCCTGTTTTTAAATGATTAAAAATAGAGAAAAAATATGTTAAATCATAATAAATGATTTGGAAAAGTTTTTGGATGAAATATTCCACTTTTGTAAAGATAAAAGATGTTTTTAACTGAATAAGCTGTTTATCAACTTGAGTAAAGAACTGAGAGGAACTATATGGTTTTAATATAACCAGAATTTCCAACATATGAATAGGAAAAGTTTTGAATGGAAATAATCTTCGGAATATTTCAATATTGGATTATGTGATTATACGGATATCCTAAAGGAATTTGGAAGATATAGATATCGTTAATCCCAATACGATATCTATTGGTTTCAGAATTTGATATTAATATAAATCGATATGATTTATACTCAGAGCCTTGTATTTAATATCAAATTGGATTTTGGCGTGAATGGTATCTTTAATAATATTGTTCTTAAACCCAGCTGAGAAAGGAATAAATCATTTAATTAAGATTAATGAAGTTTTCCAATCAATAAACATAATTGGAATCATAAATGAAAGTTGATTTTGGGTTCATTAAACCCAATTAATGGTGAAGTTATGGTTTGAAATTTATAAAATTTTAATTAATATTTAACGAAATTTTTCCAAAGCAAAATTTTCTAATTTAATATTAAATTGGAATTGAATGGAATTCGATTCTTCGATTCAGTGATAATCGAGATGAGCTTCCGTGAAGGAAGACCGTTATTACTTATGGAATTTAAAAGGCATTGTTGTTATTCAGCTTATAGTATTAGTCTGATACGGAAATTTATATCGATTATATACTGTTATGATTTCTCTGAAAATTCCATTTTGATGGAAGATGAGTTTGGGTCTATCGTGAGTGATGTTTTAAGCGGCATTTGTGCTTTAACCCAGCTAAACACATGATTTATTTACTAATATGAATAATAATTAAATAATGATTTTTGAAGATTAAACTAATTGGAGCTTTAATGAATCTTTGATTAAATTGAAATGTGAATGAGATAATTAAATTTATCGAATTCAAGAAATGTTCAAGAATTGAATACCACCAGTTTTACTCCATGTGATAATTGAATCTTTAATTAGATTTGAACGTTACATAGTAATTAAATTTACCGATAACACAATGGGTGTTAGATATGGAGTACTACTATTTTTGCTCCAGAGGATGAATAGGTTGGGATTGAGATAATAAAATGAATGATTACTTCGGTAAGGCTCGTTAATCTCGACTAGTTGATAAACCTTGGTTTGGTTTAAGTTGTGAAAAGATATTATAAATCTTTTAAAATGATTTTCCAAGAATATTTGAATAAAAGAATATTCTGAATTGGAATGAGGCATATGATTTATTTATATTTCATATGATTATAAGATACGCGAGTTATTCGGAAAGACTGGATTTAATCCATTCTGAATAACTGATACGACGACTAAAAGTCGAAGATTTGAAGACGGTGGTTGAAGACTAGAGATCTTCACATCGTTGGGATGATTACTGATGTCTTTATTGGGCTATACACCCAAGACGAGGTAATAAGTGGTGATCGTCCAGACGTACTTGGAGATCGACTGGATATTTGAGGGCCTCTCTCCTGTATTAGACATATGGGATGAGGAATAAGGTGCCTCCGGTTTCATTCAGACCCAGAACGGACTTGCAAATGGATTGTATGTTTGACATTATATTTTATGCTGTATTCTTTGACCTCTGCTAAGTATATATCTGTTTGGTGGCAGAGAATTTATTCTCTTGCTTAAGACCCTTCCCTATGACGTACAAGCTTAGAGGTTATATATTGGTAGACATCAATGATTCTTGTTG
The DNA here is from genome assembly GCA_030737875.1 of Allium sativum. Lineage (NCBI taxonomy): Eukaryota > Viridiplantae > Streptophyta > Magnoliopsida > Asparagales > Amaryllidaceae > Allium > Allium sativum. Next base: position 102,967,568 of record CM060912.1, read on the forward strand.
AAAAGAAAAACTTTGTGGATAGTGAACAAAGCATAGCTGATATAGCGAAGCTTTATGTGTCGAGACGTGACTTCGACGAGCTTCACAACCCGTGAATGATTGAGGCTAGATAATAAACATCATGTTGGAATCGGAAAAAGGGTACGAATGTTTCTTGGGGGATTTAGGCGTAACCATTGTGTATATAAGGTCCAGAGAAGGAATCTGGAAACTAGGAGCCTCAATAAGGGTGACTCCACTAAGCATGAAGGATTCGGGATCCCGCTAAAGGTGACTCCACTGTAGCATAAAGGATCCAAGGGATCTGGGAGCACCCCAATAAAGGTGACTCCACTGAGCATGAAGGATCTGGGACCCCACTAAAGGTGACTCCATTGTAGCATGAAGGATCCAGATTCTCCCCGAGAAAAGCGATGGTTAGTGATGGTAAGAAGCATCGATCATTGATGGAACCCAAATTTCTAATACGAACCTTCATGATTTTAAACTATGTATGTAGTCGTAGTACATTACATCAGTTACGATTGATATATTTATTTGTGAAGATGATTTTTACACTATGTACTAATGATAATAAAAGAGGATATTACATATAAAGCATTTTTTTGTTATTATAAGGTAAAACTCTATCCTTCTGTTTGCGTTGTATTGTGTGATGGGATTGAGTCTTATAATAGCTTCATTTTTCAAAACGTATTGCGATTGGTTTATGATTGGTATTCATGTGGAGGAAACCGTTCCGTGTTATACGGTGTGGTCCTGTGATTTACACAAATTTAAAAGTACAGTTAATGACCGTTTTAGTTTTCAGACCTGTCCCATGACTGACTTGGAGTTTATTGTTTCTACCTAAACTCTGGGTGCCCATATTTTCCACATAGGCAGCTTGTAGTTTTGGTTTCATAGATTTTTCTTTTCACATGATCATGGATTACGACTGGAGCTATATATGAAATGCTTTGTATCCGTGTATTTCTTTCAACTATGCTAGTTGTTGTTTTCCGTTACACATTATATTCATGTATTTTATTTCCGTTGTTTTGTATCTTGTACTCTGATGTAAATTGTTGTAATATCAATGAAATATTCTCCTATTTGTGTTCTGGTGCGTTGTGTTCTCAAAGCAGTCCGCCTTCTTGTTCGGTTTAGGTCGGCTGGGAAGTTCGGATCGCTACAAATTCAGTAAAAGGTATGGTAAAAGATGCAGCACGACAAATGTTTCCCACCAGTCAAGTTGACGATGATGGCATCAATATTGAAGAAAAGTTGAACGCAGATGCGAAAAAATATATGATTTATTACATTCAGCTAAGAGGTCATTGTAGAATGGTTGTACGAGTGGAACTGAATTATCTGTAAACACTGAATACATCACTATGAAATCAAAATTCAACCTTACAGAAAATGGATTTGCAATAGTTGTACAAGCTGCAAAAGGATATATGTCACCCAATAATATGATGTGTGATAGTCATTACAAACTGAAAACAATAATGTTGGCTTTCGGTCCGCCATACCAGAAAATAGATACATGTATAAGAGGTTGTATGTTGTATTGAAAATATGGTATTAACTCTAGAAACTACAAAATATGTGATGAGGAAAGGTACAAAGCTTAAAAAAAGGAAGGAAAAGAAGTTACGTACAAGAGAATGCTTTATTTACCCATCGCCCCTAGACTACAAAGATTGTATGTATCCTCAGTCACTGCATGTCAAATGCGATGACATAGTGAGAGAACACCAAAAGATGGAACTTTGACACATCCATCAAATGGAGAAGCATGAAAACATTTTGATAGGGCGTATCCTACATTTGCCGTAGAGAGACGCACTACACCAAAAATGACCTTTGGTAGCGTTGAAAAAACGCTACCAAAGCCTTTGGTAGCGTTTTAAAGAACGCTACTACAGGTCCCGCAACTAAAGGTCTGTTTTTTTCGGTTGCATTTTGAAAAACGCTGCCAAACGGAAGCAACCAAAGATTTTCAGTAGCGTTTAAAAAATCCAACCGAATCTAACATTTTTTAGTTGCGTTTGTGCTTGGTCCCTTTCTTTGATTTTCCGTAGCGTTTATTTTATGTAACTAAAAACTTTTCGTTGCACTTATTTTATGCCACTATAAATTCAGATAATATTTTACGTTTGGTTCAGTAGCATTTCAGAAACGCTGCTGAAATGTAATTATTGTTTTGTAGCATTTTTTAAATGCTACTATATAGTGTTAATGGCTTACATTGTTTACAGCAAGCAGCTTTATAATAGTCATACCAAAATCAGCAACAATCGTATAATTATTACATTCAAACCAACAATCAACCAATCATATAATCAACATATTCAAGTAATTGAAAACACATTAATTACATAAGTACTATCCATAATCATTTACATAATAGTTGTTTGACAAAATGAGCAAGTTCACATACCACAAGCATTCTCAAAGGAGTTTTACTTAAGTACCGACTAATATCACACTACACCAGAAAAGACCTTTACAGTTACATGTTTTAACTCAATATAGAGACTCATGCAATGTTTATTCTGAAAGTCTACTGAAAGAATAAGTTTACAGTTACATGTTTTAACTCTCACATAGTTTGCTTTATATGAGAAAATTAAATTTATGGCTACCAAGGGCTACCTCCACACGACCCAGCTAAGAGGAACCAATGCATGATCATGTTTCCATATTGAGAAATGTCTCCAACCAAATAATACTGGATAAAACTTTTGCAAGGGCTATTGCACTTGGATCCATGTTTTCATCCTTCAGATTCAACTTGTTCAATCACCTTTACCACCCTACATATATAGTTTAACAAAGTTGTTCCTAATAATAACACTTAAACACAATATCCCTTGTTACCTGTTAGCACCAAAGTTCACAGTCTCTATAGCAGTGTCATGCTTACTTCATCCAAATTTTGCATTCTATCTACAACTACAATTATACATGCATGCATACATAAAGGCCAACAACAACAATTAACTAAAAATCAGTCGAAGTCGGTGAAAAAAAAAATCAAAGTATTATATTTATATTTAAGTTGCTTAGTTGGAAATTTGTTGCTAGATAAGTACCTTGAATAACTGTAGTACCAGCATCCATAGCCACCATTGCAGACAGTTCTACAAGCACCGTAGGAAGATGTTTTAGCATATAAACTGAATATTGAAGAAAAAACAAATTTTACATCATTTCTTTGCAATACCCACAAATAGAAAAGTACTGTAAACTATTACATTTTTAAACTGTCAAAGGCAACGAAGTTGGTCGCTGCTTTATTTTTTTCTGCTCACCAAAATTAATTTTCACTTCTTACATATGATTTATACGTATTTTTCCACTCGTTAACTATCTATTGGAAAAGATCACTGTAATTATCCATGCTCATATTTCCACTCATTCTGTTTCATATGGGCCATAACTACTTTGTATGGCTTCTTTATTTATTTTTCTATTCATTTTTAAACAAAAAATAGTTATTTCAATACAGATAATGGGGCAACATTCTGGTTTAACAGATGTCAAGATGTCTTAGCAAACGCTAAATCAAAGCCTATAGTTTATGGAGGAAGATGTTTGATTTTTTTGAATTCAGGCATGATGAACTGTTCTTGCCATACTTACAAAATCATCTCAGGATAAGTACATATAAAGACTTATACAAAGATATAATTATATGTTCAATCAGTAAGCATTTAAATTTGAAACTGAGTTTTCACCGGATTTTCGTATGTTATATATTACCTTTAACCTAACTACATTATCCTTGAACAAGTGAAACAAATTTTGACAAGCGAACAACATGGTAACCCACATCACAACAATTTATGCAAAGTCAAATGGAAAACTGAATGCCATCATTTCTCATTGTGCAACAAAATAATATAAGTCCAAATTTGGGCATTGTACCAAAACTGTAAAATTATATGAGGTACTGAAAAATAATACTTACTTTAATCCCTTCGGATTCTTTGAAAATGTCATACTCATTTCGACACAGTGTCTGCAATGCCAATATAAACTCATAATCTTGACCATTCTTCACCTGCATACAATTTTTTTTGATAAATGTTGATTAACATATCAGAGATCATATTGAAACAATCTAAGATAAGACATTCCACTTACCACCTGTCTTTGTGAATCTGGAATGAAAAGGAGACCAGAGAGCTATTATACAAGGAGCAGCTCATATAATTGCAATGGCACACCAAGGAGTAACCATTCCCAACACCCATGGAAGAGATGCCCAGAGTATATCTTTAACTGCCATAAGAAATGAGCCCAAAAATCTAAAGTTCAAGTAATATTAATTTCGCCATTATACCTGAAAATTACCGCCATTATAACATTTTCCACTAATAATTTGAATAATTGCAACACCACTAAGCCAGTATGAAATTAAATCATAGCAAAACAGCTTTACTATGATCTTTGTATTCCTTAAAGAAAGCCAATGCCTATATAATAGTAATAGTGAAAGGAATAACAATATTCCAGTAAATTATACAAAAGAGACCAAGCATATAATAAACCAATACTAGTATTGAAAACAGCAGTTTACTAATGTACGAGTGGAACCAGTAAGGAGAAAATAAAGAAAAATATAGAAACAAACCTGATCAACTATACAGAGCTTTTAAAGATAAAAGCAATATTATTAACATGTTACATTTAATCATAGATTAATAAAAGTTACCAGAAAACAAGCTCAGCACAAAGAACAAGGAAAATCCAATCAGTATTACCCTTATTAGTATCAAATCAACAATCAAATTAATAAAAAAAATCAAGATTGATCCAACATAAAACAACCAACCAAAACGTAAATAGAAAGCAAGATTAGATTCTGACCTATTGTACTGCTGACATGACCTTTGTTCAATTCCAGCAACCACAACTTTTGGTTATTTTGAATATACTCTATGCATTAACATATTGAACGACAAATTAAACCATAAAAAACTGCCTAACTATATAAGAACTTATAACATGTGACATAAGAGTACATGATTATATATGGCCCAAAGAAAAAAAAATTGAATAACTAAGAAACAGACTGACTTCGAAGCTCCTTCACCAAGAACATCATTATACTGAAAATTCATGAGTCACAATTATGTCAGTTATTTCAGACAATGAAAAATAATACCCAAAACTTATTGCTTGACAATTATTTTTGTTTTAGTATGTTTAATCATTAATTATATGTATGCAACAACAGAAATAGTAAGAAGAGAATCTGGTCATGACACGTAAAGCAAGAAAACATACCATACAAATTGATAAACACCAGTACTGATTAGTTTCAATTTCACTTCATAAGTTGGTATTGTTAACCCTGTCGATTTACATGAGTTGATAATGTTAACCAAACTCCATATTGCCCTCTGTCTTGAACGTATTTCGAATAAACTGTCGCATTTAGTTGATTATATTAAGGATGCTGACAAAGCTAATCTACCTTTTATAGTTAATACATTTGATGCAAAATTCATCATATAAAACACTGAAATCTGAAATGTAACGAAGTTCTGTATTTGCGTTCTGTTGATGACAGGGAATATTTAACCATCCTAAACCTCAACAGGACAATTTCATTCAGCAATTAAACTAAGAGTAATGCACAAAAGGAACATTAGAAGGATAACTTATAAGGTTTTCCGTCATTAGCAGAGCACGCTCCTTGGTACGACTGCGAGTAGACTCCCAACGTACACGCAATATGGAATGCCAAAAATCATATGAAAGACAATAGCTCTGCTTGTAGCTAAGTAAGCATGGTGATCACACTAAAAGATAAAACTCAATCGAACACCAATTCAGCGTATTTCAGCCCATCACTACCTCCCTTAATCACAATCAATAAACAAAACTGCCTTACTAGTTTGACCAATTCAACCCATCACTACCTCCCTTAATCACCTCCAACTCAATCGAACACCAATCACCATCAACCCACTTTTGTTTTAGACTAAATTCAACATATTGGTGGGCAATATGATTGTGAGTTTTCAGTAAACCAATAAAACAATATGCATTTAATCATTTCGTACTTTATCCATGCTTTTGTACTCCTATGCTATATAATTATGAGTTTCTAATAAATGAATAAAAGAGTATATGCGTAATCAGTTGGTACTTCATTGTACACTTCATTAGCGACAACAATAAAATGATGATTAAAAGGTTATATATATATAATATGATTTCACAGCTGTATGGGCTTTCAATTGTTAGTTGTTTGTGGTTTATCTACAAATCTCAATGTTTGTTGCATTCCTATATCTATTTGGGACACTACAGTGTGGTATCATCATAGCTACGTAATTGTAAATAACCATACTTGTAAATAACCATGTACTAAGGAATAAATCATAGCTACGTAAATCATTTCTCCAGTGTTCTAAAAAATTTCATACAGTTATTTACTCACAAGTGAATCATAAAAGCAGAAATACCTTTGTAAGCATGGTCATTCTCGCAACATCCGGGTTCAATCAGTAATGTCTGCAATTATAAATCGACTTGATCAATAAGTCCAGAATATTCAAGCACGCTCGGCACAACCTATTTATATTTCAGAAACATAATAAAAGTGATACCTATTCCAGAGATTCGATTTCAGAGCAATGTCATAATCATATATATTTCTTTACCACGGTCCATCAATAATTTTGATGGTTAGATTTGAAGGATTGGCAGAGCCATGACCACTCCAAAGACTGATATCAACACCATTAAAACCCAGAATGATATGATCTTCCTGTTTGCATTGTTGTTCCCAGCATTATTATTAAGATTGCGATCTCTGCCTTCTTGAGCTGTTACAGAATTTGGCTGACCTGTATTTAATGATTCCTTGGGTGCTACTTGCACCGAAGCTCGAATTGCATTGTACTTCTCTACATATTCTGGGAATAACTTTTTGAAGTTTGGGCAGTTTTTACTGTTACAAGAAAACACACCGAGTAGAAGATTAAGCTTATATCCTAGATAAAATCATATTGTGGTTACCATCAATTGTTGTTATAAAGGGGATTTTCATAAAACACCTTTTTAAGTTTCAAAATATACAAGCCATCTCCTCGAAAACAAAGTTTAAATACACTCATGTTTTTAGTTTCGACCAAAGTAAAAAACGCAGATACTTCCATTTTCTTATTCCTTTTAAAAAAAAAAATCAAAATAGTCGGTTGTGGTTACAGAAACAAGTGGTTAATTCATATTTAATTTTCAAAGGAAAAAGTTATTGAAAATCATTTTAGGTCTGTGATTTGAAATATGTTTTTAAGGTAGGTTTTTGGTGCATCAAACCTGAAAATAACGAACGAACCCAAATCTCCACTAGTATAAAAGCCTAAAGAATAAAGTTCAATAATACCATTACCGGACATCAGCTTATAAATGGTTCCAACCTTGAAACCACTGTAATGAGCAAATTTGTCTACATAGCTGATTGCATCAATAGTGCCCCTATAACTTGATCTGGAATAATATGGAAAACAGTTTTTCATGGAATGAAACAATTATAGGCAGTAGTACTTGTAAAGAACTTCTATATGAATTCGTACATAAGTTACGGAAAGATCAAAACCAATTCTCATACGCCTTTTTCAGAAAAGTAAACAATCCAACTGACACTCATTCAGCGAAAGGGTGTTATGATAATGACAAAAATGATGGTGCCAATCAAGCAAATTTTCAGTATTGAACAACAAAGCTCAAAACATACTAGATTCTACTTAAATTCATTTATCCAAAACCGATAAAACCCTGAACAATAAGAATAGGATTTATAATGGACATGACTATGATGACTTGATCGCAATATTAGATATTTGTTTCTGAATGAAGTAATTTTACCTCTCATAATTATAAGCAAGAGATAGCTTTGCAAGCCGTTTCTTTTCTTCGATAGTTGTACTGACACTACCTGTGGTAGGTCCATCATCCATCTGCAAACAGAAAAGTGCAACATGTCAGGTACATTTACTTTGACGGCTGCATATATTTACACCCAGTTATTTCCTTTTTCACCCCGGTACCTTTTTAAAAAAAAATCTACACACCATATATTACATTGTTCCTACTTATGTGCACATACCATTTTTTCTTTCATTTACTATTAATTTTCTCACTCGTTAAGTAAAATGTGTAGAGCAGACCATGCATTAATTAATTCTTATGTGCGACTATCTAAGTAATGATTAATTCAAGCTTGCTCCACACCATTCGCTAATCGCCGGAACCGTATGGATCTGGTCCATCAAACAATACACAGGAAATTGACTTAAGACGTGTATGAGGGATAAATCAAGCATTCATATAGCAATGACAATACACTGGTTATTCTCATAGAACTGGCCATTCGCTAATAGCCGGAACACTGAAGGGTAAAAAAACATCGCATTTTTTCTAGGAGTTGGTCATGAACGAAACACTATTATCAACATTTCTTAAGTATTGAGTAGCCATCTTTTTTTTATAGTCATGAAATATGTGTAATTCTAAAAGGTATACAGTGCTCAACCCAGTAGCAGCAGTAGAATCCGAAAAGAATATAGAAAAGGTTAAAAAAAAGTAGTCATATAACAAAGTATAAAGGTAAAACCAAACAACACCTAGATCCAAGTAAACATATTACAACAGAGATTACCAGATCCAGATCTACGCATCAAAGAAAAATCAGTCCTGCCTCTTCAAGTTCTCAACCCACTCATTCGGTTGTTGCAACTTGACGACTAGAGTAATGGAGAAGAGAAGCCAGTACGAACCAAGTGCGGCGGCGATCAGGATGGTGTTCCTCTGACTTTACATGATGGACTTCTGATGGCGGAGATACTCGCTCGGAGTGCAGGAGTTTTTTCATACTTCCAGTATATGTTTATCAGGAGGAAAAGATAGAAAGGTATGACGGAGAGCAGTGGCTTTAACGCGTTGCAGGTGACGACGACGAGGCCCTTTCGGATGCCGTCGAGGCTGGTAGGGTCATTAGCAGGAGTATTACGGCTTCTGACATTTATTTGAGGATTTTTATTGAGTACTCATCTTATTATTACTTAGAAAATAATATACATGTCATGACTAACAATTAATTTGATTTGTTAATCAGCTAAATGCAAGGTGGCAAGTTGAAAAAAAATACAAGGTATAAACCTCCAAGATATTGACTTATTAGTTTCATAATGCACAAGAATATTGATTGTAGATGTGCAAATATGACAGACTGATTATGGTATCCTAGTGCACAGCCTCCTTAGTAAAACAATAATGCACATCCTTTATGATATAACCAATATCATAATGTACCATGACCCCATCTCAACCACAAGTTAAATTTGACATATCATCTATACTAAGGAACACACCAGTTGGATCCATACCAGTTTCACCAATAACCCCATCGTTAAAATCAACTGACTCTCTAATAGTCGAATCATCCATAATCTCATCTAAACTTTTGACTAACACAAGATTATACATAAGAGTGAAGGTGCATGGGACATACCTGATAAATATGGTTTGCTAGATCCCCTTGAATGCATCTAGCACTCCCTCACTCCCCTTACAATACACTGCTCATTGCAAACATCAGAACATGACTTAGGTAACCATCCATTTATAATAAACATTGCAAACATCAAAGCTTCTCTGACTAGATCAAATTTCCTTTAGATGTGATTCCAGTGTTGATCGTTGAGATGACACTCTCCCATCATAAGCTGTAGAGTAGCCTATTCCTCCATCGCCTCATTCTCCATATCTGAAATATTAACAAATGTTTTTTTAGTATCAAATGCCATCTGATAAAGCATATTGCTTAGAACATTTGATTCTTCGTTGCCACTTTTCGACGCCACTATCGTCGTTCCATTGTTGTAATGTTGATTGCGATTTTGATGCTACATAAGATTCCATGACATAAGGTGATTTCCTGTCACATTACTTAACACCTTACATCAACAGCCAAATAGCTCTAATATCAGGTTGTTTGGAAAAAAATGGAATAACATGCCTCATCAATTCCCCAATTCATATACTGAATGTATATCTATTTGATTTTTTTTCCAATTTTATTCAATATGCATGGGCCTGGTGAAACGTCTTAGTTAGCTGATTAGTGAATTTATTGAGTACTTCCATCTTTTAAGATAATTTATTTCTGCATAAATAATTATGTCTTCCTTTAGTACAATAAAAGAGGCAATCATTATATTATATAACGTATATTAAAGTCATAATTTCATGTTAAATCGTAATACCTCAAATCTAGTTCAACTTGAAAATATCATTAAAATCTCACAACATCTATAGTGGAGGAAACTGAAGTCCTACAAAATTTATTGTTTATTAAGTATATGCAGGGTACAATAATTTAGTTTTTCTATTATACTGTCGGTCAATTGATATGCATGAAGAAGCTACCACAGGTCATCAACTATTGTATCAATTTTTCTGGGCCTTCAAGTACCCTCTTTAAAATAATTTTTCATCCATATCAACTTATGAACTTGTATTTCTTAGTGTTGAAAAACAAGCGGAATTTAAGATACACTTAGGTACAAGACTAAGTTGTGTTCGTTTAAGATGTTGATTGCTGAATCCTGAAAATATGTAAAACCTATAACTTTGAACATGGTGAAGCTGCAGTATACAAAAGATTCCTATCTGTACATATCTATTCATGAAAAATAATTACATTCTATACACTAATCGATCACAAAGCGAAATGATTGTTAATTTTACAGTAAACATTCTAACCACTGTTTTAACAGTTGCTTGCAAAGTAGGAAAAACAGAGTTTAAAAGACTACCAAAGCAACTCAGTGGTCACCATAACATGCCTAACAAAAATTTATTATGAAATTAACTAGCAAAACACTGATTCTCTTCATAGTAAAAATGTGTGCTACGCCTTTCACAGTTTATATTCATGGTTGAAGGTAGAACAATGCACAAATTAGCAAGTTGAAGTTGAAATAAAATTAGGGCAAATCATACAAAAATTAAATTATAAATGATAGCTCAATATACATATTAAAATTTGTCACCTCTTATGGTTTAGGGAAACACAAATCAGGGCAAGCGAATGACGCTTTGAGTCTTTGGTGGAGCATCGACGGATAGGGCTCGATGGAGATCCACTAGCGGCTTTAAGTTCGTGGTAGATCAACAAGATGAGTCGTGCTTTTAGCGATTGTCAATGGTATAGGTTTTGGGAGTAAGAAAGTAGATAGGAGGGAGATGAAAATTTTGGGCGGATCTGAGATTGAGAAAGCAGAGGGAGAGAATGAAAATTAAGAAGCAAGGGTAAGCGGGAACAGAAAAATATATCCCGCCCATCAAAGAAACGCAACTATTTTGGCAGGGTCAACGAAATAGTCGCATTAAACGTTCAAACGCCGCTATGTAGAGTAACCAAAACCCCAATTTCTTGTAGTGACGTAACGTCAGACTTAGTTTGTGTACGGTTGAGTTTTCACCATTCTCTCAGTTTGGTAGTAAATATTCATCTTGACCTATTATCGTTACTTCTTATAATTTACGTCCGTAGATGCGTATGAAAACTCCATATATGTTTCTCACTATTGTCGTTACTGGCCCTGATGATCCAACGCAAGACATCGATGTTTATCTACAACCATTAATAGAAGAGATGAAAACACTATGTTATGAAGAGGTTGAAACATATGATATTTCAAAAAAACAAAAAATCGTATGTTCGCTTTTTTGTTATGGACTATTAGTGGTTTTCATATATGCTTTCAGGTTGGAGTAGGTCGGTCATCTAGCTTGTCCTCATTGCATGGAAAAACATAAGCATTTTTTTTTATGGTATAGGAGGAAGACTTCTTGGTTTGATTGTCATTCTTTTTTGGCATTCCGATCATCAGGGCCGGCCCTGACCAACTCGAGGCCCGAGGCAAAATCGAGGCCCAAATTGGTAGGCAGAAGCAGTTTTGTAAAAAAGGTCGTCCCCAATGGGGATCGAACTCAAGTGCTTTCACATTGAAGTAAGCCGCCTTACCACTGGACCAAATGCAGCTTCAAATAAATAACCATATTCAACTTTTTTATACAGAAGCCTAAAATTCTAAGGCCCCCAAATAATCGGAGGCCCAAGGCCACCGTCTAGGTGGCCTTGGGCCAGGGCTGGACCTGCCGATCATACATTTCGAAGTGATAAGAAAAACTTAAAATCTAACAGAAAAGAGAATATGAATGCACCAAAGATTTGGTCAAGTGATGAAATATTTGAAATTGTAAAGAAGTATCCCAAGATACATGAAACTGGAGTACAGACTGAAATTCCCGTAAATCTGATATTGATAATTGGTGTAAGAAAAGTATATTTTGGGAGCTACCTTATTGGAAAGATCTCCTACTTCGACATAATATCGACGTGATGCACAATGAAAAAAATGTTTTTGATAGCATGTTTAATATCGACGTGATGCATAATAAAAACTTAACATAAGTAATAATAGTTAAATAATTAAACCCTTATTAAATAAATAATTATTCTAAATAATCGTAATTAAACACTTAATCATAAATAATAATAATATCATTAAATAATGATTAACTTTTAACAATCCTTAAATGATAATTAACTACTTAAATTAAAATTACAAAATTAATTCATAATTAAGTATTAATTACTCTATTTAACTAAATAAATAATCATTGAACAATAAATAATAGATTGGTTAATGATTGGTAGTTGTTAAAATTTAAATTAGTTTTAAAACATAATTAGAAGCATACTTAAGTTAAAAAGACAATTTAATTACAAAAACGGACTATTTTAACAAAATGTGCATGGTCATAGTTTGAAAAACCGTATTTTTTTTTTTTATATACAAAACAACTCTAAAAATCAGTTCTTTAATATTTTAACAACTTTACAATCTTAGTAAAATGTTTCTGAAACCTAAGTTAAAGTGTTAAAAGCTTTATACATGCTAGGATATTAAAAAAGTTCCTTATAAACAAAATAATTAAATAAAAAGCGTCGACCTTTGGATCGCAAGGAGACCTCTACATTGGTTCATTTCATTGACACTCAAATTACCAGCAACCGAATATAAATTAAGTGTTAATGACGAGTACTTAACTACATAAATTGCAAATATTATATGGATTACCACAGATTACAGATATTATAAGCATCTTTTAACGACATGCATTACCAAAGAGATTACAAATATTATATGCACCTCTCGCAAAACACATATAATAACACAGTGAACAACAATGAGATCACATAGTGAACGGCAGCGAGATGCCATTTTATGACCTTAAGATTGCAAAGCCTGAAAACATGTTGATAACATATGGAATAGCATTGTACAAGACTTAGTTTGTATGCAGACGTTTTGTTGCCATTTACCTTGGTAAACTTACTTGACATAACGTTTTATTCCAACAGCTTGCAACTTGACTACATGAACCGTGAACTTATGTTAAGCTTTTGTTCTATAACTTCCAGTCCAACTTAACTGGTTTTCCATACAGATTTACAAAACCAGCCTCGGCCAAATTCGGTATAACTGCCTTGATATATATGAATTATGCACAAATATGTAAGACAAGAATTAGCATTCTTTGGCTTTGTAAAGAGATTACAAGGTGCATGAGCCTACAAATTAAATAATACAACAAACAATTTCTAGTAAGATCATGTAAAAGAAGCACATAATATAACCACTACACAAAAAATAAGAATTCATATCATCGAACCCTCTCTCAGTTACACATCGACTGGTGCAGACTTTCCTCGGCACGCGTAAGAATAAAAATTTATATGCACATAAACCATGTTAACATACAGTTAGGAAACAACAGAGCCCGACAAACTTCACATGTTCAAACTTTCCGCTTTAAATGTAATAACTACTCTGAAAGTTGGAACCTGGCACTCGGTTTCTTCTTTCTCCATCCCTGTTTACAGAAAGAAAAAGAAAAGGAAATTAGTAATCACAATGTACAATAAAGATGATGCTACGAATGAACAAAACGTGCATCAAATAAAGGGCACAGCTTACAAATATGGCATAGTAGAAGAAGGTAAGTATAGCAAGAATGACAAAACCATACTGGAATACGTTGTACCTGTATCAAAATACGATGAATTAATACGAGAAATACCTCAATTAGGATAACGTATGTGCCAGTGTTGATATCTTCACAAATTTATTACACTTGGATAGGGACAATGTCCTAAAACTTGATCTTCATGAGCAATTTAATTTAAATTTCACTGACAGGATAACAGATGATTGGCGCATTTGTATTTATATTTTGAAACTGCATCAATAAAGCTTAAACTATATGTTTGCTGAGAAATTGATGGAATGTTCAATTGTGAATTAAGATGCCATAATATCTCACTTGTAGAGATACTTGATGCCACGCAATGACTGTAGGGTGTGACCAAATATTTCTTGGGCAGCAGTTGCTTGTGCATAGGAAGCAAATGCCGTGGCGCAAAATTGAATTACACTGCAAAGATATAATATGCATATCGTCATTATTGACACACCAGCTACAAGGCAAGAGTTATCTTTTCCCATAGGAAAAAAGAAAGACACCTGATGGAGCAAAGAAGGATGAGTCCCACATTAAAAAGGAAAGAATTCATCAAAGTTGCCCCCCACCTGAGATACACTCATTATCTTCAGCAAAAAAGCAAGACAAAGGTACAATAATACGAATAATAAATAATTTAAGTGCTAGATGAGTAATATAGTTCAACTGCATCTGACTTTATTTGAACGAGCTCAAAGAAACTTAATCTGTTGACAACCAAACTATGGATGTGCTCAAATTTACTCTACAAATTGCAGCTTAAATAAGCTATTGTTGACGTTTTTAAATTCCAGCTTTACCCGAGTTTGGTTGAAAAATTATGATAAATTTGTCCAATGAACAAACTAGGTTATACTAGCTGAATTGTAATCGTGTCGCAAATGTACTGAATACAAGGCCAGAATTTCAGGTTGTATATTGCTTTTACACAGATTCGAACTTCACCTCACTTTGGTAAGTTTACAAAAATTCAGGTATACATGGTTAATAATAATTAATCTATTCAAGAAGCTATCCTACAAACACTACCAACTGTCTACTACCCTATATATATTATGTAAATATACGGCCAGTCTATGTTGCTCGAGTTCACAAACGACCTTGTATTGTTGGTAATGCAGGCTCAGTCTTGTTTAGGACAGCAGCACATGTGGCATTGAGACAAATACAAAATTGGCCCAGAATTAACTAATTTTCTGTACTAAAAACTGATTCAAGATGGCTAGACGATCATAACAAAATTTGCAGCAATCTCATGGCAAGTTTTTATTAAGCATCACATGAGAGAAAACATTTCAATAGGATAATGCTAAAAATTACTTCATTGGATGTATGGTTATGAAAACCAAATTTAAACCAAGCATCATTGCCCCAGCTACAACCGCAATGAGTAGGTAGAAGCAGAAAAAGGCAAATGCTGCTGTTCCTAGCAATCCTGTGTTGTTTATTCAAGTCATGAAGCATCAGAAAAATTCGTTAGAAAATTGATATTGATAAAAAAGAAATGGCGAAAGCATGTAGAAACATACCCCATACATCATCCAATTTGATGAACACTTGATTTAAGAACGAGGAAAGAGGAGGATTAATCAATGAGTATATAATAATGTGTGCAACCCAAGCAACAGAAATGATTAACCTGAAAATCATACGATATTACTATTGTATCAATGAATGAGCGTCTGTGTGCTTGTGGGTGTGTTTATCAAATATCAATAAGGTTAAATAACTCCACATAATACATGAAAATATGACCATACGAGGAGCCCTTATGCAGTCGGATAAATTTTTAAATCCTAGGTGTCAACGTATTTTATTGCAAATGTTTTTGAACCAATCAAAGCTTTTTTCACAAGATTCTTTGTGGTTTAAAAGGCCAGATAATAGACGACTATAAAAGAAGAATAAAACACTGCTCATTCTACAAAGACATTGATCATTCTTATCTTTGAAGCATTAATTATATATGTATCTTATAATCTATTTCTATTCAAGTATTAAAAAATATCATATATCAAAGAAACAAAGGGATAATGGGACTAAAACAATGGAATCATGCAACCGGAACATCTGTCAAAGTTATCAAATATCCCAGCATTAGAGCGAAGGGATCATTCAACTAAGATTACCTGACATAAAACTCACCCAATAATCCCCAATATAAGTTTTCCAAGATAGCCAAGGACAGTTAAAGCCCATGATGTTTCTGCCTGCATAATTAATGAAAGAATTCATAATGTGTTCGCAATCCATATCAACATATAATAAAAGAAATCAATAATGGTATATCACCTGTTCTCCTTGAGGATACATCTCTTCTAGAGCTTTCATGTCATCTTCCAAAAGAAGTAATTCCTGCAATAATTAACAGTTAATAAATCAATTCTTCGGATACAAGAACAGTTGATAATACTATATTATGTGCTTATTCAAGGTAAGAACATTTTATTTATAAAATAGTGTAATAAAGACATCTTCAACTAATGGAAAGCCTATTAAAGTCTGTTAATAAAAATAAAAAATTGGAAAATAAAGTCCACTTAAGAAAATGGTGAAAGCAATTCGACAAAATATATTTGATATACAAGTTAGTGCTAACAGAGACTTCTAACATCATCTGTGTAGAAGAATATGAGTAGTACGTTTTTAACTGTTACAGATGCACCTTAGAATCCTAAATTCCATATCTTCCCATCTACATCAATATTATCATACATCAACTGTGCAGCAGAATATGAGTAGCATGCTTTTAACTGCTACGTTTGCGCCGTAGAATCCTATATTCAATATCTTTCCATTTGCATCAGTATCACGTATGTGAAAGTATCGGTCAGTAATAAACCAAATGAAATTTTTGTTCCATCCAAAATAATAATACTAATAACCAAGGTTTCAGACATTGGTTTCGGTTTCGACCATTCGAAATTTGTATAGTTTCGGTCCTAGTTTCAATATTCGATGATTTGGAACGTAGATGCAATAACAATCATTGTAAATAAAATATAAAACATAGCCTACAAAATATAAAAATCCTACTAAATTTAATTATGTTTGTTTGGTTGGTAAATATTTGTTAGCCTAACCTAAATGCCCAGATAGATGGTTTCAAGCCCTTAATATTCCAACCACAACCCAGCCCTAGTTAAATCATGGGTCTAATTAATCATTAGGTAGATATTTGTTAGCCCTGTCCAAGCCAAGCCAAATATAAATAATTCAAGCCTAGCCAAATTAACCATCGTCTCCTTCTCTTCCTCTCAGTGTCAGTGTCAAGTAATGTTGCAGCCAACGGCCAAAATCGATGACGCCGCAGGAGGATGTCGCAACCAAAACCGAAGTCGAGTAATGTCAATTTTTTAACCCGAAAGTCAATGTCGACTATTGTCAATGTCGATTGTTTGTAAAACCCTAACCAAAACCGAATTTTATATTCAGTTCCGGATAAGTCAAGGTCGATACCAGACCAGAGTGGCTCTCCCCCGAAATTTTTGGCGTACCTCATACCTCAAACCTTGATAGTAACACAAAATGAAGAACCAACCTACTCCACTAAATTATTCGTCACGCAGATTTCAAATTTTCAGAATTACCAATTGGTAGATCAGAACATCGATTCCTTCCAAACAGTCTCTGAGCTACACAACTCACAAGCCTCGGCGAAAAAATAACATTTCATAATGAAATCAATTTATTTCATTGAAAGTTTGAAAGGTTGGCTAGAAACTCGATGAGTGTTTTGACTTGAACAGGGGCACTTTAGAAGAACAATCCGATCATATTTTTCTTCTGAATAAGATAGAGGCAAATAAGCTTTTCTGTCAGTATGTAGTTTGCCCTTTTATTCTTAATAATAAGTGATGTGAAAGTTTTTTAATCAGAAAACTCATATGTTTTTTTCTATGTCTGTAATAAATATGATTTCATTTACATAGAACTTACTATTGAATTCTAGGTAAGCAATTTGATATACGCCTACCGAAAGTGACCTTTGAAAAAGAACAAGATGTAAGCCAATTCTGAAGATGTAGAACACAACTTACAGACTCAACTAGTGAGCCAAATAGCTGTTATTTGCTTTATTTAATTTATCTTTTATTTTTTGTGCTTCGCTATCCATTCATCAACAGAACATAGATATCAAAACCCAGTTAATCATTTTCTTAGGGAAACTGACTGAGTTATGATAATATACTTAAACTAAATTACACGACATTGGCTATAATATAAAAATATAAATGCTGAAGCAACCAGAGGAGTGCACATCCTACATGTGTAAATGTTATGGCCTTCACAGAACCATGCAATATAATTTAAGAACTAAGATACCAGTAGAGGGTATATTAAATTTAAGCATCATACTGTACCTTTTCAATAGCTTTGACATTCTTACGCCATTTTCTCCCTTTAGCACCATTTCTTTCATCCTGGTGAAGTGCTTCAGCGGCTTTCTTAAGTTCTCTAGCTTTCTTTCCAAGTTCAGTTGCTTCCTACAGTCAGAGTAAACAATCAAAGTTACCATCTTGCTTCTGCAGAGTAATGACTTATTCACAGATGATACCCCCCCCCCCCCAACACACACACACGCACAACAATAAAAAACCAAACCTTTATATACTGTGAGCGAGTGATAACCGCTTTAGGGCGCCGTATGAAGGAAAATATAAGTCCAAGGGGAAAGCATGCAATCCCAACACCTCCAAATATCTAAGGATGGAACACCAAGATTATTACTAATCATACAATGCAGATATGAATTATTATTGTGACAGATTAAGTCACAACAGGAGCAGGAAAAAAACAAAAAAAATCTGGAAGAGATAATTATAACATACAGGAACATACCGTGAATAGCACGGATCCAACAATAGTTGCAAGAGCAACAATATATTCAGGGAAAGTAGCACGCATTGTCCAAGTAGTTTCTGAAGAAGGATTTGATGTATATGCATCACACTACGATCACAAAAAATGATTCGTGATAAGAAATGATACATAGTGAAAAATAATAATTAACATGTTTATTCATGAGTGCACTTATTGGTTAAATTCTCCAAATCCAAAGAACATCATAGCATACGTAGTACGACACCACCCACAAAAGTTTTTAAACAAAGCTTTTTTATAAAAAATGCATACAAGAGGCAGTATTATGTTCATGAGCCGAGGCATAAGCCTTGTGGTGTTGAGTCTTAATTTTTGTTTTTGGATAAATACGTGCATTGTTTAATAAAAAAACATAGTAACACTTTTTTTAGCAAACAAAAAACATGCTTTGTTTGCAATTTATTTATAAAACAAAACAATAAACATGTATTTTTAATTAAATGGTAAGCATGCATTTTTTTTAGTAATATTAAGCCAGCAACATTTATCTGGAATCAATCTGAAGTTCATATATCCTTAATAATAGTTATAATACCTTTGGTGTCACCCTTTTTTGGTGTCAGCGTGAATTCCAAAAATGCCCATCCACATATATTACTCGGTGTTACTATTACTTAAAAATAATATCTTACTAGAACTAAAAAATAAGATCCAAAAATATATTTTCTTCATAAATTCATAACACCATTGATTTTTATGAATTAATAATAGAAACAAAAACCATAAGTACCAAAAAATGGATTACTGCAACTTCGAAACAAAAAATTTGAACTACCCCAATATGATTAAATATTTATAAAAATTATTTCCTTTAATGTGTTAAGACACATACAATTTGTAAATAAATAGATAAATCACGCGCAAACTAAGTGCCATAAGACTCGTATGTATGTGTGTGCGCACATGAGCGCACTTGCCTCCGTTTGTTTTTGCTGTTTGGAGAAACTCAAAATGATTTAAGGTTTACAAATTTTTAGCGTTCGAGGCGCAAGCCTCAACAGTTAAGGCATGTGAGGCGCAAAAAATATGTACATTCTTATGCCTCAGAAGCTAAATGCCTCCTGGAGTGCACCCTGAGGCTTTCAAGCCTGCACCTCACCTCGAGGCACACCTGATTTTTAAAACAATGGTTTTAAAACAGTTCAAATAACTAGGTTGGGGCACGTCAAGCAGTAGAAGATATAAGGGTTTAAAGCCCAATGGAGCTACCGAGGAAGCTATGAGCAATCAACTCAAAACATGACAATTGACTTGTCTAGAACATCACTAGTCACACTGCAAAATTTGTGTTTTGAGAAAAGTAATGGCAGCAGTTATTGAGTGCGTATTCAAATCAAACCTGGCGGGATTGGTCAATACAAGGTCTGCCACTCGAGAATTCGTTCCATGAATTTGGAAATTTTGTAGCCGATGAAGAAAGGTGTCTTACTGTGAAGTCCACTTTACCAATAAGTGCTAGGCATAGGCAAAAACGAAAATATGTTAAGACATAACAGAGGAAGATAAACCATACAATTGCTTGGAAAATGAATTGTGCATGAATCTATGTACATGTACATATACATGTACATGTATATGTATATGTGTGTGTGCATGTATGTATATAAACGTACATATATTTTGGATTTATGTATATGTATGTGTATGTATGTAGGTATGTATATGTGTATGTATGCATTTCAAATATTCGAACACCCAAAAACTCGATGTCAAAATTCAAATATACTTAACAACCATATAATTTTGGAGACTTCAAATGGAATCATTGACAAGACAACAGTAGAAGTCACAATTTGTAAAGATGTTGAAGCATTTATTTTATGACGAATTGTCTTACCTAACACAATGTAGGCTAAATAAGACAATCTCTTACCTTAGCTACTAATGTTACTAGCCAAATCAGGTTATAATCATTTGGTGTAAGATGTTTCTTACCCAGACTGACTAATGCGAAATCACGAGAAAGTTATACTCTGCTACATATTATATGACAAAAATAAACCTTCTAAATGTTATTTTCTATATCTTATATTATAATCACGTTGAAAAAAAATCTTCAATTAATTTGTTCTTTGGTCAGATCTTTGACAGATAAACGTTGAAAGATTACCAGATGCACACAAAGTATACAAAACATAACAGCAAGACAATTCATTTTTTGATATAAAAAATGAAGTCTATTATAAAGGGTTATACTTCACTAACCATATAGAATCCCTAAAGCAAGAGCACAAACAATCACTGAAACAGAAACCCAGCAGCCTGCACTCTTCAGCCTTTTTCCCACACTCCTACATTACAAAATTTGAAACAAAACATAAGTACACAAGATAAACTACAAACAACAATATCCATAAATCAATCAATTTATAGATAACCCTTCTCTGGTTACCTTTAAATTGCAGTTTGACTCCCTTATTTGACTTATTACTACCCCTTAATGAAAATAATGTACCTTGTTGAAACATCATTCTTAATAACTTATCATTGCGCAGGTAAAACAAAATGTTTGTTTCTAAAGGTAAAATTTCTCATAACAATTTGGTACATTCTATTCAAACCTACAAAAAAAGTCCAATTTGACGCAGACATTGGCTATTTTAAAGTTTAATCCAAACAGAATGTGTGTGGGTAACTTAAACTTTTCGAGTGCTCAAACAAACTCTTATCAGGTTCTACATTGCACTGTCAAACAGTCATTCAAGCTAAACTAATTAACTCTTCCATTTACAAAATGAGAAGGTAGGTAAACTAAATAAACATATAGTGAAACATACTTGTCCTGGTCCCCTTCATAATAAAACATAGCGAACGGAATGAAGAAAAACACTAAAACTGCATCAACGATATAAACAACAAGCCACAACGTCTTCATCGGTAGCGTCAAATTGCAAGCGCCATTATAGAGCGCTTGCCGGCAGGCCTGTCGGTTGGCCACGTCAGCAGGCAGCATGAGAATCGAAATCGCCGCGACGCTGAGGCCGATGACTACGACCACTTTCGGAAAGTAGGCTTGGTTGACGTCGTCGGGGTGCTGGTAGTTGACTAAGAGATAGACGTTGAACAGCAATATCAAGATTGATACTACTATGGCCACTATTACTAGGGCGAGGTTGAAATCGCCCATTCTGAATTTGAGGGGAGAATGGGGGAAAAGGAAAAACTAGGGCTCGAATGATTGAAGGAAATTTGATTTGGGGTTTTCTGTGGAGGAGCAGTTGGAAATACGTCGTGATCCAGGCTGGAGAAAGTTGGATCGAGCTGGAATAAACTTCAATTTATCCTTTTTGGAAATGTCGGATGTTATGCTGCCATGGAAGTTGCGACATGCGACGTTCCTAATCAAAGCAAACAGTTGCCGCCTGCAGGTGGTGAGATGGAGGGTATCACCTTTGCGACCAGGAGAAGAGATAAAGCTGCTTTAAACGTAGATAATTCACAGGCTGTTCGAACTGACACAAAATCCCTTTGGGATACAGCAGTGGTGGACGCGGTTCGGTTCGGTGCGGTTTGAAGCCGCTTCAACACCGCATCAAACGGTTGATCAAAAATACAAACCAGTATACTAACCGTTCAAACGATTCAGTTTCAGTTTGGTTTCGATCTAATACGGTCCGGTTTTGGTTCGATCTGGTTTGAACCCGTATTAAATATGAAACAAGAAAATTACTTTCATCAATAATCAATTTACGATTGTATAACGTTGTGTCACCTGAAGATTCTAGTGTTATCTTTAAGTAATATAACTACAACATACGTTTAAAATAGAATATATATCGTTAAATTAAAAATTAAATTAAAAGTTAGAAAGGAATTTGTTAATTTTTTTATTATAACATTGTCAGTGTAACTATGCGGTTCGGTTCGGTTTAATATGGTTTGGTAAAAGTTCAAACCGCAATCAAATCGTATCGTTCCGAGTCGGTTTGGTTTGGGCTGTTTGCTTTAGAGAGAGAATCCAGTGCGGTTTTCCGTACCGTTTTTGCGGTTCGGCGTGGGCGGTTTTCGTATTACGGTGCAGTTTATGCCCACACCTAGGATATACATCCAATACCCACAGAAAAAATCGTGAATGCAAACATATCCGCATTTGAAAATTATTCATTTGCTTTTTTATGATTATGTTTTAAATTATGTTTGTTTTAACACAATGAAATAAGCTAATTTAAGATTATATTAAGTTGAAAGTCTATGTTATACGTGTTAATTTATCAAAATTAATTATTATTATTATCATATATGCTTATTTTTAGCATTTTAATATTCAACCGGAGAAAACGTTACGTTAAACTAAAAAAATTCATTTATGTATCATGATTTATCAGTCGTTGACGGATCGGATAATTATCTTATATCCATCCGTATTTGGGAATGCAGATATTCAATATCCGAAAATGATTTTAGGTGTGAATGCGAATATAACACTATTTGCATCCAAAATCATTTGTTGGCAGTCCTATTTTACATTCTGAGAAGTCTAACTATAAGAGCATCTCCACAGTTTAGGGGTGTGGATTTTCGATTTTCCACACCCCGAAAAGCCAAAATTTCCAACGGCTTGAGCCAGGTGTTTGTTCACGCCCGACTCCAGGCATCTATTGAACAAATGTCTAGAATTTTTAGAAATCGGGCACATATAAAAAAGCGGGTGTTTGTTCAACGGACGCCTGGTCTTTAGGCGTATGTTGAACAAACGCCTGAATTTTGCGCCTATATGAGGCACAACCGCCCCTCATTTTCATTTCATATGAACGAAAAATTTTAGTTTATTTTTTTTCTAATTTATTATTACGTCCATATGCCGCCACGTCGAGTTAAGACCATTAGACGCGTCATCCATTCTCCGATAGTCCCGAATGTCGGATCAGCACATGTTGCACCAGATCACACCGTGACTGCAGTCAACCTTCGAGTATTGCACAACCTGCCTCAGACTGTCACACATCAAGTGTCTCTTGCTATTGCGATGCCTCAGGTATACGTTTTAATTTTTATTACTTAGATAGTCAACCGTTTTACTATACACGAATGTTAATTATTAGTTTATGTTTACAATAAATAATCATATGTTTAGTTTCGATATGTTGCTATGAGAGGTAGTTGAGCACGTTGTATGAGACACTATTTTGATAAGTTACCTGAGCTGATATCGGTTAGACTTCGTGCGACATCATTTGGAGACTTTTTAGATTTATCTAGGTTTGCTCATGTTGACTGATGCCTTGTAGAGGCTCTTACAGAGCGATGGTGGTCCAGTACACACGTTTCACTTTCCTGATTTTGAGTTAAGGCTTACTCCTTTGATTTTTACATGCTCACCGGCATCGAGGTTGGTCGTCCCAACCGTGTCCCCGTCCCTTTGATGGATCATTTGAGGAGATTGAGAGTTTGTAACGAACCGAGAATCTTCGACCTAGAAAATCAACATAAAACCCGTGTCAATTAATCAGACATCGAACATTCCAAATCATTAATAGAAAGAAATTAGAGGATGAGAATAAATAAGATAGAAAATTAGAATAGAAAAGGAAGAAGAACACAACAATAGAATCAGAGTAACACAAATCTCACAGCGGAACGAATAAATATATTATATAACATAACTTTGAAATAAAACCAGTATATGTATATAATACTATTATCGGAGTACAACACTTACAACACAACGGAAATAACAATAGCTATATAATCCTGAAGTCTCCTGCTCCATCTCTCCGTGTATATCTGTAAAATCCCGACTACTTGACTGTCCGTACAAAATTGAGCACCCAAGAGTTTAGGGAAAAAAAAATAAACTCTAGATCAGTTATGTGACTGATGTGAGTAAACTGCAACCATTTGTTTAACTTTTAAAATCTCTTTAAAAAAAAGGATAATCGTAAGACCGATTCACACATAAACACGGATGGTTTTTACCTTACGATATTCCAAAATATTTTTATATCAAATCTCTTATGATATTACAATAGTGTCTACCAACCACAATATAAAAATCATTTAGCAGAACGCTTTCATCTCACTTTCTACATACATAATATATAATAAAAAACCGTGGGCATTTATTGGGTAATGGATTCCAACAAGAAAGGTATGGGACCACCTTCCGACAGTGTATATCTAGAGAGAGGAATACATTGGGTTCAACAAGAACATCTTGTAACCCAGGCTAAATATGACCGGTCACTCATTTCACTTGAGTGTACCGGATGTATTATCACCAACGGTGGGATCGGCAATCGTTTCCCCAAAGGGACAGCATCGAAATAATTTAAAGAAATAAATAGGATTTCTCTAGATCAGGTGACAGTACATCCAAATTGGCAGCTAACCACTTAGCCATGCGACCTACCCGATTTTATACCATTTCATGGTTGTGAGGCTAGAGGCCATAACGTGTAGATCACATCTTTATTTACTTTGAATGTCACATCGTCATACCTGCCAAATCACAAATTGATTTCCCCAAAAGTACTACGGGTATACAGCTAAGAGAAACAAAGTCTCCGTCACCATACATAAATACGTTTGAAGAGATCAAATTACGCGATATATTAAATGTACTCTATCAGACATTCTTGCATACAGGTTGCCCTGGGATTGGACAAACCGAATGCACTATTTTGTAAATCCATCTTAGGCAATTTCTACCAAGAATCGCCAGAATAGCCTTGCTTAACTCTGTCTTCAATTATCATCATCATATTTAATTCACAACGCTAACGCCCATACAGAGTGGCTTTCAGAAAATGAATCTGATCTCGGCCTCTCCATATTGGTGACGGAAAAATATTCAAACTTTGATAGTCAATTATTTAACTATCAAAGGAAAATATCCATACACACAACGATCCTATTTCCGAATGGGAATTCTATCGACCGATCATCAATCAACATTTTTCCCTTTTAAATTAATTCATCATTAATGTATTCATTTACCCCTTTTCTGTTTACATATATATATATATATATATATATATTCAGAAATTCTTGTTTTCTAAATCTAGAAAATATACCTTACTAATATTGGAAAACGTTCCCATTTCTTATTCACGCATCACTATCATTCCACGCCCATCAGTCTCTAACCGTGAATTAGTAATCCCAAAGTATTAACCCCGAAGGCCGAAAACAACATCAGATCGATACCCAGGAAACCATTCAACTTAACTAATCTCTAGTCAGTTTCTAATTTCCTTAACTCTGTTTCTTATCTTCTTATCAAATCATTGCTTACGCAACTCCCGGATTCAGATTACGAATCTAATCTTTTATGGAAAACATTGGTTATAACTATAGCGTTATAATCCCTACTTCCAAAATATCTAACTTCAAAATATAACTTTAATTCCTTAATTTAAATAAATAACTAAATAAATAATTTATTTATAAATAAATAAATCTTGATTTAAAAATCGGAAAGTAAATAATACTTTCCCGAATTCGATATAATCGAATTTCAACATATAACTCTCTTTCGAATAAACTTTATTTGATAACTATCTACGAATAACTTATATTTGATTATCTCTCTTCGAATAACTTATATTCGATTATCTCTTCGAATAACTTACATTCGATTATCTCTCTTTGAATAACTTACAATCAATTAACTCTCTTCGAATAACTTATATTCAATTAACTCTCTTCGAATAACTTATATTTGATTAACTCTCATCGAATAACTTATATTCGATTATAAAAAAATCGGTTTCTAGTCGAATGCTAATTATCTTGTCAAATCCTAATTTATTTAGTATATAATTTTTCAAATAAATTATTTTATAACATCTGGCCTAGTCGAAATCTAATTACAAATCATTATGGATTTTATTTTAATCCTATTCGCATTTCGAACATCAAAATAAATTCCATCGTCCCCCTTTTAAAACAAATTCCCAATTTTCCGTTTTAAATTCACTGTTGAATTTACAATCCAAATTATCCACCAATAATTAATTTATTTCAATTATAAAAATTGTTTATAATTCACAACACTTGTTTTTATTATTTAAAAAGTAATTTATTTCTAGCCCATTCGAAATTTCATTTCTAATTGAATTCCTATTTCAAAACCCAATTTCATTTATAAATGTTTTCATTTGCAAAATATTTACTTAAATCCAATATTCACATTGAACGTGAATAATATTTCCTTTATATAATTAATTCAGTTTGATTTCGCATTTTACAATAATATCCCGTTCCCAATTTCTATTTATACTTCTATACTTCTATTCATAAAATTATTCATACGATATATCCTTTTATTTTTAACACTTAAATCTCATTTATAATTCCCTTTATAAATGCTTGGTTCACATTCTATTTAAAATATCGGTGTTAGAACCGATTTCTATGTCTCTACATAAGTTCAGATTTATATATTCCATTTATCAAATGGTAAATATTTTATTTAATTTATAAAAATATTATTTATAAATTAATCTTCTCAATTTATCTATTAAAACAGATTCTATTTAAAATCTACTTCAAATTAATTTTCCTATAATTCTTTTATATCTCACCAGTTCTCCTTAATCAATATCATGTTAAACCAGCGTGCGAAGCACGGGTCTAAACCTCCCTAATGAAAAACTCTCTTTTTGTAATCCTATAAATTCCCCAAAATATTATATTTAGTCCATATACTCACTTATTTACCTCCTATTACCTTCATTCAGTATTTATACCACAAACGACCCTTTAAAACATTTATATACTATTAATAAATCTTATACAGAAGTTCTTATTTAATTTTCCAAATAATTCTTTTTTATAAAATCCTTTGATTTTATATTAATATTTTATTTTCAATATACACATTGAAAATTTCCTTTTTTACATTCCTGTATTTCTTATGGTATTTAAAATACCAAATAACCATGATCAATATCATCTAAACACACATAATCAACAACATATTATATATCACATCACATATAACAGCATATGGAAAAAACAGTATTATAAATATTGACGAATCCAGTTGGATCCCTCCAACCTGTTTCCCTGCATCCACAAATGTTAAAAAATATAATTAACATTAATTTCATTTCAACATGAAATATTCTGATCAATAGAGTCAATATTTAATTAACGCTATGTATATATATAATTATATATATATTCAACCAAATAAATTAACAGTTCATCCAAACAATCATCACACAGTAATTAAATCATCATTTATAAATTCTAAAAATACGTTATAAAAATATGAACTGGTAGAGTTAGTGAGTTTTACTCACTTTGGTCGTTTATCGTTGAAGAACAATAAATGTTCAACAGCTCCGTTCAACCATTTTATTTTGCCATAAAATTGTAACTTGCTCCAAATCACTGCAGACCAGTTCCAGAATGTAGTCTGCGACCATGCGATCCCAACGGATCCAAATTTGTTCAATTTCGATAAAGTTTGTATAAGATATGGTAAATACAAGTTTATATGAACATTTAAAATAGTTTTAAATTAAATAAACTTGAATTTAAATAATCGATCCTCACCCCTTTCTAAATCGGCCGGTCCATTTTCCATTTATGATTGTGCGTCCGTGTACACCCATCCCATGTACATAACACTTGTCCATGCATCCTTCATACACTTTTCCACCCGTATGTCTTTTTTTATTTTTTATTTATTAACTAGGCTTCATGGAAAAATATACAGCCCAAAACCAAATCTTCCTACGCAGTGTATACTCTCCTATCTTTTCTTCTTCAAACTGATTCCACTCCAGTACATCAACGCGCCAACAATAAAATGCCATGGCCGAAAATTTAAATGCTCCATTCTCCCCCTCATACTTCGTACAAATATCCGCATCGAGATCCCATCAAGAACGTGTCTTCTTGAAGTATTTAGAACCGCCATTACCTTGCTTAACAACACCTTGTCCCCCTCACAACCTGTATGTTAATAAGGCCTCATACTTCCCTATAAATTACCACACAAGCTTCTTTACTTCCCTTGTACATCACCCTCAGCTGAAACTCCTCCTATAATACCCACTCACAAAAACGTGCTGATTGAAACCACTTTGTACACAACATTGGGTTCCATAAACCACTATTCCTACATCGTCTTCTTCACAGTGTGCCACGCACAATATTTCTTCACCATGAAAAACACTCCGTTCCTAGTAAGTATTTCACACCATTACCGAATATCCGAAACTCCATACTCCCTCCATATGTACAGTAGATCTCGTCCCTCACTTTCATGAAACGGAACCCTCTTCCAACATTTAACACCATTTAGCTAATCGCGCCCATCTCTGTTTCATAACTCTCAACAGCGTTCAATACTTCACTAAAAACCCAATTGAAAGTACCTGTCTTCTCTTCTACGCACAATACCAGGTACTCACAACACATTTTTTTTACACTGGAGTTTACCAAGGTTTACCACCGAGTCCACCCTCTCTTC
Organism: Allium sativum; assembly: GCA_030737875.1. Classification (NCBI taxonomy): domain Eukaryota; kingdom Viridiplantae; phylum Streptophyta; class Magnoliopsida; order Asparagales; family Amaryllidaceae; genus Allium; species Allium sativum. Next base: position 102,996,981 of record CM060912.1, read on the forward strand.
GTCTTTATATCTCGTGCGACTGAACCCTTGGTCTTGCGGCAAAAGAAGAGGACTAGCGAACTATTTTTTTGTCTTGTATCGAAAGGGGATTTAATTTTTAAAGCCAGAATAACTTGTTGAATAATTGGCTATGGGTTTCTTCCAAAAGGAGAAACAAGAAGCTGGCGTGATGTATACTTATATGGGATAGAAACTTAACTCTTAAGTTAAATATGGGCTGTACAATATGTAAGGGAGGTCAGCTAATCACGTAGGCTGCCACGAGTTGTCAATTCAATAGGTCTGCTCGACGTATATTATAAGCAAACTTAGCAGCTAAGGGATGTAAATATATATTTTTGTATTTAAATTGTTGACTTCATGATAATAATATCTTAGGGTGTCACAGTTACGTTAGGTTTTGCAACTATAGGTATATGGACAGTAATCATATAGTCGATAAATGTATATGGTTCAATCTTTTTTTTTTAATATAAATCAATGAAAACACGATCAGCAAACTGCTTATTAATATTCATCCACGTACATTAGCAGAACCATATAATTAGCATCTTAAGCCCACGTATCCCGATTCCTGATTGAAATAGATAATCCGCAAACCAATGACGTCCTTCGAGTTGCATATTAGCTGGCATATCCATATTGAAAACATAGGAGAAAGTAGCGTAAACTTGTAGTGCTGCTAATTGGATCTATAAGAGTTGTGGAAATTATCTTAATTGGATCATAGTAGGGTGATATACTTGATGTAAACTTTAAGTCCTTGTCATTCAAAAATCATTTACAATTTTTGAGACTCGAACTTAATTTACCAAGAATAGTCGGGGCTTAGAAGGATACGACGCATGCATGTTCATTGTAAACAAACACTGGATTCGACAAGGGTTCATATCATGGATATGAGTCTTGTAATTTAAATCATTTAAATTATTGAACCAAAATATTAAAATAATTAAATAAATTAATTATTAAATCGTTAAACTTCCGGGACATTACATTCCTTCCCCCTTAAAAAAATTTCGTCCCCGAAATTACTAAGGTCTACTAACCCTATTAATTTTTGTTAAAAATTATTCGTTTTACTTTTTAACTTCAGTTTCAACTGAACCCATACATCTCTAATTAAAATATTAATTTATTTCTATTAACAATTTTTTTTTAAATTCTGAAAATTTTCTAACACCTCAAATTCTTAGTAAATTTCGCCAGCGTCTCCTTTGCACAACTCAATTGGTACAACTACAACTCACCTCTCTAGGCATTCTCCAACCCAAAAGAAAATCGAACAGCCAAGCGACTTTCCCAAATTGGCTTATAAATCTCATACCCAAAGTAAAATATAAACTTGTACCTTTTTGACGGGCATATCATTATATCCTTTCCATCTGCTACTAATTCAGCATATCCCAATGTCATCCCAATTGAACCCCGATCAATTTATCCTCAACACAGCTATTCGCTTATATCCAAACCAATCTCATTTCAAATTCGAGTTCCATTCTCGATTCCAAACTCTTGACTTACCAATTCAACAAAATTCCAGGTTCCTATCTCGCTATCCAATTTTATTCCATATCTTATATTTCAGTTTTCTTTCACAAATTCTAGTTTAATTTGTTTTGAATCAAACAATCTTTCCGGGGAGTTTTAGACCACTTAGTTTTTTTTCCAAAATCAAATACTTCTTTTCGGAATTCAAACCAACTTGCTTTTCTCAAAACAATTCAAAAACAATCTCTTTGGTAGTAATACTCACTTAGAAACCCGAAAATGAACACCAATGATGCTACGCAGTCATCATTAGAATTATTTTCCAGCGACCGAAGTGAGTTCAATACTATACCACTTTCAAAATTCATATTTAAATACTCCCATTTTGAAATCTGTTTTCAAAATACCATTCACAAAAAACAATTCAAAATCTCCAAGGATTTTAAAATTATCATATATATAACTCAAATCCATTTATGAACACTTTTCCAAATTTTAGGAATTTTAATTCCAATTCTGACTTTAATTTCAGATTTAACCCATCTTGATTAAACATCTTACATTAATATGAATTCTGATTAGTTATTTAGATAACATTTCAATTATAATCTTATCCGATTATAATAACAACCAACACATCCAATATATTATAATATTTCCAATATTAATCATTATTTTATATTAAAATATAATTTGGATAAAATTATTTTTGAAAATGTGTGTGTGTGTGTACTTGTCAAGTATAATATACTCATAAGGATCGAGTATGAAATAATAGCTAATCATAGATATAAAATAGTAAATGCAGTAAAAAGGAAAAATCACATCAGGGATTTTTATACTGGTTCGAGCACCGTCCTACGTCCAGTCCCAGATTTCCTTCTGGATTTTCACTAACAACCATCTCACTTCACCCAGAGGAACAGGTATACAACACCCGAGCAGCCGAACGGGATTTCACGCCTCTAACAACACGAGGACTTCAACACTTGCCTCTTACAACGCTAAGGACTTTAACGCTTGCCTGATCACACACAGGACTTCAACTAATACAATGGTTTTGACTTCTGCTTTGTGTTCTTGATTCAACACGGATAGTCAATAGTTTGAGTACAATCTTCCTATAATCTGATCCTCGAGTATATACTTTGAATGCGTAGATTTAAGGAACTAGAATGTTTGTCAAATGATATTAAATTGATTCAAGGATTCAACAAGTATTTAAATTTGGAGAGCTTTTGTTTTGCAAAGAGTATGAAAATGCAATTCAGAAATTAGAGAGAATATAGAATGATTTGATTATTGTAAAACATGTTTGAAGTTGTTTATACAATAGTTTAAAGGTCGTAATTCTTCATGAAGAGTTTCTATAAAAAGTTATGTCCATTTTCTTTGATTATTGAATAGAAATCTCTTAAACAAATAGAAGCAACCTTTCAGAAAAAGCTTGCTGTTTAAAAAACGGTCGAAAGGTTAAAAATCACTGGTCGATTGGTTGAATTTAATTAAAACTAAAACTTCCAGAAAAATAGCCGTTATGTGCAAAAATGCACAGACCCTTTGACCGCCCATATTTGGATCAGTCGACCGGTTTATGGATGTGGACCGGAGAACCTCGGTCCACAGTCTAGATCGCTCTGCGCTCTTTCCCGGTCGAAGCCTGGACCGTTTGGGCTTTTTATATGACTTTGCAATTTCTCAAATATGAAGATTTCAGCAACGAAGATATGGTATAACTTTTTGTGCATTCGTGTTATACTTTGAGGATAGATTTTAACATATTTCTAACATGACTCAATGTGTATATATATATATGTATGTAACTTTATCTCTATGAAATGATCTTCATTGCAACTTTATATGTTGGCATCGATCAAAATCTTGTTCTCAACATTCTTCCCCTTTTTGATTGATGACAACACCTTGGATTTTCTCTCTCTAAATATAAAGCTCCCCCTGAATTTCTGCAACATTTGTTAGTTCATAATATACATAATCTTACCTTTTGATTCCTGCATTAACAAATTTTAGCACACATATACTATTACCATGTTGAGCACATAATTCTAAATGACAATATATGTGACATGAATCATGAGAGAAAATATTTCTCCCCCTTTGTCATCGATTAAAAAGAATAACTACCATAATAAACATAGTAATCAAGAGTAGTAGAGAATACAAATAATTATATCACCTTTAGGAGATACTGAATGATTTTTTTTGATGAGCCGAGTTTTCAAAGATATTTAGAGATATCAAATAACCTCCTCTTTGTTGTGGTGTACCTACAAAAAATATGACATATACAGTTTTGGTACCCACTTCTTTGTTTGGGTCGATGGGTTAAATGGAAGGTAACCATACCCAAGAGGGTTTAATGGAACCTTTAAAGATAAAATTTTCATTATTAGCTACTGAATCAAAGTAATTATCGATATATTTTTCTCTGTTTTTCCAACTTACAGGAACCCAAAGACTTAAGTAATCTCCAGTGATATTCCTTTTCGTACTTCTATATTTATCATAAATACCGCTAGTCATAGAAGTATTCGAATTTCTATAATAATTGGGTCTTGGATGTACATTAGTACTAGCAGTGATATTCTTATTGTACATAAAGCATATCTAGTACTATTTCTATGATTGGTTTCTTGTTTCTTATATCCCAAACCTTGTTTATTTGAAGCAGGTTGTGAACTTTCAATGATTTTTGTCAAATTTTCTCGACCTTTATTGAAGTTAGAAACATTTTGAGTAATATTATCTAACTTGGTTTGTAAACTAGCTTTTTCTAGTTTCAAAATTTTGACTTTTGCCTTAAGCTCATGATTTTCAGTAGTGAGAGCATCATTTTTATCTTTTTGAGTTTCAATTTCTTGACTCAAAAGAGATAATTGAGAATCAATATTAGATGATGATTCTTGAACTTTTTCAAGTTCTTCTTCTAATATTTTCTTCTTGTATTTTAACATATCTCGTTCAAACTTTGCTCTACTTTTATCAGCTTTGGCTTCTTTGTATTATCGTTTCATGTCTGTAAATTTAACTATCAATTCAGCACTAATATCAAGTACTTCATCAAATGTAGGAATTCATACCTCATCTTCTGTTGCCATAAAACAGACATTTGCTTGTTCATTCTCTGAATCACTTTCACTTTCTGATGAAGAGGAGTCTGAATCATCCCATGTTACTTAAAATGCTCGTTTCTTTGATTTATCCTTCTTGTATTTGAACATGTCATTTTCTGACTTTTTCTTTTTCTCCGGACAATCTTTGTGCATGTGCCCCTTTTTATGGTAGTTGAAACATTCTGTAACTGTAAGAACCCGTTACTTCCACGTGAAGGAAAGAGCGGATACTTTGAGAACAACACACAAAAGAATGCAGACAGAAGAACATTTCATTGCTATTACAACAATTCCATCAGATACAAGAATATACAGAGTATAATTGAATAAATTACATTCGATAAATATCAGAGATTACAATAAATTACATAGCAGCGGAAAAACAATATAAAACACAACTGAAAGTAATACACGGATACAGAGCTTTCCGAGCATCGTTCCAGCTGTAAATCAGGATCCTGTGAATATAAATCTGCAAAACCAAAACTACTAGCTGCCCGTGTCGAAAATAGGGGCACCCAGAGTTTAGGTTAAAACAATAAACTCCAGGTCATTCATGTGACTGGTGTGAGAACTAAAACAGTTATTTAAACTTTACTTTAAAAGAGAGTAATTCAAGGGACCACGCCGTATAACACGGAACGGGTTTCCCCCCAAGAATACCAGTGCATAAAATAAACAACGCAATGCTTTTTCGAAAAATAAAGCCATTATAAGACCCAGGTCCCATCACATAATGCAACGCATGCCGGAGGATAGGGTTTTCCCTTATAATAGCCAAACATGCTTGGTACGTTTAAAAACGAATCATTTGATACTATTATAGGTGTATAGTGTTAAAACAATTTCAATTATAAATATCAATCATAGACGGCATGGGTACCATATATCATGTCGCCATACTAGTTCTACAATTAAAACCGCAATATCACGTATTGGAAATTGGATTTCCGTCATGAGTCGAGGCAAGGGGCAAGCTCCTCTCCGCTTCGAGACACTCTAGAAAATGCCTCAGGACTACACACTCTGGGTAACCCTTGGATGCTTCAGGGCCGGTCCTCTCTTACGTTTGAGGATTGGCAATTCCTGAACACACGTTTCCCGGTCCTTACAGACCTAAAATCGAGGCGCCTCATCCAACAACCACATAGGTGAAAAGTATATAAATGTCAGGGTTGGTAAGTCACTGACACCACCAAAGCTAGAAAGAAACGTCGTGCTCTCCCTGCAGTCCTTATCCCGTTTTTGACTCATACCGAGGTGTGAGGCTCGTGAATTCACGTTATACACAAAGCTACGCCACAAAGGCTGTGCTTTGATCATCAACCACAAGACTTTGCTTTTCAACAGAAGCCTTGATCAATTGCCACTTAGGCATGCCACACTGGCAATTCATTCCATGCGACTGATGTCCACCGATATATAACCTCTGGGCTCGTACGTCTCAGAGAAGGGTGTTAAGCAAAAGAATAAATTCTCCGCCGCCAAACAGATGTATATTTAATGGAGATCAATCAACACAAAATAAAATCCAATGTTAGACACACAGTCCATTTACAAGTTCGTTCTGGGTCTGAACGAAACCGGAGGCACTTTCCTCGCATATCCATCGATCTCCAAGTACATCTGGACGACCACCAACTGATTCCCTCATCTTGGGTGTACAGCCCAGTCAAGATCATCAGTAATCACCCAAACGATGTGAAGACTTCCGGTCTTCAACCACCGTCTTCATCTTCGACTTATCGTCGAATCAGTTATTCATAATGGGTATAAACCCGGCCTTTCCAAACAACCCGCGTATATTAAAAACAAATGTTACACAAACACAACATACGCCTCATTCCAATTCATTAGTCACTAACCGTAAATTAGCAAGAGAACAATTCCCCAAATATTAACCTCGAAGGCCGAAACCAACGTCAGATCAATACCCAGGAAACCATTCTTCTTAACTAACCTACAGCTAGTTTCTAAATTTCATATTCTTAGGGAAAGGTTCCCATTAATTTTATCAAAGATAAATCCTTTAAAATTTATTCTTTAATCTTCCTTTGGATGTCATATCAAACCAAATTATGGTTTTTCAAACTAGACGGGATTAGCGAACCACACCGAAGTAATTATTTATTTTATTTCCTAATCCCAACCTATTCATCCCACGAAGCAAAACTGGTAATACTCCATATCTAATACCACGGTGTTATCGGTAAAATTAATTACCATTCCACATTCAAATCTAATTAAAGATTTGACTATCGTTTTGGAGCAAAACTGGTGATACTCCATTCTCGCTCACTTTCTAAATTTGATAATTTGAATTATCAATTCACATTTCAATCTAATTGCAGATTCATTAAAACTCTTTTTACTGGGTTAAAGAACTAGTGTCATTTAAAACACAGTTCACGATAAACCCAAATCATATTCTATTTATTATCGGGTTAAAGAACTAGTGTTATTTAAAATACTGTTCACGATAAAACCACAAATCAATTCTATTTAAAACCCATTTCAAATTCAATTTATTTATTTTGAAATAATTGGGTTTTAAATTTAGTTCAAAACTAGTTCATTTCGATAAAAATCTATTTTTAACTTTTCAAATATGGAGTTTTTCATCCCAATTTTTCCCAAATCATTTCTTATGATTTTACACAAATTATTACTATTTTTAAAAAATTTATCAAGGCCCGTACAGTCGATTTCCATCAACGGCCATCGAACTGCACTTACAGCGGCCTTTTCCAAATTTGATTTGGACGTATCTCCAAATCCAACCGTTAGATTTCAAATTTCTAATATTCGTTAGAAAGCTCTTTATGATATGAACCCAACGGTTCCGGTTTTTGGAGAATCCGACGGTCGGATCTCCCGTAATGTCCGTTCGAAGTCAATGGTCGAAATTTACAAACTGCCGCTGTGCGGCCCGTTCTATTCAGGCCATTATATTATATATATATAATATATATTTCGATGATTTCTATTTAAAACGAATTTTATAAATAGTTTTAAATTCGTTTCAAAAACAATTTCAACTTCCATTTCAAATTCAAATCAAAATTGAATTTTTCCTTATAAATTCATTTTAAATTCTTTTCAATTGAATTCAAATTTCGATTCAATTTAAATTCATTTCAAATCGATTTTTTATTCTATTTCAATTCGTCTTCAATTCAATTCGAATTCGTTTATATTCAATTCAATTCGAATTCGTTTTATATTCAATTCAATTCGAATTCGTTATATATTCAATTCAATTCGAATTCGTTATATATTCAATTCAATTCGAATTCGTTATATATTCAATTCGATTTTATAAAAACGAATATAATCGATATAAATATCGTTCGCGTCAAAATAGCGCATCTCTAATCAACACGGCTTTATATTTTTCAATAACTTCGTTATTCTATTCAACAAATGAATCTATATTTCTTTCAATACATGACTCTATATTTTTGTCAACACACGACTAATCTCAACGAATGAGTATTGTCCACATGTGACTATTTTTGTTATTTAACATATTTTATAAAAATTATGGTATCTATCGTTTGATTTCAAATCAGACTCCAATCGTAAATTAGTAAGAGAACGATTCCCTAAATATTAACCCCGAAGGCCGAAACCAACATCAGGTCAATATCCAGGAGAACACTCATCTTATCTATTTTCCAGTTAGTTTCTAATTTTATATGATAAAGATGTAAATTTTATTGTTAAAATATTTCGTTCAACACATGACTAATCTCAACGGATGAGTTTGGTCAACACATGAACCTTTATTTTATAATATAAAGATGTAAATTTTATTGTTAAAATATTTCGTTTAACACATGAATAATCTCAACGGATGAGTACGGTCAACACATGAACCTTTATTTTATAATAATATTCTTTATTTTCTAAATTGGAATGAGGCCCAATCAATTACCATACAAAGTTAATTATATGGATTCCAAACAACACATGTATATAATAGCAATGATACATAATCAACCATCATCCAAAGTGCACTACACTGTATAAGCATCAAATATAGACATCTAACGCTTATAACAGCCTGTCAATCAATCAATCGACATACAACTAATTATTGGGATTAGTGTATGCTGTATTTTATCCCAATACCTGTGTGGGGTTTCAAACAATCAAACACAGTTGGGCGATGTATAAAATTTATCGTCGTAATCTATGTCCTTCAAATAGATGTACATAAACAAACCGTCCGGTTTGTAAATGAATATTTATTTATTCATTCACATTCACGTTAAAAAATATATTTTTAACGACCAAATTATTTTATTCAACCTATGAATATATTTTAATATCTATTTCACATTAACATCACAAACAATTTTCACAACACATCAATCAAACAAACAAGTCATCCATGGTCTGTGGATGACGGGTGTCGGGTGCTGCTAAGCACCGTCTGCATCCTAGTATATATATAACTAGAAAAAGAGATTGAAGAGTGAGAAATTCTCACCAAAGCTATCCCAACTCCACGACACTTCTATTGTAGGAAATCGTCACTGTTCTTGCCTTTTGTCACTTTCGTTGCCCGTAGTCACTACATATATAAAAATCACATTTTTATTTTGTTGCTATGTATATAAAAATCACATTTTTATTTCGTTACTATATAGATAAAAAATCTATTTTTACATCGCTATTCTCTATATAAAGATTTCACCTTTTCAAATATAAAGATTATATTTTTATATTCTCTATTATATAGAAATTTTATTTTCAATATACTACTTATATAAAAATAGTATTTTTATATCTTCTACTATATAAAGGTCATATTTTTAATACTCTACACGAGTAAAAATCATATTTTTGATTCACTACTTACATAAAGATCAAATTTTTAACACTTCTATAATGTAAAAATCATATTTTTTGATATATCTATAATATAAAAATCATATTTTTATTCTCTACATCCCATAAAAATTATATTTTTAACCTTTACATATAACGAAAATTATATTTTTACTTTATATAAAAATCAATCCTTTATAAAAATATAATCTTCAATCCTAAAAATCATACATTTCTATCATGGAACCTCCCTCATTGCTAAACTGAGAACAAAATTAATTGTAAATAAATATAAACACTTACAGTGTTTTTTTCTTTTTCAGCGAAGAAAGGGGGGGTTGCTGTGCTCGGCGGTCGTGGTGGGCCCTCCAGCAGGCGGCGGAGGTGGAGCATTGGCTTCAGGGGGGCGGATGGTGGCTGCGTCTGGCCGGGGCTTCAAGGGGGGGGCTGTCGGGTTTTGGGTTCTTCGATAGGGGAGCTCGCGCGTGAGGGTCTTCAGAGTAGGGAGGGAGAGAGAGCGAGTAGAGGACGGAGGAGATGGGGATCCGATCGGAAGGGGAGGTGTTTGGGGAGGAGGCGCGGTGGCGCAGCCACCTGGGGCTCGACGACGGGGTTAGGGCTCAAAGCCCCCCCCTTTTTTCCTTTTTTTTCTTGTCTCGTTCTGCAAATGAAAAGGAGAGGAGGGGGGCAGAGTATAAGGGGAGAGAAGGATATTTTTTTTATTTAATTCCAAAAAGGTACTTTTATTTTCGACCTCAAAATCAAACCCACCACCTGTCATCCCTAGCTAATTACCCCCATTCCGAACACAATGGGATATGTATCGTAAGCTGATTCGTTCGTTTCAATCAGTTTTCGTCAAATTCAACATATAACTCTATATATTTAATTTGAACGCGCATTTCAATTTACCGGGGTCACATACGAACTCGAAAAATTCCAGAAAAATATTTTCTAACTTCGTATCGACGATACGATCCTAACAAAACTAGTTTCGTCAAATTCTGAGACCGTTAGAAAAATGGCCATTTTCCAGTCGATTAAAATCAACTAAAACTGGTCAAATGCGTTTTCCTTTGCCACGCTCACATATTGATTCAAAAAATTATGAAATTTGGAATCTAGCAATAACTTGACATCACGGACCCAACAAAAGTGGTTTCATCGAAATCCGAGGTCGTTTGCAAAATGGCTATTTTTAAGGGCCTGAATTCCATAGCGACTATTCAAAATTTTCAACTGAACATATCTTTTGATCCCTGCTATGAAATTTCGATTTTTCGGGTTCGTAGGAAAGATATTCTCAAATAGATTCTATTATTTTTGGTTTCGCTAAAATCCGGTTTATTTTGCACCCGGTACATTCATTTGAAGTTTGAAATCGAATTATCGAACTACCGCGCCATTTTCAATTCCTTTTATAATTATAAATAAATATTTATATTTTATCGACGATATATATAAATATATACATTCTATTATTTTCAAAATAAATTTCTTATCGATATTATTTAAAATAATTCATTTTAAATATTTAAAATTCATTAAAATTGCCAAAATAAAAATTTTAAACTGGCCCGCATTTCCGGGTTATTACAATAACTGATGATGATGGTTTATTTGATCCAAATTTTCTTTTGTTATATCGACTAGCTTTTTGTTGTTTCAGGAATTTTTTGAAACCTTTTGCCATGAAAGCTAAGTCTTCATCTTTAGATTCTGATTCATTTTCATCTTTTCTGACATGAAATGCTACATTTTTCTTTTCTTCTTTCTGTTCCTTTCTAGCTTGCAAACTTGCTTCATAGGACATTAGATTTCCTATCAATTCATCTGGCTTCATGACAGAAAGGTCATTAGCTTCTTCAATCGCTAATACTTTTCCTTCCCATTCACTAGTCAGAGAATGTAGGACTGTCGAGACAACATCAAAATCTGAATATTTTTGTCCTAAATCAATAAGTGCATGGTAAATAGTTTGAAATCATGAATTAATATCATTGATTGTCTCATTCGGGTTCATTTTGAAATTTTGAAATTGACTTTTCAGCGTGGCTATTTTGGCTTGTTTAACCTTGTTAGTACCTTCATGAGTAGTTTTCAATGTTTGCCAAATTTGATATGTAGAGGTACAGATACTAACACGGTTATACTCAATTTGATCTAATGCACAAAACAACATATTTATTGCTTTTGCATTTACAGCTGTTGCTGTTTTGTCAGCCGGTGTCCATTCTGTATAGTCAGTAGTTGGATTCACTATTTCTTTTCTGGTAGCATTCCAGGCATCATAGCTATTTGATTGCATAAAGAATGCCATACGTGTTGCCCAATAGCTATAGTTGAGACCATTGAAAAATGGAGGTCTTTGTGTTGATTGACCTTCCGTATAAGTGTTAGTGTCGGTGCTAGCGTTATTTGCCATATTACTAGAATATATCAAATAACTGTGTTACAGGTATATGATGACCGTGCTCTGATACCAATTGAAAAAGAATGTGTGGCCGTGTATGTGCTAGTATAATATACTCACAAGGATCGTGTAATATGGTGTATAACACACAAGTATGAAATAATAGCTAATCACAGATATAAAATAGTAAATGCAGTAAAAAGGAAAAATCACACCAGGGATTTTTATACTGGTTCGGAGCACCATCCTACGTCCAGTCCCAGACTTCCTTCTGGATTTTCACTAACAACCACCTCACTTCACCCGGAGGAACAGGTATACATCTCCCGAGCAGCTGAACGGGATTTCACGCCGGTAACAACACGAGGACTTAAACAGTGCTTCTTACAACGCTGAGGACTTCAACACTTGCCTTATCACACACAGGACTTCAACTAATACAATGGTTTTCACTTTTGCTTTGTGTTCTTGATTCAAAGACAGATAGTCACTAGTTTGAGTACAATCTTCCTATAATATGATCCTTGACTATATACTTTGAACGCATAGATTTAAGGAAGTAGATTGCTTGTTGAATCAAATGATATTAAATTGATTCAAGGATTCAACAAGTATTTAAATTTGGAGAGCTTTTGTTTTGCAAAGAGTATGAAAATACAATTCAGAAATTAGAGAGAATATAGAATGATTCGGTTATTGTAAAACAGGTTTGAAGTTGTTTATATAATAGTAGAAAGGTCGTAATTCTTCATGAAAAGTTTCTATAAAAAGTTATGTCCATTTCCTTTGATTATTGAATAGAAATCTTTTCACAAATAGAAGCAACCTTTCAAAAAAGGCTTGCAGTTTAAAAAACGGTCGACAGGTTAAAAATCACTGGTCGACCGGTTGAATTTAATTAAAATTAAAACTACCAGAAAAATAGCCGTTATGCGCAAAAACACACAGACCGGTCGACTGCCCATATTTGGGCCGGTCGACCGGTTTATGGTTGTGGACCGAGGTCCACAGTCTTGATCGCTCTGTGCTCTTTCCCGGTCGAAGCCTGGACCGTTTGGGCTTTTTCTATGACTTTTCAATTTCTCAAATATGCAGATTTCAGCAACGAAGATATGATATAACTTTTTGTGCATTCGTGTTACACTTTGAGGATAGATTTTAGCATATTTCTAACACGACTCAGTGTATATATATATAAAACCTTATCTCTATGAAATGATATTCATTGTAACTTTATATGTTGGCATCGATCAAAATCTTGTTCTCAACAATTTTGTTTTACCCTCTTTTCAAAACATACTGTGTCGGTTCATTGTATTCAAGTGTTTAGAAACTCCTACTGATACAGTGGATCAAACTGAACGATCAGAACTCATGAACAACTCAACCAATAAATCTCCATAATATAAAACCATTTTTATATTAAATAACAAATATGCGCTTATATATATATGTATGTATACACACACACTCTCAAACTCAATCTAGGTTATTACTAACCTCATCTCTACTAAGTCACGCCATAGAGCCAAGGTAGTTACTTAGCCTTCAGCTCTGATACCACTACAACGAACTGGGAATTTTCGACCCAGAAAATCAACATAAAACCCATGTCAATTAATCAGACATCGAACATTCCAAATCATTAATAGAAAGAAATTAGAGGGTGAGAATAGATAAGATAGAAAATTAGAATAGAAGAGGAAGAAGAACACAACAATATAATCAGAGTAACACGAATCTTACAGCGGAACGAATAATTTATATAACATAACTTTGAAATAAAATCACTATATGTATACAATACTATTATCGGAGTACAACACTTAAAACACAGCGGAAATAACAATAGCTATATAATCCTAAAGCCTCATGTTCCTTCTCTCAGTGTATATCTGTAAAATCCTGACTACTTGGCTTCCCGTACAAAATTAGGCACCGAAGAGTTCAGGAACAACAAAACAAATATAAGCTCTGGGTTAGTCATGTGACTGGTGTGAGTAAACTCCAACCATTTGTTTAACTTTTAAAATCCCATTAAAAGAAAGGATAAACATAAGACCGATCCACACATAAACACGAATGTGTTTTACCTTATGATATTCCAAAATGTTCTTCATATCAAATCTCTTCTGATATTACAATAGTGTCTATCAACCACAATATAAAAATCATTTAGCAGAACGCTTTCATCTCACGTTCTACATACATAATATATTTTCAAAAACCACAGGCGCTTATAGGGTAATGGATTCCAACTGGCAAGGTATAGGACCACCTTCCGACAGTGTATCTCTAGAGAGGAATACACCGGGTTCAACAAGAACATCTTGTAACACATGCCAAACATGACCGGTCACTCATTTCGCTTGAGTGTACCGAATGTATTATCACCAACGAATGGGATCAGTAACCGTTTCCCGAAAGGGACAGCATCGAAATAGTTTAAGGATGTAAATGAGATTTTTCTAGATCAGGTGACAATACACCCTAATTGGCAACTAACTATTTAGCCATGCAACCTTCCCGATTTTATACCATTTCCTGGTTGTGAGGCTAGAGGCCATAATGTATAGATCACACCTTTATTTACTTTGAATGTCGTATCATTGTACCCACCAAATCACATATTGATTTCCCTAAAAATACCACGGGTATACAGCTAAGAGAAATGAATTCCTCCGCCACCAAATGTAAATTCATTTGAAGAGATCAAATTACGCGATCTATTAAATATACTCTGTCAGACATTCTTCTATACAGGTTGCCCTGGGACTGGACAAAGCGAAGGCACTATTCTGTAAATCCATCTTAGGCAATTTCTACCTAGAATCGCCAGAACAGCCCTTGCTTAACTCCGTCTTCAATTATCTTCATTATATTTGATTCGCAACACTAACGCCCATGTAGATTAGTTTTCAGATAATGAATCTGATCCCGATCTCTCCGTATTGACGATATAAAAATGGTTAAACTTTGATAGTCGGTTATTTAACTATTAAAGGAAAATATCCATACACACAACGATCCTATTTCCAAATGAATATTTTATCTATCAATCATCAATCAACATTTTTCCCCTTTAAATTAATTCATCATTAATTTATTCGTTTACCCCTTTTCTGTTCCCATATATATATATATATATATATATATATTCAGAAATTCTTATTTTCTAAATCTAGAAAATATAGCTTATTAATATTGGAAAATGTTTCCATTTCTTATTCACGCATCACTATCATTCCACGCTCATCAGTCTCTAACCGTGAATTAGTAAGAGGACGATTCCCTAAGTATTAACCCCGAAGGCCGAAACAAACATCAGATCAATACCCAGGAAACCATTCAACTTAACTAATCTCTATTCAATTTCTAATTTCCTTAACTCTGATCAAATCATTGCTTACGCAACTCTCGGATTCAGATTACGAATCTAGTTCTTTTATGAAAAACATTGGTTATAACTATAGCGTTATAATCCCTACTTCCGATATCTAACTTCAAAATATATCTTTAAATTCCTTAATTTAAATAAATAACGAAATAAACAATTTATTTATAAATAAATAAATCTTGATTTAAAAATCAGAAAGTAAATAATACTTTCCTGAATTTAATATAATCGAATTTCAACATATAACTCTCTTTTAAACTCTATTTGATAACTCTCTTCGAATAACTTATATTCGATTATCTCTCTTCGAATAACTTGCATCCGATTATCTCTTTTCGAATAACTTACATTCAATTATCTCTCTTCGAATAACTTACATTCGATTAACACTCTTCGAATAATTATATTCGATTAACTCTCTTCGAATAACTTATATTCAATTAACTCTCTTCGAATAACTTATATTCGACTATAAACTATCGGTTTCTAGTCGAATGCTAATTATCTTGTCAAATCCTGATTTATTTAGTATATAATTTCTTCAAATAAATTATTTTATAACATCTGGCCTAGTCGTATTCTAATTACAAATCTTTATGGATTTTATATCAATCCTACTCACATTTGAAACATCGAAATAAGTTCCATCGTTCCCTTTTAAAACAAATTCCCAAATTTCTGTTTTAATTTCACTGTTGAATTTACAATCCAAATTATCCATTGATAATTAATTTATTTCATTTATAATCATGCATCATTTATAAATCACAACACTTATTTTTATTATTTATAAAGTTATTTATTTCTAGCCCATTCGAAATTTCATTTCTATTTGAATTCCTATTTCAAAACCCAATTTCATTTATAAATGTTTTCATTTGCAAAATATTTACTTAAATCCATTATTCACATTGAACGTGAATAATATTTCCTTTATGCAACTAATTCAGTTTGATTTCGCATTTTACAATATATCCCATTCCCAATTTCTATTTATACTTATGTTCATAAAATTATTCATACGATATCTCTTTTTTATTTCTAACACTTAAATCTCATTTATAATTCCCTTTATAAATGCTGAGTTCACATTCTATTTAAAATATCGGTGTTAGAACCGATTTCTACTTCTCTATATAAGTTCAGATTTATACATTCCATTTATCAGATGATAAATATTTTATTTATAAAAATATTATTTATAAATTAATCTTCTCAATTTATCTGTTGAAACAGATTCTATTTAAAATCTACTTTAAATTAATTTTCCAATAATTCTTTTATATCTTGCCAATTCCCTTTAATCAATATCATGTTACACCCGTGTGCGAATCACGGGTCTAAACCTCCCTAATGAAAAATTCTCTTTTTATAATCCTATAAATTTCCCAAAATATTATATTTACTCTATATACTCACTTATTTACCTCTTATTACCTTCATTCAGTATTTATACCACAAACGGCCTTTTAAAACATTCATATACTGTTAATAAATCTTATACAGAAGTTCTCATTTAATTTTCCAAATAATTCCTTTTTATAAAATCCATTGATTTTATATTAATATTTTATTTTTAATATACACTTTGAAAATTTCCTTTTTTACATTCTAGTATTTCTAATGGTATTTAAAATACCAAATAACCATGATCAATATCATCTAAACACACATAATCTAATTATATGTCACATCATATATCACAATATATGAAAAAAAAACAATATTATAAATATTGAGAATCCAGTTGGATCCCTCCAACCTGTTTCCCTGCATCCACAGAGGTTAAACAATATAATTAACATCAATTTCATTTCAACATGAAATATTTTGATCAACAGAGTCAATATTTAATTAACACTATATATATAACTATATCTATATTTTCAACCAAATAAATTAGCAGTTCATCCAAACAATCATTACACAACCATTTAACAGTTCTAAAAATACGTTATAAAGATATGAACTGGTAGAGTTAGTGAGTTTTACTCACTTTGGTCAGTTATCGTTGAATGACAATAAACATTCAACATCTCCGTTCAGCCATTTTATTTTTCCACAAAAGTGTAACGTGCTCCAAATCACTGCAGACCAGTTCCAGAATGTAGTCTGCGACCATGCGATCCCAATGGATCCAAATTTGTTCAATTTCGATAATGTATGTATAAGATATTGCAAATACAAGTTTATATGAACATTTAAAATAGTTTTAAATTAAATAGACTTGAATTTAAATAATCGAGCCTCACCCCTTTCTAAATCGACCGGTCCATTTTCTGTTTATGATTGCACGTCAATGTACACCCATTCCATGTATGTAACGCCTGTCCATGCATCCTTCATACACATTTCCATCCCTATCTCTCTTTTTTATTTATTTTATTAACTAAGCTTCATGGAAAAACATATGGCCCGAAAACCAAATCTTCTTATGCAGTGTATACTCTCCTATCTTTTCTTCTTCAAACTGATTCCACTCTAGTACACAAACGCGCCAGCAATAAAATGCCTAGGCCGAAAATTTAAATGCTCCATTCTCCACCTCATACTTCGTACAAATATCCGCGCCGAGATCCCATCAAGAACGTGTCTTCCTAAAGTATTTGGAACCGCCATTTCCTTGCTTAACAGCAGCATGTCCCTCTCACAACCTACGCGTTAATAAGGCCTCATACTTCCCTATGAATTACCACGCAAGCTTCTTTACTTCCCTTGTACATCACCCTCAGCCGAAACTCCTCATGTAATACCCACTCACGAAAATGTGCTGATCGAAATCACTTTGTATACATCATTGGGTTCCTTAAACCACTATTCCTCTCTCGTCTTCTTCACATTGTGCCATACATAGTATTTCTTCACCATGAAAACATTCCGTTCCCGGTAAGTATTTCACACCATTACCGAATATCCGAAACTCCATACTCCCTCCATATATACAGTAGATCTTGTCCCCCATTTTCATGAAACAGAACCCTCTTCCAACATTTAACACAATTTTGCTACTCGCGCTCATCTCCATTTCATAACTCTCCACAGCCTTTAGTACTTCACTAAAAACCCAACTGAAAATACCCGTCTTCTCTTCTACGCACAGTACCAGGTACTCACAACACATTTTTATACATCGGAGTTTACCAAGTTTTACCAGTGAGTCCCCCCTTTCGTCGTCTCTACATCTCATGCGACTGAAACCTGAGTCTTGTGGCAAAAGAATAGGACTAGCGAACTATTTTTTTGTCTTGTATCGGAAGGGGATTTAATATTTAAAGCCAGAATAACTTGTTGAATAATTGGCTATGGGTTTCTTCCAAAAGGAAAAACAAGAATCTGGCGTGATGAATACTTATATGGGATAGAAGCTTAACTCTTAAGTTAAATATGGGTTGTACAATATGAAGGGGGGTCAGTTAATCACGTAGGCTGCCATAAGTTGTCAATTTAATAGGTCTTCTCGATGTATATAATAAGTAAACTTAGCAGCTAAGGGATGTAAATATATTTTTTTTGTATTTAAATTGCTGGCTTCATGATAATAGTATTGTAGGGTGCCGCGGTTACGTTAGGTTTTGCAACTATAGGTACATGGACAGTAATCATATAGTTGATAAATGTTGATAAATGCATATGGTTCAATCTCTTTTTTTATATAAATCAATGAAAACGCGATCATCAAACTACTTATTAATATTCATCCACATACGTTAGCAGAACTATATAATTAGCATCTTAAGCCCACGTATCACAGTTCCTGATTAAACAGATAATCCGCGAACCAATGACATTCTTCGAGTAGCATATTAGCAGGCATATCCATACTGAAAACATAGGAGAAAGAAGCATAAACTTTTAGTGCTGCTAATTGGATCTATAAGAGTTGTGGCAATTATCTTTGTTGGATCATAGTAAGGTGATATACTTGATGTAAACTTTAAGTCCTTGCCATTCAAAGATCATTAACAATTTTCGAGACTCGAACTAAATTTTCCAGGAACAGTCGGGGCTTAAAAGGATAATTGTCAGCAACGAACGCATGTTCATTGTAAATAAACAATGGATTCGGCAGAGGTTCACAACATGGATATGAGTCTTGTAATTTAAATAATTAATTTATCAAACCAAAATATTAAAATAATTAAATTAATTAATTATTAAATCGTTAAATTTCCGGGACATTACAGAGTTTTTCCGAGCAGTTAACGAGTTTAAACCCTCAGACCATTGTTTCAGGTGTCGTTACCCTCCCTACTTTGCAGGACTATATTTTCTCATCAGACCACTCAGGATATGCATACTCCAGTTATCAAGGCCTATTTATTATACCTTCTTGGCTCCACCTTTTTTAGAAACAATAAGAGAACTATTAGACTTGGTTTCTGGCTAGCCTTGTAGACATTGAGCAGCTTCATTTGTCTGATTGGGGGTACAACGATATTGGGTTATTTGTACGTAGCTTTGGATATCTACGTCGTACAGCGCTCCAAGCAACTATACGGTTTCTAGTACATTCTTCCCTTATGGTATTATGAGTACATGGCGAACATGTACCCTAAACTTATCCCTGAGGCGATCAGTACACCTTATATATACTTTCCAAGACTATGTCGCTCATTCTACATAGGGTGTGCGTAATGAGCTTATGGAGGCGCGCTCGCAGATGGATATGAGGAAGCAAGATGACATTATTGCGCGTCCATGGCAGCGGTACATAGAGTTTTTAGTGCCTCAGTAGGACCATCCGCTCATCTTCCAGTATAGTCTTTCGAGGCGCAGGGTATGCTTTCACGTACCTACATTCCCTTTCATTTGGTATTTGGGGAAGCGTTGTTGGTTACAACTATACAGCTGTGCAGTTTATGCCCTGCTATTACCCCGCCATATCCCCGATATATCGTGTAGCGAGTTTCTAACGTCACGCTATTTCCAAATAGCCCCTGAAATAGCCTTTCCGCTCTAATCCCCGCTATATTTTGATATTCCCGATATATCCCATTATTTCAGCTATATTCCGCTAATTCCGCTCTATCTTCTATAAGAGAAATGAATTAGAAATGAAATTTATGCATTATAAAATTATTTTTTAAATATAACTTTTTAACATATATTTTTCAGAATATAAAATATTATATTATTCTGTTAACTTTAGTAAAGTAAAATAAAAGTTTACACTTATTTACATATATTTGCTTATGCTTTTATATAAAATTAAGAAAGTTCTAACAATAATTAAGTTGAATGATAATTTTCCATATATTTTTCATTTATATTTTTTTTAAAACATTAAATATGATTTTCATATGCTATTTTTGACTCATCCGCTATATCCTGCTATTTCCTCGCTTGGATCCGCTGAGCGCTTTAACTGCACAACTACACGGTATAATGCGCATTCCTTTTGATCCGCTCCTATGGGATGTGATGTTCAGCGATATACATATAGGATCGCCATATATTAAGGGTGCGAGGGCAGCAGGATGGGTGGACGGTGAGCCTTTTACAGTGGTCGGGCACTTTGATCCCTATTGGGTTCAAGTTGCCCCCACGCGATTATGCTTTACCATATTATATTCGGGGTTTGAACTCCGACCATATTGGACCGTTTACAATATCAGGGAGAGTCCGGGTGCATCCCGCCACCTTTGAGCCTATATCGTCGCAATACACGCAGAGTATGTGTTGGACCCCCTTCTCCCTCCCCCCTCCGCCTCACACTTTCAGGGCGTACGATGTACAGAGTCAGATAGTAGAGATTTCATTGCATTATCTAGCAGTTGACCCTCATGGTGTATCGTCAGTCGGTTTGTACCATTCACATCAGGTATGTAAGAAATTTATTATACGATTGCATACGTTGTTATTATAAAATTTGCATTAGTGTAATACATGTTGTCACGGTATCAGTACTCGCTTTATATGGACCACAATAGACGGTTGTTAGCTACTTTTGAGCTTATGACGCTTGAGTGCACACAGATGATGTACTAGAGTATATATATAGCTTTGGCCAACCAATAGGTTTATTACAAGGCCCAGATAGCCGCATTACAGGCCCAGATCCAATAGCAGGGTCCTGGTGCTGATTCACCTCCCCCGATGATATTGATGACGCTCATGATGACAGTTCTGATGCGTTTGGGAGCAATTTTATGCCTATTGACTGATGTTTTTGTTATATTCCCATTTGTATATGTTGCATCACATTGTACATATTTTTGTTATATCCGGCATGTCGTATATTGCATATTATGGTACGTTAGTGATAACAATACTATTTCTATGTTGTTATATTTTTTTTGTGTTGTTGTTCTTTATGTCACTTCGAATTACATTAATAATTTATTAGTTCAGTAAATGATTACATAACGATTTATAAACAATTTAAAAACAAGCTTGTAACATCAGGGTAGTTTGTCGTTTTACCATTTGAGCTTCGAATGAATGTACATGTTTTGATATAAGTCGGACTTATGTACAAGGAGAAATGTTGGGAACCACTGACTTAAAACTTTGCAACAAAAGTGAGAAATAGAGATTTCGTATTCAAAAATGCAAGTTATGGCCAAATTAAAATTTTCAAAAGTCGTTATAGAATCGTTTTCAAAATATTACGATATACTAAATTAAATAAAGGGAAATGCTTACAAAATAAACAAAAGGATTCCCACTTAGCTAATTGCTTTCATTAATAATTTATTAATTCAATAAACTGAGGATGACCCGATTTATTAACTCATCATTAAACGAATATATTAATTACTCGAATATGATTTCGTAACAATTTATAAACGATTTAAAAATGCGTAACGTCGTGGTAATTCGTCGTTTTATGATTTGAACTTCGAATGAATGTGCAGGTTTCGATATAAGTCGGACTTATGTGCAAGGAGAAACGTTGAGAATCACTGAACTAAAAATTTGCAACAAAAGTGAGAAATAGAGATTTCGTGTTCGAAAATGCAAGTTATGGCCAAATTAAATTTTTCAAAAGTCGCTACATAATTGTTTTTAAAAATATTACGATTTACTAAATTAAATAAAGGGAAATGCTTACAAAATAAACAAAAGAATTTCCACTTAACTAACTGCTTTCTTTAATAATTTATTTATTCAGTAAACCGAGGACGACCCGATTTATTAACTCATCATTAAATGAATATATTAATTATTCAGTAAATGATTTCGTAATGATTTACAAATGATTTAAAAACAAGCTCGTAACGCCATGATAGTTCGTCGTTTTTCGATTCGAACTTTAAATGAATGTACAGGTTTCGATGTAAGTCGGATTTATGTACAAGGAGAAACATTGGGAACCATTGAATTAAAACTTTGCAACAAAAGTGAGAAATGGATATTTCATGTTCAAAAATGCAAGTTATGACCAAATCAAAATTTTCAAAAGTTGCAATAGAATCATTTTTTAAATATTATGATTTACTAAATTAAATAAAGGGAAATGCTTACAAAATAAACAAAAGGATTTCCATAGCTTATTGTTTCATTAATAATTTATTAATTCGATAAACCGAGGACGACTCGATTCATTAACTCATTGTTAAACAAATATATTAATTACTTGAATACGATTTCGTAATGATTTATAAATGAGCTCGTAATGTCGTGGTTGTTCGTCGTTTTTTTTATTTGAACTTCGAATGAATGTACAGGTTTCGATATAAGTCACATTTATGTACAAGGAGAAACGTTGGGAACCATTAAATTAAAACTTTGCAATGAAAGTGAGAAATAGAGATTATGTGTTCAAAAATGCAAGTTATGGCCAAATTAAAATTTTCAAAGGTCCTTATAGATTCAATTTTAAAAATATTACAATTTACTAAATTAAATAAGGGGAAATGCTTACAGAATAAATAAAAAGATTTCAACTTAACTAACTTCTTACATACGCTGCATAGTCAACTAAAATTTTAACTAAACATACATTACATAGTCAACTAGACAATAAACATAATAAAAGACACATACTGAAATTTTAACCATAAAGATACTGCATACTAAACTAAAATTAAATACCTTCTTCTCTTCTATTCCTCATTATTTCTCTTCCCCTCGACTCTATATATTTGCGTTGTATTCATCCATGTGAGAAGTATCCATTAGCATTATTGAATCTTCCTCTTTTCGTCGCTTTACATCTACAAGTTGATTAAGGGCATAAATCCTTTCCTGGTGCTCACTGGCTCTGCTCTCCATTGCACGAGCGAACAGTTGATCTGACTCCGTTAGAAGTTTTCTGATTTCTTCTTGATTTCCATTAGTGGATTGCTTTTTTTGGCTGCCTTAGCTCCTACTCGATCATCAGTAGCGGTTAAGTCCCCTTATGGTTCTAAACCGAAACTGTTTTGCGAATCTCTTGGACTTGAACTTTCTCCCACTTATGTAGCTTTCCCATAAGATTGTTTAGGCATCTTGAATATATTTCTGAAGGGATGATTTCCATTTCACGTGATTAACCAGTAGGTCATACACATGCATGAACTAATGGAAATGATGTCCTTGTTTACTTTCCGGTTTATATATCTGTTTGAATAACTTGTTTGCGGCAACTCTCTGCAATAGTAATACTCTTCTTCATGTATAGCTCTATGACAAACAATATAAAATTCATAAGTAATTAAATCTTACCATATGAGTATCACTTCCAAATTCACTAGGGTTAGTCTGCTTAAGTTTGATCATCTGAAAATTGTAACATTGGGTTTAATGATTTATTTTACAATAACGACCTTTGATCGAAGCTAAACTTCTATTTCGATCCATGTTCTTCATGGTGTAAGCATTAGCAATTCTACCCCCAAAATGTTTCACCGCTCTGATCAGCATCGTGAATAGGATAGAGAGAAAGTGAGCAGTAGATATAGCAAAGATCGTAGTCTTCCGCAGCACTCAACTAGCGGTAGTAACCATTCCTCCAATTGGTTGTGTACGATCTTGTAAATCAAAATCTTCGAAGTTATTTCTTGCTGCATCAACATCAAGATCAGTACTCATTTTTGTTTAGAAGTTTAGAGTTTTAAAAGAAGATTTGTGGAGAAGATAGAAGAGGAGTGGTGTAGTTATAGGATTAAAGGAAAAATTGGCCATTGGAAAATAGGGTCGTGGGAAATAGTGCCGTTGTGTCCAGGCGTCTGTTGAACAGACGCCTGGAGAAATAAATCCATTGGATTCCTAGCGCTTATTGAAAAAACGCCTGGATCCAGGCAATTGTTGAACAAACGCCTAGATCAAGGTGTCTGTTCAACAAGCGCTTCGACAGTTTCAGAATTCTGAAACTCTTCCCCCAGATATCCAAACTATTGGAATCATCCACACACTATTGGCCTTCATTTTGAGTTTGGATTTCGAGATTTCTAAAATCGCAGCTTCTGTTGGAGAAGCTCTAAGAATGCGGTATGTGGGAATTCAACCAGTGGCAAGAATAACCAGGACAAATTAACTCAAAACACATATGTATCCTAATACGGGTAAATTTCCTTCACTTTCAGAAGCTTACAATTGCCATAAAAAGTTACAGTCGACAAGTACAAATGTTAGACTGATTGTTACAGTTTGGAGTGAATTGCTGAGTCGTAGGTTTCTTATTTTTTGCCAATCAGTTTGCCCCTTCAATTACTTAGAGCATCTCTAGTAGTATACATGATTTTGTTGTGAGAAGCATGAAAATCCATAATTCCTCCCATATCTCCAGTGGTTTAGAAGGAGGAAACACTGCTATTTAAAAAATATATGAATACATTAATTTTAAGGCTATTTTGGATTAAATTTGGAATTTGAAAATCATTTAGTTTCGCGTTTATAGCTCATGCACAAAAATGAAATTGGAGAAAACTCTCGTTACTTCCCTCTCTCCACACCTAAATCATTATCGTTGGAACGTTAAAAAAAGGGGAAAAGAGCGACGATCCTTCCCTAGCTCACCCTGTTGAGATGCAAACGTGGATGCTCATCTTACACGAGTGGCAAGAGAAAAATGAAAAAAAATTCTGTTGCGATTTATATTATACACCCTAGGCCCTACTATCACTTCTTCCATGCTTACATTAGAGCATTCCCAGCAGCTCAGCTGGTTTTGAGTGGGGATACGTTGTTTGGAGCGTGAATTCCCCCACCGTTCCAGCAATTGATGGGGGATGCTCCATTTTATTTATTTATTTATCCCTAAATGGTTTTCTGAAAACCGTTCAGGCGTTAAAACCGTTTAACACATAAAATGTTTTCAGAAAACCGTTTTTTTTCCTCTGCCCTCTATGTTTTAACTATACAATTGTCGAGTGTTTTAATAAAAATTAAATTAAAATTAATTTATTTACATTGTTAACGGATATAAAAATTATACGTTATATATATATATATATATATATATATATATATATATATCTTTACTAATAATCGGAATAGGTTTAGTGTCACACTTTTTTGGTGTACATCTGAACTGACGAAATTGCCCTTTACTTAATTATTCTTACACCATTAAAAGGAAGGGGCAATGAATGTCATTTAACTACCTTAACATTTCCTAGAATTGTTACGTTTATGTTCAAAACCCATATTTAGCATAAATTTATTCATTTTGGCATTCAATATTCATTGGAATAATAAACAATAAAAAGGAAGATATTGCATCATCATTAATTACCTAACCAGTAAAAATTGTTATTATTTTGGAGAAAATGCAAAAGTATTCAAATTGTTAATTGAGATATTGCAAATTTTTCTTAACATTTTTCACTGAATGTTTCACATTTATTTTATTAGCCTTAAATATAAAACCTTGACGATTGATAATATTCATTTTTATCAATTAATTTATGAAGTAAATAAATTATTACACTTTAAGATTCACTCACTAATTCAATCAAACTCTTTCATCTCTTCTATGATTGGTCTATGACTTTTTATATTAACATTACCAATATTATTCACTACCACCTATTACCCTCTAATTAAAATTATAAGCAATGCTAATGACAGTAGTGCAGCAGCGATTGTCAATTGCACTCGCAACTCTCATTGGTCACAGCAACAGCAGTGGGTCCTATATTTAATTGAAAACATAATTAAAAAACAAAGCAAAAAATAGTTTACCCAGTAGTGAGCGAGTAGTGCTGACACTCGCTGATGCGCGAATGTCAGTAGAATTATTCTAAAATTATTTTAAAAAAATATGCATTTATAAATAAGTGTTGTAACATTTATAAAAAGGCAATTAATATAATTAGATTGCCCCTTTCCATATTCAACGACAATTTGAATAGGCATTCAAATTTGAACAACGACATTTATTATTGCGTATTACAATATAAATTAGCAACTAACAAATAGTAGAACGTGCTACTGGGACATCAGCATATAAAGTACGTGCATTTTAAAATTGGCATCCATATAGTAGGCCAAACCAAAAAAATATCTTACCGATTTTTATTCAAATCTGACATCAGCGTACGTGCATTTGAAAAGTCAACCTCCCCAGCAAATGCGCTATTGTAGAAATAGTCATTCACCTCTTTAAATATGGCACACCATCGAATTAATTTTCACGCTTCTTTCCTCATTTCCTCTACGCCTTTTTCTTCAAGTAATTCTCTCCTCTTTCATACCTATCTTCCCAATACTCACTGCCTCATAAAATTGAATAAACCGCAAAACAAATTTACTTATTTGTTTATTTATTGGGTTTAAATTTTC
Source organism: Allium sativum (assembly GCA_030737875.1). NCBI lineage: Eukaryota > Viridiplantae > Streptophyta > Magnoliopsida > Asparagales > Amaryllidaceae > Allium > Allium sativum. The sequence goes on from CM060912.1 coordinate 103,023,961, forward strand.
AAAGCTTCGCCTCATTCAAAACGTGGTTTTTTTTTTCCAGATAAATGCATAAATAAGGCTACACCATGTTTAAGTTTAACCAGTGTTCTGTGCCCTCAACCTCTATACTTCGTTTATAAGGTTTTTCTTTAGTGAGTCGTATGAAAAATAATGTTTTGTGTTCCTTTTAAATAGTAAAGTAAAGGGGAGCATTGTCCCATGTTGCTTGCGTGAGACCATGAAAGTGAGAAGTAAATGTCTCAGTATAGGTTCAAATAAAAGTGAATGTCTCAGTATATGTGTAAACAAAAGAGAATGTTGTCTGGAAGAAGTTAGGAAGGTAAAGGAAATAAGACTATGTTTTGTCCTCAGCAGATAAAGCACGTTTAATGGGAAAAATAAACCAAACATTACTACAAATATTTTTTTGCATATGTAAAGTACGCAGTACTTAAGGAATAATAATCCACACGTGAAGTGTGTGCCACAATCACGCGCGAAGCGCGAGCCACGCTCACATGCAAAGCGCGTGCCGTTACCACGCACGAAGCGCGTGCCGTGACGCTCTTATATATATATGCTAGCAATTTATTTACAGCGTTAACGGATATAAAAATAAGTTATAAATATATGGTCGTTGTTGGATATAAAATTATACGTTTTATATATAGAGCCGTTTTCGAATATTAAAATATAACGTATATAAATATACCCGTTGCCTAATAGTAAAATATAGTTTAAACTTATAGCCGTTGCCGAATTTCAAAAATATAGTTCAAATTTATAGCCGTTGTAGGATATTAAAATTTAGTTTAAATTTATAGCCGTTGACGAATATATTTATATAAAATATACTTATAGTCGTTGCAACTTCGGATTGAAGAAGCTAAAAACCTGATATAGTGTGCATATTTAGATTCACAATATAAAAATGTCTCATAATGTCTATAAGGACAATGCTGTTTACGAATCAGATGTGCAAGGTGACGATTCAAATTACTTGAGCCAAAATGGTCTGGAGGATACGGACTCCGATTCTAACGAAGGCAATGATTTGTTCGGGCGTACAAATTATCTTCAGATAGCACGACCGATAGCGATGAGTTAGAGCTTATGATGCAAGCTGTTACCGTTCAAAAATTAAAGATTCACCGATTCCTAACAGAAGGATCATCTAGCCGTAGTCGCAAAGGCAGTGTGTTCGGTCGTGCAGACGTGACGGAAGATGCGGGATCATCAATGAGGTACTGCTAGATTACTTAAAATTATTTCAGCACCCCTTGTACGTATGGTCCTGACGACTTTCGATGCTGTTTTCGTATGAGCAAGAATATGTTTATGTGCATTTTCAATGAAGTTATTGAACACGATAATTATTTTTTTCAGTAATGTAATAGTGCTGGTACTTTAGGATGTTCATAGACTAGTCATTTCAGTTCTTGGGACATTATACTCTTCATATAGCGATGAATATAAATTAAACTCTACTGGTACATTCTAAATTTCCAAGTGATATAAACAGCACATGCACTTATACCAATAAAGCATGTCTCATCCTTTAAGGGGATCATTAAAGTTGATTTAATTAAACATCTTTATTGGTCAGGGCAATTAAACTTGCTCGCATTTCTATAGATGATTTGACAACACGGTGCAGAGCATTGAATGGGTTCTTATAATGATCTAGTCTAGTTGCGTCCTTTGTCTCCATAAATATGGGGTATGGGTTATAGTTTTTCTTATACTTGCAAACAATTCCAATTCTAAACAAACAACAATGGCCGATTCCAACAATAATTTCTCTGGCTATACCGATGATAACATTTGCTAATTTCGCTAGTTTGTTATCTCAAGCTGAAGCTCCATCAATGATTCCAACTCCTTTTCTAACTACCCAACAGAGTCAGTATCTTTACCATTTAAACCTCGCTCAACAGTATAGTAACATGTACAGTCAAATTCCTCAAACCAACAACTACTTTAGGTCATAATCTAATCGTAATCCAAACATACACTAAGAGGTGGTTTGTCTGACCCAACAACCGACAAAGGACAAACCAAGGCCAAACGGTCTTATACCAAGCAAAAGACAAAAGAAACTCATGGTCAAAGTAGTGTGGATAAAATTGTAGCTACTGTTAAAATATGGAGAGCAGCTGACAATAAAGTGCTAGCCAATGCATGGGTAAATGCGTCTGTCGTTCCAGAAGGTCGTTACGGTAGTAAATTTTTCTACCTCCGGGTTAATGAACTGTACAATGGAGATCCTGAATGCGTAAAGAAGATCGTTTGAAGGCACAAAGACTGCATGGTATAATTTGAGTACTATGTCTACAAAGTACAAAGGGATAAAAGCACTAAGAGTGGATTCGCTTATAAGTGGCCAAACATTCAGAGATTTAAAGGAGGATTACAATACGATCTATCGTGACACTTGTAAAAGTGAATTTAATGCTCATGAAGCATTGGAAATTCTTTCATTGTGTCCAGTTGGGCCAATCTATGCGAAAAAGGTGTTGTAGACCTTGGAGACACCGAAGGTTCTCACTTAAGAAATGTAGCTTCTAGACTTTCGATGGAGTCATCCCCGGGAAATTTAGTTGAATGTCCTATGGCTACAGACGGAGATGGAAATAACAACAGTCTTGTGACTCCTAATTTGGGAATGCTATATGGTGGGGTTGAAATAAGGTCAAAAGGAATAAAATCAAGCAAGAGAGCTTTATTGAGAAATAAGGAAGCAACAGATTCGGCAGCGTCTAGTGATAGACTAACTTCATTGTTGAGTGATATATCACTTGCATTTGCCTTCAACAAAGAAGACCGTGAAAAGCGTAAAGATAAGCCGCTGCAGATCCTGGAGATGCAACTACAGCGAGATGCCGATAGAGCCAAAGCTCTCAATAAAAGAACTGATTATAAAGAAAGAAGTGAAAGACGTTTGAAGGAAGAAAAAGAGAAGAAGTATCTAACAAGAGATGTATCTCATTTGACTGGAGAAGCTCTTAGGTATGCTCTAGCAAAAAAAGTAGTATTTTGAGGGCTCAAAAGAAACAATTTCAGGAAGAAGAAGGAAGTTCTTAGATGTAGGCTATTTCTATGTTGCTATTTCTAGCTTGTTGTATCCTAGTTTTAGTTTTCTATGTTGGTTGTACTGTTCCTATTTCCATGTTGCTATTTCTAGCTTGTTGTATTCTAGTTTTAGTTTTCTACGTTGGTTGTAATATTTTGTGGGTTATTAAAAAAAATTAACTAGTTTTAAGTAATTTATATATTTATTTCTGATGCATATATGAGTTTCAAACTTAATTTACAATGCTTTCAAGTATGTATACGGTTTTCATATATGAGTTTCAAACTTAATTTACAATGTTTTAAATAATCCATGTTTTATACGGTTTTCATAAAATCTTATAAAACTAAAGGATTTTATGAAAATTGTAAATATGTTAAACGGTTTTCATAAAACCGTTTATATCTTATATGGTTTTATAAAAACCGTTTAACAGCTATACGATTTCCACGTATAGCTGTGGCCACTTAAAAATCGAAATGGTGGCCGTTACCATTTCATTTTCCTCCTCACGCGCGTCCCTCCACGGTTGCAGCACGAATCCCCCTTTTCTCCCCCGTTTTATCTCCTCCCCACGCTGCTGGGAGTGCTCTTATAAGAGTTTGGTCCCCTGCCGAGTTTCAAAAATTCACTCTAGAAAATGGATTTTGTTTAATACAGTTGGAGAAACATGAAGACTGTGTTAAAATATTCGCTAATTGGTCTTTTTTTTATGATAAACGTTTAATGACAATTTAAAAATGGAAGAATGGAATGAAATCATCCAAAAATTACCTTAAATTTATTTTAATTTGGGCTTGACTCCCTAATCTAGATATTGATTTTTGGACTGAGGAGATTATTGGTAGAATTGTGTCAGTTATTGGCTTACTTATTAAGATGGATCAAATTACAAAAGGAACGATTTGCTTTCTTTCGTTCAAATGCTTGTGGAGATAAGATTTCTGTTCTTTAAGCGGACAACAATATTAAATGCAAGAGGTATTGTTTGAATGGATTCCTTTGAAATGTTACAACTGCTACTGCTTCGAACAAAGCGATTGGAAATGTAATTTACTGAAAATTCAGTTGCCAAAGAAACAACATGCTCAGATAAATATTTCGGCCGATCATTCTTTGAAGCAGCCTGATTCTCGCTGCCAGTCATCAAGAATGGTGTGTTATGAATTTGCAACTCACGGAGATAATTCTAAGTTAGAAAATGAAAAGGTAACCAAACTGAAGGCTGTGAAGAGAAGTAATTCAGATCCTAATAAGTTAGATGGCTTCGAGAAGACGCCTGTTTTTGGTAGCTTTAGTCTTTAGATAAATCGACGTTATTGGAGGGATCTTCATGTTTCAAGCAGTCGTTGAAACTGATGATGCCGTACTCAATAACCCTGCATGGACAGAGGTGATAAATCAAGCAAAAGGGAAAAGCAGACGTAGCAAGTGAGACAAGGTGAGTTCTAATCCCGGTAAATCCAATACAAGAGATGCATTTGCAGCTCATTCCAATTGACGGCGTTAATGTTTTGGAACATGAGGGGAATGGATTCCCTGACTAGAAAACTTGATATTTAATTTGTGTGTTGTTAATGACGCCCTTTTTTGGTTAAGGAGTGTCCTTTTGTTAAGGGGACTCCGCTGGTTTTAAAACATGTTAAGGGGCAACACGACATACAATTTTCTCAGTCCAAAATAACTCTCGCGTCCTTCAAAGTTCACCCACGCTTTTCAAAGCCCGCGCTCTAATTTTCCAATCACAATTTTCAAAAAATATCTTCAAAACTAGGATTCTCAGTGCTCACGCTAGTGTTCATCGGAGGTAGGGTTTGGCAACGATGGTTCGATTCAAGCGTACTGCGAGGAAGACGAAGGAAACCGATGGCAAGAAGCAAATTGGGGAAAAGAGGTATGTTTATAGTAGATTAATGGTAATTTCAGTTGGTAGGGTGTGGTATTACCAATTGTGAGCAATGAGTTTGCGTGTGGTGGGGTTTGGTGGGGAAGAAGGGGTAAACGTTGGGGAAATTTGTTCGATTTGCTGAGAATACAGTTTGTCGGGTACGTTTTTGGGTGGGTAAATCTTCTGAAATATGAAAGCTCATCCTTTTTAGTATTAAAAATGGTTGATTGATGTCGAATTCTGGTTGAAAAATGGTTTGTGAGTATTAAATACATATGAAAGCTTGTACGTTGTAGTATTTGGCATGTTGTCACCGTTTTTGTAATTCAAAATCGGCTTCTGTTTGCCGTATTATAATTTTCATTTGCCCAAAATGTGTTGTATTTTGGTTTTGGTTTGTGTCGTCCGAATACAGTTATTATAAATGGTTGATTGATGTCGACTTATAGTTAGTTGTTGTCGAAATTTAGATTACACATTCGGTTTAACTTGTTGTTTACATTGTGGCTCTGTACCTTTTTATAGTAATAAAGTAGGCTAAATGTTGTCATACTTTATTGACGACGTATGACTAAATTGTTTTGTGTTTGATTGCAGGAAACCGACTTCGTCTACTTGGGTTGTGTACCGCCTACTGCTTCTAATAGGCAGAAACTTGCTAAGGAAAGGCAACGCCTATTAGAAGAGCAAAAGAAAAAGGAAGCAGTTGAATATAAAGGGAATAACTCCGAGCAAAGTTCTAGTGAGAAAGAAGAGTCGAACGACCGTAGTACTTCTGATGGAGGTGAAAAAAGTAGTGATCATAGTGGCCATAATGACAGAGAAAAAGAAGCAGATGTACGCATAGAAGAAGATGATGAGAGAGAAGAGGGCAACACTAGTTGTACTGATCTTGAACGAAACGATGACAGAGAAGAGGGTGAAAAAGATGGTACTGATCAGGAACAAGACGACGACAGAGAAGAGGGCAACAGTGGAGGTAGTGAGCATGAAGACGATGTTGATGGAGAAGATAGCGACGAAGATGACTGTGAGCGTCAAGAAGGAGGTGATGGAGTTAAGGAGGAAGCAGATAAAGAAGGTGACCATGAACAATCTAAGTCTGAATATAGTGGCCGTGAAAGTGGTAGTGAGGAACATGATAGTGAGGAAGGCAGGGCAGGAGAGAAAAAGGTGGAACATGTGGAAAAGAAAAAAACATACTATTAAAGGCAAGGGAAAGCGGAAAGAAACACAATCTGAGTCTGAATATAGTGGCCACGAAAGTGGCAGCGAGGAACATGATAGTGAGGAAGGAAGGGTAGGAGAGAAAGAGGTGGAACATGTGGAAAAGAGAAAACGTACTACTAAAGGCAAGCAAAAGCGGAAAGAAACAGAATCATCCACCACTAAAGATGAAAGGACAATGTTGTTTGCATTCAAACATCATATTGCTCATAAAATATGGAAATCTACTATAAGTTTTTCCTATGTTAATTCTTAGATTTTATTTGTACTTATGAGTACACGTGAATTCTTAACTGTTTATAAATATGTAATATATATATGTGCATACCATATAGAAACCTCGAGGAGAAGTCAGACTGGTGAGAGTCCATACTCATGTTGGCACGCAACGATTGTGGGATTATAGAAAAGAATGTTCTTTTGTTAAGGAGGTTGTAGTTCAGTCGGAATTTCATAAGCTAGCGCTACATGCTCATGAGACATTAGACAAAGTCTTAATCAATGCATTCGTCGAAAGATTTTATCCGGAGACAAACGCATTTCACCTTCCATTTGGTGAGTTAGGAATAACCATTGACGAAGTAGTGCACATAACTGGCCTTCCAGTGGAAGGAAGAGCAGTTACTGGTTCTCTTGGTGGCTTGAGGGGTATAGGTGTTGAAGATGTGTACAAACTACTTGAAGACTGCCTTGGTGTTGACAAACCAACTGCTTTACAAGTATTAGGAGGTGAAAAGAAAATTAGATTTGAATGGTTACGAAGTTAGTTTGAGGGGTCGAAGGAGGATGATACCGAAGAACGAAAGATGCATTGTGCGATAGCATATCTTTTGTACACAATTGGCAGTTTAGTTTGTTGTAACAAGTCCGGGAATAAAGTGTCAGTTCATTTTCTGTAGTGTTGGAAGAATTTAAATGATGTGGGTTCATATTCATGGGCCACTGCATGTTTGAGTTGGTTATTACGAAATCTTGCTGTAACAACTCGCACTGAAGTTCATCAAATGACTGGTTGCATGACGTTACTACAAGTATATTCGAACATAATTTTTGATACCGTTGTGTTGTAACTATATGTGAATAGTGTAGTCTTATTATATGCGTGTACATGATGTACCTTAATGTAGGTATTGATATTTGAGCATTTCCCAGTTCTTCACCGACATAATCGTGTTATTGGTACACAAGAAGGAGAAATTAGAGCCGCGTTCTACTTTGCAAAGAACAAGAGCTCGCAGTTAGCATCTGATTTAGTCACACTACGAGAAAGGATTGATGATTTGAAGTGCGATGAAATTATATGGGATTTCTTTAGAGAAAAACGTGATGTGTATCCATTTCATCAGTGTGCGTTGTATAACGAACCTGTTATTTGTTTTGAAATCGAAGAATTGTACCTACCCCAAAGATTTTTGTGCCAGTTTGGAATTGTTCAACCCATCCCAACCAATCCCTTCACGCTTAACAAGAAGAAGTACAAGTCGTCTAGTAAAGGTTTCAAAGCCGCTTACTTTAATGTTGGGGATTTTATATGGGCTGAATGGCCAAATCACCTGCTGAATGAAAGGATAATGTCCAAAGAAGTGGTTAACCCCTGGGACTGTGAGGGAAACTATATACAGTGGTATAAGCAAGCTTCTCATCCGATTGTTGCAAATCCATTAAGAAGAATAATTGAGCCTGGTAATTAAAACGAGGAGAAGTCGCTACCTATCCATGTTGTAAGTTTGTTATTTTTTCTAATTGAAATTTTTTTTATTGATTATTTTTAATACTAAAGTATACTTGAATTTCAGAAACGTCGACTTGGACTACTTGCCGATACAATCCGTTCACGTGGACGTGGTAAGGCAGTTGTTACAGCCTTGCAAATGATAGAGCATATAGAGGACCCAGAACCGTCTGCTCTGTACGGAGAGAACATGACAGCTGTTGAAGGTGATGAGATTTTTGAGGCTACGACAAGCCGAGGTAAACGTAAGAGAGGGAATAAGACTGCTATCAAGAAGAAAGGTGAAGGAAGGAAAAAATAGTTTAACTTGGTAGCATTACGTATTATTTTGTTTAACAGTATGTAACTGTTATAAGACTTGGTGTATGTTTTGTTCAGAACTTTATGTTTGTGACTTATATATTTTGGTTGGTGACTTGGTCTAGGTAGTACTTTATTACGGGTACTTTGGAAGGAAGGTTAATGTATGAAATGGTTTACGAGTATGTTTTGTTTATTTCTATGTTTGAAGCCGCATGTGCGAGGTTTAATTTTTTTGTATGATCAACGTTGCGTGTGAAAGTTTCAAGTATTTGTATGATCAATGATGCATGTACAAGTTTCAATTTGTTGTATCACGTACGGTGCACGAAAAATTTGATTGTATGTATGAAATAATCAACCCTGTAGTTAAACACTGGAAATGATATGCCGTTTTTTAAGATCCAAAAACGGTGCATGACCGATCAATCAACTAAACGGCATAAAATTTGCTAAACGGTTACACAAAACCGTTCAACTAAACAAAAAACGGTCATCGTAAACCAAAATATTGCAGGTTAGAAATGAAATATGCAGACGGTGATTCATGACCGTTTTATTTATAGAAAAACGGTGTCTCCAATCCAAAATATCTCAGATTATGTAAAAATTATGTGCAGACGGTGGACTACTACCGTTTAACTTAAATAAAAACGGCGTAACTGTACCATATATAAGTTTTGAGGTTACAGGAATATTTGTAAACAGCCAATACTCTCCGCTTTTACTTTCATAACGCGGTCATTTCATTCCGAAAACTCTCGGGAAAGAGTTGTTTCAGAAAATTTGGTGCAGACGGCAACACTGAACCGTATAGTAAACATTTAAACCGTTACTCCTCACCGTTTTTGTTATTTGCAATTTTTTTACTTTATATAACTTTTTTTTATATAAATTGTTATTATTTCATAGTTGGTTTAAATGAGAAATGCAGTATGCAGGTAGTGAAATGCAGAAGTGTTACAAAACTGTATGTACAATAGCACAAACGTGCAATCTAGAAGTAAGATTAAAGTAAACAAAAAATACAACTGCCTTGCCAACATGTGCCAGAAAAGTTAACATTTGCATTAATACTTCAAGATTCTGTTACATTTGCATTAGTACTTCAAGATTCTGTTACATTTGCATTAATACTTCAAGATTCTGTTACATTAGCGCTAAACTACGAACACATGCACGTATTCGACATTAACTTAACACAAAAACCTTTTTATCTGTGTCAACATGTCCATCTTCTTCTCCATCAACGTAGCGAGAAATTCTCTCCGCACATGTGTTGATCCAATCCTGCGTATTGATGTTGTAAATTCGGTAAAAGAATGCGAACGGAGGAGTATTAGGTAAAGGCGATTCGTACTTCAAAGTAACGCCAACAAAATGTGACCTGTCTACGTATCCCATTACGACCATCCTGTCCCAGTTTAACAAGGTTAGTTGTACTGTTGACGGAACAAACAAGAAAATCATGTCCTAACACCCTACCTCCGCTAGGGTCACTCACAAAGGGAATGCACTAGTTTTGGTGGAGTATTATCTAGGTAAACATACACAGAGATATCACAAGGCAGAACATAAATAAAGCAACGGTAGAAATAAAAAACCAACTTTTTATTACTTTCAACAAAAAGAGTCAAAACCTCATATATCCAAGGTACAAATTATTCCATTACATCAAGTTCCAAATAAAGAAGCATAAACTTAAGATAACAAAAGTAAATTATTCCCCATAAATAGCAGAAGCAGCCATAGCATATGTAACAACCCGTATTTTCAATAATCCGTTATAACATAAATTGAGGCAGAATTAAATTATAAAATGGGAATCAAGGGAAACGGGCTATGCCATTGCGTTCGTCTCGGAAAAATACGCGAAATAGAGTCCGAGTTTTCGAAAATCGGAGTCCGTATGACCCAGTTAAGGCCCATTGAAGTTTGCAGAAAATTACTAAGTAAAAATCAGATTCAAATTTGAAGAATTGGGCCAACTGGGCCAAGGCGGGAAAATTCCCGCCAGGGGCCCCATGTCGACAGGCCTGTCGACAGGGTCCCCAGGGAGTCGACTGCCCTGTCGACAGCCCTGTCGACAGGGGGTAGCCAGGCAAATTAGCCTGGCGCACCTCTTTGGCTTGGGCTTGGTTTGGGCTTGGTTGTGTGGTCTGGTTCTAGAGGGTTCCTAAATCTGACGGGCCAAAATTCACCTAGGGTTAATCCTATGGTCTAAATCACTCTAATCTTCTATAAATAAGCCTCTAACCTACCCTAAATCATTCATTAATCATCCTAGCAACAAAACTATGCCAAAATCTAAACTCTCATGGCCTCCACCTAAAACCCTAGCCTCCAATCTCTTCATTAATAATTCCTAAGTAATTTTCCATGCATACAAGCATATTTAGGCTTGTATGATCCTCCTTAGCTTGCATTAAAGGCTTGTTTTTCAATTGGCATCATAAAGGAGGAGTCTTGATCAAGTTTGCTTGCATTTGGGGGTCTTAATTAGTTGCATAAGGGGTTTCTTGCATTTGTTAAACTCATTTGAGTCCGCATAAGCATTGTAAGCCCTCTTACCCTCACTTTACAAACTCTAAAGTTATCATGTGGTGATTATTGAGATTTGTACATGTTTTATGGATTATGCATGCTTATGCAAGATTGCTAAGCCTTGATTTACAAGTTAAATGAGTTATGCATGTTTATGCATGTTTGCTAAGCCATGATTTACAAGTTAAATGAGTTATGCATGTTTATGCATGTTTGCTAAGCCATGATTTGCAAGTTAAATGAGTTATGCATGTTTATGCATGTTTGCTAAGCCATGATTTACAAGTTAAATGAGTTATGCATGTTTATGCATGTTTGCTAAGCCATGATTTGCAAGTTAAATGAGTTATGCATGTTTATGCATGTTTGCTAAGCCATGATTTACAAGTTAAATGAGTTATGCATGTTTATGCATGTTTGCTAAGCCATGATTTACAAGTTAAATGAGTTATGCATGTTTATGCATGTTTGCTAAGTCATGATTTACAAGATAATTGAGTTATGCATGTTTATGCATGTTTGTTAAGTCATGATTTACAAGTTAATTGGGTCATGCATGTTTATGCAAGTTTACTAAGCCATGATTTGCAAGTTCATTTAGTTATGCATACTTATGCAAGTTTAAAAGGACAAGTTGTGCATGTTTTGACAAATTGTGCATGTTTTGACAAGTGTGCATGTTTGACAAGTTATGCATACTTATGCAAGTTTAAGATGACAAGTTGTGCATGTTTTGACAAGTGGTGCATGTTTTATGGTAATACGCAAGATCACTATGCTAAGTTGTGCAAGTCTAACATGTTATGCATGATTGTTGTGCAAGGTTGTCATATATGTTGTGCCAAGTTCCCTCTTCCTATCCTTTATGCGTTACTACGAATATGTAAGCGATAGAATGACGTTGGGGGTTTGGGGTAAACTTAAAATACATGGAAACATAAGATTGGGAATTTACCTATTAAGTTAGGTCTACCCCTTGGGAATTTACCTATTAAGTTAGGTCTACCCAAGCATTTGTTAACTTGTAATTATGTGTTTGAATTAAAGTGGACATGACACTTAGAAAACAAAAGTGTGGCCAACTCGAGGTTGGGTTGAGTTTGTAGCGTAATTCTACCCGGAACCGACCGGCTTAACTAGTGGCTACAAACAATAGGACCCAATGTGAGAAGTTGGTCATGTGGTGCCAAAAACCCGAGGTTAGACTAAGTTGTGGTGTAAACCTACCCGGACCCGCCCGGCCTAACTAGTAACCACAACAAGGTCTAATGTGAGAGGTTGAGGTGCATTAAATTAATTAATGCCTCATGATTAGGGTTAAGTCAGGGTCCACTAATACTTAACCAATTTGGGGATTCGAGGGATTAGAATGTGGTTAAGTCGTGAACCATTGGTTACACTTAACTAGTTTAATCCATTTGGGAGCTCAAGGGATTAGAATGGGGTTAAGCCACACTTAACCAGTTTAATCCAGGATTAGTGAAGGGTTAAATCACACTTAACCCTCTTGGGAAACCCTAGCAACGTGGTCTGTTCTAACAGTAATCCCAGTTTGGTATCATACACAACCCTAGAAGCTAGGCTAGGGCGGGGCACGATTACTGGCAGATGTAAGCGACCAAAGGGCGATGGCCGAGTGGTACAGCGGTGCGGGTTCGGCGGGCTACGGACGTGCACGTAGTCCGATATTGGACAAACTCGAGGCACGGGTACCAGTAGATTAGAGCTGTGCATTATTGCTTAAGTGTCTGGGGTTGACATCTGAGGGCTTGATACACCCAAAAGGGGGACCCAGCACAGTCTAACTACATCCATACGTGGGCCATATGGACACCAACACTTGACGTGTTAGGTTTATAGGGAGCCGGTTGACTAGACTGTGGGCTGGACCTTTTATTAAGGTCACTTCATGTTATTGGGCCAAAGTTTGGGCTAAGGGATCAATACCTGTTATGTTGGTTTGCTAGTACACCGTGGTGCAAAAACTCAACCTTGTTTTATGCGATGATTCCTCTATATATCTTGTAGGTAATTTACCATGCCAGTATGTTGTTATCTATGATCATCTCAGTTTCCATCATGATGTTAACTTTATTAGTTTATAGACTGATCGTAGCAGGGCTTACTCAGTCTTTTTGACTGACCCGTTTTGTTTCGCCTCTTTTCTTCCGTTTCCCCCCCCCCCCAGGTTCTCAGGGAGGGAATACAGGAGCCTAGCTTGGATTTTAGCCGCTTCCTTGGATAGCTCAAGTATGTTTTGGACTTGAGCCGCTATGGTTTATCACTCTTCTTCGGGGATAGTACTTATGTATTTTCAGTTTATCAGATGATGTATTTATCTAGACTTGAAATTTTGGGAAATTGACATTTTGATGTACCAGACTTGTGTTTTGAAATGGTTCAAAAGTCTTCCACTGTTTTATTTACTTACTCTGTTTATTTACATATATATATATATATGTCATGTCCTGCCTTGCTATATCATTATGCATGTTTACCAATAATGCCCCTCCAAAGCTAGTGCATTCCTTTGCGAGTGACCCTGGCGGAGGTGGGGTGTTACATTTGGTATCAGAGCGTATGGTTTATGAGAAGGGATAAAAAGGTTTTTAGAACTTTTGAAAAAAAAACTATTTTCAAAACCAAGTATAAAGTATTTTCCAAAGAAAAGTCTAGTTGTTTTAAAAAGGCTATTCCCCAAAAGCCATTAGCACTATCCTTTGACTCCTCGTTTGAACTCTTTTCTTTTCGTTTCCAGCATGCCTGATAATCTCGTCTTGCCCGAAGGAGTAACGATACCCGATTGGTTTCGTCGGTACTTGGAAGTCACGGCACCGGTCCCGGATGTCCCTAATGTTGTTCCCCCAGTCGAGGCCGCTGTTCCTCCTCCTCCCGTAGCTGATGTTCCTCTTCCCCCTCAGCCTCCACAAGCGGATTTCGCGGAAACTTGCAAGAACTTTAAGAGGATGGGTGGCAAGAATTTTAATGGGACAGAGACTTTTGTAGAAGCAGGGAATTGGTTGAAAGAGACCGAAGATCTTTTAGCCACCTTTGATATAGGTGACCGCAGGAAGGTTTTATTAGCAGTATGGTTGCTAAAGGAGGAAGCTGCACGTTGGTGGGTAGTCACCACCGCGACCAGGCCAATTGAGACTTGGGATGACTTTAGAGGAAGGTTTGGACTGAGATTCTTATCACTGAAGCAAGGGGACATGACTATTAGGGAATACATAGATAAGTTTAATCAACTGGCTCATGTCAATTTAGACTTGGTTAATACAGCCCAGAAGAAGGCCCTACACTTTGCTCTAGGATTAAACGAGCCATTACACGGTTTGGCCATGTCTCATATACCCTTAGGGGCGACTTTCGAGAGTTTAGTGAATTTGGCCCTACTTCAAGAAGAAGATAACAATGACAAGAAAGAGGTCAAGGCAAATGAGTCTCAAGGCAAGAGAGTAAATTCCGGGAAATGGGGCAAGAATAACCACAACCGCAAGGACAAGTCAAGAGGGAATATAAAATGTAACTTTTGTGGTAACGTTGGACATATGGCTAAGGAATGTAAGAAGAAGGAAAAGAGAAAGCGGGGCGAATGCTTCATTTGTGGTGAGTTTGGACATTTCAGCAAGGATTGCCCGAGGAAACAAGGGCAAGGTCAGACTCAGTGTGCAGGACTATCTGGAGAGCGAATTCATCCCCTCAACCCCGTTTTTCCAGCTCATGATAGAGGTAGTGTTTCTGTTGAAAATCTTGTTTACATTTTCTGATTTTCCCTGTTCAAACTTTGTTTGATTCTGGCACATCGCATAGTTTTATTTCATCTAATCCAGTTGAAAGTTTTGCACCTAAGTACTAGTGTAGTTGATGATCCCGTATGTGTTTCAAATCCAATTGGGGGTTCTGCCCGTTTGTCTGTGGTCTGAGTGGATTTGAAAATTTCTATCTTGAGTATAGAATTCTCGTGGGATGTTTATATTCTCGGTTTCGGGGGATATGGGTTGGCTTTGGGCATGGAATGGTTGTCCTATTTTGGAGCCATTCTGGGTTTTTGTATATAGGGTTGTGAGGCTCATGACTCGCCTCAGCCGTACCCTTAGAAATTTCTAGCAACCCTAGGGGTCCCGTCATGTTATGTTATCTTGAATCCCTCAACTCGTCTATCGATAGTTTGCAATCTGGGAGGGTGGTCCGAGAATATCCTGATATCTTGGGATAGATTTCCGTATTATCTGGTTGGTAATACCAAGCCAGCTTCGTGGCCGGTCAGGCACATGATCTCACGAGATGAGAGTTAAGGAAGCAAGTCAAGGAGTTGCTTGAGAAGAATTTCCTGAGACCAAGCATTTTCGAGTAGGGTGCTCCAGTAGTATTCGTTACTGACGTGGACAGTTTGTTTCGCTTGTGTGTTGATTATCGTAAGAGGAATAGATAACCGTTACCAAGGATCGATGATTTGTTCGATCAGCTAGTAGGAGCATCTGTTTTCTTTTGATCCAGTTACCAGATTCCATCAGCTTAGGAGGGCTGAGGATGGAATTGACAAGACTGCGTTTAGGACTCTAGATGGATTTTTAGAATGGCTAGTCATGCTATTTGGTTTGACTAAGGCACCCGCATATTACGTGAACTTGATGGGTAGGGTGTTTAGGGAGTCCTTGAACAAGTTTGTCATGGTCGTCATAGACGATATTTTGATCTCCTCAAAAGAACGAGGAAGAACATGCTATACATCTCAAGGAGGAGATGGATACGCTTGGAGCTACCAGTTGAAGGTCAAGTTCTCCAAATGTCACTTTGGAGGAAGAAAGTTGGATTTCTTGGGCACATGGTTCCTAAGTAAGGCTTAGCGGTGGATTCCGCTAAAGTGGTTGCGGTATAAGACCGGAAAACTCTGAGGAGGGCAACTGAAGTAAGAAGCCTCCTTTGTTTGACTAGTTAGTTAGCTTTCCCGGAGCTTAGACTTACTCTTCTGGATCAAGAAGGGGGTTTCGCAGAAAGAAGATCCGCAGTTGGTCAAGAACATGGACCAGGCGGTTCGAGGCGAGATGTTAAGTCACCTCGCTAGATATATTATAGATGACGAGGGATGACTAAGGCATGATGAGAGATTATGTGTTCCTCGAGTGAAAGACTTGGTAAAGAAGGTTCTTGAAGATGCGCATCACTCGAGGAGGTAGCCGAGTTGGTCTCAGGATACATGTTGTGCCACCAGGTTAAGGTCAAGCCATAGAAGCCCAGCAGGCCATTACCTCAATTGGAGGTTCCGCAAGGGAAGTGTGAAAACATCTCGATAGATTAGGTGGATAGACTACCTAGATCAAAGAAAGGGAAATACGGGTATGTGGGTCATAATAGGTAGACTCACGAAGAGTGCTCATTTCAGTCCGGTGAAGAGCGAGAGGACTGCATCATGGTTAGCAACGGTTTACCCTCAAGAAGTTGGCCACTTTTGAAGGAGCCTACAGGAAGCCATGGGTAGGCAATTAAATCTAGGTATGGCCTATCACTCATAGGCAGATGGTTCGTTTCGACTTAAGCACGAGTTATAGAAAATCACGTTTATAAGGACAACTAGCAACGTGGATTGGTATTTTCAAGAAAAGTTCTGCTGCGTGGAATACTTTATAGTAAGTAGACGAGATCCAGGATTTACTAGTGAATTTTGGAGAGCTTGCACGAATCATGAGGTTATAATTATGTTTAAGCCAAGGAATCATGAAGTAGAAGATAGTCAAAGCATAGTGGAGTTAAGCTCAAGGAAACGTGACTAAGAAGAGTGAAGACTAGATACGCGCATCATATCCCTTTTTAAGAGTGCATCCTTGATCCTCGCTTTCCTGTGGAGCTTGCTTGCAAGCTGTCTTTTGCATATATCCTCTCGGTCCCATTCTCGACCTTATTTCTGTTGCAAACTCCATAAGGGGGTTAAGACTCATCGGTTAGTACTATATGTCAAAGTTTGAATGGATTTCTCGTAATCCAAAAAGGAGTTTATCCAGTTTATCTTGTCATGAGGTCCTTAGGTAGAAACCCTTTGGATGAAACATGTGTTTGAAACATGTTATGTTTGATGGTTGCAAGTGGTTGCAAGTGTTTGCAAGTGGTTGCTCGTGGATGCATTATACACGATTAGGCACTAGATCGGCTCACACACTCCTCATATTGCATGTGCATGAGTGTTTATGCTTATTCTTGGATGAAATTCGTATGCTACCACATGGATGTTGCATATGGATGTATGATTGAGCACGCATGTAGATGTTATACATTATGTTAGGAATTTGCATACATATGGATTCATTTCACTGACATACATATGCATTAAGGAGGTTTACTGTATCAGTAACCGCCTGATTTTTGCATTAGATGAGTACATATACACACACTTTTGCATATGTTCATCCAGCATTTAGAATCTTTTAAGGACAATGATTGCTCGTGGATGATGCTTTGAGTAGATGGATGATTGGATGGTAGGATACGTTCTTCCTAACTTGAAGATTTCGGGGACGAAATCCTTTAAGGAGGGGAGAATGTAACAACCCGTATTTTCAATAATCCGTTATAATATAAATTGAGGCAGAATTAAATTATAAAATGGGAATCAAGGGAAACGGGCTATGCCATTGCGTTCGTCTCGGAAAAATACGCGAAATAGAGTCCGAGTTTTCGAAAATCGGAGTCCGTATGACCCAGTTAAGGCCCATTGAAGTTTGCAGAAAATTACTAAGTAAAAATCAGATTCAAATTTGAAGAATTGGGCCAACTGGGCCAAGGCGGGAAAATTCCCGCCAGGGGCCCCATGTCGACAGGCCTGTCGACAGGGTCCCCAGGGAGTCGACTGCCCTGTCGACAGCCCTGTCGACAGGGGGTAGCCAGGCAAATTAGCCTGGCGCACCTCTTTGGCTTGGGCTTGGTTTGGGCTTGGTTGTGTGGTCTGGTTCTAGAGGGTTCCTAAATCTGACGGGCCAAAATTCACCTAGGGTTAATCCTATGGTCTAAATCACTCTAATCTTCTATAAATAAGCCTCTAACCTACCCTAAATCATTCATTAATCATCCTAGCAACAAAACTATGCCAAAATCTAAACTCTCATGGCCTCCACCTAAAACCCTAGCCTCCAATCTCTTCATTAATAATTCCTAAGTAATTTTCCATGCATACAAGCATATTTAGGCTTGTATGATCCTCCTTAGCTTGCATTAAAGGCTTGTTTTTCAATTGGCATCATAAAGGAGGAGTCTTGATCAAGTTTGCTTGCATTTGGGGGTCTTAATTAGTTGCATAAGGGGTTTCTTGCATTTGTTAAACTCATTTGAGTCCGCATAAGCATTGTAAGCCCTCTTACCCTCACTTTACAAACTCTAAAGTTATCATGTGGTGATTATTGAGATTTGTACATGTTTTATGGATTATGCATGCTTATGCAAGATTGCTAAGCCTTGATTTACAAGTTAAATGAGTTATGCATGTTTATGCATGTTTGCTAAGCCATGATTTACAAGTTAAATGAGTTATGCATGTTTATGCATGTTTGCTAAGCCATGATTTGCAAGTTAAATGAGTTATGCATGTTTATGCATGTTTGCTAAGCCATGATTTACAAGTTAAATGAGTTATGCATGTTTATGCATGTTTGCTAAGCCATGATTTGCAAGTTAAATGAGTTATGCATGTTTATGCATGTTTGCTAAGCCATGATTTACAAGTTAAATGAGTTATGCATGTTTATGCATGTTTGCTAAGCCATGATTTACAAGTTAAATGAGTTATGCATGTTTATGCATGTTTGCTAAGTCATGATTTACAAGATAATTGAGTTATGCATATTTATGCATGTTTGTTAAGTCATGATTTACAAGTTAATTGGGTCATGCATGTTTATGCAAGTTTACTAAGCCATGATTTGCAAGTTCATTTAGTTATGCATACTTATGCAAGTTTAAAAGGACAAGTTGTGCATGTTTTGACAAATTGTGCATGTTTTGACAAGTGTGCATGTTTGACAAGTTATGCATACTTATGCAAGTTTAAGATGACAAGTTGTGCATGTTTTGACAAGTGGTGCATGTTTTATGGTAATACGCAAGATCACTATGCTAAGTTGTGCAAGTCTAACATGTTATGCATGATTGTTGTGCAAGGTTGTCATATATGTTGTGCCAAGTTCCCTCTTCCTATCCTTTATGCGTTACTACGAATATGTAAGCGATAGAATGACGTTGGGGGTTTGGGGGTAAACTTAAAATACATGGAAACATAAGATTGGGAATTTACCTATTAAGTTAGGTCTACCCCTTGGGAATTTACCTATTAAGTTAGGTCTACCCAAGCATTTGTTAACTTGTAATTATGTGTTTGAATTAAAGTGGACATGACACTTAGAAAACAAAAGTGTGGCCAACTCGAGGTTGGGTTGAGTTTGTAGCGTAATTCTACCCGGAACCGACCGGCTTAACTAGTGGCTACAAACAATAGGACCCAATGTGAGAAGTTGGTCATGTGGTGCCAAAAACCCGAGGTTAGACTAAGTTGTGGTGTAAACCTACCCGGACCCGCCCGGCCTAACTAGTAACCACAACAAGGTCTAATGTGAGAGGTTGAGGTGCATTAAATTAATTAATGCCTCATGATTAGGGTTAAGTCAGGGTCCACTAATACTTAACCAATTTGGGGATTCGAGGGATTAGAATGTGGTTAAGTCGTGAACCATTGGTTACACTTAACTAGTTTAATCCATTTGGGAGCTCAAGGGATTAGAATGGGGTTAAGCCACACTTAACCAGTTTAATCCAGGATTAGTGAAGGGTTAAATCACACTTAACCCTCTTGGGAAACCCTAGCAACGTGGTCTGTTCTAACAGTAATCCCAGTTTGGTATCATACACAACCCTAGAAGCTAGGCTAGGGCGGGGCACGATTACTGGCAGATGTAAGCGACCAAAGGGCGATGGCCGAGTGGTACAGCGGTGCGGGTTCGGCGGGCTACGGACGTGCATGTAGTCCGATATTGGACAAACTCGAGGCACGGGTACCAGTAGATTAGAGCTGTGCATTATTGCTTAAGTGTCTGGGGTTGACATCTGAGGGCTTGATACACCCAAAAGGGGGACCCAGCACAGTCTAACTACATCCATACGTGGGCCATATGGACACCAACACTTGACGTGTTAGGTTTATAGGGAGCCGATCGACTAGACCGTGGGCTGGACCTTTTATTAAGGTCACTTCATGTTATTGGGCCAAAGTTTGGGCTAAGGGATCAATACCTGTTATGTTGGTTTGCTAGTACACCGTGGTGCAAAAACTCAACCTTGTTTTATGCGATGATTCCTCTATATATCTTGTAGGTAATTTACCATGCCAGTATGTTGTTATCTATGATCATCTCAGTTTCCATCATGATGTTAACTTTATTAGTTTATAGACTGATCGTAGCAGGGCTTACTCAGTCTTTTTGACTGACCCGTTTTGTTTCGCCTCTTTTCTTCCGTTTCCCCCCCCCCCCAGGTTCTCAGGGAGGGAATACAGGAGCCTAGCTTGGATTTTAGCCGCTTCCTTGGATAGCTCAAGTATGTTTTGGACTTGAGCCGCTATGGTTTATCACTCTTCTTCGGGGATAGTACTTATGTATTTTCAGTTTATCAGATGATGTATTTATCTAGACTTGAAATTTTGGGAAATTGACATTTTGATGTACCAGACTTGTGTTTTGAAATGGTTCAAAAGTCTTCCGCTGTTTTATTTACTTACTCTGTTTATTTACATATATATATATGTCATGTCCTGCCTTGCTATATCATTATGCATGTTTACCAATAATGCCCCTCCAAAGCTAGTGCATTCCTTTGCGAGTGACCCTGGCGGAGGTGGGGTGTTACAGCATAGCTCAAGACCAAACCGTACATGAGCTGTCAGAAAGCAAGCTAAGTCCAAGCTAAGAGCTAGTGTTTCCTCCTTGAGAACCTGGGGGGGGGGGGAACGAAAGAAAAGAGGCGGAAGAAAAAAGGGTCAGTCATAAAGACTGGTAAGCCCTAGTGACTTTTAGTACGAAAACTAGTAAAGATAACATGATATGTGAAAACTGGAATTAAACATAAGGATGATAACAGAACTGGTAGGATAATTATGATAACAGGATAAGTCAAGTCTAGCATCGCATATTCGAGATTCGCTGCACCATCTGTAATAGTGTTCTAACCCATGTCAAGTATTAATCATGAAATGATCCCTTGGCCCAGTATCATGAAGTGACCCATTACGGGGTCCTACGGTACGATCTACTAATTGATCGGCTCCCTACAAGTTCTAGCTCGTCATGTGTCTGTGTCATACGGCCCTATCCTGAAATGTAGTTACCTGTGCTAGGTCCATCATAGGGTGTATCAAGTCCTATGGTGCCAACCACCGACACGAATCAAGCACGCACAGTGTAAACCTACAGGTGCCCAATGCCTTCTTTTTCAACTCCGGACTACGTGCACGACCATAGCCCGCCTGAACCTACAATGGCGCACCTACTCAGCCGTCGTTCTGGTCGCTTACAATCAGCCCAGTAATCGTGCCCCAACCTGCCTAGTCCCAGGGTATCGTGATACATCTAAGTGGGTTACTGCTGAAAAAGACCGCGTAACTAGGATTTCTAATGGGTTAAATGTTGTCATTCAAATTCGTGACTTAACCCTATCCAAATCATGTATCGAGTTGGTTAAGTGTGTTCAAGCGGTTCATGACTTAACCCTATCAAATCATCGTGTCAAGTTGGTTAAGTATATTCAAGTGGTCCATGACTTAACCCTATCATGTGGCATTAATTCATTAATGCACTTCAACCTCTCACATTAGACTAACTGTTGTGGTCACTGGATTTGTCGGGCGGTTCCTGGCAGATTTACACCACAACATAGTCTAACCTCGGGTTTTACGTGCGATATGACCAACTACCCACATTGGATCCTATTGTTTACAGCCACTGGATTTGCCAGGCGGTTCCGGGCAGATTTACACTGCAAACTCAACCCAACCTCGAGTTGGCCATTTTCAAGTTTATCTAATTGTCATGCCCACGTTCAAGCTTTCATGTCTAGATTCATGTCAAGTTTTCAGGTCATATTTCATGTCAAATCGTGTCAAGTTCATGTCCATATTCAGGTTCAAGTCATAACAACGTTCATGTTCAAGTTCAAAGCCAATTCATGTTTTACCTAGTCTACCCAAATCGTATTCCCATCGGACGCAAGCTCAAATTGATAAAATAAATCTACTTAGGAAATAACATAAAAAGGAACGGGTATAAGGTGGCAAAAGTGATTACTAGCATAGCATGGTATGACTTGAGATAAATGATTATAACATTACTGGCATATGGAATATTGGCCTCGAACATAAAGATTCCATATCTAGCAAAATAAGGTACTAGTCAAGATAATAGTTGTCATAGGGTGATAGTATAGTCATGGTAACGATTGACATAAGGTGATAGTCATAAACATGTGACTAATAGAAGATTCAACATGATAATATGAGGGGTTTTTCTTTTTGATTTACAACATGAATAAGCCCCAAATCAATGTCATAGTAATATACCAAAAGTCAAGATTCAAGATGAACAAGAATGGATGTAAAACAGTCATCATACATAGGTCCAATTTCAATTTACATCATATTCATATTACATTTACAATTTAAATCTAAAAATAACTAGGGCTTACAGATCATGGTTCGAGAATTAGAAAAAGAGAGTCGATGTTGAATCTTTATATGCTTAGTCAAGTCCTAATAGAAATCCCCAAATCAGCAACGTAGTTTCGACGTAGAAGAAGTAGTCTCTTTCTCTAACTTTTCAACCAGAATCAGAGCAGCATAAGGTCAGAAAAATTTTTGTGTAGAGAGACTAGTGTTAGGGGCTGTATATATAGGGTCAGGTCAGCGAATGTGGACAGAAACGAGGCCAGAAACATCAGGGTGAATCCAGCTTCAAAAGTGGACTCGGCCACCAGGTCGACCCCCAGGTCGACACTATGGTCGACCTGGTCCTAGGTAGGTCGACTACATAGTCGACCCCCAGGTCGACCTGGTCCTGGGCGGGAAATTTCCCGCCCAGTCCATTCTGAGGTTTGAATTTCGAATGTTAATTCGAATTGAGCTGTTTTGAACTTGAAAACTTCGAAAGGTCATAATTTGGTCATACGGACTCCGGTTTTCGAAAACTCGGACTCGTTTCCAAGCAGAATTTCGAGACGAACACAATGGCGTAACCTGTTTCCCTTGATTCTTATTTTAAAAATTAATTCTGCCTTGATTTATGGTTATTACATGTTATGAAAACATGGGTTGTTACATTCTCCCCCTAAAGGATTTCGTCCCCGAAATCTCTAAGTTAGGGAGGATGTGTCCTACCATCCATCATCCATCTACTCAAAGCATCATCCACAGGCAACCATTGTCCTTAAAAGATTTCTAGTGTTGTATGAACATATGCAGAAAGTGTGTGTATATGTACTTATCTATTGCAAAAGATCATACGGTTACTGATTCAGTAAACCTCCTTATCGCAAAATATGTTAGTGTCATGAATCTAACATGTATGCAAATTCCTAACATGGTTTATAATATTTACATGAGTGCACAAACATTCATTCATATGTAACATCCAAGTGATAGCATAACAAGTTCCATCCATGTACAAGTTTAAGCACCCATGCATATGCAACAAGAAAAATGTGACTGAGCCGATCTAGTGCCTAATGTGTGTCATGCATCCACTAGCGACCACTTGCAACCACTTGCAACCACTTGCAAACTTCAACCATAACATGTTTCAATCACATGTTTACATCCATATGGTTCTACCTAAGGTTCTCAAGATAAGATCGAGAAGATAACAAGACAAACGTAGGTAGTAGAAGCATGATACGAAAAAGTTTTCAAGTTTATAGGAAAAAGAGATAGAGAATAAACCCTCAAAAAGAAATAGGTAAAGCACGCGTATCTTCTCTTCGGTTTCCCAAGTTGCATCTTCTTGGGCTTCACTCCACTGCACTTTAACTAGCTTGACTTCTAAATTCCTTAACTTTTTAATCTCCGTCCCCAAGATACGAATCGGAGCTCGCCTCAATGTTGCTTCTTTTTCCACTTTTACGTCTTCAAGGATGCTTGGCTCAACCACTTCGGCCGACTCATGCAAGCACTTTTGGAGATGCGAGACGTGAAAGACATTGTGTACTCCAGATAAATTCTCGGGTAAGTCTACCTTATAGGCCATCCGTCCAATCCTCTCAGTAATAGGGAACGGTCCTACAAACCTTGGTGCTAGCTTTCCAACTGCTCCAAAACAAACTACATTGCGTAACGGAGAAACTTTTATAAAGACCATATCTCCAACTTCGAATTCTAGGTTTGTCCTTCTCTGGTCCGCATAAGATTTCTGTCTATTTTGGGCTGTTTTCATCCGTCTTCGTATCAACTCAATCTTCTCAGAAGTGTCCCTTATCATATCAGGGCCAAGTATAAGCCTGTTTGTCATCTCCCACCAACAAGTTGGCGACTTGCACGGTCTTCCATACAGGGCTTCGAACGGTGCCACTCCGATGCTAGCTTGGTAACTGTTATTATATGCAAACTCCACGAGAGGAAGATGGTATTCCCAAGTGCCACAAAAGTCAAGAATGCACAGCCTTAGGAGATCTTCTAGTACCCTATTTACCCTTTCGGTTTGTCCATCCGTCTGTGGGTGATAGGCCGTGCTTAAACTCAGTCGTGTACCCATTGCTTCTTGCAGACTATTCCAAAACTGGCTAGTGAAAATCGGGTCACGATCACTAACTATACTAGAAGGAACCCCATGCAACCGTACTATCTCTCGAAGGTAAATAAACACTAGCCATGATGCGGTCCTCTTGCTTTTCACTGGAATGAAGTGAGCACTTTTTGTGAATCTATCAACTATGACCCATATGCTAGTATTTCCCTTCCTTGACCTAGGCAGTCCATCCATGAAATCCATCGAGATACTCTCCCATTTCCATTGCGGAACCTCCAAAGGATGTAATAGCCCACCGGGCTTCTTCGACTCGTTCTTTACTTGTTGGCACACCATGCACTTCGAAACGAACTCTGCCACGCCCTTTTTCATTCCATCCCAAAAGAAAATGCGTTTCATATCCCTGTACATCTTATCCACTCCGGGATGTATAGTCATCTTTGAGTGGTGCGCTTCTTCGAGAACTTTCCTTACTAGGTCTCCCACTTGTGGGACACATAGCCTTCCATCGCGCCTTAGCCATCCCTTCTCATCTATGGCATACCTACTAAGGTGACTTGACATCTCACCACTAATCAGCTTGTTCATGATTTCGACTATCTGTGGGTCTTCCTTCTGTGAAGTCCCTACTTGATCTAGAAGTGTAGGTCTTAACTCAAGAGATGCTAATCTAGCAGTCAATGACTCAACAGCAGGTGTAAAATCAAAAGTTGCTATAAATTCAAGGCTTTTCCTTTCCACAAACAAGGGGCTCAAAGTCAACCTTTTTCTACTTAGCGCGTCCGCCACCACATTACCCTTGCCAGGGGTATAGGCTATATCGAAGTCATATGATGCCAAGAAATCCATCCACCGCTGTTGCCTCAGATTCAAATCTTTCTGTGAGAAGAGGTACTTAAGCGATTTGTGGTCGGTATACAGCTTGAACCTCCCCCTAGAAGATAACGGCGCCAAGTTTTAAGTGCAAAAACAATCGCGGCCAATTCCAAGTCATGCGTGGGATAGTTTTTCTCATGAACTTTAAGTTGTCTGCCCCCGTAGCATATTACTCTTCCTTGTTGCATTAGGACAGCGCCTAATCCTGTGCCGCACGCATCTGTGTACACCGTAAACATCTTGCCTCCGTCAGGTAATGCCAAAACTGGAGCTATGGTGAGGGCTCTCTTGAGTCTCTGAAAGGCAACGTCATACTCTATGTCCCATATAAAAGCTAGGTTCTTCTTTGTTAACTTGGTAAGAGGGGCTGAAATCTTAGCGAAGTACTTAATGAACTTCCTGTAGTAGCCCGCCAAACCGAGAAAGCTCCTCGCCTCCGTTGCATTCTTAGGAATTTTCCAGTCCTATACCGCAACTACCTTTGCGGGGTCCACGGCTATGCCTTCCTTAGAAACTACATGTCCAAGGAACCGAACTTCCTTCCTCCAAAAATGGCATTTGGAGAACTTAGCCTTTAACTGGTGTGCTATAAGCGTTTCCATGATTTCCCTGAGGTGTCTAGCATGCTCTTCTTCATCTTTTGAGAAGATCAAAATATCATCCACAAAAACTACCACAAACTTGTTAAGGAACTCCCTAAACACCCTACTCATCAAATCTACAAAGTATGCAAGTGCATTCGTTAACCCAAACGGCGTGACGAGCCATTTGAAGAACCCATCTGGAGTCCTAAATGCAGTTTTGTCAATGCTATCCTCAGCCACTCTAAGCTGATGGAATCCTATGGCTAGATCGAGTTGAGAGAAAACAGATGCTCCCACAAGCTGGTCAAACAGGTCGTCGATTCTTTGTAGTGGGTGCCTATTTTTCTTTGTCAGCTTGTTTAACTCGCGATAATCTACGCATAGACGAAGCTATCCATCCGCCTTAGTAGAGAATACCACCGAAGCACCCCATTCAGAAATGCTTCGTCTTATGAAATTTTTCTCAAGCAACTCGTTAACTTGTTTACTGAGCTCTTTTCTTTCTCGTGGGGCCATGTGCCTAACGGGCAATGAAACTGGCTTGGCATTATCAACAAGATAAATTCTGAAGTCTATCTCGCGTTTAGGAGGTAATCCCCTCACTTCATCAAAGACATCTGGATATTCTCGGACCATTCTTACAGACTGCAAATTATCATCGGATGAGTCAAGGGATTCAAGATAACACAACATGACCGGACCCTTAGGATTACAAGAGATCTCAAGGGTATTGTCGAGGCGAGTCATGAGCCTCACTACCCTTCGTTCACAATCAAGAATGGCTCCATAATTGGCCAGCCAATCCATTCCTAGGATCAAACCGTATCCCATAAATCTGAGAACATAAGCATTACACATGAATTCTACGCTTAAGATAGAGATCCTCAAATCCACACACATCATAGATAAATGGGCGGGCCCCCCAATTGGATTTGAAACTATAACGGGATCCTCAACCAGACTAGTACTTAGGTGCAGATTTTCAACAATATCAAAAGAAATAAAAGTATGCGATACGCCAGAGTCAAATAAGGTTCGAACAGGAAAGTCAGAAATGTAAATAAGGCTTTCTACGGAAATATTACTACCTCGGTCAAGAGCTGGCATGGTGTTGAGAGCATGCAACTGCCGTCCAGAAGGTCCTTCTCGCTGGGTCCGCCCTTGCCCCTGCCCTTGCTTCTTAGGGCAATCCTTGCTGATGTGTCCAGTTTCTCCACAATGAAAGCATTCACCCAACTTCTTCTTCTTCTTTCTACAGTCTTTAGCTAGATGTCCCGTAATACCACAAAAGTTGCACTTCCTTGTCTCACGTGGTTTGTTGTTGCTCTTATTATTCTTATTATTCTTGTTGTTCCCCTTCTTGAAGTCAGCTTTCTTATTCTGAGTTTCATTAGGCTTAACCTCCTTCTTGCTATTCTTATCTTCCTCATGAAGTAGAGCCATATCCACCAAGCTTTCAAAGGTCGCCCCCATGGGTATATGAGTTAGGGCCAAGCTGTGTAGTGGCTCGTTCAATCCTCGAGCAAAGCGTACAACCTTTTTCTGGGCCGTGTTGACCAAATCCAAACCGAACCGAGCAAGCTGATTAAACTTATTCATGTACTCCCGCACAGACATATCCCTTTGCTTGAGTGCTAGGAACCTCTCCATCTGAAGGTTCTCCTCTGCTGACGATAAGAATTTAAGCCCAAACCTCTCTCTAAAGTCTACCCAAGTCTCAACTGGCCTGGTAGCGTTGATGACTTCCCACCAAAATGCAGCTTCCTCTTTCAACAACCATGCTGCCAACTGAACTTTCCTATGGTCCTCCATATCAAAGAAAATGAACAAGTCTTCAGTCTCCTTTAGCCAGTTTCGTGCCTCAACAAATGTTTTAGTTCCAATGAAGTTCTTGTCGCCCATTGCTTTAAAGTCTTTGCATATTTTGGCAAAGGCGGTACCAGGAGGAGGAGGAACCGCAGGCACTGGGGGAGGAGGAGGAGGGATGTCTGCCGTGCCCGCATCGTTGGCCCTGGCCTCTAAGTACCTTCGGAACCATCCAGGCACGGGTATTCCCTCAGGCAGGTTAAGATCAGCCATTATGAAAAACAAAAAGAAAAGGATTCAAACGAGGAAACAAAAGAAAGTGCTAATGGCTTTTTGGGGAATAGCCTTTTTAATCATAAAACTATTCTTTGAAAAATGCTTCTTTATAAGTGGTTTTGAAAATAGTTTCAGAAGGTTTTTAAAACTTTTTGCCCAGCCTGGTAACCTTCTGCTCTGATACCAAGTGTAACACCCCACCTCCGCTAGGGTCACTCACAAAGGGAATGCACTAGTTATGGTGGAGTATTATCTAGGTAAACATACACAGAGATATCACAAGGCAGAACATAAATAAAGCAGCGGTAGAAATTAAAAACCAATCTTTTATTACTTTCAAGAAAAAGAGTCAAAACCTCATATATCCAAGGTACAAATTATTCCATTACATCAAGTTCCAAATAAAGAAGCATAAACTTAAGATAACAAAAGTAAATTATTCCCCGTAAATAGCAGAAGCAGCCATAGCATAGCTCAAGACCAAACCGTACATGAGATGTCAGAAAGCAAGCAAAGTCCAAGCTAAGAGCTAGTGTTTCCTCCCTGAGAACCTGGGGGGGGGGGGGGGTGGGGGGGGGGGGGGACGAAAGTAAAGAGGCGGAAGAAAAAAGGGTCAGTCATAAAGACTGGTAAGCCCTAGTGACTTTCAGTATGAAAACTAGTAAAGATAACATGATATGTGAAAACTGGAATTAAACATAAGGATGATAACAGAACTGGTAGGATAATTAAGATAACAGGATAAGTCAAGTCTAGCATCACATATTCGAGATTCGCTGCATCATCTATACAAGTGTTCTAACCCATGTCAAGTATTAATCATGAAATGATCCCTTGGCCCAGTATCATGAAGTGACCCATTACGGGGTCCTACGGTACGATCTACTAATTGATCGGCTCCCTACAAGTTCTAGCTCGTCATGTGTCTGTGTCATACGACCCTATCCTGAAATGTAGTTACCTGTGCTAGGTCCACCATATGGTGTATCAAGTCCTATGGTGCCAACCACCGACACGAATCAAGCACGCACACTGTAAACCTACAGGTGCCCAATGCCTGCTTTTTCAACTCCAGACTACGTGCACGACCTTAGCCCGCCTGAACCTACAATGGCGCACCTACTCAACCGTCGTTCTGGTCGCTTACAATCAGCCCAGTAATCGTGCCCTACCCTGCCAAATCCCAGGGTATCGTGATACATCTAAGTGGGTTACTGCTGAAAAGGACCACGTAACTAGGGTTTCCAATGGGTTAAGTGTTGTCATTCAAATTCCTGACTTAACCCTATCCAAATCATGTATCAAGTTGGTTAAGTGTGTTCAAGCGGTTCATGACTTAACCCTATCAAATCATCGTGTCAAGTTGGTTAAGTATATTCAAATGGTCCATGACTTAACCCTATCATGTGGCATTAATTCGTTAATGCACTTCAACCTCTCACATTAGATTAACTGTTGTGGTCACTGGATTTGCCGGGCGGTTCCAGGCAAATTTACACCACAACATAGTCTAACCCCGGGTTTTACGTGCGATATGACCAACTACCCACATTGGATCCTATTGTTTGCAGCCAATGGATTTGCCGGGCGGTTCCGGGCAGATTTACACTGCAAACTCAACCCAACCTCGAGTTGGCCATTTTCAAGTTTATCTAATTGTCATGCCCACATTCAAGCTTTCATGTCTAGATTCATGTCAAGTTTTCAGGTCATGTTTCATGTCAAATCGTGTCAAGTTCATGTCCATATTCAGGTTCAAGTCATAACAATGTTCATGTTCAAGTTCAAAGCCAATTCATGTTTTACCTAGTCTACCCAAATCGTATTCCCATCGCACGCAAGCTCGAATCGATACAAATAAATCTAATTAGGGAATAACATAAAAAGGAACGGGTATAAGGTGGCAAAAGTGATTACTAGCATAGCATGGTATGACTTGAGATAAATGATTATAACATTACTGGCATATGGAATATTGGCCTCGAACATAAAGATTCCAAATTTAGCAAAATAAGGTACTAGTCAAGATAACAGTTGTCATAGGGTGATAGTATAGTCATGGTAATGATTGACATAAGGTGATAGTCATAAACATGTGGCTAATAGCAGATTCAACATGATAATATGAGGGGTTTTTCTTTTTGATTTACAACATGAATAAGCCCCAAATCAATGTCATAGTAATATACCAAAAGTCAAGATTCAAGATGAACAAGAATGGATGTTAAACAGTCATCATACATAGGTCCAATTTCAATTTACATCATATTCATATTACATTTACAGTTTAAATCTAAAAATAACTGGGGCTTACAAATCGTGGTTCGAGAATTAGAAAAAGAGAGTCGATGTTGAATCTTTATATGCTTAGTCAAGTCCTAATAGAAATCCCCAAATCAGCAACGTAGTTTTGACGTAGAAGAAGTAGTCTCTTTCTCTACCTTTTCAAGCAGAATCAGAGCAGCATAAGGTCAGAAAGAATTTTGTGTCGAGAGACTAGTGTTAGGGGCTGTATATATAGGGTTAGGTCAGCGAATGTGGACAGAAACGAGGCCAGAAACATCAGGGTGAATCCAGCTTCAAAAGTGGACTCGGCCACCAGGTCGACCCCCAGGTCGACACTATGGTCGACCTGGTCCTCGGTAGGTCGACTACATAGTGATCGTGACGACCCGGAATTTTGGGACCAATTAAAAATTTTTATTTTAGAAATTTTAAGGGAATTTTAATATTTAAAATAATTTACTTTAAACAAGAATGACTAAAAATTTATTTTAAAACGAATAAATTCAATTTAATTATAAAAGGAGTTTAAAACCGCGTCGCAGTTTGAAAATTTTGAATTTGAACTTTGACTGAATGTACAAGATTCAAAATAAATCAGAATTGAACGAAACTAGAAATATTTAAATCTGTTTAATCATATCTTTCCAACAAATCCGAAAAACTAAAATTTCTTTTTAAAAATCAAAAGGTATGGCCAGTTCAAAATTTAGAAAAGTCGCTGTAGAATTTATATATTTTATAATTAAATATATTGGCCTTGAAAATAGCCATTTTTCAAACGACCTTGGTTTTCGAAGAAACCAATTTTGTTGGAACCGGAATGTCAAATTATTGCTAAGTTTCAATTTTCATAATTTTTTGAATTAATATGTGAGCGTGGTGAAAGGAATTGTGTTTTGACTGTTTCAGTCAATTTTAATCGACTTGAAAATGACCATTTTTCCAACGGTCTCGGAATTCAATGAAATTAGTCTTGTTAGTCAAAACATAACTAGGAATAATTTTTCTGTAATTTTTCGAGTCAGTATGTTGCCCCGATAATTTAAAATGTACGTTTGAATTTTATAATTAAATGATTTATAATTTAATTTAAAGAAAAACATATCGTAACAGCCGAATTGGTTACGAAACATATTTCATTGTGTCCGGGACGGGGGTTATTAGCTTGGGGCGACACTTGTTGGGTTCGAATCGGAGTTCGTATGAATATATGGGATGTATTTGAATAAAAAGAATTTAAAGTATAAAATAAAATACAGTATGTAATACAGTACAAATATTGTCCATATACGAACCCTAATTTCAGAAATTCATAGCCGCCATCCTCCTTTTCTATAGCCGACGCGCTCCCAACTTCCACCTTTAATTTCTTCAATATCCATTCGAATTAAGACCCAACTCAAAAACAAAATTGAGGAGCATTCCAAGGTCTTTCAATCCATACGGCTAGGATGGGGTCTCGACCACTCGGGTGGTTGGAATTTCGGTCAGGGGCCGACGACTTTGGCCTCGATTTTGGGGCACCAGGGGGCGGCGAGTGCGGGGCTGGTCAAGGCGGTTGTCGGGGACGAGGGGAGCTTGGACGTGGCAGCGTCTGATCGGAGGACGGAGGCTCGAAGTGATCGGGAATTCAAAACCTAGGGAGGCGGTGATATGGGTTTAAACGCGGCCTTGTTCACAGAGAGGATGAAGATGATGGATTATAAAGTAATTAGGGTTTATTTATATTTTAATAAATTTAAATTGTAATTAAAGTTTAAAAGATCATAACTTTGTCAAATCTAATCACAATTCAACAAAACAGAAAGCGTTGGAATCGCCGAGAGGAGATCTACGACATGGGATTGATCGGGATCAGAACCTAGCACTTTGAAAATTCAGTAAATTTCGAATATGAATTGTTTGGTGAGATTTCTCATTTTAAATTAATTAAAAATATATATTTATTTATTCTGAATGTGATTGTAATATTGATACACCGTATAAAATTTAGATTGACTGCTAGATAGTGGATTGTGATGATCTATTGAATTATCTGTGCTTGTTGATACAAAATCATCATTCTTGCCACAAATGATATGTTAGGACAAAATCATCATTTTTGTTATGAAATGTTAGTGTAGAATAAAAACACTACTTTTGTTAGGAATGTTAATTTAGAAAAAAAGAATCATGTTTAAAAGAAGATGTTTTACAATAATAAAGATTACATTTTTATTGCATATATTAGAAGAAAATCATGTTAACATATGTTTATTATTAAAAAGTTATTATTTTCATTATTTTGTAGAATTAGATTTGTTGACAAAACAAAAGTTATTATTTTTATTATTTTGTCAAATTAGATTGGTTGACAAAACAAAACTTCATTTTCATAGTATAAGATGTTAACATTCAAAACTTCATTTTGTCATATAAATGTTAACATAACAAAATTATCATTTTTGTTATATAAAAATTAACATAGCAAATTATTCCTTTGTTATATAAAATGTTAGTAAAATAAAATTTCCATTTTGTAAGATAATGTTATATTAAATTAAAATTGTCATTTTAATTGAAATGTAATGTTGAAATAAAAATGTTAACTTGGTTAGATGTGTTATGTTAAATAATGATATGTCGATCATATGTTTCATTAGGATAAAAATCACCCGTTTTGTATAAAATGTATATTTGGAATAAAAATACACATTTGGTTAGTTATGCCGTATATGGTTAAAAGACACATTTTGGTTAGTAATGTCATATAGGATTACAAATTTGTCACTTTTGTCGAAATTAGTATTGGCATACAAATTTGTCACTTTTGTCAAAATTAGCATTGACATACAAATTTGTCACCTTTGTTAAAATTAGAGTGGCCATCCAAAAATGTCACTTTTGTTAAATCAAAATTAACATATAAAAATTGTCACTTTCTATTAGAAATATTATATGTTAATAAAATATCACATTAGAATAAAACATTGCTTTTGTCAAAGTGGTTATTTAGAATAAAATATGGCCTTTGGTTAGAAATGTCTTATTAGAATAAATTTGTCACTTTGGTCAAATTTAGTATTAACATATAAATTTGTCGCTTTTGGCCAAATTTAGAATGGATATACAAAATTATCATTTTTGTAGATAGAAATGGTAAACAAATAAAATTTACATTTTTATCTATTAAGATTCAATTAACAATGGTAAACAAATAAATCATCATCTTTTATTTGTTAAGCAGAATTAGAAGAAAAAATTTCTCTTTTATCTGCCATTGGAGCATGTACACAAATAAATGCCATTCATTTATTTGTCATTAAAACCATAGCATATTGTTTACAAATAAATATTCATTTATTTGTTTTAAATAAATATATATATAGAAATTGTTTACAAATTAAAAACATTCCCTTTTGTCACTTTATTAGAGTGAATTCATGACATTCTCTTTGTCATTTAAAAAGAGGATTAAACCAAAACATCCAACGTTCGTTGTTACTGATGCAAACACTTATTGAAAATAAAGTTTTGATCTTTTATTTGCATTCACAAGTGCAAACATATTTTGGAAATAAAGTTTGTTCTTTCTTTTCATATTCACTAACATAAAATATACATTTTTGTCAATTTTCATTGGTTAACATAAAATATACATTTTTGTCAATTTTCATTAGTTAATGCAAAATATACACTTTTGTCAATTTACGTTAGTTAAAACAAATTATTCACTTTTGTCAATTTTCACTAGTTAAAAACAAATTATTCATCTTTGGTCAATCTACACTTGTTAAAACCAAATATACATTTTTGTCAATTATATTAGTTGAGGCAGAAATGTACATATTTTATCCAAATATGATTAGTGAATAGAATAACATATTTTATCCAAAAATGATTAGTGAATAGAATAACATATTTTTATCCAAATATGATTGGTGAATAGAATAACATATTTTTATCCAAATATGATTAGTGAAAAGAATAACACTATTTCGTCACTTTGAAAATAAAGGGAATCAAAAGGACATTTTTGCCACTTTGACATGAATGAAATAAAAATGTATATTGTTATACATTAAAAAGTTATGAATTGAAAATGTATATTTTTGTACATTAAAATAAAAGAATGAGTTAGAAATGAGTAAAAAGAAGTGTTAGACAAAATAATCATATTTTGTACATCAAAGAAGGGTTAGACAAAATAATCATATTTTGTACATCAAAGAAGAGTTAGAAAAAATAATCATATTTTGTACATCAAAGAAGAGTTAGACAAAATAATCATATTTTGTACATTTAAGAAGGGTTAGACAAAACTATCATATTTTGTACATAAATAGGAATTAGACCAAATTATAATTTGATCATTTTAAATATAATTAGAACAAAGAATACATTTTTGTAGAAATGTAATTAGTATAAAGGATTACACAAAAGATAGGAAGGTTATTATTTTTATTTGTCGATTGGTCTAAATAGAAAGGCCATATGTTAAAAATATGATGTTGATGATGGCTTAGAATATATGTATGTGTTGATGAAGCGTTTGATGCATTTAATATTATGTTAGTGTATTCAAAACTGAATATTACACTTCCATTTACAAGTCATCACACATCGCCCAAGTGCACAAATAATTTATTCCTTGATTGTTGGATGAAACCCCACACGGGTGTTGGGATGATACTGGACACGCTAATCCCAATATTTAGTTTTCTGTCAATCGATGGATTGACAGTCTGTGATGAGCGTTAGTTATTTACTTTAATGCTCACACAGTTATAAATTCCACTTTGGTCGTCATTTGGATATTTAATAATTATTTGTCATAACTGTTGATTACATACAATATATGGTTGTTGATTGAGTCACACTCCAATAAAGAATATTCTAGAAAAAGAATATTTTAGAGAATATTTTAGGAAAGAATATATTTTGGAAGAATATATTATTATTGAAATAAACTAGTTATTAACTAGAATAAATCATAAAATTTAGATTTAATGAGTCTTCCAATTTGTTAAGATTTAATTGAAGTTAAAATTAAATGAATTGGATTTTGGGTTTGTCGTGAATAGTGTCTTACATAAAACTATTCTTAAACCCCATATGTAAAGAATAATCTTTTAATTTAGATTATTAAATTTTCAATTATATTTAGTAGTTGGTATAAGATGAAATGTGAGTTGGGTTTATTATGAACTATGTTTTAAGTGACATGTGTTCTTTAATCCGACTGATGGTGAAAATATGATTTTGAATTTATAAATCTTTTATTTAGATTTAAATGGGAATTTTCCCAAAAGTAAAGTTTTCCAATTTAATATATTAAATTGGAATTGGATGGAATTCGAATTAATAATAACTGAGATAAGCTTCTGTGAAGACCCGCAACTTCCCCGTAAAGGAAAGCGTCGGATAGTTCGAGAACAAACCACAGCAGAACGCATATAAAAGAACGTTTCATTGTATATCACAACAATGCATCAGATTACAAGAATATACAGAGTATAAATGAATATTACACAGAAATATCAGAGATTTAAATTACATTTAAATACATAGCAGCGGAAAATAATACAATACACAACTAGAATGAGATATACGGATACAAAGCTTTCCGGATATCGTTCCAGCTGTAAATCAGGATCCTGTGAATATAAATCTGCAAAACCAAAACTACTAGCTGCCCGTGTCGAAAATAAGGGCACCCAGAGTTTAGGTTAAAACAATAAACTCCAGGTCAGTCATATGACTGGTGTGAGAACTAAAACAGTTTTTAATCTTTTTTTATTTTTTTAGCTAGGTAAATCAAGGGACCACGCCGTATAACACGGAACGGGTTTCCTCCCAAGAATACCAGTGCATAAAACAAACAGCGCAATGCTAAATAAAGAAAGATGAAGCTGTTATAAGACCCAGGTCCTATCACACAATGCAACGCAAGCCGGGGGATAGGGTTTTCCCTTATAACAGCCAAAGAATGCTTGATACGTTTAAAACAAATCATTTGATACTACTATAAGTGCATAGTGTATAAAGCAACTTCAAATCATAAGTATCAATCATAGGCGGCATGGGTACCATATATCATGTCGCCATACTAGTTTTACAATTAAAACCGCAAATGTCACGTATTTGGAAATTGGATTTCCATCTATGAACCGAGGCAAAAGATAGTCCTCAACCGTTTTCGTGACTCTCTAGCCCGAGCCACAGGGTCAGAGCGCATCGACCCTTTAGATCGTCAGGGCCGGTCCACCGATGTGGATTAAAATGCCTGAACACTACGTCTCCCCACCCTATGGGGTGTAAGTCTGGTCCGTCAGCCGACCAGAATGCATTCGGCCGAAACCGATATAACCGAGGCGCCTCGCAACAGCAACAACCACATAAGTCAAACTCGTCAGGGCGTGTAAAACCACTGACGCCACTTCTAGCTAGAAAGAAACGCAAGTCCTCCCTGAGGTCCGTCTCCCGTTTTTGGTTCATACCTGGTGTGAAACACGCGAGGTAAACGTTACACAAAGCTACGCCACAAAGGCCGTGCTTTGATCATCACCACAAGACTTTGCTTTTCAACAGAAGCCTTGATCATTTGCATCTTAGCATGCCACACAGGCAAACCATCCTATGCAACCGATATCAGTCACACAGAATGAAATCCGATGTCAGACACACAGTCCATTTACAAGTCCGTTCTGGGTCTGAACGAAACCGGAGGCACCTAGTACCCCGCATATCCATCGATCTCCAAGTACGTCTGGACGATCACTAACTGTTTCCATCTTCTTGGGTGTACAGCCCAATCAAGATCATCAGTTATCCCCCAAACGACGTGAAGACCTCCGGTCTTCGACCATCGTCTTCATCTTCGACTTATCGTCGTATCAGTTATTCAGAATGGGATAAACCCGGCCTTTCCGAATAACTCGCGTATATTTTAAATAAGTGTTACACAAACACAACATACGCCTCATTCCAATTCATTAGTCACTAACCGTAAATTAATCAAGAGAATAATTCCCCAAATATTAACCCCGAAGGCCGAAACCAACATCAGATCAATATCCAGAAAACCATTCTGCTTGGCTAACCGACAGTTAGTTTCTAAATTTCACGTTCAAATCTGATTAAAGATTTAACTATCGCCTGGAGCAAAACTGGTGATACTCCATTCTCGATCTTTTCAATCTAATTAAAGATTCATTAAAACTCCACTTAGTTTTAATCCTTATTTGGGTTAAAGAATCAGTGTCATTTAAAACACGATTCACGATAAACCCAAAATCACATTCCATTAATTATCGGGTTAAAGAACAAGTGTTATTTAAAACACTGTTCACGATAAACCCAAAAATCAATACCAATTCAATTCCAATTAAATATCATTTAATTGGTACACTTCATTAAATCTAAATAAAAAGATTTAATCTTTTCTCAACTGGGTTCAAGAACAGTGTTAGTGAAGACACCATTCACGACAAACCCAAATCACATTCGATATTCAATTCCAATTAAATATTATTTAATTGGTACACTTCATTAAATCTAAATAAAAAGATTTAATCTTTTCTCAACTGGGTTCAAGAACAGTGTTAGTGAAGACACCATTCACGACAAACCCAAATCACATTTGATATTCAATATAAGGCTCTGAATAGAAAATATATCGGCTTATATTCAATATCGAATTCTACGACTAACAAATGTCGTATTGGAAATAACGATATCAATATATATCTTTCAAATTTCCATAACAACACCTGTATAATCACGAATTCCAACATCGAAATATTCCGAAGACAATTTCGATTCAAATCCACTCCAATGCAATCATTGGAAATTTTGGTTATTTTTAAAACCCTTTTCGAATTCAATTTATTTATTTAAAAATAAATAGAATTATAATTCTAGTTCAAAACTAGTTCATTTCGATAAAAATCCATTTTTATCTTTTCAAATATGGAGTTTTTCATCCCAATTCTTTCTAAATCATTTCTTATGATTTTACACAAATTATTGCTATTTTTAATAATTTTATCAAGGCCCGTACAGTCGATTTCCATCAATGGCCATCGAACTGCACTTACAGCGACCTTTTTCGAATTTGATTTGGACGTATCTCCAAATCCAACCGTTAGATTTCAAATTTCTAACATTCATTAGAAAGCTCTTTTCGATACGAACCCAACGGTTCCGGTTTTAGGAGAATCCGACGGTCGGATCTCCCGTAATGCCCGTTTGAAATAAATGGTCGAAATTCGCGAACTGCCGCGGCGCGGCGCGTTCTATTCAGGCCATTATATTATATATAATATATATATAATATATTTCGTCGATTTCTATTTAAAAACGAATTATATAAACAGTTTTAAATTCATTTCAAAATCTATTTCAACTTCCATTTCAATTCAAAGCAAAATTGAATTCTTCTTTATAAATTCGTTTCGAAATTCATTTCTGTTCAATTCAAATTTCAATTCAATTTGAATTCATATTCAATTCAATTCATTTCGAAATCGTTTTCAATTCAATTCATTTCGAAATCGTTTTCAATTCAATTCATTTTGAATTCGTTTTCAATTCAATTCATTTCGAAATCGTTTTCAATACAATTCATTTCTGTTCAATTCAAATTTCAATTCAATTTGAATTCATTTCAATTCGCTTTCGATTCCATTTGAATTCGTTTTCAATTCAATTCATTTCGAAATCGTTTTCAGTTCAATTCATTTCGAAATCGTTTTCAATTCATTTCGAAATCGTTTTCAATTCATTTTCATTTCGAAATCGTTTTCAATTCATTTTGAATTCGTTTTCAATTCAATTCATTTCGAAATCGTTTTCAATTCAATTCATTTCGAAATCGTTTTCAATTTAATTCGAAATCGATAAAATCGATATAAATATCGTTCACGTCAAAATGGCGTCAATCTAATCAACACGGCTTCATATATTCCTTTATTTTCAAATATTCTATTTCAAATATTTCTTTTTCAAAACTGGAATGAGGCCCAATCAATTACCATATAAAATTAATTATATGGATTTTCATACAACACAAGTATATAATAGCATTGAAAATAATCAACCATCAACCAAAGTGCACTACACTGTATAAGCATCAAATATAGATATTCAACGCTTATAACAGCCTGTCAATCAATCGATCGACATATTTAATCAATCAGGATGAGTGAACTTCAAATTTCATCCTAACACCCGTGTGGGGTTTCAAACAATCAAACACATATTTTATTTGTGCAGTTAGGCGATGTGTAAAATTTATCGACCCAATCAACGTCATTCAAATAGGTGTACATAAACAAACCGTCTGGTTTGTAAATGAATATTTATTTATTCACATTCACGTTAAAAATTATATTTTTAACGATAACACATTTTATTTTAACATATGAATTTCTATTCAGTTCATTCGTTAAATAAAATGCTATTTTTATTTTTCTAACTTATTTTAGAAAATTTCGGCGGCATAACGGCACGATACTAGAAACGGGACAAGGCCTAGCCTAATCCCCGGTCTAGTGAAGGCCCACGCCATTCACTCATCAATCAAATCAATTTCATTTTGCAAACCACAAAATTTGGAGTAAGAGTCTAACCTAGTCTTACTCCTTCGCCTTATAACGGCGCACGTCTAATCCTAACCAATTTATCGATTCGATTTTTCACACCACAAACCACATTCAAACCAATATCTCAATCAATCACCAAACAATCCAAACAAACAAGTCCATGGTATGTGGACGGGTGTCGGGTGCTACTAAGCACCGTCTGCATCCTAGTATATATATATATATATAACTAGAAAAATAAATTGAAAGGTGAGAAATTCTCACATATAGCTATCCAACCATCTCGACTCTTCTTTTGCAGAAGTCTTCGTCGTTTCGCCTTTTTGTCACCTTCGTTGTTGCTTTCACTACATACGTAAAAATCACATTTTTACTTCGCTATTCAATATATAAAAATCGAATTTTTACTTCGATGTTCAATATATAAAAATCGAATTTTTTATTTCAAAGTTCAATATATAAAAATCGAATTTTTATTTCAAAGTTCAATATATAAAAATCGAATTTTTATTTCAAAGTTCAATATATAAAAATCGAATTTTTATTTCAAAGTTCAATATATAAAAATCGAATTTTTATTTCAAAGTTCAATATATAAAAATCGAATTTTTAACAATAAGGTTTTCGCCTTTATAAAAAAAAAAAAAAGTCTTTTCTATTTTTAAAAATCCTACTTTTTCTTCTAAACAAAAATCTCGCCTTTTTGCTTTTCTATTTTAAAGATCAAATCTTTTTAAAGTTCAAACCATTTTCTTTTTAAACCTTAAAATAAAATCAGTTTTTATTTTTCCTTTTTTTTTTAAATCAGTTTTTACTCATTTACAAAATTCAGTTTTATTTAACTTAAAAAATCAGTTTTTACTAACTTTAAAAAAAATCAGTTTTATTTAACTTAAAAAAAATCAGTTTTTAAAATGCTTTATAACCAGTTTTTAAAATTATTTAAAAATTCAGTTTTTCATTATTTAAAAATTCAGTTTTTCATTATTTAAAAATTCAGTTTTTCAAACAAAAAAAAAAGTAAATCAGTATTTAATCCTAGAAAAACAGTATTTTACAGAATTAAAAATAAATAAATAAAAAAAACAGAAACGCTTACCTTTTGTCTGCGATGGAGAGGGGGGGGGAGAAAGAAGAGGTCGTCGGCGGCTCTGGTGGTGACGAGGTTGGCCAGGGCGTCGGGTGGATGTGGGTGCGGCGGGGAGGGGGCTCCAGGCGTTGATCGAAGAGGGGGGCGTGGGGTTTTAGGGCGGCGGTCTCGAATCTGTGGGGGGGGGGTCTCGCTGCTGAGGCGGCGTCGATCCTTGGGGGGGGCGGCTCTCGCTGCTGAGGCGGCGGCGATCATCGGGGGGGGGGGGGGGGCGGCGACGAGTTCCCCCCCGTCTTCCGCTTCTTTTTTTTGTTTTTTTTTTTTTTTTTTTATACTGAGAATTCGATTTCGAAAAGAAAGGGGGAGGGGCCAGAAGTATAAAGGAGAAAGGGGTTTTTTTTTTTTTGATTTTATTTTATTTTATTATTATTTAATTCAACCTAAAGTTGACTTTTTCATACGACCTCGAAACGAGGCCCACCGCCTGTCGCCCATAGCGTTTCACCCCCATTCCGAACACAATGGGATATGTACCGCAAGCTGAATCGACCGTTTCGATCAGTTTCCTTTTAATTTACATTTAAATCACTATATTGAATTTTAAACGTACATTTCAAATTACCGGGGCCACATACGAATTCTAAAAATGGCAGAAAAATATTTTCTAGCTTCGTATTGACGATACGGTCCTAACAAACTAGTTTCGTTGAATTCTGAGACCGTTAGAAAAATGGCCAATTTCCAGTCGATTAAAATCAACTGAAACTGGTCAAACGCGTTTTCCTTTGCCACGCTCACATATGGATTCGAAAAATTATGAAATTTAAAACCTAGCAATAACTTGACACTGCGGACCCAACAAAACTGGTTTCGTCGAAATCCGAGGTCATTTGCAAAATGTCCATTTTTAAGGGCTATATATTATATAAAATATATATAAATTCCACAGCGACTATTTCTAATTTTCAACTGGACATATCTCATCATTTATAAAGTGAAATCTCAGTTTCTCAACTTCGTTACAAAGATATAGCTATACAGATTCAAATATTTCTTGTTTCGTTCAATTCTGACTTATATTGAATTCTGTATATTCATTTGAAATTAGAAATCGAATTTTCGAACTACCGCGCCATTTTCAATTCCTTTTATAATTATATATAATTATT
Organism: Allium sativum; assembly: GCA_030737875.1. Classification (NCBI taxonomy): domain Eukaryota; kingdom Viridiplantae; phylum Streptophyta; class Magnoliopsida; order Asparagales; family Amaryllidaceae; genus Allium; species Allium sativum. The sequence continues at coordinate 103,066,141 of CM060912.1, forward strand.
ATATATTCTAACGACGACGCGTATAATATATACGTTCGAATTATATTCAAAATAAATTTATTGTCGATCCTATCTAAAATAATTCATTTTAAATATTCAAAATTCGCGAAAATTGCCAAAATAAAAATTTCAAACTGGCTCGCATTTTACGGGTTGTTACAATCTCCCCCACTTAAAACTTTTCGTCCCCGAAAAGGAACAAAGTCGAAAGTGGTTTGATTATTCAACACTATATTCGATCTGGCTTCCATTCTCCAACTCTTTAGTTTCTGAGAATTTTCAAAATCTCAAAAATTTGGCTAACACCCTAAATTTTTGAAAAATTTCGCCATAACCTCCCCTGCACCGGGAGCATCGGGAAATTTCAAATAGCTTCCCCGGTCCTTCAGATCTCAAAAAGAAAAAGAAAAAAGCCAAGCGGCTAGCCAATAGGCTCACAAAATCATCATCACCCAAACAAAACAGGAAATTATGTAATAAACATGTACCTATTTGTCGGGCAAACAAATTTTATTCTTCGGCTCTAGCCTCCTTGCTATGACCTGTTCAATGATATACATGTATATGCAAGCAAATGCGACCAATTTCAATACAATTCATTATTCGATCACATTAGGCATAATGGTTCAAAATTATCAAACAAATTAACAAACAACACAAACATCAATCAATTAGTGAATTAGAGTTTCAAATTCATAATTTTGATACATATACAAAAATCAGATTTTTGATGCCAAACCACAACTATAAGTCCTATCTAATTTTGGTTCTCACACCAGTCAATAGGAAATATATAGATATCACACCTTCGAAACACGAATGCCAATTCTGATGATGTTCGAACTATCATCAGAATCATCTTCGGGCGACTAGAGTGTGATTCTATATCTATCTAGTATATTAAAACTTCAAATACACGTTTGCAAGGCGTATATGCAAAATCTTTATATACTGGACTGTCCTAATCATTAAAATAAATAATCAAATACGAGTTGATTTAAATTTTCAAAACAAATTTTGTTTTCATTTTCAAAAATATACTCTTCACACTCGTTCTAGGATACTACTGATCCCATCTCTAACGAGTCACTCTCATTAGATATTGTTAATCCAACATCTGATGAATTCTTTCGTACGGTTCTAATGTGTCTTGTTCTCTGAGCTTTGTAAACCAAAGCTCTGATACCAACTGTGAAGACCCGCAACTTCCCCGTAAAGGAAAGCGTCGGATAGTTCGAGAACAAACCACAGCAGAACGCATATAAAAGAACGTTTCATTGTATATCACAACAATGCATCAGATTACAAGAATATACAGAGTATAAATGAATATTACACAGAAATATCAGAGATTTAAATTACATTTAAATACATAGCAGCGGAAAATAATACAATACACAACTAGAATGAGATATACGGATACAAAGCTTTCCGGATATCGTTCCAGCTGTAAATCAGGATCCTGTGAATATAAATCTGCAAAACCAAAACTACTAGCTGCCCGTGTCGAAAATAAGGGCACCCAGAGTTTAGGTTAAAACAATAAACTCCAGGTCAGTCATGTGACTGGTGTGAGAACTAAAACAGTTTTTAATCTTTTTTTATTTTTTTAGCTAGGTAAATCAAGGGACCACGCCGTATAACACGGAACGGGTTTCCTCCCAAGAATACCAGTGCATAAAACAAACAGCGCAATGCTAAATAAAGAAAGATGAAGCTGTTATAAGACCCAGGTCCTATCACACAATGCAACGCAAGCCGGGGGATAGGGTTTTCCCTTATAACAGCCAAAGAATGCTTGATACGTTTAAAACAAATCATTTGATACTACTATAAGTGCATAGTGTATAAAGCAACTTCAAATCATAAGTATCAATCATAGGCGGCATGGGTACCATATATCATGTCGCCATACTAGTTTTACAATTAAAACCGCAAATGTCACGTATTTGGAAATTGGATTTCCATCTATGAACCGAGGCAAAAGATAGTCCTCAACCGTTTTCGTGACTCTCTAGCCCGAGCCACAGGGTCAGAGCGCATCGACCCTTTAGATCGTCAGGGCCGGTCCACCGATGTGGATTAAAATGCCTGAACACTACGTCTCCCCACCCTATGGGGTGTAAGTCTGGTCCGTCAGCCGACCAGAATGCATTCGGCCGAAACCGATATAACCGAGGCGCCTCGCAACAGCAACAACCACATAAGTCAAACTCGTCAGGGCGTGTAAAACCACTGACGCCACTTCTAGCTAGAAAGAAACGCAAGTCCTCCCTGAGGTCCGTCTCCCGTTTTTGGTTCATACCTGGTGTGAAACACGCGAGGTAAACGTTACACAAAGCTACGCCACAAAGGCCGTGCTTTGATCATCACCACAAGACTTTGCTTTTCAACAGAAGCCTTGATCATTTGCATCTTAGCATGCCACACAGGCAAACCATCCTATGCAACCGATATCAGTCACACAGAATGAAATCCGATGTCAGACACACAGTCCATTTACAAGTCCGTTCTGGGTCTGAACGAAACCGGAGGCACCTAGTACCCCGCATATCCATCGATCTCCAAGTACGTCTGGACGATCACTAACTGTTTCCATCTTCTTGGGTGTACAGCCCAATCAAGATCATCAGTTATCCCCCAAACGACGTGAAGACCTCCGGTCTTCGACCATCGTCTTCATCTTCGACTTATCGTCGTATCAGTTATTCAGAATGGGATAAACCCGGCCTTTCCGAATAACTCGCGTATATTTTAAATAAGTGTTACACAAACACAACATACGCCTCATTCCAATTCATTAGTCACTAACCGTAAATTAATCAAGAGAATAATTCCCCAAATATTAACCCCGAAGGCCGAAACCAACATCAGATCAATATCCAGAAAACCATTCTGCTTGGCTAACCGACAGTTAGTTTCTAAATTTCACGTTCAAATCTGATTAAAGATTTAACTATCGCCTGGAGCAAAACTGGTGATACTCCATTCTCGATCTTTTCAATCTAATTAAAGATTCATTAAAACTCCACTTAGTTTTAATCCTTATTTGGGTTAAAGAATCAGTGTCATTTAAAACACGATTCACGATAAACCCAAAATCACATTCCATTAATTATCGGGTTAAAGAACAAGTGTTATTTAAAACACTGTTCACGATAAACCCAAAAATCAATACCAATTCAATTCCAATTAAATATCATTTAATTGGTACACTTCATTAAATCTAAATAAAAAGATTTAATCTTTTCTCAACTGGGTTCAAGAACAGTGTTAGTGAAGACACCATTCACGACAAACCCAAATCACATTCGATATTCAATTCCAATTAAATATTATTTAATTGGTACACTTCATTAAATCTAAATAAAAAGATTTAATCTTTTCTCAACTGGGTTCAAGAACAGTGTTAGTGAAGACACCATTCACGACAAACCCAAATCACATTTGATATTCAATATAAGGCTCTGAATAGAAAATATATCGGCTTATATTCAATATCGAATTCTACGACTAACAAATGTCGTATTGGAAATAACGATATCAATATATATCTTTCAAATTTCCATAACAACACCTGTATAATCACGAATTCCAACATCGAAATATTCCGAAGACAATTTCGATTCAAATCCACTCCAATGCAATCATTGGAAATTTTGGTTATTTTTAAAACCCTTTTCGAATTCAATTTATTTATTTAAAAATAAATAGAATTATAATTCTAGTTCAAAACTAGTTCATTTCGATAAAAATCCATTTTTATCTTTTCAAATATGGAGTTTTTCATCCCAATTCTTTCTAAATCATTTCTTATGATTTTACACAAATTATTGCTATTTTTAATAATTTTATCAAGGCCCGTACAGTCGATTTCCATCAATGGCCATCGAACTGCACTTACAGCGACCTTTTTCGAATTTGATTTGGACGTATCTCCAAATCCAACCGTTAGATTTCAAATTTCTAACATTCATTAGAAAGCTCTTTTCGATACGAACCCAACGGTTCCGGTTTTAGGAGAATCCGACGGTCGGATCTCCCGTAATGCCCGTTTGAAATAAATGGTCGAAATTCGCGAACTGCCGCGGCGCGGCGCGTTCTATTCAGGCCATTATATTATATATAATATATATATAATATATTTCGTCGATTTCTATTTAAAAACGAATTATATAAACAGTTTTAAATTCATTTCAAAATCTATTTCAACTTCCATTTCAATTCAAAGCAAAATTGAATTCTTCTTTATAAATTCGTTTCGAAATTCATTTCTGTTCAATTCAAATTTCAATTCAATTTGAATTCATATTCAATTCAATTCATTTCGAAATCGTTTTCAATTCAATTCATTTCGAAATCGTTTTCAATTCAATTCATTTTGAATTCGTTTTCAATTCAATTCATTTCGAAATCGTTTTCAATACAATTCATTTCTGTTCAATTCAAATTTCAATTCAATTTGAATTCATTTCAATTCGCTTTCGATTCCATTTGAATTCGTTTTCAATTCAATTCATTTCGAAATCGTTTTCAGTTCAATTCATTTCGAAATCGTTTTCAATTCATTTCGAAATCGTTTTCAATTCATTTTCATTTCGAAATCGTTTTCAATTCATTTTGAATTCGTTTTCAATTCAATTCATTTCGAAATCGTTTTCAATTCAATTCATTTCGAAATCGTTTTCAATTTAATTCGAAATCGATAAAATCGATATAAATATCGTTCACGTCAAAATGGCGTCAATCTAATCAACACGGCTTCATATATTCCTTTATTTTCAAATATTCTATTTCAAATATTTCTTTTTCAAAACTGGAATGAGGCCCAATCAATTACCATATAAAATTAATTATATGGATTTTCATACAACACAAGTATATAATAGCATTGAAAATAATCAACCATCAACCAAAGTGCACTACACTGTATAAGCATCAAATATAGATATTCAACGCTTATAACAGCCTGTCAATCAATCGATCGACATATTTAATCAATCAGGATGAGTGAACTTCAAATTTCATCCTAACACCCGTGTGGGGTTTCAAACAATCAAACACATATTTTATTTGTGCAGTTAGGCGATGTGTAAAATTTATCGACCCAATCAACGTCATTCAAATAGGTGTACATAAACAAACCGTCTGGTTTGTAAATGAATATTTATTTATTCACATTCACGTTAAAAATTATATTTTTAACGATAACACATTTTATTTTAACATATGAATTTCTATTCAGTTCATTCGTTAAATAAAATGCTATTTTTATTTTTCTAACTTATTTTAGAAAATTTCGGCGGCATAACGGCACGATACTAGAAACGGGACAAGGCCTAGCCTAATCCCCGGTCTAGTGAAGGCCCACGCCATTCACTCATCAATCAAATCAATTTCATTTTGCAAACCACAAAATTTGGAGTAAGAGTCTAACCTAGTCTTACTCCTTCGCCTTATAACGGCGCACGTCTAATCCTAACCAATTTATCGATTCGATTTTTCACACCACAAACCACATTCAAACCAATATCTCAATCAATCACCAAACAATCCAAACAAACAAGTCCATGGTATGTGGACGGGTGTCGGGTGCTACTAAGCACCGTCTGCATCCTAGTATATATATATATATATAACTAGAAAAATAAATTGAAAGGTGAGAAATTCTCACATATAGCTATCCAACCATCTCGACTCTTCTTTTGCAGAAGTCTTCGTCGTTTCGCCTTTTTGTCACCTTCGTTGTTGCTTTCACTACATACGTAAAAATCACATTTTTACTTCGCTATTCAATATATAAAAATCGAATTTTTACTTCGATGTTCAATATATAAAAATCGAATTTTTTATTTCAAAGTTCAATATATAAAAATCGAATTTTTATTTCAAAGTTCAATATATAAAAATCGAATTTTTATTTCAAAGTTCAATATATAAAAATCGAATTTTTATTTCAAAGTTCAATATATAAAAATCGAATTTTTATTTCAAAGTTCAATATATAAAAATCGAATTTTTAACAATAAGGTTTTCGCCTTTATAAAAAAAAAAAAAAGTCTTTTCTATTTTTAAAAATCCTACTTTTTCTTCTAAACAAAAATCTCGCCTTTTTGCTTTTCTATTTTAAAGATCAAATCTTTTTAAAGTTCAAACCATTTTCTTTTTAAACCTTAAAATAAAATCAGTTTTTATTTTTCCTTTTTTTTTTAAATCAGTTTTTACTCATTTACAAAATTCAGTTTTATTTAACTTAAAAAATCAGTTTTTACTAACTTTAAAAAAAATCAGTTTTATTTAACTTAAAAAAAATCAGTTTTTAAAATGCTTTATAACCAGTTTTTAAAATTATTTAAAAATTCAGTTTTTCATTATTTAAAAATTCAGTTTTTCATTATTTAAAAATTCAGTTTTTCAAACAAAAAAAAAAGTAAATCAGTATTTAATCCTAGAAAAACAGTATTTTACAGAATTAAAAATAAATAAATAAAAAAAACAGAAACGCTTACCTTTTGTCTGCGATGGAGAGGGGGGGGGGAGAAAGAAGAGGTCGTCGGCGGCTCTGGTGGTGACGAGGTTGGCCAGGGCGTCGGGTGGATGTGGGTGCGGCGGGGAGGGGGCTCCAGGCGTTGATCGAAGAGGGGGGCGTGGGGTTTTAGGGCGGCGGTCTCGAATCTGTGGGGGGGGGGTCTCGCTGCTGAGGCGGCGTCGATCCTTGGGGGGGGCGGCTCTCGCTGCTGAGGCGGCGGCGATCATCGGGGGGGGGGGGGGGGCGGCGACGAGTTCCCCCCCGTCTTCCGCTTCTTTTTTTTGTTTTTTTTTTTTTTTTTTTATACTGAGAATTCGATTTCGAAAAGAAAGGGGGAGGGGCCAGAAGTATAAAGGAGAAAGGGGTTTTTTTTTTTTTGATTTTATTTTATTTTATTATTATTTAATTCAACCTAAAGTTGACTTTTTCATACGACCTCGAAACGAGGCCCACCGCCTGTCGCCCATAGCGTTTCACCCCCATTCCGAACACAATGGGATATGTACCGCAAGCTGAATCGACCGTTTCGATCAGTTTCCTTTTAATTTACATTTAAATCACTATATTGAATTTTAAACGTACATTTCAAATTACCGGGGCCACATACGAATTCTAAAAATGGCAGAAAAATATTTTCTAGCTTCGTATTGACGATACGGTCCTAACAAACTAGTTTCGTTGAATTCTGAGACCGTTAGAAAAATGGCCAATTTCCAGTCGATTAAAATCAACTGAAACTGGTCAAACGCGTTTTCCTTTGCCACGCTCACATATGGATTCGAAAAATTATGAAATTTAAAACCTAGCAATAACTTGACACTGCGGACCCAACAAAACTGGTTTCGTCGAAATCCGAGGTCATTTGCAAAATGTCCATTTTTAAGGGCTATATATTATATAAAATATATATAAATTCCACAGCGACTATTTCTAATTTTCAACTGGACATATCTCATCATTTATAAAGTGAAATCTCAGTTTCTCAACTTCGTTACAAAGATATAGCTATACAGATTCAAATATTTCTTGTTTCGTTCAATTCTGACTTATATTGAATTCTGTATATTCATTTGAAATTAGAAATCGAATTTTCGAACTACCGCGCCATTTTCAATTCCTTTTATAATTATATATAATTATTATATATTCTAACGACGACGCGTATAATATATACGTTCGAATTATATTCAAAATAAATTTATTGTCGATCCTATCTAAAATAATTCATTTTAAATATTCAAAATTCGCGAAAATTGCCAAAATAAAAATTTCAAACTGGCTCGCATTTTACGGGTTGTTACAGCTTCTGTAAAAGAAGATTGATACTACATATGGAATTTAAAAGGCTTTACCGATATTCCATTTATATTATTGGTCGGATACAGAAATTTATAACGAGTATATATTGATTTGATTTTTATGAAGATTCCCTAATTTAATGGAAGAGGATTTTGGGTTTATCGTGAACGGTGTTTTAAAATGACACTAGTTCTTTAAACCAGTTAAAGATAAGATAAATTTCTTAAATTTAATTAATCATCGAATAATGATTTGTGATATTTAAAACCAAATTGGGTTCTTAATAAATCTTTAAAAGTAAGGTTTAAGAATAATTTAAAGAGTTTATCTTTGATAAAATAATGTGAATATTTTATTTAAAAGAATATTCTGAATTGGAATGAGACGTTGGGTGTGCTTTTATAGTACTTGATTTTTAATTATAAAATATGCTAGTTATTCGGAAAGACCGGTTTTAACCCATTCCGAATAATTACTACGACGATGAAGAGTCGAAGATGAAGATGGTGATTGAAGATCGACGATCTTCACATCAAATTGGATGTATGGCTACAGAGACCCTTGATGGGAGTAGCTACCTCGAGGAGCTTGTTTTAGACCATACAATGCTTTCTTTAGTCTACAAACATATCCAGAATCATGTGGATCACCAGAAGGAGGCTCCATATAAACTTCTTGAAGATCTCCATTCAAGAAAGAATTCTTAACATCAAGTTGAGAGATAGACCATTGACGAACTGAAGCTATAACAATTAAAGTGAGAACAGTTGTCATCTTAGCAACAGAAGCAAATGTTTCCTCATAATCCATGCCATACTTTTGAGAGTACTCTTTTGCAACCAATCTAGCTTTGTATCTCTCAATAGATCCATTAGAATTAGTTTTAACCTTATATACCCAGTGACAACCAACAACTCTCTTACCAGAAGGTAGAGGAACCAAATCCCAAGTATTTGTCCTATGCAAAGTGGAAAGTTCCTCATCCGTCGCCTCTTGCTAATGAGGATCAAGAATTGCCTCTTTATATGAAGAAGGTTCAGAAAAACTATGGATCAAGGACAAAAAAGATGTCAAAGATGAATAACAAGAATATGTAAAATCCGATCATTTTATGGACTTACGATTTTGTGTGGAATGACGTAAAGGTGATGGAGGAGGTTGTGGTGATGGTGGTGGTGGTGATGGAAGAACAATAGTCTCAGAAGTTTCTTGAGGAGGCATAGGAGAAGAGGGAGCTTCATCGTTATCATTTTCTGAAAAATTTATTGCGTTCAATATGAGGAAGAAGAACAAAGCAATTACATCCAAAAAATTTGAAGAATGAATAATCAAGAGCAAAACCATACATTTTTTCAAAATAAGAAACACCCGAAATATGAGAAGATGGAATTGTATTAATACAGTCGCGGCTGTAAGAACAACCTCTCCCCAAAAGTCACTAGGAACAGAACAGGATAATAACATAGATCTAGCAGTTTCAAGAATATGTTTATGTTTTCTTTCCACAACACCATTTTGTTGAGGAGTGTCTATGCATTATGTTTGGTAAATTGTTCCATTTAATGTAAGTAATTCTTAAAATTTCTTAGATGTGTATTCCCCACCTAAATCACATCTAAAACGTTTAATGACAGTTGAGCGGTTAGTTTTAACAAGAGCTCGAAAAGCCGTACAAATTTCAAAAAATTCTGAATGATATTTCATTAAATATATCTAACAATAACGTGTATGATCATCAATAAAAGAAATATAATAATGAGACCCTCCTGTTGTGGAAACAGTGAATGGACCCCATACATCAGAATGAACTAAATCAAAAGGAGCATAAGAATAAAAAGTATTTTTATTAAAAGGTAATGCAAAAAACTTAGCAAGTTTGCAACCACTGCAAACAGAAATATCATGAATTTTCAAATTTCCTAATGCTCCTGTTGTAACAACCCGCAAAAATCAGGACCAATTTAAAAATTTTATTTTAGAAAATTTTAATGAATTTTGACAATATAAAATAATTTATTTAAATAATATTGATCACAAATTTGATTCAAATCGAAGTTAGAATGAATGATTTAATTTTTATTATAAAAAGAGTTAGAAATAACGCGGTAGTTTGAAAAGTCAAACTTGAACTTTGACTGACCGTACAAGATGCAAAATTTAACGGATTTTAGTGAAACCAAAAATATTAGATCTATTTAAATTTATCTTTCCAACGAATCCGAAAAATCGAAATTTCATAACGGGAATCAAAAGTTATGTCAAAATTAAAATCTAGAATGGTCGCTATGAAATTTATAAGGGCCAAAATGCTACATTTTGCAGAATAAGGAATTAGGACCCGAAACCATCTCCATTGGTTTTAGAATGTTGTTTACATATAAAATTGACTATAAGAACTTATATTTTTGAGTTTCGGAAAAATTCCACTATTTTTGGTATTTTTAAAATATTAAAATATACACCTGAAAATTAGAATTTTTGCAAACGAACTCCGAATTCGACGAGACCAGTTTCTATGGATTCGGAATATTAAATTAAGGTAAAATTCTAAAATTTATAATTTTTGGAATTATTTTGTGGCCTGTATAATTTTTACAGTGGAAATACAGCCTATTTTCAGACTTCGGAAATTTATAATAAATTCATACGGAATCGGAAAATTACGAAATCAGGTTCGTTGGGTTCGTAATGACCTGAAATAATTATGTTTAAAATTTTATTAATTTTGAAAGCAGCATGTATTTATAAGAATTTTTGAACTGAAGAAAACAGTTGAAAATTGAGTAATTGGGCACATAATGATATTTGGGCCCAAACCAAAATTAAACCCATGGTATATATTATCTTTTTTCTGAGTTTTAGGGCTGAAATTCGAAATGCACAGCAGCCACTCTCTTTTCCATCATTTTTCTCAATTCCCATGGCGGCTCTCTCTTCCTCTAAAATTCATAAAAAAATAAAATCTCTTCAAACCATAGCAAATTATATGTTTTCTCGAAGGTCTCGACGATACGAAGCTAATGGTGTAGTCGGTTTTGTCAAACAGCGCTCGGATTCGCCGGAATCTCGTCTTAAAGCTCGCTGTTTTCGAAATTCAGAAACTCAAAACGTAAATCAAGAAATTCCCGTGAATCGAGAAAGAATTGGATGAAGTCACGAACACGGAAGTTCTTCGTCTACGCAAGACGAAGATGCTCAGAAAATTTCAGGCGGTTTGGAGGTGTGAGGCGGCCTGTGGGACCCGCGAGGAGAAATCATTTCTAGGCGATTTCCCGATGATCGGAGAAGCTTTAGGGGCGGCTCTTTCTGGTGGTGGTGCGTCTCGCCAAGACGAAGACATTGGCGGTGGTCCCGTGGCGTCAGGTGGCCCGAGGCAGCGGCAAAGTGCGGTCAAAGTTCGGCGGTGAACAGTGTTTTTCGGTCAATGGGCTGAGGGTATTTTCTATTTTATTTTTAAATTATTTAATTAATTTGCAGAACTTTAAAATTGCATAACTCACTCATACGAAGTCGAAAATCGACGATTTCAGGTGCGTTGGGATCGTGGCGACGAGATGGACGCGTGGACACTAATTTTGTCCAATTCTGAGAAAGTGAAATTTTTAGGTATTTTTCACGAATATTAATTAATTATTTAATTATGTCCAACTTTAATAAATCATAACTCTCTCGTACGAGGTCCGATTGACGAACCGTAAATTGCGTTGGACTCGTCTTTCCGAGCTCTTCGCGATGGCGCAGACCAGAGCTGAATCCGAGACAGTCAAATTTTCAGCAAAAATCAAAGTGAGATTCTATTTTATAATTTATTAAATTTAAATTATTTTTCTTGTGGTTTTGATGTTTGTATGTACATGATTGTGGATTGATGATGTATGATGTCTGTTTGAGAATTGGTGATAGTTGTTTGGGTTATTATGGACAAATTGTTGTTGCATACACTGTTGATGAAATTTGTTGAATCAATAGAAACGATGTACATGATGTAAATGATAAATTCATTTTTATTTATTTATTTAAAATGTATGGAAATTTATATTTAAATAAAAGTTACAATTTTCATTGTTGTTCAGAAAAAATGAAACTTTGTTTATGTTTACAAAGATTATAACTTTGAATGGGATTAAGAAGATTACAACTTTGTTTTTGTTCTAAAAAAAAAAAAAAATTACAACTTTGTTTGCGTTTTTTTTTATATATAAAATTGAAACTTTATTTTGTTTTTGAAAAGAACAAACTTTATTTTGTTTATGAAAAAGAACAAAACTTTGTTTTGTTTATTGAATAAAAGTTCAAACCTTATTTTGTTTTGTTTAAAAAGAACAAAACTTTGTTTTGTTGGTAAAGATTTAAAACCTTGTTTTTGCTTATAAAAGACTGAAATTTTGTTTTGTTTATAAAGATTAAAACTTTGTTTTGGTTATAAAAATTTCATCTTTATTTTGAGACGATTATAATAAATAAAGTTTTGATATTTATTTTAGAATAATTAAAATTTTGACTTTTAATAAAAGATTTTATTTTTATTTTAAGTTAGATAAAGGAATATATTTTATGGTGAATTTGTGTCATTAAATCAAATGAAATAAAAAGGGCAATACCCAATATGTGAACATTGTTAAATTGTGCAAATTGTCTATGTTCCATTTATGCACCTGTATACACTACCATTTACAAGCGACCCTGGCTTGTTTATGTGAGTGAACGATCAATTTTTACACATCGTCCAGAAGCACAGTTTATTTTAAATATGTGAATTGTGTTGGCTGAAACCCCACACGGGTCAAGGGTTGACTTTTGAATACACGTCACCCTTGGAATAATTAGAAATGCACTTTGGATGGATGTTCTGAAATTGTTATGTAATTAATGTTTGATTTTACGTATAATTAAATTATATGGAAATGGTGGGTCTCATTCCAATTTTGAGTAAAGTAATAAATATGCAAATTAATGAAATAAATTGGAAGTTGAAGTATTTAGATGATTTAATTTTCCATTTAAAAAGGAAATAATAAAGAAGCTTTTGAATTGACAATATTTCCTTCGAATGAAGGAAATAAATGCCCATTTATTATTCAATTAATGATATTAATTGACGCTTGAATTAAGTAGATAAAAACCTTTAACATTTGGAAGGTTATAAACAAATTATTGGAATTAGTAAATCACATTCCAATTATATTAAGAAGATTATAAATTGAAAAGATTACTTTTTATGTTAACATTAAAAATGGAAGATGGATTTCAAAATTTGAAATGTTTTTAAATTGATTTCATTTTAATATTGAAATGGTAGGTTTTAATATCACAAATTAAAACCGTTTTTTTTATAATAATTATTATTATAATATCATAATAATATGGAAAGTTAATATGTATTGAAATGGAATAATAAAGCTTTATATGAAAGAATATTTCAAGTAAGGAATGATATTAAGTAGTAGGATATTTTAAAATATAAAATATTTTAAAATAATATTCTTGGATAATATTTATAAATAAATTTTTTTAATTGTACCTGGACACGAGGTTAGGTCACATTTATGGCGGAAGTCTGCCCGGAACCAACCGGCATATCCAGCAGCCATAAATGTTGGGCCTAATGTGAGGGGTCCAAGTGCGCAAATACGAATTGGGTGAAGACACGAGGTTAAGACCAACCTGTGGTAGAAGTCTGCCCGGAACCAACCGGCATATCCAGCATCCACAAGTTGTAGGCCTAATGTGAGAGCTCTGGCCCGCTATTAAATAATAAAATGTAAAGATAAACATAATAAATGGATAAGGAAAATGAATTGGGCTATTCAGTCCATTTTAAAATAGTAACTCCATTTTAACCTGTATAAATTATGTTATATATTCTATAAAGGAAATCGAAGATGATTAATATTTTATTTAAGATTAAATGAAATACTCTGAAATAAATGATGTCTAATTATATATATTAAATGGGAAATTTATGAAATCTAAATTTGGGTTTATCGTGAATTATGTTTTAAATAACATTTATTCTTTAACCCGAATTTATGATAGAATTAATTCCCTAGAAATTGAATAATCATTTAATAATGACTTTGGAAGATTAAAACTAAATAAAATTTTAATTAAATCTTTAATTAGATTGAAAAGGAATTAAGTAGTTAAGATCACTGAATTAAGAAAGTGATCGAAAATGGAAAATGAACCATATAGCAATGAATATTTTCATGTTATAAATGAATAAATGAATGAAAACATGAAATGGTTATATTATTTATATATTTTATATAAATAAAAGTAATGAAACTTTTATTTACTTTTCACATGTAAATAAAAAGATGAAAATAAGAAGGGAATTTTTATTTACATTTCACATGCGAATAAAAAGATGAAAATAAGAATGAAACTTTTATTTACTTTTCACATGTAAATAAAAAGATGAAAATAAGAATGAAACTTTTATTTACTTTTCACATGTAAATAAAAAGATGAAAATAAGAAGGGAATTTTTATTTACATTTCACATGCGAATAAAAATATAAAAATATGAAAATTTAACATGTTTTAAAAAGCATGAAGTCGCATATGAAATGCATAATAAAGAAACCGCATATGAAATAAAAATTCATGTTTAGAGTAGTATTACTGCATATGAAATGAAAGGCAAATCTTGAAATAGCGTTAATATATGTATGATATTCAAACATACTTAAGGTTTATGCTACCATATTAAAAATAAATATATTTTTAAGATCACATTCATATAGTAAAAATGGACATATTTTTGATGTCGTGTCTATATATTGAAATAAGGTCCTTTTTATTTGAAAAGGATTAAACATTTAAAAGACTTTAATTGTATATATGTTGGCTTTAATGAAATGATATAAAATAAAATATCATTTTTATTTTGTATGATTGTTGAAATAAAAAGAATAAATTGTTGAATTATAAATTCTTTGACACGATTAATGAATGGACGATATATACATGAAATGGATGGACGATATTTATATTTATAAAAGAATAAATAACGATATAGAATGGTTTGCAAATTTATATATGCGAGAATTATTTGGAAAGTCCGAGTTTACTCTCATTCCAAATAATGATACGACGTTCGAAGAGTTGAAGACGGTGATTGAAGACCGACGATCTTCACATCGAATGGGTGTGTTGCTATTGAGACCCATGATGGGAGTAGCTACCTTGAAGGGGCGACAGTAGTAGCCGTCCGGACGTAGTGTTGATTGCACGGATTTGACTTTCGCTCAGACCCAGGGCATAAGTTTATAAATGGAATGTATGTCGGACGTTGTAGTCCCTTATACTACATTCGTTGATCTCTCTTAATATATATCTGTTTGGTGGTTAACACTCTTCTCTGAGACATACGAGCTTAGAGGTTATATATTGGTAGAAATTAATGGTATAGTATGGACTGACAATGTGGCATGCTAAGATGCATTGATCAAGGCTTGTTGAAAAGCAGGCCTTGTGGTTGATGATCAAAGCACGGCCTGTTTAGGCGTAGCTTTGTGTATAGCGTGACTTCGCGAGCCTCACACCCCGGTATGAGTCAAAAACGGGATACGGACTGCAGGGAGTGCACACGTTTCTTTCTAGCTAGAGTGGTGTCAGTGACCTACCAGCCCTGACATTTTACTTATGTGGATGATGGATTTTGAGGCGCCTCGTTATTTTTATAGGCCATTGGTGGTCATACTATAGGTCCAAAGGGACCGGGAAGCGTGTGTTCAGGCATAACTAATCCACTGCCCATAGGCGGGGACCGGCCCTGAAGATCCAAGGGTTCACTGCGGGGGATCCTGAGGCATTTGCTAGAGTGTCTCGAATCGGAGAGGAGCTTGCCCCTAGCCTCGACTCATGATGGAATCCAAATCTCCAATACGACCTTGCGGTTTTGATTGTAGAATTAGTATTGGCGACATGCTATATGGTAACCATGCCGTCTAGGATTGATACTTATGATTCAAATCTTTTTATTAAAACATATATACACTAATAATAATAATATCGTTTTCACGTATCAAGCATCTTTTGACCATTATAAGGTAAAACCCTATCCTCTGGTGTGCGTTGCATTGTGTGATGGGACCTGGGTCTTATAATGGTTTCATTTTTCCAAAAAGACATTACGTTATTTCTCGATTTACTTTAGTTTATGCACCGGCAATCCATTGGAGTAAACCCGTTCCGCGTTAGCGGCGTGGTCCTTGGATTTGCCTTATTACTATTAGTTATATTAGTTAAGAATTCTCACACCAGTCCCACGACTGACCCGTTGTTTGTTTCCACTTTTGCAAACTCGGGTGCCCTCTTTCCACACGGGCAGTCGAGTAGCTTTTTGCAGATATCTTCATCTCTTTAGCAGGATCCTGGATCGAAGCCTAAAGCTGTGTCCAGAGCTTAGAAAAGTCTTCCGCTGTTTAATGTATTAAATCTGTTGTAATTTATCTTCCGCTGTAGTTTACTTTATTTGTACTCTGATATTCTGTACTCTGATGCTATATTATTGTAATATAATAAAAGTCTGCTGTTATTGTTCTGATGTATTGTATTCCCAAAGTTAACGTATGCGAGTTTTGAACGGTCTTGGTCGATTTTGTGATCGATTAAGGTCGGGCAAAATCCGTGTCGTTACACCTGTGGACGCTAAAAATCTCAAACAAGACGAAGAAACATAACCAAGACGTGCATGCCATAAATTAAAACAAAAAGAAGAAGGCCATAAACGAAAAGAAGATAAATCAACATTAGTAGCAGCAGTACTAGCGTGTGTTTTCAACTCATTCAAAACATAAAGCCTCATTTTCTATGGCCTATCCCAATCAGCTTTTGTGACTGCAAACCCTGCACTAAACATGAAGAAGATGTGAAAGTGACTTTATTACCAGTATCACATAATTGACCAACATATGCAACATTTAATGTGAGATTTGGAACATGGGAAACGTTTGGAAGTGACAATTTATAATTTATTATAGATTCAACACCTTCTGAAGGCATAGAAGTGCCATCAGCAGTCATAATATTAATAGAAGATGAAGGGGTCAAAGAAACAAAAGATGAAGAATCTGGTGTCACGTGATGTGAAGCACAAGAATCTAAGATCCGTAAAGTAGATGACATAACTAAAATTTTTTGAGGCAACTAACCTATAGAGGAAGTGGCAGACATGGCTTGAGGCTGTTAGGCGGAAAACTTCTAAAATTGCTCAGCCAAATTATTGGGATATGATGTTGATATTGTTGCATTATTAGGTTGCACTTGATTAAACGATGGAACTTGGGGGGGGGACTTTCTTGGTCGATTTTTTTTCAAAGAAGGACGCTGATTTTCCCAATGGCCTTTCTCCTTACAAAAGCTTCATGTATTAGGGGGAGTATAACATGTAAAATGTTTCCTGAATGGTGGACCTCACTGTACAGGAGCAGCCACTAACACAGAAGGGGCAGCTTTTTCTGAATATGTCTTAACATGTATTTCTTTAGCCAACAATTCACTAATAACATAATCAACTGATGGAAGTAGAGAACGATGTAATATTGAACCTCGAAATCCTTCAAAATTAGTGCATACAGCCATCAAAAACTAGACCAAGATTGTTCCTCTCTGAAAGTGACATATGCTTTAGATGCTTTCAATTCATCAGGTTCTGTAAGTGCCAATTCATCCCATATTTTTGTCATAGCAGAGTAGAATTCCTGTATGCTCATGCTATTCTGTTGAAGAGCTCTAATGTCATTTTCCAACAGATATCATTTTGCAAAAATTTATTGGGTGAATAATTTTTTTAAATGTTCCCAAACCAATTTTGTTGCCTCATACTTTGCTAATTGCATACTTATAGAATGTTCTACAGAATTATTGATGCATGTGATAATCTTTACATTGATTGCTTCCCAAACTTCCATAGCAATTGCGTAGTCCTCACCCTTTTCTTCAGGCATATTACAAATCCCTTCAACATATCCCCATGTTCATACATCTAAAGATAAGCGCAAGTTGATAGATTAAATCTATAAGAAACAAGTGGATCGAGCATTGTGAATGGGTCGAGCATCATAACACTAAGAAAATGGGGTCTTTACCTACCGATTGTAAGCGTAGGTAAAACTAACATAATGGTGGGTAATATATTTTAGCTACCAATATTGAATTGGTAGAACTTGGTAGGTAAAGCTTAGTAAAGGAAGAGATTTTACCTACACTTATTGTTATTGGTAGGTAAAAGAATTAATGGACCCCACTACGTTATGTCTCAAATGACGAGTTATCAGCTGATGTGTTTGATGATGTGTCATCCTACATGGCTTCTGACATGGCTGATGATATGTCATCCTACATGGCTGCTGACATGGCTATTGTAGTAGTACACACATGGAAAATTTTTAATGCTGACACTTAGCATTTAGTGGTTGGTTCATGTGTCGAACAATAATTTGTCCATGTGTCATCATTTGATTAGTGCATATGACATCATTTTTTAGGCCACATGGCATTATTTGATTTGTTCCTGTGGCATCATCTGATTTTCCATGGGGCATTATATCATTGGTCAACATTATATAATGTTATTGTACCACATGATGTTATTGTCATAGCACACATGACATCTTTTTATTATTTTATAAGACGATTCATATTTTGGTCAAATTTAATGGTTATGTGTAGGTAAAAGGTAGAAACAGTTATTTGTGATTGTTGTACGTTAGAAATAAACTAAAAAAAATACAATAATAAAATATTCAACGCTAACATTCCATATAGTATTCAATACTTGAACAAGTCATAAAGTTAAATTTCTAAGATTACTCCAAACAAAACAAAAAAATACATATTGTTTATTACATAGCAAATTAATGTAAATAAACTAAGAATCATCTTGTGGCTGTCGAACTGAACAAGATGGTGATTCTCTCAAATCTGCATCTGAAGCTTGGTCTACTGGACGTGGTGAAGGTAGTTCCATTAAATTGTTACGACAAAGTATATTCACAACCACACTAAGTTGTTCATTAGTAGCATTAAAGCGAGAAATTGTATCTTTAAGTCGTTCAACTAATTCTTCATAGGTTGGTTGATTATCCACGGTATTTTCCTGACGTGAAGTAGAAGTTATGAAACTAGAAGATTTCCCCCATCCTCTCAAGTATACAGAATTACGTCCAAGTACACGCTCCATAATCTCTTTATCAGACAATTCTTCTGAAGGTTGTTGACTTCTCAACTCCATCATTTTATCCTAATAATATTTTTTTTATATAGTAGATATTAGGATAATAATATTTGTTTTAAAAATAAAATTTTAAATACTTACATATAAAGGCTCGAGCTTTGCTCCAGTCCAACCCTTCTCAGCATCATAATGCTTTAGACGCCATGTCTTAATTTGACCAGTAGCAGAAGTTAACATCATTCACGTCGAATGTGATGTCGCGGTGTAGAGACCGAACCATTTTTTGACTCCCATTTTCTCTTTTATCGATTGGTAGTGTTCTTTAATGCTCTTTGCTGAAGAAATATGTCCAAATAAAATGCATTGAAAAAATATTACATAGACTTTTCTTTTGAAAAAATACCCGTCTTTTTATCATAAATTTTATCGAACATTTTAACACATAAATTTGTAAATAAAGACAAAACATAAGGAAAAAAAGTAGATGTTTTTTTGGACATATGGCTATGTAGACTACATCACTTGCCTTAAGACTTAGCTGACCAATGACTCTATCACTTAGTATGGTCTCAGTTCTACACTTAGCTAACCAACCACTCTACCACTTGTTTTAAGACTATCTAATCACGCATACATAATGTACATTAATGATTTTTTTGTGCTTGTAACCCATTTAGGTACCAAAAGTTATTAATACAGCTGCAACTAGCAACAACTCAAGCCTTTATATTTGCTATACATTTCAACAAACTATATCATACAAATCTGGACTGAATTTTTTTGCCTTAGACAATAAATTTGGACAGTAATCAATATGTTTGGATCATTACTATGTAGTATTAAAATGGTATGTAATAGTATGATAATTGCATATTACTTCACATAAATAGTAAGTTAGGCCTTCTGTTCCTATCACAACAACAATATTATGATTAAATTGTTGCCTTAAATTCAGAAGAGCACCAACGATCACAAAAAATCATCCAATCTTCTTGTTGTTCTTCTTTCAAGTTTGGATGACATTTGCTCTTGGCCATCTCAACATCATTTTCTCCTCCAATTTCTTTAAAGTATAAGTGTAGCTTGTACTTATAACACTTCCAAGCTTTTCTCATTTGTTCGTCAATGCATTTTTTGGTTGTCTCATCATTTAGGTTAATGTCAAAATGTTCCTTTAAATAAAATACTATTAACTACAAGTATTAAAAATATGAATGTAGCATTGTGAAACTACTTACCAAAAGATAATGTCGCAATGGAGCTCTCAAATCTTCAGGGACCATTCTCCACTCTTTACAATAAAATGTACCATGATTTCGAATAATGAATCCATTCTCATTATTAAATTTCTCGGCATTATTACAAATTGGTTGACGACATTCTGCATCAAAAATCACTGACAACTTTCCACTTGACACTGCCTTAGCTATAGTTGTAGTTGTCAAGCCATGAGTAACTCCACGTGCCTTGAAAGAAGGTGTTGTCCTACGATACAATATAGTCTTAATTAATATAAGTAGAACTACAAAATAAATGAACATGAATAATATTAAATTTACCACATGGAACTTGAGAAGTTTGATTACTATTTTCGATATCAAAATGGATTGTGATATTGACTTGTTCACTTTGTACTGTAGAGTGCATGGAGCCTTGAGGGTGTTCTCTCTCTACATTAGATTGGGGTAGTGGTTCTATGTTGTTGACTTTGTACCCTAGATCGAGTGGTGCGACATACTTGTTGATTCTCTAAAATTGAGCGAACAGTGTGACCAACTTGTGTAGTTTGAGCAAGCAAATCAATGGTTGGTTCAACTTGTTGACTTTGAGTAGTAGATCGAGTGGTGCGACGACCAGGTGCCATTATAGAAATTCTGTGAAATAAACCAAAAAAAAAATGAGTAAAGAGGGAACACATCAATAGTAGAAGACTTTGTGAATTTAAGTACATTGAAGAGTAGCTTTTAGAAAAAAATACAACTTACTTTTTGTTGGAAAAAATAGCTGTTAAAGATACATGCCACACTGAATTATTTTGATATGCACACATGTGAAGTCAATCCATTATTTTAGCAGTCAGAATTAAAATAAAAAACAAAATAACAATTATAGGTTTTGTGCATATAATATTATCTATAGAAGAACAATATTTCCTCCAACTTCGGTTATGACCACTAAAGGAAACAAAATAAAATAATCATATTTCCCACTGACGCCCAACTATGAATTAAGATTCTACATCATCATCGCATTCTGATTCTGTAGCACTTTTATCGTCATCACTTGGGAGAAATGTTTCATTACTACAAAATATACTTTCATCATTTAAATCTTCAGCAAAGCCAGCTTCTTTGTCAACATCTTGATATTGGTTCGAAAATAAATCAGCAACAAACTGGCCCGAGAGAGCTAAAGATGGAACATCTGATCGAACTAAAGATGAACTTTCAATGAAATCCTCGGTTAGTTGGAAAGGTGGTAACTGAAATGATTCTTCTTCTTGAAAAACGTCATTAATTATTGTGTCTTCCGCAATTTGAGGAATGCTATAAATAGATCGATGATTTACTTTTTGAACTATCCTCCAATTCGAATCACGCTTTGTATTAAGCAAATAGAAAACTTGTTGCGCTTGAGATGCCAAAATAAATGGTTCATTAGAATACCAATCAGTAGACGTATTGATGGAAGTCAAATTATGATCCACAACAATTGATCTACCTTTTGGATTGGAGTTATACCACTTGCAGCGAAATAAAAACACCTTTCGATCCAAAATAAATGACAACTGTAGAATCTCAATCAGGATACCATACTATATGATATTAATATTATCATGATCACCCTCAATGCAAACTCAGAACATTGTGTCTTAAGAGTATCATCACGTTCTTTGCATCGAAATCGAACACCGTTTACAATACAACTTTGATAGATGTTGTATCGTTCAGGTGGACTTTGAGATAAAGAATACAAATCATCATTGACAAGAGATGAGTTTTGAACTCTCATTTGAGATACCTATCATATGGAAGAATTTATATTATGAATGAAAAATATCACAACTTAAGAAATTAATAAATAAAAACATTAATGATAATCTATCACCTTATTCTTAAACCATAAAGGAAATTGTTCTTTATGCTCTAAGGCAACTTCTGAATTCGTAAGACTCTTTTCTTCTAGCAAACTTATATGATCACTGCATGTCAAATGCATTTCTATGACTAAGCAAATGATATAAGACTAAGATAATTTAGAAGAAGGAAAATGTTGTTACTTACTCAAGAAAATCTTGTATATCATCTATAGAATTGTTCAATATATACCACATAATGATTTTTCTCCAATTTTGTAGCAATTTGACAGTTGATGCCCCTAATGGTGGTGAACATTGGAGTTGAAAACATTTATCTTATGATTTGTATAACGTATATCCCAATTTCGCTTGGGTCTTGTGAATCTTGTCTCTATGTTAGAAACATATCTTGACAAGAAAGTTATAGCTTCATCTACAACAAAAGATTCTGCTATAGAACCATCGGGCTGAGACATGTTTCTCACATATTTCTTATACAAACCCATATGGCGTTCTGTCCCAAACATCCATCTCGAAGAAACTGGACCACCCAACAACACTTGATCAGGTAGGTGAACACAAAGATGAACCATAATGGTAAAAAATGATGGAGGAAATATTTTTTCCAACTGGCACAAAATGATTACAATTCCATCTCTCAGTTCTACTATGTCAGAAGTTTGTAAAGTTTTGGCATAATTTTTTTGAAAGAACTGGCAGAGTTCAGTCAAAGCACCACGAATGTTGTCTGTCAAAAAAGGAAGTAATGCAGCTGGTAATATTTTATGAAGTAAAACATGGAAATCATGAGTTTTCATTCCCCCTAATTTGTCGTTATCTGTCACATATCGACTAATATTTCAAGCATATCCATTTGGTAGTCTAACACTTTGAATGAATTTGCAAAACTCTTTGCATTCTTCTTTCGTCAAAGTGTAACTAGCATGAGGTTTCTCAAGCTTATTATTAGAAGCTCCATCTTTAGCCAAAGCCCTTTACGAATATTGAGATTTTCCAAATCCTTACGAGCTTTCAAGTTATCTTTCGATTTACCATCAATGTCTAAAAGTGTTCCAGTAATGTTATCACACACATTTTTTTCTATGTGCAAGATTATGACGCCGTAAGAGCTTTGACTAGTATGGCAAATCAAACAAAACACTTCTTTTACACCAATTCAGTTTATTCTCTCCACACTTACGTTTTTTGGAAGAATTATTTGGCTCTTTACCGGTGGTACGAATAGGAATTTGATCCAACTGATTTAAAATGTCATCACCAGTAAAAGTTCTAGGAGGACCACGTAATTCAGTAGATCCATCACATTCTTTACTTCTTCTCCAAGAATGGTTTGTTTTCAAATAGCAAAGATGCCCCATGAAACATTGTTTGTCGATTATTCTTCTAGATCTTGTATCTCCTAAACAAACAGGACATGCTAATTTACCAGCAGTGCTCCACCCAGACAAGTATGCATAAACGGGAAAATCACTAATTGTCCACAAGACTGCAGCACGAAGTTTAAACATGCACTGACCATACATATCATATGCATTAACTTCATCCCACAATTCTTTCAGTTCTTCAATTAATGGCTTCGGGAACACATCATAATCTTTTCTAGGAGATTTTGGACCTGGAATGAGCAAAGACATGAGATAGTTTGTTCCATTAGGGGAAACCCAAGGTGGCATGTTATATGGAATTAATATCACTGGCCACAAACTATAAGTTGACATCATATTAGAGAATGGGTTAAACCCATTTGATGCCAATCCCATTTGTACACTTCTAGAATCGGATGCAAAGTCAGGATAAACATTGTTGAAATGCTTCCAAGCATCCCCATCAGCAGGATGACGTAAAATCCCATCTTCATGTTTTTCGTACGTCTTTATGCCATCGCATATCTTTTGAGGTATGCTTCGAAATAAACAATCGCTTCAGTCGTGCCTTGATAAGGAACCATCTAAGTTGTTTATGTAGGATTTTATTTCTTACAAAACAACTAGAGACTTGCACACAGGACATGACACAGCATTTTCATTCTCACCATAGAACGGTGCACAATCGTATTGACAAACGTCAGTTTGCTCATAACCTAATCCCACCTCATAAAGAAGCTTCCTTGTCTGATAATAATTAACTAGACAATGATTACCTTCTGGCAAAATCTCTCTCAAATACTCCAAAAGATTGTCGAATGATTTATCTGTCCATTTGTTGATTACTTTGAGATTCATCGACTTCACCATTGCACTTAAGACAGAGAAACCTTTACAATTACTGTACAAAGGCTTATGAAGTGATTCAAACAATTCATCATATTTGTCATCCACATTAAATGAGGGTTCATAGTTGAAGTCACTAGCTGAACCAATGTCAAAATACTTACTACCAATAGCATCATGAAGACCTGCAGCCAAATCATCATGCTGATCTGAATTTTCAACATTATCCTCGATATCGAATACTCCTCGATCTTCTTGTTCCTCTACTTGTTCACCATGGTGATACCACCTTGTGTAAGTACTAAGAAATCCATGAGTAATCAAGTGCAACTTTATCACATGCATATGTTGTGATTTCTTATTCACGCACAGACAACAAAGACATAACACCATCCCATTAGAGTCCATGGAGTGCCTTGCAATACTAATGAATTCATTCACTCCAGCAACATATTCTGCTGAAAGTTTGTTTAGTGTATTTATCCAATAACGATCCATGAACCAAAAAAAAGTTAGGTAGAACTGATGACGAACATATTAGAAAAGAGGTAGATGAGAAAGATTATTTGATATATTATATATTACTAACCTAATACATATGACATAAAAGAAGTGTTGCATACGATATGTGCGTATGTATGTAGTAGCAGATGACATGCACACATAAGGACAATACGCAGAGGCAGGAATAAAATTAAAATAAGTCATTAACATGTCAAAACACATATATTATTATCATTATTAAATATGACAATTTATTACAACCCAAAATTATAGTAGTTGCTTTGATAACAATAAATTTAAATATTTATTGATCAAAGCAATTATTGTAATTTTGGGTTGTAATAAATTGTCATATTTAATAATAATAATAATATATGTGTTTTGACATGTCCATCATTTTGACCTCACAAAATTATATATCATTTAAAGTGTAACAAAAAAGATATACTTTTTTTTGTGGAAATTAGTACGCTTTATTGACTTACAAGCAAAACAATACATAGATCTTGGACCTTAAAAGAAAAAGGAAAACCCAAATAAGAAAACATGAAATACAACAAAAGTAAAGGCATAAAAGGTAAATTAGACCCATGATAAGGTCGCGTTCTCCACTATCACTGATTCACTAGTGCGTCCCTCTGCACCTTCATCTAAAAAAATGTGCTCCAAGTATAAAATCAGTTATTGTACATATTTCTCCATTTCATACATAAAGCAGATGCTTATAGCGTGGAAATCATCAACAAATAGATAATGAAAATCTCACATCCTTTCCCGTTCCATCATCTGAAAGCAAATATCTAAACCTACTTTTCACATCTTAAACGGGTACACATGAAGATGAAGATAAGCCGTAGAATTTGCCGAGATAACAGACTTGTCAAGTGTCGAACAAACAAAATATCACGGTTTTTGATGACTTGGAAAACAAATACCAGTTATATGACTCCAAATATTTGCTGTTGATCTTGAGACTGTAAATTACACTTAACCTGATGAAGAAGACTAGGTCACTTTTCATAATAGTCAGCATAGATAATTGTTTTAACACATTCGCCAAGTTGCACCCGTAATAATGGTGGAATTTGCGTAATGAATCCAACAAATTCTCACGAATCATACTCTTATCACTTCCTGCGATCTTTTGTTGCTCATTAGGCTCGTCTGGTGACCAGCTTTTTGCCACAAAATTCTAGAAATGGATGCTTGCAACTTATCTCATAAATAGGTCACAGTTACCATCAACAATGATTTGTAATAACCTAACCAAGTGTTATGGTATACTGGAATGTCTCCAACAATTGTAGCAAGCATCCAGCTAAGTGACCAACGAGAATCCCTTGGGGAAGAAAGTGTTGGAACTGAATTTTGCATGAAAGAAATAATGAACATTGAAACCACTATTTGACCTGAGATCTCAATCTGAAGCCTTTAAACTACTCCTCTTGATTTAGCAGTAGCAGCCCATAAATGTTAAATTAGATACCAACATCTTCATGATTTTCAATTATAATCACGAAGATGCAAATGACAGCTACACTACGTCACCAACTTCAGGCACATATTTCATCAGTTGATTAACAACAGATCATGCAATGACCTTCAGAAATTTTCGAAGCAATACCATAATCGATAACATGTTTAAGATATACTTCACAGCATACAAATATATACTCATACATCAAAATATGAATGATTCATAGTTTTGTAGGATCCATCAATGTGTTTTCCAAACTTAATATATAAGACCAAAAGTCTGAAAAAATGGTTAACAATGAATTCATACAGGCTTGTGTTTAATCAATTTATATTAGTACATAAGTCCAAAAAATGATATAAGATCAAATTTATATATCATATAAAGTGATACCGCACATAAGTCCAAAAAAATGTAGCCAATTACTCCCCTTGGAAATGAAGGATGATAGCTTAAATTTCTGTGGAACAAAAGATGGATGACTTGGCTACAGAAGATGCATGAAATTGTTTGCTTATCTTCAAAATGAAGAACAGGCAAAAGCAGCAAACAGCAGGGCCGCATGCAATTGTCAAACAGAAAGGGGAGAAAAACGTTGTACTGGCAAAATTTTGTTGAACCAAATGCAGCCACTCATTTACATAGTAAACCATGCTCTCTATGCCAATTCCAAAAGTTCATACTGGAAAAGTTTTCGAACAAACAAACAATTCTATTAAAAGCGAAACTAAAATAGAATACAGAGCTTGAAACGTTGATAATAAATGATACAAGTGAACAGCCAAAACATGACTTGCATCAAAATATGTTGGAAATAAATGAGAAGATTGGGAAGAAGAGGTTGAGTGGTATTGGAGAAATATAAGTCCCACATTGTGTGTGATTTATGAATATATCTCCATATATACCAAAGCCCAACATGCTATTTCAAAACAAAAGAAATGAGCACATGAAGCATTGAGTGAATGAGGCTATGTAGGCTTTAGGCCTTCATAATAAATATTAAAATGTCATAGATAGGGCCTTGGGCCTTTATATAGTTCAAATTGGTAACACTTCTTGATGTGACATTTGGATGGTGACAATTTATTGATCGCTATTAGGTTCGTGCTATATTTGCATTGTTACGAACAACAATCTTGAAACAATATTTTCGTATTGTAGAAAACGATAATGGCTAAAAGTAATAGTGGTCCTGCTGCGCCAACACCACCTGTAATCAATCCTTTTGCACCCGTGGTTACACCAATGGCACTGTCTCACGGAGAAAGGCCAGAAAAGTCCATCGGAGCGGACTTCAAACATTGGCAGCAAAAAATGCTATTTTACTTGACAACATTGGGTCTTGCAAAGTATCTTACAGAAGATGCTCAAGTCGTTGAAGAATTGGAACCAGATCCAGTTAAAGCTGAAGCCCTTACTGCTTGGAAAAATTCTGATTTCATGTGTAAATATTACATATTAAATGGCCTCGACAACAGTCTATACAATGTGTGCTGCACTGTTGCAACATCCAAACAACTCTGGTTGGCTTTGGAAAAGAAGTATAAAACTGAAGATGCAAGCATGAAGAAGTTCATCGTTGGAAAATTTCTTGACTTCAAAATGGTCGATACAAAAGCTGTGATCACCCAAATTCAAGAACTGCAACTTATCATTCGTCAACTAGAAGTTGAAAAGATGACCCTTAGCGAATCTTTTCAAGTTGTCGCTGATATTGAGAAGCTTCCTCCATCGTGGAAGGACTTCAAGAACTGCCTAAAGGACAAGCGCAAAGAAATGATAATGGAGGAACTTGTAGTTTGATTGAGAATAGAGGAAGATAATAGAAATTCTGAAAAGAAGATTTCTCAAAATGTGGTTGCCAAAGCAAATGTTGTCGAGACGGACAAGTCCAATAAGAGAAAACGTGACAAACAAACTAAGAAGTCAAAGAAATTCAAGGGGTCATGCCATAATTGTGGAAAGAAGGGTCATAAAGCTACAGAATGTCACGGCCTACCCAAAAGAAGAAATCAGAAGCAAATGTGGCGGAAGTTTCAGACGGTGTTTCTGAAATGGACTTGTGTGCAGTTGTTTCAAAATGCAACCTTGTTGGCAATAACAAGGAGTGGTTTGCAGACACTGGAGCCACTAGGCATATATGCTCGAATAAGTGGATGTTCACAAACTACAAAAGTGCTACTAATGAAGAACAACTGTTTATGGGTAACTCGTCCACATCAAAGGTCGAAGGCAAGGGAAAGATTGTGCTGAAATTAACGTCTGGAAAAGAATTCACTCTAATTGATGTTCTACATGTTCCAGAAATTCGCAAGAATCTAATTTCAGGATCGTTGCTCAGCAAGCATGGCTTCAAACAAACATTTGTAGCCGATAAATTTGTGTTGCCTAAGAATGGAGTGTACATAGGAAAGGGTTATGTATGTGATGACCTATTTAAGGCTAATGTAACCACTATTGTACCAAACAATGATATGAATAAAATTGAATCTTCTTCTTATATGGTTGACTCTCCTAATCTATGGCATTCTATACTAGGTCATGTGAATTTTGATACTTTACAAAAACTGATCAATCTAGAATTCATACCTAAGTGTAGAATTGATTCAAATTACAAATGCCAAATTTGTGCTGAAGCCAAATTGACAAGAACCTCATTTCATCATGTTGAAAGAGAAACCGAACCTCTAGACTTAATACGTACTGATGTATGCGACTTGAAAATGTGTCAAACTAGAGGAGGAAAAGGGTACTTCATCACCTTTATAGATGATTGTACAAGATACTGTTATGTATATCTCCTTAGAAGTAAGGATGAGGCTTTCGATATGTTTAAACAGTATAAAGCAAAAGTTGAGAATCAACTCAACAGAAAAATTAAAGCTTTAAGAAGTGATACAGGAGGAGAATATGAGTTTCCATTTGAGGAATTCTATGCTGAGCATGGTATAATACACCAAACTACAGCTCCTTATTCACCTCAATCCAACGGTATAGCCGAATGGAAAAATAGAACTCTTAAAGAAATGATGAATGCCTTACTAATAAGCTCTGGCTTGCCAGATAATTTTTGGTGAGAAGCTATTCTTTCGGCAAATTATATTTTAAATAAAATACCACGAAAGAAAACGTCTAAGACTCCCCACGAACTTTGGAAAAAACAGACCGCCATCCTACAAATACTTAAAGGTGTGGGGGTGTCTTGCCAAAGTAGAAATTCCAAAACTGAAAAATGTCAAAATAGGACCAAAGACTATAGATTGCATATTCATTGGATATGCTCATAATAGTAGTGCATATCGATTTTTGATGTACAAATCTGAAATTGATGACATTCATGAAAACACCATTATTGAGTCTCGAAATGCAAGATTCTTTGAACATATTTATCCTCTAAAAACCTCTATTCAAACTAGGGTTCAAATGAGATCAAGAGATCCAGATACTCCCAAGTATAATGTTGATCAAAGAAAAATGAATGATGAAACTGAGATAGAGGAACCGAGAAGGAGCAAGCGAGAAAGGACCCGTATATCCTTTGGACCTGATTTCTATGCATATATGATAGAAAATGAACCTCTAACTTACCAACAAGCAATGTCATCTTCCGATGCTCCTTATTGGAAGGAAGCCATCAATAGTGAAATAGAATCCATACCACAAAACCATACGTGGGAACTAGTTGATCTCCCTAAAGGATCAAAACCACTAGGATATAAATGGATATTTAAGAAGAAACTAAAGGCTGATGGCTCAGTAGACAAGTATAAAGCAAGACTTATAATAAAAGGATTTAGACAGAAGGAAGATCTGGATTACTTTGATACATATTCTCTAGTTACCAGAATAACGTCAATTAGGATGCTTATTGCAATCGCATCTATATTGAATTTGGAAATACAACAAATGGATGTGAAAACTGCATTTTTTAATGGTGAACAAAAGAAGAAATATGTATGCAGCAACCAGAAGGGTTTCTAAGCCTAGGAAATGAAAATAAGGTGTGCAAATTAGTAAAATCTCTTTATGGCCTTCAATGGCATGAGAAATTTGATGAAACAATGTTATCAAATGGATTCAAAATAAATGAATCAGATAAATGTGTCTATATAAAATGTATAGATGCTGGATATGTCATTGTTTGTCTCTATGTCGATGATTTACTGATCCTAGGAAATAGTAAGGTCATAATAAAATCTACGATGGACATGTTATGCTCTAGATTTGATATGAAGAACCTAGAAGTGGCCGATGTATTTTTGGGTGTAAAAATTATAAAGACACCACAAGGATATGCGTTATCTCAGTCACATTACATTGCTAAAATTCTTGAAAAATTCAAGTAGGATAATATAACTACTGCAAATCACCAGTAGATATGAACCAAATTGGGTAAAGAACACCGGTGATGGTATTTACCAGCTTGAATACTCTCGTATACTAGGAAGTACTATGTATGTCATGAATTGCACTAGGCCTGATATTGCGTACGCTGTAAGCAAGCTAAGTAGATTTACTAGCAATCCTGGTAAAAATCACTGGAAAGCAATAATCAGATTCCTAGGATATCTAAAGTATACACAAAACTATGTGTTGCAATATAAGAAGTATCCTTCAGTAATAGAAGGATATAGTGATGTCAATTGGACAATGGGCTCAAATGACACAAAATCCACAAGTGGATATGTGTTTACATTAGGAAATGGAGAAATTTCGTGGAAATCATCCAAACAGACTTGCATAGCAAGGTCAAAAATGGAATCTGAGTTCATTGCTCTAGATAAAGCCGCGGAAGAAGCAGATTGGCTTAGGGGGTTTTTAGAGGACATTCCAAATTGGGAAAAACCAGTACCTCCAATATGTATACATTGTGATAGTCAATCTGCTATAGGAAGGGCGAATAGTACATTGTATAATGGTAAATCTAGACATATTCGTCGTTGGCATAAAACCATAAGACAACTTCTCTCTAATGGAGTTATCACTATAGACTATGTAAGGTCAAAGGATAACATTGCGCATCCACTAACTAAAGGCTTGCTTAGAGGGAAAGTTCAAACCTTATAGATGGGAATGGGTTTAAGACCTATGATCTAAAAGTTTTTCTAAACGGAAACCCCAACTAGTTGAATGGAGATCCCAATATCTAGGTTCAAAGGGACAACTAAGTTTATAGATAAACTTAATGGCACTGTTAAAATACAAACCATTCCAATGATAAGTCAATGCACAACCCGTCTTAGAATAGGATAAGCTTAGCTTTTAATGATGTCTATACTGTGGTGTTATAAAAGACCCAAGTGGAGTATTACAGGATACTCTTTATAGAATCACCTACATGAGTGTGAAGACGCCGCTTCAAAAGAATTGTAAGGTCGAATTCTTTAAACACTCATGAGACCAAGCAGGTGTTCATGGCAAAAACGAACACAAACAGAGGACCAAGGGGTTAAGAAACAGTTAACGTGTGTAATCTTTATAGACTTACACAAAATGCTTATAGTTCAAAGACAATCTAGCCCACTGATTCGCCAATAAGTTATAATGATAAACGCTAGGAAAAGTTCAAGGCCATTGTGCTATTTTTACCGATACGTTAAATGTTCCACAAAATTTAAGAACAAAAAGAAATCTCTCATTCATGTGGGGGATTGTTGGAAATAAATGAGAAGATTGGGAAGAAGAGGTTGAGTGGTATTGGAGAATTATAAGTCCCACAATGTGTGTGATTTATGAATATATCTCCATATATACCAAAGCCCAATATGCTATTTCAAAACAAAAGAAACGAGCACATGAAGCGTTGAGTGAATGGGGCTATGTAGGCTTTAGGCCTTCATAATAAATATTAAAATGTCATAGATAGGGCCTTGGGGCTCTTGGGGTCTCCTGATTTCCGTGGACCGCTAACCCGCTCGGCCTTGTCACAATGGGACGGATATGTTTTGAACGGAGCGGATTCGCCCGTTTCTTTTCGGCTCTTGGGCTTACGCAGCGAACAGGTGCGCCCGTTTCCTTTCGGGCTCAGCCGGTGTGCCTTCGTCCGTACAAACAGTTGCCTCTGCCCAGAAAACATCCCCTGGCCAATATATAAGATCTTCATGATAGAACTGGAAAAAACATCCGAATTTCCCTTCTTCTTTCTCTGTAAAATTGTTCTTAAATACTACTCTCTTGCGTTCGAAATTGCTCTACACTTGATAGTGCATCAAATTATAGAAACCGGTCCGTTTTATCTTGGGAGACAATTGCTCAGTAACCTTCAGCGCCGTAGAGGGAGCAATATTGTTTCAAGGAAACAGATTTACTCTGGGCTCGGACATTACTAACAGGTACTTTTCTCTTCTGTTTGCTTTGCAACGCTTCTGTGCTGTTGCAAATCTGGTCACGCCTTTTGATGTTGCTAATTTTGATTATAGTTCGAATTGGTAACACTTCTTGACGTGACAATTGGATAGTGACAATTTATTGATCGCTATCAGGTTCGTGCTATATTTGCATTATTACGAACAACAATCTTGAAACAATAATTTCGTTTTGCAGAAAACGATAATGGCTGAAAGCAATAGTGGTCCTGCTGCGCCAACACCCCCTGTAATCAATCCTTTTGCCCCCGTGGTTACACCAATGGCACTGTCTCACGGAGAAAGGCCAGAAAAGTTCACCGGAGTGGACTACAAACGTTGGCAGCAAAAAATTCTATTTTACTTGACAACATAATGCCTTGCAAAGTATCTTACAGAAGATGCTCCAGTCATTGCAGAATTGGAACCAGATCCAGTTAAAGATGAATCCCTTACTGCTTGGAAAAATTCTGATTTCATGTGTAAAAATTACATCTTGAATGGCCTCGACAACAGTCTATACAATGTGTATTGCACTGTTGCAACACCCAAACAACTCTGGTTGGCTTTGGAAAAGAAGTATAAAACTGAAGATGCAGGCATGAAGAAATTCATCGCTGGAAAATTTCTTGACTTCAAAATGGTCGATACAAAAGCTGTGATCAACCAAATTCAAGAACTGCAACTTATCATTCGTCAACTAGAAGATGAAAAGATGGTCCTTAGCGAACCTTTTCAAATTGCCGCTGCTATTGAGAAGCTTCCTCCATCGTGGAGGGACTTTAAGAACTACATAAAGCACAAGCGCAAAGAAATGACAATGGAGGAACTTGTAATTCGATTGAGAATTGAGGAACATAATAGAAATTCTAAAAAGAAGATTTCTCAAAATGTGGTTGCCAAAGCAAAAGTTGTCGAGACGGACAAGTCCAATAAGAGAAAACGTGACAACCAACCTAGGAAGTCAAAGAAATTCAAGGGGTATGCCATAATTGTGGAAAGAAGGGTCATAAAGCTGCAGAATTTCGCGACCCACCCAAAATGAAGAAATCAAAAGCAAATGTGGCGGAAGTTCCAGACGGTGTTTCTGAAATGGACTTGTGTGCAGTTGTTTCAGAATGCAACCTTGTTGGAAACAGCAAGGAGTGGTTTGTAGACACTAGAGCCACTAGGCATATATGCTCGAATAAGTGGATGTTCACAAACTACAAAAGTGCTACTAATGAAGAACAACTGTCTATGGGTAACTCGTCCACATCAAAGGTCGAAGGCAAGGGAAAGATTGTGCTGAAATTAACGTCTGGAAAAGAACTCACTCTAATTGATGTTCTACATGTTCCAGAAATTTGCAAGAATCTAATTTCAGGATCGTTTCTCAGCAAACATTGCTTCAAACTAACATTTGGGGCCGATAAATTTGTGTTGTCTAAGAATGGAGTGTACATAGGAAAGGGTTATGTATGTGATGGCCTATTTAAGGCTAATGTAACCATTGTTGTACCAAACAATGATATGAATAAAATTGAATCTTCTGCTTATATGGTTGACTCTCCTAATCTATGGCATTCTAGACTAGGTCATGTGAATTTTGATACTTTACAAAAACTGATCAGTCTAGAATTCATACCTAAGTGTAGAATTGATTCAAATTACAAATGTCAAATTTGTGCTGAAGCCAAATTGACGAGAACCTCATTTCATCATGTTGAAAAAGAAACCGAACTCTAGACTTAATACATACTGATGTATGCGACTTGAAAATGTGTCAAACTAGAGGAGGAAAAATGTGCTTCATCACCTTTATAGATGATTGTACAAGATACTGTTATGTATATCTCCTTAGAAGTAAGGATAAGGCATTCGATATGTTTAAACAGTATAAAGCAGAAGTTGAGAATCAACTCAACAGTAAAATTAAAGCTTTAAGAAGTGATAGAGGATGAGAATATGAGTTTCCATTTGAGGAATTCTGTGCTGAGCATGGTATAATGCACCAAACTACAGCTCCTTATTCACCTCAATCCAACGGTATAGCCGAATGGAAAAATATAACTCTTAAAGAAATGATGAATGCCTTACTAATAAGCTCTGGCTTGCCAGATAATTTTTGGGGAGAAGCTATTCTTTCGGCAAATTATATTTTAAATAAAATACCATGAAAGAAAACGTCTAAGACTCCCCACGAACTTTAGAAAAACAGACTACCATCCTACAAATACTTAAAAGTGTGGGGGTGTCTTGCCAAAGTAGAAATTCCAAAACCGAAAAAGGTCAAAATAGGACCAAAGACTATAGATTGCATATTCATTGGATATGCTCATAATAGTAGTGCATATCGATTTTTGGTGTACAAATCTGAAATTGATGACATTCATGAAAACACCATTATCGAGTCTCGAAATGCAAGATTCTTTGAAAACATTTATCCTCTAAAAACCTCTATTCAAACTAGTGTTCAAAAGAGACCAAGAGATCCAGATACTCCCGAGTATAATGTTGATTAAAGAGAAATAAATGATGAAACTGAGATAGAGGAACCGAGAAAGAGCAAGCGACAAAGGACCTCTAAATCCTTTGGACCTGATTTCTATGCATATATGATAGAAAATGAACCTCTAACTTACCAACAAGCAATGTCATCTCCCGATGCTCCTTATTGGAAAGAAGCCGTCAATAGTGAAATAGAATCCATTCTACAAAACAATACGTGGGAACTAGTGGATCTCCCTAAAGGATCAAAACAACTAGGATATAAATGGATATTTAAGAAGAAACTAAAGGCTGACGGCTCAATAGACAAGTATAAAGCAAGACTTATAATAAAAGGATTCAGACAGAAGGAAGATCTGGATTACTTTGATACATATTCTCCAGTTATTAGAATAACATCAATTAGGATGCTTATTGCAATCGCATATATGATGAATTTGGAAATACACCAAATGGATGTGAAAACTGCATTTTTGAACGGTGAACTGGAAGAAGAAATATGTATGCAGCAACCAGAAGGGTTTCTAAGCCCAGGAAATGAAAATAAGGTGTGCAAATTAGTAAAATCTCTTTATGGCCTTAAACAAGCACCAAAACAATGGCATGAGAAATTTGATGAAACAATGTTATCAAATGGATTCAAAATAAATGAATCAGATAAATTCGTCTATATAAAATGTATAGAAGTTGGATATGTCACTGTTTGTCTCTATGTCGATGATTTACTGATCCTAGGAAATAATAAGGTCATAATAAAATCTACGAAGGACATGTTATCCTCTAGATTTGATATGAAGGACCTAGGAGTGGCCGATGTAATTTTGGGTGTGAAAATTATAAAGACACCACAGGGATATGCGTTATCTCAGTCACATTACATTGCTAAAATTCTTGAAAAATTCAACCAGGATAATATAACTACAAAATCACCAGTAGATATGAACCAAAATTGGGTAAAGAACACTGGTGATGGTATATACCAGCTTGAATACTCTCGTATACTGGGAAGTATTATGTACGTCATGAATTGCACTAGGCTTGATATTGCGTACGCTGTAAGCAAGCTAAGTAGATATACCAGCAATCGTGGTAAAAATCATTGGAAAGCAATAATCAGAGTCCTAGGATATCTAAAGTATACACAAAACTATGTGTTGCAATATGAGAAGTATCCTTCAGTAACAGAAGGATATAGTGATGCCAATTGGATAACGGGCTCAAATGACACAAAATCCACAAGTGGATATGTGTTTACATTAGGAAATGGAGCAATTTCGTGGAAATCATCCAAACAGACTTGCATAGCAAGGTCAACAATGGAATCTGAGTTCATTGCTCTAGATAAAGCCGCGGAAGAAGCAGATTGGCTTTGGGGGTTTTTAGAGGACATTCCAAATTGGGAAAAACCAGTACCTCCAATATGTATACATTGTGATAGTCAATATGCTATAAGAAGGGCGAATATTAAATTGTATAATGGTAAATCTAGACATATTCGACGTAGGCATAAAACCATAAGACAACTTCTCTCTAATGGAGTTATCACTATAGACTATGTAAGGTCAAAGGATAACATTGCGGATCCACTAACTAAAGGCTTGCCTAGAGAGAAAGTTCAAACCTTATCGATGGGAATGGGTTTAAGACCTATGATCTAAAAGTTTTTCTAAACTGAAACCCCACCTAGTTGACTGGAGATCCCAATATCTAGGTTCAAAGGGACAACTAAGTTTATAGATAAACACAATGACACTATTAAAATACAAACCATTCCTATGATGAGTCAGTGCACAACCCGTCGGAGAATAGGATAAGCTTAGCTTTTAATGATGTCTATACTGTAGTGTTATAAAAGACCCAAGTGGAGTATTACGGGATACTCTTTATAGATTCACCTACGTGAGTGTGAAGGCGCCGATTTAAAAGAATTATAAGGTCGAATTCTTTAAACGCTCATGAGACCAAGTAGGTGTTCATTGCAAAAACGAACACAAACAGAGAACCAAGGGGTTAAGAAACAGTTAACGTGTGTAATCTTTATAGACTTACACAAAAGGCTTACAGTTCAAAGGCAATCTAGTCCACTGATTCTCCAGTAAGTTATAACGATAAACACTAGGAAAAGTTCAAGGCCATTATGCTACTTTTACCGATACGTTAAATGTTCCACAAAATTTAAGAAAAAAAAGAAATCTCTCATTCATGTGGGGGATTGTTGGAAATAAATGAGAAGATTGGGAAGAAGAGGTTGAGTGGTATTGGAGAAATATAAGTCCCACATTGTGTGTGATTTGTGAATATATCTCCATGTATACCAAAGCCCAATATGCTATTTCAAAACAAAAGAAATGAGCACATGAAGCATTGAGTGAATGGGGATATGTTGGCTTTAGGCCTTCATAATAAATATTAAAATGTCATAGATAGGGCCTTGGGGCTCTTGGGGTCTCCTGATTTCCGTGGGCCGCTAAACTGCTCGACTTTGTTGCAATGGGACAGGTCTGTTTTGAACAGAGCGGATGCGCCCGTTTCCTTTCGGCTCTTGGGCTTGCGCAGCGAACATGTGCGCCCGTTTCCTTTCGGGCTCAGCCGACGCGCCTGCGTCTGTATGGACAGTCGCCTCTGCCCAGAAAACATCCCCTGGCCACTATACAAGAACTTCATGACAGAACAGGAAAAAACACCAGAAATTCCCTTCTTCTTTCTCTGCAAAATTGTTCTTAAACACTACTCTCTTGCGTTCAGAATTGCTTTGCACTTGATAGCGCTTCAAATTGCAGAAACCGGTCCGTTTTATCTTGGGAGACAATTGCTCAATAACCTTTAGCGCCATAGAGAGAGCAATATTGTTTCAAGAAAACAGATTTACTCTGGGCTCAGACGTTACTAACAGATACTTTTCTCTTCTGTTTGCTTTGCAACGCTTCTGTGCTGTTGCAAATCTGGTCACACCTTTTGCTGTTGCTTATTTTGATTATAGTTCAAATTGGTAACACTTCTTCACGTGACAATTGGGTAGTGACAATTTATTGATCGCTATCAGGTTCGTGCTATATTTTCATTGTTACGAACAACAAAATATACATGATTCCAACAACAAACTATTTTATTTCATGTAGACTTCAACTTAAAAAAGATTGTGCATTTTTTGCAAAAAAAAAAAAAAAACTGAATTGAGCAAAAAAAGATTATTGTTTTTAGTAGCAATTTAAATTGAAAAAAGTCGGTGTTAAAGTTAGTTCATCTCTCTGTTAATTTCCAGGTGCGCCCTTGGTATTCAATTTGAGTTATTTTGGGTAATGTGGAAATGAGTAACAGACAAACTAGAAAGAAAATACTAAAAAGGTAGTAATGGCACTGTCCCGCTAAAACATGATGAATGGTACCAAGTTTGGTTAAAACATCTCAACAAAAAAGAATTCTTTCTTATCTATTTGATAGTCACAATTGCTGAAATTGATTTAGTTTTATTCATTAAGAAAATTGTATTTGCAACAATAAAAGTATAGTGCAGATGACTCTTCCTAAGTGAAGGTGTAACATGTCCATAAAATATTGATTAACATAGAAATGTGTTTATTTTATGCTCTTATATCTTATCTTTTGTATATAGATAAATATTACTTAGGTATTATTTTGTCACTTTTACAGATATTCCAACCCAGCGAGCATGCTGTTGTGGAGAAATTTTGATTCAAGACCGCTCAAATCAAAAATCCCCAACGCCGCGGAAAACGAGATCATGGTAATAGTGCAAAAACAACCAATCGAACAATCTCAATCTTATCCAAGCCAATCACAATCACAAAACAATGAAAATAATAGAGCAATAATGAGAAACTAAATCACAAAGGGATTTATAATGGTTCCACCAATATCTTGTCAGTGTACATCCACTTTGAGAGAGAAACCTTTATTAATATCAATAGAAGAGTACAAGAGATTGATTACAATGATCAAATTTACTAGAAAATTTTGATTTTGTGGAGAAAGAAATTGAAGAAGATTAGGATTGCCTAAACCCTAATTAGAATAAACCTTGATCTAATCTCTTGATTTTTTTGTACCTCCTCCTTTTGGATCCGATGTAGCTTATGTAGACATAGGGAAGTATATGGAAATTCCCAAAATTTCCTCTAGATGCGAAATATCCGAAATATCCTACAGATCCAAAACATCCTTCAGATCCAAAATTTTCTCCAGATCTGAAAATATACTCCAGATCTGAAAATATCCTCCAGATCCTAAATATTCGAAATATCTCGAAATATCCTCCTCAATCTAACATATAGTATCGCATACTTCAACACTCCACCTCGATACTATATCCATCTACATCACAAACTTCAATGCACCCAAGCATTTCCTTCTATCTTCAATCAAGAAAGCTTGAATGTTTCCCCAATGAACTCCGGCATAGCCACCGCCCATTGCACTTCACTAACGAGTTCAGGCATAAACCCCACTCGTCAATGAAGTGCTGAAACATCCAACTCCTAAACCAGTCTCACCAAAAGACATGTACTCGAGAGTGAAAAAAGTACTTACCATGAAGACAGACCACTCACCGATACTCTTTTACATCCAAGTTTCTTTCTCAACTGTGCCACCACATGGCACCTAGCATCTCTCCAAGAGAATTAAGTTCAAGCAATGCTCGAACTTTCCAATCGACAATGCCTTAGTGAACATGTCCTCCACGTTATCCTTTGTGTAACAACCCATATTCTTGATAACGTGTTACAATTATAAATCAAGGCAGAATTAGTTTTTAAAATAAGAATCAAGGGAAACGGGTTACGCCATTACGTTCGTCTCAAAATTCGCTTGGAAATGAGTCTGTGTTTTCGAAAATCGGAGTCCGTATGACCAAGTTATAAGTTTTCAGAAAATTTCAAGTTCAAAACAGCTCAGAATTCGAATTCAAATTTCGAATTCAAACCACAGAACAGACTGTGCGGGAAATTTCCCGCCCAGGACCAGGTCGACCTAGGGGTCGACCATAGAGACGACCTGCCTAGGACCAGGTCGACCATAGTGTCGACCTGGGTGTCGACCTGGGGGTCGACCCGGTGGCCGAGCCCACTTTTGAAGCTGGATTCACTTTGATGTTTCTGGCCTCGTTTCATTCTACATTCGTTGACCTGACCCTATATAAACAGCCCCTAACACTAATCTCTCTACACAAAATTCTCTCTGACCTTATGCTGCTCTAATTCTGGTTGAAAAGTTAGAGAAGGGGACTACTTCTATGTCGAAACTACGTTAAGAGAATTGCTGATTTGGGGATTTCAGTTAGGACTTGACTAAGCATATAAAGATTTAACAATGACTTTCTTTTTCTAATTCTCTAACCACGATCAGTAAGCCCCCGTTACTTTTAGATTTAAACTGTAAATGCAATATGAATATGTTGTAAATTGAAATTGCACCTGTGTATGATGACTGTTTTACATCCATTCTTGTTCATCTTAGATCTTGACTTTTGGGTAAATTACTATGACATTGATTTAGGGCCTATTTATGTTGTAAATCAAAAAGAAAACCCCCTCATATTATCATGCCTACAATGTTGAATCTGCTATTAGTCATAAGTTTATGACTATCATCTTATGTCAACCGTTACCATGACTATACTATCACCTTATGTCAATTGTTATCTTGACTACTACCTTATTTTGCCAGATTTGGAATCTTTTTGTTTGAGGCCGATATTCCATATGCCAGTAATGTTATAATCATTTATCTCAAGTCAAACTATGATATGCTAGTAATCACTTTTTCCATCTTATACCCGCCCCTTCTTATGTTATTCCCTAATTAGATTTATTTGTATCAATTCGAGTTTATGTGCGATGGGAATACGATTTGGGTAGATTAGGTAAAACATGAATTGGCTTTGAACATGAACGTTATTATAACTTGAACCTGCATATGGACAAGAACTTGACATGAAATTTACATGAAACCTGACATTAAAACTCGACATGAATTTTGACATGAAAATTTAAACATGGGCATGACACTTAGAATGAATTTGAAAATGGCCAACTCGAGGTTGGGTTCAGTTTGCAGTGTAAATCTGCTCGGAACCGCCCGGCATATCCTGTGACTGCAAACAATAGGATCCAATGTGAGTAGTTGGTCATATCGCACGTAAAACCCGAGGATAGACTATGTTGTGGTGTAAATCTGCCCGGAACCGCTCGGCAAATCCAGTGACCACAATAATTAGTCTAATGTGAGAGGTTGGGGTGCATTAATGAATTAATGCCACATGATAGGGTTAAGTCATGGACCACTTGAATATACTTAACCAATTTGACATGATGATTTGATAGGGTTAAGTCATGAACCGCTTGAACACACTTAACCAACTTGATACATGATTTGGATAGGGTTAAGTCACGAATTTGAATGACAACACTTAACCCATTAGAAACCCTAGTTACGTGGTCCTTTTCAGCAATAGCCCACTTGGATGTATCACGATACCCTGGGACTAGGCAGGGTGGGGCACAATTACTGGGCTGATTGTAAGTGACCAGAACGACGTCTGAGTAGGTGCGCCATTGTAGGTTCAGACGGACTATGGTCCTGCACGTAGTCCCGAGTTGAATAAGCAGGCATTGGGCACCAGTAGGTTTACACTGTGCGTGCTTGATTCGTGTCGGTGGTTGGCACCATAGGGCTTGATACACCCTATGGTGGACCTAACACAGGTGACTACATTTCAGGATAGGGCCGTATGACACAGACACATGACGAGCTAGAACTTGTAGGGAGTCGATCGATTAATAGATCGTACCATGGGACCCCGTAATGGGTCACCTCATGATATGGGGCCTAGGGATCATTTCATGATTGATACTTGACATGGGTTAGAACACTAGTACAGTTGGTGCAGCGAATCTTGAATATGCGATGCTAGACTTGACTTATCTTGTTATCTTAATTATCATATCAGTCCTGTTATCATCCTTATGTTTAATTCCATTTTTCGCATGTCATGTTACCTTTACTAGTTTTTATACTGAAAGTCACTAGGGCTTACCAGTCTTATGACTGACCCTTTTTCTTTCGCCTCTTTTTCTTTCGTTCCCCCAGGTTCTCAGGGAGGAAATACTAGCTCTTAGCTTGCGTTTTGTCAGCTCATTTACGGTTTGGTCTTGAGCTATGCTATGGTTGCTTCTTCTATTTATGGGGAATAATTTACTTTTGTTATCTTAAGTTTATGCTTCTTTATTTGGAACTTAATGTAATGGAATAATTTGTACCTTGTATATATGGGGTTTTGACACTTTTCTTGAAAGTTATAAAAATTTGGTTTTTAGTTTCTACCGCTGCTTTATTTATGTTTTGCCTTGTGATATCTCTGTGTATGTTTACCTAGATAATACTCCACCAAAACTAGTGCATTCCCTTTGTGAGTGACCCTAGCGGAGGTGGGGTGTTACATTTGGTATCAGAGCAGAAGGTTACCAGGCTGGGCAAAAGTTTTAAAAACCTTCTGAAACTATTTTCAAAACCATTTATAAAGAAGCATTTTTCAAGAAAAGTTTCATGTTTTAAAAGGCTATTCCCCAAAGCCATTAGCACTTTCCT
This sequence comes from Allium sativum, assembly GCA_030737875.1. Lineage (NCBI taxonomy): Eukaryota > Viridiplantae > Streptophyta > Magnoliopsida > Asparagales > Amaryllidaceae > Allium > Allium sativum. The sequence continues at coordinate 103,108,887 of CM060912.1, forward strand.
TTGTTTACTCGTTTGAATCTTTTTCTTTTTGTTTTTCAGCATGTCTGATCTTAACCTTCCTGAGGGAATACCCATACCTGGATGGTTCCAAAGGTACTTAGAAGCTGGGGCCAATGGCGTGGGCCCGGCAGACATCCCTCCTCCTCCTCCCCAGTGGCCACGGTTCCTACTCCTCTTGGTACCGCCTTTGCCAAAATATGCAAAGACTTTAAAGCAATGGGCGGCAAGAACTTCGTTGGAACTGAAACCTTTGTTGAGGCACGAAACTGGCTAAAGGAGACTGGACCATAGGAAAGTTAAGTTGGCAGCATGGTTGTTGAAAGAGGAAGCTGCATTTTGGTGGGAAGTTACCAACGCTACCAGACCAGTTGAGACTTGGGCAGACTTTAGAGAGAGGTTTAGGCTTAAATTCTTATCATCAGCAGAAGAGAACCTTCAGATAGAGAGGTTCCTTGCACTCAAGCAAGGGGATATGTCTGTTAGGGAGTACGTGAATAAGTTTAATTAGCTTGCTCGATTCAGTTTGGATTTGGTCAACACAGCCAAGAAAAAGGCTGTACGCTTTGCTCGAGGATTGAACGAGCCACTACACAGTTTGGCCATAACTCATATACCCATGGGGGCGACCTTTGAAAGCTTGGTGGATATGGCTCTACTTCATGAGGAAGACAAGAATAGCAAGAAGGAGGTTAAGCCTAAAGAGACTCAGAATTAGAAAGTTGACTTCAAGAAGGGAGGCAACAAGAATAATAAGAGCAACAACAAACCACGTGAGACGAGGAAGTGTAGCTTTTGTGGTATTACGGGACATCTAGCTAAATACTGTAGAAAGAAGAAGAGGAAGTTGGGTGAATGCTTTCATTGTGGAGATACTGGACACATCAGCAAGGATTGCCCTAAGAAGCAAGGACAGGGGCAAGGGCAGACCCAGCGAGCAGGACCTTCTGGAGGGTAGTTGCATGCTCTCAACACCACTCCAGCTCTTGACCGAGGTAGTATTATTTCCGTAGAAAGCCTTGTTTACATTTCTGACTTTTCTGTTCGAACCTTATTTGACTCTGGCGCATCGCATACTTTTATTTCTTCTAATATTGTTGAAAATCTGCACCTAAGTACTAGTCTGGTTGAGGATCCCATTATAGTTTCAAATCGAATTGGGGGCTCCGCCCATTTATCTATGATGTGTGTGGATTCGGGGGTCTCTATCTTAAGCATAGAATTCACGTGTAATGCTTATGTTCTCGGATTTATGGGATACGGTTTGTTCCTAGGTATGGATTGGCTGTCCGATTATGGAGCCGTTCTTGATTGTGAACAAAGGGTAGTGTGGCTCATGACTCGCCTTGGTAATACCCTTGAAATTTCTTGTAACCCTAAGGGTCCGGTCATGTTGTGTTATCTTGAATCTCTTGACTCGTTCGTCGATAATTTGCAATCTGTAAGAGTGGTCCAAGAATATCCAGATGTCTTAGATGAGGTGAGGGGGTTACCTCCTAAACGCGAGATAGACTTCCGAATTTATCTTGTTGATAATGCCAAGCCGGTTTCATTGCCCGTTAGGCACATGGCCCCACGAGAAAGAAGAGAGCTCAGTAAACAAGTTAACGAGTTGCTTGAGAAAAAATTCATAAGACGAAGCATTTCTGAATGGGGTGCTCTAGTGGTATTCGCTACTAAGGCGGATAGATCGCTTCGTCCGTGCATAGATTATCGTGAGTTAAACAAGCTAACTAAGAAAAATAGGCACCCACTACTAGGAATCGACGATTTGTTTGACCAGCTTGTGGGAGCATCTGTTTTCCCTCAACTCGATCTAGCCACAAGATTCCATCAGCTTAGAGTGGCTGAAGATAGCATTGACAAAACTGCGTTTAGGAATCCATATAGGTTCTTCGAATGGCTTGTTATGCCATTTGGGTTAACGAATGCACCCGCGTACTTTGTAGATTTAATGAGTAGGGTGTTTCGGGAGTTCCTTAACAAGTTTGTGGTAGTTTTCATGGATGATATTTTGATCTTCTCAAAAGATGAAGAAGAGCATGCTAGACATCTCAAGGAAGTCGTGGAAACACTTAGAGCACACCAGTCAAAGGCTAAGTTCTCCAAATGCCATTTTTGGAGGAAGGAAGTTCGGTTCCTTGGACATGTAGTTTCTAAGCAAGGCATAGCCGTGGATCCCACAAAGGTAGTTGCAGTACAAGACTGGAAAATTCCTAAGAATGCAACGGAGGTGAGGAGCTTTATCGGTTTGGCGGGCTACTACAGGAAGTTCATTAAGGACTTCGCTAAGATTTCAGCCCCTATTATTAAGTTAATAAAGAAGAACCTAGCTTTTGCATGGGACATAGAGTGTGACGTTGCTTTTCAGAGACTCAAGAGAGCCCTCACCACAGCTCCAGTTTTGGCATTACCTGACGGAGGCAAGGTGTTTACGGTGTACACAGATGCGTGCGGCACGAGATTAGGCGTTGTCCTAATGCAAGATGGAAGAGTAATATGCTACGGGGGCAGACAACTTAAAGTTCATGAGAAAAACTATCCCACGCATGACTTGGAGTTGGCCGCGATTGTTTTTGCACTTAAAGCTTGGCGCCATTATCTTCTAGGGGAGAGGTTCGAGCTATATATCGAACACAAATCGCTTAAGTACCTCTTCTCACAGAAAGATTTGAATCTGAGATAACAAAGGTGGATGGAATTCTTGGCATCATATGACTTCGATATAGCTTATACCCCTGGCAAAGATAACGTGGTGGCGGACGCGCTAGGTAGGAAAAGGTTTAATTTGAGCCCCTTGTTTGTTGAAAGGAAAAGCCTTGAGTTTATAGCAACCTTTGATTTTACACCTACTATTGAGTCATTGACTGCTACGTTAGCATCTCTTGAGTTAAGACCTACACTTCTAGATCAAGTAGGGACTTCACAGAAGGAAGACCCATAGATAGTTGAAATCATGGACAAGCTGATTAGTGGTGAGACGTCAAGTCATCTCGGTAGGTATGCCATAGATAACAAGGGATGGCTAAGGCGTAATGGAAGGCTATGTGTCCCACAAGTGGGAGACCTAGTAAGGAAAGTCCTCAAAGAGGCGCATCACTCGAAGATGACCATACATCCTGGAAGGGATAAGATGTACAGAGATATGAAACGCATTTTCTTTTGGACTGGAATGAAAAAGGACGTGGTAGAGTTCGTTTCGAAGTGCATGGTGTGCCAACAAGTAAAGGCCGAGTCGAAGAAGCCCGGTGGCCTATTACATCCTTTGAAGGTTCCGCAATGGAAATAGGAGAGTATCTCGATGGATTTCGTGGATGGACTGCCTAGGTCAAGGAAGGGAAATACTAGCATATGGGTCATAGTTGATAGACTCACAAAAAGTGCTCACTTCATTCCCGTGAAAAGCAAGAGGACCGCATCATGGCTAGCGTCTATTTACCTTCGAGAGGTAGTACGGTTGCACGGGGTTCCTTCTAGTATAGTTATTGATCGTAACCCGATTTTCACTAGCCAGTTTTGGAATAGTCTGCAAGAAGCAATGGGTACACGACTGAGTTTAAGCACGGCCTATCACCCACAGATGGATGGACAAACCGAAAGGGTAAATAGGGTACTATAAGATATCCTGAGGCTATGCGTTCTTGACTTTAGTACTTGGGAGGACCATCTTCCTCTCGTGGAATTTGCATATAATAACAGTTACCAAGCTAGCATCGGAATGGCACCATTCGAAGCCCTGTATGGAAGACCGTGCAAGCCGCCGACTTGTTGGTGGGAGACAACTGACAAGCTTATACTTGGGCTCGACATGATAAGGGACACTTCTGAGAAGGTTGAATTGATATGAAGACGGATGAAAACGGCCCAAGATAGACAGAAATCTTATGCAGACAAGAGAAGGACAGACCTAGAGTTCGAAGTCGGAGATATGGTCTTTATAAAAGTTTCTCTATTACGCAATGTAGTTGTGATGAGAAGGAATTTCGCTCGGTCCGAACCAGTCGCTAAACCGACCCAGACCGTTCGAAACGCCCTATCGTTTGAGAACACGACAAAACAGAACGCATACGGAAGAACATTTCATTGTATATTACAACAATGCATCAGATTACAAGAATATACAGAGTATAAATGAATAAATATTACACAGAAATATCAGAGATTTAAATTACATTTAAATACATAGCAGCGGAAAATAATACAATACACAACTAGAATGAGATATACGGATACAGAGCTTTCCGGATATCGTTCCAGCTGTAAACCAGGATCCTGTGAATATAAATCAGCAAAACCAAAACTACTAGCTGCCCGTGCGGAAATAGGGGCACCCAGAGTTTAGGTTAAAACAATAAACTCCAGGTCAGTCATGTGACTGGTGTGAGAACTAAAGCAGTTATTAATCTTTATTTTAAAGTTAGGTAAATCAAGGGACCACGCCGTATAACACGGAACGGGTTTCCTCCCAAGAATACCAGTGCATAAAACAATAGCGCAATGCTAAATAAAGAAAAATGAAGCTGTTATAAGACCCAGGTCCTATCACACAATGCAACGCAAGCCAGGGGATAGGGTTTTCCCTTATAACAGCCCAAGAATGCTTGATACGTTTAAAACAAATTATTTGATACTATTATAAGTGCATAGTGTATAAAACAACTTCAAATCATAAGTATCAATCATAGGCGGCATGGGTACCATATATCATGTCGCCATATATAGGTTTACAAATAAAACCGCAAATGTCTCGTATTTGGAAATTGGATTTCCGTCTATGAACCGAGGCAAAAGATAGTCCTCAACCGATTCGAGACGCTTTAGCCCGCCCCTCAGGCACAGCCGCAACCGTACCTTGGATCGTCAGGGCCGGTCCACCGATGTGGATTATAATGCCTGAACAATGCGTTTCTCCGCCCTTTGGGGCGTAAATGAGCCAACGAATGACTCCAACGGACCCGGATCGTCCAATCAAACCGAGGCGCCTCGCAACAGCAACAACCACATAAGTCAAACTCGTCAGGGCGTGTAAAACCACTGACGCCACTTCTAGCTAGAAAGAAAATGCATGTCCCCCCTGAGGTCCGTCTCCCGTTTTTGGTTCATACCGGGTGTGAAACTCGCGAAGTAAACGTTACACAAAGCTACGCCACAAAGGCCGTGCTTCGATCATCAACCACAAGACTTTGCTTTTCAACAGAAGCCTTGATCATTTGCCACTTAGGCATGCCACATAGGCAATTCACTCAATGCGTTTGATATCCATCAATATATAACCTCTGAGCCCGTACGTCTCAGAGAAGGGCGTTAGGCAAGAGAATAAATTCTCCGCCGCCAAACAGATATATATTTAATAGAGATCAATCACATGGAATAAAAATCCAATGTCAGACACACAGTTCATTTACAAGTCCGTTCTGGGTCTGAACGAAACTGGAGGCTCCTAGTACCCCCGCATATCCATCGATCTCCAAGTACGTCTGGACGATCACCAACTGTTTCCATCTTCTTGGGTGTATAGCCCAATCAAGATCATCAGTAATTATCCAAACGACGTGAAGACCTCCGGTCTTCAACCACCGTCTTCATCTTCGACACCACGTCGAATCAGTTATTCAGAATGGGATAAACCCGGTCTTTCTGAATAACTCGCGTATATATTATAAAAGTGTTACACAAACACAACATACGCCTCATTCCAATTCAGAATATTCTTTTATTCAAATATTCCTATTCTTTGGGAAAAGTTCCCATTAATTTTATCCAAGATAAATTCTTTAAATTTATTCTTTAATCTCCTTTGAATATCAATTCAAACTAGTCGGGATTAGCGAACCACACCGAAGTAATCATTTATTTTATTTCCCAATCCCAACCTATTCATCCCATGAAGTAAAACTAGTTATACTTCATATCTAACACCACGGTGTTATCGGTAAATTCAATTACCATTTCACGTTCAAATCTAATTAAAGATTTAACTATCGCTTTGGAGTAAAACTGGCGATACTCCATTCTCGCTCATTTCTAAATTTGATAATTTAGATTATAGATTCACATTCCAACCTAATTGCAGATTCGTTAAAACTCCTTTTACTGGGTTAAAGAACTAGGTGTTATTTAAAACACAGTTCACGACAAACCCAAATCACATTCTATTTGTTATCGGGCTAAAGAACTAGTGTTATTTAAAACACCGTTCACGATAAACCCATTTCAAATCCAATCAAATATATTAGAAATTCCGATTATTTAAAACCCCATTTTAAATCTAATTTATTTATTTAAAAATAATAGGGTTTTAAATTAGTTCAAAACTAGTTCATTTCGATAAAAATCCATTTTTATCTTTTCAAATATGGAGTTTTTCATCCCAATTTTTCCCAAATCATTTCTTATGATTTTACACAAATTATTGATATTTTTAATAATTTTATCAAGGCCCGTACAGTCGATTTCCATCAACGGCCATCGAACTGCACTTACAGCGACCTTTTTCAAATTTGATTTGGACGTATCTCCAAATCCAACCGTTAGATTTTGAATTTCAAATATTCCTTAGAAAGCTCTTTTCGATACGAACCCAACGGTTCCAGTTTTAGGAGAATCCGACGGTCGGATCTCCCGTAATGTTCGTTTGAAATAAATGGTCGAAATTCACGAACTGCCGCGGCGCGGCGCGTTCTATTCAGGCCATTATATTATACATATAATATATATAATATATACTTCGTCGATTTCTATTTAAAACGAATTATATAGATAATTTTAAATTCGTTTCAAAAACAATTTCAACTTCCATTTCAATCCAAAGCAAAATTGAATTCTTCTTTATAAATTCGTTTTAAAATTCATTTCTATTCAATTCAAATTTCAATTCAATTTGAATTCATTTCAATTTGTTTCCAATTCAATTCGAATTCGTTTTCAATTCAATTCGAATTGGTTTTATATTCAATTCAATTCAAATTCGTTGTCTATTCAATTCAATTCGAATTCGTTTCGTTTGCTATTCAATTGAAGTCAAATTCGTTTTCCATTCAACTCGAATTCTTTATATATTCAATTCATTTCGAAATCGTTATATATTCAATTCATTTCGAAATCGTTATATATTCAATTCAATTAAATTTTCACTTCAAAATATGCGTTTTCGAAATCACTTTTCAATGTGCATTTTAAAATGAATAAAATCGATATAAATATCGTTCACGTCAAAATGGCGTCAAGCTAACCAACACGGCTTCATATATTTCTATTTTCAAATATTCTATTCAAAAAATGAATATTTATTTTTGTCAACACACGACTAATCTCAACGAATGAGTACTGTCCACGTGTGACAATTTTTGTTAAATTATTTCGTTCAACACACGACTAATCTCAACGGATGAGTACAATCAACACATGAACCTTTATTTTATATTGATAAAGATGCAAATTTTATTATTAAAATATTTCGTTCAACACATGACTAATCTCAACGAATGAGTACAGTCAACACATGAACTTTTATGTTATAATATTTTTTTTCCTAAATTGGAATGAGGCCCAATCAATCACCATATAATATTAATTATATGGATTTTCATACATCACACGCATATAATAGCATTGAAAAATAATCAACCATCAACCAAAGTGCACTACACTGTATAAGCATCAAATATAGATATATAACGCTTATAACAGCCTGTCAATCAATCGATCGACATATTTAATCAATCAGGATGAGTGAACTTCAAATTTCATCCCAACACCCGTGTGGGGTTTCAAACAATCAAACACAGATTTTATTTGTGCAGTTGGGCGATGTGTGAAATTTATCGACCCAATCAATATCAGTCAAATCAGTGTATATAAACAAATCGGCCGATTTGTTTATAAATATTTATTTATTCACTTTCACGTTAAAAATTATATTTTTAACGATAAAACATTTTATTTTAACATATGAATTTCTATTCAGTTCATTCTTTAAATAAAATGATATTTTTATTTTTCTAACTTATTTTAGAAAATTTCGGCGGCATAACGACACGATACTAGAAACGGGACAAGGCCTAGCCTTATCCCCGGTCCAGTGAAGGCCCACGCCATTCACACATCAATCAAATCAATTTCATTTCACCCAACCATCAAATTTCAATCAAATACTCTAACTAATTTTTGCAATCAAACAAACAAGTCCATGGTCTGTGGACGATTGTGTCGGGTGCTACTAAACACCGTCTACATCCTAGTATATATATAACTAGAAAAAGAAATTGAAAGGTGAGAAATTCTCACCAATAGCTATCCCAATTCCACGGCACTTCTAATGCAGGAAATCTTCGCCGTTCTCGCCTTTCGTCACTTTCGTCACTTTCGTTGCCCGTATTCACTACATATGTAAAAATCGAATTTTTACTTCGCTATTCAATATATAAAAATCGAATTTTTACTTTGCTATTCAATATATAAAAATCGAATTTTTACTTTGCTATTCAATATATAAAAATCGAATTTTTACTTTGCTATTCAATATATAAAAATCGAATTTTTACTTTGCTATTCAATATATAAAAATCGAATTTTTACTTTGCTATTCAATATATAAAAATCGAATTTTTGCTTTGCTATTCAATATATAAAAATCGAATTTTTATATTCTAACTTATAAAAATTATATTGTTATAATCTCTACTATATAAAGATCATATTTTTAACCTTCTACTATAATAAAAATTATATTTTCTTCTAAATCATTTCTTTTTAAATAATAAAAATCATTCCTTTATAAACAATAAAATCAGTTCATTATAATATTCTACATACATAAAAAATCTCATTTTTAATCCTCCATCTCATAGGAAAAACTGAATTTCGTTTTTAAAGAACTAATTACTTTATATAAATAAATTAAAGAAATAAAAGCAAGTAAAAACTTACAGTCAAAGGCGAAAGAGGGGGGGGGGGGGCTCGCTGCGTTGGACTGAGAAGGGAAAGGGGATGGCACGGCTTCCGGTGCAGTGGTCAGGCAGGGGAGAGTCAAACAGCGGTTTTAGGGGGCGTTACGGACTTTTGGGAGGTCGGATTTCGAGAGGGGAGGGTGGTTAGTGGTGGCGGAAAGGCTGCTGAGAGGTCGGGGAGGCGCTGTGGCCGACGGCAGGTGGGGCAGTGGCTGATGACGGAGCGGTGGCGGTACGAGGTCGGTGGCGCGGTATTCAATTCGATTCGGGGATTGGGGAAAAATCGAAGTGCTGGAGAAGAGGGTAGGGGATAGGGGGTCGCGGCGGTGCAGAGGGGGAACGTGGAACATGGTCGGCGTCGGCGTGGTGGCGGATCGACGTTCGTTGTTTTTTCTTTTTCTTTTTTCATTTCTGTTGAATGATGAATCGGTGGGGGGGGGGGCAAGGTATAGGAGAGTTGACTCTGTTTAATTATTTAATTTAATTTTTAATTTTTAATTCCCAAAAAGGTAACTTTTTAATTCGATCTCAAAACGAGTCCCACCGACTGTCGTCCATAGCGTTTTACCCCCATTCCGAACACAATGGGATATGTATCGCAAGCTGATTCGATCGCTTTGATCAGTTTCCGTTGAATTTACATTTAAATCACTATATTGAATTTTAAACGTATATTTCAAATTACCGAGGTCACATACTAACTCTAAAAATTCCAGAAAAATATTTTCTAGCTTCGTATTGACGATACGGTCCTAACAAAACTAGTTTCGTCGAATTCTGAGACCGTTAGAAAAATGGCCATTTTCCAGTCGATTAAAATCAACTTAACTGGTCAAACGCGTTTTCCTTTGCCACGCTCACATATTGATTCGAAAAATTATGAAATTTGGAATCTAGCAATAATTTAACATCACGGATCCAACAAAAGTGGTTTCGTCGAAATCCGAGGTCGTTTGCAAAATTTCTATTTTTAAGGGCCTGAATTCCATAGCGGCTATTCAGAATTTTCAACTGGACATATCTTTTGATTCCCGCTATGAAATTTTGATTTTTCAGATTCTTTGGGAAGATATCATCAATTAGATCCTAGTGTTTTTGGTTTCGCTAAAATCCGGATTGTTTTGCACCCGGTACATTCAATTGAAGATTGAAATCGAATTATCGAACTACCGCGCCATTTTCAATTCTATTTATAATTATATATAATTATTTATATTCTAACGATGACGTATATAATATATACGTTTGAATTCCATTCAAAATATATTTCTCGTCGATATTATTTAAAATAATTCATTTTAAATAATCAAAATTCGCTAAAATCGCCAAAATAAAAATTTTAAACTGGCCCAGATTTCCGGGTTATTACAATCTCCCCCACTTAAAACTTTTCGTCCCGGAAAAGGAACAAAGTCGAAAGTGGTTTGATTATTCAGCTCTACGTTTGATCTGGCTTCCATTCTCCAACTTTTCAGTTTCTGAGAATTTTCAAAAATTTCAAAAATTTGGCTAACACCCTAAATTTTCGAAAAATTTCGCCATAACCTCCCCTGCACCGGGAGCCACGAGAAAATCCCGAAATTGCCATATAGGCCTTCAGATCTCAAAAAGAAAAAGAAAAAGCCAAGCGGCTAGCCAATAGGCTCATAAAATCATCATCACCCAAACAAAACAGTAAATTATGTAGTAAACATGTACCTATTTGTCGGGCAAACAAATTTTATTCTCTGCTCTAGCCTCCTTGCTATGACCTGTTCAATGTAAGTACATGTATATGCAAGCAAATGTGACCAATTTTCAATACAATTCAATATTTGGTTCAATTAGGCTAAATGGCTAAAAATTAGCAAACAAATAAACAAACAACACAAACATCAATCAATTAGTGAATTAGAGTTTCAAATTCATAATTTTGATACATATCCAAAAATCATGTTTTTGATTCCAAATCACAACAATAAGTCCTATCTAATTTTTGGTTCTCACACCAGTCAATAGGAAATATATAGAAAGTCCGCCTTCGTCACACGAACATAAATTCTAATGATGGAGCTCCATCATCAAAATCATCTCCGGGCGATTAGAGTGTAATTCTATATCTATCCAATATATTAAAACTTCAAATACACGTTTGCAAGGCGTATATGCAAAATCTTTATATACTGGACTGTCCAAATCAATACAAATAAATAATCAAATACGAATAATTGATTTAGATTTTCAAAACAAAATTTGTTTTCACTTTAAAAATATACTCTTCACACTCGTTCTAGGATACTACTGATCCCATCTCTAACGAGTCATTCCCGTTGGATATTACTAATCTAGTTTCTAATGAATTCTTTCGTATGGTTCTAATGCGTCTTGTTATCTGAGTTTTGTAAACCAAAGCTCTGATACCAACTGTGACGAGAAGGAATTTCGCTCGGTCCGAACCAGTCGCTAAACCGACCCAGACCGTTCGAAACGCCCTATCGTTTGAGAACACGACAAAACAGAACGCATACGGAAGAACATTTCATTGTATATTACAACAATGCATCAGATTACAAGAATATACAGAGTATAAATGAATAAATATTACACAGAAATATCAGAGATTTAAATTACATTTAAATACATAGCAGCGGAAAATAATACAATACACAACTAGAATGAGATATACGGATACAAAGCTTTCTGGATATCGTTCCAACTGTAAACCAGGATCCTGTGAATATAAATCTGCAAAACCAAAACTACTAGCTGCCTGTGCGGAAATAGGGGCACCCAGAGTTTAGGTTAAAACAATAAACTCTAGGTCAGTCATGTGACTGGTGTGAGAACTAAAGCAGTTATTAATCTTTATTTTAAAGTTAGGTAAATCAAGGGACCACGCCGTATAACACGGAACGGGTTTCCTATCAAGAATACCAGTGCATAAAACAACAGCGCAATGCTAAATAAAGAAAAGTGAAGCTGTTATAAGACCCAGGTCCTATCACAAAATGCAAAGCAAGCCAGGGGATAGGGTTTTCCCTTATAACAACCCAAGAATGCTTGATACGTTTAAAACAGATTATTTGATACTATTATAAGTGCATAGTGTATAAAACAACTTCAAATCATAAGTATCAATCATAGGCGGCATGGGTACCATATATCATGTCGCCATATATAGGTTTACAAATAAAACCGCAAATGTCTCGTATTTGGAAATTGGATTTCCGTCTATGAACCGAGGCAAAAGATAGTCCTCAACCGATTCAAGACGCTCTAGCCCGCCCCTCAGGCACAGCCGCAACCGTACCTTGGATCGTCAGGGCCGGTCCACCGATGTGGATTATAATGCCTGAACAATGCGTTTCTCCGCCCTTTGGGGGCGTAAATGAGCCAACGAATGACTCCATCGGACCCGGATCATCCAATCAAACCGAGGCGTCTCGCAACAGCAACAACCACATAAGTCAAACTCGTCAGGGCGTGTAAAACCACTGACGCCACTTCTAGCTAGAAAGAAAACGCATGTCCCCCCTGAGGTCCGTCTCCCGTTTTTGGTTCATACCGGGTGTGAAACTCGCGAAGTAAACGTTACACAAAGCTACGCCACAAAGGCCGTGCTTCGATCATCAACCACAAGACTTTGCTTTTCAACAGAAGCCTTGATCATTTGCCACTTAGGCATGCCACATAGGCAATTCACTCCATGCGTTTGATATCCATCAATATATAACCTCTGAGCTCGTACGTCTCAGAGAAGGGCGTTAGGCAAGAGAATAAATTCTCCGCCGCCAAACAGATATATATTTAATAGAGATCAATCACACGGACTAAAAATCCAATGTCAGACACACAGTCCATTTACAAGTCCGTTCTGGGTCTGATCGAAACCGGAGGCACCTATTACCCCGCATATCCATCGATCTCCAAATACGTCTGGACGATCACCAACTGTTTCCATCTTCTTGGGTGTACAGCCCAATCAAGATCATCAGTAATTATCCAAACGACGTGAAGACCTCCGGTCTTCAACCACCGTCTTCATCTTCGACACCACGTCGAATCAGTTATTCAGAATGGGATAAACCCGGTCTTTCTGAATAACTCGCGTATATATTATAAAAGTGTTACACAAACACAACATACGCCTCATTCCAATTCAGAATATTCTTTTATTCAAATATTCCTATTCTTTGGGAAAAGTTCCCATTAATTTTACCCAAGATAAATTCTTTAAATTTATTCTTTAATCTCCTTTGAATATCAATTCAAACTAGTCGGGATTAGCGAACCACACCGAAGTAATCATTTATTTTATTTCCCAATCCCAACCTATTCATCCCATGAAGTAAAACTAGTTATACTTCATATCTAACACCACGGTGTTATCGGTAAATTCAATTACCATTTCACGTTCAAATCTAATTAAAGATTTAACTATCGCTTTGGAGAAAAACTGGCGATACTCCATTCTCGCTCATTTCTAAATTTCATAATTTAGATTATAGATTCACATTCCAACCTAATTGCAGATTTGTTAAAACTCCTTTTACTGGGTTAAAGAACTAGGTGTTATTTAAAACACAGTTCATGACAAACCCAAATCACATTCTATTTGTTATCGGGTTAAAGAACTAGTGTTATTTAAAACACCATTCACGATAAACCCATTTCAAATCCAATCAAATATATTAGAAATTCCGATTATTTAAAACCCCTTTTTAAATCTAATTTATTTATTTAAAAATAATTGGGTTTTAAATTTAGTTCAAAACAAGTTCATTTCGATAAAAATCCATTTTTATCTTTTCAAATATGGAGTTTTTCATCTCAATTTTTCCCAAATCATTTCTTATGATTTTACACAAATTATTGATATTTTTAACAATTTTATCAAGGCCCGTACAGTCGATTTCCATCAACGGCCATCGAACTGCACTTACATCGACCTTTTTCAAATTTGATTTGGACGTATCTCCAAATCCAACCGTTAGATTTTGAATTTCAAATATTCCTTAGAAAGCTCTTTTCGATACGAACCCAACGGTTCCGGTTTTAGGAGAATCCGACGGTCGGATCTCCCGTAATGTTCGTTTGAAATAAATGGTTGAAATTCACGAACTGCCGCGGCGCGGCGCGTTCTATTCAGGCCATTATATTATACATATAATATATATAATATATACTTCATCGATTTCTATTTAAAACGAATTATATAGATAATTTTAAATTCGTTTCAAAAACAATTTCAACTTCCATTTCAATCCAAAGCAAAACTGAATTCTTCTTTATAAATTCGTTTTAAAATTCATTTCTATTCAAGTCAAATTTCAATTCAATTTGAATTCATTTCAATTTGTTTCCAATTCAATTCGAATTCGTTTTCAATTCAATTCAAATTGGTTTTATATTCAATTCAATTCAAATTCGTTATCTATTCAATTCAATTCGAATTCGTTTCGTTTGCTATTCAATTGAAGTCAAATTCGTTTTCCATTCAATTCGAATTCGTTATATATTCAATTCATTTCGAAATCGTTATATATTCAATTCATTTCGAAATCGTTATATATTCAATTCAATTAAATTTTCACTTCAAAATATGCGTTTTTGAAATCACTTTTCAATATGCATTTTAAAATGAATAAAATCGATATAAATATCGTTCACGTCAAAATGGCGTCAATCTAACCAACACGGCTTCATATATTTCTATTTTCAAATATTCTATTCAACAAATGAATATTTATTTTTGTCAACACACGACTAATCTCAACGAATGAGTACTGTCCACGTGTGACAATTTTTGTTAAATTATTTCGTTCAACACATGACTAATCTCAACGGATGAGTACAGTCAACACATGAACCTTTATTTTATATTAATAAAGATGCAAATTTTATTATTAAAATATTTCGTTCAACACATGACTAATCTCAACGAATGAGTACAGTCAACACATGAACTTTTATGTTATAATTTTTTTTTCTAAATTGGAATGAGGCCCAATCAATCACCACATAATATTAATTATATGGATTTTCATACATCACACGCATATAATAGCATTGAAAAATAATCAACCATCAACCAAAGTGCACTACACTGTATAAGCATCAAATATAGATATATAACGCTTATAACAGCCTACCAATCAATCGATCGACATATTTAATCAATCAGGATGAGTGAACTTCAAATTTCATCCCAACACCCGTGTGGGGTTTCAAACAATCAAACACAGATTTTATTTGTGTAGTTGGGCGATGTGTGAAATTTATCGACCCAATCAATATCAGTCAAATCAGTGTATATAAACAAATCGGCCGATTTGTTTATAAATATTTATTTATTCACTTTCACGTTAAAAATTATATTTTTAACGATAAAACATTTTATTTTAACATATGAATTTCTATTCAGTTCATTCTTTAAATAAAATGATATTTTTATTTTTCTAACTTATTTTAGAAAATTTCGGCGGCATAACGGCACGATACTAGAAACGGGACAAGGCCTAGCCTTATCCCCGGTCCAGTGAAGGCCCACGCCATTCACACATCAATCAAATCAATTTCATTTCACCCAACCATCAAATTTCAATCAAATACTCTAACTAATTTTTGCAATCAAACAAACAAGTCCATGGTCTGTGGACGATTGTGTCGGGTGCTACTAAACACCGTCTGCATCCTAGTATATATATAACTAGAAAAAGAAATTGAAAGGTGAGAAATTCTCACCAATAGCTATCCCAATTCCACGGCACTTCTAATGCAGGAAATCTTCGCCGTTCTCGCCTTTCGTCACTTTCGTTGCCCGTATTCACTACATATGTAAAAATCGAATTTTTACTTCGCTATTCAATATATAAAAATCGAATTTTTACTTTGCTATTCAATATATAAAAATCGAATTTCTACTTTGCTATTCAATATATAAAAATCGAATTTTTACTTTGCTATTCAATATATAAAAATCGAATTTTTACTTTGCTATTCAATATATAAAAATCGAATTTTTACTTTGCTATTCAATATATAAAAATCGAATTTTTACTTTGCTACTCAATATATAAAAATCGAAATTTTGCTTTGCTATTCAATATATAAAAATCGAATTTTTATATTCTAACTTATAAAAATTATATTTTTATAATCTCTACTATATAAAGATCATATTTTTAACCTTCTACTATAATAAAAATTATATTTTCTTCTAAATCATTTCTTTTTAAACAATAAAAATCATTCCTTTATAAACAATAAAATCAGTTCATTATAATATTCTACATACATTAAAAATCTCATTTTTAATCCTCCATCTCATAGGAAAAACTGAATTTCGTTTTTAAAGAACTAATTACTTTATATAAATAAATTAAAGAAATAAAAGCAAGTAAAAACTTACAGTCAAAGGCGAAGGAGGGTGGGGGGGGGGGGGCTCGCTGCGTTGGACTGAGAAGGGAAAGGGAATGGCACGGCTTCCGGTGCAGCGGTCAGGCAGGGGAGAGTCAAACAGCGGTTTTAGGGGGCGTTACGGACTTTTGGGAGGTCGGATTTCGAGAGGGGAGGGTGGTTAGTGGTGGCGGAAAGGCTGCTGAGAGGTCGGGGAGGCGCTGTGGCCGACGGCAGGTGGGGCAGTGGCTGATGGACGGAGCGGTGGCGGTACGAGGTCGGTGGCGCGGTATTCAATTCGATTCGGGGATTGGGGAAAAATCGAAGGGCTGGAGAAGAGGGTAGGGGATAGGGGGTCGCGGCGGTGCAGAGGGGGAACGTGGAACATGGCCGGCGTCGGCGTGGTGGAAGATCGACGTTCGTTTTTTTTTTTCATTTCTGTTGAATGATGAATCGGTGGGGGGGGGGGCAAGGTATAGGAGAGTTGACTCTGTTTAATTATTTAATTTAGTTTTTAATTCCCAAAAAGGTAACTTTTTAATTCGATCTCAAAACGAGTCCCACCGACTGTCGTCCATAGCGTTTTACCCCCATTCCGAACACAATGGGATACGTATCGCAAGCTGATTCGATCGCTTTGATCAGTTTCCGTTGAATTTACATTTAAATCACTTTATTGAATTTTAAACGTATATTTCAAATTACCGGGGTCACATACTAAATCTAAAAATTCCAGAAAAATATTTTCTAGCTTCGTATTGACGATACGTTCCTAACAAAACTAGTTTCGTCGAATTCTGAGACCGTTAGAAAAATGGCCATTTTCCAGTCGATTAAAATCAACTGAACTGGTCAAACGCGTTTTCCTTTGCCACGCTCACATATTGATTCGAAAAATTATGAAATTTGGAATCTAGCAATAATTTAACATCACGGATCCAACAAAAGTGGTTTCGTCGAAATCCGAGGTCATTTGCAAAATTTCTATTTTTAAGGGCCTGAATTCCATAGCGACTATTCAGAATTTTCAACTGGACATATCTTTTGATTCCCGCTATGAAATTTTGATTTTTCGGATTCATTGGGAAGATATCATCAATTAGATCCTAATGTTTTTGGTTTCGCTAAAATCCGGATTGTTTTGCACCTGGTGCATTCAATTGAATTTTGAAATCGAATTATCGAACTACCGCGCCATTTTCAATTCTATTTATAATTATATTTAATTATTTATATTCTAACGACGACGTATATAATATATACGTTTGAATTCCATTCAAAATATATTTCTCGTCGATATTATTTAAAATAATTCATTTTAAATAATCAAAATTCGCTAAAATCGCCAAAATAAAAATTTTAAACTGGCCCAAATTTCCGGGTTATTACAGTAGTTCGTTTTGGAGCAGTTGGAAAGCTAGCACCAAGGTTCATAGGACCGTTCCCTATCAGTGAAAGGATTGGATGGATAGCCTATAAGGTAGACTTACCCGAGAAGCTGACTGGAGTACATAATGTCTTTCACGTCTCGCATCTCCGAAAGTGCTTGCATGAGTCAGCCGAAGTGGTTGAGCCAAGCATCCTTGAAGACGTAGAAGTGAAAAAAGAAGCAACATTAAGGCGAGTTCCGATTCGTATCTTAGGAACAGAGATTAAGAAGCTAAGGAATCGAGAAGTCAAGCTAGTTAAAGTGCAGTGGAGTGAAGCCCAAGAAGACGCAACTTGGGAAACCGAAGAGAAGATACGCGCGCTTTACCCATTTCTTTTTGAGGGTACATTCTCGATCTCTTTTTCCTATAAACTTGAAAACCTTTTGGTATCATGCTTCTACTACCTACGTTTGTCTTGTTATCTTCTCGATCTTTTCTTGAGAACCTTAGGTAGAACCATATGGATGTAAACATGTGATTGAAACATGTTATGGTTGATGTTTGCAGATGATTGCAAGTGTTTGCAAGTGGTTGCTAATGGATGCATGACACACATTAGGCACTAGATCGGCTCAGTCACATTTTCATGTTGCACATGCATGAGTGCTTATACTGGTACATGGATGGAACTTGTTATGCTATCACTTGGATGTTGCATATGAATGAATGTTATGTGCACTCATGTAGAGATTATAAATTATGTTAGGAATCTGCATACATGTTGGATTCATTACACCAACATATTTTGCATTAAGGAGGTTTACTGAATCAATAACCGCCTGATATTCTGCATTAGATAAGTACATATACACACACTTTCTGCATATGTTCATCTAGCACTAGAACCCTTTTAAGGACAATGGTTGCTTGTGGATGATGTTTTGAGTAGATGGATTATGGATGGTAGGACACATCCTCCCTAACTTAGAGATTTCGGGGATGAAATCCTTTAAGGAGGGGAGAATGTAACAACCCGTATTCTTGATAACGTGTTATAACTATAAATCAAGGCAGAATTAATTTTTAAAATAAGAATCAAGGGAAACGGGTTACGCCACTGCGTTCATCTCTAAATTCTGCTTGGAAACGAGTCCGAGTTTTCGAAAATCGGAGTCCGTATGACCAAGTTATGACCCTTCAAAGTTTTCAGAAAATTTCAAGTTCAAAACAACTCAGAATTCGAATTCGAATTTCGAATTCAAACCACAAAACAGATTGGGCGGGAAATTTCCCGCCCAGAGCCAGGTCGACCATAGAGTCGACCTGCCCAGGACCAGGTCGACCATAGTGTCGACCTGGGTGTCGACTTGGGGGTCGACCTGGTGGCCGAGCCCACTTTTGAAGCTGGATTCACTTTGAGTTTCTTGCCTCGTTTCTGTCTACATTCGTTGACCTGACCCTATATAAACAGCCCCTAACACTAGTCTCTCTACATAAAATTCTCTCTGACCTTATGCTGCTCTAATTCTGGTTGAAAAGTTAGAGAAGGGGACTACTTCTTCTATGTCGAAACTACGTTAAGAGAATTGCTGATTTGAGGATTTCTGTTAGGACTTGACTAAGCATATAAAGATTCAACAATGACTTTCTTTTTCTAATCTCGAACCACGATTAGTAAGCCCCAGTTACCTTTAGATTTAAACTGTAAATGCAATATGAATATGTTGTAAATTGAAATTGGACCTGTGTATGATGACTGTTTTACATCCATTCTTGTTCATCTTGGATCTTGACTTTTGGGTATATTACTATGACATTGATTTGGGGCCTATTCATGTTGTAAATCAAAAAGAAAACCCCTCATATTGTCATGCCTACAATGTTGAATCTGCTATTAGTCACAAGTTTATAACTGTCATCTTATGTCAACCGTTACCATGACTATACTATCACCTTATGTCAACTATTATCTTGACTAGTACCTATTTTGCTAGATTTGAAATCTTTATGTTTGAGGCCGATATTCCATATGCCAGTAATGTTATTATCATTTATCTCAAGTCATACTATGCTATGCTAGTAATCACTTTTGCCACCTTTTACCTGTCCCTTCTTATGTTATTCCCTAATTAAATTTATTTGTATCGATTCGAGTTTATGTGCGATGGGAATACGATTTGGGTAGATTAGGTAAAACATGAATTGGCTTTGAACATGAACGTTATTATAACTTGAACCTGTATATGGACAAGAACTTGACATGAAATTTACATGAAACCTGAAATGAAAACTCGACATGAATTTTGATATGAAAACTTGAACATGGGCATGACACTTAGAATGAATTTGAAAATGGCCAACTCGAGGTTGGGTTGAGTTTGCAGTGTAAATCTGCCCGGAACCGCCCGACAAATCCAGTGACTGCAAACAATAGGATCCAATGTGAGTAGTTGGTCATATCGCACGTAAAACTCGAGGTTAGACTATGTTGTGGTGTAAATCTGCCCGGAACCGCCCGACAAATCCAGTGACCACAATAATTAGTCTAATGTGAGAGGTTGGGGTGCATTAATGCCACATGATAGGGTTAACTCATGGACCACTTGAATATACTTAACCAATTTGACATGATGATTTGATAGGGTTAAGTCATGAACTGCTTGAACACACTTAACCAACTTGATGCATGATTTGGATACGGTTAAGTCACGAATTTGAATGACACTTAATCCATTAGAAACCCTAGTTACGCGGTCCTTTTCAGCAGTAACCCACTTGGATGTATCACGATACCCTGGGACTAGGCAGGGTGGGGCACGATTACTGGGCTGATTGTAAACGACCAGAACGACGGCTGAGTAGGTGCGCCATTGTAGGTTCAGGCGGACTATGGTCGTGCACGTAGTCCGGAGTTGAAAAAGCAGGCATTGGGCACCAGTAGGTTTACACTGTGTGTGCTTGATTCGTGTCGGTGGTTGGCACCATTGGGCTTGATACACCCTATGGTGGACCAAGCACAGGTGACTACATTTCAGGTTAGGGCCATATGACACAGACACATGACGAGCTAGAACTTGCAGGGAGCCGATCGATTAATAGATCGTACCATGTGACCCCGTAATGGGTCACCTCATGATATGGGGCATAGGGATCATTTCGTGATTGATACTTGACATGGGTTAGAACACTAGTACAGTTGGTGCAGCGAATCTTGAATATGCGATGCTAGACTTGACTTATCTTGTTATCTTAATTAGCATATCAGTTCTGTTATCATCCTTATGTTTAATTCCAGTTTTCGCATGTCATGTTACCTTTACTAGTTTTTATACTGAAAGTCACTAGGGCTTACCAGTCTTATGACTGACCCTTTTTCTTTCTCCTCTTTTTCTTTTGTTTTCCCCTCCAGGTTCTCAGGGAGGAAACACTAGCTCTTTGCTTGGATTTAGCTTGCTTTCTACCAGCTCATGTACGGTTTGGTCTTGATCTATGCTATGGCTGCTTCTGCTATTTATGGGGAATAATTTACTTTTGTTATCTTAAGTTTATGCTTCTTTATTTGGAACTTGATGTAATGGAATAATTTGTACCTTGGATATATAGGGTTTTGACTCTTTTCTTGAAAGTAATTAAAATTTGGTTTTTAATTTCTACTGCTGCTTTATTTATGTTCTGCCTTGTGATATCTCTGTGTATGTTTACCTAGATAATACTCCACCAAAACTAGTGCATTCCCTTTGTGAGTGACCCTAGCGGAGGTGGGGTGTTACACTTTGTGTGCACTTTCCGAAGGCATACTTGCCTGTCTTCGTCCATGGCTACTAGAAATTACTCTCTCACTTCAATATGCTTCGTTCGTGAGCTAAATGCCAAATTCTCTGCCAAATGTATAGCACTTTGGCTATCACATCAAACATCGATAATCTCATGTTCGAAACCCAAGTCACACAATAGTCACTTCAAATAGAGTGCCTCCTTTGCTGCTTCCACAACGGCTATCAACTCCACCTCCATAGTGGATAAAGCAACTATGGTTTGCTATTTCGATCTCCAACTAATGGCCGTACCATCAAGTGTGAAGACATACTCGGAAGTTGATTTCCTCCAATCCCTATCACCGGCGTAGTTTGAGTCACAATAACCAACTAACTTGCAACTCAATCCATCACTACCACGAAAAACTAGACCATGAGATGCTGTGCCTTTCAAGTATCTCAATATAACCTTCACGGCTTCCCAATGCGATTTCCCCGGATTAGCCATATACTGACTAACCACCACGACGACATTTGCAATACCGGGTCTTGTACACAACATGGCATACATCGGACTTCCAACCGCACTAGCATATGGCACCTTTGCAATATAAGCCTTGTCTTTCTCCTCGATAGGTGATCCCTTACTCAAAAGCTTTATATGCAAAGGTAAAGGTGTATTTAACGCCTTTGCATTCTACATGCTGAACTGGCAGAGCACCTTCTTAATGTACTCCTTTAGGGTCAATCTCAACTCAAAACGCTTTCGATCTCTTTCAATTTCCATGCCCAAGATTTTCCTTGCTTCTCCAAGATCTTTCATTTCGAACTCCGCCTTTAATTTTTCTTTCAACTTGTTGATTTCTGCCTTGTCCTTAGAAGCAATGAGCATATCGTCCATATACAAGAGTAAATACACCCAATAATCATTTCCTAACCTCTTAAAGTAAACGCAAGCATCCTTGATGCTTCGATGGAAGCCACTTTCAAGCATGAAATGATCAAATCTCTTGTATTGTCTAGGTGATTGCTTCAAACCATATAGTGATTTATTCAACTTGCAAACTAGTTCTGACTTACCTTCTACAACAAACCCTTCCGGTTGCTCCATGTAGATGTCTTCATCCAAGTCTCCATGCAAGAAGGCAGTTTTCACATCTAATTGCTCCAACTCCAAGTCGTAAATATCAACTAATGCCAGTAATATCCGGGTAGAAGTATGCCTCACAACCGGAGGGAAGATCTCATCATACTCCTTTCCTTTCCTCTGTGCAAACCCCTTAGACACTAGTCAAGCTTTATTTCTTCCAACGTCCTTCACCTTATATATCCATTTTCACCCAGTAGCACGGTTTCCTTGAGGAAGTGGTACCAACTCCCAATTCTGGTTCTTCATCAACGATTACATCTCTTCCTCCATGGCGCAAATCCACTTCGAGCTATCACTCGAATCCATGCGTCATCAAGTTCCATCGGCTCATCTTGGACTACATGAAGAGCATAGTCCAAATTCTCACAAAAGCTAAGATAGTTCCAATCACCATATCTTTCGGGTGGCCTTATAGCACGACGACCAACCCGAGTAGCAATGCCGTCACGCAGTCTTTCTTCAGCTCCACCTTGAGCTGAATCTTCTCTAGGCTCATGCACATCACCAACACTACTAGAGGAATCTTGTGGACTATGTGATGCAACATCAACCGCATTCACCTCGCAAGCACCTCTAACAACTCTACTCTCTCTAGGCCTGAAAGTGGGAATAACTTCCTTCTCCTTTGATTCACCATGAACCAAATCCGGAACATCCGATGAGCCTTCGTTCTCCTTGAACACAACCGACTCATCAAAAGTAACATGATGAGAAATCATAGCCTTCTTCGTTTCCGGATTTCAAATCCGATAAGCTTTGACACCATCCATATAACCGAGAAAAATCCCTTTGAAAGCTCTAGGTGAGAGCTTATCATTCCCCGGATCATGCACATAAACAGGACTGCCAAATACACGAAGATAACTCAAGTCAATGCTCTTCGCCTTCCACGCTTCCTTTGGAATTTTGTTAACAATAGCCGAGCACGGAATTCGATTAATAATATGCACCGCGGTTGAAAAAGCTTCGGCCCAAAATCCCTTAGACAAACCCGATGTCAATCTCAAGCATCGAGCTTTCTCTAGTAGAGTTCGATTCATTCTCTCCGCCACTCCATTAGATTGCAGATCTCCCGGTGTAGTAAAATGCCTCCAAATACCATGATGCTTGCAAAAATTCAGAAATTCTCCGAAAACATATTCGCCGCCATTAACGGACCTAAGATCCTTCAAAGTCTTTCCACTCTCATTCTCAAAAAGAGCCTTCCATTCTTTGAATCTTGAAAATGCCTCCGACTTGGCCTTCATTACATACACCCAAACTTTCCGAGAAAAATCATCAATGAAAGAAATATAATATCTTGCTCCTCCCAAAGAAGCTACAGGCGCTGGTCCCCAAACATCCGTGTGCACATACTCAAGAATCCCTCTTGAATCATGTTTTCCTTCACCGAATGATACTCTAGTTTGCTTCCCCATGACACTTTCCTCGCAAAACTCCAACTTGCTGAAACTCTCACCATTAATCATCTCCTTTCGACGAAGAACATCTAAACTCTTCTCTGAGACATGACCCAATCTCAAATGCCATAGCTGTGTAGCATCTAAGCCACGAGAACTATCAACACTGACACAAGTTTCGCCTTCCACGATCACTCCTTGAAGCAAATAGAAACCATGATTTTTAGCACCCTTCATAACCACAAGTGCACCCTTCGAAACCCTCAAGCTATCACTCTCAATGGTGATCTTACAACCTAAAGAATCCAACTGTCCCAAAGAGATAAGTGACTCCCGTAGTCTCGGAACATAGCGCACATTAGTGAGAGTACGAACCACTCCGTCAAACATCCGAATTTGCACGAATCCAATGCACTTCGACTTGAAAACTGCACCATTTCCCATAATAATTGATTTTCCTTCCTATTCAACATAAGAAGATAAACAATTCCTATTAGGCATCATGTGATACGAAGCCCCTGAATCAAGCACCCAATCGCTACCCGAAACGTCTGATGCTACTGCTGACAAAACATCTACGTCTTGCTCACTAACATCTCTCTCCACCGCAACTGATGAAGATGCTACTTCCTTCTTCCCCTTGTCTAGAAAATCATTCTTCCAGTGACCAGGTTTCTTGCATATAAAGCACTTGCCATTTCTTTCCTTTGACTTTCCTCTTCCACCGGGCTTCTTAGATTTAGAACGCCCCCGGTTTCCTTTCTTCTCTGACTTTTATTTCTCCGCTAATAGACCTTGACCATTACCAGCACCATTACTACCATCACTCATCTCCTTCATTTGATCTCGCAATTCCTCACTAAGAAGATCCATCTTGACATCATTTAGAGTCAATCTATCCCGACCATAGATCAAACTATTTGAGAACCCAGTATAGCGCTCAGGCAATGAACATAACAATATCATCGCCTTCTGCTCATCCTCAATCTTCAAATCTACGGCCTTCATCTTCATTAGCAAATCATCAAACACATTTAAGTGCGCCTTTAGCGAAGTTCCTTCCTTCGTCTTGTAGGTAAAGAAAGTCCACAACAAGTTTAGTCGATTTGTGAGTGACTTCTTCATATACAACTCCTCCTACTAGTTCCAAATTCCTTTAGCAGTCATCTCACCACTAATTTCGGAAATAACATTCACTCCCATGGCAAGTTGAAGTGTAGTGAATGCCCACTCTTTCATTTCTTCTCTCTCCACATCTGAGATGTCATGTGGCAATAAATGTGTATCAAACACTATCTGATGTACCTGATTCCGCCTAAGAATCGCTTTCATCTTCCATTGCCACTTTTCGAAATCATTATCGTCATTCCACTTGTCGATAACCAATTGTGAACCAGCAGCTGCATAGGACCTACGTACATAAGGAGCTACACCACTTGGACCAACTGTAGACGGATTATTTGAACCTGATTCTGGCATTTCTACAACTATCTACCAACACCAATGCTCTAATACCAAATGTTGTGGAAAAATTTGATTCAAGACCGCTCAAATCAAAAATCCCCAACGCCGCAGAAAACAAGATCGTGGTAATAGTGCAAAAACAACCAATCGAACAATCTAAATCTAATCTAAGCCAATCACAATCACCAAACATTGGAAATAATAGAGCAATAACGAGAAACTAAATTACACAGGGATCTATAGTGGTTCCACTGATGTCTTGTCAGTGTACGTCCACTTTGAGAGAAACCTATATTAATATCAATAGAAGAGTACAAGAGATTGATTACAATGATCAAATTTAATAGAAAATTTTGATTTTGTGGAGAAAGGAATTGAAGAAGATTAGGATCGCCTAAACCCTAATTAGAGTAAACCTTTATCTAATCTCTTGATTTTGTTGTACCTCCTCCTTTTGGATCCAATGTAGCTTATATAGACATAGGGAAGTATATGAAAATTCCCAAAATTTCCTCTAGATCCGAAATATCCTCCTGATCCTAAATATTCTCCAGATCCTAAATATCCTCCAGATCTGAAAATATCCTCCAGATCCTAAATATTCGAAATACCCCGAAATATCCTCCTCAATCTAATACATAATATCGCATACTTCAACACATGCAACCAGAAAAGTAGAGAAATGCAGATCAGATTGCTATATATTTACATTTTGAAGAATTGTAGATGAAGAACTCACATCTAGTTGCTGTTGGACAAGAAAATGATTGATAAAAAGGCCAAGCACATCTCAAATTAAAGGAGGCTTGCAAGAGAAAAGGAGAAAAGGCCTAGAACTTGTTCCAAATGACAAAAGGCCTAAAACTTACATGAAATAGCTAGGCCCAATTGTAATTAGGGTTAGGGTTTGGTTATCTCCTATAAATACTCTTGTAATATCATTGTAGCCACCATCCCATTTTTTCTATCTTCTTCTCCATTAACAAATTTCTTCTTTTTCTTCTCTGCATTTTTATATTTCTTAGCAACTAGTGTCATCTACACAATTAGATTTGGTAAAGTACTAGTTGTATTTTATATTTATTTTCATTAGTGATTAGTCGTTTGATTAGTTTCAACGATAATCCTAATTTTATTTTTGTTGTTATTTCTATTCTTCACTTTTATTTTCTGCATTTTTATTCTTGTTTTGCAATTTACTTTCATTTGTGATTAATCGTTTGATTAGTTTCAACGATAATCCTAATTGTTGCAATTTCAATTGTTCTATTTTCAACCAAATCTCAAAAGTCGTCTAACTCGCCCACGAAATTCTATAAATAATAATTTTTAAATTGCCTCCCTGTGATTCGACCTACATACTACATGATCTGTGCACTTTCAGAATTTTATTTCAAAATCTCCGGTTTTCTAGTCCATAGGAAAGCGTCGATCAAGTTTTTGGCGCTGTTGCCGGGGAGGTAACGATTAAATTTTATTATTTATTTAATTTCTGATTCATGTTAGTTTTTATCTTTTATTTTTCCTTTTTTTTTTGTTGTGTATAGGTATAAAAAAATTCTTGGGTGGTTGATGTGGTATTATAAGTTGATACCGTAATCTTCTAAATCAAGAGGGAAAAAAAGAATCTTGCCAATTTTTGTTTAATTTGTTTCCCCTTCTCTCATCTATTTCTTCCCTTTCTTTGTACAATTTTCTTTCCGCTTTTCAATTTATTTATTTCCTCTTTTCAATTAATTTTTTTGTTCTTTTACATTTTTTTCTCTTTTCTACTTTTACAATTAAAAAAAAATCAATTCCTTTCTTCGTTTACAATTTCTTGCCTTTTCTGTTCATTGCTTCCCTTTCTACTCTTTACATATTTCTTCTCACACCATAAAAAAACCAAAATAAAATAATTCCCAACTACCCACATTCATAATCACAATCCCATTCTACCACATTCACCACTTCCAACCTGGTACTGCAATTCATACACAAAGAGCTTTGCCAACCAATACATCACCCCAGCCATCATCGTCATACTGCTACTTTTCACAAACCCCAAATCACTAGTTCAGTCACGCCTTAACCGCTCCACTACATACGCAGTTCCACAACAAAACTGTATATCCCCTCCACCAACTCATCAACCTACCACAAACTCACGCACAGACCATCCCCTTCAAACAGCTGATCCGACTTCAAAGCCCCTTCAATTCAAGACCGAAACCCTTTCCTCCGACTGCAACAGCTTCAAACCCCAATTTCACACAGCTCCACAATAGCTTGTCAATAAGTTTCTGAAACTATAACCTACCACGAATTTCACAACCAAAATCCAATTAGCAGTAACTGTCCAAACAAGATTCAAACCCCAAATTGCATCAACCCTTTGAACATCATAACCGAACCCTAGAAACCCCCAAAAAAAATTGCGTGAATTGTTCCTGAACGACATTTGTGAGGTTTGTTGATTGTTTCCTTGGTTCATGGCTTTTGAGCAAATTGAACAAACACGTGATTTGTTTTAGCTGAAGAGGGTGCGTGTTTTTTTTTAAGGTTGACCGTGTCTTGGGAAATAGGAGAGAGGGTTAGTGAGGGAAAGACAAGGAGATCAAGAAAAAAATGGGAATCTTGCTTTGTTTTTGACTTTGTTTGAAAAAAAAGGCGTGATGTTTAAGTGGTTTTACTGGGAATAGATAATACTAGGTAGGTATGGTTTAATTGGAAATACCAGGGCATGATGTTTAAGAGCATGTTAGCATTCCTTGTTTTGTTTACTCTTTCTTTATGTTGACTTGTTAGTTTAACTTTTTTATTTTTTTATTTTGAGTTGCTGTTTCATTGTTATTTTTTTTAGTCTAGTCATTTAGTTAGATTTTTCCCCTTTAGACTTAGTTTTTAATTTTATTTAATTGTTTCCTTTGTCTATTTCATTCTTAAAAAAGGAGTTCAAGTCAAAAGCCAAATGTGAAATGAGAGCTCAAGCAGTAGAACAAGAATTTCAGGGATCGAGTGATTGCAAAGAGTAGAGCTCAAATCCTTAGCGTTATTTTATTCTCTGGACGGACTGCCATACCCCACATTAATATTTTCTGAACTCTACAGGTGCTTTGTTGCAAAGAAAAATATAGAAATTGCTTGTGAAAATCTTCTGCAGGGGCAGCGGCTCGCTTGTACAATATTTTAATTTTCTGCAATTTATTATCCTGTATGTTCTGTGATTGTAGTTTCTGAATCTGTTTGGCGAGAAACGGATTTTCATAATTAATCACTCTCGTCAATTTTCAATTTTAACGCTTGATTTGATTTACAAAATAATATAATTGAAAAGTGGTGCTTTGTGAAGTTGATTGTCTCGGATAATTGGATCGCGGATATATAGTAGTTCAATTTATTGAAATTCTAGCAAAAGAGGTTGCATATTACCCGTAAAACATTGGTTGTATCCCTTAGTATTTATACTATACATGAACGACCATAAGATCCTCTTCCCCCTTCTAATTGAGTCAGTTAATTAATAGAGCACAACTCATTCTTTTATACTATTTTGAACTAAGAATAATTTCTGTCTTCCCTTGATTTCATTCACATGTCTGATTCAAAAAAATCATTGAGAGAATTGTGGGATAATAATCGGAGTAGACGTCATCTTGAAGAGTATGACTATGAATTACAACTCATGAAGCAAACTTTCTCAAAATTTCGTGAGTCCAATGTCTACAATTTTCAATTTTTTCCAAATGACCAACTTTTTCAAAATCATGGACATGATCGAAATTTCGATTTCAACTCAAATTTCAATAATTTCGATTGTGGGCCACATCCACATCAAAATGGCTTTGAATCCCAATATAGTTTTGATCCACATCATTATAGGGTTAAAAACCAAAATTTTCAAAATTATAGCCCATATCAACATCTTGAAAATAACCAAAATTGCAATTTTTCCTCAAATTTTAACAGTTTTGGTTACGAACATAATTTTTATGATCAAAATGATTTCCAATATCATTGTCATTTTTCTGAAAATTCAACTAACCACCACATTGGAAATAATTTTGATTGTGAAATTGATGTGGACTATAATTTTGAGAATCAAGAATTCCAAAATGAGAGCTTTGAAGTCAACAATTCTGAAGAATACCATCTTAACATTCTTAAAGAGAGGGTAGAAAAGCAAGATTGACAGCTTGATGAAAAAGATAGAAAGATGGATGAACTTCTTTGTTTAATGACATCTTTGAAAGAACAACGAGAGCAACAAAATCAAATTAAAACAAGCGATGAATCAGAAAATAATCCACTCTTTATTGATAGTGAAAATTTTCAAATAACAATTTTGGAAATTGAGAATAACGATCTAAATGAAGTTGTTCAAAATTCAACAAATGATTTGGACTTCAATTCTTTTTAGGAAAATGATTTAAGCTCAGAGTTTGATCTTCCTCGTTCAGGCTGTGAGAAACTTGAAATTCTAGAAATCGAACAGAATATAAATGTTGAATTTTTCAGAAACTCAAAAGTGGAAAAAGATTTTAATGAATGTGAATTTTTTGGATTGTATGACGATGAGTTTCCAAATGAGGACAAAATAGAGTTAAGCCACCAATCCAAATTTGAAAATTTTGATTTTGAGGTGTCAAACGAGCTTGATATTGTCAGTGTCGAAATATGTTGTCCGGTAATGAAACTGAGAAATGTGATCACATAGTTTTTAACAACACTCAGAATTCAAATTTCACTGAATTTATATACGATCACAAATTTTTGAAAAATTACACTGATAAATTTGTTGAGCACATGAATTATTTTTGGAATGCTGGCCGGGTTGAAAAACTTCATGTTAGGATGACCCTGGACATTTATCTACTGGACTATAAATCTAGGTATAAAAATGAGATGGTTTTCAAAAATCTTTGCTTAGTAGAAAACATGCCTAGACTTAATGGGAATGGGATTCATCATGCTAGAACCAAGTATGGGGGAAACGGGTGGTGGCATTCTTTGCATCGCATGCATCGCAAACACACATATCATTATACATATGATCCATTCTTACATATAGTTAGGATGCATTTCATTCTACAAATCATTTTGCATCTAATCCATCTATGGGTTTTATCATTCAAATTTTGGGAAACGTACTACAGTGTGGACACTGTTTTGTCCAAGTGTGGGGGGAGTCTGCATTTCTTTTATTTTTGTTTTTTCTTTATTTATTTTTCTTTTCATTTTCAGCCATTTATATAGGACCATCATGCATTTTAGATTGTAGTAACATGCCATTTTTTTGAAACATGACTCATTTTAGATTGATACAACAAAATGAGTTAAGGATTGTTAATCAGTTGGTAGCATTTTATCTCTCGGCTTAGATCGTATAAGAAATATCTGATGGATAATAGTGTAACTAGTACATAGGGAGATTCTTAGGTGATGGTCATGAAGTTTATTCTAAATTGTAGTCTTTGTTTAAATAAGTGGAGGACTTAAAATACTTATATTGGCTCTTCGAATCTTTAAACTAAGTTGTGTTAAGTTGAATTCGCGTAACACTCTTTTATGCTTATATTTTCAATAATAATAATAGTAATCCAAGGGTATCCAACATTGCTTGTATATCTAGCGTTGGTGTGCAAACCCGCCAAGCTCTATCCGACATGTTATTGACAAAGTCAGCGTTGGAATATCTTGGTCTCATTTTATTAGATTGGACACCTAAGGATTACCGACATGTTGTTGACAAAGTCAGCGTCGGTCTTCACAATCCGCCAAGCTCTGTCCCAACTCTCCGTTAGTCCGCAAGGTAGTGTATGGGTGGTATACCTTGGTCTTTTAAGTTAGGTGTATGTAATTAATCGTAAATTTCAATTTTTATAGAGATAGAGAATAAGCGATGATGCCCAAACACTTCGTGACCTTATTGATTTGAATAGCCATACACAAGGAAATAATAATACCACACTGTGCCAACCAAACTAAGAATCTATTTCATGGCTGCACTATGTTATCGACCGAACCAACTGGCCAAACTAGAGTTTAACATTGAAAACTTGAATTATATTGAAAATTTGTGACAAGTTGAGGTATACAAAGTACAATTAACTGATTAGAAATTGTTAACTTAATTTGTTGTACCACTTTCCTGAAACAAATCATGTTTTCATTTTTCGTTTTTAATTGCATAAGTCCTCTGCATTTATGTAGTTAAATTAGAGTCATATCATACTGCATTTGGATTTTGTGGGTAATATCCGCTGAAAACCTTCACGAGACACCACTCGTCCTACTAGGGACACCTAGAGGTTTAATGGATTGTTGCATACGCTCAATGCAATCGTGTTTCCTATGAAAGTGTGACCTATCTAGTTAGTTTTTTTTTGTTTTACTCGAGGACGAGTAAAAGATAAGTGTGGGGGTATTTGATTAATATAGAAATGTGTTTATTTTATGCTCATATATCTTATCTTTTGTATATAAATAAATATTACTTGGGTATTGTTTTGGTCACTTTTACATATATTCCAACCCAGCCCGCATGCAACTAGAAAAGTAGAGTAATGGAGATCAGATTGCTATATATTTACATTTTGAAGAATTGTAGATGAAGATCTCACATCTAGTTGTTGTTGGACAAGAAAATGATTGATAAAAAGGCCAAGCACATCTCAAATTAAAGGAGGCTTGCAAGAGAAAAGGAGAAAAGGCCTAGAACTTGTTCCAAATGACAAAAGGTCTAAAGCTTACTTGAAATAGCTAGGCCCATTTGTAATTAGGGTTAGGGTTTGGTTATCTCCTATAAATACCTTTGTAATATCATTGTAGCCACCATCCCATTTTTTCTATCTTCTTCTCCATTAACAAAGTTCTTCTTTTACTTCTCTGCATTTTTATATTTCTTAGCAACTAGTGCCATCTACACAATTAGATTTGGTAGAGTACTAGTTGTATTTTATATTTATTTTCATTAGTGATTAAGTGTTTGATTAGTTTCAACGATAATCCTAATTTTATTTCTGTTGTTATTTCTATTCTACACTTTTATTTTCAGCATTTTTATTCTTGTTTTGCAATTTACTTTCATTAGTGATTAATCGTTTGATTAGTTTCAACGATAATCCTAATTATTGCAATTTCAGTTGTTCTGTTTTCAACCAAATCTCAAAAATCGTCTAACTCGCCCACGAAATTCTATAAATAATAATTTTTAAATTGCCTCCATGTGATTCGACCTGCATACTACACAATCTGTGCGCTTGCAGAATTTTATTTTAAAATCTGCGCTTTTCTAGTCTATAGGAAAGCGTCGATCAAATACTGTAACACCCCACCTCCGCCAGGGTGACTCTTGCAAGCACTCTGACTTTGGAGGGGCGTTTGAATCAGGTAAACATGCATAATGATATATCAAGGCAGAACAAGAACATATGTATATGCGTAAACAGAGTAGATAATATAGATAAAACAGCGGAAGATTTTAAACCATTTCAAAACAAGTCTGTTACATCATAATGTCAACTTTCCAAACAAACAAGTCCAGATAAAACAACATCAACTGAAATACTGAAATACGTAAGTACTAATCCCCAAAAGAAGTGATAGCCATAGCTAGCTTCATGTCAAACCGTACATGAGCTAAATCCCACAAGCAAGCGGTCAGAAATCCTGCTAAGCTCCAATATTCCCTCCCTGAGAACCTGGGGGGGGGGGGAGGGTGGGGGAGGGGGGGAAACGGAAGAAAAGAGGCGAAAGAAAACAGGTCAGTCAAAAAGACTGAGTAAGCCCTACTACAATCAATGTAAACTGATAAAGTTAACTGGCATGAGCAGCAGGGATGAACATAAGGATAACAACATACTAACATGATGATTAACTAACAAGGTAGATAAAGGTGTCATCGCATAATCAGGATTAAGGTTTTGCACCACAGGTGTACTAGCAAACTAACATGACTGGAATAAACAAGTATTGATCCCTTGGCCCAAGCTTTGGCCCAATAACATGAAATGACCCTAATACAAGGTCCAACCAAACGGTCTAGTCGATCGGCTCCCTAAGCCTAACTCGTCACGTGTTGGTGTCAATACGGCCCAAACATAATTGTAGTCGAACTGTGCCGGGTCCACCCTTCGGGTGTATCAAGCCCTAGGGTGCCAACCCCTGGACACCATAAACATGAGTGCACAGTCTCGATCTACTGGTACCCATGGGTGACTTCTCCAAATACGAACTACGTGCACGACCATAGTCCGTCCGGAACTACATCGGCGTACCACACGGCCGTCGTTTATTTGGTCGCTTACCTCCAGCCCAGTAATCGTGCCCCCTCCCTAGCCTAGCCCCTAGGGCCTTAATGATATGATTTTGGGGTTACTGCGGAGTGGGCCCCCATTGCTAGTATTTTCTAGTGGGTTAAGTACGGTTTAACCCTCTTGATAATCATGGATTAACTTGGTTAAGTGTAACGATAGGTTCACGACTTAACCCCGATTAATCTACCAAGCCCAAGTTGGTTAAGTATTAAGTGGACCATGACTTAACCCTAATCACGAGGCATTAATTAATTTAATGCGCCTTAACCTCTCACATTAGACCTTGTTGTGGTTACTAGTTAAGCCGGGCGGGTCCGGGTAGCTTTACACCACAACTTGGTCTAACCTCGGGTTCAAGGTACAACATGACCAACTTCTCACATTGGGTCCTATTGTTTGTAGCAACTAGTTAAGCCGGTCGGTTCCGGGTAGGTTTACGCTACAAACTCAACCCAACCTCGAGTTGGCCACACTTATCTTTTCTAAGTGTCATGTCCATCATGTTTCCAAAACATGTTACAAGTTTTCAAGCAATTGGGTAGACCTAACTTAATAGGTAAATTCCCAATGGGTAGACCTAACTTAATAGGTAAATTCCCAAGGTTATGTTTTTATGTCTTTTACTTTTACCCAACCCCAAACGCAATCCCATCGCTTACATATCGCAATAGCGCATAAAGGATAGAAAGAGGGAACTTGGCATAATCATGACATAAAAGGTGTTGAAGCCACAAGTTCAACATGGTGGCATATGAAATGTACATATGTTCATATACTTGCATATTACATTTTTAGGCCCCAAAAAGCATGCATGAAACCAAACTTGGCATATTGGTGATACATGGTGCTAAATGACATGTAGAAATGGCCATAAGTTCGCATTTAGCCTCACATGCAAGTTATCATAAGAGATATGATAACTTACATGTTGCCAAAATGCAACTTTTGGCATAAAGCTTGAAGCTTTATGTTCATAAACCCAAGACAAGCTTGCATAACATGATAGCATGAACAAAATGTTCAACCCAAACTTGCATAACATGACTTGGCATACTTGCATATAAACTTGCATATCACAACATGATAAACTTGCATATAAACTTGCATATAAACTTGCATATCACAACATGATAAACTTGCATATAAACTTGCATATCACAACATGATAAACTTGCATATAAACTTGCATATCACAACATGATAAACTTGCATATCATAGCATAGTAAACTTGCATATAAACTTGCATATCATACATTTAACTTTAGAGTTTAAGTATGAAAGTAGAATAGGGCTTACAATGCTTAGGAAATATGACAAAGCCCTTATGTAACCAAATTAAACCCAAAATGCAAGCTAAAATGATCAAAACCCTTCCTTTATGATGGAAATATAGAAACTTGACTTGAATGCAAGCTAATGATGCTCATACAAGTTTAAAAACACTTGTATGCATGAAAAATCACTTAGAAATTGATTTAGGAATTTTATGAAGAGAGTGGAGGCTATGAGAGGATTGATTTTGCCATAGTTTAGTTGCTAGAATGAATAATGATGATTTAGGGTAGGTTAGGGTCTTATTTATAGATTAGGCAAGTGTTTTAGGCCATAGGATTAAACCCTAGTTCCAATCTCAGCCCTCAAAACCGAATCTGGCCCCCAAGCTCAACACAATCTCAAACTGGTGCACCAGGCTAAACAGCCCGGCTGGACCAAGTCGACAGCCAAGTCGACAGGGCTGTCGACTTGGGTCCAACCAAGTCGACTCCCAAGTCGACATACCTGTCGACTTGGGTGTTCTGGCGGGAATTTTCCCGCCTGGCCCAATTGCCCCTAATTTTTAATTTCAAACTTGAATTTGAAATCTGTTTTTACTTAGAAATTTTCTGAAAACTTCGTTGGGCCTTAATCGGGTCATACGGACTCCGATTTTCGAAAACTCGGACTCTATTTCGCGTATTTTTCCTAGACGAACGCAATGGCATAGCCCGTTTCCCTTGATTCAGATTTTAGAATTAATTTCTGCCTCGATTTATGCTATAACAGGTTATTGAAAATACGGGTTGTTACATTCTTCCCTCCTTAAAGGATTTCGTCCCCGAAATCTTCAAGTTAGGAAGAACGTATCCTACCATCCAACATCCATCTACTCAAAACATCATCCACGAGCAATCATTGTCCTTACAAGATTCTAAATGTTGTATGAGCATATGCAAAGGTGTGTGTATATGTACTTATCTAATGCAAATATCATCAATGCAAATTATTTTAGTGAAATGAATCCATATGTATGCAATTCCTAACATAATGTATAACATCTATATGTGTGCACATAACATACATCCATATGCAACATCCATGTGATAACACAGAAATTTTCATCCATGAATAAGCGTAAACACTCATGCATATGCAATATGAGGAGTGTGTGAGCCGATCTAGTGCCTAACGTGTATAATGCATCCACGAGTAACCACTTGCAAACACTTGCAACCACTTGCTACCATCAAGCATAACATGTTTCAAACACATGTTTCATCCAAAGGGTTTCTACCTAAGGTTCTCATGACAAGATTAACACGATAAACTAGATAAACATGGATAGCAAAGAGAAAGATATGCTAACAAAGAAAAGAGATTGAGAGTGTACCCTCAAAAAGGAATGGGTAAAGCCCATGCATCTTCTCCTTGGTTTCCCAAGTTGCGTCTTCTTCGGCTTCACCCCCATTGAACCTTCACCAACTTGACCTCTCGATTCCTTAGCTTCTTGGTCTCTGTCCCCAAGATACGAGTCGGAGCTCTCCTCAAGGTAGCCTCTTTCTCCACTTCTACATCTTCTAGAACACTTGGCTCAACAACCTCTGCTGATTCATGTAAACACTTCCGGAGATGCGAGACATGAAAAACATCGTGTACTCCGGCAAGCTTCTTGGGCAACTTCACCCTATAAGCCATCTGCCTGATCCTCTCTATAATAGGGAATGGTCCAATAAACCTTGGTGCCAACTTCCCAACGGCTCCAAATCGGACCACATTCCGCAAAGGAGAAACCTTCACGAAAGCCATATCCCCAACATCAAACTCCAAATCCGTTCTTTGCTTATCAGCATAGGATTTCTGTCGGTCTTGGGCCGCTTTCATCCGTCTCCGAATCAACTCGACCTTCTCGGATGTATCTTTGATCATATCAGGCCCAAGTATAAGCTTATCTGTAGTCTCCCACCAACATGTAGGCGACTTGCACGGCCTCCCATATAAAGCTTCAAATGGTGCCATCCCTATGCTTTCCTGATAACTGTTATTATATGCAAACTCAACAAGAGGAAGATGGTCTTCCCAAGTACCACCAAAATCCAGAATACAAAGCCTCAACAGATCCTCGAGTACCTTATTCACCCTTTTGGTCTGACCGTCTGTCTGTGGGTGATAAGCAGTACTTAGATTCAACCTCGTGCCCATAGCTTCTTGCAAGCTATTCCAGAATTGACTTGTAAAGATTGGGTCACGGTCACTGACTATACTAGAAGGGACTCCATGAAGTCTCACAATCTCACGAAGATATACAGACGCTAGCCAAGATGCGGTCCTCTTGCTCTTCACCGGAATGAAATGAGCACTCTTCGTAAGTCTATCCACAATAACCCAAATGCTCGTATTCCCTTTCCTTGACCTTGGTAGCCCATCGATAAAATCCATGGAAATACTCTCCCACTTCCAAAGTGGAACGTCTAGAGGATGCAATAGCCCACCGGCTTCTTCGACTCGGCCTTAACTTGCTGGCAAATGATACATCTAGAGACAAACTCTACCACATCCTTCTTCATCCCAGGCCAAAAGATAATTCGCTTCATATCTTTATACATCTTATCTCCGCCTGGATGTATAGTCAACTTAGAGCGATGCGATTCCTCAAGAACTTTTCTTACTAAATCTTCTACCATTGGAACACATAACCTTCCGTCTCTCCTCAGCCAACCCTTGTCATCAATAGAATATCGAGCGAGATGACTAGACGTCTCTCCTCGAATCAGCTTATCCATAATCTCAACTATCTGAGGGTCTTCTCTCTGCGAAGCCCAAACTTGATCAAGAAGGGTAGGTCTGAGTTCCAGAGATGCTAAAGAACCGGTCATCGACTCAACCGCCAAAGAGAAATCAAAGGTTGCCACATACTCTAAATTCTTCATCTCAATGAATAGAGGACTTAGGGTCAACCTTCTTCTACTCAATGCATCAGCTACCACATTCCCCTTGCCAGGGGTGTAAGCTATCTCAAAATCATAGGATGCCAAGAATTCCATCCATCTTTGTTGCCTCAGATTCAGATCCTTCTGAGAAAAGAGATACTTCAATGACTTGTGATCGGCATATAGCTCAAATCTTTCTCCCAGAAGATAATGGCGCCAAGCCTTGAGTGCATATACTATTGCCACCAACTCTAAGTCATGAGTGGGATAATTCTTCTCATGCACTTTGAGTTGTCTACCGCCAAAGCATATCACCCTTCTTTCTTGCATAAGAACAACTCCTAACCCCGTGCCACATGCATCAGTGTATACTGTAAATAACTTCCCTCCATTGGGCAAAGCTAGAACAGGTGCTGATGTGAGGGCTCTCTTGAGCTTCTGAAAAGCAAGCTCGCATTCTATGCTCCAAGCAAAAACTAAATTCTTCTTCGTCAATTTAGTGAGAGGAGCGGAAATCTTCGCGAAGTCCTTGATGAACTTCCGGTAAAAACCCGCAAGACCTAGAAAACTTCTCACTTCGGTTGCATTCCTTGGAGTCTTCCAATCCTGAACTGCAACTACCTTAGCAGGATCTACCGCTAAGCCTTGCTTAGATACTATATGCCCAAGGAATCTAACTTCCCTTCTCCAAAAGTGACACTTGGAGAACTTGGCCTTCAACTGATGCGCTCTAAGCGTATCCATCACCTCCACGAGATGCCTTGCGTGCTCTTCCTCATCCTTAGAGAAGATCAGAATATCATCCACGAAGACCACGACAAACTTGTTCAAAAACTCCCTGAACACCCTACTCATCAAGTCCACGAAATATGCGGGTGCATTAGTCAAGCCGAACGACATGACAAGCCATTCGAAGAATCCATCTGGAGTCCTGAACGCAGTCTTGTCTATACTATCCTCAGCTACCCTGAGCTGATGGAATCCCGTAGCAAGATCAAGCTGAGAGAAAACAGAAGCACCGACAAGCTGGTCAAAGAGATCATCAATCCTCGGTAACGGGTGTCTGTTCTTCTTAGTCAGCTTATTCAACTCTCGATAATCAACACAGAGTCGGAGAGAACCATCTACCTTGGTAGCAAATACCACAGGCGCTCCCCATTCAGATATACTTCGTCTAATGAAGTTCTTCTCAAGCAACTCTTTCACTTGCTTGCTTAGCTCCCGCCTTTCACGCGGAGCCATGTGCCGAACAGGCAAAGAAACAGGCTTTGCATTATCCACCAGATAAATGCGGAAATCA
Organism: Allium sativum; assembly: GCA_030737875.1. Lineage (NCBI taxonomy): Eukaryota > Viridiplantae > Streptophyta > Magnoliopsida > Asparagales > Amaryllidaceae > Allium > Allium sativum. Next base: position 103,148,130 of record CM060912.1, read on the forward strand.
ATCTCTCGCTTAGGGGGCAACCTTCTAACTTCATCGAAAACATCCGGATACTCTCGAACCACTCTTACAGACTGAAGAGTTTCCATTGACGAGTCGAGTGATTCAAGATAGCACAACATGACGGGACCTCTCGGATCACAAGAAATCTCTAGGGTGTTTCCGAGGCGAGTCACGAGCCTCACAACCCTATGCTCACAATCAAGAATGGCTCCATATCTGGACAGCCAATCCATGCCCAATATCAATCCGTATCCCCTGAAACCAAGAACATAAGCACAACACAAGAACTCTACACTCAGTATAGAGATCCTCAAATCCCCACATATCATAGACAAATGGGCGGAACCCCCAATAGGATTTGAGACACAGACGGGATCATCTACCAAGCTAGTACTAAGGTGCAAACTATCAACAAGATCAGATGAGATAAAGCTATGCGATGTACCAGAATCAAACAAGGTACGAACTGGAAAATCAGAAATATATACAAGACTCTCAACAGAAATACTACCTCGATCGGGAACTGGAGCGGTATTGAGAGCATGAACTTGCCCTCCTGAAGGTCCAGCACGCTGAGTCTGACCCTGGCCTTGCCCTTGCTTCTTCGGGCAAACCCTACTGAAATGTCCAGTCTTACCGCAGAAAAAGCATTCACCATTCTTCCTTTTCCTCTTCTTACAATCCTTAATAAGATGCCCAACTGAACCGCAATAATGGCACTTCTCCTTGTTGTTCTTGCCCTTGTTGTTGTTCCCCTTGTTGCCTTGACTCTTGCTCTTGTTCTGATTGCCTTGACTGCTTTGACCACTTGGATTTCCCTGATTTCCTTTCCCTTGGGAATCAGTCTTCTTGGCTTGAGTATCATTCATCTTGACCTCTTTCTTGACATCTCCCTGAAGTAACGCCATATCAACCAAACTCTCAAACGTGGCCCCATGGGGAATATGTGACATAGCCAATCCCTGCAACGGCCCATTCAATCCTCTAGCAAAACGAAGAGCCTTCTTCTGAGGAGTATTCACCATATCCAAGCCAAAACGAGCTAACTGATTGAACTTATTCACATACTCTTTGACAGACATATCTCCTTGTCTCAAAGTTATGAACCTCTCCATTTGCAGATTCTCCTTAGTAGAAGATAGAAACTTAAGCACGAACCTTGCCCTGAAATCGGCCCAAGTCTCAACAGGCCTAGTACCATTGGTGACTTCCCACCAATAAGCGGCTTCATTCTTCATAAGCCACACCGCCAACAAGATCTTCCTCTGATCGTCTATCCCAAAGATAGCAAATAAATCCTCGGTCTCTTTCAACCAATTTCTGGCCTCTACAAAGGTCTCAGTGCCTTGAAAGTTCTTGCCACCCATTGCTTTGAAATCTTTGCAAGTCTTTGCGAAGTCAGCTTGAGGATGCTGAGGGGGAGGAGGAAGAGGAACCTCAGCGACAGGAGAAGGAGGAACATTAGCGACAGGAGGAGGAATATTAACTACTGGAGGAGGAGGAGGAACATCTGCGGGGCCGGCTTCGGTCGCCCTAGCCTCCAAAAGTCTCCTATACCAAACAGGTACGTGCACTCCCTCCGGGATAGCAAAGTTATCGGCCATACTGAAAACGAAGAAAAAGACAGATTCAGAATGGAGAAAACGAAGGAATTTTGCTAATGGCTTTTTGGGGAATAGCCTTTAAAATAAACTAGACTTTTCTTTGGAAAATACTTTATACTTAGTTTTGAAAATAGTTTTCCAAAAGTTTTCTAAAAACCTTTTTGTTCCTTCTCATAAACCATATGCTCTGATACCAAATGTAACACCCCACCTCCACCAGGGTGACTCTTGCAAGCACTCTGACTTTGGAGGGGCGTTTGAATAAGGTAAACATGCATAATGATATATCAAGGCAGAACAAGAACATATGTATATGCGTAAACAGAGTAGATAACATAGATAAAACAGCGGAAGATTTTAAACCATTTCAAAACAAGTCTGTTACATCATAATGTCAACTTTCCAAACAAACAAGTCTAGATAAAACAACATCAACTGAAATACTGAAATACGTAAGTACTAATCCCCAAAAGAAGTGATAGCTATAGCTAGCTTCATGTCAAACCGTACATGAGCTAAATCCCACAAGCAAGCGGTCAGAAATCCTGCTAAGCTCCAATATTCCCTCCCTGAGAACCGGGGGGGGGGGGGAACGGAAGAAAAGAGGCGAAAGAAAACAGGTCAGTCAAAAAGACTGAGTAAGCCCTACTACAATCAATGTAAACTGATAAAGTTAACTGGAATGAGCAGCAGGGATGAACATTAGGATAACAACATACTAACATGATGATTAACTAACAAGGTAGATAAAGGTGTCATCGCATAATCAGGATTAAGGTTTTGCACCACAGGTGTACTAGCAAACTAACATGACTGGAATAAACAAGTATTGATCCCTTGGCCCAAGCTTTGGCCCAATAACATGAAATGACCCTAATACAAGGTCCAACCAAACGGTCTAGTCGATCGGCTCCCTAAGCCTAACTCGTCACGTGTCGGTGTCAATACGGCCCAAACATAATTGTAGTCGAACTGTGCCGGGTCCACCCTTCGGGTGTATCAAGCCCTAGGGTGCCAACCCCTGGACACCATAAACATGAGTGCACAGTCTCGATCTACTGGTACCCATGGGTGACTTCTCCAAATACGGACTACGTGCACGACCATAGTCCGTCCGGAACTACATCGGCGTACCACACGACCGTCGTTTATTTGGTCGCTTACCTCCAGCCCAGTAATCGTGCCCCCTCCCTAGCCTAGCCCCTAGGGCCTTAATGATACGATTTTGGGGTTACTGCGGAGTGGGCCCCCATTGCTAGTATTTTCTAGTGGGTTAAGTACGGTTTAACCCTCTTGATAATCATGGATTAACTTGGTTAAGTGTAACGATAGGTTCACGACTTAACCCCGATTAATCTACCAAGCCCAAGTTGGTTAAGTATTAAGTGGACCATGACTAACCCTAAGCACGAGGCATTAATTAATTTAATGCGCCTTAACCTCTCACATTAGACCTTGTTGTGGTTACTAGTTAAGCCGGGCGGGTCCGGGTAGCTTTACACCACAACTTGGTCTAACCTCGGGTTCAAGGTACAACATGACCAACTTCTCACATTGGGTCCTATTGTTTGTAGCAATTAGTTAAGCCGGTCGGTTCCGGGTAGGTTTACGCTACAAACTCAACCCAACCTCGAGTTGGCCACACTTATCTTTTCTAAGTGTCATGTCCATCATGTTTCCAAAACATGTTACAAGTTTCAAGCAATTGGGTAGACCTAACTTAATAGGTAAATTCCCAATGGGTAGACCTAACTTAATAGGTAAATTCCCAAGGTTATGTTTTTATGTCTTTTACTTTTACCCAACCCCAAACGCAATCCCATCGCTTACATATCGCAATAGCGCATAAAGGATAGAAAGAGGGAACTTGGCATAATCATGACATAAAAGGTGTTGAAGCCACAAGTTCAACATGGTGGCATATGAAATGTACATATGTTCATATACTTGCATATTACATTTTTAGGCCCCAAAAAGCATGCATGAAACCAAACTTGGCATATTGGTGATACATGGTGCTAAATGACATGTAGAAATGGCCATAAGTTCGCATTTAGCCTCACATGCAAGTTATCATAAGAGATATGATAACTTACATGTTGCCAAAATGCAACTTTTGGCATAAAGCTTGAAGCTTTATGTTCATAAACCCAAGACAAGCTTGCATAACATGATAGCATGAACAAAATGTTCAACCCCAAACTTGCTTAACATGACTTGGCATACTTGCATATAAACTTGCATATCACAACATGATAAACTTGCATATAAACTTGCATATCACATCATGATAAACTTGCATATAAACTTGCATATCACAACATGATAAACTTGCATATAAACTTGCATATCACAACATGATAAACTTGCATATCATAGCATAGTAAACTTGCATATCATACATTTAACTTTAGAGTTTAAGTATGAAAGTAGAATAGGGCTTACAATGCTTAGGAAATATGACAAAGCCCTTATGTAACCAAATTAAACCCAAAATGGAAGCTAAAATGATCAAAACCCTTCCTTTATGATGGAAATATAGAAACTTGACTTGAATGCAAGCTAATGATGCTCATACAAGTTTAAAAACACTTGTATGCATGAAAAATCACTTAGAAATTGATTTAGGAATTTTATGAAGAGAGTGGAGGCCATGAGAGGATTGATTTTGCCATAGTTTAGTTGCTAGAATGAATAATGATGATTTAGGGTAGGTTAGGGTCTTATTTATAGATTAGGCAAGTGTTTTAGGCCATAGGATTAAACCCTAGTTCCAATCTCAGCCCTCAAAACCGAATCTGGCCCCCAAGCTCAACACAATCTCAAACTGGTGCACCAGGCTAAACAGCCCGGCTGGACCAAGTCGACAGCCAAGTCGACAGGGCTGTCGACTTGGGTCCAACCAAGTCGACAGGCCTGTCGACTTGGGTGTTCTGGCGGGAATTTTCCCGCCTGGCCCAATTGCCCCAAATTTTCAATTTCAAACTTGAATTTGAAATCTGTTTTTACTTAGAAATTTTTTGAAAACTTCGTTGGGCCTTAATCCGGTCATACGGACTCCGATTTTCGAAAACTCGGACTCTATTTCGCGTATTTTTCCGAGACGAACGCAATGGCATAGCCCGTTTCCCTTGATTCAGATTTTAGAATTAATTTCTGCCACGATTTATGCTATAACAGGTTATTGAAAATATGGGTTGTTACAAATACCCTTAGAGATCATCCTCACTGTATTCAAAATGTATGAAGCTTCGTGGCAGTGAGTCATTTAACAATGATAGTAGTTAGTATTATAACTTTATAGCTTCAACATATTTCAAGAAACTATTAGTAGTCATTATAGTATTAACATTCCTTATGCACAATCTTTTCTACGAACAAGCACAGCTATGAATAGTCTCATGCAAGTACTAAGATTTTCACAAGAATCCACATATGCAGTAGCAAAAGGAAATAAGGAATGCAATTTACATCAGGGCCAATAAGTTAGGCAATACACATACTGAGGATTCCCCCTCATAATTGCAACCAATTAATCGAATTGACTCTGACTTTGGGCTATGAATTGGTTGTTTTCTACTTGCAATTTTTCTTAATAGAATTATTATAACGTCTTTAGAAAAATACATCTAAAATTTACCATCCTTAATTCAAAGACCGCCGTAAACAATAAGAAATATGTATGTAAGATTTACAGCTTACAGGAAAAATAATTAATTCATAAATTTATTTAATTTAATTTTTTGATAATGAACTTATATATTTAGCTCTAAATACAAGTGTTCTTTCGTGACAAGTTCTTATGCACGATCTTTTTTCAGATCACCATCACCACCATTTTATAAGTGCAACTAGTTATCAGTTATTAATTTTATGAGTGCTTTGTTCATTTTAAGAGTACTTTGCCTATTTTTTAATTTTATACTGGAATATTGTATTTAAGAAAAATGAAAAGCAATATCTCAACTGCTAGAATCAAATTAAAAAAATCAATTTTTACAAATAGACTAATATTTCAAGCCAAATGATAAAAAAAATAAAATCTTTTAAAAACCGAAGAAGATTCATGTGCTAACAGTAATGCTAAATAAACGACTGGATAAAAAATAATTCAACATTAAAAGATTAATCAGTCTTTTATATAAAAAAATCACACAATTACGTAGTTTCAATTTAAAGGTTGATTACATTATCTATCACAGACCGTCTAATTGAAAATACCAATCCCATTACACACCCAATCTGCTTCCCGTCAATAGATTTTAGTAGCACTTATCATAATCTAAAATCATTGACAATACCATAATAAAACAACCATTAAGCTCCAAAAAAATTATGTGCTGCGAAGAAAAAGAGAGAGAGAGGGACTAACAGAGAATTAAAATTTTACATCGACTTTGAAGGGAGCAGATCCGAATTGAGTTGTACAAAAATTTTCAAGTGCAGCTAAATTGAGAAGAGCAGAGAAAATAGAACACAAGAACGCGGTTAAATTGAGAAGAGAAGAGAGGAGAACTGTAACGACCCAGAAAATAGAACACGAGAACGCGGTTAAAATTTTTAAATTGGCTAAAATAATGGATTTTAAATATTTAAAATAATGGCGATGAAAACTGAGTTTGAATCGACAATTGAAAACGAATATAATTAATTATAATTATAAACAAGGCCTGAAATGGCACTGTAGTTTCGAAAATTGGATTCAAACTTTGTCGGACTGTACCGGGTGCAAAACAATCCGGATTTTAGTGAAACCAAAAACATTAGGATCTAATTGATGATATCTTTCCAACAAATCTGACGAATCGAAATTTGATAGCGGGAATCAAAAGATATGTCCAGTTGAAAATTCTGAATAGTCGCTATGGAATTCAGGCCCTTAAAAATGGACATTTTGCATACGACCTCGGATTTCGACGAAACCACTTTTGTTGGATCCGGGATGTCAAGTTATTGTTAGGTTTCAAATTTCATAATTTTTCGAATCAATATGTGAGCGTGGCAAAGGAAAACGCGTTTGTCCAGTTTTAGTTGATTTTAATCGATTGGAAATTGACCATTTTTCAAACGGTCTCGGAATTCGACGAAACTAGTTTTGTTAGGACCGTATCGTCAATACGAAGCTAGAAAATATTTTTCTGGAATTTTTCTAGTTAGTATGTGACCCCGGTAATTTGAAATGTACGTTTAAAATTCAATATAGTGATTTAAATGTAAATTCAACGGAAACTGATTGTAACGATCAAATCAGCTTGCGATACATATCCCATTGTGTTCGGAATGGGGGTAAAATGCTATGGACGACAGGCGGTAGGCCTCGTTTCGAGGTCGTATGTAAAAGTCAACTTTTTTTGCAAAATTAAATAATCAAATAATAAAAAAAAATTAATCCCCTCCCTTATCTTTCGTTCTGGCCCCCCCGTTCATTTCAATTTCAAACGAATAAAAAGAAAAAAAAACCCCAAGGACCGCTCTGCCCTAGGTGCCGCCGACGCCCAACTCCGCCCCCCTGGCATCGCTCAGCGCCACCTCCGACCTGTGCCCCTCTCTCCTCAATCTCTGTCGCCCCAGCTCGAGGAACGAGCCCTCCCTGAATTCGCGAGCACCCCGCCTCTGCCGCCCCCTCGAAGCCAGCTCCGCCCTGACGAGACCCACCGCCGAACCTGACATCGACCCCCCCTTCTTCGCATCAATGTAAGTTGTTTTGATTTTATTTTATTCTTATTTTTAATTCTAAAGATACTGATTTTATTTTGAAAAGAAAACTGAACTGATTTTATTCTAAACTTTAAAAAGAAAAATTGATTTTATTTTAGAACTTTAAAAAGGTTTAAAACTGAACTGATTTTATTTTAAACTTTAAAAAGAAAAATTGATTTTATTTTAGAACTTTGAAAAGGTTTAAAACTGAACTGATTTTATTTTAAACTTTGAAAAGAAAAACTGATTTTATTTTAAACTTTAAAAAGAAAAAGATTTGAACTTTAAATAGAAAAAGGTTTAAACTTTTAAAAAGAAGAAGATTTGAACTTGGACAGAAAAGATCATATTTTTAAAATGGAAAAGACGGAATTTTTATTAAGATGTAAGCTATGATTTTTATATATAGAACATCGAAGAAAAAATTCGATTTTTATATATTGAATAGCAAAGTCAAAATTCGATTTTTATATATTGAATAGCGAAGTCAAAATTCGATTTTTATATATTGAATAACATAGTAAAAATTCGATTTTTACATATGTAGAGAATACGGGCAACGAAAGCGACAAAAGGCGAGAAAGGCGTAGATTTCTCTAAGTGAAGTGTCGTGAAGTTGGATAGCTATTGGTGAGAATTTCTCACTCTTCAATTTCTTTTTCTAGCTATATATATATGTGTGTGGAAATAAAAGTGAATTGCTATATATAAATATATATCTATATATATATACGCCCCCTCGTCCACAAACCATGGACGATATTTATTGATTGAAATTGTTGTGAAAATTGATTGATAGCGAATGATTGTTTGGGATTGTTTGTGGTTGATATTGATTGATTGTGGTTGAAAAATACCCGTTTGTGGTTGAGAAATATTTGGTTGAAACCACATAGGATTAGTTTGTGGAAATGAAATAAATATATACATGCCTCCTGCGTGCGAACTAGATGCATGATCCCCATAGTCAAAAACCGCGAGGTTTTAAGGTAGAGCGAGGAGCCGTACTAGGGACGGTCCCGGTTTTAACTACCCTGCCGTTATGCTACCGAAATTTTGAATAATATTCGTATGTTTGAATTATTTTCATCTGCTTAAACTATATTTATTCATTGTATAGAAAACATTCATGTGTTGAATTGATATTCATCCGTTGATTAGAAATTCATGTGTTGAATGGTATTCATATTTTAAAATAAATTGTTTGATAATAAAAATCACATTTTTATCTATATACAGAAACTATAGAAAACATTCATGTGTTGAATTGATATTCATTCGTTGATTAGAAATTCATGTGTTGAATGGTATTCATATTTTGAAATAAATTGTTTGATAATAAAAATCACATTTTTATCTATATACAGAAACTATAGAAAACATTCATGTGTTGAATTGATATTCATTCGTTAATTAGAAATTCATGTGTTGAATGGTATTCATATTTTGAAATAAATTGTTTGATAATAAAAATCACATTTTTATCTATATATAGAAACTATAGAAAACATTCATGTGTTGAATTGATATTCATTCGTTGATTAGAAATTCATGTGTTGAATGGTATTCATATTTTGAAATAAATTGTTTGATAATAAAAATCACCTTTTATCGACTATATGAACTGTGTAAAATAATCTCGTTTTAAAAGAAATTGTTTTATGATAAAAATCCTATTTTTATCACCAACATGAACTATATAGAAAAATAGTGTTTTGAAATGAATTGTTTTACAATAAAAATCACATTTTTATTGTATGCATAAATCGTTGAAATGTGAAGTGTTAAAAATAGCCACTTGTTCAAAATAAACATATATGAGTTGAAATATTCATTAATTAGCTAATGAAATGATTTGCACCTATTTATGTAACATTAGAATGAATGGTGTTTTTAAACCAAATAGAAATCAAATATGAAGTTGAATAGAAAATGATAAATGATAAGAACTGTATATATATGTACATGCATATTCATTGAACAGGTTATAGCAAAGGGGCTAGAGAAGAGGAATAAAATTTTGTGCCCGACAAATAGGTACACATTTACTGTTTTGTTTGGGTGATGATTTTATGAGCCTGTTGGCTACCCGCTTGGCTTTTTCTTTTTCTTTTTGAGATTAGAAGGACCGGGAAAGCTATTTGCAATTTCCCGATGCTCCCGGTGCAGGGGAGGTTATGGCGAAATTTTCCAAAATTTTAAGGCGTTAGTGAAAAATTTGAAGTGAAAACGATATTGAAATCATTGAATGAACTATATTTATATAAATATATAAATATAAATAAAATTAAAACGAAACGTAGTCGTGCAGTTCGTGTTTTGAAACCGTGTTTTCAAACAACTAATACGGGAAATCCGACCATTGGATTTTCCCGAAATCTCAACCATCGGGTTCGCCTTGGAAATATCTTCCCAATGGCACCAACTTTGTAAAAATCCAACGGTTGGATTGTCTGGAATGTTTAATTCAAATCTGAAGAAAAACAGCGCCAGAAGCGATTATATTTATATATATATAAATATAATTATATATTTAATCGAATAACGACGCTGCAGTTCGTATTTTGAAATCGAAACTTCAAACGATTGTACCGGGAGATCCGACCGTCGGATTTTCCCGAAACTGGAACCGTTGGATTCGTTTTGAAAAGGTCTTTCTAATGATGTAAATTTTACGAAGATCCAATGGTTAGATTTTCAGATATGTGTAAATCAAATCTGAAGAAAAACAGCGCCACGGCCGCTTTATGGCCCGAAGCGTCGTTTTGAATAAATCAACTATTTTAAAATAAATAAAAATAGCGATAAATCGTTATAAAATATTGGAAACGTTATGGAATGGAAATAAACTGAATTTGCTTGATTTATGGGATATTTGATGGTTGAATGTGTTTGGTGTGAAAATTACATTAAAGAACAAAATTGGTGTTGTCGAATAATTTAACCATTGAAATAAATTGAATTGAAATTCTAAATATACGTGAATTATTTGAGAAGGCCGAGTTAATTCTCATTTCAAATAATTGACCGACGATTGAAAGTCGAAGATAAAGACGGTGGTCGAAGACCGGAGATCTTCACCTCGTTTGGATGGTAACCGAGGTCCTGATTGGAAGGCATCCCGAAATATGGATAATGAGTGGTGATCGTTCAGACGTACGTGGTGATCGATGGGTTTGCGAGGTATTTAGTGCCTCCGGTTTCGTTCAGACCCAGAACGGACTTGTAAATGGACTGTGTGTCCGACATTGGAATTTGTTCTGTGTGATTGATAGCCATCAGTTGCACGGTGTGAATTGCCTGTGTGGCATGCTAAGTTGCAGTGATCAGGGCTTCTGTTGAAAAGCAAAGTCTTGTGGTGATGATCAAAGCACCGCCTGTGTGGCGTAGCTTTGTGTATAACGTAAATTCGCGAGCCTCACACCCCGGTATGAACCTAAAACGGGAGGAAGAACCTCAGGGAGGACATGCGTTTCTTTCTAGCTAGGGTGGTGTCAGTGACCTACCAGCCCTGACATTTATATACTTTTCACCTATGTGGTTGTTGCTGTTGCGAGGCGCCTCGGTTTGATCGGACGATCCGGGTCCGATGGAGTCATTCGTTGGCTCGTTGACGCCCCAAAGGGCGGGGAAACGTATTGTTCAGGCATAATAATCCACATCGGTGGACCGGCCCTGACGATCCAAGGCTTGCCTGCGCGCTTGCCTGAGACACGGGCTAGAGCGTCTCGAATTCGGTAAGGACTATCTTTTGCCTTGGTTCATGATGGAAATCCAATTTCCAAATACGACATCGTGCGATTTTGATTGTATACCTATATATATGGCGACATAGTGGTATGGGGCATTAATGCCGTCTATGATTGATAGTTATGATTTGAAATTGTTTTCAAAACATATAAACACTAGCAATAATATCAAATGCCTTTGTTTTATTCGTATCAAGCATATTTTGGCCGTTATAAGGTAAAAACTCTATCCTCCGGTTTGCGTTGCATTGTGTGATGGGAACTGAGTCTTATAATGGCTTCATTTTTATAAAAAGCATAGCGATGTTTAAAAGAAAGATTTGTTTTTAAAGCACTGGAAATCCAATGGAGTAAACTCGTTCCACGAAAGTGGCGTGGTCCTGTGATTAGCCAATTATATATGTGTTGAGTGGATTTTTCATACCAGTCCCATGACTGACTCGTAGTTTGTTTCACTTTCAAACTTGGGTGCCCCTTTTTCTACACGGGCAGCCTTGTATTCAGGTTTAGCTGGTTCTTTTTCTGGATAGCTGGAGCTGAAGATGGATTTTATCACTTATTTCTTTTTATGCTGTTTAGCTCCTATTGTACATATTTTGTTTATTTCCGCTGTAGACATTTATGTATAGCTGAACTGTATTTGTACTAAGTAAGATTCTGTATACTGTGTAACTCTGATGATTACTTTTATCCAGTATATTCTATTGTTCATTATCTGGTGTATTTATTTAATTATGTTCTGCTATTATCTGTTTCTGTGTTATATTCCAAAGATAACCCTTGTTTCCGTGAGAACGGGATTTCAGGTCGTCTCAAGAACGCGGTAAAATTGAGAAGAGCAGAGAAATTTGGCAACTAAAATCGGGATTTGCAGATCATGTTATCAAATTTGGAAAAAGAGCCGATTCTGCATTGTTTTGACGATATTTTGGCCATATTTTGCCCTATTAAATAACAGTTCAACAATTAACGTCTGGATACTTTGCTATTTTGACCATATTTTGGCAATTAAAAATTGACATTCAATATTTTTTGGTGGTTATTGGTATTAATTAAAGAGTTCCCTCCCATTAAAATTAAACCTCTATTTTTGTGGTTATAATGTTAAGATATGTTGATGATTATTATTTGGCAATTAAAGATTAACGTTCAAAAATTCTATTGACACCTCTATTTTTGATTTCCCTACCCCATTGAAAAACAAAAAAAAACAAAAAAAAACAAATGTAGCCTTATATATTATTCAAGTTATCTAATTCACTTTTCCATGTTATTGAAAATTACAATTATACTAATATATTTTGAAAAGACAAATGATTGAAAACTAAAAAAATAAAATAGCAAATGTAGCCTTGTATATTATTCAAGTTATCTAATACACTTTTCCATGGTATTGAAAAATGCAATTATACTAATATATTTTGAAAAGACAAATGATTTCGATTAAGAAAATAATGTTTTTTCCCAAGAAATTGATGTTTTATTTTAAATACTCTTTTCAATTTTTATGTCTTTTTCTTAACGTTATTTGATTTTATGATTTTTAATGTAATATATATTTCAATTATTTTTAACTAAAATGAAATGTAACTTTTTTAGATTGCAAAACGAATAAAAATAAATAAATATGGGTTACTGTGTTATTGTTTCTGAATCTGTATTTAATTTATTTTCATTGTTAATGTACAATTATTTGTTTGTGAAAATATAAACTGAAGGGTAGCTTTGATAACTTTTGGGGTGTGAAGAGCAAAAAGTGGAATGAAATGTTTTCTATTTAAATAATGGGGTGTGAAAGGCAAAATATAGGGTGCAGATAGATTTGGCTATTTAACTTTTGTAGGTAGTGTTTTATTGAAAATATTTTGACTATATTTAACCTTTATAATATTTAGATATGTAAACATAGTAATTATAATAAATAATTGTATTATTGATATTTATTTGTTGTGGCAGTTTTTGTAGTTTATAACATGGCCAATCAAAAGAGACTACATGGATTGAGGCCACAATAAAGATCATGTGGATTGAGATTTGTACCGTTAGATTTGATTTAAAATAGGCTGTTAATTTTATAGTCGGGGAGGATGGTATGGATTGCCTCTCTACAATAAAATAGAGAAAACATATTTTAATCATTTCAAATATTGACATATTAGTGTGAAATTGTGAAACATTTTAGAAAAAATTGAAGTTAAAAATTTTGTAGTCAATTGTTTGAAAAAAATAATGTATGATAAGTTATTAACGAATGATTATTTAATATTAATTATTTACAATTTAATTATTATTTATCAATTCATTAACTGTTAATTATTTGATATTTCAAAAATAATTATTAATAATTAATAAAGAAATGATTAAAAAAAGCATTGCTAGCATATGTAAACGAAATCTTTAATTTATAAAAATTGCTAGAATATACTTTTATGACACATCATCACACAAATCAACATTGTTTTTTAATGAAAGGTTTGCTACACTATACTTTTTGACACATCATCAGACAACTCAACATTGTTTTTAACAAAATGTTGAAATGATATCATATAAATATAGGGGCTAATTGCAAAAAAACTTCTCCTCCCATATATATGTAGATAATACATTTTACCTACCTATTATTATTGGTAGATAACCATCTTTCAACAATTTTATAACATTGACAATATTTACCTGCCAATAAATTGTACCATTAAATATTGGTAGATAAAGGTTATCTTTACCAACCCATATATATTGGTAGGTAAAATATTGGTAAGTAAAGGTCAAATTTCTTGTTGTGTAAGGGGTCGAGCGCCATAAGGGGTCGAAGCATCTTGAAAGGCCACACATGACAAACAGGGTCGTTCGGACAGTAGTCGGGTCGCTCGAGCACTAGTAATCGACCATGTATGATTCAAGTTAAGGGGTCGGTCGCATGTATAAGGGTCGGTCGTGCACGATTCAGGGAAGATGGGTCGCGCAGCATTGGAGGATCGAGCGGAAGCTGGTCAAGTATGGATGGATTTGCATAGATCGTTGGTCGGTCGTTCATTTCTAGGGTCGGTCGAGCATAGTGGCTCACACATCTCCAGGGTTGGTCAAGACATCTAGTGATAGACTGGCTACAGCTGGTGACAGTTGGCTACAACTGGCAGTGGCATTTCCGTAATTACGAGTGCGAGCGACCAATAGCCTGCACATACAAAACTCAGCTCACCACTTCATTCCAACCTCTCCCATAAATAGGGGTTGAGCTCCATTTAATAAGGATCGATTTCGAACCCCCTGAAGGGCTGCCAAATGCTCCCTCCACTATTCCAAGCGATTCTAGCATCATCAAGCATCTCCAAGCAATGATCTATAGCTTAATCCACCATGGAACCCATCAAAATAGCCCAAGTGTCTTAGAGAGCGAAGATCTTCCTCCATATTCCTTGCACTTAGAGAGATCCAACCTTTTCTCCACTGATTTGCAAAGATCGAAGTAAAACTCTTGTGTAAAAGGAAAAATGAATGTACTTAAAGATGATTCTAGCCTTGTAACTCTTGAATTGCTAATGAAAATCCTTACCAAAGTGGACGTAGATATATTTTAGATCGAACCACTATAAAATCCTTGTGTTTTTACTTATTTTGTTGTGATTGTGGCTCCTCTTTTCCGTTTTTAACAATTAGGTAAAGCACTTTTCAAGTACCTTTGGTGTTAGGTAAATTTTGACTTAAACATTTGGCGCCTACCGCAGGGGCAATTCACACTTCCTTTCTCTAAGTCAATTGTTGATACGAAGTTTGGAGCTCGTTCCTCCTATAGATATTCAAAATCTAAAGTTCGAGATAATTAACAAACTCTCTTCAAAGATTAAAACCTTGTGTGCAATTATGGGTAGACAGAAGAAAGTTACTAGTAAGACCGTCGAAGAGACCAATAATCTCGCAAATAATACTACACCCTCTAACAACTTTGAAGTAGGTGAAACTTCTAGAGCTGGAGCGGCTGTAACAAGGAAAGAATTGGATGAGGTTGTTGCGAGACTAACAAGTTAGATAGATATCTCAACTAATGCTATATTGAAGAAGCTTGAAGCCATGTCGCAATTCAAGCTGTCACAATGAAAGTTGTTGTTAATGCCACCCATCCTCAACCTGCTCAAACTGCTCATACAGAGAATGCAGGTTCTTCTTCTTCAAGCCCGAGTCGGGGAAAATCCATGGAAGAGGTTGCAGATCCTAACAATCCTCATCGTGAAGAGGCAAAACCTCCTACACGCAACCATTCCGAGAAAGCAACCACTCGACAAGTGCATGGCTCCACCAAAGGGGCACCTACCTAAAAGGGAGGCAAAGGGCCCCGAAATCCAAACTGTGACTATTTTCTTATGCAAACATCTGGTAAGGAGGATAACGTCCGCCCGTGGACCAGCACAATGAAGAGGAACACATATAAGAAACGGTTCGCAAGATCATGGAGAAAAGCTTGAAAAAAGAAGATGATGAGAAAGAGTGGGGGTTCGCTCCTACCAAGACCCTACTCACTGAGAGGATCAAAATGGCTCTATATCCGAAGAAGTTCAAGCCTCCAACGGTACATGCTTTCAACGGAACCAGCGACCCCAACGTCTACCTATTCAAATATGACAAGCGTATGGATGAGGCACGCGCCACAGATAGGCTGAAATGTCTTTACTTCCCTACCTATCTTGAATGGGTGGCTTCCCTTTGGTTCACGAAATTACCACCAAAATCTGTGGATGATTTTGCTACTTTAGCCAAGCTATTTAGAGAATAGTTCAGGCTCCAAGCTACTAAGGTACGGGATGCCATGGAGTTAAGCGAGCTAGAGAAAAGGCTAGGAGAATCAATCAAGGCCTTTCTCACTTGATTTAATGCCACTGCGGCCGAGGTCGGAAATCACGAGCCTCGTTTGGTATTAATGTATTTAAAAGAAGCCATATGCAAAAAGACCAAATTTTGGCGATGGACCAAGAAAAAGAAGCCGACCACGCTCGATCAGCTATTCGATAAAGCTGAGGAATATATGAGTGTCGAAGAAGATCCAGCTTATGATCTAGATGTTCCTGAAAGTAGTGCACAGCCTAAAAAGAGAGATAATAATGTGCAAGGCGGCCAAAAGAATCTTGGTGGCCAAAAAAGGGGGAAACGATGGAAAGGATAATAGGGCTAACAAGAAATTCCGCTTCTTTAAGAATTCATAGTTAACTCCTTTGAATAACACCATGGAAAACATCTTCATGGCGACTAAGGATACCAAGGAATATCCAATGCCAAAGTAAATAAAGGTCAATGATGCTGCAATAAAATCAGGTAGGTTCTGTCGGTTTCAAAACCAACTGGGCCATAATACGAATGAATGCAGACATCTAAAGAACCTGATTGAGGAGCTAGTGAGGAAAAATAGACTCCAGCAATTTATGAAGAACCCGCAAAATATTTAAGCCATCCAAGGGCGAGGAACATCTACAGGACATCCTAGTCTGGGAGAGAATACTCCAGTTGTTGTTATTCCAGGACCAATCATCAACACGATTTCAGGCGGACCCCACCCACCCAGAAGAAGCGGGGGGACATCATAAAGTATATTGATGAGATGAAGAACCTTCCGAGAGAAGAAAAACTCATGGTCATGAACAATACCTTTCCCGAAAAAATGTTCAAAGACTTCATGGGACGATGTCGTGTTCAAAGACAGAGATTCAGACGGATTGAGAACACCAACAGTTGATCCTATGGTTGTTACCATCGGTTTGGGTCCAGCTATAGTCAGGAGAGTCTTGGTAGATAGCGGGGCATCTGTCAATGTTCTTTTCATTAATGCATTCAATAAAATGAATCTTTCTATGGATGATGTGAAACCTGGCAGAACAAGATCCATGAGTTCACGGGGCAACCCACTCAGACAATCAGCGCCATCGATCTGCTTGTAGAGCTCAGAGAAGGAGAGAAGAAAGTTGCCATGAAGGAAACCTTTGTTATAGTCGATGAGCTTTCGGTTTATAATGCTTTCCTCGGGAGACCATCCCTTACCACATTCAGGATAATAATGTCTCTATGGTGCTTGACCATGAAATTCCCCATAGAGAATGGAATCGGTGTGATTAAAGGTGAACAGAAGACGACAAGGGAGTGCTACATGGCAGAGTTGGTTGAAGCTAAGAAAAAGGAGACGAAAAAGAATGTGGAGGCTCTGCTCTGCATTCATGACTCCCCCTTATAGCAACTAGGGCAGGCCCTTACACTGGCAAGCATAGCGGAGCTCGGAAGGAAATAGACCCAAGAAAAGCCAGTGTAGGGGAGAGCACAACAGCCCCGGCTGAAGCCACAATCCTAATTCTAGTACATGACAAAGATCCTGACAAAGTATTGAAAATAGGTTCTAAGCTAGGCCTGAAGTTACAAAAAGGATTAACTATGTTTTTGAAAGTGAATTTGGATGTTTTTGCTTGGGCACACTCTGATATATGTGGAATTTCATCTGATGTAATTGTACACAAATTGAATATTAATCCATGTATGACTCTAATAAAACAAAAAAGACGAATTTAAGGACCCGAAAGGTCTATGGCATTAAAAGAAGAAGTAGATAGGTTGCTCGAAAATGACTTTATATGAGAATCCACATATCTTGATTGGGTCTCCAATCCGGTCCTTGTAAAAAAGTCCAACGACAAATGGAGGGTATGCATTGATTATTCAGACCTCAATAAATCATGCCCTAAGGATAGCTTTCCTCTGCCGAGAATTGATCAGCTTGTTGATGCAACAGCAGGGAATGAACTCTTATCCTTCATAGGCGCTTACTCCGGATATAATGAAATAATGATGTACAAGACGGATGAAGAAAACATGAGTTTCATAATAGATAGGGGTTTATATTGCTATAAAGTTATATCATTCAGACTAAAAAACGCAGGAGCAACAAACCAATGCCTTATAAATTCCATGTTCGAATCAAAAATTGGGAAAACATTGGAAGTCTATATGGACGACATGCTGGTAAAATCAAAGAAAGCTGATGATCATTTAGAGAATTCGGCAGAAATGTTCCACATCCTTAGGAAGTATAGGATGAAGCTAAATCCGCTTAAATGCTCGTTCAAAGTTGCATTAGGAAAATTTCTCGGATTCATAGTCAATGCCAGAGGCATTGTAGCAATTCCTTCTCAAGTCATAGCTTTGCGAGAAATGCGTGCTCTTAGGATGAAGAAAGAGCTTCAGAGCCTAAATGGGAAAGTGGATCCACTAAACCGATTTATCTTAAAGGCTACAGATTGGTGCATTCCACTCTTTGATGCTTTGAAGAAAGGAAAGAAAGATTTCCAGTGGACTCTTGAATTCCAACCAGCCTTCGAAGAGTTGATCAAGCACATGGAATCACCACCGGTGCTATCAAAGCCAACAGACGGAGAAGAATTATTCCTGTACCTGGCAGTCTCGTCCCATGCCTTAAGTTGCGCTAGTTCAAGAAGAAGCAAAGGTTTAATGGTCAGTTTACTATATCAGCAAGAGGCTTGCTGGGGAAGAACTGAATTATCCCAAGTTTGAAAAGCTTGCGTACTGTCTGTTTATTGCCTCAAAAAAGCTAAGGCCATATTTCCAAGCCCATTCTATCAAGGTTCTCACCGACCAACCGCTAAGGCAATTCCGCCCAGAGACTTCGGAAAGATTGTTGAAGTGGAACATAGAGCTCAGTCAATATGACATCACCTGTCATCCTCGAAGAGAGATTAATGGGCAGGCTTTAGCAGATTTTATCGTCGAATTCATGGATGGGGGAAGAAACAGAGGAGCCAGTAGATGCAGTGGGTAGACAGAAGTTACTCATTGATGGATCCAGGAATGATTATCGTTCGGGGGCTGGAATAGTCCTGGAAACTCCCGATGGTCACTCCCTATGCTACGCCCTAAGATTAGAATTCTCGTTAACCAATAATGAAGCGAAGTATGAGGCATTGATCACAGGGCTGAAACTGGCAAAAGAATTGAGTCTGAAAACCTTGCCAATTCTTAGTGATTCGCAACTGGTGGTATGTCAGGTTCATAAAGAATTCCAGAATAAAGTCGGAAACCTTCCTTCTTATCTCTCTAAAGCTTCGGAACTTCTCGGCGATCTCGACTACTACAAAATATCTTATATCCCAAGAGAGGATAATACAAAGGCAGATTCTTTTGCTAAATCTGTCAGTTCCGCAGATGCGTAGTTACTCAGTTTGATACCTGTCGAAGTCCTTTCAACTCCTATCATTGAAGAAGCGGACGTCGATTGGATTATGGAGACTATTGAAGAGCCTGTATCCTAGATGACCCCAATCAAGGAATACATCCTACGCTTCCAGAGGAACCAAAAAACAGAGGAAAATTTTGCACAAAGCCCCACTATACCTTATCCATGATGGAAGGTTGTATAGTTGAGGCTTCTCTACGCCTTTCTTGCGATGTGTAACCAAAGAGGAGTCCAGAGCAATCTTGGCAGAATTACATGAAGGAGAATGCAAAGGTCACACAAATGGTCAAACACTAGCTAAGAAATTTCTACAATACGATTATTTTTGGCCTGATGTGAACCTGGATGCAATGACCTATGCTAAGAAGTGTGATAGATGCCAGACATTTGCAAAGATTCCAAGAGCACCACCCACAGAACTGACTCAAATGGTCAGCCCATGGCCATTTGTTGTCCAGGGCATAGATTTAATCGGAGCATTACCTACAGCTAAGTCAAGTATGAAGTATGCAATAATGGCCGTTGACTATTTCACTAAGTGGGCTAAAGCTGAGCCATGGCTACTATTATTTCAAAAAAGGTGATCGACTTTGTCCTGAAGAATATTATCTGTAGATTCGGGATACCGCAGAAAATAATCACTGATAGTGGAACTCAGTTTGAAAGCAGTGAATTATTAGATTTCTGTGCTAAATACAACCTCAAGAAGAGTTTTGCAGTCGCCGCTCATCCGCAAGCCAACGGGCAAGTCGAAGCAATCAATAAGATTTCAAAGTAAACCATCAAGAAGCGCCTCGAAAAAGCTAAAGGTGGTTGGGTTGATGAGTTTCCTATTGCACTATGGGCGTATCGCACAACTCATAAAATTGGCACTGGGCACACTCCATTCTCACTTGCGTTTGGATCTGAGGCTATGATTCTGGTTGAGCTAGAAGTTCCCACTCAAGAAGAGAATGAGAATGAGAAGCTGCAACCCGAAGCACTTGATTTGCTTGAAGAAAAGAGAAAAGAAGAAGAACTCAGAATTACTGCTCACCACAGAAGCATAGCCAGACATTTTAATTCTAGAGTCAAACGGAGAACCTTTGAAATTGGGGACCTTGTTCTGAAGAAAATCATGATAGGAAATGTAGTATTTGGACCCAAATGGGAATGACCGTATATGATAAGCCAAAAATTCTTAGATGGCACCTTCGAACTAAAGACAACAGATGGCATCCAACTTCCTAGAGCTTGGAATAACATACACCTCTATCATTATTTCACCTGATATTTCTTTCACATATCTTGAAAAGTTGTAAACGCCATGCATTGTAAATACCATGCAAACGTTGTAACGAGCTTTGTACATATTGATGAAATAAATTACATTGCTTGGCTAAATCGTAAATTTGCAAATTCTTGTTTATAAGTTGCTAAAATTCGATTTTGATTGCAGGTCCCCTAAAAGAATGTTGATGCATCCATAACCTAATAAATCCTGGTGACTGTTACAGCACATCCCGATTGGGAAAGCTCAAGCGCCCATTGCTTAAGACATCATTCGCAACAATTACGAAGGTGTGGAGTACAACCTTGCAAATAAGGGACACCAGGAGCTGAACGGTCAAATGATGCGACGTTTAGGCTGCAAACAAAGTTCTAAGTTTCACCGTAGGGACACCTTCTTGATTACAAGGTCCAGGACCCTAGTTCCACATATCATGATAAAACCCGATAAATGAACTAGTGTCCGCCCCGTGAAACGATGCAACCCTAAACCAAAGATCTCCCTGAGTGGCACGCAGCTGATCGTCAGTGCCATTAATACATAGCCTGATTACGACAAACACTGGGCTTCTAAAGACCTCTTCGGGGGCATCCGATCAGATGTCGAGTCTTCCAAATTCAGTTACTGACGGACTCTAAAGACCGCTTCGGGGGCGTCCGACCATAAGCCGGGTCGTTCAAATTCGATTAGTGGCGGATTCTAAAGACCTGTTCGGTGACATCAGACCATAAGCCAAGTCCTCCAAATTCGGTTTGTGGCGGATTCTAAAGACCTCTTCGGGGGCATCCGATTATAAGCTGCGTCTTCCAAATTCGGTTAGTGACAGAACTCAAAAGACCTCTTCGAAGGAACGAAAACCAAGACCTCCCCAGGGGCATATATTCAAATCTAATCTCTGAAGGATCTGGACTGCCTGGTTAGCGAGAAACACGATTGAATATACTAAAAATATAAGAACTCTCAAGCAGGGGCACAAAAACCTAAATTCCTCTTCATTTAAGGTTTGGGTTTGATCAACTAAGTTTAAAATCCATGGATAATGAGCAAACTATGAAATCCCGAATGTAATGGCAAAAGCAATAGACATAGCCAGTACGACAGGAATTTCTGGTGTTTTATTCATAACCAAGAGATTCCAAATATAGTCGATTGCTTCAAGCCTATAAAAATCTGTGATGAACTTGGTATGGGGGCATCACCACCGCATTAAGATAAATCAATAACGCTCATTTAAGCATACCATAAGCTTGTCACAACTTTATATCGAACAAAATGGCTTGGCGCCAACAATGAATACTCCGATTAACAAAGTTGAATCCCTTGAAATGGCTTATGCGAACTTGAGGACTTCAATACAGTGGTAAACAGAAAAAATGGTTATTCATAGAAAAGAAGT
The DNA here is from genome assembly GCA_030737875.1 of Allium sativum. Taxonomy (NCBI): domain Eukaryota; kingdom Viridiplantae; phylum Streptophyta; class Magnoliopsida; order Asparagales; family Amaryllidaceae; genus Allium; species Allium sativum. Next base: position 103,170,073 of record CM060912.1, read on the forward strand.
CTCAAATGCTGCCCTGCCCCAATCAAAATCAAGAAAAATCAGTAAAATTGGTCAAGTAGATCCAGTTAATAATGATCCATGGCTACAATAAAATTAACCATTATTTACAAAAAATTTACCACGAGGTCATTGTAATACCAGGCATTGCAATAACAAATGAATTATGATATAGAAAACTTGTGTTGGTATGAAAAGAAACAGGCGTGGAATGCAAAACAAGAAAGCATGACAAAGCTAAGGTAAAAATATTAAGTACAACAAGCAGAACATGGTTTCATTGCAATGAATCACAAGTCAAGTACAAAAGTCTTAGACATAAATGTGTGATATACACGTAAACGTGTATATTTTATCCGCATATTTATCTTATTTTATCTTTTAAATAATTGATATTGTGCATTTATTGTTGTTTTTATAGATTATTTTTGATGAATGGATTAACGCACTTAATTGTTGAAAAGCTTGAAGAATTTGTGCGAGAAGAGTGTTGAATTTTAAAGCTGGATTAAAGCTTGAAGACCTGAAGAAAAGTTGCTATTCAATCGCCTTCTGTTGCATATTTCAAAGACAAGATTCAATGCTTTTCCATAACGATCACTTGGAGTTGTTATTCATTCTCAAGTCAATTGGAGTTGAAGCCCGCAACCTATTTTCCATGACATCTGCATGCATTCACATTGTTCTAGTTGCTAATTGGGCTAAGTTATTTGTCCCATATCATGTAATTTGCAAGGCTTCTCATTCATGCGTTGCACGCATTCACACTGAGCTACTTGATTAATGTGTTATTTTGAAAAAGGGGTTTTTGTCCCACATTGTGGAATTTGCCAAGTAGCCTTGGCCAATACAACTATAAATACCTTGTATCTTATTCATGTAAAAACACACTTAGTTATATTCTGTAATCCTTTGCTTGGAATAAAACTCTTCTTTCTCTCTTCTATTTAGTTTTTATTTGCATTTTATTTGTGTTCATGTATGTTATTTTCTTTTAGCTATGTCTAGCTAATCCTCTTTGATTAGGGGCTGTGACGCTAATAGATATGATTCAATATGAATCACATAGCCAAAAGATTAGAACTTCATGTATGTAGATCTAGATTTGAACTAAGGGTTAGATCTGAACCTTCATACCCTGTGTCGTTTAAGAGCTGTGCTCCTTCACAGGTTATATTCAAGTTCGTTCTAACACTTATCAGATTTAGATTTAATATTTATGGTTTTAGAAATAAAATAGTGAATCTGTCCTGATAACCTATGGTTGTTTAAGAGCTGAGCTCCTGCATAGGCTATACTTGTTGTTATTTACATATTTGTTTCTAGAAACCTAATTATAGTTGATTCATGTTTGTGACAGAAACATGAATTAGATCTGTATTTATTCGATTGGCTATTGATGAATATTAATCTAATCTATGTCATTATTCCTATTTGCTTTCTCTTATTGTTAAAACTCTCTTTTTGTTTATTTTCTGTGTTTGCAACCAATCAAAATTATGAATAACTTGATTGGATTTATTAATTAAAATATTTTTGGTCCCAGAGTTCGACACCCTCTACAACAATCCTTGTTGTTTAGGAAAGCCTAACGGATTTTACAGTTGTTTACAATTGTTTAATTTGTTCGCAAACAAATTTTGGCGCCTTTGCCAGGGATCAAAATTATTTTTATTTTTAAATCCTTCGAGTTATTTTTTTTCCATTTTTTTCTTCTTTTTCCATAAAAAAAACTCACAAAAATATTTTATTTTCTAATTTGTGTTAGTTTTATTTTTATTTTATTCTTTTTGTTGTCTTTTATATATAGCAGAAAATTCTTGATTGGTTTTATTTGGTGTTGGTCAATGATACCGTAATCTTCCAATTAAGAGAAAAAACGAAAAAAAAGTTGCCAATTTTTGTTTTAAATTTCTTTCCTCTTTTACATATTTTTCTATCGTAAAAAAAATGCCATATTTGTTTTGATTTCTTTCCTATTTCTTTTCACTTTTCTTCCTTCTATTTACAATATATATATATATATATATATATATATATATAACCTTTTTGTAATTTTATATCCCCAATCTCCGATCTCTCTTATAATTCTTCCTTTTTTATTCATTTCCTTTTACACTTGATTTCACCAATTCAAATTGTCACAATTGTGTTCGATTTCTTGCCATCTATTTTATCAAATTTCTTTCCCATTATTTTTCTTAGATTTCCTTTTTTTTTAAAAAAATTCTTTCCAAACTCTCATATTTCATTCTCTTACAATAAAAAAAACAAAAAACAAAATCTTGCCCTTTTTTATGCAATTTTTGTTCTTTTTGTTTCCCTTTTTTCTCATTTACTTCTTTCCGATTTTTCTTCTACACAATCTCTTCTCTCTCTTCTATTTTGACAACAATAAAAAAATAATTGCATTTTTTTTTATTTATTTCTTTCCACTTTTATTTGCATCTTGCTTCCTCGTTTCAACATTTCCATATAAAAAATGTCAACTTTTCTAATAATTCCTTTCTTTTAATTCTTTTCTTTTTCTTTCAAATTTCTTTCCACCTTTCCACACCTCTACTTTTACAACAATTCTAATTAAAAAAATAAACTTGCAAATTTAGTTTGATCTCTTTCCTTTTCTACTTTCTTTTCTATTCATTACCATTCTTTCTTCATTTATTTCCTTCCCTTTCTTTCATTAATTTCGTTCCAACTTTTTCCAATTTCTTTCCCCTCTTTTCTTTCCAAATTTCTCTACTATCTCTTTCTATTTTTCAGCAATTCTCTAAAAAAGAAAAAAAATTGCTTTTATTACAATTCCTTCCCTTTCTTTTCTTTAATTTCTTTCCAAACTTCTCTAATTTCCAATATTCCTTGTATAAATACATTCCTTTTCCCAAAATAAAAATAAAAAAATCCTTTTTCAATTCTTTCCAATTTTCTTTCTTCTGTCTACATATACCCATCCTCTTCAACCTCTTCATCACAAACAATAGTCACCACAACCACTTCTCAAACCAATACCCCATCCTCTTCCTTTGTTTTTTTTCTTCTCATAGTTTATAGTTCTCCTTGTTCCCTTTAAAAAAAAAAATCCTTTTCTCTTCTTTGAATTTTGTAAGTTGGTTCTAGCTTTCTTTTCCCAAATCCTTTTTTTTAAAAAGTTGTTTTCTTTGTTTGTTATATATTTTCTTTTGTTTCTTAAAAAAAAGGAAGAAAGAGATTTCATCTCTTTGTTTAATTTTTTTTTATTAGCCTTAGTTTTCTTTTGTTTTTGTTTTAGTGCCATTTTAGTTTTCCTTCCAAAAAAAAAGTCAAAAAAGAGAAAGAGAGAACTCAAACAAAGGCCAAAGCAGAACGAATTCAAGGCTCAAGCAAACAAATCACAGAATCGAAGTCAAGCAATGAAATCAATTCAAAGGTCAACGAGAAGTGAAGAGTTCAGCCAAGTGATTTGCAAACAGATTTGATTGGAGCGGTTGCACACCAAGTGGGGTGTGAACGCGCTAGCGCTACTCAACTGCACTGGACGGACTGTCGATCGAGGTGAGATTTTTCTAAACTCTACAGGGACTGCTGCTGCAAAAAAAAAAAAGACATTGCTTGTAAAAATCTTCTACAGGGGCAGCGGCTTGCTTTTACAATCTTTTAATTTCTGCAATTCTTATTTCTGCATCTGTGTTCATTCTGTTAAGGGCAATACCCCAATTCACAAAAGGTGAAGGATTTCATCACCCTTTCCTTAGCCCACAAACTGCATTCATCATAGAATCTGACTAATAATAACGCTTAGACATTGGACCTAAGGCAGTCACGGGCTCATATAGGGCTTAATTGTATTGTGATAGTTGATTTATTTGGAACGAATTATTTCTTGGTGTCTAGACTACGGCAGAGAAATAATCATTTATAAATATTACGGTGATTCGTAAATATTATATCGGTTGTTACTCTGAAGGTACTTAAACCTTCGGCTGCATTGCTAGGGTGATTCCTGGTGCACCGATAACTCCTGTCCGTTAACTGGCTGAGAAATCTTTTGGTCTAAGTAATCAAACATGTCACTATATAATTTTGAGTTAGGAGCTATCAAGGACAGAAAATTTCATTGTAGCTAATTTCTGTGTGTGATTGTTTTGTGTATAAAAAAAAAATTTCGAAATTCCTCAAAAACAAATAAAAATTTGAAAAACAAATAATTTTTTTCCTTTCTTTTAAATCTCGCTAGTCTGTAGGTCGTACTTTTCAAAAAAAAAAAACTCCCATTTTTAAAACTTTTTTCCTTCTCACCTCTCTCTGAACTTCTCCATTGTCTAAATTTCTTTGACGAACTCTCTTGTTCTTTCTAGTGCATGCAAACTTGGACCCGTGACCAAGAATCCCATCGTTTGGTTAGAATCAGACCACCTTCCCCTTCTTCAAAAACCAATTTTCTCGAACAACCCTTAGAAATGGCTAACGAGCCTGCACCTCGCACCCTGATGGACCGAATTCTTCCCGATAGAGTTTTTGTCCCTTCTTGCATTCAGTTACCCAATCCTGTGGGTAATCACTTTGAAATTCGATCGAGTCAGATAATCATCCTTCCCAAATTTGGTAATTTTTCTCATGACGAACCATATAGTTTCTTAACGAAATTTGAATATGCTTGTGCAACCTTTAAATTACAACAGTTATGTGAGGATGGTATTAAACTTCGTTTGATTCCATTCGCACTAACTGACTCTGCAGAAAAATGGTTTCGCAGCTTGCCCCCAAATTCGATTAAAAAATGGGATGAATTTACAGCGGTTTTCCTCAAAAATTTCTACCCCCCAGAAAAACAGCTAGAGTCAGAAATGAAATCACCAATTTCCACCAAAAAGGGGGTGAATCTTTTTGGCAATACTTCGAAAGATTCAAAGAACCGCTGTTGAGTTGTCCCCATCATGGTTATGAAACATGGTCGTTATGTCAAACTGTATATGATGGACTTGATAATAGTACTAGGAAAATGTTAGAGTCCATGTGTCAGGGCAATTTTCTAAAACAGACTGACGTAGAAGCTTGGGAATTTCTGGACGAGTTAGCGGAAAAATCGAAACAATGGGAACGAACCAATGAAAAATCTCTCTATTCGCGATCCAGTAGTAATTCTGTTGAATCCTCTTCTTCTTCTTCAAATACTCTTGTTGATGCTATACTGAACGTTGTTAGAACACACGCTCAGTCTAATAACGCTTCCCAAGCCATGTGTCACATCTGTCTTGACTCCAATCACATGGCTGATGGTTGTCCCCAGTCCCTTGTGCAAGTAAACGCTTTCAATAGACCTAACAACCACTCAAATATTTCTTATGGTCCAAATAACCCCCTAATGAACAAACCTTTGAATCGAGCATTTCCAAACAATGCTGTGAACCCTCCTCCTAGGCAAAATCAGTACACTTCGAACCATGCGCCTTTCCACAATCAAATGGTTGCACCCTAACATGAAAAACGCCTTTCCACGATTAAGGGGAATTTATCTGAGGTAAGCAACCTATTAGCGCAAATGTCTAAGCAAACTGTTGAAAATCAAAACAAGCTAGACAACTTCTTGCAATCATATATGCAAAACACGAATCAACAAATGAGTGAACTCCAAAAACAAATGTCTTAGCTTAACTCTAGATTAAGTGAACGGGAAAAGGGTACTTTTCCAAGTCAACCCATTCAAAACCCTAGAGGACAAAATTCAAACCCAACCAAATTCACATCATTCAAGATTCAATCGTTAGTCACTTGAATGCAGTCACGACTCTTAGATCTGGCAAAAAGATTGACAACCATGTGGGCAACTCAAATGATTTACCGGACGATCTTCCAAACCCCATCGAAAATTCTACCAACTCAGATCAAAACATTGAGCCAAATTCTGATAAGGACCATCTTTAAACTCAAGCAGCCCAACCTACTGAGTTGTCTGCTCCATTTCCTCATAGACTCCGATCTAGGAAAAAGACGGATCAGCTAGGAAAGATCCTTGAAATATTTAAGCCAGTTAAAGTGAAAATCCCTCTTTTAGATATTATACAACAAGTTCCACAATACGCGAAATTTCTAAAGGATTTGTACACTCAAAAACGTCATACACAAGTACCTAAGAAAGTGTTTCTAGCGGCAACCTTAAGTGAAGTCTTGTCCCAATCAATGCTAGTGAAATACAAAGATCCTGGCTGCCCCACAATATCATGTACTATTGGGGACAAGAAAATCGATAGATGCCTGCTAGACTTAGGTGGTAGTGTTAACTTGCTTCCATATTCCGTCTATCGCCAATTAGGGCTAGGAGAACTGAAACCCACCAAGGTTACCCTTCAACTTGCTGACCATTCAATTAAGAAACCTGTGGGCGAAATCGGGGATGTGTTGATCAAAATAGGCGAATTCATCTTTCCAGTTGATTTTATTGTCTTAGAAACTCAACAGGTTAGCAATCTTGCAAACCAAATCCCTTTGATTCTAGGACGACCCTTCTTAGCAACCTCTAATGCTCTCATCAACTGTAAAAATGGGTCTATGAAACTTTCTTTCGGTAACATGACCGTCGAGCTAAATATCTTTAGAACCGAAAACTCTCCTAACTCGTATGTGGATCAATTTTCGGAAATCCATGCGGTCCATGACAATGACCTTGAGCTCGATCATCTGAACAATGAAATTGAATCAAATTACGAAACATTATTTCAAGATATTTCCAAAAATGTCTCTGATTCAATTCCTGTTGAGCTGCTCATAATTGAGCCTATTCCTCATCCAATTTCTTCGGTTGAGTCGTCCCTAAAATCTGAACTCAAAGTGCTGCCCAGTCATCTTAAGTACGCTTACTTAAGAGACAATGAAACTTTTCCTGTCATCATCGCTTCTGACCTTACTTTAGAGCATGAACAATTGCTCCTTCCCATCCTTAAGAAAAATAAGGAAGCAATTGGTTGGTCCATGGCTGATATTAAGGGGATTAGTCCTTCGATAGTCCAACATCGAATCCAATTTATAAATGATGCCAAACCCACTCGTGATCCCCAGTGTCGACTAAACCCCATCATGAAAGAAGCAGTTCGTGCTGAAATCCTTAAATGTCTTGACAATGGAATCATCTACCCAATTTCCAATAGTTAATGGGTTAGTCCGATTCATGTCGTCCCTAAGAAATCAGGGATAACCGTGATCCAAAATGAAGCTAACGAGCTTATCCCAACCCGCACCCAGACCGGTTGGCGTGTTTGCGTTGACTATAGGAAACTTAACGCTGCAACACGAAAGGATCATTTCCCTCTTCCATTTATCGATCAAATGTTAGAACGACTAGCCGGTCACGAGTACTATTGTTTCCTTGATGGGTATTCGGGCTATAATCAAATCCCTATCGCTCTTGAGGACCAAGAGAAAACCACTTTCACTTGTACCTTTGGTACATTTGCGTACCGTCGTATGCCTTTTGGTCTCTGTAATGCACCGGCAACCTTTCAGAGGTGCATGATTAGCATTTTTTCTGATATGATCGAGCGATTTTTGGAAGTTTTCATGGATGATTTTTCTATCTTCGGGGATTCTTACACTGAGTGTTTACATCATCTCGATCTTGTTCTTAATCGCTGTAAAGATAAACACTTAACGCTTAATTGGGAAAAGTGTCACTTCATGGTCAAACATGGCATTGTCCTAGGACATGTCATTTCTAAATACAAAGCCAAAATTGAGGCTATTTGAAATCGTCCCATTCCCAAATCAGTTAAGGACATCCGAACCTTTTTAGGTCATGCTGGTTTTTACCATCGCTTTATAAAAGATTTTAGTAAAATCACTCGACCTTTGACAAGTCTTCTTGGTAAGGATGTTCCTTTCGACTTCAATTCTGATTGCATTTCTTCTTTTGAGCATCTTAAAAATGAACTCATCTCTGCCCCAATCATCTGCTCTCCTAACTGGAAGCTGCCTTTTGAAATCATGTGCGATGCCTCGAATTTCGCTGTTGTAGCTGTCTTAGGACAACGTATCGATAAAATTCTTCATGTCATTTACTATGCGAGTAAGACTCTGAACGACGCTCAAATCAATTATACGACCACTGAAAAGGAACTCTTGGCAGTCGTTTTCGCTTTAGAAAAATTCAGACCTTATCTAGTTGGCTCACACATCACTGTTCATACCGATCATTCCGCACTTAGGTACCTTTTCTCTAAAAAGGATGCTAAGGCTCGTCTCATTCGTTGGATCCTTTTACTTCAAGAATTTGACCTTACCATTAAGGATAAAAAAGGATCTGACAACGTTATTGCGGACCACTTGTCTCGTCTTCCAAACGCCCCGTCTTCTTTCCTTTCGATCAATGAGAATTTCCCTGATGAATAGCAATTTTCTCTATCCACTGATCCTCGGTTCGCTGACATTGTCAACTACTTAGTCACCAAGCAGACCCCTTCTTTTTGGTCTAAGCAGGATAAACACAAATTCTTTTCCCAAGTGAAACATTTTTTCTGGGACAACCCTTATCTTTTCAAATACTGTCCTGATCAAATCATTCGAAGGTGTGTTCCCGACACTGAAACTCATAGTGTCCTCTCTTTCTGTCATGACCAAGCCTGTGGTGGTCACTTCGGTCCCAAAAAGACAACCGAAAAGGTTCTCCAATCGGGGTTCTACTGGCCCAACCTTTTCAAAGACGCATACGAATTTTGCAAAACTTGTGATCGATGTCAATTCTTAGAGAAAATTTCTAAGCAGAATATGATGCCCCTAAACCCTATTCTAGAGGTCGAAATTTTTGATGTTTGGGGTATAGACTTCATGGGACCCTTCCCTAATTCTTTTGGGAACCTGTACATCCTCTTAGCTGTCGATTATGTTTCTAAATGGGTCGAAGCTGTTCCATGCAAAACAAACGATAACAGGGTTGTTGTGCGCTTCTTGAAAGAAAATATCTTCTCTAGGTTTGGGACTCCTCGCACAATAATCAGTGATAATGGAACACACTTCTGTAATCGTTCTTTTGAAGCTCTCATGAGAAAGTATTCGATAACCCACATGTTATCCACTCCTTACCATCCTCAAACTTGTGGGCAAGTTGAAGTATCGAATAGGCAGATTAAACAAATCCTTGAGAAAACTGTGAATCGAAATCACAAAGACTGGTCCCAAAAGTTAACCGATGCTCTTTGGGCTTACCGCACTGCTTTTAAAACAAACTTAGGTATGTCCCCTTATCGGTTGATTTTTGGTAAGCTATGTCACTTACCCGTTGAACTAGAACATAAGGCGTTATGGGCAATAAAAACTTTGAATCTTGATTTAGAGCAAGCAGGTGAACATCGGAAGCTTCAACTTAATGAACTTGATGAAATTTGAAATGATGCTTATGAAAATGAACGAATTTACAAGGACAAGACAAAAGTTTTTCATGATAAATCCATTTTACGCAAAACTTTCATGCCAGGTCAAAAAGTTCTGTTGTATGACTCAAGATTGCATTTATTTCCGGGTAAGTTAAAATCTAGATGGACAGGACCTTACACTGTGCGGACTATTTTTCCGTATGGTGCAGTAGAAATTGAGAATCCAACCGACGGATCGTCCTATAAGGTCAATGGTCAACGCCTTGAACCTTACTTGGAACCAATACCCAACCAAGAGGAAGAGCTCATGGTCCTCCATGAGCCGCATTACATTCGGTAAGACGCACTAACCCTCTTTTGTACATATGTAAATATTCTCTTAATTGTTTTTCCCTTTCACTAAGATATGTCTGATTAAGACTGTGAGGACACAGTCACACTCAAGTGTGGGGGGGAATTTACATTACATCAGCAATCAAAATTTATGAACTAGGTCATTCAGTGAACAAGGATTAACTTAAACTCATAAATAACACCTTGGGTCTTGTTTGATAAGTTGAATTTTTGGGTGATGAGAATGAACATTATTTATTCATTGAGTCGTAATGTGTCGTTTTAAGATGCTAGCTTGAGACTGTGCAAACGTTAGTCGTGTTCTGGAGTAAGCGTGTCAACCCTTGTTATACGTGTTAGAATGTGCAAGTAAAAATAATCAAAAAAAAAAATGAGAAATAAAAATGAATTTGCACCTACATATGTCGGATTTTCTGAGTTCATTTTCATGCATAATATTTTCCTCACTCAAATTTTCACACTTGTAAGTTCTAAATTCCACTTGGCCCAATTAAGGAGAAATAACTCATTGTAGCGTTCTTCTTCGATACCCCACATTATTCAAACCCAAGTTTTAGTTGATTTACATCCATGTTTCGATAAATTTTTCTTATATTGGTATACTCAAGAACCATTTCACTGATTTATTTTCAAAGGTTAAATACGTCACTTTATATACCAATATTACTACCCATTCCGTACTTGTTTTATGGTAGGATAACCATATACTACATCTTATTTTATAAGGGTTAACTATCTTACGAAACTTAGTTTATCATTCCTAATTGCTTTCTCTTATTGTTAAAACTCTCTTTTTGTTTATTTTCTGTGTTTGCAACCAATCAAAATTATGAATAACTTGATTGGATTTATTAATTAAAATATTTTTGGTCCCAGAGTTCGACACCCTCTACAACAATCCTTGTTGTTTAGGAAAGCCGAACGGATTTTACAGTTGTTTACAATTGTTTAATTTGTTCGCAAACAATGTGCGTAAAGTAACAGACATAAAGTAACAAGCGAGGGCCGGCACCAGCATATACAACCGGTCTGAGTACAGTAATCAGGAACTAAAAGCAAAGTCATTAACACTACTTCTTTTTACTGCCAAACCTCAAAGAAGGCTTAGTGGAGGAAGGAGGGAGAGTACTAGCTGGTTGTTTCCCATCCTTGACCATTGGACTATTTGGGCTTTCATAGGAGGACAAAGTTATAACTCCTTTCTTCTGAGTAACACGCTTTCCTTTTTCGCAATCTGAAGCTGATGAGGTTTTGGATTTCTGCTTTTTTGGGTCCTCAGCCTCCATGCCTGGGGTCTCATCTGTATGATCAGAATCCTCCTCACTAGGGATGTAGTCAACGTCATCACCCAAATTAGCAATTGCAGCAATCTGAGTATCTTGGGAACCTGGAGTGGTAAAGACAAGAAGGGATGCATCACCAGGAGGAGGAGTGATGGCTGGGGCAAGAGGAACTGACATCAAAGTTGAGTCAGTAATAATGGCTTCAGCCATCGTTGTCTTTCCTACAGCAGCAGAAGATGGCAGTGAGATTAGACCTAAAACAAATGAACAATAAACAAGAAATGCGGACGTCCCAGGTGAAGGGCATAGGCAGTCTTAGTATAACATAGTTTGGATAATTTCAATTTTACCTGCAGCTATAAAACTTGCTTGGATATTTTTGTGCTCCTCGACCTTAAATCTATTTGCATAATTATCGTCATCCTCGTCGTCCTTGCTATGCTCCTCTGTTAAACCTTCCTTGACATTGTGCTCCTCAGTAGCTGTATCATTTTCTTGGAAAGCAGCGGGAAGATTAACTGGAGTTTGTGAACTAGAAACTTCAACATTGGCCGGAAGAGTAGGGGCATCAATGTTTGTTGCATCCCGAGCTTGCTCCCTAGAAGGACCTGCCTTATCACTTAACAGTGCCCGCTTTTCCCATAGCAAAATCTTTCCCTTTGCTAAGGCCTCGCGGGACTCTTCATCTAAGAGTTCCTCAAAATGATCATCCTCACTACGATCACCCCCATCAATCTTAAGTACCTCTTCCCAGAAAAGAGATAAAGTTTCAATGAAATCCTTTCCCAAGTAATGCAAACGACCATGGTCCATGATGCTGTAAACATAGAACTTGAACAATGTTTCTTCAGTCTTCGCCTTAACTTTCATGTATGCAGTCACGGCTTTGGATTTATCCTCTTTAAGGAATTTGACGTTGGTAGTTAGCGCTTCAAGCGTTAGACTTTGAGAAGAAATTCGGTGCTGGAGAGTTAGGTTCTCTTGTTGAAAAGTAGCAGAAGCACTCCTTCTATAACTAGTTGGGATTCTGCAAGTTGCTGAGCAAATTGAGCTTCTTGGACTTGTGTAGCTAGCATGATTTCCTTCTTTTTTGCAGCAGCAAGCTCCTCTTTGAGCTTATTGATCTCAGCTTCTAAACCTGCTACCTCCGTGTCTCTTTGAGCAGAAGATGCAATAGTCTTCTCCTATGACTTTATAACCCTGATCAGCTCAGCTTTGTCATTCTCCAAGGTGACAATTCGGTCGTTGGTAATCCCATTTACCCTTTGAAGTTCATGTGCAAAGGCATGCCACTCGCCTAATTTTTTCTCAGCACGACCCCTAATTTCATCCAACTTAACTTCAAATTGGCTTTTAGCCGTGTCTAGCTGTGTAAACATACTACCCTTCAAGGCATCAAATTCCTCATGAATATCTAGTTTATCAAAAGGATATATGTCCAGATTGAGGCATGTCCCTCTTAGATTACATCTAGGAAATCGGTCAGCAAGGCCAAAGTCAGCCGGTCCGGGAATGTAGCAAGGTCTGTTTATAATCGTCTAAAAGTCGGCAGAAGGGGGTGACCAATGGGGAAGACAAAGATACTTGATCATAAGTAGTATGAATTTCTGGCATTGAGAGTGCTGGCACTAGAAGCTTATCTGATTTGTGATGCTTCCGAGGGTCACCATTGCCCTTATCACTCATGTCCCTCTTATTTTTGGTTTTCCTCTTCTGCCTTTCCTCTTCTTTACTTAGCATATCAAAGTGCTCATGCCTCCACTGCCTTTGTTGTTCACTCTTAATGAGATCACCAATTTTTTGAGGTTGATAGGCAGGTTGCAAATGTTGAGATTGTTTTGAATATTGCAAAGACCGGGGTTTGAGAAAGTTCTTGGGATTGTATTGTGTAGTGCCCTGTTCGAAGCTATCTGCAAATGAATGTCTCATTTTTGAACCTGAAAGAAGGAAAGGACACAATTTCAGTACCTAAATTATAGAGCAATGAAGCAAAATAGGAAGGGCTTATGGGGAGCATTGGGAACATATGGCATAAGTAAAGAATCTGCTAAGGTATGTATATCTGTAAACGAACCAATCTTAAGTGATGGTTCTATGTCGTCCTTAGCTTTGCAAGTAATTTTCTTGGTCTAGAGATATGAGCTTTGAGTGCGCTGATTCCTATATTTAGTGTCTGTGGTTTGAGTTTATGGGTAGCAATATCACCTTGGACGAGATCTTTAACCGAGCTAAGGCCACCATGATCCTTAAAAGTTTCTAAAACACCTTCTCCTTGACTATCTTGAATAACAATATTCTCATCGTGATTCTTGGTACTTAAATTGTCCTTAGGAGTTAATCCGGCTTCTCCAAGTTGTTCAATTTCCTCCCTTGGATCCGGAGTAGTCCCCAATGTAGCCTTATTCACATCACCCTGTTCGATTTACTCCGCAGAACCCAAAATAGTACCCTCCTTCTCAAGTTGGTCGGATAAAGTCATGATACTCTTACCTTCATGATGTTTGGGTGCTTCTTCCTCGATAGAAACCAACTTAGATTTGGGAGGAGTTTTACTGCTTCCCACAGGGTTGGAGCACTTATTTAGTTGAGTCTTCTTGGATGGAGATTTACTAGCAGTATCTTTCTTATCAACTGGATCTATCCCAAGAGATCGTGAGGGAGGATGCATGTTACATCGACGAAGGAACTCTTTCGTAATCAAGAATTTTCTGCTCCTTTTGCTCTCACTAACAACTGTTAGAGAATTGAAGAGAACTTGATCAAAAATAGTATTATGATCGGAAGGAATCCTTGTAATATAACTAAAGATTTGAGTACTGGAGTAAGGAGGAAAGAAATAAAAGACTGTGAAAGTGTATTCATCTCCTTCCATCCAAAAACCATAAAAGTTTCCAAGGCACCGGGCAAAGAAATATTGGTTTGGAAATCCTCGAACACTATCTACTACATCAGTAATAATTTTGGAGCCCGGGCTTTCAACAAAAATAAATGAGGGATGATCCTTCCTCCTCCCTTTAAAAGAATATAATGAAAAGATATCTTGAAACTTAGGCGCACGTTGTTTGACCCTCTTAAAAAGTACATAAAGGACCATTAAAACGGCATAGCCATTTGGCTGCAGTTAGTATGGGGCAATAGCTAAGCGTCGAAGGATTAATTCTAGATAAGGGTTGAAACGAGGAATCGCTCCGCTCAATAACATACCACGGTTAAGTGCAACGTACCAAGTAGGGGGGATGTCAACAAATTCCTCCTTTCCAGGAAATTTGGCCTCGTCCTTTTCTGAAATCCTGTTCTGCTTACACAATTGCTAATACGAGCTAAAAGAAAGAGCTGTTGTATGCCTTTTGAAAGGTACAGTGGCAAGTGGCCGGAGTTTAGGAAAGCTCTGGTTGACATTCACTCTGGGAACAATATCTGATGTAGTTCTAGTAACTTGAGCAGAATTCCCAACTTCACTGGACATGGTTCCTTCCTTGGGATTTTGACATAACTATTGCCGGGTTAACATTTCTACATGAACGGTTATACCTTAAAATAAATTATAGGTACACGTTTCCTTGTTTATAGGGAATTTTATTCTAAAAATGAAGTTTGGAATTAATAATCATCAATACTGGTTAACCAATTCCAAGTATCATTAGGTCTCAATGACCATATTCGCATAGAGAATGTTCCTAAGTGATTGAATGAAAATAACTCTACGCAAATATATGTTCAACTTGGACTATATTGCATTCCTAACTTTCTACACTAATCTGCTAATGATGTGAGCATCCAATAGCAAAATTATAGCTCAAAAACATGCAAGTGTCCTAGTTATAATAGGTATAACAGCAGGAAAGCTTGGAAATCAACAAATATCAAACACACTCAAGCCCAGTCTGGCTCAGGTTTGACCGACCCCCCATCAGGGTCGATCATGACCGACCCCATGAGGGTCGAGCCTGCTCAATCTCACGTGGTCGAGCATGGCCGACTCCATGAGGGTTGAGCCTGCTTGATCCCACGGGGTCAAGCATGACCGACCCATGATGGTTGAGCCTGCTCAATCCCATGGGGTCGAGCATGACCGACCCCATGATGAACAAGTCTGCTCGAACCCACGGGGTCAAGCATGGTCAACCCCGAAGGGATCGGGCATGCTTGATCCCAAGGGTCGAGCACAACTAACCTTGCATGGATTGAGCACGCTCAAGCCTTACCTGGATCGAACATGACTGACCCATAGGGGTTGAACATTCTTGAACCTGAGTTGGGTCGAGCGTGACCCCACAGGGTCGAGCAGGGCCATCGAGAAAGGCATGGAATTGTGTTATGATTTGAAGTTGCATGACCAAGTTATTGCCAAAGTTCAACATCAAGTTTTCACACAACAAGAGACAACTTAAATATTGTTCAAGGTTCATGATAATAACTAAAATTCAAGAAGCCAAAAACTGTTTCAATGAGCAAGTGCAAGCGGTGAGAACAGAGCGGGTTTTAAAGCAAGCATAGAAAACATGAATTCAAATACTGATCGGTACATGCCTGAAAAGTCGGTGCGCACGACTTAAGCAGGACCTTTATATAGATGTAGCAGAAATGTAAATGATAAGCTAACTAGCTAATATACAATAGTTATGCAAATAAATAAGAACTGATATGATGTATCACAAGTAAATAAAAAGTAGTAAGTAAGGTAAAGTGACAGTTTTTATACTGGTTCAGACTTCCCGCCCTACTTCCAGACCCAAAGCTCCTCTTCGGAATTTCAACTAACAACGCCCTCTCTTAACCCGGAGGAATAGGTCAGTACACCCGAGCCCCCAACAAGGATGCCTCTCACCTGATTACACATAGGACTTCAACAATTACAACGGTTTTGACTTCTCCTTTGTGTTCTTGAATCAACACGGATAATCAACGGTTTAAGTACAATCTTCCTATAATCTGATCCTCGAGTATATGATTTGAATGTGTAGATTTAAGGAAGTAAAATTGCTTGTTGAATCAAGTAATATTAAATTGATTCAAGAATTCAACAAGTATCTGAATTTGGAGAGCTTTTGTATGCAAAGAATGTACATGGAGAGAATAGAATAATGATCAGTAAAATTGGTAGAATTGATTCTTGTAAAAGATGATTGAAGTTATTTATACAGAAGTAGAAAAGTAGCAATCCTTCATGAAGAATTTCTACAAAAAGTTGTGTCCATTTCCCTTGATTAATGAAGAGAATTTTTTTCATGAATGGAAGCAACCCTTCAGGAAAATACTTGCTATTTCAGATCAGTCGGCTGGTCTGAAATTATCAGTCAACTGGTTAAAGAATTATAAAATCGTACATATTTAAAAACATACAGAAAATAGCTGTTACTGGAGAAAAAATGCTCGACTAGTCGACTGGTATATTTCCAGTCAGTCGACTGGTTGAGGCATTTTTTGCCCAGTCAGCCAGTTTCATGCCTTTATAATATATATATACTTTGTTTTATACCTGTGTTTATACTTGAGGATAGATTTTAACATATTTCTAAACATGACATATTTCTAAACACGACACAATGTATAAAACCTTATCTCTATGACATCATCTTCATTGCTAGTTCATTTGTTTGGTATCGATCAAAATCTTGTTATCAACATTCTCCCCCTTTTTGATTGATGACAACACATTGGGTTTTCTCCCTCTGAATGTTTAGCTCCCCCTGAATCTCTACAATATTTTGTTAGTGCATATATATAAACTTACAATTTAATTCCTACCCAACAAATGTTAGCACATACATTCAAAAGTAAAGTATCATGAGACATTCAAGACATTTCTCCCCCTTTGTCATCGATTAAAAATAATAAATACTATGATAAAACAGTAATCAATCATAAGACGTACATAATTAAAGCACGTTTGGGAAGTATGTACTACTTAAAGATAGGAAGGATGACTTAAGCATAGGGTCTTTCTATATGGATTATGCGGAAGTGAATATGATATTCTAACTTGTCTAATACAATAACTATGCAAATGAATATTAACTGATATGATATATATACAAAAATAAGAAAATGAAGTACGTAAAGTAACACCAGGAATTTTTTACTGGTTCAGACTTCCCGTCCTACGTCCAGTCCTAGACCCCTTCTGGAATTCACTATCAACACCCTTTCTTCACCTGGAAGAACAGGTCTACAATACACCCGAGCACCAACACGGATATCCCGCCTAAGCATCAACACAAGACTTCTCGCCTGAGCACCAACACAGGACTTCAACAAATAATAAGAGTTTGACTTCTGATTGCGTTCTTGAATAACATTGAATTGCCAACAGTTGAGTATATCCTTCCTATAATCTTATCTTTAATTATATAACATGTATGCGAAGATTGAAGGAAGTATGTTACTTATTAAATCAAGGGATATAAAATAATTTCAATGATTCAACAAGTAATTTGAATATTGGAGAGCTTTTTAGTATGCAAGAATGTATATAGTTTAAGATCAGAAAATATGAGAAGATTCGGTATTTGGAAAACATGTTTGTGATGTATATATAATCATTGAAGAGTTATCAACTTTCATGAAGAGTTTTATCAAAGAGATGCACCCATTTCCTTTCAGAAATGAAGAGTAATCTCTTCATGAAAGATGATGCCTTTTAGAAAATATGGCTATTGTAAAATATGACCGTTGGAAATATGACCGTTAGAAAATTTGATTGTTGGAAAAAATGATCGTTGTAAAATATGACCATTGTAAAATATGACTATTGGAAATATGAAGTGTCTTTTCACGAAGTGTCTTTTCATGAAGTGTCTTTTCGCGAACTGTCTTTTCGAAGTGCCTTTTCGCGAAGTGTCTTTTCGTGAAGTGACGAAGTGTCTTTTCACAAAGTGTCTTTTCACGAAGTGTCTTTTCGCGAAGTGTCTATTCACGAAGTGTCTTTTTGCGAAGTGTCTTTTCGTGAAGTGTCTTTTCGCGAAGTGTCTTTTCGTAAGTACATTTGTGTACGCTATATATTTATGGATAGATTTTAACAATATATAACACATCTAGGACACAATTAAATAGATAACCATAACCTATATCACTTTTCCTTTGATCTTCTCTTCTTCCTTGTCATGAATCAAAAACTTGTGATCTAACATTCTCCCCCTTTTTTGACTGATGACAACCTCTTGCAATCTTGTAGAGTTATATTTTCTCCTCCTGAATATATGCTTGCATACATTTATCTCCCACTGAATATAAAGCTTCTCTATAACATTTGTTAGTTCATACGTAAAATGCTTACCATTTGTTTCCCTGTAACAAAATGTTAGTGTATAATGCATATATACTCCATAATTTTTCTCCGCTTTTGTTAGTGATTAAAAAGAATATGTAACATGATAAAACAATAATAGAGAACAAATAAGAGAAAACAAGAAAAGATAGCTTTCAAAGAGCATATGAGACTATTTATTATATGTCCATAGAGATACCCAAATATCCTTCTCTTTGTTGTGGTGTATATGCGAAAAATATGATGTATATACTTTGGTACTCACTTGTTTCGTTTGGACCCAGGGGTTAAATGAAAGGTAATACCCAAGAGGGTTTAATAGAACATTTAAAGATAATATTTTCATTATTAACTATTGAATCAAAATAATCATCGATATATTTTTCTCCGTTTTTCCAATTTACAGGAACCCAAAATACTAAAATAATTTCTAATGATATTTCTTTTCGTACTTCTAGATTTATTATAAAGATATTTAGTCATAGAATTATTCAAAGTTCTATAATGATTGGATCTTGGATGTGCATAGGTTTTATTATATCCTAAACCACTTTTGTCATGTTAAAGGTCGAGATCTAGATAAAATCATATTTAAATCATTTTGACCTTTATTAAATTCCACGAACTTATTTGTACATTTGATTCCACTATCGCGATTGATATTTTCGAAAGAAACTTTGTTATTAATACCCTTATTTAATTCAAAATTCTTCCTTTTTAATGTATTATTCTCATTTTTGAGACAATTAATTTGAGATTCTGAATTATCTAAAGATGATTGTAATTTTTAACATTTTCTTTTGATTCAAAAATTGCTTTTTACAAAATATTATTATTAACTTTTGAAGTCTCACATTCTTTAGATAATTCTAAATTCTTTTCTACTAATGCCTCATTCTCTTTTTCAAGTGACAAAATTAAAGAACTAGAATTATTTAGAGAATCTTCTTATGATGTATTTTTACTTTGTAAACCATCGATTTCCTTTAAAAGAACATAGTTTTTATCTTCTAGTTGCTCATTTTCTTTTTGAAGGAAATCTTTTTGAAAACAAGCTCTTCTAAGGATTTTTCAAAATATTTGGCTTGTTTAATTAAAAAATTGTTTTCCTCTTTTAGTTTGGAATTTTCTTGCTTACAATCTTTATACTTGGCTAAAATAACTGCATTAAGTTTACCTAAACTTTTAAAATCTTTTAACAATTTTTAATGGTCTAACAAAAGATCTTTATATAATGAATCTACACATACCGATTGTGATCCGAGTTTAGCCATGAGATATTTGCTTCCTTGCTCTCTTGATTCCGTTTTGTTGCTCTTCCACTTTCTAATTCCTTGACTATATTTCTTTATTTCCATTTGTTCTAGAATGTTCTTACGATCTCTAGAACGCCAGGCTCTGATACCAATTGAAAAGTCGGAGTGTACGATTTAAGCAGGATCTTTATATGAATATAGCGGAAATTTAAATGATAAGCTAACTAGCTAATATACAATAGTTATGCAAATAAGTAAGAACTAATATGATGTATCACAAGTAAATAAAAAGCAGTAAGTAAGGTAAAGTGACACCAGGAATTTTTATACTGGTTCGGACTTCTCGCCCTGCCTCCAGTCCCGAAGCTCCTCTTCAGAATTTCCACTAACAATGCCCTCTCTTAACCCGGAGGAATAGGCCAGTACACCCGAGCCCCAACAAGGATGCCTCTCGCCTGATCACTGATTAACATAGAAATGTGTTTATTTTATGCTCGTATATTTTATCTTTTGTAAATAAATAAGTGATACTTTGGTTACTTTTGTGTGTTTTTACAGGATGTCAACAAATGCCTTCTTCATTTCAAATTAAAGGCCAACTACAGATTAAAAGCTACTTCCCCGTATTAAAGCCATCTCAATTACAAAAGACGTTGTAGCTCACTGGTAATTGCATGGAAATTTGTACTGAGAGACCTGAGTTCGATCCCCGTCGAGCTCACTTTTTGCCAAAGAACGGAACGCGTTCACACTGCCCCTTTGCTATGAAGGATATATTAATTAGTGTTATATTATATATATACATAGTCATGTGTATGTATGATATTCACTAATGGACCTTTCAGGAGTAATCATGGAAATCAATTCAGAACATTCATTTTTCAAATTCCAATTAGAAGAATTTCTGATAAAAATATTGCCAAGAAAAGATCAATTTTGAAGATTTTATCCCTAGTTGCCTTTGGAATCTAATGAGTATCCTTGTTTGAAAGAATTAATCACATACAATCTGATCATCAATCAATCAATCAATTTGCCACATGGAAGATAGGGAAGATTTGGAAGATATTCACCGTGATTTGCTTTCCAACCAAGCTCGGTCAAAGAAGGAAAGAGATTTGATATTAATTCTTGGGAAAAGAGGGCCATTTAGTCATTGATTTGATTAGGATTTGGTCTACATCTCTATAAATATACATGATGTCCCATTGTAAATGCCATTCATTCAATTTTCTATTCTGTATTCTCTTTTGTTCTAATAAAAGTCTTTTCTTTTCTAGTTTTATTGTTATTTTAATTTCATAACAATTTGTGTTATTTACCTAATTAGGTTTGGGTAGAACGCATATTGTTATTGTCTTTTATTACTGCTTGTTAGCGATTCACTGTTTGATTAGTTTCAACAGGAATCCTACTTTTAATTTTTGTTATTGTTCTAGTCATTATTCTCTTTTTCTAGTAATTGTTCCTTTTCTTTTCAATTATTGAATTTGATACTGATTAGATTCAGAGTAATTTCAACAACATAAAAAAACAATAACCCCAAACTTCGTCTAACTCGCCCAAGAACAAATAGATAATAATTTTTAATAACACCTCCCTGTGTTCGACCTGTATGCTACACACCTGTGCGCTTGCAGAATTTAATTTAAATGTCGCGCTTTTCTAATTCATAGATTAGCGTCGAACAAGTTTTTGGCGCCGTTGCCGGGGAGGTAACAATTAAATTTTATTGTTTATTTAATATCTGATTCGTGTTAGTTTTTATTTTTGTTTTGCTAAAAAAAAAATCTCTTTGTTAGTTGATTTTGTATCAAACATTGGTGCTAGAATCATCTAAACAAGAGAAGAGAAAAAAATTTCTTGCCACTTTTGTCTCTTAGTTTCTTCTCTTTAATCTCATCTATTCCTTCCTTCCCAATTTTTACATTTGTTTGTTCCCTCTTGCGAATTTATTCCTACTTTAGGCAAATGAAAAAAAAAGAACTTGCCAAATTTTCTTGACCTTATTTCTTTTTTTTTCTTTCATTTATTTATTTCCTTTTTATTTCTCAATCTCCTTCTTTTCTTTTATAAATTCTTCCTTCTTTGCAATTATAAAGAAAAAAAAAACCTTTCAATTTTTGCTTTATTTCTTTCCATCTTTCCATTTCTTTTCCCAATCTTCTACGTTCTCTTTCTTCTTTTACAAATCAGAAAAAAAAAATTTATCAATAAATTCTTCCCATTGTACAAATTCTTGCCATTTTCTTATAATTTCTTCTCACAAATCTCCTTCTGTTGCAAATCTCTTACCCTTTTTTTTTTTTAAAAAAAAACAAATTTCTTTCTAAATTTTCTCGTTGTTGCTGAATAATTCCATTACCCAAATTTCTTTCCATTTTGCAATCACCTTTTTAGTTTTCACATCTTTAATTTGCTTGCTATTTTCTCTCATTGCTTTCCTTTTATAAAAAAAAATTTGCTGCTTTTTCTTTTAATTTCTTACCAATTTTTCAGTTTCTTTCCTTCATTTCCTTTCCTATTTTTTATACACCCCTTTTCTTCATTTTACAAATTTTAAAAGGAAAAAAGTTACCAATTTTCACCTATTTCTTTCCTTTTTATTTCCCAATCCCATTCTCTTCTTTTACAAATTCTTTCTTCTTTTCAAACATATTAATAAAAAAAAACAACTCTTTCCTTTTGCTTTTTTGTTCCCTGTTTTCAATAGAATCTCCTTCCCTCTTTCTCTTTTCATTTATTTTGTTTCCTTTTACTTTAGATTTATTTTCTTCTAATACTATTCCTTTCCATTTTTCTGAAAAAACTCTTGATTGGCAGATTTGATGTTATTTATTGACATTGCAATCTCCAAAAACACAAAAAAAAATCTTGCTAGTTTTGTCTTCTGTTCCTTTTTTTTCCTTAATCTCTTTCCTTGTTTTAACAATTTCTTAAAAAAAAAAAGAAAAAAAAAGAAAGAAATCAAGATCAAGATCAAGCGAAGGAAGGAAAACAAGCAAGACCGAAGTGGAGAAATTCAAAAGCCAAACAATTGCAAATAGTTGAAGTTTGAATTGTTGGAGCGGTTGCACACCAAGTGGGGTGTGAACGCGCTAGCGCTACCCAAATTCACTGGACGGACTGCCGATCAAGGTAATAAATTTTCAAAAAAACTCTACAGATGCTCTGCCGCAAAGAAATATATATATATATATATATATATATATATATATATATAGACAATTGTTGTAAAAAATTTCTGCAGGGGCAGTGGCTTGAATGTAATTTTTTTAATTTCTGCAATTATTTTGTGTGATTGTTGTTATTTCTGCATTTCTTTTTATTCATTCTTTTAAGGGCAACACCCCAATTCGCATAAGGTGAGGGATTTCATCACCCTTTCCTTAGCCCACAAATTGCATTTCATCATAGAATCTGACTAATAATAACGGTTAGACATTGGACTTAAGGGAGTCACGGGCTCATCTAGGGCTTAATTGTATTGTGATAGTTGATTCATTTGGAACGAATTATTTCTTGGTGTCTAGACTACGGCAGAGAAATAACCGTTTATAAATATTACGGTGATTCGTAAATATTATATCGGTTGTTACTCTGAAGTTACTTAAACCTTCGACTGCATTGCTAGGGTGATTCCTGGTGCACCGATACTCCTGTCCGTTAACTGGCTGAGAAATCTTTTGATCTAAGTAATCAAACGCATCACTTTATAATTTTGGGTTAGGAGCCAATGAGGACAGAAAACTTCATTGTAGCTAATTTCTGTGCTTGCATCTAACAACAATGAGTGAAAAAAGTGTTAGCCAACCAAATTCTCCTAGGGGTTCTCGAATCAACCAAAATTTTCCAACCGAATTGGATCAAAATCGAGTGAATCAAAATTTTCCAAACTTTGGGGATCAAAATCAAATAAATCAAAATTTTCAAAATCTCAATATCCAAATGGATAGACCCTTGTCTCTTCGTGATCGATGTTATCCTACTAGGACCGTTCAACCATCTGTCATTGTGTTCCCGCCAGCCGAAGGAAACAATTTTGAGCTAAAACATTCTTTTATCCAAGGGGTACCAAAATTTACTGGGTCTGAAAATGCTTATGAATTTCCGAGTGAATTTGAATTGTATGCTTTCAAAACAAAAATGCAACAACTATCTAACGAATCGATCAAGCTAAGGCTAATCCCATTTGCACTACTTGAAAACGCTAAAAGATGGCTAAATTCTCTTCCAAGACATTCCATAAGAAGTTGGGATGAATTTGTCACTGCATTCTTGAAAAAGTTTTTCCCTTTTCATAAAACTCTAAAAATCCGAACCGAGATAAATCAATTTTGTCAAAATGAGGGGGAAACTTTTTCAAAATACTTTGAGAGATTCAACCAGCTATTATATAGTTGCCCTCATCATGGAATTCTAAAAGATCACTTATGTCAAATTGCATATGAAGGGCTAAACTATCAGACTAGAACTCAACTAGAATCAATGTGTGGAGGAGATTTTATGTCTAAGACGGCCGATGAAGCTTGGCGGTTTTTAGAAGACTATTCTGAAAAGGACATGCAATGGGAATCGATTCGTGTTCCCATTCATACTTCTACTAGAGGAGTGCATGTCGTGGACCCAAGTCAAATTCCCTTAGAAAATCAAACCCCTCAAGCCGGAGAAGGGTTACCCCACTATTACTCTCAGGACCAAGCCAATGCTATAGCTCAAAATAATCCTTACTCATCCACATACAATCCTAGTTGGAGGAACCACCCAAATTTTTCTTGGTCAAACCCCAATAATTCAGCTAACCCATGTCACGTGCAACCCTTCATTCCCAATCCGAATTACCAAGCTCCTTCTTCCAATTCTCAAACCTCTCAAGCTGCACCTCAATCCAAACAACCTTATAGGCACCCCAATTTTCAATCATCGAACCAATCTTCTCAATCTTCTCAACCATCACAAGAAATTGTGCGTTTAGAAAAATAGTTTAGCTCTTACGAAGCTAAAATAAACTCGCAAGACGCTAAAATGGACCAAATGATGAATATGAGAAAGGAAATGGCGAAAAATAATGAGAGGGGAAAATTGCCGAGTCAACCTGAGGTGAATCCAAAATATAACTCTCGTGTTGTAAATTCTTGTGAGGACGACAACCATAATCCAGTCAACGCTATTACAACCCTTCGATCTGGAAAGAGGATTGATAATAACGTGGGCGACCCTGACGAACCTTCTAACTCGACACCAATCCCTCATCTTGATGATCACCCGTTGGCTTCGAATGCCAATTCCTCTAAAACTCAAGTTTCCTTAAATGTTGGCAATCCCAACAATTCATCTTCCAGTGTCGGCAAACCCGACCCACCTTCGAAAATTAATGTTGGCAATACCAACAGTCCATCTTCTACGACCTTACCACCTTCTATTTCCTTGGATAAACCTTCTTCCTCGAATGATGAAACTCATCACAGAGTCGAAAAACCAATAACTCCATTTCCCCATAGACTCAATAATAAGAAGAAAGCGGCAAATTTCGATAAAATCTTAGAAATTTTCAAACAAGTCCGTGTGAACATTCCTCTTTTAGACACAATTGAACAAATTCCTCAGTATGCCAAATGTCTTAAGGAATTGTGCACACAAAAACGTGCAACTAATGTCCCAAAAACCGCCTTTCTAACTGCGAATATAAGCTCTGCTCTTTCGAATCTTACCCCAGTCAAGTACAAAGACCCTGGCTGCCCTACGATTGATTGTAAAATAGGAAACACCCATATTTCTCGTGCCCTACTCGACCTTGGTGCCAGTGTCAATCTTCTTCCTTATACTGTTTATTGTCAACTTGGGTTAGGGGAAATTAAACAACAAACATCACTCTTCAGTTAGCAGATCGATCTGTCAAAAAGCCATTGGGAATTATCGAAGACGTCTTGATACAGATCGAACAATTTTACTTCCCTGTCGATTTCATAGTTTTAGACACAGAGCCTGTCTCAAATCCTAAAGTTCAAATACCATTGATTTTAGGACGGCCCTTCTTAGCAACCTCAAATGCTGTCATTAATTGTAGAAACGGTCAACTTCGACTTTCCTTTGGGCACCTAACCATTGAGCTAAACATATTCAATCTCAACAAACAACCTAGGGATTTCGAGACTGATGAAATCGACATGGTTCAAACCACAGTTGACGAAACCTATAATGACACTTCTGAAGCCTTGAAAATGTGTCTTGACCATTTCGACTCTGACTTCGACGAACTCGAATACATTTCTGAACTGAATGAATTTCTTAACTCAAATCCTTCGTCTTCTGACTCTGACCAGGGAATGTTAACCAATGTTAACACTCAAGAACATCCTAAGTTAGATCTCAAACCCTTGCCACAAGACCTAAAGTACGCATACTTAGACTCCTCAGAAACTGTTCCCGTAATCTTGGCCTCTGATCTTACCGAGGACCAAGAAGAAAAACTCTTGGATGTTTTGCGGGAAAATAAAGACGCCTTGGGATGGGAACTGAGCGATATAAAAGGAGTTAGTCCGTCAATTGTGGAACATCGCATACACTTAGTTGATGAGGTTAAACCCATCTGTGAGGCTCAAAGGCAATTAAACCCAAACATGAGAGAAGTGGTCAAGGAGGAGATAATCAAATGTCTAGACAATAACATCATCTATCCCATCTGTGATAGTACCTGGGTGAGTCCGGTACAAGTCGTACCAAAGAAATCGGGAGTCACAGTGATAAAAAATGAAAGTAATGAGCTTGTCCCAACAAAAATCAAAACAAAATGGCGTGTTTGTATCGACTATCGAAAGCTTAACTCAGCCACACGAAAAGACCATTTTCCCTTACCTTTTATTGACCAAATGCTCGAACGCTTAGCGGGACACGAGTACTATTGTTTTCTCGATGGATACTCTGGCTATAACCAAATCCCTGTTGCTTTAGAGGATCAACACAAGACCAACTTTACTTGTCCCTTTGGAACCTATGCTTATCGTCGCATGCCTTTTGGTCTTTGTAATGCCCCCGCGACTTTCCAAAGGTGTTTGATGAGTATTTTCTCTGATATGGTGGACGAATTCTTAGAAATATTCATGAATGATTTTTCAATCTATGGATCTTCTTTTTCCCAATGCCTCACTCATTTAGAACTCGTCCTAAAACGTTGTAAGGAAAAATCTCTCGTGCTTAATTGGGAAAAGTGTCATTTCATGGTTAAAAAGGGGATAGTTCTAGGTCATGTCGTCTCCAAAGATGGCCTTGAAGTCGATAAATCTAAAATCGATTTGATTGCTAATCTGGCTCCTCCTAAGTCTATTAAAGATGTTCGTTCATTTCTTGGCCACGCAGGATTCTATAGAAGATTCATTAAGGACTTCTCGAAAATTTCAAAACCTCTCTCAAATTTACTTGCCAAAGATGTTAAGTTCGAATTCTCCAATGACTGCAAAACATCCTTTGAAACTCTTAAGTCAATCTTGACCACAGCTCCCATCATTCAACCTCCTGATTGGACTCACCCCTTCGAACTTATGTGCGACGCTTCTGACTTTGCAATTGGAGCCATCTTAGGTCAGCGTATCGATAAACTCCCTCGAGTCATTTACTACGCTAGCAAAACCTTAAACGAGGCCCAATTGAATTACTCAACTACTGAAAAGGAATTTTTGGCAGTTGTCTTCTCTTTTGAGAAATTCAAACCATATCTCATAGGATCCAAAGTCATAGTTTACACTGATCATGCTGCCCTACGATTTTGCTTTCTAAGAAGGATGCTAAGGCCCGCTTGATTCGTTGGATCCTTCTTCTTCAAGAATTCGATATAGAAATACGAGATAAAAAGGGTTCTGAAAATGTCGTAGCTGATCATCTCTCTCGAATTGTGCACGAAAATATTAACGACACCCAAATCGATGACTATTTTCCTGACGAACAAATTCTTTCCATCTCTAACACCCCTTGGTACGCTGACATTGTGAATTATCTTGTCACACAACAAATGCCCGCTGGATGGTCGAAACAAGATAAACAAAAATTTCTCTCGAAAGTTCGAAACTTCTATTGGGACGAACCATATCTTTTCAAATACTGTCCAGACCAAATCATTCGAAGGTGTGCGCCCGATCATGAACACCAAAGTATTCTCTCCTTCTCACATGACCATGCTTGTGGCGGTCATTTTGGAGCAAGAAAAACTGTTGCAAAAGTTTTGCAAAGCGGTTTCTATTGGCCTACATTCTTCCGTGACGCGTTCGAATTTTGCTCTAAATGCGATCGATGTCAAAGAACGGGTCGAATCTCTAAGCGAAACATGATGCCTCTCAACCCCATTTTAGTTATTGAGTTATTCGATGTTTGGGGCATCGATTTCATGGGACCATTCCCTAATTCATTTGGGAATCTTTACATCTTGCTTGCGGTAGATTATGTCTCAAAATGGGTTGAAGCCATTCCGACCAAAACCAACGACAACAAGGTTGTTGTCAAATTCCTCAAAGAAAACATCTTTTCGCGCTTTGGCACACCTCGAGCTATCATTAGCGATAATGTCACTCACTTCTGTAATCGTGCTTTTGAGTCCTTGCTCAAGAAATACTCAATCACACACAAGCTGTCGACCCCTTACCATCCACAAACTAGTGGACAAGTAGAAGTTTCCAATAGACAAATCAAACAAACTCTTGAGAAAACCGTGAATTCCAATAGAAAAGATTGGTCCGTAAAACTGATTGATGCACTTTGGGCTTTTCGCACTACTTATAAAACCAATCTAGGGATGTCACCATATCGATTAGTCTTTGGAAAGGGCTGTCACTTACCTCTTGAATTGGAGCATCGTGCCCTTTGGGCCATAAAATTTTTGAATTTTGACTTAGAAAAAGCCGGCTCACAAAGGAAGTTACAAATTTCTGAATTCGAGGAATTAAGAAATGAGGCGTATGAAAATGCGAAAAACTATAAAGAAAGAACCAAAGCCCAACACGACAAAAACATACTCCGTAAGGAATTCAACGTAGGTCAAAAAATTCTTTTATACGACTCTAGACTTCACTTGTTTCCAGGAAAAGTCAAATCTCGATGGACTGGACCTTATGTCATGAAAACAGTATATCCTCATGGAGCGGTTGAAATTGAAAATCCTAGGGATGTAAAAGTCTTCAAAGTAAACAGTCAATGACTGAAACCATTTTTGGAATTCGAGCAATATGACGAAGACGACCCTATCGATCTGCATGAGCCTGATCATCCACCATGAAATCAGGTTGTACACGTTCTTTTTCTGTTATTTTTCTTTTTCAATTTTTTTATTTTATTTTTGTTTTTCTTCCTTAGACAGTTGGGACACTGTCTCAATCAAGTGTGTGCGGAGTCTGCATTGCATTCTTTTGATTTTTCTTTAATTTTTCTTTCTTTTCATGTAGGACCATCATACATTTTATATCGTAGTAACATACCATAATTTTTCTTTTAAATACGACTCATTTTCAATTGATACAACAAAATAAGTTTACAATTTTTAGCCAGTTGATAGTATTTTTTTCTCTCAACTTAGGTCGAATAAGAAAATAATGAAAAGTTTAATTTTGAGGGATAATAGTGTAACCGGTACATAGGGAGATTCTTAGGTGATGGCCATGAAATCTATTATATATTGTAGACTTTGTTTAAATAAGTGGAGGACTTAAAATACTTATAATGGCTTGTCAAATCTTTAAAACTTAGTTGTGCTAAGTTGAATTCGCTTAACTCTTTTTTTTTTTTTTTTTTTGCTTATAAATTCAATAATAATAATAATAATAATCCAAGGGTATCCAACATTGCTTGTATATCGAGCGTTGGTGTGCAAACCTGCCAAGCTCTATCCGACATGTTGTTGATAAAGTCAGCGTTGGAATATCTTGGTCTCATTTTATGAGATTGGACACTTAAGGATTACCGACACGTTGTTGACAAAGTCAAAGTCAGCCTGCACAATCCGCCAAGCTCTTTACCCACTCTTCGTTAGTCCGCGAGGCAGTGCATGGGTGGTAAACCTTGGTCTTCTAAGTTAGGTGTATGTACTTAATCATAAATTTTAAAATTTTACAGAATAAATAATAAGCGATGATACCCAGACACTTCTTGACCTTATTGATTTGACTAGCCATACATGAGAAAATTAGAATACCACTTTGCAAACTGTGCCAAGCAAACTAAGAATTTATTTCATGGCTGCACTATTTTATCGACCGTACTAACTGGCCAAACTGGAATTTAACATTTGAAAACTTGATTTATATTGAAAAATTTGTGACAAGTTGAGGTATCTAAAATAAAATCAACTGATCAGAAATTGTTAACTTAATTTGTTGTACCACTTTCCTGAAATAAGTCGTGTTTTTCATTTTTCGTTTTTATTTGCATATGTCCATTGCATTCATGTAGTTTCATTAGAATCATAGCATACTGCATTTGGATTTTGTGGGTAGTATCCGCTGAAAACCCTCACGAGACATCACTCGTCCTACTAGGGACACCTAGAGGTTTAACGGCTTGTTGCATACGCTCAATGCAATCGTGTTTCCTACGAAAGTGCGACCTATCTAGTTAGTTTTTCATTTTCTTTTTACTCGAGGACGAGTAAAAGATAAGTGTGGGGGTATTTGATTAACATAGAAATGTGTTTATTTTATGCTCGCATATTTTATCTTTAAGAAATAAATAAATAATACTTTGGTTACTTTTGTGTGTTTTTACAGGATGTCAACAAATGCCTCCTTTGTTTCAAATTAAAGGCCAACTACAGATAAAAAGCTACTTCCCCGTATTAAAGCCATCTCAATTACAAAAGACGTTGTAGCTCACTGGTAATTGCATGGAAATTTGTACTGAGAGACCTGAGTTCGATCCCCGTCGAGCTCACTTTTTGCTAAAGAACGGAACGCGTTCACACTGCCCCTTTGCTATGAAGGATATATTAATTAGCGTTATATTATATATATACATAGTCATGTGTATGTATGATATTCACTAATAGACCTTTCAGGAGTAATCATGGAAATCAATTCAGAACATTCATTTTTCAAATTCCAATTAGAAGAATTTCTGATAAAAATATTGCCAAGAAAAGATCAATTTTGAAGATTTTATCCCTAGTTGCCTTTGGAATCTAATGAGTATCCTTGTTTGAAAGAATTAATCACATACAATCTGATCATCAATCAATCAATCAATTTGCCACATGGAAGATAGGGAAGATTTGGAAGATATTCACCGTGATTTGCTTTCCAACCAAGCTCGGTCAAGGAAGGAAAGAGATTTGATATTACTTCTTGGGAAAAGAGGGCCATTTAGTCATTGATTTGATTAGGATTTGGTCTACATCTCTATAAATATACATGATGTCCCATTGTAAATGCCATTCATTCAATTTTCTATTCTGTATTCTCTTTTGTTCTAATAAAAGTCTTTTCTTTTCTAGTTTTATTGTTATTTTAATTTCATAACAATTTGTGTTATCTACCAAATTAGGTTTGGGTAGAACGCATATTGTTATTGTCTTTTATTACTGCTTGTTAGCGATTCACTGTTTGATTAGTTTCAACAAGAATCCTACTTTTAATTTTTGTTATTGTTCTAGTCGTTATTCTCTTTTTCTAGTAATTGTTCCTTTTCTTTTCAATTGTTGAATTTGATACTGATTAGATTCAGAGTAATTTCAACAACATAAAAAAACAACAACCCCAAACTTCGTCTAACTCGCCCAAGAATAAATAGATAATAATTTTTAATAAAACCTCCCTGTGTTCGACCTGTATGCTACACACCTGTGCGCTTGCAAAATTTAATTTAAACGTCGCACTTTTCTATTTCATAGATTAGCGTCGATCAATCACACATAGGACTTCAACAAATACAATGGTTTTGACTTCCGCTTTGTGTTCTTGAATCAACACGGATAGTCAACGGTTTAAGTACAATCTTCCTATAATCTGATCCTCGAGTATATGATTTGAATGCATAGATTTGAGGAAGTAAAATTGCTTCTTGAATCAAGTAATATTAAATCGATACAAGGATTCAACAAGTATTTGAATTTGGAGAGCTTTTGTATGCAAAGAATATATATGGAGAGAATAGAATAATGACCAGTAAAATTGGTAGAATTGATTCTTGTAAAACATGGTTGAAGTTGTTTACATAGAAGTAAAAAAGTAGAAATCCTTCACCAAGAGTTTCTACAAAAAGTTGTGTCCATTTCCCTTGATTAATGAAGAGAAATCTCTTTATGAATGGAAGCAACCCTTCAGGAAAATATTTGTTGTTTCAGATCAGTCGACTGTTCTGAAATTATCAGTCAACTGGTTAAAGAATTGTAAAATCGTATACATTTAAAAACATATAGAAAATAGCCGTTACTAGAGAAAAAAAATGCTTGACCAGTCGACTGGTATATTTCCTGTCAGTTGACTGGTTGAGGCATTTTTTGCACAGTCAGCCTATTTCATGTCTTTATAAAATATGTATATAGTTGTGTTTATACTTGAGGATAGATTTTAACATATTTCTAAATACGACACAGTGTATAAAACCTTATCTCTATGACATGATCTTGATTGCAACTTCATTTGTTTGGCATTGATCAAAATCTTGTTATCAACGATGCCAAGTTTTAATCTTGAACCATTCATGGCCATGAAAAGGTGTGCATTGTTGCCAAACTTAGCTAAAAATGTGAGCTTTAGACTTGAAGAAAAATTGTAAATGTAACACCCCGCCTCCGCTAGGGTCACTCGCAAAGGAATGCACTAGCTTTAGAGGGGCATTATTGGTAAACATGCACAGAAATATCACAAGACAGAACATATAAAATAGCGGAAGTAAAATCAAACTTTCATAACATGAATAAATAAGGTCTAAAGCCTTTTACATCAGAGTACATCAAAACCTGTCTTGCAATAATAAAGAAGCATAAAGACTTTTCCATAAATTATTCCCCAAGTAAAAACAGTAAAGTAGCCATAGCCAAGAAAAGTCCAAGCCATCCATGATGACCTTCAAGCAGAAGAAGTCCGAACTAAACAATAGTATTTCCTCCCTGTAACCTGGGGGGGGGGGGGGGAGGAAACGGAAGAAAAGAGGCGAAACAAAACGGGTCAGTCAAAAAGACTGAGTAAGCCCTATCTACTATCAGCATAAAAACTAGTAAAGTTAACTGACATGAGAAACTGAGATGAACATAAGCATGATGACAAGATAGATAAGCTAAATCAAAATAACAGGATGGACTACTGAACTCAGATAAACTAAGGTGTCATGATAAATTACGATGTCAAGATAAAACAAGGTATCCCATCGTCAGGTTCCTATCAAGTATAATATCGCAAAGATATCTATCACGTATAACATCCCATGGTATCTATCCTGTCTTTTAGCTCTGCACCTACCGTACTAGTATCCCCACCGTATCATGTGTTAACCATAAATGACCCTTACTCAAAAATCGTGTAATGGTCCATGTCAACCTAATATATCGCATATATAGGTTACTCAACTCGTATGTTTTATTCCATGTAAATGTTCAGTCCCTTGCCGTAGACCATACGGGCTTTCCCATGAGATTCTATACTACTTTAACATAGTTCCATGATCCTTAAGATCGTTTTGGATTGTCACCCTATATCTAACTAGGGTCTTTCAACATGAATCATCGTTTGTACAACTAGGACTTATGCTACCTAGGACTACTAGGGATTATGCTTACCTATTGCACGTTTCCGTATCTCGGTTTTGGTTCAACCACCCAGGGCCACTAGGATTTACGCTAACCGTCAACCGCGCCCTTTTTCCCACGCATTCATCGTGAATCGTTTTTCCATGACTGTATGCACATGTATCACATTGTGCCATCCGAGTCCTGTCACAGGGCAGGTCAGGAAATACAGGACTCGGTCGGGAGCTTTCGATTTATCCGCCAATGCAGATGCTAAGGTCTGTTTTTCTATACGTGGCTATGGTCCCACGAGACCACTCCCTCAACTAGCGAAAGACAAGGCAGGATAAATCCTGTATGAGAACACACTACTGGCCAACCCACAATCTAGCCTTACCGCAACCATAATTAGATAGCAATTATGGTCTTTTGGGTGTTCTCCGCCTTTCCGTACGTACACGCTTGACCAAAGATGGTAGGTAGCCTGACGAAATGCTATCTAGGGCACGACCGTGTATCGTCGACTATCCCCTATCCATCCCCGTCTTTAGGTCGCTCGCATAGCAACCAAGGCATACTCTTGGTTCTTCTAACGCAGACCTTAACCTCTCATGAGCCTAGTATGATCACCTGGCAGCTCATAGAGGGATACCAAGAATATCCTCACGTTCCCCGAAGTCGCTGCTTCGTTACCCAGTTCGCTGGAGCTTTTATCTAAATCAGATAACTTTCTCCTACTCGTGTGCTTAAACGATGACCTACCGTATCAGGTTACTCATCTATCTATGAACTGGTCTAAATTTTCTTGACTAAGAATTATTACTTAGTTATTCTTCAACTAAGGTTTACCACTTAGCCTCATTCCCGTTATCCCTGTTAATTACGGTTTACCCACCTGATTCTCCGAACTAGGGTTTTTATATAATGGATTAAGTGTCACTTAAGTTCATGACTTAACCCGTCTACAAATCATGTCAAAATTGGCTAAGTATCCAAGTCTAAGACTTAACCCTACAAACCATGCTCAAGTTGGTTAAGTATGTATTAACTTGACCCAATAAAATTACTGAGTCAAATTGGTCAAGTATATTCAAACGCTTCATGACTTAGCCTTATCATGTTATCACGTTAGATTGGTTAAGTATTGGTTAACTTAACCTTATCAAATAACCGAGTTGGAGTGTTTAAGTATAGGTTACTTAATCACTTCAAAATTACTGAGTTAGATTGGTTAAGTGTTGGTTAACTTAACCACTTCAAAATCACCGAATTGGATGGGTTAAGTCTAGGTTAACTTAACCACATCCCCTAACTGTATTATACGGTTAAGTGTAATTAGGAAAGCTTAATTAACCGTATCAAATTCACGTGTTGGTTTGGTTAAGTGTTGGTTAACTTAACCCCGTCCACTAGTCGTATAAAAATGGTTAAGTGTCATTAGGAAAATCAAGTTACTTAACCTACCCAACCTTGTCATGTTTTGTTAAGTATCATTAGCCTAATCAAATTACTTAACCCATTTGTCCATGTCATATTTGGTTAAGAGTCATTAATCAAATTAACTTAACCACATCAAATTAACGAGTTAGATTGGTTACTTATAGGTCACTTAACCACATCAAATCATCGTGTTAGATTAGTTAAGTGTTTAACTTAACCCCCTTAAATTACCAAGTTGGATTAATTAAGTCTAGGCTAACTTAACCCCATCCGATTTCCATGTTTAGATTAATCAAGTCTAAGTTAACTTAACCCCACCCATTAACTGTATTATACGGTTAAGTGTCATTAAGGAAACTTACTTAACCTTATCATGTGGCATTAATTACTTAATGCACCTCAACCTCTCACATTAGACTTTGTTGTGGTTACTAGTTAAGCCGGTCGGTTCCGGGTAGCTTTACACCACAACTTGGTCTAACCTCGGGTTCAAGCACAACATAGCCAACTTCTCACATTGGGTCCTATTGTTTGTAGCAACTAGTTAAGCCGGTCGGTTCCGGGTAGGTTTACGCTACAAACTCAACCCAACCTCGAGTTGGTCACACTTATCTTTTCTAAGTGTCATGTCCATCATGTTTCCAAAACATGTTACAAGTTTTTCAAGCATTTGGGTAGACCTAACTTAATAGGTAAATTCCCAAAGGGTAGACCTAACTTAATAGGTAAATTCCCAAGCTTATGTTTTTATGTCTTTTAAGTTATGTTTTCATGTCATTAGAAATTACCCATAACATACCCCAACGCTTTTAAACTCGCATATACATTCGCAACAACGTAATGGATTAAAAGAAGAGACCTGGCAAAGGTATGACAAAAATGGATATTAAGCCACAAGTTAATCATGGTGGCAAATGAGGCACAAATGTGTTCATTAACTTGCATGTTACATTCTTAAGCCTCAAAAACATGCATAAACCCAAACTTGGCACATAAGCGAATCATGGTGACAAAAGACATGGAATGATGACTAGTAACTCGCATATATCATCATATAAGGGTTATGACTTCATATGCAAGTTGACATAAAGGTTATGAGGGTTCTCATGTTGCATAATGCAACATTTCAACATAAAGGTTGTGGCTTTTAGCCCAAAAGATCAAGATAATGACTTCATAAACTTGCATGACATGATAGCATGTATCATACTCAATGATCAAACCCAAACTTGCAACATGAACATTTAACTTCATAGTTAATATCTAAGAGTAGGGAAAGGGCTTACATTGCTATGAAGGCACAAAAGATATGACAAAGCCCTTATGCAATCAAATAGACCCAAAATGCAAGCTCTAACATAAAAACCCTTGAGCCAAAATGATCAAAACCCTTGCTTTATGATGCAAATATAGAAACTTGACTTGAATGCAAGCTAATGACACTCATACAAGCTTGAAAACACTTGTATGCATGGAAAATCTCTCATAGAAACAATTTAGAAATTTTATGAAGAGAGTGGAGGCCGTGAGAGGTAAAATTTTGCCATAGTTTAGTTGTATGAATGAATAATGATGATTTAGTTTTAGGTTAGGGTCTTATTTATAGATTGGGCAAGTGTTTTAGGCCATAGGATTAAACCCTAGTTGCAATCTTAGCCCTTAAAACCGAATCTGGCCCCCAAACTCAACACAAACCCAAAATGGTGCACCAGGCAGAACTGCCCGACAGGACCAAGTCGACAGCCAAGTCGACAGGGCTGTCGACTTTGGTCCAACCAAGTCGACTCCCAAGTCGACAGGGCTGTCGACTTGGGTGCTCTAGCGGGAATTTTGCCGCCTGGCCCAGACTGGCCCAAATCTCCAAATTCAAATTTGAATTTGAAATCTGTTTTTACTTTGAAATTTTCTGAAAACTTCGTTGGGCCTTAATCGGGTCATACGGACTCCGATTCTCGAAAACTCAGACTCTATTTCGCGTATTTTTCCGAGACGAACGCAATGGCATAGCCCGTTTTACTTGATTCAGAATTTAAAATTAAATTCTGCCTTGATTCTCGTTTTAACATGTTATCGAAATACGGGTTGTTACAGTAAATGTGAGCTATAGGATTATTAAGTTCAAATATGCAAGTAAGCCAACAATGTATGGGCAATTTCATGGTTCGAGCATTTCACCGAACACATCACGGGCATAGATTTTATATCACAATTTCAAGGATTTTGGACAAATCGAATTCCTCAAACACATTCGAATACACATCTTTAACCCCAATTCTATCAAATTCAACCCAAATCTCAGCAAATCTCAACACAAAAGATCCAATTCAAGTTCAAACTTTATCAAAGACATTTTTGGTTTAGAATCCTAGACCTTTACAAACCAAACCAATAGGAATTAAATGGGAAAATGTTCATTGATAGCGTTGAAAAAATGTTGTTATATAATTTTACAGCGTTTCAAAGAACGTTGTCTACAGATATGTTGTTATAGATCATAGGACTATCACAATACTTTGAAAACGCTGTAGAAAAAGGAGATACTATAACATTTTAGCTGAGGTTGTTGTTATGTTTTGTACAACGTTTCAATTGGTGTTGTCATTATGTTTGTACAGTGTTTTGTGTTGCTGTGTTTGCATAGCTAACACAAATTATTACTCCTTCATCACATATTTAACAACGTTTTATACAGGTTAGAAATGTTGTTATCGTCTTTATACCATAGCATTTTTGTGAATATATAACAGCATTTTAAAACGGCTATAACCATTGTCATCATTCGTATATTATAGCATTTTCAACATCTATAACAACGTTTTATAAAGTCCAGAAATGTTATGCCCGTCCATATAGCATAGCGGTTTCCAACATATATTACAGCATTTATTTCTGGTTAGAAAAGTTGTTACTCTCTACATATCACAGCGCTTTACCATATATATCATAGCATTTTTCATCATCTACAAATGTTGTTCTTCCCTGCATGCCACAACGTTTTTTCGAAATATATCACATCTTTTCTATAGAGTTTTTGAGGTACATCTATCAGCATTTATCATTTTTACACAATGCAGTTCAAAATCATCACAAAATGCAAATAACACAAAAGAATTATAATTATAAAATTATATCACATAAGTTATAATAATTCCATATGCCAAACATACAATAGTTGGACATAACATTTTGTAATCGATGTTCCCATCTAACTTGTTTTTACAAAAGATGCTTACTGACAAAAAATAATAATAATAAACCGTTCAAAGTACAAGCTTGTGTGCTCCAAAGTCGAATTTCCGTCATGCATCAAACATCAACACCTGATTTAACAATAAGAAAATGCATAACTACTTTTGTTGTATATATATGACATTGAGAAGCTGATAACAACTGAACTAAAAAGTACGTCTAAACATGGCAATGTGAAAAGAAAATGAGGTCATGTGTGATTAAGTCATCTCGTTGTTGGATTCAGAATAAATATAACATTTCTAATATTGGCTTATTTGACTAGTCGTAGTGCTTATACTACTTGACAACATTGACATGGTACAGTTCCCTGCACAGGAAATATATATTTTCTCCAACCAGCATCCTAAACTTTGCAACATTTCTTGTGTCAACAAATATGCGTACGACTTAGTATGACCAAATTGCAAGAAAGAAAAACTGTATAAGATCAAAATGTTTGAGCACATCTAGGTCACCGTATCTTCTATTTTTTCCTGTTTTATCTACCTAAACGAAATTTGAATATTAATTTAGTTTTAAGAGGTGAAAAGGAAATCATACTTGAAGTAAAATTTTACCAAAGCAACCATAGTAAGGATTATTTCCATCATTCATTCCAATAAGTAAAAAGAAGTATAAGTCATTCTGACTTGAAGACGATTTTGCGGCGACATTTGCAGAAGGCCAAGCTATAGTAGAACCAATTGCATCTTCAATAAACTCAAAATCAGATGTAGGTCTCCATAAACGTGCATTTGGAACTTTAACAATATCAACCCAAACTTTACCGGCACTTCCTCCCAAACGAATAAAATGGACCATCGCATTTAAGTCAGTCGAAGACACGCGTCCTTCTGCAACGACTTCTTTCTCTCCATGAACACTAATCAACTTGAATTTAATGTTTGACTTGAAACTAGTGGTCTATCATGCAATATTTGAAACAATTTAAATATGTTTTCTACAAAATAGAAGTGATTATAATAATAAAACAGTATCAAGGTATATGCATGTTTTTATAAATTAAATACATAAACTACACATTACCATGGAATGTGATACTATATTTGGTGTATCAGTAGATTTCATAGCATTAATATCCTCAAGAATGACATTTTTTTCAGCTAAGCTACTTTGCACCCAATAGCTTCTCCAACATATGTCATACCAAATGGTGCTCTCTATAAGAATGCATCTGATTTTTTTGCCGCATCAATCAAAACAAGCACAACAGACTGTCCAAGTGGAATATTATCCACAAGCTGATTTGGATCAGTAGAGTATAGCCACCATTCGGCAACTAAT
Organism: Allium sativum; assembly: GCA_030737875.1. Lineage (NCBI taxonomy): Eukaryota > Viridiplantae > Streptophyta > Magnoliopsida > Asparagales > Amaryllidaceae > Allium > Allium sativum. Next base: position 103,209,243 of record CM060912.1, read on the forward strand.
TTTTTGCTTCCAACCCAATCATACAACTTGGATTTCTTATTTGTTGATGAAGTTTTACTCTAGTAAAAAAATATTATCAGGTTCTTATATTAAATCATAGAGCTAATGAGTGCATAAAGAATTAAGTATACCGCATTTTCTCCATTTTTAGAGACTATCGTAGTGTGGAGTACAATATTGTCAGATGGTCATGCTACTATCTCATCCTTAGCTTCTCCAATATGTGAGATCATCCTAGGAGTAGACCTCCATAAATAAGCATCTAATTTCTTCAAGATTTCTATCAAAATTTTCATGGCATTTGGTCCAAGTGGAATATTGTATAAAAGCTCTTTAGGGTCATTTGAAAGAACACTTCCTTCAACTACTATTTTGTCCATCCGAGTCCAGTCCAACAAGTTACATCTGACATTTGGTTTGTCATACTTATTCTACATTTAGTCAAAATCATTTATATTATATATTTAATCAAAATAAATTCCATTGTTATGGAAACAATAATATAAATCATTTGTACCACTTAAGATGGACTCTCATCCTTGCTGCTTCCTTTAACCCGATAAACAATTATACAAGTAATTATTAATTGGTGGTGATCGTGATGCAATTATGTAAACAATTACGCAAATTAAGGGGATATCTCACAAAAAATTAAAAACCAGACGTCTGAATGAATAAACGAGAAGTCTTAAAATTGACAGGGTTTAAATAAAAATCAGGAAAACTAAAATCAGACGTTTGGAAAAATTAGCAGACGTCTGAAAATAAACACGGATTTAAAAATCATTCAACACAAACGTCTGAAACTATTCCCAAACGTCTGAAAATTTCCTCGGGTTGAAAAAAAACCCTAAATCAAACATCTGTTTTTCAAACCAGAGGTCTGATTTACAAAACGTCAGTTATTTCTATATAAAAATAACCGCAAACTTCTATTCCTAGCTCTTCCATTTCACTGGTCAAATTGAAACTTCTGTAACCCTAAAATCCCAAATCCAATCCAAATCAAGTCCAAATCATGGTTCCTAAAAAAAAAGTTTCATCAAAACGAAAGAGGGTTGATGAAGTATCATCAAATCCTCCACAAACTACTGAAGAAACACCCCAACCAGTTTTGCAATCACGAATCAACAGGTGGATGAACAAAGCACCCTTGGCAATAGAAAGATATGGATTGATGCAGAATAAAATCCTACATACTAGTCCATTTTATAGTCTCATTGATTTTCTGATGTATGATTTACATAGCTTATGCCAGGATACTGGTCTTGTAACACTGGTTTCATTCCCTTCTAATCAATTTCACATTGACCAGCTATCCATATTTCTATTCAATGTAAACTTAGATACTACAGGTTTTTGGAATCCTCAAGTAGAAAAATAGTGGATTTGGTCAAGTGTTAGCGGGGTTACTGCTAGATTCACAGCTAAGGACATAGAAGATATATTTCAATGTTCTAACACCGGGACAAATATCGATGATATTGCCGATATGCGCTTTAAGCCACGGGATAACATTACTCATCAAATTTGGGAAGATGATATGCCTCAGTTTTCTACTAAATATTTAAGACCAAAGCAAGATTTCTTACCCGAGTTCTTATAAAATCAGTGCTTCCTCGGCTTGGAAGCCATGAAAATATACTTGATCAAGAGCATAGGGCCTTATATTCTATACTTGGTGGTATTCAAGTTCTTTGGGCTCAATTTTAGTTGTGTATTTGTTGATTGGGTGATGTACTATTGCATGTATCTTTACTGTTTACAGACTATGAAGCAGACGAAGCGTGACCAAACTGAAGAATTTACTCGGTGATCCAATAGGTGAATGAATTTTAGCGCACGGACCCAATCGGGCTTTCTTGCTTTAATAGATTTATTCAAGGGACAAATTTTGCTTCACTTAACGTAATGAAATTTGCAACTACTTGCAGTTCAGCAATTTATTTTGAATCAACTTTTACTATCTTTGAAGCAGACTGTGTAGTGTAGGTAATATACATTTGTGTTGCTGTAGGGAAGTGTTTTCCAGAGGTTATCTCTTTTTCCTTGTTGTAATGGAAAAAAAGATAACCCCATGAAAACAATTCGCATGTACATCAACACAAATGTATATTACTTCCACTACACAGTTTGCTTCAAATACAGTAAAGGTTGCTTCAAAATAAATTGCTGAACTACAAGGAGTTGCAATTTTCATTACGTTAAGTGAAGCAGCATTTGTCACTTGAATAAAGTTGATAAGCATGAAATCCCGATTGGGTGCGTGCGCTTAACTGCATCCACCTAGTGGATCACCAAGTAAATTCTTAACCAGAAACTAAATTAAAACCTTCAGCTTGGATATGTTATGTTCAATATGCAATTCGGACATGTTATTGCTATGTTCATTATGATATTTGGGTATGTGTAATTCGAATATGCTATTGTTATGTAATTTTGGTATGTTATTGCGGATGGAAAATATTGTGGATATGGAAATATAATTATATACGGCTATAGCTCGACAACAAGGAAGGCATGCACAGGTGAAGCTGGTGTGTCAGACGCCTGGATATTTTTCCGGATGTCTGAGAGTAGAAAAAGAAAGCAATCTGAATATCAATCAAACATCTAAAAATCTATCCAGACGTCTGGATTTTTCTCCAGCCTAAAGTAAAATGCCTGAATATGTTTTCAGACGTCTGGATTTTTTATCCAGACGTATGATAGCGTTCTCTGTCTAAAAAAAATTATCTGTAGAAGAATTCAGACATCTGAGATTTTATCCAAGCGTTTGGATTTTTTTTGGGTCTAAAGTAATATGCCTGAATAAATATTCAGCCGTCTGGTTAGTTTAGCTAGAAGTCTGATAGATTTCTCGAGCTAGAGAATTATATCTACAAAAGAATACAGACGTCTGATACTTTATCCAGACATCTGGATTTTTTTCTCAGCCTGAACTATTAAGCCTGAAGAAGTACTCAGACGTCTGGGTATTTTATACAGGCGTCTTATATTTTTCTGGGCCTATAATATTATGCATGAATAGGTATCCAGACGTCTGATATTAAATCCAGACTTCTGTATAAAATACCCACTATCTTTCTACTCGTGTCCTAGATGGGTGATTCAGAAGATTGATGCTTTTCGTTGGAATTTTTTATGGAGTGGCACAAAGGATATGTGTAAAGTTAGCTACCTTGTGTCATGGGATCAGGTATGCAAATCCAAAGAACATGGAGGCTTGGGAGTTTTAAATTTGAGAAGCATGAACTCAGCCTTGCTTTGCAAATGGTTGTGGACTATGCTAAGTGGTAAGAAAGTTCTTTGGAAGGAGTGGATTTTAAACACTTGTTACGATGGTAGATTTGACTGGAACGCGGATGTTTCTCATTGTTCTGTTTTCTGGCGTGGTGTTATGTCTAATATTCATTGGATGAAGATTGGTGCTAGTGTTATAGTAAAAAAATGGTAGCAATGTTTCTTTTTGGTTTGACTGATGGCTGCTACTAATCGCGTTGCATGTTGAATTTGCTGACCTTTTTGAGATTGCTTGCAATAAAAACTCTACAGTCAGCGAAATGTACAATGTGAATACCGCCAACTTCAAACGGAAACTGACCTTTTGTCGTCTCTTAGCTGGTAATGCTTTGTTTCAGCTTTGTGATCTGATTCGTTTGTTAGAGAACGTACAGCTTTTTGATGAAGAGGATGATGAATTTATCTGGAAGATTGGAGGGAATAACAATTCTTTTTGGGTTAGAGAACTTTATAAGATGATGAACTTTACAGGAAGGAAATATGACGGATTTGTTCGTATATAGAGTTTTAAGGCAGTACCTACTAAGGAGAAGATTCATATGTGGACGATCGTGCATAACAAGCTTAATACGGTGAGCAGATTACGTCAAAAAGGAGTTCACGTCACTGGAGGCTGTGTTTTTACACTGAAGACGACGAAAATTACCTACACTTATTCGTTGATTGTGACTTCGCATCTTATGTGTGGACGAAGTGTCTTGTTAGCCTTAATATTTGCTTAGATTGGTCTAGCTTCATTACCGACCAATTTCTTTTTTGGCACAGCACTTTTATTTCACTACCTAATACACCTATGCGACAACTGTTTGGTGCCTTAAACGTTGCTTATGTTTTGATCCTTTAGCATAAAAGAAACTCACGAAAGTTTAAATGTAAAATGAAATAGCCCAACTCAGTTATTTACTATATTCTCAAATTTGTTTCTCAATGGTCAGGCAACGATGAGGTCAAGTTTGTGAACACCATTGGCGCTAGATTGATGGATAGAGCACGAGGCAGCCGTGCTTGATGCAGCTTCTGTATCAGCTTGTTGGGTTTCTTAGCTACTATGTCTATGTTGATGTTCTATGTATATTATGGGTACTGTTTTACCATGCCTGTGTGCATGCGTTGCTTTTTGGGTTGTATATATTCCTGTACATATTGTAGCACATCTTTTGTATGCTGTACATAACACCACGTTGTACTTAGTTTATGTTTAATGAATGAAGGCGTGAATCTAGCGATTCACTAACTTTTTGCATCAAAATAATAATAAAAAATAGACACAACTAGATAAAAATTATAAAATACGCCTGAATGCAATACCATAAAATGGCTTTTAGACCAGAGTCAAGGTGTCTCCAATTACTAAATGTGACTGGAACATGCTCTCGTATAAGTGGTCCTAAAAACGATAAATGGACTGATCCTTGATCTATTGTTTCAGCATTCTCATGAAACTCAACTTCAACACAATTTGTGAAGTTTGAAGGAAGTCTCTTCATTTTCATAGGACCTATACTCTTTCTTTTCTTTGGCCAACTGGCATTTGCATTTTCACTTGGTCCATCGGCTTCCACGTGTTGTTCATTTTGCATTGTACGGTTCTCAAATGCACTAGGATTATCTTCTACTCCTTGTGCATTATATTCTAATGCTTGTGCTCGATTATCTTCTACTACTTGTGGATTATTTTCTACTACTTGTGCTCGATTATCTACTATTACTTGTGGATTATCTTCTACTACTACTTATGGATTGCCCTCGCTTTGAACGTCGTTGTCTTCAATATGCTTCTTCTGTTTATTAGGCTTGTACAATATATTTTTGGCTCCTTTACTTCTTTTCTGTTGCCGCGTTATTGGCCTCATTTCCTATTACTAAAACATGAGGAAAAACATAAAATATATAGCAGAACTATACAATCCAAACACTTGAATGCTAAGGCTATCCTGAGTATGCTACACCTCAATATGTCAATTACAGGAAAACAACATTGCTTTTCACAGCAAAAAACGACAGGTTAGGAGACTTAAAAACATATAAGCACAGTTATAGTTATAGCAAAATATGAGTTAGCCTAAATAACTTATTATTGTCAGTTAGCCTAAATCATATATGTCATCAAACTTAACATCCGTGCTTATATTTATGTGCTCACCGTGACAATACCACCTACTTGTTTTATATACACGATCCATTCCTCTTATAATCAGATTGTCAACTACAACCTTCTCATATTGATGACTAAAATTTTGATAATCTAAGCAAGGACATAGAATTTTTTCTACATTTCTAGAATTTTTCATGGCGATATGCACAAACTTCCGAGCTCTTTGCTGATACTCACTACTAGTTCTATGGAAAAAAAATATCTTTTAGCTTCCCTCAAAATATAGGATATGATTTTCATACTACATTTATGTTGAGAATTACGTAGTTGCCTGTGTAGATTCACCGAATTTTTATTCATCATCGTCTACTACATAAGCAAGCAAATTTCTAAAATTTGAAGTAATAGTCTATTGCTGAGTACAAGAAAATTAACATAACTACTTAAATAAAACAGTGTTACTAAATGAGACAAAACCACTTATAAACTGCTAATAACACAGTCAACATTTCCAGCAGGCATACCAGATATCAGAAAAAATTGAACTTTGGCTAATCAATGAAAAAGATAAAATAATCAAGTTGGCGCTTACAGCGACTTTACGACGACGAAGACTGAATGAGATCCATGGGTCTGACCTTCACTAGAATGGAAATTCCTCCACTAGAACCGATTGCCTTTCGTTATGACAACCGAGAGACCAAGAGCAATAGTGCGAAGTGATCGGAGATTCGAAAGTGAGATGGATACTAGGCGGACGATGAAAATTAGATGGAAAATTTGTAATTAAGAATTTAAAATTTTGGGGAAATATTGTGGATTCTCGGTCGATTTTAGTAATAGCGGAGGGAAGTGAAAATTCATTCCAGCTTAAATTTATCTCACCGTTTTAATATAAAACCAACGTACTCCTGCGTTATTTCTGCAGCATAGAGACCAAAATGCTGTGAGTTACAATTGTAGATAACTCCTTTTCTTGTAGTGAAAGCACTTCAGATTCGAAGAAGAATAATCTAGTTTGATTCGAAGCTGCTTGAGTTTGATTGTGGAGGTCGAGCACGACTGGTGGATTGGAAGTGGATAGTGATCGCCGAGCTGATTTGATCAAAGCTTAGGGAGGAACTATCGTAGATACAAGATCTATCAGAGGAAAAACAAGGCCGCCATTAAATTGTTCTTCCCAGAAAAAGAATTGAAATGCAGAAATAGAGGCCTGAAGCCAATATATAGCGAAGAAGACAAATGGGCTCGTTCAGTCTCAAGTGGTGGGCCAGGCTCTGTCGCTTGAGCCCAGATCGGTCGCTCAACCCAATGTATCTGCTCGAGCCCAAACAGGTCACTTGACCTAATATGTCTGCTTGAGCCCTAACAGGTCGCTCGACCCAATATGACTGCTCGATCCAATGAGTCTCCTCGACCCATGAAATCACGAATATGCTCGGTCATGCATATTATGTACAACCGTCCTGTAAGAATCCAATCTTAATCAATCAAGTTACGCCATATTTCATCATTTCGAAGCTTGTAAATCTTTTGCAAATCAAAAATTGCAAACTTCTAGGGGAAAATGTTTATCCATCAAAAGATAAGCGCAAGTTGATAGATTAAATGTATAAGAAACAAGTGGTTTGAGCATTGTAAAGGGGTCAAGCATCATAAGGGGTCGAGCGCCATAAGGGGTCGAAGCATCTTGAAAGGCCACACATCACAGACAGTGTTTTTCGGACACTAGTCGGGTCGCTCGAGCACTAGTGATCGACCATGTATGATTCAAGTAAGGGGTCGGTCGCACGTATAAGGGTCGGTTGTGCATGATTCAAGGAAGATGGGTCGCACAACATTGGAGGATCGAGCGGATGCTGGTCAAGTACGGATGGATTTGCACAACTCGTTGGCCGTACGTTCATTTCCAGGGTCGGTCGAGCATAGTGGCTCGCACATCTCCAGGGTCGGTCAAGACAGCTAGTGACAGACTGGCTAAAAGTGGCAGTGGCAGTTCCGTAATTACCAGTGCGAGCAACCCATAGCATGCACATACGAATCTCAGCTCACCACTTCATTCCAACCTCTCTTATAAATAGGGGTTAAGCTCCACTTTAGGGAATCCATTTCGAAGACCCCGAAGGGCTGCCAAATTGCGTCCTCCATTATTCCAAGCGATTCTAGCATCATCAAGCTTCTCCAAGCAAAGATCTATAGCCTAATCCGCCATGGAATCCATCAAAATAGCCCAAGTGCCTTAGAGAGCGAAGATCTTCCTCCATATTCCCTGCAATTAGAGAGATCCAACCTTTTCTCTGCTGATTTGCAAAGATCGAAGTGAAACTCTTATGTAAAAGGAAAAATGAATTAATGTAGTTGGAGATGATTCTAGCCTTGTAACTCTTGAATTGCTAATGAAAATCCTTGCCAAAGTGGACATAGATCTATTTTAGATCGAACCACTATAAAATCCTCGTGTTTTTACTTGTTTTGTTGTGATTATGGCTTCTCTTTTCCGTTTCTAACCATTAGGTGAAGTACCTTATTTGGTGTTGGGTCAATTTTTGACTTAAACACCCCACAACTTCCTTCCTTTCATTTTTTTTCATGACATAAATCTGATACGAATAATTTCTTCCATCCAATCGCATACCTATAGCTTGAAGCAAACCTTTTCTTTTGCTTGCTATAACTTGATTCACGAATTATAAAGAAAAATCATCACCAACAAATAATATATCTCAAAACTACCAAAGAAGAAACGATAAAATACAATAAATATGGTAAGAGAGCACCCAAAAAATGATTATTTTATTCAAATGAAAATAATAGATCCGTGATAGCAACCCGCTTTGATACCATGATAACTTCATTCATCACTTGAAATAGAAATGAAGATTGCTTTTTATTGATTGATTGAAGATACAATGCTAAACCCTTTATTTATAGGGTTATTTATTCTTTAGCATATTCTTTATTCTCTAGCATATTCTTTATTCTATAGCATATTCTCAAGCATATTTCTTAGCGTATTCTCTAACAGTGTGTATTGGCCTAATGGGCCTTTTTTAGGTTGAAGAAGAGAGTTTGAATGTATTAGGATGCTAAACCGAGAATGAAAACAAGATGTAAACAAAAACAAACAGTTTTGGATCGTATATAACTGAATGTGAAAGTAGTGATAGGTATAAATGTGAAAAAAGAAAAAATTGCTGCAAAATGTAATGGAATAAAAAGCTTGCAAATAGCAATGTTTCAGTTTTTCTCCCCTACAAATAAGAAAAATAGAAAATGCAGAGTAAACTGAAAAACTAACGCCAACTGAAATGCACAAGGACAAATACAAGTACTAAGCTATGTAATTGAAAGGTCAAAGGGGAAAAACCTGAATGAACACAGGAACAGATAGTCTAAAGATGGAAGCATTGAGAAAACTGAAAATAGATGAACATAACAATATCAAAAACGAAAATAACACTAACACAAACTCAAATGCTATGAGATACCTTTTTATAATTTGAAAGGTGATTGGAACAATCAAGAACATATGAACTCTTTCGGTAGTGTAAACATATAAACTCAAACTTTGCACCATGGTCAACTTATGATACATTGTGTAGTCTTGAATTTACAAAGCACATTGCTACTTTCATCATTGAACCTTCTTTCTTCTACTTGGATTATTTCTGTCTGCATATGTATTCTTTTTTTTTCTTGGTCGCTCCTTCTTGTTTTAACATAACTTGCCATTGGGGAAAATAAAATAAAAATTTATGGTAGCATCTACAATCTTCTATAACACCACATGCCTCCTTAGCATGTACATGCACAAACCAACCATGAAGAATAAGACCATTGAGGTGATTGATTTTATAATATTCGACTTTGTCTTTATGATGTCAAGGTTTTCTAGTGGCTTTCCAAGCATGCCCTTTAGCACTAAGAGCATGAGCAGCTGAAGTAATTAGGTAATACTAGACCAAGGCATCTCGAGGCTCGTAGTTAGTGTTACTACCAAGGCATCTTGAGGTTCGTATTCAATATTCGGATTTCGTTTTATGTTCCATTTTAGGTGGAGACCCTTACTTTTTAATGAATAATGCAAGTTGCTATTTTTTGACATGACCAAGTAAAGAGAAGGCGCATGAGGTGATTGCTGCTTGTCATAATAAGAGCACTGCCCCGGGTATTTTTTTTGATGATTTTTTGGTTGTTTTGTGTGGATCTGGTGTAATCATGTATTTTGTTTGATTTTATTGGGTTTAACTAAAGTATTTTATTTAAACTAGGAGTAAAGTTCGGTTAGGAATCATTTGTATGATGGTTACTAAGTCGCTACTAGTTATTATGTTACATACGAGAGGAAATGTTGCTATAGAGGCATTAAAAAATTGATTTTAGTATTAGTAAAAATGAAAGGCACTTCTGGGATAACGCGATTGAAATACTGAACTACATATGCAGTGGAGTTATGCATGACATATTGCCTACTTAGACGTGCCAGCATTGGCTAATGCAACGTGTGGCAAATTGGTACCATTTACCGTTATGTACAACGACCTAATATTAATGCAGGATAATTATTAATAGCCTGTAAAGCATCTTCTTCAAGATAGATGTTAAACTAGAAGCAGAACTAAATAAAAGAACCACTTAAAAAAAGTAAGCTATTTAGAAATTTCTTTTGCAACTTCCCAAAGCTGTTTAATATCCTATAAAGCAACTTCTGCGTTTACTTCCATGACTGGTAAACAACATAGCCTTAGTTCTTATTAATGTCATTAAGATACTGCATAGATTACTTGTAGACTCACCTATTCATCATCATAGCCATAATTTTTAGTAAAATTGTTGATTACCTCTAGGAATATTAAAAATGTCCATATCAATAACCCCTTTTTTCACTACGCGTAGACACATCCTTTATTCTTATAAATATCATCTTCTTAACATGAATAGATGATAGAATGAAACTAGTTGTTGAACACCATGAAGCAGGTTACACATAATTTGTATAGATTACTTATAAATATGCAGCATGCTTTAGTTATAGACCCACTGCATGTTTTATTTATAAACCTGCTGCATGAATAATGTCATAATGTAAACTTGCTTATATATATGGTGCATGTTTTACTTTATTTTACATTAAATAAATTACACATAATTTGTACACATGTTTGTTTAATTACATATAGTACCCACTACATTGGCTTGCTGCATCAAAGCAAATAGATGAAAACTGTAAAGATATGAAAAGCTTAAGTCAAAGTATTGATGACAAAAATCATAGTAATACTATTTTGTTGATGTTGAAGCCATAAGGAAATAATAATAATTAAGAGATAAGTAAGGACAACAACTTAGGAAGATGTTTCTGCATTAATATATATGGAGAATACATTTCTTTATATCTTGTTCACTATGTAACATATAGTTGGGTCTAAGCCCACTAAGCCTGTTTTATTCTAAAAGCCCAAGTCGGCTGCTATATCATAACTCTAAAAATATGTACACAATGTACTAACATTTTATCTTCAATGCAATACAAAAGAATTTACATTTTCCAATCCTGTTTCTTATATGTTATCAGAGCAGAAACGTGCTAACTGTGTAAAATTCGATCCAACAATTTACCTACAAATCTATCGAAAGATAGATCATCCATCAGAAAATATTCATCACTTAGATGCCCCTCATCCAAGATTCTCATCTCATCATTTGAGGGTTGAGGCTGTGATTCAAAAAACTATGCCTCGCCTACATCTAGTGGTTGCATTAGTTTTCAATATCACAGCTTGGTGGTAATCTTTCTCAAGAACTCAATTTTGATCAAAAAATTCTGTAGAAATCAATCATTTGAAGTTAAAAGCGGTCCTAGATTGCTAATCAGATATTCAGTGTTTCAACACTCTCTCATAATCTTCATTTTAGCAATTCTGCTTGCTCTTAAATTCAATTCGAAGAAATCTTGCAGAAGATTTCAATTCAAAAAAAGCAGTTCAAGAGAGTTTACCTGTTTTTTGAAGTAGTCTTTCCTGTAAACAGCTTCTTTGTCACCGCATTCAGAGAATCATGGTCGAAGTAAATCCACCACCAAATTCTCCAAGATCATCAACCAGATCAAATTAGACCAGCGCTGAAAGCACTGAAGATCTTATCAAATCCATCATCAAGCCGCAAAGCAATATCATCTCGATTCAACTAGATGAATCAAATAATCTTATATGGAAACTGCAAGAGGAAACAACAGCAAGGGGTTATGGATTTGAAGACTTTCTCTATGGATCACAAACTGTTCCAACAAAATACACCAGAGGTGCTGATAACAATTTAATTCCTAGTCAAGAACATGCATCATATCAAAGGCAAGACAATCTTGTGAGTGCATGGTTAATGTCAACTGTAAGTTAATTAATAATGCCATAATTAATTGGTGTTAAGTCATCTCATGATATATGGATAACACTAGAGAGATCATTTACAAGTCAGTCATCAGCAAGGGTGTTAAACTATAAGAAGCAACTTCAAAGTATAAAGAAGGAGAATTCAAATATGAATGAATACCTAATGGAGGTAAAGAATCTACGTGATCAACTAGCATGCACTGGAAACAAGATTGAAGAAAACGAACAAGTGTTATACATAGTGGGAGGACTTGAGGATGAATATGAAGCAGTGGTAGCATTTATAGCATCCATAGAACCCACACCTTCATTACAAAGTGTACACTCTATGTTACTAGCTCATGAAGGCAGACTATTGCAAAGGAAAGATCAAGTTTCTGATCCCTCAATTAACTATATCACTACAGGGAAAAACAAAAATCAACAGAACAATTCAAGAAATCAAAACACTTACCAGAGAGGAGGTCAGTCAAAACGTGGAAGAGGAAGAGCTGGGAGATGGAATCCTAACAACAGGCAAAAGTGCCAGATTTGTGAAAAAATGAGTCACACATCCAACAAATGTTATTTCAGGTTTGACAATAACTACAATGTCAATCAACAAGGTAATAACAATAACAGAAATAACAATCCAAATGCCCACATGGTTAGCAGTCAATCAAATGCTAAAACTAATCAAGAAACTTCCTTAAACCCTGCTACTACAGATGATATTCAAGATGACTCATGGTATCCAGATTCAGGAGCAACTCATCATGTCACAAACAATTTAAATAATCTGAATCTTGGCAATCGTGAGTACAAAGGTAAGCAATATATAATTATGGGTAATGGAAATTCTATAAACATTTCTCACACTGGACATGCTAGTATTAATGGTGCTAAACAAATCTATTTGAATAATTTACTGTGTGCACCATATATAAGGAAAAGCTTGATCAGTGTGTCATAGTGTGCTAAAGACAACAAAGTATCATTTGAATTTTACCTAAATCACGGTGTAGTTAGGGAAATGCTGACTAGGAACATTTTATTGCAGGGTAGGGAACAAAATGGCTTATACAAGTTCGATTCCAGAAACTGCAGAAAAACTATGTCTAAAAATAACTACTGTAATGTGAATGAATTAGACACAAGTAATGACCGTTTGATATTTAATTTGTGGCATTGTAAGCTTGGACATCCAAGTTCAAAAATTATGAAAGAAATTTTAGTCACCAATGATATTTCTGTTGATATTCCAAGTCATTATATGTGCACATATTTTCAAATGGGAAAGATCCATAATTTGCCATTCCCAAATTTTGAAACTGAATATTTGAACCTATTAGAATTAATTGTTGTTGACCTATGGGGTCCAACACCAATTAACACTGACTATGGGTATAAGTATTATATTTCATTTATTAATGCTCATGCAAGATATGTTTGGATATATTTTTTAAAATCAAAATCTGACACTCGTAGTGTAATTATGCAGTTCATAACTAGTGTTGAAAACCAGTTAAGTCATAAAATCAAGACTGTTCAAAGTGATGGTGGTAAGAAGTTTTTACCCTTAAAAGATTGTTTCCATAAAAAGGGTATTACACATAGAGTAACATATTCACATACTTCTGAACAAAATGGACTAATTGAGAGAAAACATAGACATATTGTTGAGACAGGGTTGACATTACTAGCACATGCATCATTGCCTCTAAAAATTTTCCCTGATGCATTTGCTACAGCTATTCATCTAATAAACAGGTTACCTACAAAGTTACTTGACATGAAGTGTCCTATAGAAATTTTAAATCAAACCAAGCCAAATTATGATGAACTTAAAGTATTTGGATGTTTCTGTTTTCCTCAAATTAGACCATTTAATAAACATAAGCTTGATTTCAGATCTACTCCATGTACTTTTAGGGTTATGCTAATAGTTTTAAAGGCTATAAGTGTTTGGATAGCAACGGAAAAAAATATATATCTAGACATGTCATCTTCAATGAGAAAGTGTTTCTATTCAGAAGTGACACATGCAAAACTACAAAGAAAATTTATAATCCAAGAATTATAGTCCCACAATTTCCTGAACAAGTGGATGAAGTTATGCATGTGCAACTATCTGATAATAGCACTAAACAAACTCAAAGCACACAAACTACAAGCACTACATAACATTATACTTATAGAGATGCATCAGATCATGAAAGTGAAAACAATGGAAGTGGTAACAATGACAATGTGCTACATAATGATTTAAGCAATGAAGAAAATAACAGCCCCGAATGCATTCAAGTAGAAAGTAACAGGGAAGTTCCTCATCCTCAAATCAACACCATATGATAACAAGAGTGAAAAGTGGTATATTCAAACCAAAATTTTTTTGTATTGAATTTAATGATACTGAACCATCCACTTATCAACAAACCAAGTTGAATGATAAGGGGAGGTTAGCTATGCAGGAAGAATTGGATGCTCTAGTTAATAAAAAAACTTGGTGTCTTGTTCAACTACCCAAAAACAAAAAATATACTGGGTGTAGATGGACATATAGAATAAAGAAAAATGCTGATGGTACAATTTCTAAGTACAAGGCTAGGTTTGTGGTTAAAGGCTATTCACAATAGTGGGGAATTGATTTTAATGAAACATTCTCACCTATTGTGAAACCAACAACAATTAGAATTATTTTAACAATAATCTTGTATAAAAATTGGACCATCAAGTAACTTGATGTTAATAGTGTTTTTTTTAAATGATGATTTACAGGAAGAGGTGTACATGGAACTACCACCAGGACTGAAGGAAAAACCAGATAACAACATGGTGTGCAAGTTAAACAAGGCTATTTATGGACTAAAGCAGGCACCCAGGGTCTGGTTCAATAAGCTAAAGACAACACTATCAAAGTTTGGATACACCTCAACAGAATCTGATAACTCACTATTCTCAAAGTTTACAGCTAATACAGTGACCTATGTTCTGATTTATATAGATGATTTCATAATTACAGGCAATTGTAATAATGAAATCAGAAACACCGCTAATCAATTAAACAGTGGGTCTCAATTGAAAACCTGGGTGAACTGTCATATTTCCTAGGCATTGAAGTCAGCAGAAACAAGAATAATGAACTTTAATTGAGTCAAAGAAAGTATATTGCTGAAATTATAGCAAGGTCTGACATGAATAAAGCTAACTCCTTGCCTGCACCAATGGTTACTAATTTACACTTGAGCAAAGAAAAAGGTGAACCCACATGTAATGAAAGGTTATACAGAAGCATCATTGGATCCTTACAATATGTCACTATAACTAGACCAGACATATTATACAGTGTGAATAAGGTAAGTCAGTTTATGCAAAAGTTATTAAGTGATCACTGGAAAGCAGTTAAAAGAATCTTAAGATACTTAAGAGACACAATCAATCAGGGACTAATACTGAAAACAAGCAAAAATCTAGACATTAATGCCTACTCAGATGCATACTGGGAAAATGATCATGATGATAGAAAATCCACAAGTGGTTACTGCATATACTTAGGCAACAATCCAATATCATGGTGTGCTAAGAAACAAAGTACTGTCTCTAGATCTAGTGCAGAAGCAGAATACCACAGCATTGCAAGTAAAACATCAGAAATGATGTAGATTCAATCATTATTGAGTGAGTTGAAAATTAATTCAAATGTCAAGGCAATAGTGTGGTGTGACAATATGAGTGCTATAGCCCTAACTGCAAATCCAGTATTGCATTCTAGATCTAAATATCTTGAACTAGATATATACTTCATAGAATTAGTTCAAATGGGATAAGCTCAAGTTAATCACGTACCTTCAACTTACCGAATAGCTGATATTCTGACAAAAGCTGTGTGTAGCAGAAATTGGAAGCCCTCAATTCCATGGCAGTAGAAGTAAGGATCAAACCCAAGAAGACAAATACAATAGATCCGCAACTTCAAGTCACGAATCTGCTGTAAAATATCAACCTTTGCATAGATCTGACGAATGTACTTCAGATTTCTCAAAAAGGAACAGATTCCACACAAAAGATTACAATTCCACAACTACCTGCACTAAAAATAAAGATCAAGCTCAAGGAATAACTATGAGATGGGAACGAAGATGTAATAGAGATAAAGATGTTATCAGAGTGGAAGAGAAATCAAATGAAAGCAAGAGCATGAAGATTGAAGACAACCGCCATTTTTAATTTCTTACTCTCAAACCCTACTTACAATAATAGGGTTCACCGGGGGGGGGGGGGGTATGGAGAATACATTTATTCATATCCCGTTCACTATCTAACATATAGTTTGGTCTAAGCCCACTAGGTGTGTTTTATTCTAAAATCCTAACTCGGCTGCTATATCATAACTCTATAAATATATACACAATGTACTAACAATTTATCTCCAATGCAATACAAAAGATTTTACATTTTCAGTCCTGTTTCTTATAATATAAAATCGTAGATTTATTCAGATAAGGCTAGAATAGGCCGAGCTCAGTACACAAATGTTAATTCAACGTAAGAAGATAACAACAGAATGAATGGACCACCAATACACTTACTCGTAATTTCTACTGAATCCAAGAATCACCATTGTATTTTCTGACTTGTGAATTTGGAGATTGGTTTTCCAACTAGTATTTTAGGATAGATTTTTTTTTTAATTTTTTTTTGGTATTTTCATATGAAATTTTATACGATTATAGTTATAACAATATCAGGGATTTAAAAAATTCGATAGAGATGACTTATCAGTATTTTTTTAGTTTAAATTTTTGTCATTTGCATTTTTTTCTATACACATTTTATTGTTATTTCTATTCAAAATCATACTTCTTATAACAATAATTTATGTGACTGCTTTGTCTCAATGCAGTAAGGAACTTATAGCTATACTGACATTGAATCTTTACAAATGCCAAAGCTCATCCATATACAAAACGATTTCTGTCACATATAAACCTGTCATAGCCAAAATATATCCTTAATTACTTTGTTCTTCTATTAGGCTTTCATTCTCATTTGTTAAGTCAAGTGGATTCCTTTGATCGCTAACAATATACCAGTATGTGGATCCAACAACCTATTTCTTTAAATTTCAAAAAGGGTTTATTTTTCTTTATTAAAATTTCAAACAGCAATTAAAATGTAGATTATCATGCTTTAACTCTTGAGAACCAACCCATATGCAGGCACATACGGTATAATGCTATAACCATGTTCTTCATTATCTTAATTAGACAAAATTTTAGTTGCATTATTCTGCAGAACTAACACATTATTGTCAGTTGATTTTTAATCCTTTTACCAGATATATTTTTATTATAATAATTTGCTATCTGATCACAAACTAGCATTAATGATACATATATATGTCCTTAAAACATTCATCAGGTCATACGGTTTCATGTTCTACAGTTGTTTCAATTTCCATTTGTTGAATTTTGCTAGTTTATACATTTCCGGTTATACATCAATATTTGTTAATCTTTGGAAACCAAGTTCAAAATTCCTTGTTATACGTCTACATCTATAAAATCTGATTTGTGTATAAAATTCTTATGCACAGGGGATATCCTGCATTATTTGTAGAAGGTACACTTGTTTCTTCAAGTTAAGAGCCGACTAGAAGTAGCCATGTTCATCCAGAATGGACCCAGAGCATGTTCCACGTTTTGTCCATTTCATGTGTTCGTAATTTGATCTTGCCGTTGTTTGGGCAGCCTAGCATCGACTAATTTGTTTGCATTCTTCTTAACAGGTCTCTTATTTGCATAATATTTCTCATTATATTAATTAATAAAAATGCTACACGTATTCATGGCTTAAGGAATTTAAGTATGTATATCTAGATGAGTTAGTTTTACAAGGTGCAGTTTAGCTTTCTGTTTGCATATTTGGATGTACATTATGATTGGATTTAGTGGGATAGTTTTATTTTCAATAATATAGTTCTAAATAGTTTCAAATGATAAGTCCACAGAATATACATAGGAGGGATAGAAGGGAGTAGAATCACAGTTGGAAGGATAAGTTCCATATTTGTCATTGGGCCATAATCCATGATTCCCAAAATAAGTAGCAGGCTTGCCACTCATAGTGTAACATAATTTTGCCTTTATGTCACAATATGACCCTTCACTATTATCACAATTTAGATGTATAAGTAATGGCACACCTAGTTAAATCTTTTATGCTATCATTATTTAGGTGCTTAATTGTTGGACGAACTAAAACAAAATCAAAATCATGTGCAAATTATTAAACTAAGAAAAAGGAAGATGCTAAAAGAAATGAGAATATTGAACGATGGAGGAAATACATGATTATGCTTGGTAATTTTTGTTTTCTTAAATGATATGTGCAATGCTCAATTTAGTTCTTATATAACTGCTACATGAATTGGTGTCGCAGTGAAAACCTACTTAAGACTTGCTGCATCTTTTTACTTTATTTAACATTAAATAATTTACATATAGTTTGGGAGGGGGCTGTGTGTATGTATAAATTACAATCAATACCCATAACATTGGCTTGTATCAGATTAACTCCTAGCTACATATTTTTTCTTCCTTCGGGACTCTTTTACTTTGTGGATATTTGACATAACATTACTAATATCTCGATTGCTTATTTCTATTTCAGATGTTAAGAGAGAATATTAAAAGCAAATCAAGATAAAATCAATTTTTGACTAGTTTATAAGTAAGTAGATACAAGTATATATGAAATATTATGTATGAACATAGGAAAAGTTGCTAGAACAATATCAGTGAAATACTATGTTTAGATATGATAAAATTATTTTGATATGTATGAAATATTATTTGGATATGTAAAAAGTTCGAACATGTATGAAATCGATGTATATATGAGGGAAAAGTGGTTTGAATATACATAAAATATTGTGATGTAATTTACATATTTTTCATCTATGAAAATATGCTAGATTTATGTATGTAGCGCAGAATTGGATTATATATGCAAAAAGTCAAAAATAGAAACAATAATAAATAAATTTGCAAATAAATAATAAATTTAATAGCGTTGGGAAAACATTGTAGTACAATAAACGCTATAGAAAGTGATTATAAGAAATGCTATAAAATATTCATTGAAAACGTTATGCAAATATGTCAAATACCGCTGTTAAAAGTAATCATGGAATAATATTTCTTATAGTGTTTTAGTTTGACAGCATAGGAAAACGCTATAGAAATTTTTTTTTGTATAGCATTTGTGTCACTTCTATTTAAAGCTGAAGGTCTACCATAGCATGTCGTTCCCTAGCGCTCTCTGAAACGCTGCGGTAGGGTATCGTAATGTTTTTCAAATGCTATGAAAGCCCTTATTTGTTGTAGCAAAAAATTTTCTACTTTTCTATTACCATATCCAATTGGTGATCATTTCCCGATAATAATTCATTTAAATTTCAGTACTGGGAATGGACAATACAAGGTCCGTTTCAAATATAAAAACATACAGCCTAATATTTATGGCTATAATGACATTATTCGGAGCAACTTGAGTTGTGATTGTACTTGTAACAATCCATGTACAATTCTATGTACTTAAAGATTTTTAAAGCTTCCCTTAAAGCATGAAACAAAGACAGAACTTCTTTGTCTACACCTAGAGCTGAGCGTTCGGTCGATTCAATTGGTTTTTAGATTAAAAAACTCAAAACGAATTGAAACCAAAAAAATTCCAAACCAAACTGAACTGAATTAATTTCAGTCAATTCGGTCGATAACCGATTTAACCGAACATAAAGGATGTATTATTATTCAAATGATGAATTCATTCAAAATAAAACATAAAATCATGTTTGGAGAAATTTTATATAGTAAATTTTAAGTTTATAATAAAAATTGATCTATTTGCAACAAATGCCTTTGTGTTACATCACTAAACTAATTATTAAAGTATTACAATAACATAAAATTAAATAATAAATTAAAAGTTCGGTTAAACCGATAATCAAAATATATTTTACCAACTGAATTCAAATTGATTTATTTTTGAAACCAAATATACCAAAATGTGTAACGACCCGCATTATACATATCGGAGGATCGTAAAATATTTTTATTTAATCCCTTGAGAGTCAGATTATTCTCATATTTTGATATGTTGGTTATGGGGATGTGAGACAAGTCCATAATTTTTATCAATTTTATTTATGACCATTTTTCCCTAGTTGGTATTGTATAGGGCATAACTTTTGATTGGGATCGAACCGGGAGTTGAAATCAATTTCATTAGAAAGGAAATGGTGTTGCCAATTCCGTAAAGTGATCACATTAAAATTTTGGTCCTGCGGTTTGGTAGGAATCTTTGTTTTAGTGTTGCACAATTTCTGAATAGGTTAACTAGTCATTATTGAGCTCATTTATGAGGCCCATTAGTGGGCTGGTTGGATGGCAATAAATAGAGGAATAGATGCAAGGAGAATGGTTTAGTGTCTTCATTTTTCATTTGGTTGAGCTCATTATTCTCCTTGCTTAATCAAATACATCTCTCCTCCATTAAAATCTTAGATCTACATAAGAAGATTGAAGATATACATCAAGGAAGGCTAGATCAACATCAAGAGAGAGTAGATTGCATCAAATTGAGGGAGTTGAAGATCGTTCTTCGCTGTCCTGATTAGAGATTTATTTTTTTAAAACTATTTTGGAGATTTGGTGAGTGATAAGCATCTCACACACGGATTCAATCGAGTATATGGGTTATTTGATCTTATTTTCATCGTTGCAAGTTGTTTTCACCTGGATCTGCATCATGGTATGTATATTCTCATTCGAATCACCATAGCAACTAATCTAGCAACTTAAATCGGTAAGTTTCTATGTTAATTCATATGTCATTACAGGTTAGATCCATTTGTTTATTTCGTTTATTGTTTATCATGAATTTGGTGAATTTCTTATTTTTGAATGATGAATAATCGTTGTGTAAATGCTCGTTGATGGTTTGGTTTGATTGGTTGGTGAAATTGAATGTTTTGCACGAGTTTTGGATCGAACTGGAGTTGGATCGGCAAGTTCCGGATCGGGCAAAGATCTGGCATGGATCGGACGTGTTTTGGCATAGACTAGGCATTTTCTGGTTTTAAAAGCTTTTACAAACGCTGTAGAAAGTATGGATCAGAATATTATGGACCGGAAAGGTGATGAATCGAAAGAATGATGGATAAGGTTGTTTCTGGACCAGACGACGTTTGACAAATGTTGTAAAAGCTACGCACCGGAATGCTATAGACCAAAAAGGTGATGGATCGGAAGGCATATAGATTGATCGAAAGTATTGACAACGTTTCTGAAACGTTGCGGATAATGGATCGGAAGGCATATTGATGGTCTAGAAGGCATATTGACCAGAAGCATTGACAGCGTTTTTTAAACGTTGTGGAAAACAGGGAGAAACGCCATGAATCTGAGATTGAGCCTATGGATCTGAAATGATCCAGGGGATATAATAGCATTTCTAAAATGGTGTAAATGGATGAATGAAACTGTAACAGTCCACATTTTACATATCGAAAGATCGTAGAATATTTTTATTTTATTCCCTGAGGGTTGGATCATTCTCATCTTTTAATATGTTACTTATGGGGATGTGAAACATGTCCATAATTTTTACCGATTGTGTTTATGACCATTTTCCCCCTGTCAGTCTTGTATAAGACATAACTTTTGACTCAGATCGAATCAGAGGGCGAGACATATGCCATTTTAAAGGAATTTATGATTGCCTTTCCGTAGAGTGGTTATATTAAAGTTTTGGTTCAGTGTTTCAGGAGAAATCGCTGTTTTAAGGTTTTTCAGTTGGCAATTCAAGTTTGGAGAGGCTAATGGGCTGAATTGGGGAGTTCCATTAGTGGACCGGTGGAATCCTATAAATAGGGGGTGAGAGTGGAGGGAAAAGGTTTACTTTCTCATTCTTTCATTGGGAGGCATTGATCTACTTCCTCCTCTAACACCTTTCCACCATTAGAAATCCAAATTTAACAAGGGAAATCATAGATCTACACTATTGGAAGCTAGCTCTACGACAATTGGAGCAAGGATTCATTGGATCAAAGTGTTTGGTGCGAGGTGCTTGCTGTCCGGATTCCTTTTTTCATTGATTTTAGATTGTTTCGGCAAATCGGTTAGTGATTTACATCTCTCACATGAATGCAATGAAGTATATGAGTGTTTGTGCATGGTTCTCATCAAATTCAAGTGTTTCACCATAGATTTACACCAATATATGTCCATTTTCATATGAATCACTCTATGGTCTAATTTAGCAAGTTTTACCCGTTAATTTCATGCCATTTCACATGTTTATGTTAGTTAAATCTCTCATTTTGATCATATGTTCAATTTAATGGTTTTAGGTGATATTTACGTCATTTTTGTGGTAATCAGCATATTCAGGTTGTTAGCAATTGTTATGGCATGTTTATGATTGTGTTTGATGATTTTGGTGGAGTCAGTTTCGTTGTTTGGAGAAGTTTTGGTCGAAATCGGAGTAGAATTGGAGATGTGCAGGAAGTGGATCGGGTCGGTCAAAAATCTTGTCTTGGAGAATAAGTCAGAATGGGTCGGTAGGAATGGAGGACTGGTCGGGTCGGGCTATGTCTGGTCGGGTTGGTCCATTCAAGAGGGGTCGGGTCGGTCCAGAAGTTGAGGAGATGAAATGTCGGGTCGGGTCAGTTATG
The DNA here is from genome assembly GCA_030737875.1 of Allium sativum. Taxonomy (NCBI): domain Eukaryota; kingdom Viridiplantae; phylum Streptophyta; class Magnoliopsida; order Asparagales; family Amaryllidaceae; genus Allium; species Allium sativum. The sequence goes on from CM060912.1 coordinate 103,231,747, forward strand.
TTGTGCAACCGGATCGGGTCGTTCATGTCCCAAGGAGGGGTGAGTTGGATTGGGTCGGTCGTGGGGTGCAATTGGGTCAGGTCGAACTGAACTGATCGGGTCGGCCTATACCCTGTTCGATTATGTTTTCAACAGTTCTTCTAAATGATGTGGTCATAGTGATGATGCTATGGTTAGTTTCCAATAGGGTCATTTTCTGAAAAAGTATGTTTTTCGGATACGACTTGGATTTGGAGGAAATAATATTTTTTGGGGGTAACCGCCCGAACCCTAGCCACAACGTAGTGATGTAATTGGCTCGGTGATGGCGTAACTTCGAGAAGAATTCAAGTGGGAATATTCGAAGTGTTGGAAGGTGTTCGTTGTCTATATAGAACAACGAATGAGGTGACAACTCAAAGGCCATGAGTTGGTGGATAATGTTTGCTCGAGAAGGTTGCTCGAGCTATGAAACATCGTCAAGGTTAGATGACTAGAGATGTGAAGACCGCGAGAGGTCTTCGTTGTCGTAAGTTCTAGCAGGCTCAAAGCAAGGATACCATTGAAAGGCCTAGTTGTCAAGGTTGGACATATAGAGCTTATGCTAGAACTGGGGTTACCATTAGCCCTTGACATGTGGCAAGGTTAGTCGTCATACGATTAACGATGGTTTTAAAGCAGGATTGGCGGTGATAGCCAGAGTTAGTCATGGATGATTGGTTGTTCTACTTGTACCATCTCATGTAGGTTGTCCAATGTCAAAGGAGATGTTCCTTGGGTGCATGTCTGATATTGGTTTAGGCCTTTGGGCTTATGCTTGAGGGATATTAATTTCGATTAGGATGTTTTACATGAGATACATATAATTTGGATGTTTTGAGTGTTTTACCATGATTGAATAGGTGTTCTAGTTTCCATGGATGAATGTTTGAGTTGTTTAAAGTAAAGCCTATCACTATCCGATGTGGGGAAGACAAATTTGATTTCTTCTCTGGTGTTGTGGGTAGAATAGTATGTTTGTCTATCCATTCTCATACACTTTATTGTTGAAGTTTATTTGCTATTTTATCGCTCAGTAAGACTGTTGTCTGACTCAAGGTTTTATGTATCCTCTTATTACCTTGGGCTGTTCATCCGATTGTTGGATGGGGAGACTAATTAGCAAGTGACAGGTGATAGCTTAAGTGAGGACGGTGTTGCTATTTGGAGGCGAGCAGGAGGCTGGCGTACTATCTTTACTACTATCTAGTATTTGTTTCTGCTGTTTGCTACTTCTATGGGTGTTGTAGTAAGGCAAAATGTTCAAACACTACTGTTGCTATCCACGTGTAAGGGAAATACTTTCTAGTTGTCATGAAAGTTTAATGTTTTCTGCTTAACTATCACTACCTATTGTACATATTCTATTATATTTTATCCTTGCGCTGTGAGTTTACGACAGGTTTCATTTGTTTATCATACCTTGATGATCGTCCATAGCTGCCTGACACACCTTTCAGTGCATTATTCCTGTTGTATAGTGCGGGGGCTATGAGCGATCGTTAAATTTGGTATCAGAGCTTTGGTCAACGATTATGGCCAAAGTTCAAAGACATAATTACGTATGAGAGATGTACTTGTAGATTTCTGTTGGATGCTTACTATATATATTAGCATATATAGTAGTAGCATTTATATTTCCTTTAGCAGTTTTTCTTGAAAGTGGTTAATCATTTTAGTTTGGAAATTTAGAATGAGTCGACGCTATATGAGTCATTCTGCTAGGGAAGAAACTATGCCCGGAGGGGGTAATAGCAGGGCACCTGATTACCCGACCATGTTTGAAGCCATGATGGAAGCTTGTCTTCGGAGGAACCCCGCTCCAGTGGTAGCTACGATTGAGGTTGGAGTTCCAGTACCTAGAGCTGTAGAATTTGCAAAGCTATGCAAAGAATTTACATCATTGGAAGGGAAACAGTTTAAGGGCGCTGAACCAGTTGAAGAGGTTCAAAGGTGGATGGATACTCGTGTCCGAATCTTCAAGGACATGGGTATTGATGATGCAACAAGGAGGAAACTTGCATCAAGGTAGTTAGTGGGTAGAGCAATGGACTGATGGGACTCTGTCACACTTGAGACCCCTAAAGAGGATATTTCATGGGAGCTATTCCAAGCTAAGTTTGAAGCAAAATTTATCTCCACCGTGTAGAAGTATGTTCTGTTAAAGAGATTCATGGAGCTTAAACAGAATGGTCGTCCAGTTCTTGACTATATTTCTGACTTCGAGACCTTGTCGAAATATGCTCATTCATATGTGGATACTCCTTATCAAAAGAACAAGAAGTTTGTCTTGGGATTTGTGATAGACCATGGATCTTGACTAACCCAGTTGATGGTTCATCCAGTTTGTGCATGTTATGCTGTGGTCTAGTGTTGTCGAGTCATGGTTTCTCTTTTGTGTGTGATTGCTTTGTTCTTAACTTCGTTGGGTTTGGGATCATCTTGGGCATGGATTGACTCAAAAGGTATGTGACAAGTGTGAATTGCGAGAAGCTATAGATGATAGTTAGGGATATGGAAGGGCGGAAGGTGTTGATTCAGGGTAACCCAAAGACGGTGTTCTTATAAGTTGTTATATCCGCTTGTGATTCCACAAGAAGACTTGTCATCTATGCTGATCGCTAATGAGTACGAGGATGTCTTTGACGAGGTCAAAGGGTTACCGCTGCATTGTGAGATCGAGTTTAGAATCGATTTGGTCGAGGGTGCTAGACTAATCGTTATGCCTCTTAGGCAGATGGCGCCTAAGGAACATCGAGAGTTAGAGGTGCATGTTCATGACCTTTTGGGAAAAGGTTTCATTTGGAGAAGCGTTTCCGAATGGGGTGCACCAATGGTTTTTGTAACCAAGGTGGATAGCTCATTAAGATTGTGTGTGGATTATCGTGAGCTGAATAAGGTGACTAAGAAGAACAAGTATATGTTGCCAATGATAGATGACTTGTTCGATCAGCTTCACGAAGCCAAATTGTTTTATCAGATGATTTGGCAACCGGATTTCACCAATTGAGGGTGGCCAAGGATATGTGCCAAAGATTGCTTTTTAGCACACCATCCGGTTTCTTCAAGTGGTTGGTGATGCCATTCAGGTTGACTAACGCGCCAGCGTATTTCGTGGATCTTATGAACAAGGTATTCAAAGATCATTTGAATAAGTCTGTGCTTGTGTTCATGGATGATATTCTGGTTTACTCCAGGAATGAGGAAGAACAAAAGACACGCTTGAGAGTTATGTCAGAGATCTTGCGAAAGCATCAGTTGAAAGCTAAGTTCTCGAAGTGTCACTTCTGGAAGGATGAAGTAAGGTTCTTAGGTCATGTTGTTTCTGGAAATGGGATAGCGGTTGACCCCGCTAAGGTGGCAGCAATCCAGGACTAGGATGGACCTAAGAATGCGATAGATGTTCGGAATTTCCTTGGGTTGGCAGGATATTACCAACGTTTTATCAAGGATTTTTCCAAGATAGTTGCACCGTTGACAGGATTAACGAAGAAGAGCCAAGTATTCACATGAAATGCGAAGTGCGATCGAGCGTTCGAAACCCGGAAGGAGAGATTGACAAGTGCTCCTATGTTGACAATTCCAAGTGGGAACGAAGAGATGGTGGTATACACCAATGCATGTGTTACTGGGCTTGGAGCAGTGCTAATGCAAAAGGATAAGTTCGTGGCCTACGCGAGTCGACAGCTAAAGCCGCATGAGAAGAATTACCCAACTCATGATTTGGAGTTGGCAACGATTGTGTTTGCTCTGAAGATGTGGAGACATTACCTGTTCGGAGTACAATTAGAGTTGTTTACGAATCACAAGTCGTTGAAGCATCTTTTCTCCCAAAAGGATTTGAATCTTTGGCAGAAACGATGGTTAGAGTTTCTGGCATCGTATGATTGTGATATAGCCTATACTCCTGGTAAAGTTAACGCAGTTGCCGATGCATTGAGTCAAAGCCACGAAAGTTTGGGAGGGATGTTTTCGGAATGGAAAAGCCTTGAGTATTTGGCAAGGTTTGATTTCAGGCCAAAGTGTGGGTTGGAACCTGAAATGCTGGCAAGCTTATCGATAAGACCTACTCTCATCGAAAGGATTGGCGAGAGCCAAAAGCGAGATGCAAAGCTTGTCGAGTTTATCTAGAACCAGAAGATAAAGAGTTCGAAGTCGATCGAGAAGATTGGCTTCGTAATCAAGGGCGATTAGTTTTCCCAATATTGACGGATCGAGAGATGAGGTTTTGAGAGAATGTCATCACTTGAAGTTGACGATTCATCCCGGTGGTAATAAAATGAATCAAGATATAAAGCGAGTTTACTACTGGGAAGGGATGAAGCGAGATATTGGAAAATTCATTTCAAAGTGCATGAATTGTCAGTTGGTGAAAGCTGAACAAAAGAAGCCGAGTGATTTGCTTCATCCATTGGAAGTTCCGACATGGAAGTTGGAGCAAGTATCGATGGATTTTATCGATGGACTACATAGAACCAGGGAAGGGAATAAAGGGATTTAGGTCACTGTAGATCGTTTGATCAAAAGTGCAAGGTTCATTCCTGTTAAATCTACTTGTATGGTGTCAAAATTGGTTGAACTTTATGTAAAATGGATTGTTATTTTCCATGGCGTCCCAAAGAGTATAGTGAGTGATCGAGAATCGTTATTCACTAGCGGATTTTGGAAGAGTTGGTAAGAAGCTTTGGGAACCGAGTTGTGTTTGAGTACAACATATCATCCCCAAACTGATGGTCACACTGAGAGAGTCAATCGAGTTTTTGGAAGATCTCCTAAGAGCTTGTGTGTTGGATTTTGGGGGATCATGGGAGGACCATCTACATCTGGTTCAGTTTGCATGTAATAATAGCTACCAGTCTAGCATTAGGATGGCACCATACGAGGCGTTGTATGGGAGACCGTGCAATTCTCTGGCATATTGGCTAGAAACTGGAGATAAGTTGGTACTTGGGCCAGAAATGATAAGAGAGACCTTGGATGTATCGAGATAGTTTGGCAACGAGTGATGGAAGCCCAAGATCGTCAGAAAAGTTTTGCCGATAAGCGTCGTAAGGACTTGGAATTCGACGTTAGCGGTATGGCTTTCATGAAGGTTTCACCGTTGAAGCATACAGTGAGATTTGGAAGTAAAGAAAAGTTAGCTCCTAGGTTCGTTGGACCATTTCCGATAGTCAAGCGAATTGGAAAGCTCGCTTATAGATTGGAGTTACCTGAGAAGATGTCGAGTGTTCATAATGTTTTCCATCTATCATTTCTATGGAAGTTCGTGCATGATTCGAATGAGGTGGTATCTCCAGAGCAGTATGAAGACCTAGAAGTGGAAACCGCGGTTGCAAGACCTCGTAAGCCACTTCGTGTTGTGGAGAATGACACGAAACAACTTAGGAGGAAGACGGTTAAGCTAGTCAAGGTACAATGGGTGAAGATGATGACAATCGTACGTGGGAGACGGAAGAGGGCAGGAAGACGACTCATCCGGAACTCTTCGTCAGTAGGATCCTTTGATACCGTACCATTGTTATATAGTTGTATCTTGTTGGTTGTTTGATAGAAGTCCGCGTGCTGGGATTAGGCTATGGATGCATGGTTTGATGGTTGCTAGTTTGGATGATAGAATTGGCCTCTCATGGATGGTAGGCATGTATAATTGTTGTGTTTGCTTGGAATTTCGAGGGCAAAATTCTTAAGAGGAGGGGGGGGATGTAACAACCCGCGTTTTACGTATCGGAAGATCGTAAAATATTTTTATTTTATTCCCTGAGGGTTGGATCATTCTCATCTTTTAATATGTTTCTTATGGGGATATGAGACATGTCCATAATTTTTACCGATTTTTTTTATGACCATTTTTCCCATGTCAGTCTTGTACATGGCATAACTTTTGAATCAGGTCGAATCAAAGGGTAAGACCTATGCCATTAGAAAGGATTTGATGATTTCCTTTCCGTAGAGTGGTTGCATTAAAGATTTGGTTCAGCGGTTTGGGAGAAATCGATGTTTTAACGTTTTTCAGTTGGCTGTTCAGGTTTGGAGAGGCTAATGGGCTGAATTGGGGAGGCCCACTAGTGGACTGGTGGAATCCTATAAATAAGGGGGTGTGAGTGGAGGGAAAAGGTTTACATTCCCATTCTCTCATTTGAATGCATTGATCTCCTTCATCCTCTAACACCTTTCCAGCATTAAAAATCCAAATCTAAGAAGGGAAATCATAGATCTACACCATTGGAGGCTAGCTCTACCGCAATTGGAGCAAGGATTCATCGGATCAAGGTGTTTAGTGTAAGGTGCTTGCTGTCTGGATTCCTTTTTTCATTGATTTTATAATGTTCCTGCAAATCGGTGAGTGATTTACATCTCTCACATGAATGCAATGAAGTATATGAGTATTTGTGCATGTTTCTCATCAAATTCAAGTGTTTCACCATAGATTTACACCATTATGTGTCCATTTTTCATATGAATCACTCTACGATCTAATTTAGCAAGTTTTACCCGTTAATTTCACGTCATTTCACATGTTTATGTTAGTTAGATCTCTCATTTTGATCATATGTTCAATTTAATGGTTTTAGGTGATATTTACATCATTTTTTTGGTAATCATCATATTCATGTTGTTAGCAATGTTATGACATGTTTATGATTGTGTTTGATAATTTTGCTTGAGTCGATTTCATCGTTTGGCGAAGTTTTTGTCGAAATCGGAGTAGAATTGGGGATGTGCAGGAAGTGGATCGAGTCGGCCATAAGTGGGTAGGGTCGATCATAAATCTTGTCTTAGAGAATAAGTCAGAATGGGTCGGTCGGAAAGAAGGACTGGTCGGGTCGGGATATGTCTGGTCAGGTCGGTCCATTCAAGAGGGGTCGGGTTGGTCCAGAAGTTGAGGTGATGAAATGGTGGGTCGAGTCGGTTATGTTATGCAATCGGATTGGGTCGGTCGTGTTGGTGATCGGATCGGGTTACTCATATTGGTGATTGGATCGGGTTAGTCATGTTGGTGATAGGATCGGGTCGGTCATGTCCCAGGGAGGGGTGAGTTGGAATGGGTCGGTCATGGGGTGCAATTCGGTCGGGTCGAGCTGAACTGATCGGGTCGACCTATATCCTGATCTATTATGTTTTCAACAACGCTTCTAAATGCTGTGGTTGATAGTGATGATGCTATGGTTTGTTTCCAATAGGGCCATTTTCTAAAAAATTACTTTTTTCGGATACGACTTAGATTTGGAGAAAAAGGTCCGAAAAAATATTTTTCGGGGACAACCCCCTAAACCTTAGCCGTAGCGCAGTGATGTAATTGGCTCGGTGATGGTTTAACTTCGAGAAGAATCCAAGTGGGAATATTCGAAGTATTGGAAGGTGTTCGTTGATTAGTATAGAGAAGCGAATGAGGTGACAACTCAAAGGTCGTGAGTTGGTGGATAATGGTTGCTTGAGCAATGAAACGTCATTAAGATTGGATGAATAAAGATGCGAAGGTCTAGAAGTCATCATTGTCGTAATTTCTAACAGGCTCAAAGCAAGGATATAATACGGGCACTCGAAAGACTGGAAGATTGCTGGTCGAGTACCTTGGGTATCGTTGAAAGGCCTAATTGTCAAGGTTGGGCATATAGAGTTTATGCTAGAACCGGGGTTACCATTAGCCCTTGACATGTGGCACGGTTGGTCGTCATACGATTAACGATGGTTTCAAAGCAGGATTGGTTGTGTTAGCCAGAGTCAGTCATGGATGATTGGTTGTTCTGCTTGTACCATTTCATGTAGGTCGTCCAACGTCGAAAGAGATGTTCCTTGGGTGCTTGTCTGATATTGGTTTAGGCCTTTGGGGCTTGTGCTTGAGGGATACTAATTTCGATTAGGATGGTTTACATGAGATACATATAATTTGGATGTTTTGAGTGTTTTACCATAATTGAAAAGGTGTTCTGATTTCCATGGATGAATGGTTGAATTGTTTAAAGTAAAGGTTATCATTGTCCGATGTGGGGAAGATAAGTTTGAGTTCTTCTCTGGTGTTGTGGGTAGATTAGTATGTTTATCTATCCATTCTCATACACTTTATTGTTGAAGTTTGTTAGTTGTTTTATCGCTCACTAAGACTGTTGTCTGACTCAAGGTTTTATGTCTCCTCTTATTACCTTGGGTTTCATCCGATTGTCGGGTGGGCAGACTAAGTGGTAGGTGATAGGTGATAGCTTAAGTGAGGACGGTGTTGCTACTCGGAGGTGAGTAGGAGGCTGGCGTACTATCTTTGCTACTATCTAGAATTTGTTTCCGTTATGTGCTATTTTTATGAGTGTTGTAGTGAGGCAAATTGTTCATACACTACTATTTCTATCCATGTGTAAGGTAAATACTTTCTAGTTGTCATGAAAGTTTAGTGTTTTTTGCTTCACTATCACTACCCGTTGTATATATTCTATTATATTTTATCCTTGCGCTGTGAATTTACGACAGGTTTCGTTTATATACCATACCTTGATGATCGTCCATAGCTGCCTGGCACACCTTTCAGCGCATTATTCCTTTTGTATAGCGCGGATGCTGTGAGCGGTCGTTACAGAAACACTGTGAAAGGATGGAATGCTGTGAAAGGCTGAAACGTTGCGAAAGGTTGAAAATGCTGTGAAATGGTATATCGACAAAATAAAGTATGTTTTTAGGTCGACGATGGTCATGGCTTCGACGTGAATTCGAGAGGAATGATTGAGGTGTTGTGAAGTGTTCGTTGATCGTCATAAAACGAATATGGAGACGACTCAAGGTTGTGAGTTCATAGATAATGGTTGCTCGAGAAGTCGCTTGAGCTTATGAACAGTCATCAGTAGGATGGCTAAAGATATTGAAGACCAAGCAATTATTGATGTCGTAGGTTTTAACGGGCTCAAAGCAAGTGTATAATAGGGACGCCTAAAATACTAGATGATTGATCGAGTACCCTGGGTATCGATGAACGACTAGGTACGTATTGATGAAAGTCATGTGGAGTTTTTGCTAGGACCGGGGTTTACTATTAGCCTTTGACGGACGACATGATGTTGAGCCGGTCATATGATTAACGATGGTTTCAAAGTGGGATTGGCGGTGATAGCCAGAGTCATGGATGATGATTGTTTTACTTGTATCATCTTGTGTAGATTATTCGACATCGAAGGAGACATCTCTTGGGTGTTTGTCTAATGTTGGTTTAGGACTTTGGGGCTTGTGCTTGGGAGATGTCGATATCGATTAGGATGGTCTATGCTTGATAACTGGTTTCCATGAATGTATTGTTTGTTTCTATCTAATTGTTGTAAAGGCTATCACTGTTTGATGTGGAGGAGACAGGTTGGTAGATTAGTTAATTGATCTACCTATTTCTCATATACCTTATTGATGATGTTAGATAGTTGTTTTATTGCTAATTAAGACTGTTGTCTGACTCAAGGTTTTATGTTTCCTATTATTACCTTGGGTTGTTCACCCTTGTGTTGGATGGGCAGACTGGGTAGCAGGTCATAGGTAGTTGATCTTGATAGGAACGATGCTGCTGAGCGATGATGAGCTGGAGGCTTATGTATTAGTTTCTTATTACCTACTATTTGTTGTTTTTCTGCTGCTATGTTGATGTATTCTCTGAGTGACTTGTAGTGAGGCACATTGTATAGACTCTTATAATATAATCCAAGGTTGGATGGATATTTCATGGTGATACGAAAAAGTTTAAGATTTTCTCAATTCTGCTTCACTAATATTGCCTGTTGTATATGTTCTATTATATTTTATCCTTGCGTTGTGAGTTATACGACAGGTTCTGCTTGTGTTATCTTATCCTGATGATCGTCCATAGCTGTCTGGCACATCTTTCAGTGCATTATTTCCCTTGTTAAGTGCAGGAGTGATAGGCGCTCGTCACATTTGGTATCACAACACTGGTTAATCGAATTTAGCCAAAGTTCAAGGACGTAATAATGTATGAGAGAGCATTTGTAAATTTATGATGGATGTATTATATTGATGTACACTATGGTAGTGTTTTAACTTCATTTACAGTTTTTCCCGGATGTGGACTAATTATTCTGTTCTTCAAATTTAGAAAGAGTCGTCAAACGCCAAGACACACTGCTAGGGAGGAGATTGTCCTGTAGGGGGTGACACGGTATACCAGATTACCTAGCTATGTTCGAGGCCATGATGGCAGCGATCATGAGGAGGGTACCCGCTCAGGAGACAACCACGGTAGATGTAGGAGTTCTAGTGACAGTGCCTAGGGATGTGGACTACGCGAAGCTATGCAAAGATTGCACTACTCTAGGAGGGAAGCCATTTAAAGGGGCATAGCCAATTATAGAGATTCAAGAGTGGCTTGATACTTGCATTAAGATCTTTGGAGACTTGCGCGTTCATGATGCGACTAAGAGGAAGCTTGCATCGGGACAGCTACAGGACAAAGCTATGGATTGGTGGAACTCTGTCATTCCTGAGACCCCAGAAGATGACACGGGATCAGTTCAAGTCAATCTTGAGACTAAGTTCATTTCTATATTTTATAAATATATTATGTTCAAGTGGTTCGTTGAGCTAAAGCAGAATGGTAGGCCAGTGTTGGAGTATGCTTCAGATTTTGAAGCTTTTTCCAAGTATGCTCGTTTATATTTTGAGACTCCTTATTAGAAGAATGAGAAGTTTGTCATGTGCTTGGACAAGTATCTTGGGAATCAGCTGGTTGATCACTTGGATGATACTTTTGAAATGATCGTAAAAAACTCTAGGGCATGAGAATTTGTTTCCCAAGGAAGTTACTTTGTTGCAGCTAAAGAGGAACCAAAGCCACAACAAGGTGGTAATAAAAAAAAAGAGGAAGGAGCAAAAGTAGAAAGGAAAAGATGGTCAGAAAAAGCGGAAAGGCGAAGCGACTTGCTACAACTGCCAGTAGAAGGGACATTACTCCAAGGATTGCAAGAAGCTGAAGGCTAAGAAGAAGTGATACAACTGTGGCTAGCCTAGGCATAATAAGAAGGATTGTCCAGAACCAGCTAAGGGAAAGTAGATTGTGAAGAGTATCGTCATTCAAGGTATTCTTTCCGTTAGAGATGTTTTTGTTCATGTGTTGTTTGATACTGGAGCATCACATTATTTCATTTACAATGAGCTTGTTTGTCGCTTGGATTTGGAACCCAAGATTTGTGATAGACCATTGATCGTGACTAATCTAGTGAGGCGTTCGCCCGGTTTGTATATGATTTTTCATGGCTAGTGTTGTCGAGTCATGGTTGATCCTTTGTGTATGATTGCTTTGTTTTGAACTTCGCTGGGTTTGGGATTATTTTAGGTATGGACTGGCTCAAGAGGTATGCGGCAACGGTGGATTGCGAGAAGCTCGAGGTGATAGTCGAGAATGTAGAAGGGTAAATGGTTGTGATTCGATGTAAGCACGAATATAGTGTTTTCGTAAGCTATTTATATTCACTTGTGATTCCATAAGAAGAATTGTCATCGGTCCGATCGCTAGTGAATTTGATGTTGTCTTTGACGATGTCAAAGAGTTGCCGCCGCATCGCTAGATTGAGTTTAGTATCGATTTGGTTGAAGATGTCAGACCTATCGTCATGCCCCATAGGTGGATGGCGCCTAAGTAACAATGAGAGTAAGAGGTACAAGTACATGACCTTTTGGAAAGATTATTCATTTGGAGAAGCATGTCTGAATGTGGTGCATCAGTTGTGTTTGCAACCAAAGCAGATGGATTTTTGAGATTGTGTGTGGATTAACGTGAGTTGAACAAGGTGACCGAGAAGAACAAGTATCCTTTGCCGACGATAGAATACTTGTTCGATCAGCTTCACAAAACCCAGGTATTTTCTCAGATGTATTTGGCAACAAGATTCTACCAATTGAGGGTGGTAAAGGATAGTGTGCCGAAGACCTCTTTTAAGACACCATCCATTTCTTCTAAAGCTTAGTAATGCCATTCGGGTTGGCAAACTGATTAACATGGAAATGTGTTTATTTTATGCTCTTATATCTTATCTTTTGTATACAAATAAATATTACTTGGGTATTTTTTTTCACTTTTACGATATGCCAACTTAGCCACATGCAGTCAGAATATAAACAAATAAAGTCAACTTGTTGTATGTTTGCATATGAAGACTTGCTGATGAAGATATCACATCTAGTTGCTATGCAGACAAGAAAATAACTGGTAGAAAGGCTATACATATCACAAATCAATAAGAATTGTCAAGGAAGCAAGTGGAAAAGAGGAAAGGCCCAAATTTACTAGATTTCACTAAGGCCCATTTGTAGTTCTCATTATAAACTCTTTTGTGATTTCCCTAAGGCCTATTTGTCATTGTATTAGGGTTAGGGTTTAGGGCTGGCTATCTATCCTATAAATACTGTAACACCCCGTGTATTCTATAACTGTGGAATTAACAAATTAAAGTATAATTAATTTGAAATCAAAGAACTAAGGGAAACGGGATACGCCATTGCATTCGTCTCGGAAAAATACGCGAAATAGAGTCCGAGTTTTCGAAAAACGGAGTCCGTATGAAGAAGATATAGCCTCCGGAAGTTTCTGAATTAAGTTTAAAATTCGAACAGCTCAGAAAACAAGTTTAAAATTAAAAATCGGGCCCAATTGGCCAGGGCGGGAAAATTCCCGCCTAAGGCACCCAGGTCGACTGGGCTGTCGACCTGGTCTAGCCAGGTCGACAGGGCTGTCGACAGGGCTGTCGACCTGGTCCAGAGCCAGGTCGAACCCAGTCCAACCTGGCTGGCCTATTCTATGTTGGTCGATTTTCTGTAGTCTGCTTTGTCATTAGGGCTAGGTGGCAAGCTCTAATTGGTCCCTCTTGCGAATGAATGGCTACGATCAATCCAAGCAACATCGATGGTCCTAATCAGTCCATAAACTCTATAAAATGACCCTAGACTCTACCTAGGTTTCTTACACAATTCTCTGGCCTCCATTGCTCTCTTCTTCTAATTAAAAATAAAAATGGCGTCTCTGCTCTGCTGGAATTAAAACTAGAAGATAATCAACATCAGCCTAAGCAACTCAATTCAAACTAGAGATTAAAGTTTCTGCAAAGATTCTACAACAAGTTAAAGTTCTTTCTTTAATCCAATCAAGGCAAGTACAGTTATTCTCCGCTATAAACGTTAATTATAATTTTGATATGCATTTAAAACTGAGTTTGAGGTTGTAGATATATTCTCTTCTGTTGGATCTGTTTTCTGTGACTGTTCTGTATTCCTTTCTTCTTTTCTGTTTCTATAGCCAGGCTACCACGAGCTTGTGCCCAATCTCATAAAGAGATTAACGTATGAACGCGAAATTTGGGACAATTAATGAATGATGCGAAATTTGACAAGACTAAATTGAATGCATGACTTTAGGTCTGAGGCATAAAATATATTGGACATGTGACTTGGGATTGGATGCATAAATTTGACTATGAACATGTAATTTATGCATGTTGTATGCATAGTTATGTTGTAATTTTGATCTGTAATTAATTAGAAAAATAAGCATATGTAATAAACTAGTTTTAGACCTATGCATATTCTGTGATAAAAGAAGAAGAGGAACCACTGTAAGATTACATATGATTTGAGACTTTGAACAAAATGCATATAAAAGACAAGATTTGATTTTTAGAAGATATGATTTAAAGATTTAGATTGTTGGGTATAGTTTGCATAATGATTCATGACCTAAAAAGAAGAAGATATGGAAGCTTAGGTGTAAAAGATTTGCATTAATTAGGATATCTATTATTGTGATTACACCTAAATAGGGATTTTTGGATATATGGCATGCATTGGAATTAATGGTTATATTTGGTATAATTTATATGTGAATCTGCTGTAAAATGCTAGTTTAACAAAAATTGGAACATATGTTATAGGGTAAATTATGTCCATATTCTGCGCTATGTAAATGTATGCAAACATGGAAGTATATGATCATATTGTGAATCATGACATTATTTAGGCATATGAACTTAGGCCTAATTTATGGTTAGGCAAGGCATGTAAATAGAACCTTTAGAAATATTAAATTTGCTAAATCTGCTAATTTGCCAAGTTGCCTAAACTGCTAGTTTTGTTATATTGCCTAGACTGCTAATTAGATTGAAATGCCTAATCTGTTAAATTTGTCGGTTGAAATGCCTAACCTGTTATATGCCAAAATCTGCTAAGTTGCTAAATCTGTTAAATCCGTTAAGTCATATAAAATCTGTTATCTGCTATGTTGATATAATCATCCTGTTATTGATATAATCTGAATTGGCATATATATTGGGCGTGCGCATAAACGGTAAATTATTAATTAATTGGCCGCAAAGATAAACATGGCTAACTCGAGGTTAGAATGAGTTTGCGGCGTAAATCTGCCCGGAACCGCCCGGCACATCCAGTAGCCGCAAACAATAGGTTCTAATGTGAGAAGTTAGTCATAACATGCGTAAGACACGAGGTTAGGTATGGCTTGTGGCAGAAGTCTGCCCGGAACCGCCCGGCATATCCAGCGGCCACAAGCTACCGACCTAATGTGAGAGGTCTGTGCATTAATAATTAATTAATGCAAATCTAAGATAAGAATGACGTCTAAATCGTATTGGGGAAAATAGGGTTAAACAAAAGGGATTAATAGATGTAGTAAAACCCGTCCATGAATCTGTAGGCCCAATACAAAGTTAGACAAATCTGAAAAATCTGTACATCTGACCCGTTAGTCTGAAAATTTGTTAACTTAATCTATGAATTAGTAAATCTGAATTCTGCATGTATGAACTTGTAAACAAGTTAATCTGAAATCTGTTAGTCTGGGGACACAAGGTTAGGAGGGGAATTACTTGTGTCATCTGTTGTATGGGACCCATATTAGTCAGTAACCCTTTCTGGTATCAAAACTTTGACCCAACAGTAAGTAGGGTCCGGGCACGCTTACTGAACTAATTATAAGTGGTTCATTCTGATAATGGCGAGGGGTGTTGATGGTGCGTTCCAACCGGGTCATGTGCGTCCATGGATCCCAGTCAGCCTCTGAGGATGTAAGACGCCGTGACATCTGTAAATAGGTCTGTGCCAATTGGTTGTCACTTTAGGGAGTGATACACCCTACTGTGGGGCCGACACAGGATATTTATGTATTAGGGAGCCGATCGCTTGGGGTAGGGTTTTAGGGTACGCTTAGTTCTGTCTGTTTCTTTTGGTACCGTCAGTTTCTGTTGGGTGGTAACACCTGTCTGTTTCTGTGTGGTACCGTCTGTTCGGGTGGTAAAAGCCCATTACTAGTGTACACCTAATTCCACATTCTGTTTCCATAGGGATAAATACGTTTCTTCTTCTGTCTGTTTCTGATCGGGTAGTAAAGGCCCATTATTAGCATTCTGTTTCTGTTAAAGTATTCTGTACCCGTTCCTGCTTCAATTTAGACATTAGGGTGACACCTAATTTTGCTATACTAGTATTAGTGCAGAGAAGTGTAAAACAATAGTTTATATCATTCTGTTTTTCTGTTATATCTGCTACACCTGTTATAGTTATCTCACATCCAGTTTTATGTTCATATCATATTATTATTATCTGTTCATATGCTGAAAGTCACTGGACTTGCCAGACTTTTTGTCTGACCCTTGTTGTTTCGCCTCCTTTCTTCCGTTTCCCCCCCAGGTTATCCAAGGAGGGAAATACTTTAGCTTGATCCGGATTTCTCTTTGCTTGAAGTGCTTAAAGTATGGCTTGGCTCTGTATAGCTTCCGTTCCATGGGGATTATGATTTTAAACTATGCATTTTGAAGGCTTTTGTACAAGACTGATATTTTGTACTTGAATTCTGAAATTGAAAGGATGTAACCATATTAATTTTCTGTTTCCGCTGTAATAAAGTTAAAAATTTTCAAGTACTGTTTTATCTGTCTTGTAAGTTTCTGTTCTGTTTACTAAAATGCTCCACCAAAGTTAAGGCATTCCCTTTGTGAGTGACCTTAACGGAGGTGGGGTGTTACACTTGGTATCAGAGCTAAAGGTTACCAGATTAGATAAAAGTTTTTGAAAACTATTTTCAAAAAGGTTTTAAAATGAAGTATTTTCAAAAATAAAGCTTATTTTGAAAAACATGATCCATAAGAGCCATATATCTTTCTTTCAGTCCTTTTTGTATTGAACCTTTCCCTTTTCGTTCCAGCATGTCTGAAGCATCTGAGATACCAGAGGGTGTTCATGTACCCGGTTGGTTTCGTCAATATCTTGAGGCTAGGACCGCCGCTGCAGGTCCAGCAAATGATCCCCCTCCTCCACCCCCTCCTCGTGCAATTGCTTTCTCAAAGATCTGTAGAGATTTTAGGGCCATGGGTGGGAAGGATTTCAAAGGAACTGAATCATTCGTAGAAGCAAGGAATTGGCTCAAAGAAACTGAGGATCTGTTCGTTATCTTCGAGGTGGACGATAGGCAGAAGGTACATTTGGCAGTATGGCTGCTCAAAGACGAAGCTTCCTACTGGTGGGAAGTCACTAACGCCGAGAGGCCGGTTGAGAAATGGATGGATTTCAGAACAAGGTTTGAGACAAAATTCCTCTCGCAAGCTGAACGAAGTTTACAATTGGAAAAGTTCTTGTCTCTTAAGCAAGGAAGTATGACGGTCAAGGAATACGTCAACCAGTTCAACCAACTAGCAAGATTCGGATTGGATTTAGTCAACACTCAGCATAAAAAGGCTCTCCGCTTTGTTAAAGGATTGAATGAGCCACTGCACAGCCTAGCCATGACCCATGTACCCATGGGAGCAACTTACGAGAAATTGGTGGATATGGCACTACTGCACGAGGAAGACAAGGGCCCGAAAGAGACAAAGAAGGAAGAACCACAGAATAAGAAAGCGGGGCCCAAAAAGGAAACACAAAAGAAGATAAGAAGGGGAAAAAGTGCTTTACTTGTGGGAGCTCAACTCATCTGAACAAGGATTGCAGAAAAAGGAAGGGCGCTTGCTTCAACTGTGGGGAGATGGGACACTTCACTAGGGACTGCCCGAAGAGACGAGGACAAGGAGGGCAGGCGAACACTCTTGAGGCTAGTGGCTAGGATAGAAATAGGAAATTTTTTATATTAGGTTTAATTTCTTTATCTGATTGTGACTTTTTCTGATTTTGGTATTTTGATTTTGTAATCGATACTCTGCACTTTAATGCTAGTATTATTTCTGAATTCCGCTGTAGGCTCAGACCCATAAGGGTTATGGCCCATCTGTTTGAGATTAAGGTTTGAGGGATATCTGTGTTAGGCGTCAAATATGACGCATATATTCTGAGTTTTTTTGGGATATGATTTTATCATGCTTAGCTTCCTAAGAATCATAAGGGAACCTGATCTGTATCAGTAGTCTGTAAATATCTGAATAATTATGATTTCCAGTTTTGACATTGTCTAAAGAAGGTAATCCTATGAGTGTCAAACTGATATTGATTTCGGTCTTTGGGGTTGATACTTAGGGGAATTATTTTCTCAACCAATGTCTAATGGGAACCAAGTCTTCATTCTATCTGTACTCGCTTCCATCACTAGACTCTATCCTATCGATCGAGTGTTCAACTTATAGATAGGAATCCTAATGGGTGTAAACATGTGTTTGAGACATGTTATGTTTGATGGTTGCAAGTGGATGCAAGTGGTTGCTAGTGGTTGCTCGTGGACGCATATACACACACTAGGCACTAGATCGGCTCGAAAACACTCTCATACTGCATATGGATGTGTGAGCATTTTCAATTTTTGTGGATGCAAAATGGTTGATTCAGCACATGGATGTTGCATTTGAGTGAATGGTTGTGCACTCATATAGAAATAATATATATCATCAGAATTCTATTGCATACATGTTGGACTCATGGCACTGACATAATTCGCATTAAGGAGGTCAACTGAATCAGTAGACCGCCTGATTTTGCATTAGATAAGGAACGTATACACACACTTTAGCATATGTTCATACAACATTAGAAGTTTTCTAAGGACAATGGATGCTTGTGGATGATGGTTGAGTAGATGGGTGATTGGATGGTAGGACGCATTCTTCTTAACTTGAAGATTTCGGGGACGAAATCCTTTTAAGTGGGGGAGAATGTAACACCCCGTGTATTCTATAACTGTGGAATTAACAAATTAAAGTATAATTAATTTGAAATCAAAGAACTAAGGGAAACGGGATACGCCATTGCGTTCGTCTCGGAAAAATACGCGAAATAGAGTCCGAGTTTTCGAAAAACGGAGTCCGTATGAAGAAGATATAGCCTCCGGAAGTTTCTGAATTAAGTTTAAAATTCGAACAACTCAGAAAACAAGTTTAAAATTAAAAATCAGGCCCAATTGGCCAGGGCGGGAAAATTCCCGCCTAAGGCACCCAGGTCGACTGGGCTGTCGACCTGGTCTAGCCAGGTCGACAGGGCTGTCGACCTGGTCCAGAGCCAGGTCAAACCCAGTCCAACCTGGCTGGCCTATTCTATGTTGGTCGATTTTCTGTAGTCTGCTTTGTCATTAGGGCTAGGTGGCAAGCTCTAATTGGTCCCTCTTGCGAATGAATGGCTACGATCAATCCAAGCAACATCGATGGTCCTAATCAGTCCATAAACTCTATAAAATGACCCTAGACTCTACCTAGGTTTCTTACACAATTCTCTAGCCTCCATTGCTCTCTTCTTCTAATTAAAAATAAAAATGGCGTCTCTGCTCTGCTGGAATTAAAACTAGAAGATAATCAACATCAGCCTAAGCAACTCAATTCAAACTAGAGATTAAAGTTTCTGCAAAGATTCTACAACAAGTTAAAGTTCTTTCTTTAATCCAATCAAGGCAAGTACAGTTATTCTCCGCTATAAACGTTAATTATAATTTTGATATGCATTTAAAACTGAGTTTGAGGTTGTAGATATATTCTCTTCTGTTGGATCTGTTTTCTGTGACTGTTCTGTATTCCTTTCTTCTTTTCTGTTTCTATAGCCAGGCTACCACGAGCCTGTGCCCAATCTCATAAAGGGATTAACGTATGAACGCGAAATTTGGGACAATTAATGAATGATGCGAAATTTGACAAGACTAAATTGAATGTATGACTTTAGGTCTGAGGCATAAAATATATTGGACATGTGACTTGGGATTGGATGCATAAATTTGACTATGAACATGTAATTTATGCATGTTGTATGCATAGTTATGTTGTAATTTAGATCTGTAATTAATTAGAAAAATAAGCATATGTAATAAACTAGTTTTAGACCTATGCATATTCTGTGATAAAAGAAGAAGAGGAACCACTGTAAGATTACATATGATTTGAGACTTTGGACAAAATGCATATAAAAGTCAAGATTTGATTTTTAGAAGATATGATTTAAAGATTTAGATTGTTGGGTATAGTTTGCATAATGATTCATGACCTAAAAAGAAGAAGATATGGAAGCTTAGGTGTAAAAGATTTGCATTAATTAGGATATCTATTATTGTGATTACACCTAAATAGGGATTTTTGGATATATGGCATGCATTGGAATTAATGGTTATATTTGGTATAATTTATATGTGAATCTGCTGTAAAATGCTAGTTTAACAAAAATTGGAACATATGTTATAGGGTAAATTATGTCCATATTCTGCGCTATGTAAATGTATGCAAACATGGAAGTATATGATCATATTGTGAATCATGACATTATTTAGGCATATGAACTTAGGCCTAATTTATGGTTAGGCAAGGCATGTAAATAGAACCTTTAGAAATATTAAATTTTCTAAATCTGCTAATTTGCCAAGTTGCCTAAACTGCTAGTTTTGTTATATTGCCTAGACTTCTAATTAGATTGAAATGCCTAATCTGTTAAATTTGTCGGTTGAAATGCCTAACCTGTTATATGCCAAAATCTGCTAAGTTGCTAAATCTGTTAAATCCGTTAAGTCATATAAAATCTATTATCTGCTATGTTGATATAATCATCCTGTTATTGATATAATCTGAATTGGCATATATATTGGGCGTGCGCATAAACGGTAAATTATTAATTAATTGGCCGCAAAGATAAACATGGCTAACTCGAGGTTAGAATGGGTTTGCTGCGTAAATCTGCCCGGAACCGCCCGGCACATCCAGTAGCCGCAAACAATAGGTTCTAATGTGAGAAGTTAGTCATAACATGCGTAAGACACGAGGTTAGGTATGGCTTGTGGCAGAAGTCTGCCCGGAACCGCCCGGCATATCCAGCGGCCACAAGCTACCGACCTAATGTGAGAGGTCTGTGCATTAATAATTAATTAATGCAAATCTAAGATAAGAATGACGTCTAAATCGTATTGGGGAAAATAGGGTTAAACAAAAGGGATTAATAGATGTAGTAAAACCCGTCCATGAATCTGTAGGCCCAATACAAAGTTAGACGAATCTGAAAAATCTGTAAATCTGACCCGTTAGTCTGAAAACTTGTTAACTTAATCTATGAATTAGTAAATTTGAATTCTGCATGTCTGAACTTGTAAACAAGTTAATCTGAAATCTGTTAGTCTGGGGACACAAGGTTAGGAGGGGAATTACTTGTGTCATCTGTTGTATGGGACCCATATTAGTCAGTAACCCTTTCTGGTATCAAAACTTTGACCCAACAGTAAGTAGGGTCCAGGCACGCTTACTGAACTAATTATAAGTGGTTCATTCTAATAATGGTGAGGGGTGTTGATGGTGCGTTCCAACCGGGTCATGTGCGTGCATGGATCCCGGTCTGCCTCTGAGGATGTAAGACGCCGTGACATCTGTAAATAGGTCTGTGCCAATTGGTTGTCACTTTAGGGAGTGATACACCCTACTGTGGGGCCAACACATGATATTTATGTATTAGGGAGCCGATCGCTTGGGGTAGGGTTTTAGGGTACGCTTAGTTCTGTCTGTTTCTGTTGGTACCGTCTGTTTCTGTTGGGTGGTAACACCTGTCTGTTTCTGTGTGGTACCGTCTGTTCGGGTGGTAAAGGCCCATTACTAGTGTACACCTAATTCCACATTCTGTTTCCATAGGGATAAATACGTTTCTTCTTCTGTCTGTTTCTGATCGGGTAGTAAAGGCCCATTATTAGCATTCTGTTTCTGTTAAAGTATTCTGTACCCGTTCCTGCTTCAATTTAGACATTAGGGTGACACCTAATTTTGCTATACTAGTATTAGTGCAGAGAAGTGTAAAACAATAGTTTATATCATTCTGTTTTTCAGTTATATCTGCTACACCTGTTATAGTTATCTCACATCCAGTTTTATGTTCATATCATATTATTATTATCTGTTCATATGCTGAAAGTCACTGGACTTGCCAGACTTTTTGTCTGACCCTTGTTGTTTCGCCTCCTTTCTTCCGTTTCCCCCCAGGTTATCCAAGGAGGGAAATACTTTAGCTTGATCCGGATTTCTCTTTGCTTGAAGTGCTTAAAGTATGGCTTGGCTCTGTATAGCTTCCGTTCCATGGGGATTATGATTTTAAACTATGCATTTTGAAGGCTTTTGTACAAGACTGATATTTTGTACTTGAATTCTGAAATTGAAAGGATGTAACCATATTAATTTTCTGTTTCCGCTGTAATAAAGTTAAAATTTTTCAAGTACTGTTTTATCTGTCTTGTAAGTTTCTGTTCTGTTTACTAAAATGCTCCACCAAAGTTAAGGCATTCCCTTTGTGAGTGACCTTAACGGAGGTGGGGTGTTACAAATACCCTTGTAATCTCACTGTAAACTTCATTCTGGAATCAATAAAATTTTCTTCTTTTTCTCTTTTTTGCATTTTTTATTTTCTTAGCAATTAGTGTTGTCTACACAATTAGATTTGTTAGAGCACTGTTTTTATTTTTCACTTATTTTCATTTGTGATTGACCATCGGATTAGATTCAGCGGTAATCCTAATTTATTTTCTATTTGTCATTTAATTTCTACAGTTTTAACGTCTGTCCTGTTTATTGCTTTCCGAGGTCATATTGAATTGAATATAGATTTGATTAGATTCAGATCTGATTCAATTCAATAATAGCTTTATTGTTTTTCAACCAAATATCCAAATTTTGTCTAGCTCACCTAAGAATTTATATAAATAATTTAATTTAATTTACCTCTATGTGATTCGACCTGCATATTACACGATCTGTGCGCTTGCAGTATTATTACATAATTCATGCTTTTCTAGTTCAATAGAAAGCGATGATCAAGTTTTTGGCGCCGTGGCCGAGGAGCTAATAATTTAATTTTATTATTTATTTAATTTCAGATTTGTGTTAGTTTTATTTTATTTTCCTTTTTGTTTTCATGTATATATAGACAAAAAAACTTGATTGGTTAGATTTCTTCCAAATAAGAAAAAAAAACTTGCCATTACAGCCTCTGATTTCCTTCCTTTCATTTTCTTTCCTCTTTTCAATACATTAATTTCTTCTTATACGAGTCTAAAAAAATCCTTTTACATTTTATTTTTGCTCCTTTCTCCTTCTACAATCTCCATCTGCCACCCCAGACCACCTTCACACCATCAACCAAAAACCTCCAAATCACCAACAATCTACCTGCGCCTAACCAAAGTTTTGCCACCCTTCACCAAATCCACTCATATCTATCCTTACCAAAACCTCTCCCTTCGATCACCTTCAATTTCCATCTTCTTGACAATATCCTTAACATAGTTCCACAGAACCCCCAAAACTAATCCAACACAATACATCATCTTCTTTCCAACCCACACTCCACTCTCCGCAACTGTCCCACTGTAACACCCCGTATTTTATATGAACATATAAGTAACAAATCAGAGAATAATTAATTTTTAAAATAAGAATCAAGGGAAACGGGTTGTGCCATTGCGTTCGTCTCGAAATTCTTCTTGAAAATGAGTCCGGGTTTTCGAAAAACGGAGTCCGTATGGCCAAGTTATGACCCTCCGAAGTTTCAGGAATTTAAATAAAATAAAACAGCTCGAAAATAAAGTCAGAAATTCGAAATTAAAACCCAGAGAAGGCTGGCGGGATAATTCCCGCCCATATACCCAGGTCGACTGGGGAGTCGACCCCCCTAACCAGGTCGACTGGGGAGTCGACTGGGGTGTCGACCTCCCCATGACCAGGTCGACTAGGGAGTCGACCTGCTCCCGAAACCCAGTTTTTGAACTTGGTTCATTCTGATGTATCCGGTCTCGTTTTCAGTCTAGATTCGTCCGCCTAATCCTATATAAACAGCCCATAGCCTCATTTTCTCTACGCAATTTCATTCTGTCTATATTCTGCTTCTGTTCTAATTAAAAATAAAAATGGCGTCGCCACTCTGCTGGAATCAAAACTTGGACTGATGCATCTTCTTCCAACCTGAATAGAATTAAAAGCTAAATCAAATCTCAATTCAAATTTTAGAGCTACAACAACAATTAAAGAGGAGTAATTCAACATTTCTGCATCAACAACAGTTTATTATCCTTTCTTAAAACCACGAAAGGCAAGTACATTTATTTTCCGATATAAACTTTAATTATGGTTGTGGCATGATTATAAAACTGAATCTGAGGTTATGTATATTCTTATCTGTCAGATCTGTTTTTCTATGACTATTCTGTACCTCTTTCTTCTTTCTGTTCTATAGCCAGGCTACAACGAGCCTGCGCCGAATCTCATAAGAGATTAACGCACGAACGCTAAATTTTGGGACAAATAATGAATAATGCATAATTGGACATGAAAC
The DNA here is from genome assembly GCA_030737875.1 of Allium sativum. Classification (NCBI taxonomy): domain Eukaryota; kingdom Viridiplantae; phylum Streptophyta; class Magnoliopsida; order Asparagales; family Amaryllidaceae; genus Allium; species Allium sativum. The sequence continues at coordinate 103,255,498 of CM060912.1, forward strand.
TGTTGCCTATGAGACTATTGCCTATGACTATGATTCATGACTATGAGACTATTGCCTATGACATTGAATAAGAAACTATTGTGATTGGTCGCCCATGACTATTATGGTTAGTTGCCTATAACTATTGTAGTTAGTTTCTTGTGCCTATTCCCTAAATGATGTTAGATCTCATATTTAGTATGTTACTTTGCTAGTTTATTCCCATTCACTTTATGTACATCGAGCCTATAGGGCCATTTCATGAGTATTTAGAGAACTTGTGGAACCATGTTATACGGGGATTGGGCGTAGCTTAATTAAGTAAATCTGACATAGCAAATATGTTGGCATAATCTGAGTTGGCTATAATAGAGAATGATTTACATGTGTATTAGTCTTGGACATAAATGGTGAACTAGAATATTAAAACTAGTTTTGACATGAACTATAAATGGGAATATTAAGGCTAAAATTTGGGGCATATATTGTATTATGAATTATGACCTTGATTTAGGCATGTAAGTTTAGGCAAAATTTATGATTGGGCAAGATGTGTAAATAGAGTTTTAGACATATATAATCTGCTAAATCTGTTATCTACTAAATCTGTTAAATTGCCTAATCCGTTATCTGCTAAAACTGTTGAATTGCCTAAACTGCTAAATCTGTTATCTGCTAAATCTGTTGAATCGCTTAAACTGCTAGATCTGCTACATGTTGAATTGTCTGATCTGTTGAAACTAGATAATGGTAATTTGGGTATGGAAATCCGTAGGCTCGACCTAAGATTCAGTAGAACATGGAAATTTGATTAATCTGTTAATTCTTAGGAAGAAGTTTAATCCGTTAAATAAACAGAATTAGCCTGATATCTGAAATATCTGTATTGGAATGAATTGGCTATGACACGAGGTTAGACTCTGTTTGCGGTAGAAGCCTGCCCGGAACCAACCGGCTTAACCAACGACCGCAAACTATCAGTCTAATGTGAGAGGTCGTAGGCATAACTAAAATATGCTTAGATACGAGGTTAGGTATGGCTTGTGGCAGAAGTCTGCCCGGAACCGCCCGGCATATCCAGCGGCCACAAGCTACCGACCTAATGTGAGAGGTCTGTCCATTAATATTTAATTAATGCAAATCTGGGATAAATATGATGTCTAAAACGTGTTGGGTGTGTAGGGTTAAACCAATTGGACTAATGAATTTAACAAACCCGTTTCGTGAATCTGTAGGCCCAATTACAAAGTTAGACAAATCTGTAAATCTGTTAAATCCGTATATCTGATCCGTTAGTCTGAAAACTTGTCTGATCTGTGAACTAGTTGATCTGAACTCTGTATGTCTGAACTTGTAAACAAGTTAATATGAAATCTATTAGTCTGGGGACACAAGGATAGAAGGGAAATTACTTGTGTCATCTGTTGTTTAGAACCCATATTAGTCAGTAACCCTTTCTGGTATCAAATCTTTGACCCAACAGTAGGTAGGTTCCGGGCACGCTTACTGAACTAATTATAAGCAGTTCATTCTGATAATGGTGAGGGGTGTTGATGGTACGTTCCAACCGGGTCATGTGCGTGCATTGATCCCGGTCTGCCTCTGAGGATGTAAGACGCCATGACATTTGTAAATAGGTCTGTGCCAATTAGTTGTCACTTTAGGGAATGATACACCCTACTGTGGGGCCGACATAGGGTATTTTTGTATTAGGGAGTCGATCGCTTGGGGTAGGGTTTTAGGGTACACTTAGTTCTGTCTGTTTCTGTTGGTACCGTCTGTTTCTGTTGGGTGGCAACACCTGTCTGTTCTGCGTGGTACCGTCTGTTCGGGTGGTAAAGGTCAGTTTACTAGTGTACACTAATTCTACATTCCGTTTCCGTAGGGATTAATCTGTTTCTGTTTCCGTACCTTCTATTCGGGTGGTAAAGGCCCATTATTAGCATTCTGTTTCTGTTTGTTTCTGTTCGGGTGGTAAAGGCCCATTATTAGCATTATGTTTCTGTTCGGGTGGTAAAGGCCCATTATTAGCATTCTGTTTCTGTCTGCTTCTGTTAGGGTGGTAAAGGCCCATTACTAGCATTTTCTTCTGTGGAAATCATTCTGTTCCCGTTTCTGTTTCAGTTTAGACATTGGGGTGACACCTAATCCTGTTATACTAGTATTAGTGCAGAGAAATGAAAAGTAATATTATTCTGTTTCTTCTGTTTAACCTAGGTACATCTGCTGCTCCGGTTATTGTTATCTCTTATCCAGCTTATTTTCATGTCATAATTATTATTATCTGTTCATATGTTGAAAGTCACTGGACTTGCCAGACTTTATGTCTGACCTTGCTTGTTTTCGCCCCTTTTTCTTCCGTTTCCCCCAGGTTTTCCAAGAAGGGAACTCTTTAGCTTGATCCGGATTTCTTCTGCTTGAAGTACTTAGAGTGCTTAAAGTATGGCTTGACCCCTTATGGCAGCTTCTGTGGGGATTATGATTTTAAAGTTTTGTACTCCGATGATTTTCTGAACAAGACTGATATTTATGTACTTGAGTTTTTGGTAAAGATGTAACCATACTGATTTCTGTTTTCCACTGTAATAAAGTTATATTTTCTCAAGTGTTGTTTATCTGTCTTGAAATTTTCTGTTCTGTTTACTAAAATGCTCCACCAAAGTTAAGGCATTCCCTTTGTGAGTGTCCTTAACGGAGGTGGGGTGTTACACTTGGTATCAGAGCTGAAGGTTACCAGATTAGATAAAAGTTTTTGAAAACTATTTTCAAAAAGGTTTTAAGAGGAAGTATTTTCAAAAATAAAGTTTATTTTGAAAAACATAATCCGCAAAAAGCCATATATCTATCTTTTCAGTTCTCCATTTTAAATCTTTTTCTTTCATTCCAGCATGTCTGGGAATCTTAACTTTCCAGAGGGCGTGCCAATACCTAGCCGGTTCAGGAGGTTCTTAGAGGCTAGGGCCAACGATGCAGGCCCAGCAGATATTCCTCCTCCAGCTGCAGCGATTCCTCCTCCTCCACCCCTCCTCGTGCAATTGCTTTTTCAAAGATCTATAAAGATTTTAGGGCCATGGGTGGAAAGGATTTCAAGGGAACTGAATCATTCATAGAAGTGAGGAACTGGCTCAAAGAAACTGAGGAATTGTTCGTTATTTTCGAGGTGGACGATAGGCAGAAGGTACAATTGGCGGTATGGTTGCTCAAGGACGAAGCTTCCTATTGGTGGGAAGTCACTAACGCCGAGAGGCCGGTTGAAACATGGATGGATTTCAGAATAAGGTTTGAGATGAAATTCCTCTCGCAAGCTGAACGAAGTCTACAACTGAAAAAGTTCTTATCTCTTAAGCAAGGAAGTATGACGGTCAAGGTATACGTCAACCAGTTCAACCAACTGGCAAGGATCAGACTAGATTTAGTCAATTCCCAGCATAAAAAGGCTCTCCGCTTTGTTAAAAGATTGAACGAGCCACTGCACAGCCTAGCCATGACCCATGTACCCATGGGAGCGATTTACGAGAGATTGTTGGATATGGCACTACTGCACGAGGAAGACAACGACAAGAAAGAGGCAAAGAAGGAAGAACCACAGAACAAGAAAGCATGGCCCAAAAAGGAAACACAAAAGATGGGTGAAAAGTCTGAAGATAAGAAGGAGAAAAAGTTCTTTACTTGTGGAAGCTCGACTCATCTGAACAAGGATTGTAGAAAAAGAAAGGGTACTTGCTTCAACTGTGGTGAGATGGGACACTTCACTAGGGACTGTCCGAAGAAATGAGGGCAAGGGTAGAGGGCAGAACCAACTTCTGGAAGGCATGCGAACACTCTCGAGGCTAGTGGATATGATAGAAATAGGAAAACTTTATGTAGGAGGATTAATTTCTTTATCTTATTTTTGAGTTAAAACTCTTTTCTGATTCTGGCATTTCGATTCTGTAATCGATACTCTGCACTTGAATACTAGTATTGTTTCTGATTCCGCTGTAGACTCAGAACCATAAGGGTTATGACTCATCTAAGCATGGTAAGTTGGGATCTGTGTTGAGCGTTAAGTTGACCATGAGGCATACATTCTGGGTTTTTATCATGCTTAGTTTCCTAAGAATCATTTAGTAATCTGATCTGTACCGGTAATCTGTAAATATCTGAATTTTTCTGGTAAGGTTGAGATTTCCAGTTTTGACATTGTCTAAAGAGGGTAATCCTCTGGATGTCAATCTGATGTTGATTTCGGTCTTCGGGGTTGATACTTAGGGGAATTTGTCTCTCAACCAAGATCTAATGGAAACCAAGTTTTTGTTTATCTGCACTCGCTCCCATCACTCGACTATATCCTATCAATCGAGTCTTCAACCTATAAATAGGAATCCTATGGATGTAAACATGTGTTTGAGACATGTTATGTTTGATGGTTGCAAGTGGTTTCTAGTGGTTGCTTGTGGATGCATATACACACACTAGGCACTAGATCGGCTCGAAAACACTCTCCTAATGCATATGGATGTGTGAGCATTTTCAATTTCGGTGGATGCAAAATGATTGACTCATCACATGGATGTTGCATACGAATGAATGGTTGTCACTCATATAGGAATAATATGTATCAAATAGGAAAATTGCATACATGTTGGACTCATGACACTGACATAGTTCGCATTAATGAGGTCAACTGAATCAGTGGACCGCCTGATCTTTGCATTAGATAAGGAACATATACACACACTTTTGCATATGTTCATACAACATTAGAAGTTTTCTAAGGACAGTGGATGCTTATGGATGATGGTTGAGTAGATGGACGACTGGATGGTAGGACACATTCTACTTAACTTGAAGATTTCGGGGACGAAATCCTTTAAGGAGAGGAGGATGTAACACCCCGTATTTTCTATGAACGTATAAGTAACGAATCAGAGAATAATTAATTTTTAAAATAAGAATCAAGGGAATTGGTTTGCGCCATTGCGTTCGTCTCGAAATTCTGCTTGAAAATGAGCCCGAGTTTTCGAAAAACGGAGTCCGTATGACCAAGTTATGACCCTCCGAAGTTTCAGGAATTTAAATAAAATAAAACAGCTAGAAAATAAAGCCATAAATTGGAAATTCGAACATAGAGAAGGCTGGCGGGAAAATTCCCGCCCATATGCCCAGGTCGACCGGGGAGTCGACCCACCCCCCCAACCAGGTCGACTGTGGAGTCGACTGGGGTGTCGACCTCCCCATGACCAGGTCGACTAGGGAGTCGACCTAGGGATCGACCTGCTCCCGAAACCCAGTTTTTGAACCTGGTTCATTCTGATGTATCCGGTCTTGTTTTCTGTCTAGATTCATCCGCCTAATCCTATATAAACAGCCCCTAGCCACATTTTCTCTACACATTTTCATTCTGTCTATATTCTGCCTCTGTTCTAATTAAAAATAAAAATGGCATCGCTACTCTGCTGGAATCAAAACTTGGATTGATGCATCTTCTTCCAACCTGAATTGAATTAAAAGCTAAATCAAATCTCAAATCAAAATTTAGACCTACAACAACAATTAAAGAGGAGTAATTCAACATTTCTGCATCAACAACAGTTTATTATCCTTTCTTAAAACCACGAAAGGCAAGTACAGTTATTTTCCGATATAAACTTTAATTATGGTTGTGGCATGATTATAAATCTGAATTTGAGGTTATGTATATTCTTATCTGTCAGATCTGTTTTTCTGTGAGTATTCTGTACCTTTTTTGTTCTATAGCCAGGCTACTATGAGCATGCGCCGAATCTCATAAGAGATTAACGCACGAACGCTAAATTTTGGGACAAATAATGAATAATGCATAATTGGACATGAAACTGTTGCCTATGAGACTATTGCCTATGACTATGATTCATGACTATGAGACTATTGCCTATGACATTGAATAAGAAACTATTATGATTGGTCGCCTACGACTATTGTGGTTAGTTGCTTATAACTATTGTAGTTAGTTTCTTATGCCTATTCCCTTAATGATGTTAGATCTCATATTTAGTATATTACTTTGCTAGTTTATTCCCATTCACTGTTATGTACATTGAGCCTATAGGGCCATTTTATGAGTATTTAGAGAACTTGTGGAACCATGTTATACGGTATTGAGCGTAGCTTAATTAAGTAAATCTGGCATAGCAAATATGTTGGCATAATCCGAGTTGGCTATAATAGAGAATGATTTACATGTGTATTAGTCTTGGACATAAATGGTGAACTAGAATATTAAAAATAGTTTTGACATGAACTATAAATGGGAATATTAAGGCTAAAATTTGGGGCATATATTGTATTATGACGTTGATTTAGGCATGCAAATTTAGGCTAAATTTATGATTGGACAAGATATGTAAATATAGTTTTAGATATATATAATCTGCTAAATCTGTTATCTGCTAAATCTGTTAAATTGCCTAATCCGTTATCTGCTAAAACTGTTGAATTGCCTAAACTGCTAAATCTGTTATCTACTAAATCTGTTGAATCGCTTAAACTACTAGATCTGCTACATGTTGAATTGTCTGATCTATTGAAACTAGATAATGGTAATCTGGGTATGGAAATCCGTAGGCTCGACCTAAGATTTAGTAGAACATGGAAATTTGATTAATCTGTTATATCCTATAAAGAAGTTTAATCTGTTAAATAAACAGAATTAGTCTGATATCTGAAAAATCTGTATTGGAATGAATTGGCTATGACATGAGGTTAGACTCTGTTTGCGGTAGAAGCCTGCCCGTAACCAACCGGCTTAACCAGCGACCGCAAACTGTCTGTCTAATTTGAGAGGTCGTAGGCATAACTAAAATATGCTTAGACATGAGGTCAGGTCTGGCTTGTGGCAGAAGTCTGCTCGGAACCGCTCGGCATATCCAGCGGCCAAAAGCTACCGACCTAATGTGAGAGGTCTGTGAATTAATATTTAATTAATGCAAATCTGGGATAAATATGATGTCTAAAACGTGTTGGGTGGATAGGGTTAAACCAATTGGACCAATGAATTTAACAAACCCGTTTCGTGAATCTGTAGGCCCAATTACAAAGTTAGACAATTCTGTAAATCTGTTAAATCCGTATATCTGATCCGTTAGTCTGAAAACTTTTCTTATCTGTGAACTAGTTGATCTGAACTCTGTATGTCTGAACTTGTAAACAAGTTAATCTGAAATCTGTTAGTCTGGGGATACAAGGATAGGAGGTAAATTACTTGTGTCATCTGTTGTTTGGAACCCATATTAGTCAGTAACCCTTTCTGGTATCAAAACTTTGACCCAACAGTAGGTAGGGCCCGGGCACGCTTACTGAACTAACTATAAGCAGTTCATTCTGATAAGGGTGAGGGTTGTTGATGGTGAGTTCCAACCGAGTCATGTGCGTGCATTGATCCCGGTCTGCCTCTGAGGATGTAAGACTCCGTGACATCTGTAAATAGGACTGTGCCAATTGGTTGTCACTTTAGGGAGTGATACACCCTACTGTGGGGCCGACACAGGGTATTTATGCATTAGGGAGCCGATCGCTTGGGGTAGGGTTTTAGGAGACACTTAGTTCTGTCTGTTTCTGTTCATACCGTCTGTTTCTGTTGGGTGGCAACACCTGTCTGTTCTGCGTGGTACCGTCTGTTCGAGTGGTAAAAGCCAGTTTACTAGTGTACACCTAATTCTACATTCCGTTTTCGTAGGGATTAGTCTGTTCCTGTACCTTCTATTCGGGTGATAAAGGCCCATTGTTAGCATTCTGTTTATGTACCTTCTGTTCAGGTGGTAAAGGCCCATTATTAGCATTCTGTTTCTGTCTGTTTCTGTTCGGGTGGTAAAGGCCCATTATTAGCATTCTGTTTCTGTTGGGGGTGGCAAAGGCCCATTACTAGCATTCTCTTATGTGGAAATTATTCTGTTCCCGTTTCTGTTTCAGTTTAGACATTGGGGTGACACCTAATCCTGTTATACTAGTATTAGTGCAGAGAAATGAAAAGTAATATTATTCTATTTCTTCTGTTTAACCTAAGTACATCTGCTGCTCCGGTTACTGTTATCTCTTATCCATCTTATTTTCATGTCATAATTATTATTATCTGTTCATATGCTGAAAGTCGCTGGACTTGCCAGACTTTATGTCTGACCTTGCATGTTTTCGCCCCTTTTTCTTCCGTTTCCCCCCAGGTTTTCCAAGGAGGGAACATTTTAGCTTGATCCGGATTTCTTCTGCTTGAAGTACTTAGAGTGCTTAAAGTATGGCTTGACCCCTTATGGCAGCTTCTGTAGGGATTATGATTTTAAAGTTTTGTACTCTAATGATTTTCTGAACAAGACTGATATTTATGTACTTGAGTTTTTGGTAAAGATGTAACCAAACTGATTTCTGTTTTCCGCTGTAATAAAGTTATAATTTCTCAAGTGTTGTTTATCTGTCTTGAAATTTCCTGTCCTGTTTACTAAAATACTCCACCAAAGTTAAGGCATTCCCTTTGTGTGTGTCCTTAACGGAGGTGGGGTGTTACACTTGGTATCAGAGCTGAAGGTTACCCGATTAGATAAAAGTTTTTGAAAACTATTTTCAAAAAGGTTTTAAGAGGAAGTATTTTCAAAAATAAAGTTTATTTTGAAAAACGTAATCTGCAAAAAGCCATATATCTATCTTTTCAGTTCTCCATTTTAATTCTTTTTCTTTCATTCCAGCATGTCTGGGAGTCTTAACTATCCAGAGGGCGTGCCAATACCTGGCTGGTTCAGGAGGTACTTAGAGGCTAGGGCCAACGATGCAGGCCCAGCAGATATTCCTCCTCCAGCTACAGCGATTCCTCCTCCTCCGCCCCCTCCTCGTGCAATTGATTTTTCAAAGATCTATAAAGATTTTAGGGCTATGGGTGGAAAGGATTTCAAGGGAACTGAATCATTCGTAGAAGCAAGGAATTGGCTCAAAGAAACTGAGGATTTATTCGTTATTTTCGAGGTGGACGATAGGCAGAAGGTACAATTGGCGGTATGGTTGCTCAAGGACGAAGCTTCCTGTTGGTGGGAAGTCACTAACGCCGAGAGGCCGGTTGAAACATGGATGGATTTCAGAACAAGGTTTGAGACGAAATTCCTCTCACAAGCTGAACGAAGTCTACAACTGGAAAAGTTCTTATCTCTTAAGCAAGGAAGTATGACGGTCAAGGAATACGTCAACTAGTTCAACCAACTGGCTAGTTTCAGACTAGATTTAGTCAACACCCAGCATAAAAAGGCTCTCCGCTTTGTTAAAGGATTAAACGGGTCACTGCACAACCTAGCCATGAACCATGTTCCCATGGGAGCGACTTACGAAAGATTGGTGGATATGGCACTACTGCACGAGGAAGACAACGGTAAGAAAGAGGCAAAGAAGGAAGAACCACAGAACAAGAAAGCATGGCCCAAAAAGAAAACACAAAAGAAGGGTGAAAAGTCTGAAGATAAGAAGGAGAAAAAGTGCTTTACTTGTGGAAGCTCGACTCATCTGAACAAGGATTGTAGAAAAAGAAAGGGCACTTGCTTCAATTGTGGTGAGATGGGACACTTCACTAGGGACTGTCTGAAGAAACGAGGGCAAGGGCAGAGGGCCGACCAACTTCTGGAAGGCAGGCGAACACTCTCGAGGCTAGTGGATAGGATAGAAATAGGAAAACTTTATGTAGGAGGATTAATTTCTTTATCTTATTTTTGAGTTAAAACTCTTTTCTGATTCTGGCATTTCGATTCTGTAATCGATACTCTGCACTTGAATACTAGTATTGTTTCTGATTCCGTTGTAGACTCAGACCCATAAGGGTTATGACTCATCTAAGTGTGGTAAGTTGGGATCTGTGTTGAGCGTTAAGTTGACCATGACACATACATTCTGGGTTTTTATCATGCTTAGTTTCCTAAGAATCATTTAGTAATCTGATCTGTACCGGTAATCTGTAAATATCTGAATTTTTCTGGTAAGGTTGAGATTTCCAGTTTTGACATTGTCTAAAGAGGGTAATCCTCTGGGTGTCAATCTGATGTTTATTTCGGTCTTCGGGGTTGATACTTAGGGGAATTTGTCTCTCAACCAAGATCTAATGGAAACCAAGTTTTTGTTTATCTGCACTCGCTCCCATCACTCGACTGTATCCTATCAATCGAGTCTTCGACCTATAGATAGGAATCCTATGGATGTAAACATGTGTTTGAGACATGTTATGTTTGATGGTTGCAAGTGGATGCAAGTGGTTGCTAGTGGTTGCTCATGGATGCATATACACACACTAGGCACTAGATCGGCTCGAAAACACTTTCATAATGCATATGGATGTGTGAGCATTTTCAATTTCGGTGGATGCAAAATGATTGACTCATCACATGGATGTTGCATATGAATGAATGGTTGTCACTCATATAAGAATAATATGTATCAAATAGGAAAATTGCATACATGTTGGACTCATGACACTGACATAGTTCGCATTAAGGAGGTCTACTGAATCAGTGGACCGCCTGATCTTTGCATTAGATAAGGAATATATACACACACTTTTGCATATGTTCATACAACATTAGAAGTTTTCTAAGGACAGAGGCTGCTTGTGGATAATGGTTGAGTAGATGGATGACTGGATGGTAGGACACATTCTTCTTAACTTGAAGATTTCGGAGACGAAATCCTTTAAGGAGGGGAGGATTTAACACCCCGTATTTTCTGTGAACATATAAGTAACAAATCAGAGAATAATTAATTTTTAAAATAAGAATCAAGGGAAATGGGTTGCACCATTACGTTTGTCTCGAAATTTTGCTTGAAAATGAGTCTGAGTTTTCGAAAAACGGAGTCCGTTTGACCAAGTTATGACCCTCCGAAGTTTCAGGAATTTAAATAAAATAAAACAGCTCGAAAATAAAGCCAGAAATTCGAAATTCAAACCTAGAGAAGGCTGGCGGGAAAATTCCCGCCATATACCCAGGTCCACTGGGTAGTCGACCCCCTCAACCAGGTCGACTGGGGAGTCGACTGGGGTGTCGACCTCCCCATGACCAGGTCGACTGGGGAGTCGACCTGGGGGTCGACCGGCTCCCGAAACCCAGTTTTTGAACCTGGTTCATTCTGATGTATCCGGTCTCGTTTTCTGTCTAGATTCGTCCGCCTAATCCTATATAAACAACCCTTAGCCTCGTTTTCTCTACACAATTTCATTCTGTCTATATTCTGCCTCTGTCCTATTTAAAAATAAAAATGGCATCGCTACTCTGCTGGAATCAAAACTTGGACTGATGCATCTTTTTCCAACCTTAATAGAATTAAAAGCTAAATCAAATATCAAATCAAAGTTTAGTGCTATAGCAACAATTAAAGAGGAGTAATTCAACATTTCTGCATCAACAACAGTTTATTATCCTTTCTTAAAACCACGAAAGGCAAGTACAGTTATTTTCCGATATAATCTTTAATTATGGTTGTGGCATGATAATAAATCTGAATCTGAGGTTATGTATATTCTTATCTGTCGGATCTGCTTTTCTGTGACTATTCTGTACCTCTTTCTTCTTTCTATTCTATAGCAGGCTACTACGAGCATGCGCCGAATCTCATAAGAGATTAGCGCACGAACGCTAAATTTTGGGACAAATAATGAATAATGCATAATTGGACATGAAACTGTTGCCTATGAGACTATTGCCTATGACTATGATTCATGACTATGAGACTATTGCCTATGACATTGAATAAGAAACTATTGTGATTGGTCGCCCATGACTATTGTGGTTAGTTGCCTATAACAGTTGTAGTTAATTTCTTATGCCTATTCCCTTAATGATGTTAGATCTCATATTTAGTATGTAACTTTGCTAATTTATTCCCATTCACTCTTATGTACATCAAGCCTATAGGGCCATTTCATGAGTATTTAGAGAACTTGTGGAACCATGTTATACGGGGATCGGGCGTAGCTTAATTAAGTAAATCTGGCATAGCAAATATGTTGGCATAATCTGAGTTGGCTATAATAGGGAATGATTTACATGTGTATTAGTCTTGGACATAAATGGTGAACTAGAATATTAAATCTAATTCTGACATGAAATGTAAATGGGAATATTAAGGCTAAAATTTGGGGCATATATTGTATTATGAATTATGACCTTGATTTAGGCATGTAAGTTTAGGCTAAATATATGATTGGGCAAGATATGTAAATAGAGTTTTAGATATATATAATCTGCTAAATCTGTTATCTGCTAAATCTGTTATCTGCTAAATCTGTTAAATTGCCTAATCCGTTATCTGCTAAAACTATTGAATTGCCCAAACTGCTAAATCTATTATCTGCTAAATCTGCTGAATCGCTTAAACTGCTAGATCTGCTACATGTTGAATTGTCTGATCTGTTGAAACTAGATAATGGTAATCTGGGTATGGAAATCCGTAGGCTCAACCTAAGATTTAGTAGAACATGGAAATTTGATTAATCTGTTATATCCTATGAAGAAGTTTAATCTATTAAATAAACAGAATTAGCCTGATATCTGAAAAATCTGTATTGGAATGAATTGGCTATGACACGAGGTTAGACACTGTTTGCGGTAGAAGCCTGCCCGGAACCAACTGGCTTAACCAACGACTGCAAACTATCAGTCTAATGTGAGAGGTCGTAGGCATAACTAAAATATGCTTAGACACGAGGTTAGGTCTGGCTTGTGGAAGAAGTCTGCTCGGAACTGCCCGGCATATCCAGCGGCCACATGCTACCGACCTAATGTGAGAGGTCTGTGCATTAATATTTACTTAATGTAAATCTGGGATAAATATGATGTCTAAAACGTGTTGGGTGGATAGGGTTAAACCAATTGGACTAATGAATTTAACAAACCCGTTTCGTGAATCTGTAGGCCCAACTACAAAGTTAGACAAATCTGTAAATCTGTTAAATCCGTATATCTGATCCGTTAGTCTGAAAACGTGTCTGATCTGTGAACTAGTTGATCTGAACTCTGTATGTCTAAACTTATAAACAAGTTGATCTGAAATCTGTTAGTCTGTGGACATAAGGATAGGAGGGAATTACTTGTGTCATCTGTTGTTTGGAACCCATATTAGTCAATGACCCTTTCTGGTATCAAAACTTTGACCCAACAGTAGGTAGGGTCCGGGCACGCTTACTGAACTAATTATAAGCAGTTCATTCTGATAATGGCGAGGGGTGTTGATGGTGCGTTCCAACCGGGTCATGTGCGTGCATGGATCCCGGTCTGCCTTTGAGGATGTAAGACGCTGTGACATCTGTAAATAGGTCTGTGCCAATTGGTTGTCACTTTAGGGAGTGATACACCCTACTGTGGGGCCGACATGGGGTATTTATGTATTAGGGAGCCGATCGCTTGGGGTAGGGTTTTAGGGTACACTTAGTTCTGTCTATTTCTGTTGGTACAATCTGTTTCTGTTGGGTGGCAACACCTGTCTGTTCTGCGTGGTACCGTCTGTTCGGGTGGTAAAGGCCGATTTACTAGTGTACACCTAATTCTACATTCTGTTTCCGTAGGGATTAATCTGTTTCTGTTTCCGTACCTTCTGTTCGGGTGGTAAAGGCCCATTATTAGCATTCTGTTTCTGTCTGTTTCTGTTCGGGTGGTAAAGGCCCATTATTAGCATTCTGTTTCTGTTCGGGTGGTGAAGGCCCATTATTAGCATTCTATTTCTGTCTGTTTCTGTTAGGGTGGTAAAGGCCCATTACTAGCATTCTCTTCTGTGGAAATCATTATGTTCCCGTTTCTGTTTCAGTTTAGACATTGCGGTGACACATAATCCTGTTATACTAGTATTAGTGCAGAGAAATGAAAAGCAATATTATTCTGTTTCTTCTGTTTAACCTAAGTACATCTGCTGCTCCGGTTACTATTATCTCTTATCCATCTTATTTTCATGTCATAATTATTATTATCTGTTCATATGCTGAAAGTCACTGGACTTGCCAGACTTTATGTCTGACCTTGCTTGTTTTCGCCCCTTTTTCTTCCGTTTCCCCCCAGGTTTTCCAAGGAGGGAACACTTTAGCTTGATCCGGATTTCTTCTGCTTGAAGTACTTGGAGTGCTTAAAGTATGGCTTGATCCCTTATGGCAGCTTCTGTGGGGATTATGATTTTAAAGTTTTGTACTCTGATGATTTTCTGAACAAGACTGATATTTATGTACTTGAGTTTTTGGTAAAGATGTCACCAAACTGATTTCTGTTTTCCGCTGTAATAAAGTTATAATTTCTCAAGTGTTGTTTATCTTTCTTGAAATTTTCTGTTATGTTTACTAAAATGCTCCACCAAAGTTAAAGCATTCCCTTTGTGAGTGTCCTTAACGGAGGTGGGGTGTTACACCCATCCAAAACTGTTCTCACAAAGCACCGATACTTCCTCAAACCCGCATCCAAGCTCATCAGAGCGACGCAAATCACCACAAACCCAACCCGTCAATAAAGTTCATCACCATCACCATTTGACCATCACTTCCCTTCAGCATCATAATCCATCTTCATTACATACAGCAGTGCGATCAGCTCATTGCTTCAGACTGATTCAAAACCCTACTTTAAAACCACTTGCACCACCTTGGACTTCGAACAACAACCCATCCTCGAATACCAGTCTCATATCCTAATTTGAAAGCCAAAATTGAGTACCCAAATCCTAATTTGAACAACCGTGAACCGCAAAAAGCACAACCAAATTCGGAAGCCGATCCAAAAAGCCAAATTCGCTAGGCCGATCCATTTAAAAAAAAAAAACATCTATATCGATGTCGAATTAAAAAAAAGGTCTTAAATTTCACTAGAATTTCCTTTTGGCTATCGAGTATTAACTCTTGTGGAATAATTCGCGGTGAGAGGGTCTGTTTATAGGAGGAAAGTCTTTATTGGGTTTGAGCGTATTTTTTTGTTCTGGGTTACCATCTTTTTATATTTGGGGCGAGATTTGTTTCCAATCTTATTTGGTATTCTGTGAAAAACGCATGATTTAGTAAGGGAGCGTTAGTTTGGTCAATGCTTATCCTCAGTTGAGCATGTGAGTGTTTTGAACTTTGAGCATCTTTTGTTAACTTCACGAGTTTTTATTTTTATTTTTCTTATTTTCTTGAGTCTAGTTTTTTTAGTTAAAAGCTTTGTTTTTTTTTTGTATCCTTAGGCTTAATTTTTATTATTAATTGTTTTAAGTTTTGTTTGTTTATTTGATCATCTTTTTTTAACAAAAAAAAAGAAGTTAGGTTTTTTTGGTGTCATTTAGTTTAGTTTTTTTTCTTTTTGGTTTACTTTTTGTTTTATTTCCAATTTAGTTTTTCGTTCTTTAATTTATTTTATTTGCTTAAAAAAAATCAAATCAAAGGCCAAAGCGAGAAAGGAATTCAGGCATACAAACAAGGATTCATAGGCCAAACAATTTTCAAACATTGGGATTTTAATCGTTGTAGCTACTCAACTTCTCTCAATAGACTTCCATACATCACTGTAAAATTTTCTAAACTCTATAGGTTCTGCAGTTGCTGAAAAATATAGAAATTGCATGTAAAAATCTTCTGTAGGGGCAGTGGCTTGCTTGTACAATATTTTAAATTTCTGCAGTTGTTATTATCTGATTTTTGTGGTTGACTGATATTTCCATAATTTAAATATTCATTCTCATGGCTTTCAACAATAAACATAGATGTTGCAAAATAATATAATTGAAAAGTGGTGCTTTGTGAAGTTGATTGCCTCGTATAATTGGATCGCGGATATATAGTAGTTTCATTTATTGAACTATTAGCAAAAGAGGTTGCATACTACTCGTAAAACATTAGCTGTATCCCTTAGTATTTATATTATACGTGAACGGCCATAAGACTCTCTTCCCCATTTTAATTGAGTCAGTTAGTTAATAGAGCACAACTCAGTATTTTATACTATTATGAAGTGAAAATAATTTCTATCTTGCCTTGACTTCATTCAAATGTCTGATTCAAAAAAATACTTGTGAAAAATGTGGGATAATATCCTGAGAAGACGTTCTCTAGAAGAGTATGAGTATGAATTACAACTCATGAAGCAAAATTTTCCAAAATTTTGTGAACCCAATGTCAGCAATTTTCAAAATTTTACAACTGACCAACATTTTAAAAATCATAGAAATGATCGAAATTGCGACTTCAATTCAAATTTCAATAATTTCGATTATGGGCCACATCCACATCAAAAAAGCTTTGAATCTCAATAGGGCTCTAACCCACATCAATATAGGGTTATAAACCAAAATTTTCAAAATCATAACCCATATCAACATCTTGAAAATAACCAAAATTTCAAATTTCCGTCAAATTTCAACAGTTTTGGTTATGAACATAATTTTTATAATCAAAATGATTTAAAATATCATTGTCATTTTTCTTAAAATTCGAACAACCACCACATTGGAAATGACATTGATTGTGAAATTGATGTGGACTATAATTTTGAGAATCAAGAAATCCAAAACGAGAGCGCTTAAATCAACGATTCAGAAGAATATCATCTTAACATTCTTAGAGAGAGGGTAGAAAGGAAAGATAGACAGCTTGATGAAAAAGATAGAAATCTTGATGAACTCTTTTGTTTAATGACATCTTTTACAGAACAACGCGAGTAACAAAATCAAATTCAAAAATGTGATGAATCAAAAAATAGTCCATTCTTTACTGATAGTGAAATTTTCAAACAACAACTTTGAAAATTGAGAATAATAATCTTAATGAAGTTGTTCACAATTCAGTGAATGATTGGGACTTAACTCTTTTCAGGAAAAAGATTTAAGCTCAGATTTTGATCTTTCACTTTTGGGCTGCGAAAAACTTGAAATTTTAGAAATTGAACAAAATAAAAATGTTGAATTTTTCGAAAACTCAAAATTGGAAAATGATTTTAATGAACATGAGTTCTTTGGATTGTATGGGGATGAGCTGCCAAATGAGGATGAAATAGAGTCAAGCCACCAATCCAAGTTTGAAATTTTTGAGTTTGAGGTTTCAAACGAACTAGAATTTGTCAGTGTCGAAAATACGTTGTCAATTAATAAAATTGAGAAATGTGATCACATAGCCTTGAATAACACTCAGAATTCAAATTTCATGATTGCAACTGAGTTTATATACGATCACAAATTTTTGGATAATTACACTGATAAATTTGTGGAACACATGAATCATCTTGGAAACGCTATTTCTGTAGGAAAACTTTGGGTTAGGATGAAACTGGACATTTATCTGCTAGACTATAAATCTAGGTACAATAAAAACCTTTGCTAATTAGAAAACATGCCTGGACATAGTGGGAACAGAATTCATCGGGCCAGAACCAAGTATGGGGGTAAAAGTTGGTGGCATTCTTTGCATCTCATGCATCGTAAACACATATATCATTGTACATATGATCCATTCTTACACATAGTTAGACTGCATTTCGTTTTACAAATCATTTTTGTATTCAATCCATCTTTGGGTACGATCTTCCAAATCCAGGAAACGTTTACAGTGTGGACACTGTTTTGTCCAAGTGTGTGTGTGTGGGGGAGGGGGAGTCAGCATTGCATCCTTTTATTTTTATTTATTTTTCTTTACCAGTTCCATGCATTTAGATAGGACCATCATGCATTTTAGATCGTAGTAACATACCTTCTTTTTTTCGGAAATACGACTCATTTTAGATTGATACAACAAAATAATCAACAATTGTTAATCAGTTGATAGTATTTTTTTCTCTCAACTTAGATCGAATAAGAAATATAAGGAAAAGTTAAATTTTGAGGGATATTAGTGTAACTGGTACATATGTAGATTCTTAGGTGATGGCCATGAAGTTTATTCTAAATTGTAGTCTTTGTTTAATGAGTGGAGGACTTAAAATACTTATATTAGCTTTTCGAATTCTTAAAACTAAGTTGTGTTATGTAACACCCCACATCCGTTAGTGTCACTCACAAAGAGAATGCACTAAGTTCTGTGGAGCATTTAGGGTAAAAGATGCAGATAAATTACAAGACAGACATAAATTAAACAGCGGAAAATAAAACTTTGCTTTATTGATAAAATAGTTTATACAATGGTTTCTTTACAATATCAGAGTATCATCTGTCCTACAAAATAAAGAAGCATAAAACAACATTTATATTCCCCAAATTCAGCAAGTGCCAGCCATAGCATCTGAAGAGAGAATCCAAGCAAACTTCGACAAATCTTCAAGCTGGGAAAGAGTGACAATCCAACTTAACCTGAGCTATACTATTCCCTTCTTTACTACCTAGCGGGGGAGGGGGGGAACGGAAGAAAAGAAAACGAAAGAAAAACAGAGTCAGACATAAAGCCTGAGTAAGTTCAGTAACTTCTAGCATGTGAACATGGAAAAACAGAACGATATGAATTAACTGAATACAGGATAACACCATGATGATAGGGTTGGCAAAATTAGACAAGATTAACACAAGATATGCTAAGCTAAGATAAACTGGATATGCTCTAATACTTTCGCCGCTTTTCTATTTCCTCGTTATACTGGTTTCTATATCTCTGCACCACCTAACTAATGTCCCAACTAGTAACGATAACGTGATCCCAATCCCTGTAGTTTCCATCGCCTTCAGGCATACATTTATTATTTGTTACCTAGATCTAATCTAGGGTTTTCTACCAAGTGCCTTCTAGATTCAACTAGAGTTTACGCTATCTGCTGAACACTTCTCGGATTCAGGGTTTATGCCACCTAGTCCAACTAGGGATTATGCTACCTGTCGAACGATGCCCCCAAGTCTAGGATACACTACCTAGAGTGGTATATGTTCCTATACTTCCCCACGCATGTATCGCGAATCGTTATCGCTTTTCTAGATGCACATGTCCTGTAATGTGCAGCCCGAGTCCCGTGGCAGGGAAAATCAAGGAATACAGAACTCAATTGGGAGCTTTCAGATATATTCTGATGCAGATGCTAAGGTCTGTTTTTATTCCAGTGGCTATGGTCCCACTTGACCCCTCCCTCAACTAATGAAAGGCACACCTTGAAAATGAGAACTATACGCAGGCCCCCGGTGCCCCACTATCCTATGGCCATCCTCACCCATAACTAGATAGCAAGTATATAGTCTTTTGGAGTTCTCCGCCTTTCCGCTTCACGTATCTCGATTGACTCAAGATGGATGGTAGACGACGAGTTGCTATCACAGGGCTACTGTTTTCTCGCCGAATCACGTCGGTCCATCCTAGTCTTTAGGTTGCCATATATTGCAACCAAGGCATACCCCTGGTTCTTTTAACGCAGACCTTTACCTCCGTGAGCCCAGGAGGACCATCTGCAGCCTCACAGAGGGATACCAAGAGTACCCTCACGTCCCCTCGAAGCCTCGGGCTTCGTAACCCAATTCGTTGGAGCCTTCTTTTTACTCAGACGGACATTCGCTCCATCCCGTGTTATACTAAGAATTACTACTTAGTTCTACTAACTAAGGTTTGCCACTTAGTTTCCAGAATCGTTGTTTTCTTAACTAAGGTTTACTACTTAGCTCTAACTAAGGTTTACTACTTAGTTCTCTTCCCCGTTAATTTGGATTGCTTAAGTGTCATTAGTCAATTCAAGCTAACTTAACCCTCTTCATTCATCCTGTTAAACTGGTTAAGTGTTATCAGTAATCCATGTTGACTTAACCCCATCACAAACCAAGTTATATTGGTTAAGTATTTTTTATTACTTAACCCTACCCATTCTCCCTGTATTGGCTAAGTGTTCTTTTTAACTTAACCTTGCCCATCTGTTTTAACTAACATGTTATTAATGGTTAAGTATTATCCCTTCACGTTTTAGACTTAACCTTATTCCTTTATCACAACCTGGTGGTTAAGTGTTCAAGTTTACTTAACCCTACGGTCTAGCCCAGCTAACATATCAAATTGGCTAAGTGTATTTACTTAACCCCAACCTCTAGTCTAGTTAACATGTTAATTTGGCTAAGTGTATTAACTTTACTTAACTCCACCTTCTAGTCTAGTTAACATGTTAATTTGGCTAAGCGTTTTCCTAGTTACTTAACCCCTACAAATCTTGTCTTGTTACCATGTGTTTGGTTAAGCGTCCCTATGGACTTAGCCCTCCCATTCTAGCTTAACTGTGTTAAGTTGGTTAAGTGTTCCTATGGACTTAACGCTCCCATTCTAGCTTAACTGTGTTAAGTGTCTGTATGAACTTAACCCCCACCATTTAGTTTTGTTATCCTGTCGAATTGGTTAAGTGTCTTAGTTAACTTAACCCTACCATTCTTGTTCTAGCTTTAACTAAATAAATTAAAGCCGCGACCACTCACATTAGATAGATATTGTTGCGAATACTGGATGTGTCGGTTGGTTCCGGGCAAGTTTACATCGCAACTCAGTCTAACCTCGGGTTAGGCATATTCGTATTTTCCAAACCCAAGCCTAGACACTATCCTCTCTGTCACCCTAGAACTTTCTGGTGTACCATTAAAAGAGATGTCGTTAATAAACCTTTAATTTGTCTAAATTTACATTTCTCATTTAGGGTATATTCTATAAGTAAATTATTCCTAATTTACTTATTTCCTAATTACTCTTTTAATGTAAATTGTCAACATTTATCCTTATGGCCCATTTTCCCCCTCTATATCATATTTATGCCTTTTTGGTATGTAAACTATACCAAATTAAGTATCACTGACCATGATTTTGCTAAACCTGACAATTACTCCCAACTATGGCCAAATTCAAATTTATGCCAATATACCTATCATGCCAAATTAGCTAATCTGATCCTGATTTAACATTCTAATTACAGTTCATGTCAAACTAGACTTATTATTCTAGTTCAAAATTCATGTAAATGCTAGATTTACAAGTCAATACTAGATTCAAATTACGCATCCTATAATTCATGCCAAATTTATCCAATTTGCATTTCTTATGAACATGCCATAATACACGTTCCCAATTTATGCCAATTTCCAAGTTAAAAACTACGCTTTAGTAAATTTCATATTTTGCCCCAATCGTATTCCCACCGTTCGTATAATCGTAATTCAATCTAGATTATAGATAAATCTAGATTTGTAGAAAAATAGGGAATGAACCAAAGATGCTATGAACAAGATAGACATAATAGCTGGCATAAAATGATAATTTACCAATTACAGACCTAACGAATTACACAGAAATTGATCTAAAACATCGAAGGCCTATAGGTCTGAAAGTCTTGTGACATAAAAAGTGTTGAATAACAACGTAGGTTCAAGACCATGGGTAGACCTAACTTAATAGGTAAATTCCCAAGGTCTGAAACCCAAGAAAACCAAGAATAGATAGAATAGAGACGCAGGTTCAAGAACATGGGTAGACCTAACTTAATAGGTAAATTCCCAAGGTCTAAAATCAAAGAAGACCAAGAATAGACAGAATAGAAAATCGGGTTTAGACCCGATTTCACAGTCATAAAACTTAAGCCACTTTCCTAGTCATGAATCATAGGTGTTTAATCACAATTGTCCCTATTATGTCATAGACAATAGTTTATGCTTCCTAGTCAAAGGCATAGGCTTGGTCAAGGAAATAATTCCCATAGTCACAATCACAGTCATAGGCAATGTCCATAGTCATAGGCAATGTTCTTAGTCATAGGCACTGTTCATAGTCATAGGCAATGTTCATAGTCATAGGCAATGCCTAATTGGTCATCGAATCATAACAGTTCTTAATTAGGTCCAAAGATATACGCACAGATTCGAATAGAAAGATTTGGCATATTCTTTTATTCCTTTAATTTCATGTCACGAACAGAGAGAAACGTTCAAATCTAAAAATAACTGACTTACAGAGATTAGATTAGAATAGAAAGATGGCATTGCTATGATTCGTACGACGTTGCTTGAAACTGTTCGAGCTAGCCTTTGATTTTTATCTTGAAGCTTTAATCTTGATTCGAATCTCTACTTGACAAACTTGAGCAGCATTTCCTCGTCTTGTTTTATTTTATATATATAATATTTATATATTTTCTCAGAAGCAGCATATGGATAGAAAATAATTGTGAATAGAGACGAAGACTAGGGCTGTTTATATAGGATTAGGGGGACGAACCTAGGCAGAAAACGTGACCAAATACATCAGAATGAACCAAGTTCAGAAAACTGGAAAAAGCGGGGAGGTCGACCCCCAGGTCGACTACCCAGTCGACCTGGGTGCCCCAGGTCGACTACCCAGTCGACCTGGGTGCCTTGGGCGGGAAAATTCCTGTCCAGCCCAATCTGGGTCCGATTTTCGAATTTGAACTCGTTTTCTGACCTGTTTTGAAATTTGAACTTCGCTGAATCTTCCGTAGGCCATATCTTCCTCATACAGACTCCGATTTACGCAAACTCGGACTCGTTTTCATGTAGAATTCCGATACGAACGCAATGGCGCAGCCCGTTTCCCTTGATTTTGAATTTAACTTTTAATTCTGCCTTGATTAGTGAATCTTAGTGTTATAGAATTACGGGGTGTTACATGTTATGTTGAATTCACGTAACTATCTCTTATTCTTATATTTTCAATAATAATAATAGCAATCCAAGTGTATCCAACATTGCTTGTATATTTAGCGTTGGTGTGCAAACCCACCAAGCTCTATCTAACATGTTGTTGACAAAGTCAGTGTCGGAATATCTGGGTCTCATTTTATGAGTTGGACACCTAAGGATTACCGACATGTTGTTGACAAAGTCAGCGTCAGTCTGCACAATCCGCCAAGCTCTGTTCTAACTCTCCGTCAGTTTGCAAGGCAGTGTTTGGGTGGTATACCTTGGTCTTTTAAGTTAGGTATATTTAATTAATCATAAATTTTAACTTTTATAGAGATAGAGAACAAGCGATGATGCCCAAACATTTCTTGACCTTATTGATTTGACTAGCCATACACAAGGAAATTAGAATACCACTTCACAAATTGTGACAAGCAAATTAAGAATTTATTTCATGGCTGCACTATGTTATCTACCGTACTAACTGGCTAAACTAGAATTTAACATTTGTAAACTTGATTTATATTGAAAATTTGTGACAAGCGGAGGTATCAAAAATAAAATCAATTGACTAGAAATTGTTAATTTAATTTGTTGTACCACTTTCCTGAAACAAGTCGTAGTTTCATTTTGTTTTTTTTTTCATTTGGCATAAGTCCTCTGCATTCATGTAGTTACATTAGAGCTATAGCATATTGCATTTGGATTTTGTGGGTAGTATCCGCTGAAAACCCTCACGATACACTAGTCGTCCTACTAGGGACACCTAGAGGTTTATTGGCTTGCTGCATACGCTTAATGCAATCGTGTTTCCTACGAAAGTGTGACCTATCTAGTTTAGTTTCTTTTTTTCATTTTTTTTACTCAAGGACTAGTAAAAGATAAGTGTAGGGGTATTTGATTAACATAGAAATGTGTTTATTTAATGCTCTTATATCTTATCTTTTGTATATAAATAAATATTACTTGGGTATTATTTTTTTCACTTTTACAGATATGCCGACTTAGCCATATGCAGTCAGAATAAATAAGAAAAAAAGGTCAACTTGTTGTATATTTACATACGAAGACTTGCTGATGAAGATCTCACATTTAGTTGCTTTGTGGACAAGAAAATAACTAGTAGAAAGGCTATGCATATCACAAATCAATGAAGAATTGTCAAGGAAGCAAGAGGAAAAGAGGAAAGGCCCAAATTTACTAGATTTCACTAAGGCCCATTTGTAATTCTCATTGTAAACTATTTTGTGATTTCCCTAAGGCCCATTTGTCATTGTATTAGGGTTAGGGTTGGCTATATATCCTATAAATACCCTTGTAATCTCATTGTAAACTTCATTCTGGAATCAATAAAGTTTTTTTCTTTTTCTCTTTTCTGCAAATTTTATTTTCTTAGCAATTAGTGTTGTCTACACAATTAGATTTAATAGAGCACTATTTGTATTTTTCACTTATTTTCATTAGCGATTGACTATCTGATTAGATTCAGCAGTAATCCTAATTTATTTTATATTTGTCATTTAATTTCTACAATTTTAATTTCTGTCCTGTTTATTGCTTTCTTAGGCCATACTGGATTGAATATAGATTTGATTAGATTCAGATCTGATTCAATTCAATAATGGCTTTATTGTTTTTCAACCGAATCTCCATATTTCTTCTAGGTCGCCCAAAATATCATATAAATAATTTAATTTAATTTACCTCCCTGTGCTTCGACCTGCATATTACACGATCTATGCGCTTGCGGTATTATTACATAATTTGCGCTTTTCTAATTCAATAGAATGTGACGATCACTAATGCGCCAGTGTATTTCGTGGATCTTATGAATAGGGTTTTCAGAGATCAATTGAACAAGTTCGTGCTTGTGTTCATGGATGATATTCTGGTTTTCTCCCGGAATGAGGAAGAGTATAAGATGCACTTGCGAGTTGTTTTGGAAATCTTGCGAAAGCATCAGCTGAGAGCTAGGTTTTTGAAGTGCACTTCTGGAAGAGCGAAGTAAGGTTCTTAGGGCACGTCGTTTCTGGAAATGGAATAGCGGTTGACCCCGCTAAGGTGTAGCAATCTAGGACTGGGATAAACCTAAGAATGCGATGGATGTTTAGAGTTTCCTTGGGTTGTTAAGATATCATCGCCATTTTATCAAGGATTTCTCTAAGATAGTTGCACCATTAACAGGATTGACGAAGAAGAACCGAATATTCACATGGGATGCCAGTTATGAGCAAGCTTTTGGAATCCTTAAAGAGAGACAAACGATTTCTCAAGTTTTAACCATTCCAAATGGGAATGAAGAGATAGTGGTGTACACCGATGTATGCAGTACTGGACTTGGATCAGTGCTAATGCAGAAGGATAGAGTTGTGGACTATGTGAGTTGATAGCCAAAGCCACATGAAAGAAATTATCCGACTCATGATTTGGAGTTGGTAGCAATCGTGTTTTCTCTAAAGATGTGGAGACATTACTTGTTGGGAGTTCGATTTGAGTTGTTTACGGATCACAAGTCATTGAAGTACCTTTTCTCACAAAAGGATTTGAATCTTTGATAGCAACGGTGGTTAGAGTTTCTGGCATTATATGATTTTGGAATAGCCTATACTCCTGATAAAGGTAATGCAGTGGCAGATGCATTGAGTCGAAGACACGAAAGCTTAAAAGCGATGTTTTCGGAATGGAAGCACCTTGAGTACTTGGCAGGATTTGATTTCAAGCCAAGATGTAAGTTAGAACCTGAAATGTTGGCAAGCTTATCGATAAGACCTACTCTTATCAAAAGGATTGGTGAAAGCCAAAATCGTGATGCAAATCTTGTCGAGATTATCCAGAAGTTGGAACCAGAGGATAAGGAATTTGAGGTCACTCGAGATGGTTGGCTTTAGAAACAAGGACAATTGGTTGTTCCTAATATCGACGGATTGAGAGAAGATGTTCCAAGGGAATGTCATCACTCAAAGTTGACGAATCATCCTGGTGGTAATAAGATGTATCAGGACATGAAGCGAGCTTACTATTGAGAAGGGATGAAGAGGGATGTTGGAAAGTTCATTTCCAAATGCGTGAACTGTCAGTTAGTGAAAGCTGAACAGAAGAAGCCAAGTGGATTGCTTCATCCATTGGAAGTTCCTATATGGAAGTGGGAGCAAATATCGATGGGTTTTATTGATGAACTACCTAGAACTAAGCCAGAAAATGAAGGCATTTGGGTTATCGTGGATCGTTTGACCAAAAGCGCGAGGTTTGTTCTTGTCAGATCGACTAGGACTGCATCGAAGTTGACTGATCTATATATTAAACGGATAGTTCGATTCCATGGTATCCTGAAGAGCATAGTTAGTGATCGAGATCCATTATTCACAAGCGGATTTTGGAAGAGTTTGCAAGAGACTCTAGGAACCGAGTTGTGTTTGAGTACGACTTATCATCCCTAAACTGATGGTCAAACCGAGCGGGTTAATCGAGTTTTGGAAGATCTCCTAAGGGCTTGTGTATTGGACTTTAGGGATCGTGGGAAGACCATCTACATTTAGTTGAGTTTGTGTACAACAATAGCTACCAGTCGAGCATTGGGATGGCACCATACGAGGTATTGTATGGGAGACCATGTGATTCTCCGGCATGTTGGTTAGAGACTAGGGATAAGTTGATGCTTGGGCCAGAGATGATCAAAGAATACTCAAATTGTATCGGGATCATTTGACAACGAATGAAGGCAGCCCAAGATTATTAGAAGAGTTCCGAAATAAGCATCGAAAGGATTTGGAGTTCGACGTTGGTGACACGTTTTCATGAATATTTCACCATTGAAGAATGTTGTTCGGTTCAGAAGTAAAGGAAAGTTAACTCCAAGGTTTGTTGGACCATTTCCGATAGTTGAGCGGATTGGAAAACTCGCATGTAGATTGGATTTACTTGAGAAGATGTTGAGTGTGCACAATATTTTTCCATGTGTCGTTTCTACGGAAGTGTATGCATGATTCAAATGTGGTGGTATCTTCAGAACAGTATGAAGACCTAGAATTCAAGTCCGTAGTTTCGAAACCTCGTAAGTCGTTTTGCATTGTGGGGAATAACACGAAACAGCTTAGGAGGAAGACAGTTAAGCTAGTCAAAGTGCAACGGAGTGAGGTTGATGACGATTGTACATGGGAAATGAAAGAGAGTATGAAGACAATCCATCCAGAACTCTTCGTTGGTATGGTCCATTAATGTCGTGTCACTCTTACACCATTATAACTTGTGCTATTCGTTAGAATTCTGCATGCTAGGTTAAGGCTGTGGATGCATGGCTTGATGGATGCTAGATTGGATGATAAATTGGCTACTTATGGATGGTAGGCATGCAAAATTATTTCTGGTTGCTTATGTTTGCTTTCAATTTCGAGGGCGAAATTCCTAAAGGGGGGAGAATGTAATGACCCGCATTTTACATATTAGGGAATCGTAAAATATTTTTATTTAATTCCCTGAGGGTCGTATCATTCTCATGTTTTGATATGTTCGTTATAGGGATGTGAGACATGTCCACGATTTTTATCAATTTTATTTATGACAATTCTGCCCTTGTTAGTTTTGTACATAGCATAATTTTTGACTAAGATCGAATTAGATGCTGAGATTGATTTCATTGAAAAGGAAACAGTGTTGCCAATTCCGTAGAGTGGTAAATTAAAGATTTGGTTCAGCGGTTTGGGAGGAATCATTGTTTTAGTGGTACACAATTTCTGGATAGGTTAACTAGTCATTAATGGGCTGATTTGGGGAGGCCCATTAGTAGGTTGTTTGGATGGCTATAAATAGAGGGGTAAAGGCAAGGAGAATGGTTTTTTGTTTCTTCATTTCTCATTTGGTTGAGCTCGTGATCCTCCTTGCTTAATCAAATACATCTCTCCTCCATCAAAATCTTATATCTATATAAGAAGATTGAAGATATACATCAAGGAAGGCTAGATCTACATCAAAAGAGAGTAGATCGCATCAAATAAGAGAGTTGAAGATTGTTCTTCGCTGTTCGAATTAGAGATTAGTTGTTTTCAAGCTATTTTGAAGATTTGGTGAGTGATAAGCATCTCTCACACAGATTCAATCGAGTATATGGGTTGTTCGATCTTATTTATATCATTGCAAGTTGTTTTCACCTGGATCTACATCATGGTATGTGTATTTTCATTCGAAACACCATAAGATCTAATCTAGCTACTTGAATTGGTAAATTTCTATGTTGATTCATGTGTTATTACAAGTTAGATCTATTTGTTTAATTCATTTATTGTTTGTCATGAATTTGGTGAATTTCTTATGTTTGAATGATGAATAGTCATTGTGTTAATGCTTGTTGATGGGTTGGTTTGATTGAATAGTGAAATATATTGTTTTGCACGAGTTTTGGATCGAATTGGAATTGGATCAGACAAATATCTAACATGGATCGTGCGAGATCTCGCATTGATCGGTAGTGTTCTGGCATGGATCAGGCATTTTCTGGTTTTAACAGTGTTTACAAACGCTGTAGAAAATATGGATCAGAATTTTATGGACCGGAAAGGTGATGGATCAGAATAATGATTTATCGGACGGTTTCTAGACCAGACATCATTTTACAAACGCTGTAAAAGTTATGGATCGGAATGCTATGGACCGGAGGGCATATTGATGGATCAGAAGTATTGACGCCGTTTCTGAAAAGTCGTGGATAATGGATCGGAAGGCATATTGATGGACAAGAAGTATTGACAGCGTTTCTGAAACGTTGTGGAAAGAAGAGATAAACACCATAAATCTGAGACTGAGCCTGCGGGTATGAGATGATCCAAGGGATATAATAGCATTTCTGAAACCCTATAAAAGGCTGAATGAAACACTGTAAAAGGCTGAAATGCTGTAGAAGGCTAAGAATGCTGTGAAATGGAATATCGACCAAATAAAGTATGTCTTTGGGTCGACGATGGTCATGACTTCAACGTGAATTCTAGGAGGAATAATCTAGGTGTTGTGAAGTGTTCGTTGATCATCGTAATGCAATGAATATGAAAACAACTCAAGGTAGTGAGTTCGTAGATAATGGTTGCTCGAGAAGTCGCTTGAGCTTATGAACAGTCATCGGGTAGGATGGCTAGAGATATTGAAGGCCGAGGAATTATTTTTGTCGTTGGTTTTAGTGGGATCAAAGAAAGGATATAATAGGGACGCCTAAACGACTAGATGATTAGTCGAGTACTGAAGCGACCCGAACTTCCCCGGCCTCCGAAGAGATGAGAAAGAACGAATTACTGTGAGGACAAGACAAATCAGAACATCCCTCGGTCCGAATCAGTCGTTAAACCAACCTAGACCGTTCGAAACCCCTGATCATTTGAGAACAGGACAAATCAGAACACAGACGGAAGAACATTTCATTTCTATTACAACAATTCCATCAGATACAAGAATATACAGAGTATAAATGAATAAATTACATTCGATAAATATCAGAGATTACAATAAATTACAGCAGCGGAAAAATAATACAAAGCACAACTGAAGGTGATATATGGATACAGAGCTTTCTGGATATCATTCCAGCTGTAAACCAGGATCCTGTGAATATAAATCTGCAAAACCAAAACCACTAGCTGCCCGTGCGGAAAATAAGGGCACCCAAAGATTAGGTTAAAAACAATAAACTCCAGGTCAATCATGTGACTGGTGTGAGAACTAAAACAGTTATTTAAAACTTTACTTTAAAAGATAGTAATTCAAGGGACCACGCCGTATAACACGGAACGGGTTTTCTCCCAAGAATACCAGTGCATAGAAAAAACAGCGCAATGCTTTTTCGAAAAATGAAGCTATTATAAGACCCAGGTCCCATCACACAATGCAACGCAAGCCGGAGGATAGGGTTTTCCCTTATAATAGCCAAACATGCTTGGTACGTTTAAAACAAATCATTTGATACTATAATAAGTGTATAGTGTCAAAACAATTTCAATCATAAATATCAAACATAGACGGCATGGGTACCATATATCATGTCGCATACTAGTTCTACAAATAAAACCGAATTACACGTATTGGAAATTGGATTTCCGTCATGAGTCGAGGCAAGGGGCAAGCTCCTCTCCGCTTCGAGACACTCTAGCAAATGTCTCAGGACTACGCACTTTGGGCAACCCTGGATCGGCTGGGCCGGTCTTCACTTACGTTAGAGGATTGGCAATTCCTGAACACACGTTTCCCGGTCCTTACAGACCTAATATCGAGGCGCCTCATTCCAACAACCACAAAGGTGAAAAGTATATAAATGTCAGGGCTGGTAAGTCACTGACACCACCAAAGCTAGAAAGAAATGTCGTGTTCTCCCAGCGGTCCGTATCCCGTTTTTAACTCAAACCGAGGTGTGAGGCTCGCGAATTCACGTTATACACAAAGCTGCCACGTAGGTCGTGCTTTGATCATCAACCACAAGACTTTGCTTTTCAACAGAAGCCTTGATCATTGCATCTCGGCGTGCCACACAGGCAATTCATGCCATGCGATTGATATCTATCGATATATAACCTCTAAGCTCGTACGTCTCAGAGAAGGGCGTTAAGCAAGAGAAAAATTCTCCGCCGCCAAACATATATATATTTAACAGAAATCAATCAACACAGAATAAAATCCAATGTCAGACAAACAATCCATTTACAAGTCCATTCTGGGTCTGAACGAAACCGGAGGCACTTTCCTCGCATATCCATCGATCTCCAAGTACGTCTGGACGACCACCAACTATTTCCATCCTCTTGGGTGTACAGCCCAATCAGGATCGTTAGTAATTATCCAAACGATGTGAAGACTTCCGGTCTTCAACCACCGTCTTCATCTTCGACATATCGTCGAATTGGTTATTCAGAATGAGTATAAACCCGACCTTTCCGGACAACCCACGTAAATTAAAACGAATGTAACACAAACACAACATACGCCTCATTCCAATTCATATTCTCAGGGAAAAGTTCCCATTAATTTTATCCAAGATAAATTCTTTAAAATTTATCCTTTAATCTTCCTTTGGATGTCATTTCAAACCAAATTATGGTTTTCTAAACTAGTCGAGATTAGCGAACCACACCGAAGTAATTATTTATTTTATTTTCCAATCCCAACCTATTCATCCCATGAAGCAAAACTGGTAATACTCCATATCTAACACCGGGGTGTTATCGGTAAAATTAATAACCATTTCACGTTCAAATCTAATTAAAGATTTAACTACCGCTTTGGAGCAAAACCGGTGATACTCCATTCTCGCTCATTTTCTATATTTGATAATTTAGATTATCAATTCACATTTCAATCCAATTGCAGATTCATTAAAACTCCCTTTACTGGGTTAAAGAACTAATGTCTTTTCAAAACACAGTTCACGACAAACCCAAATCACTTTCTATTTAAAACCCATTTCAAATCCAGTTTATTTATTTAAAAATAGATGGGTTTTAATTTTAGTTCAAAACTAGTTCATTTCGATAAAAATCTGTTTTTATCTTTTCAAATATGCAGTTTTCACCCTAATTTTTCCCAAATCATTTCTTATGATTTTACAGAAATTATTACTATTTTTAATAATTTTATCAAGGCCCATACAGTCGATTTCCATCAACGGCCATCGAACTGCACTTACAGCGACCTTTTTCGAATTTTATTTGGACGTATCTCCAAATCCAACCGTTAGATTTCAAATTTCTAATATTCGTTAGAAAGCTCTTTTCGATACGAACCCAACGGTTCCGGTTTTAGGAGAATCCGACGGTCGGACTCCCGTAATGTCCGTTTGAAATAAATGGTCGAAATTCACGAACTGCCGCGGTGCGGCGCGTTCTATTCAGGCCATTATATTATATATATAATATATATAATATATATTTCGTTGATTTCTATTTAAAAC
The DNA here is from genome assembly GCA_030737875.1 of Allium sativum. NCBI lineage: Eukaryota > Viridiplantae > Streptophyta > Magnoliopsida > Asparagales > Amaryllidaceae > Allium > Allium sativum. Next base: position 103,286,936 of record CM060912.1, read on the forward strand.
AAATTTTATAAATAGTTTTGAATTCGTTTCAAAAACAATTTCAACTTTCATTTCAAATTCAAATCAAAATTGAATTTTCTATTATAAATCCTTTTTACTCTCATTTCTATTTGATTTCAATTCAAATCGATTTTTAATTCGATTCGAATTCATTTCATTTTCTATTCAATTTAAATTCAATTCGTTTTCTATTCGATTTGAATTCAATTCGTTTTCTATTATATTCGAATTCAAATCGTTTTCTATTCAATTCGAATTCAAATTGGTTTTCTATTCAATTCGAATCAAATTCGTTACATATTCAATTGAAATCAAATTTGTTTTCTATTCAATTCAATTCGAAATCGTTTTATATTCAATTCATTTCGAAATCGTTTTATATTCAATTCATTTCGAAATCGTTTCATATTCAATTCATTTCGCAATTCAAAATATTCGATTACGAAATCACTTTTCAATATTCATTTTAAAATGAGTAAAATCGATATAAATATCGTTCACGTCAAAATGGCGTCAATCTAATCAACACGGCTTCATGTATTTCTATTTTCTAATATTCTATTTCAAATATTTCTTTTTCAAATATTTCTATTTCAAATATTTCTATTTACTAATATTCTATTTCAAATATTTCTTTTTCAAATATTTCTATTTCAAATATTTCTATTTTTAAAATGTTTCGTTCAACACATGACTAATCTCAACGGATGAGTACTGTCAACACATGAACCTTTATTTAATAATATTCTTTATTTTTCAAATTGGAATGAGGCCCAATCAATCACCATATAATATTAATTATATGGATTTTCATACATCACACGTATATAATAGCACTGAAAAATAATCAACCATCAACCAAAGTGCACTACACCGTATAAGCATCAAATATAGATATCTAACGCTTATAACAGCCTGTCAATCAATCGATCGACATATTTAATCAATCAGGATGAGTGAACTTCAAATTTCATCCCAACACCCGTATGGGGTTTCAAACAATCAAACACAGATTGTATTTGTGCAGTTGGGCGATGTGTAAAATTTATCGTCCCAATCAATGTCCTTCAAATAGGTGTACATAAACAAACCATCCGGTTTGTAAATGAATATTTTATTTTATTCACTTCCACGTTAAAAATTATATTTTTAACGGTAAAACATTTTATTCAACCTATGAAAATATTCTATTCAGTTCATTTATTTAATAAAATGATATCTTTATTTTTCTAACATATTTTAGAAAATTTCGGCGGCATAACGGCACGATACTAGAAACAGGACGAGGCCTAGCCTTATCCCCGGTCTAGTGAAGGCCCACGCCATTCACACATCAATCATATCAATTTCATTTCACCAAACAATTCAATTCAATTCAATTCAAATAATCTAACCAACTACACAACCAAACAAACAAGTCCATGGTCTGTGGACGATTGTGTCGGGTGCTACTAAGCACCGTCTGCATTCCTAGTATATATATATATATATATATATATATATATATATTACTAGAAAAGAAATTGAAGAGTGAGGAATTCTCACCGATAGCTATCCAACTCCACGACATTTCATTTATAGAAATCTTCATCGTTCTCGCCTTTTTGTCACCTTCGTTGCCAGTATTCTCTACATATGTAAAAATCAAATTTTTACTTCGCTATTCAATATATAAAAATCGATTTTTTTCCTTGATAGCATAGATAAAAATTCTATTTTTACATCATTGTTCATATAATAATTTCTCCTTTCAAATATAAAGATTTCATCTTTTCAAAAATATAAACAATTCGCCTTTTCAAAAATATAAAGAATTCGCCTTTTCAAAAATATAAAGAATTCGCCTTTTCAATTAAAAAGATTTCATCTTTTTATTTTGCTACACATATAAAGATGGTATTTCTACTATCTTCCCTATATAAAAATTATATTTTTATACTTCTACATCATATAAAAATTATATTTTTAGCCTTTCTATAATATAAAAATTATATTTTTTATTATCGCTACTTTATAAAGATCATATTTTTATTCTTTTTATAATATAAAAACCATATCTTTCCTACTACAAAGATATAGTCTTTTCACTTTTCCATTATAAAAATCATTCCTTCATCTCTTATATAAAGTAAAAATCGAATTTTTCTCTTCTAAAATATAAAAATTATATTTTTCTATGCAATGGTTTCTATAGACAAAACTGATTTAAACGATGTTGTTATATAAAAATCTAAATTCTAAACATATAAAAATCAGTTTTTATACCAATAAAAATCATATCATTAATTTTTCTACTATATTTTTAACATAAACAAGATCCGATTTAAAAATAAAAACAAACAAAAAACTCACCTTTACTGGCCTGGACGTTGACTGCACTAGAGGGGAAGGCGGAGGGGCGCGCTGGGTCGAGGAGGTGGCGGCTGGTGTTGCGGGTCTGGGCGTGGTGTACATCGGAAGAGAGAGAGGGTTTTGGCGCTCGTCGGAGGTCAGGGGGTCTGGGGTCCTCGCGCAGGTGGTGGCGCCGATCTGGTGTCGGGTGGCAGGAGGTTCGGTGGCCATCGCGTCAACGAAGCTCACGAGTCCTGAGGGAATTCCATCGCGATGGAGGAGGAAGTAACGAAGTGGAGGATGGTCGGGGGGGGGGGATGGGGTTTCGCCGGAGGTGGGGGGGGTTTCCCTGGTTGCGGTGGCGGCCGCGGGGAAGGCGTGGACAAGGCGCCACCCTAATCGGGATTTTTTTTCTCTTTTTTTTTTATTTTCTTCTGATTTAATTTCGAAGGGGGGGCCAGGAGTTAAAGGGAGAGGGAAGATATTTTTATATTTTATTTTATTTTATTTCAAAAAGTTGACTTTCACATATGACCTCTAAACGAGGCCCACCGCCTGTCGTCCATAGCGTTTCACCCCCATTCCGAACACAATGGAATATGTATCGCAAGCTGATTCGACTGTTTCGATCAGTTTCCGTCAAAATCCAAATATAACACTTTATATTGAATCTGAACGCGCATTTTAATTTACCGGGGTCACATACTAACTCGAAAAATTCCAAAAAAATATTTTCTAGCTTCGTATTGATGATACGGTCCTAACAAAACTAGTTTCGTCGAATTATGAGACCGTTGGAAAAATGGCCAATTTCCAGTCGATTAAAATCAACTGAAACTGGTCAAATGCGTTTTCCTCTGCCACGCTCACATATTGATTCGAAAAATTAAGAAATTTGGAATCTAGCAATAATTTGACACTGCGGACCCAACAAAAGTGGTTTCGTCGAAATCCGAGGTCGTTTGCAAAATTCCTATTTTTAAGGGCCTGAATTCCATAGCGACTATTCAGAATTTTCAACTGGGCATATCTTTTGATTCCCGCTATGAAATTTTGATTTTTCGGATTCGTTGGAAAGATATCATCAATTAGATCGTAATGTTTTTGGTTTCGCTAAAATCTGGTTTGTTTTGCACCCGGTATGTTCAATTGAAGTTTGAAATCGAATTATCGAACTACCGCGCCATTTTCAATTCTATTTATAATTATATATAATTATTTATATTCTAACGATGGCGTATATAATATATACGTTCGAATTATATTCAAAATAAATTTCTCGTCGATATTATTTAAAATAATCTATTTTAAATGTTCAAAATTCTCTAAAATTGCCAAAATAAAAATTTTAAACTAGCCCAGATTTTTCGGGTTATTACAATCTCCCCCACTTAAAACTTCTCGTCCCCGAAAAGGAACAAAGTCGAAAGCAGTTTGATTAATCAACTCTACGTTCGATCCGGCTTCCATTCTCCAACTTTTCAGTTTCTAAGAATTTTCAAATTTTCAAAAATTTGGCTAACACCCTAAATTTTCGAAAAATTTCGCCATAACCTCCCCTGCACCGGGAGCCATGGGAAAATCCCGAAATTGCCATATAGGCCTTCTGATCTCAAAAAGAAAAAGAAAAAGCCAAGCGGCTAGCCAATCGGCTCATAAAATCATCATCACCCAAACAAAACAGAAAATTATAGTAAACATGTACCTATTTGTCGGGCAAACAAATTTTATTCTCTGCTCTAGCCTCCTTGCTATGACCTGTTCAATGTAAGTATATGTATATGCAAGCAAATGCGTCTAATTTTCAACACAATTCAATATTTGATGCAATTAGGCTAAATGGTTCAAAATTATCAAACAAATAAACAAACAACACAAACATCAATCAATTAGTGAATTAGAGTTTCAAATTCATAATTTTGATATATATATACTGAAAATCTTGTTTTTGATGCCAATTCACAACAAATGTGTTCTAGCTATATAAATTTTGGTTCTCACACCAGTCTAATGGAAATATATAGAAATCACACCTTCGAAACACGAAAATAATTACTGATGATGACGCGTCAATCATCAGAATCAGGTCCGGGCGACTAGAGTGTGATTCTATATCTATCTAATATATTAAAACTTCGAATATACGTTCATGACGCGCATATGCAAAACCTTTATATACTAGATTGTCCAAATTCAAAATAAATAAATAATAAAATACGTTTAAAATGGTTTAAATTTTCAAAACAAAATTGTTTTCATTTGAAAAATATACTCTTCACACTCGTCCAAGGTTACTACTGATCCTATCTCTAACGAGTCATTCTAATTGGATATTACTAATCCAATATCTGATGAATTCTTTCGTATGGTTCTAATGTGTCCTGTTCTCGAGCTCTGTAAACCAAAGCTCTGATACCAAATGAAGTGACCCGAACTTCCCCGGCCTCCGAAGAGATGAGAAAGAACGAATTACTGTGAGGACAAGACAAATCAGAACGTCCCTCGATCCGAATCAGTCGTTAAACCGATCTAGACCGTTCGAAACCCCTGATCGTTTGAGAACAGGACAAATCAGAACGCAGACGGAAGAACATTTCATTTCTATTACAACAATTCCATCAGATACAAGAATATACAGAGTATAAATGAATAAATTACATTCGATAAATATCAGAGATTACAATAAATTACAGCAGCGGAAAAATAATACATAGCACAACTGAAGGTGATATACGGATACAGAGCTTTCCGGATATCATTCCAGCTGTAAACCAGGATCCTGTGAATATAAATCTGCAAAACCAAAACTACTAGCTGCCGTGCGGAAAATAAGGGCACCCAGAGTTTAGGTTAAAAACAATAAACTCCAGGTCAGTCATGTGACTGGTGTGAGAACTAAAACAGTTATTTAAAACTTTACTTTAAAAGATAGTAATTCAAGGAACCACGCCGTATAACACGGAACAGGTTTTCTCCCAAGAATACCAGTGCATAGAATAAACAGCGCAATGCTTTTTCGAAAAATGAAGCTATTATAAGACCCAGGTCCCATCACACAATGCAACGCAAGCCAGAGGATAGGGTTTTCCCTTATATTAGACAAACATGCTTGGTACGTTTAAAACAAATCATTTGATACTATAATAAGTGTATAGTGTCAAAACAATTTCAATCATAAATATCAATCATAGACGGCATGGGTACCATATATCATGTCGCCATACTAGTTCTACAAATAAAACTGAATTACACGTATTGGAAATTGGATTTCCGTCATGAGTCGAGGCAAGGGGCAAGCTCCTCTCCGCTTCGAGACACTGTAGCAAATGTCTCATGACTACGCACTTTGGGCAACCCTGGATCGGCTGGGCCGGTCCTCACTTACGTTAGAGGATTGGCAATTCCTGAACACACGTTTCCCGGTCCTTACAGACCTAATATTGAGGCGCCTCATTCCAACAACCACAAAGGTGAAAAGTATATAAATGTCAGGGCTGGTAAGTCACTGACACCACCAAAGCTAGAAAGAAACGTCATGTTCTCCCAGCGGTCCGTATCCCGTTTTTAACTCATACCGAGGTGTGAGGCTTGCGAATTCACATTATACGCAAAGCTGCCACGTAGGCCGTGCTTTGATCATCAACCACAAGACTTTGCTTTTCAACAGAAGCCTTGATCATTGCATCTCAGTGTGCCACACAGGCAATTCATGCCATGAGATTGATATCTATCGATATATAACCTCTAAGCTCGTACGTCACAGAGAAGGGCGTTAAGTAAGAGAATAAATTCTCCGCCGCCAAACAGATATATATTTAACAGAAATCAATCAACACAGAATAAAATCCAATGTCAGACACACAATCCATTTACAAGTCCGTTCTGGGTCTGAACGAAACCGGAGGCACTTTCCTCGCATATCCTTCGATCTCCAAGTACGATTGGACGACCACCAACTATTTCCATCCTCTTGGGTGTACAGCCCAATCAGCATCGTCAGTAATTATCCAAACGATGTGAAGACTTCCGGTCTACAACCACCGTCTTCATCTTCGACATATCGTCGAATTGGTTATTCAGAATGGGTATAAACCCGGCCTTTCCGAACAACCCACGTATATTAAAACGAATGTTACACAAACACAACATACACCTCATTCCAATTCATATTCTCAGGGAAAAGTCCTATTAATTTTATCTAAGATAAATTCTTTAAAATTTATCCTTTAATCTTCCTTTGGATGTCATTTCAAACCAAATTATGGTTTTCTAAACTAGTCGAGAATAGCGAACCACACCGAAGTAATTATTTATTTTCCAATCCCAACCTATTCATCCCATGAAGCAAACCTGGTAATACTCCATATCTAACACCGGGGTGTTATCGGTAAAATTAATTACCATTTCACGTTCAAATCTAATTAAAGATTTAACTACCGCTTTGGAGCAGAACTGGTGATACTCCATTCTCGCTCATTTTCTATATTTGATAATTTAGATTATCAATTCACATTTCAATCTAATTGCAGATTCATTAAAACTCCCTTTACTGTGTTAAAGAACTAATGTCTTTTCAAAACACAGTTCACGACAAACCCAAATCACTTTCTATTTAAAACCCATTTCAAATCTAGTTTATTTATTTAAAAATAGATGGGTTTTAATTTTAGTTCAAAACTAGTTCATTTCGATAAAAATCTGTTTTTATCTTTTAAAATATGGAGTTTTTCACCCTAATTTTTCCCAAATCATTTCTTATGATTTTACACAAATTATTAATATTTTTAATAATTTTATCAAGGCCCGTACAGTCGATTTCCATCAACGGCCATCGAACTGCACTTACAGCGACCTTTTTCGAATTTTATTTGGACGTATCTCCAAATCCAACTGTTAGATTTCAAATTTCTAATATTCGTTAGAAAGCTCTTTTCGATACGAACCCAACGGTTCCGGTTTTAGGAGAATCCGACGGTCGGATCTCCCGTAATGTCCGTTTGAAATAAATGGTCGAAATTCACGAACTGCCGCGGCGCGGCGGGTTCTATTCAGTCCATTATATTATATATATATAATATATATTTCATCGATTTCTATTTAAAACGTATTTTATAAATAGTTTTGAATTCGTTTCAAAAACAATTTCAACTTTCATTTCAAATTCAAATCAAAATTGAATTTTCTATTATAAATCCTTTTTACTCTCATTTCTATTTGATTTCAATTCAAATCGATTTTTAATTCGATTCGAATTCATTTCGTTTTCTATTCAATTTAAATTCAATTCGTTTTCTATTCAATTTGAATTCAATTCGTTTTCTATTCAATTCGAATTCAAATCGTTTTCTATTCAATTCGAATTCAAATTGGTTTTCTATTCAATTCGAATCAAATTCGTTACATATTCAATTGAAATCAAATTTGTTTTCTATTCAATTCAATTCGAAATCGTTTCTTATTCAATTCATTTCGAAATCGTTTTATGTTCAATTCATTTTGAAATCGTTTCATATTCAATTCATTTCGCAATTTAAAATATTCGATTACGAAATCACTTTTCAATATTCATTTTAAAATGAGTAAAATCGATATAAATATCGTTCACGTCAAAATGGCGTCAATCTAATCAACACGGCTTCACGTATTTCTATTTTCTAATATTCTATTTCAAATATTACTTTTTCAAATATTTCTATTTCAAATATTTCTATTTTCTAATATTCTATTTCAAATATTTCTTTTTCAAATATTTCTATTTCAAATATTTTTGTTTTTAAAATGTTTCGTTCAACACATGACTAATCTCAACGGATGAGTACTGTCAACACATGAACCTTTATTTTATAATATTCTTTATTTTTCAAATTGGAATGAGGCCCAATCAATCCCCATATAATATTAATTATATGGATTTTCATACATCACACGTATATAATAGCATTGAAAAATAATCAACCATCAACTAAAGTGCACTACACTGTATAAGCATCAAATATAGATATCTAACGCTTATAACAGCCTGTCAATCAATCGATCGACATATTTAATCAATCAGGATGAGTGAACTTCAAATTTCATCCCAACACCCGTTTGGGGTTTCAAACAATCAAACACAGATTTTATTTGTGCAGTTGGGCGATGTGTAAAATTTATCGTCCCAATCAATGTCCTTCAAATAGGTGTATATAAACAAACCGTCCGGTTTGTAAATGAATATTTTATTTTATTCACTTCCACGTTAAAAATTATATTTTTAACGATAAAACATTTTATTCAACCTATGAAAATATTCTATTCAGTTCATTTATTTAATAAAATGATATCTTTATTTTTCTAACATATTTTAGAAAATTTCGACGGCATAACGGCACGATACTAGAAACGGGACGAGGCCTAGCCTTATCCCCGGTCTAGTGAAGGCCCACGCCATTCACACATCAATCAAATCAATTTCATTTCACCAAACAATTCAATTCAAATAATCTAACCAACTACACAACCAAACAAACAAGTCCATGGTCTGTGGACGATTGTGTCGGGTGCTACTAAGCACCGTCTGCATCCTAGTATATATATAACTAGAAAAGAAATTGAAGAGTGAGGAATTCTCACCGATAGCTATCCAACTCCACGACACTTCATTTATAGAAATCTTCATCGTTCTCGCCTTTTTGTCACCTTCGTTACCAGTATTCTCTACATATGTAAAAATCGAATTTTTACTTCGCTATTCAATATATAAAAATCGATTTTTTTCCTCGATAGCATAGATAAAAATTCTATTTTTACATCGTTGTTCATATAATAATTTTGCCTTTTCAAATATGAAGATTTCATCTTTTCAAAAATATAAAGAATTCGCCTTTTTTAAAATATGAAGAATTCGCCTTTTCAAAAATATAAAGAATTCGCCTTTTCAATTAAAATGATTTCATCTTTTTATTTGGCTACACATATAAAGATGGTATTTCTACTATCCTCCCTATATAAAAATTATATTTTTATACTTCCACATCATATAAAAATTATATTTTTAGCCTTTCTATAATATAAAAATTATATTTTTTATTATCGCTACTTTATAAAGATCATATTTTTATTCTTTTTATAATATAAAAACCATATCTTTCCTACTACAAAGATATAATCTTTTCACTTTTCCATTATAAAAATCATTCCTTCATCTCTTATATAAAGTAAAAATCAAATTTTTCTCTTCTAAAATATAAAAATTATATTTTTCTATACAATGTTTTCTATAGACAAAACTGATTTAAACGATGTTGTTATATAAAAATCTAACTTCTAAACATATAAAAATCAGTTTTTTTACCAATAAAAATCATATCATTAATTTTTCTACTATATTTTTGACATAAACAAGATCCGATTTAAAAATAAAAACAAACAAAAAACTCACCTTTACTGGCCTGGACGTTGACTGCGCTAGAGGGGAAGGCGGAGGGGCGCGCTGGGTCGAGGAGGTGGCGGCTGGTGTTGCGGGTCTGGGCGTGGTGTACAGCGGAGGAGAGAGAGGGTTTTGTGCGCTCGTCGGAGGTCAGGGGGTCTAGGGTCCTCGGGCAGGTGGTGGCGCCGTTCTGGTGTCGGGTGGCGGGAGGTTCGGGGGCCATCGCGTCAACGAAGCTCGCGAGTCGTGAGGGAATTCCATCACGATGAAGGAGGAAGTAACGGAGTGGAGGATGGTCGAGGGGGAGGGGGTTTCGCCGGAGGTGGGGGGGGGTTTCCCTGGTTGCGGTGGCGGCCGCGGGAAGGCGTGGACAAGGCGCCACCCTAATCGAGGTTTTTTTTTTCTTTTTTTTTATTTTCTTCTGATTTAATTTCGAAGGGGGGGGGGGGGGCAGGAGTTAAAGGGAGAGGGAAGATATTTTTATATTTTATTTTATTTTATTTCAAAAAGTTGACTTTCACATACGAGCTCTAAATGAGGCCCACCGCCTGTCGTCCATAGCGTTTCACCCCCATTCCGAACACAATGGGATATGTATCGCAAGCTGATTTGACTGTTTTGATCAGTTTCCGTCAAAATCCAAATATAACACTTTATATTGAATCTGAACGCGCATTTTAATTTACCGGGGTCACATACTAACTCGAAAAATTCCAGAAAAATATTTTCTAGCTTCGTATTGACGATACGGTCCTAACAAAAATAGTTTCGTCGAATTCTTAGACCGTTGGAAAAATGGCTAATTTCCAGTCAATTAAAATCAACTAAAACTGGTCAAACGCGTTTTTCCTCTGCCACGCTCACATATTGATTCAAAAATTATGAAATTTGGAATCTAGCAATAATTTGACACTGCGGACCCAACAAAAATGGTTTCGTCGAAATCCGAGGTCGTTTGCAAAATTCCCATTTTTAAGGGCCTGAATTCCATAGCGACTATTCAGAATTTTTAATTGGGCATATCTTTTGATTCCCGCTATGAAATTTAGATTTTTCGGATTCGTTGGAAAGATATCATCAATTAGATCCCAATGTTTTTGGTTTCGCTAAAATCTGGTTTGCTTTGCACCCGATATGTTCAATTGAAGTTTGAAATCGAATTATCGAACTACCACGCCATTTTCATTTCTATTTATAATTATATATAATTATTTATATTCTAACGACGGCGTATATAATATATACGTTCGAATTATATTCAAAATAAATTTCTCGTCGATATTATTTAAAATAATCTATTTTAAATGTTCAAAATTCTCTAAAATTGCTAAAATAAAAATTTTAAACTGGCCCAGATTTTCCGGGTTATTACAAGTACCCTGGTTATCGATGAAAGGACTAGATACATATCGATGAAAGACATATGGAGTTTTTGCTAGAACCGCGGTTTACCATTAGCCTTTGATGGACGACATGATGTTGAGTCGGTCATACAATTAACGATGGTTTCAAAGCGAGATTGGCATGATAGCCAGAGTCATGGATGATAGTTGTTTCACTTGTATCATCTTGTGTAGATTATTCGACGTCGAAGAAGACATCTCTTGGGTGCTTGTCTGATGTTGGTTTAGGACTTCGGGGATTATGCTTGGGAGACATCGATATCGATTTAGATGGTTTATGCTTGCTAACTGGTTGCTATGAATGTATTGTTTGTTTCTATTTGATTGTTGTAAAGGCTATCACTGTTGGATGTGGGGGAGTCGGGTTGGGTTCTTCTCTGATGTGTTGGTAAATTAGTTGATTGATCTACCTATTTCTCATGTATTTTATTGATGATGTTAGATTGTTGTTTTATCGCTCATTAAGACTCTTGTCTGACTCAAGGTTTTATGTTTCCTCTTATTATCTTGGGTTGTTCATCCATGTGTTGGATGGGCAGACTGAGTAGCAGGTCACAAGAAGTTGATCTTGATGAAGACAATGCTGCTAAGCGATGACGAGCTAGAGGCTTACGTATTAGTTTCCTATTACCTACTAGTTGTTATTTTTCCGCTGCTATGTTGATGTATTCTCTGAGTGACATGTAGTGAGGCACATTGTACAAACTCTTATAATGTAATCCAAGGTCGTATGGATATTTCATATTGGTATGAAAAAGTTTGAGATTCTGCTTAATTGTATACCAATTAGTGAGGTCAACAGTCTAAGATTTGATGAATTTTTTTAAGTAACATTGGGAGTTAATTAAAAATGATTTAATTCGTGTTACTAAAGGAATTTTTGCAAGTGGACAAATAATAAAAGAAATTAATCACGCTTTTATTATTTTAGTGCTAAAGAAGGATAATTCTACATCCATATCAGACTACCAACATATCTCATGTTGTAATGTGTTATATAAAATTATTACTATCATTATTTGTAATCGTAGTAAAGGGTTTTTGACCAGGCTCATTTTTCCAAACCAGTATTTTAGGTAAAAATATTTCAAAAAAAATATCTTCTAGGTTATGAGATGATGCATACTTTAATAGAAAAGGGTCTATTAGCATGTGTTAGCTATAAAATTGGTTGATCCCCACTTCCCAAGTCAACTAATAGGTTGGCCGAACCTATATATATTTCAACTTCCATGGGTCAAAACGTCAAAATGATGTGTCATGCCTATCTCTTATTAATTCATGAAGTTAAATTATAGAGTTACTTTGTCAATGTTAATAAATTTCATTTATTTCTCTTTTAATTCCATTTGTGATGCACGTTTGTTTTTCAAATTCAAATACGCGTGACTCTTCGAATCTATACGTGTGTACATTTATATAAAATAAATATATACATGCAAGTTTACATGCGTGCTATCATTCTTGAATCAATTATTTTATAACATTATATTATATGTATTAATCTGAAATGTTATGCTTATATAACATTTGATTTTAATTGTCTTCCATTGAGTATTTTATAACATTACATTTATATAACGTTAATGTTTATTGAATCCCATTTATTATTTTATAAATTTACTTTTATATGACGTTAATATTTTAATTATTCTATTTATATCTCTATAACGTTATGTTTACATAACTTTAACTTTTTATTTAATTTTCATTTATACTAGACGCTTCTATTATAAAATTCAAATATACATTACTTTTGGAATCTGCACGTTTATATATCTATAAAATAATATATATACAAACACGTTTTGTAACGACTCGCATTCTACGTATCGAAGGATAGTAGAATATTTATTTCATTTTCATACGAAGTCGTATGGTCATGTAACTTTGGGGAACGACTACTGGGGTCATTTCCAATGTTCACAATTTTTGCCGATTTTTAAATGAACATTTTTCCTCTAGCAAATCTTGTTGTGCCCATAACTTTTGATTGGTAAGGAGTTCTGACCTGAAATTACTTCCATTGGATTTAGATAATGGTTTACCTTTCTGTAAGCGGTCACACTGATCAAACGGACTTACCGTTTGGGAGATATGACTGAAATAAGGTTTAGAAGGTGAAAAATAACTTAACCGGGCCTAATTAATGTGATTAACAGCTAGACCCATAACCCATTTCAGGATTAGGGTTATGAGAGGGCTGATAGGGCTAGGGAATTCAGTTTTTATTCATTTTTACAACTGCCACTTACCTCTCTTCAACCTTAACAATGGCCTCCACCTTCTAAAATCATCCCAAATCACCTTCTAATCACTAATTAAGAAGATCTACATCAAATCAAGGCAAATCAACACCAAATCAGAGTTGGAGCTACTGTGCCGCATAGGAAAACGCCCCAAAACAGTATATTTTCAGATCTAAAGTTTTATTTGTGGCTAAGGTGAGTGATTTGCAATGTTTTTCACTAATTAGGGGTAATTAGTGATAATTAGCGAAATTATGGCTTAGAAAAATCTGGAAAATTTGAAAAATTCTTGAATATTATTTTAGGGCTCTGATAAAATTTTGGGTTAATTTGGACATGTTTTGTTAATGCTATCATTAGTTATGGTTAAATATGATTAAGGGGAAAATCATGCTTTTTGGGTATGTTTGATCTAAAATAACCTATATGCTTGATGTTTTGACCTTGTTGATGGATCCTATATGTTGCTATTACTATTTGGAATCTTTTATGATTGCTTAGTGGAGTTAGATTGGTTGAAAACGCCGTCGTATGGCATAAAAACTTGCTGGAAAAGTCGCTGGAATAGTGCAGGAAACCGGATCGGATCACCCTACCCTGAACCGAACCGGTCGTGCTTGCCCCGAACTGAATCGATCTGCTTGTGAAACACCTCGATCCGCTCGTGCTCCATGTCCAACGGACCGCCCATCTGGAGTGCGTCATGATCCGCCTATGCATGAAGTTCTCCGACCAGCTTGAGAGAAGGAGCTCACGACTCGAACCGCTCAAGTGGAGAATCCCAATCCAAACCGGAGGTAGGGGCAACTAGTAGAACCAACCTGATGCTATGGAGGAGGGACCATGAACCGAATGAGAGGACCGAACCGAACCGAATCGACGATGACTGGGGTACTACACACATCCGAACCGATCTGGGAGAAGGCCGAAACCCGAGATGCAAAGGTAGTCCAAATGGGAAGTTGTCACTCGGGATCCAGATGGGAGCCAACGAGTTAACTTCATGATTGGACTTTGCTGCAGGACGTGTGCAAAGGGGTTATCGATGTTTATAGCTTTGACTCACCATAGTGAGATGGATTAATGGCTATGGATCAGTGTAGTGGGGTTGTTATGACTCCATGGGGTAAAGTGATCGTAGCAGGGCTATAAGCCAGTGCAGTGGAGTTGTTATGACTCCATCGGGCAGAGTGGAAATAGCAAAGTATTAGTGGTTATGGCTGAGTGAGAGATGTGAGGATGATTGCTATGCTTGATGATTGCTATCACCGTGACATGTACACCCCCTCCCCATTATTTTCACACCATGTGTTAGTGTCACCTTAGAGTATTGAACATCCTGTTGTGCTAACTCTTTGGTTGTAGGTCCAGGATCAGGTATGGTTATGTATACATGTTATTGTTTTGTTTTGCTACTTATCGCTCATATCAGACTTTCTGACCCAGAGTTTTATGTCTCTTTTTATTACTCTAGGTGCTCTTAAATGGGCAGACTAGAGATATGTCAGGTGATTATGCACGAGTAGCTGTACCGGAGACGAGCAGGAGGCTTCCACGTATGATACATATATAATCTCCCTATGTTGTTGTTGGTCACTACTTTGGGCATTAGTAGTGTACCTCTTTCTTTTGATTTAGAGGAAGTATTTCAAAGTTGTAATAATGTTGGTTTGGATGATAAGCTGTATTTTGGATTTCCGCTGCTATGATGGTCTAATTTTCAGTTTACGCACTATCTCGCCTGTTTTATATCGAAGTTATGTTATTATTATATTTTATCCCATGCGCTGTGAGACATTCTACAGGTTACTTGTTAGTTCAAATTCGTTTCTTTTCCTTTCTTTGGCAAACATCTCGTGCTAGTCGGGCAACGACACAGCGCACTTTCATTGGAAATGTCGGCTGGTGCGGGGCGGGCCGTCACACGTTTGTTTAAACTATAATTATTTTCTAACATGGAAATATGAACATTGTTTACTCCCTAAAAATTGTACGCACATTGATGGATCAAAACACTAACGAAAGCTTGAAAGGCACTATAGTTCAATCCATAACCTTTCGGTCAGAGGAGGTAGGTGCTGATGGGTGAAATTCATTCCCAAAGATCCCTAACTCAACTCACATCCAACACCACCGATCTGTTAGGACAAAGAGGCACCGATCGGTAGAGAAATAGGTACACACTGTATGAGTAAGATATAGGCATACGGGACAATCAGAGACAACGATCAGTTATCTCAACGGGGACATCGATCGGTAGGAGAACATATACACATCATGGTTTTCTGAATTGATGGATACCGATTGGCTATGTTTAGGAAATACCGATCAGTAGGGGATGATGGATATTGACAACTGGAGACAGCTGGCCAATGACCGACCTGTAAATATCGGCTTATACCGATCGGTTGCCCTGGGTGCTATATATCCACATTATCCACACCTATAAATAGAGGACCAACCACACATTAATGGGGACCGATTTTAGGACCCGAAGGGCTGCCCAAGTTTACTCTCTACCGATTCAAGCTATTCTAACATCTAATCATGATCATTCAAGGAAGATTATCCATTCAATTCACCATGGAATTCATCAGAATCTCTTTACTTCCCGAAAGTTCATAGATCTACCATCGAGTTTCTACTCTCTAAAGGTTTCTCCTCTGTTTCTTTTATCGATCCATAGATCTCTATTTGGATACTTTGAGAGAGTTGAACGATGGGTGTAACTGAAATGATTGTATGCACTGTAACCATTGTGAAAGTAATGAGAATGATTCCAAAGTGGATGTAGATCAAGATTGATCGAACCACTATAAAAATTTCATGTCCTTTACTTACTTTTCTATTATTTTGTGGCTCCACTTTTTCTATTTAGCATTTTGAGAAGTACTTTTTAATACCTTTGGTGTTGATTCCAATTTTGGAGTAAACATTTGGCACCCATCGTAGGGCCACATTCGCATTACCTTTTCTAACATTCTCCCACAAGGTTAAAGGCCTTGCATTAAGGTTCTAAGCCTACTTCTACTATAGATTCTAAAGACTACATTCTAAACCAATCGATGAGCTTTCCATCAAATTCCAGTCCTCGTCCAAAATCATGGGTAGACCATCGAAGAAGACTACTAGCAAGATTGTCGAAGAGATCGTTAATGCCACTAAAAATGAAACTACTCCACTCACCAACCAATTTGAGGTTGGAGAAACCTCTAAGGCTAGAGAAGCTATAATGAGAAGAGAGTTGTATGAAGTTGTTGCAGGCTTGACAAGTCATATGGATATCGCAAAAAGTGCCATGCTAAAGAAACTTGAGTCTATGTTTGTCGTGCAACTCGCTACGACAAAAGTTTCCATGAATGCCGCTCGTGTTAAGTCTGCTCAAACATATCATACAGAAAATGGGGGCTCTTCTTCTTCGAGCCCAAATCGAGGAAATTCTGTTCAAGAGGTTGCAAATCCTAACGATCCTCATCATAAAGAAGTTAAACCACCTATGCTCAACCACACCGATAAAGCGACCACTCGACAAGCGCTTAGAACCACCAAAGGGGCACCTCCCCAAGCGGGAGGCCCAGGGCCTCAAAATCCAAACCATGTCCATTTTCTTAGGTAAACATCCGGCAAGGATGATGGCGTCTGCCCCGTGGACCGGCTCAACGAAGAGGAACGCATATCAAAATGGTCTGCAAAATCAAGGAAAAAAGCTCGAGAAAGCAAGATGATGAGAAGGAGTGGCGGTTCGCTCCTACCAAAACCCCACTCATGGAGAGGATCAAAATGGCTCCATACCTAAATAATTTCAAACCTTCGACGATGCAAGCTTATAATGGGACCTAGTGATCTCGATGTATTCTCGTTCAAATATGATCAACATATGGATGGAGCATGCGCCACAGACGAATTGAAATGCCTGTACTTTCCAACTTACCTCGAAGGGGTAGCCTCACTTTGGTTCACAAAGCTGCCGCCTAAGTCTGTGGGTGATTTTGCTACCTTGGCCAAGCTTTTCAGAGAATAGTTCAGACTCCAAGTTATGAAAGTGCGGGATGTCATGGAGTTGAACGAGCTTGAGCAAAGGTCAGGAGAACCCATTAGAGCTTTTCTCACCCGCTTCAATACTGCCGCAGTTGAGGTTGGGAACTATGAGCCTCGTTTGGCTTTGATGGCTTTAAAGGGAGCTATAAACAAAAGAACCAAGCTTGGACGATGGATTAAGAAGAAGAAGCCAAGTACACTTGAGGAACTGTTTGACAAAGCCAAGGAATACATAGTGTGCATGAAGATCTAGCCTATGCCATGGATATTCCCGAAAGCAGTGTACAGCCCAAAAAAAATGTAATGATGCAGAAGGCGGCCAGAAGAATACGGGTGGTCAAAAAATGGCAATGATGGAAAAGATAATCGAGCCAACAAGAAATTCCATTTCTTTAAAAATTCAGAATTGACTCCTTCGAACGACACCATAGAGAACATCTTTATGGAAACAAAGGATAATAAAGAATATCCAACACCGAAGAAAGAAAAGGTCAGCGATGTCGCGATAAAACCAGGAAGGTTCTGCAAGTTTCACAACCAATCGGGTCGTAATTGGAATGAGTGTAGACATCTGAAAAGCCTTATTGAGGAATTGATAAGGAAGAACAGACTTTAGCAATACACAAAGAACCTGCAGAACACTCAGACTTCTCAATTACAGGGGATAACTGTGGAACAACCTAGATAGAATGAAAATGCTCTGATTGATGTGATCCCTAGACTAATCATCAATACTATTTCAAGAGGGCCTCATCCAGTTGGAAGAAGCTGGGGAGACATTGTGAATTACACAAATGAGATGAAGAGCCTTTCTAAAGGAGAAAAACTCATGAACAAAGATTTTTCGGAAAAAATTCCAAGTACCCCATGGGATGATATTGTGTTTAAAGAAAGACACTCAGACGGATTGCCAACACCAACGGTAGATCCATTGATGATTACCACTGGTTTGTGTCCGACCATAGTCAGAAGAGTTTTGGTTGACAGCGGGGCCTCCGTCAATGTCCTTTTCATTAATGCATTCAATATGATGAACCTTTCCATGGATGACGCGAAGGCTTGCCAAAATAAGATTCATGGATTCACGGGGCAACCCACTCAAACAATTGGCATCATTAACTTGGTCGTTGAACTCGGAGAATGAGAAAAGAAGGTTGCC
Source organism: Allium sativum (assembly GCA_030737875.1). Classification (NCBI taxonomy): domain Eukaryota; kingdom Viridiplantae; phylum Streptophyta; class Magnoliopsida; order Asparagales; family Amaryllidaceae; genus Allium; species Allium sativum. The sequence continues at coordinate 103,305,524 of CM060912.1, forward strand.
ATGAAACAAGATTTTGTCATAGTCGATGAGCTTTCGGCATATAGTGCCTTCTTTGGAAGACCAACCCTCGCAGCCTTTAGAATAACAATGGCTCCGTGGAGCTTAACGATGAAATTCCCTACTGAAAACGGATTCGGTGTAATTAAAGACGACTAATAGGCAGTGAGAGAATGTTATATGGCGGAACTTGTTAAAGCTAGGAAGAAAGAAGTGAAGAAGGATGTGGAGCTTCTGCTCCGCATCCATACCTGCCATTATAGGAATTAGGACGGGGCCCTCACACTGGCAAATAAAGTCGAGTTCGAAAGGAAATCAATACAAGAAAAGCCAGTATAGTGGAAGATAGAGCAGCACCAGCTGAAGCCACATTCTCTATGCCAGTGCCTGATAAAGATCCGGATCGAGTCTTGAATATAGGTCCTCAGCTGGGCCTAAAGCTGCAGAAAGATTTAACTTGTTTTTAAAGGCAAATTTAGATGTTTTCGCTTGGACACATTCCGATATGTGTGGAATATCACCCGATGTAATTATGCATAAATTGAATATTAATCCCAATTTAACTCCTGTAAAACAAAAAAATGAATTCAAGGACTTGAAAGATCTGTAGCATTAAAAGAAGAAGCAGATGGGTTATTCAAGAATAACTTCATGCGAGAATCTACATATCCCAATTGGGTTTCCAGTCCAGTTCTTGTTAAAAAATCCGACGGCAAGTGGAGAGTGTGCATAGACTATTCGGATCTCAAGAAGGCATGTCCCAAAGACAGCTTCCTGTTACTTAGAATTGATCAACTTGTTGATGAAATGGCGGGGCATGAGCTGTTATCTTTTATGGATGCATACTCTGGGTTGTGACGCATAAGCCAGATGAAGAGAATACAAGTTTCATTACAGACAGAGGTTTGTATTGTTATCGAGTAATGTCGTTTGGGCAAAAAAATGCAGGAGCGACATACCAGCACCTCATGAATTCCATGTTCAAATCCCAAATCGGAAACACAATGGAAGTCTACGTGAATGATATGCTGGTAAAATTAAAGAAAGCTGCGGACCATCTTGAAAACTTGGCTGAAATGTTTCATATCTTAAGAAAGTATGGAATGAAACTCAGTCCGCTTAAATGAGCATTTACGGGAAATGAATGCTCCAAGGACAAAGAAAGAGCTTCAAAGCTTGAATGGGAAAGTAGCTGCACTTAACCGATTCATCTCTAAGGCAATGGATCGATGCATTCCACTCTTCGATGCTTTGAAAAAGGGAAGAAAGTTTTTCAATGGATCCTGCATGTCAAACAGCTTTCGAAGAGTTGATTAAGCACATGGAGTCACGACCTATGCTCTCTAAACCCAAAGATGGAGAGGAGTTGTTCCTATATTTGGATGTCTCATCACATGCCTTAAGCGTCGCGCTTGTTCAGAAGGATGCCAAGGTCTAATGGCCAGTTTACTACATCAGTAAGAGGCTCGCTGGGGCATAAATAAACTATCCAAAGTTTAAAAAAATGTGCGTATTGTTTGCTCAGCGCCTCAAAAAAGCTAAGGCCGTATTTCCAATCCCATCCTACAAAGGTTCTCACTGATCAACCGCTAAGACAAGTTCTCTTTCGCCCAGAAACTTTAAGGAGGTTATTGAAGTGGAATGTAGAGCTCAATCAATATAACATTACTTATCACACATGAAGAGCTATTAATGGGCAAGCTTTAGCGGATTTCATCGCCGAGTTCACAGATAGGCGAGAGGAAGTAGAAGAGCCAGTAGAGATGATGTCTGGCTGGAAGTTATACATTGACAGATCCAGAAATGTTACTGTTCAGGGGCCGGAATTGTCCAAGAAACTCCATAAGGCCATTCGCTTATGCTACACTTTAATATTGGAAGTTCCATCAACTAACAATGGGGTCGAATATGAAGCATTAATCGCAGGTCTAAAACTAGCAAAGTAATTGAATCTAAAGACCTTGCAAATCCTTAGAGACTCGCAGTTGGTAGTATGTCAAGTCCTAAAGGAATTCCAGACCAAACTTGGAAACCTTCCTTCTTATCTTACCAAAGCTTTGGAACTTCTCAATGATCTTGACTATTACGCTATATCTCGCATTCCCAGAGAGGAAAATTCAAAGGAAGATTCTCTCGCTAAGTATGCCATTTCTTCAGATGCAGAGTTGCTGGGATTGATTCTTATTGTAGTCCTTTCAACTCCCGCCATTGAAGAAGCATATATTGACTGGATAATGGAGACTTCCGAAGAACCTATGTCCTGGATGACTCCGATTAAGGGGTATATCCTCAATGGAGCACTTCCAGAAGAGCCGAAAAAGCGAGGGAGGATATTGCGCAAAGCTCCATTATACCTTATCCAGGATGGAAGGTTGTATAGGCAAGGATTCTCCATGCTGCGATGTAACCAAGAAAGAGTCCAAAGCAATCTTAGAAGAATTGCTTGAGGGAGAATGCAGATGTCACATAGAAGGTCAAACACTGGCCAAGAAAATTCAGCGATATGGTTACTTTTGGTCTGATGTGAACCTAGACGCAATGACTTATGCTAAGAAATGTCACAGATGCCAATGATTTGCGAAGATTCCAAGAGCACCTCCCACATAATTAACTCAGATGGTTAGTCCATGGCCATTCGCCATCTGGGGCATAGATTTGATTAGAGCATTGCCTACAGCTAAGTCAAATATGAAATATGCAATCGTGGCGGTGGGCTACTTCACCAAATGGGCCAAAGCTGAACCATTAGCAACAATTACCTCAAAGAAGGTGATCAAATTTATTTTAAAGAACATTATTTGCCGATTTGGGGTACCTCAGAAAATAATCACCAATAACAGAACTCAATTCAAAAGCAGTTCCTGGATTTCTGTGATAAATACAAGATTAAGAAGAGTTTTGCAGCTGTTGCCCATCCCCAGGCCAAAGAGCAAGTCGAAGCAATCAACAAAATATTGAAGTCAACCATCAAGAAGCGGCTTGAGAAAGCTAAAGGTGGTTGGGTAGACGAGCTTCCTCTTGCACCATGGCATATCGTACAACTCACAAACTGCAACTGGGCATACTCCATTCTCACTCGCATTTGGGTCCGAGGCTATGATACCGGTGGAACTGGAAGTACCCACTCACCGAAGAATCTAATTCAACCAAGAGGAGAATGAAAAATTGCAGCTCGAAGCACTTTATTTGCTTGAAGAAAAAAAGGAAAGAAGCAGAACTCAGAATCATTGCACATTAAAGAAGGAGAGTTAAACGGAGAACCTTCCAAGTTGGGGACCTTCTTCTAAAAAGAATCATGACAGGAACTGGAGTATTTGGACCTAACTGGGAAGGGCCGTATATGATAATTCAAAAATTCTCGTATGGCATGTTCGAGTTAAAAACGACAGATGGCATCCCACTTCCGAGATCATGAAATAACATACATCTTCGCTGTTACTTCGTTTAATTGTTCTTCCATTTTACAAGTTGTAAACATCATGCAATGTAAATACCATGCAAAAGTGTTACAAGTTCTCTACATAGTAATGAAATAAATTGCTTTGCTTGCCTAAATCGTGCAATTACAAACTCTTGTTTACAAGTTGCTTAAATTCGATTTTGATTGCAGGTCCCCTAAAAGAACGTGGACGCATTTATGACCTAATGAACCCTGGTGACCATTATAGCACATCCCGATGGGGATAACTCAAATGCCCACTTCTCAATACTTAAAACATCATTCATAGCAAAAACGAAGGTGTGGAGCACAACATTGTAAATAAATGCTCCAAGGACAAAGAAAGAGCTTCAAAGCTTGAATGGGAAAGAAGCTGCACTTAACCGATTCATCTCTAAGGCAATGGATCGATGCATTCCACTCTTCGATGCTTTGAAAAAGGGAAGAAAGTTTTTCAGTGGATCCTGCATGTCAAACAGCTTTCGAAGAGTTGATTAAGCACATGGGGTCACGACCTATGCTCTCTAAACCCAAAGATGGAGAGGAGTTGTTCCTATATTTGGATGTCTCATCACATGCCTTAAGCGTCGCGCTTGTTCAGAAGGATGCCAAGGTCTAATGGCCAGTTTACTACATCAGTAAGAGGCTCGCTGGGGCATAAATAAACTATCCAAAGTTGAAAAAAATGTGCGTATTGTTTGCTCAATGCCTCAAAAAAGCTAAGGCCGTATTTCCAATCCCATCCTACAAAGTTTCTCACTGATCAACCGCTAAGACAAGTTCTCTTTCGCCCAGAAACTTTAAGGAGGTTATTGAAGTGGAATGTAGAGCTCAATCAATATGACATTACTTATCACACATGAAGAGCTATTAATGGGCAAGCTTTAGCGGATTTCATCGCCGAGTTCACAAATAGGCGAGAGGAAGTAGAAGAGCCAGTAGAGATGATGTCTGGCTGGAAGTTATACATTGACAGATCCAGAAATGTTACTGTTCAGGGGCCGGAATTGTCCTAGAAACTCCATAAGGCCATTCCTTATGCTACGCTTTAATATTGGAAGTTCCATCAACTAATAACGGGGTCGAATATGAAGCATTAATCGCAGGTCTAAAACTAGCAAAGTAATTGAATCTAAAGACCTTGCAAATCCTTAGAGACTCGCAGTTGGTAGTATGTCAAGTCCTAAAGGAATTCCAGACCAAACTTGGAAACCTTCCTTCTTATCTTACCAAAGCTTTGGAACTTCTCAATGATCTTGACTATTACACTATATCTCGCATTCCCAGAGAGGAAAATTTAAAGGAAGATTCTCTCGCTAAGTATGCCATTTCTTCAGATGCAGAGTTGCTGGGATTGATTCCTATTGAAGTCCTTTCAACTCCCGCCATTGAAGAAGCAGATATTGACTGGATAATGGAGACTTCCGAAGAACCTATGTCTTGGATGATTCCGATTAAGGAGTATATCCTCAATGGAGCACTTCCAGAAGAGCCGAAAAAGCGAGGGAGGATATTGCGCAAAGCTCCATTATACCTTATCCAGGATGGAAGGTTGTATAGGCGAGGATTCTCCATGCCACTGCTGCGATGTAACCAAGAAAGAGTCCAAAGCAATCTTAGAAGAATTGCTTGAGTGAGAATGCGGATGTCACATAGAAGGTCAAACACTGGCCAAGAAAATTCAGCGATATGGTTACTTTTGGTCCGATGTGAACCTAGACGCAATAACTTATGCTAAGAAATGTGACAGATGCCAATGATTTGTGAAGATTCCAAGAGCACCTCGCACATAATTAACTCAGATGGTTAGTCCATGGCCATTCGCCATCTGGGGCATAGATTTGATTAGAACATTGTCTACAGCTAAGTCAAATATGAAATATGCAATCGTGGCGGTGGGCTACTTCACCAAATGGTCCAAAGCTGAACCGTTAGCAACAATTACCTCAAAGAAGGTGATCAAATTTATTTTAAAGAACATTATTTGCCAATTTGGGGTACCTCAGAAAATAATCACCAATAACGGAACTCAATTCAAGAGCAGTGAATTCCTGGATTTCTGTGCTAAATACAAGATTAAGAAGAGTTTTGCAGCTGTTGCCCATCCCCAGGCCAACGAGCAAGTTGAAGCAATCAACAAAATATTGAAGTCAACCATCAAGAAGCGGCTTGAGAAAGCTAAAGGTGGTTGGGTAGACGAGCTTCCTCTTGCACAATGGCATATCGTACAACTCACAAACTGCAATTGGGCATACTCCATTCTCACTCGCATTTGGGTCCGAGGCTATGATTTCGGTGGAACTGGAAGTACCCACTCACCGAAGAATCTAATTCAACCAAGAGGAGAATGAAAAATTGCAGCTCGAAGCACTTTATTTGCTTGAAGAAAAAAGGAAAGAAGCAAAACTCGGAATCATTGCACATTAAAGAAGGAGAGTTAAACGGAGAACCTTCCAAGTTGGGGACCTTCTTCTAAAAAGAATCATGACAGGAACTGGAGTATTTGGACCTAACTGGGAAGGGCCGTATATGATAAGTCAAAAATTCTTAGATGGCATGTTCGAGTTAAAAACGACAGATGGCATCCCACTTCCGAGAGCATGAAATAACATACATCTTCGCTGTTACTTCGTTTAATTGTTCTTCCATTTTACAAGTTGTAAACATCATGCAATGTAAATACCATGCAAAAGTGTTACAAGTTCTCTACATAGTAATGAAATAAATTGCTTTACTTGCCTAAATCGTGCAATTACAAACTCTTGTTTACAAGTTGCTTAAATTCGATTTTGATTGCAGGTCCCCTAAAAGAACGTGGACGCATTTATGACCTAATGAACCCTGGTGACCATTATAGCACATCCCGATGGGGATAACTCAAATGCCCACTTCTCAATACTTAAAACATCATTCATAGCAAAAATGAAGGTGTGGAGCACAACATTGTAAATAAGGGGTACCAGGAATTTAACGGTCAAATGATGCGGCGTTCAAACTACAAATGAGGTTGTGAGTTTCACCAAAGGCGAACTTTCTTAATTTCAAGGTCCAGGACCCTAGTTCTAACAAATCGTGGTAGAACCCGATAAATGAACTAGCATCCGCCCCGTGAAACGATACAACTCTAAACCAAAGACCTCCCCGAGGGGCACCCAGATAATCATCAATACTATTTTTACTTTGTCTAATTACGGCAAATACTGGGCCTTTTAACAAAAGACCTCCCCGAGGGGCACCTAGTCGATCGCCGGTGCCATTGATACATGATCCGACTACGACAAACACTGGGTTTTTTAAACAATAAACCTCCCCTGAGGGGCACTTGGTCAATCATTGGTAGCATTCATACATGGCTCGATCACGACACACCCAGGGATTATAAAGACCCCCTCGGGGGCATCCGACCATTAGCTGGATCCGTTAAACTTGGTTATTGATGGACCCAAAGACCTTTTCGAATTTTCCCTACAAATTCTACGAGTGGTTGAATCATTCAACCATAATGAATAACGGATTCACAAAAGATCTTTACGAAGGCATCAATACCAAGACCTCTCCGGGGCATGTGTTCCTCCAAAGGGTCTGACATCCAGGTTAGCGAGAAACATGATTGAATATGATAAAATATAAGACCTCTCAAGCAGGGGCATAGTAACAAAGACTCTTCTCTACTAAAAGCATGATCTTGCTTGACTAAACTGGAAAATTTTGGCTCAAAAGCAAGTCAGGAGGTCCCAAACATAATCGATTGCTAGTATCATGCCAAACCTTTAGAGTTCGTGATGAATTTTGGTATGGGTGCATTACCACCGCATTAAGAAAAACCAATAATGCTTACTTAAACTTACCATAAACTCGTCACAACTTCACATTGAAGGTTTGGTACCTATAAGGATTATTTTGACCAACAGAGTTGAACCTTGGAATGGCTAAGGCAAACTCAGAAAACAAGTGTGAAATGACTTATAGCATAAAAATCCGTATTGTGAGCATGGAAAGAAAACAAGTGTGGAATCCAAAATATTAAAGTACGACAAAGTTAAAGTAAAACCTTAAAGTGCAACAAGCAGAACACATTTTCATCACAGCATCACAAGACCAGATTGTAGAATCACAAGTCAAGTCACAGGATCATGAATCTAGTACAAAAGTTTCAGACATATAGTAACATAAAGAAGTAAGCGGGGACCGGAACCCGCATATACAACCAGTCTAAACACATCACACAAAAGAGAATAGTCAAGAGGAAAAATAAGCTGGTACCAAGCACTACTTCTTCCTATAACCTGACCTTAGAGCTGGTTTGTTAAGAGGAGGAGGAGTCTCTACCACATCACTTGGATTTTCTTGAGAAGATAGAGTCATAACTTCCGTAGCATGCTTCTTCTTCTTCTGGCGCTTTGTAGATGATGAGGACTTGGTAGCTTTCTTTCCTTTAACTTTAGCAGCATCTTTCGGGCTTTCGTCTATTTCGGTGGCTCCAGGATCGTCACTAAGAGTGTAATCGACATCCTCCAAGTCAGAAAGCGCACAAATTTTAGCATCCTGTGGCCCAAGAACTATAATGACAAGCAAGGATGTGTTACTAGGGGAAGGGGGAGTGATAACAGAAGAAAGAGGAATAGTCATCAGGGTGAGTCAGTTATAACGGCTTCAAGTGTCGTTTCCTTGCCTATAGCGGAAGAAGGTAGGGGTGAAATTAAACCTAGATTATGGAAGCAATAAGCAAAAGAGGCAAGAGACCTAGGAAAATCAAAAATGGATTCTAAGTATGACACGATATAGTTAATTTCGATTTTACCTGCATCCAGAAGGTTTTCCTAGACGTCTCTCTGCTCAATTCTCCAGTTGTCTATGTTTTCGTCATCACCTTCATCGTCCCTATCGTGTTCCTTTGTAATGTTATTTGTAACAATATGGTCTTTAGTTCCTATGTCTTTCTCTGCTAAGGCAGCAGGAGCAAACACATGAATTTGTGAACTAGAATCCTCAATATTCGCAGGATCGATGGGAGGATCAATGTTAGTTGGACTCTGAACATTCTCTCCAGAAGCACCAACACTGTCATTTGTCAACTGAGCTTTTCCCTCAACTAAAGCCTTCTTGGACTTGTCATCTAAAAGTTCATTAGTAAGAGCATCTTCATTACGATTGCCACCATTAATTTCAAGTACTCGTTCGCAAACAAGTGCCAAGGTAGTAGGGAACGTATTTCTTAAGTAGTGCAAACTCCCACAGCTCATGACACTAAAAACATACAACCAAAAAATGTCGGCATCAGCTTCATCTATAGCCTTTTTAAGAGTTTCTTCTGCAGTGTTCTTGTCCTTCTCAAGAGATTGAACTCTGGCTGATAGCATATGATTGGAAGCTTTTAAAGAAGTGATGGTTTCTCTAAGCTGGGCAGCTTCGTCCCAATATTGTTTAGAAAAATCTTTTTCCATGGACAAAGTAGCTTCAACGTTGCTTTTAGCAGTTAGAGCTTCCTTTTCCTTTAGTCTAGCAGCTTCAAGGTCTTCTCAAGCCTCTTAGTCTCAGTATCCAGTCCCTCTAGTTCTGAATTCTTTTAGTAAGAGAGGAGACGGTAGCATCATGAGATTCTAAGACTTCCCCCTACTTGGCCTTATCACTCTCCAAAGTTGTGATCTTAGCAAGATTAATGTCATTCAGCTATTGGAGATCTTCGTCAAATTTATTCCATTTACGTAGCTTTTTCTTTGCACTATCTCTGACCATGCTTAGCTTTGTGTCGAGTTGGCTTTTCCTAGTGTCAAGCTAAGTATGTGTTTGCCTTATTACGACATCTACTTCATCAGCTATGTTGTCAGCATCGGTTGGATTTAACCACGGTCGAACATAAGCCCTTTCAAATTCCAACCGGGGAATCGTTCGGAGAGAGGAACATTTGCTGGTTCTTGTTCGTGACTCGGCTTACGAATAATTGAGTAGATTTCAGCAAAAGGACCAGGGGGACCAGAGGACAGAACCAATCAGGGTATAATAGGAAGATTTTCCAACCGAGGGTGTTTATGAGAACCACCTCTCCCTTGATCGTCTTTTCCCCGACCTCCTTCATCAGCAAAATTGTCCCTAAGCCAAGCACATCTTCTCCTCTCCTCTCCTCATCCACTTCCTCACGAATTCTTCACCTCTACTCATCGGTCAATTCATGTTATGATACATGTGAAGACTTGTTAGAAGGTTTCGATGGTAGAGGGGGGTGAAATTGCTTAGAATGATGTGGCTGTCATGAAGGGTCTTGTTGCTCCTGTAGCAATAAAATCTTCGAGTTGTATGCTTTATTTTTCTTCCTAAAATCTGACAAGTGCTTCTCATGCATGTTTGAACCTGAAACAAGATAAAGAGGATTTTCAGTACTTAGAATACAAAGTACTGAGGCAAGTTGTGAAAGGTGTAAAGGAATTTCTAAAAGTATGTGCAAGCTAGATATGTTTTCTAAGGTACTACTATTGACGAACCAGTTCTTTTAGTTGGTTTTAAAGAGATTCCTAGCGATGCAAGATACTTTCCTGGTCGAGTGAGGGCGGCATCCATTATTTCATTTCCAGTGATTATGGTTTGGGGCTCAGGCAGTTGGAGAACAGTATCGCCTTGGCTAAGATACCTATTGAGTTAAGATCGCCCAAATTGTCAAATGTACCTGCGGAATCTTCCTTTGTTGCGTCTTGAACAAGAGGGTCCTCAGTCTTTGTCTCATTATTTGGATCAGTCTCTAGTGTGATTTCACCTTCCCCAACATTTTCAGTTTCATGTGCAGATTTTGAACCATTGCCCCTCTATCATCTCCCTCAACTTGGTCACTTTCATCCTTATGATGTCCAGACTCCCCTTCTCTATTGGAAGTCGAATTGTGTTTAGAAAGCATTTTGCTACTACCTGCAATATCCGAGCATTTCTTTGAAGAAGCTTTCATGGTAGGTGACTTTTTGGTAACCTCTGTCTTAAAGGCTAGATCCAATATTAAAGTATAAGAAGGGTCAAGCATATGATATTCATGAAGAACTGGTTCTGTAATTAAGAATTTCCTAGTCCTTTCATTCTCATTAACAGTTGTCAAGGAGCTAAGCAAATTTTCATCAATAGTATCACTCGAGTAAGAAGATGGAATTTCTAAAAGGATAGAGAAGGAATTTAGAATGTGAATTCTCAAAATATGAAAAAAGAATAAAGAATTTTTGAATAAGCAGAATCTTCACCTCCTTCCATCCATCTCCCGAAGAAGCTATCTGGACATCGAACAAAACAGTAATGGTCCACATATCCCTTAATGCTTTCTACCAATTCTGTTATGATTTTGGAGTGTTTTGCCTCCATAAAAATGATGGATGGTTTATCCCTCCTTTTAAAAGCGTACAATGAAAAAATTTCTTGGAATGAAGGCTCTCATTGCTTAACCCTCATAAACAATACATATAAGCCTACTAAGATGGCGTAGCCATTGGGATGTAACTGCATGGGGGAAATAGCCAGTTGTTTTAAAATCATTTCTAGAAAGGGGTTGAAAGTTGGGACAACTCCCATCGTAAGCATATGTCGATTAACTGCCACAAATCCCAGAGGAGGTGAATTAGCAAATTCATCTTGTCTAGGGAATCTAGCATCAACCTCTCAAATTGAAACATCCCACCTCCGTTAAGGTCACTCACAAAGGGAATGCCTTAACTTTGGTGGAGCAATATAGGTAAAAGATGCAGATGAATTATAAGACAAAAAAATAAAGCAGCAGAAAATAAAAATCATTTTTATAAACAATGTGGTTCAGTCAAGCTTTTACAACAGTTGTCTCAACCATACTTAAAAGTAATACATAGAACTTCTGTCTTGAATTAAAACATAAAGAAGCATTAAAACAACAGTAAGGCAGCATAAATCCCCAATAAGAGAGTATCCAAAGACGTAGCCCAAGGAAAAGATTCCAACCAATACATCTACTTTCTTCAAGCTGGAAATGATCTGATCTAAGCTAAAGTATTCACTCCCTGCGGACCCGGGGGGGGGGGGGGATGGAAGAAAAGAAGACGAAAGAAAATAGGTCAGACATGAGTCTGGTAAATCCAGTAACTATATAGCATGTAAACAAGAAAAGGGTTATGACATGAATAAACTGAATCTTGGACATCACCCTAGAAATAATATAATAAGGCTGAATATGCTATTGCACCCATTTTACTTCTCTGCACCACCTAACTAGTGTCCCAACTTATAATCTATAAAATGATCATCTGATAACGTGATCCCAATCCCCGTAATTGTGGTAGCCTTCAGGTGTACATCTATCGTGAGGATTCCACCTCAATCAGCCTAATTGCCATGAACATGCTAGATGTACCCTTACTACTCTATCGATCAGCTCCTTACTTGCATAAATGTTCCATGTGTCTGTGTCAATCGGCCCTCTCTTGCATGTAGATACCCTGTGCTGGTCCCACCATAAGGTGTATCAATCCTTATGATAGCGACCCGACACGATTCAAGATGCACAGTGTATAACTACTGGTACCCAGTGCTGGCTTTTTCCCACTTTGGAGTACGTGCACGCCCGCAAACCGTCGGAACCTACACCGACGTACCCCTTGCCATTGCTTTGACCGCTTACAATCACCCAGTACTCATGCCCCACCCTGCCTAGTTCAGGGTATCGTGATACATCTATGTGGGTTACTACTGAAATGGGTCCCCGTTAGTAGGGTTTCCTTATCGGTTAAGTTTGTAGACCTATATTTACTAATATTACCCACCAACCCGATATGTACTTAACCCTCCCACTGATTCAAGCATGTTTATTAAACGGTTAAGTTTTGTAGGCCTATATTTACTAATATTACCCACCAACCCGATATGTACTTAACCCTCCCATCGATTCAAGCATGTTTATTAAACGGTTAAGTTTTGTAGGCCTATATTTAGTAATATTACCCACCAACCTGATATGTACTTAACCCTCCCATCGATTCAAGCATGTTTATTAAATAGTTAAGTTTTGTGGGCCTATATTTACTAATATTACCCACCAACCCGATATGTACTTAACTCTCCCATCGATTCAAGCATGTTTATTAAACGATTAAGTTTTGTGGCCCTATAGTTACTAATATTACGCATCAACCTGATATGTACTTAACCCTCCCATCGATTCAATCATGTTTATTAAACGGTTAAGTTTTGTTGGCCTATATTTACTAATATTAACCACCAACCCGATATGTACTTAACCCTCCCGCACAATGTCATATTGGTTAAGTGTTGTCCATTCATGTTAGCTTAACCCACCCATTCATCGTGTCGTGTTGGTTAAGTGTTCCTTATTTACTTAACCTTGTCCATTCATTAAGTTATATTGGTTGAGTGTTTTCTTGTTAACTTAACCCCACATGTTCATCATGTTGTATTGGTTAAGCGTCGTCAATCAATTCAAGTTAACTTAACCCACCTACTTGTCATGTTACTTTGGTTAAGTGTTGCCTTCTTGTGTTAACTTAACCCTACCACAAATCAAGTTATATTGGTTAAGTGTTGCCCTCTTGATTTAACTTAACCTTACCACAATTCAAGTCATATCGGTTAAGTGTTGCCCTCTTGTTTTAACTTAACCTTACCACAAATCAAGTTACATTGGCTAAGTGTTTCTTAATACTTAACCCTACCCATTCCTCATGCTATACAGGTTAAGTGTTTCCTATTAACTTAACCCTAGTCATTCATTTTGTTATATTGGTTAAGTGTTACCTTAATTAACTTAACCCTACCATTCATGTCTTAGCTTTAATTCATTCATTAAAGCAACAACCACTCACATTAGACAGGTACTGTTGCGGTTACTGGATGTGCCGAGAGGTTCCGGGCTGTTTTACACCGCAACTCAATCTAACCTCGGGTTCTTTTGGGCTTAATGCACTAACCTCTCACATTAGATATATATTGTTACGTTTGTTGGATGTGTCGGGCGGTTCCCGGCAGTCTTACACCGTAACTCAATCTAACCTCGGGTTAGGCATATTTGTCTTTTCTAAATTTATATATTTACCTTCTATATTTATATGTAAATTATTGTCATTCAAGTCATGCCCAATTTCTCTCTAAATCATGTTCATAATTTTAGGTATATAAATTATACCATTTCAATGCCACTAATCATTTAAAATATGCCACTAACATGTAACTTCATATTTTTACCAATGTTACCCCCGCTAAACGTTCACATAAATTTCATAGAATGTTAGGCTTCGCAGTTTAGCCTAACTCAAAATCAAGAGGGGAAAAGGAAGAGACATGTAGCATTCAAGACAAGCATAATATGGATCCAACATGTCACATAAATTTTGCATAGAATAAATATATGTTTAGTTATGAACTTGCAATTTTGAACCTAATCAACATGAAACATTAGCATATGGATGGGAGTTTACATAGAACTACACAATTCATATAAAGGTGAACTTGCATTTTCGGATCTAATTAACATGGGTCTTAAACATACGAAATTACCCAAATTCAACTAGGCATGTAAAGGCAAGCCTTTATTTTGGGTCCAATGAACATAAACCTTAAGCATATGGTTTTACACAAGTTTAACAAGGCATGTAAATGTGAGCTTAAATTTTGGATCCACTTTTCATAGATCTAAATGTGAATCTAAACATAATACTTGTCTTAGCCTAACAACTTGCATGATTCAATAAACATAGATCTAAATGTAGATCTAAACATAATACATGTCTTAGCATAATAACTTGCATGATTTAATAAACATAGATCTAAATGTAGATCTTAACAACTTGCATGATTCAATAAACATAGCAAAATTCCCAAATTGTCATAAAACATATAGGTGTCATTACCATATTATACAACTTAAAATGTCATTGCCAAATTATACAATATGGCACATAATCGTCAAATTACACAATATGTTATCCATCGCCCAATTATACAATATGGTATGTCTTTGCCAAATTACAAAATATGATATTCCATTGCCAAATCATAATATCTCATCGCAAATTTATGTCATCGCCAAAATATACAACATAATATGTGATTGGTTTAACATCAACATATAACCACAATAATCTCACAAGCATATACGATAGAATCGTTACAAGAATAAGCATAAATCAGCATCGTCATTATCTTATAACTAGGAATTACTCTAATTTTCATTTTATTACAAATCGCAACTTTTAATCATTCACATCTAAATAATAACAGGACTTACAAAGAAAAGAAAGTCTTGTTTTTCTGGGATATGTTTTCTGAAATTGAATAGCTCTCCTTTATTGTAGACGTTGAATTCTCTTAGTTGAATTAGATTTTGATTTGTAATTCCTGACTTGCTTTCTAGTTGAATGAGAATGGCGGCTACTCTAGGTTGAGTGTTATCAGCATGACAGTCTTAGGAATATTTTTGTGTGGCTTAGGGTTAAGATTTAGGTTGCTTATATAGAAGTTTGATTTAATAGGAGCCGTTAGATCAACCCAGGGTAAATCAAAGCCATTCAAACCTAAGAGAACCAACCAGAACTTGCCACACAAGCCCTAATGACACAGCCAATCGTCACACAAAGAAAAACGTCGGATTTCAGATCTGACCCGAGGGGGAGGTCGACCTGTATATAGGGAGGTCGACCACCTGGTCGACCTGGCCTGGGGTAGTGTGATAACCCCAAACTTCCACGGTAAGAAAGTAGGAGTAATCATTTGGAATACAACATAAATATAATATAACAAGTCACAGAAACAACATAGTAAAGGAAATCCATATAGTAACAACATCTTAGCAGCGGAAATATAATGTCATCAACAATAGAAAATCCACAGTCACAGAATTCTAAGTTACTACATCAAGTTTGCATAAAAATGACATAAATCCCAATTCCAAAATAAATGACATGAAATGGAAATAAGTCTAATGTCTGGAATGAAAAAGGAAATGCGATAAAAGCAAATGATAGAAAGTCTTCGAAGCTCCAAGTCATCACCTCTACGTCAAAAGCTGGTCCAAGGAAAATGATAAGCATCTCCAAAGAAAGGACTCCAAGCAAAAGAATACCTGTTACTTGGCTGCCCGTGTAGAAAGGAGGGCACCCAAGTTTGCAAAAAGGTGAAACAAACTATGGGTCAGTCGTGGGACTGGTGTGAGAATTCTTAACTAACTTAACTAATATTAATAAGGCAAATCCAAAGACCACACCGCTAACGCGGAACGGATTCACTTTAATGGATTGCCGTGCATAATATAAAGTATCATAACAGATAATTAAATACATCTCAAACAACGCAATATTTTTGGAAAAATGGAATCATCATAAGACCCAAGTCCCATCACACAATGCAACACACACCAGAGGATAGGGTTTCACCTTATGATGATTAAACATGCTAAATACGGCAAATACGAATCTAATATTATCATTAATGTATATGAAAATGTTTCAATCATAAATGTATCAATCCTAGGAAGCATAGGTATCCATATATTATGCCTCCATACTAGTAATACAATCAAATTCGTCGGTTTGTATTTGGATTTTTGGTTTCCATCATGAGTCAAGGCTAGAGAGGAGCTCCTTACCGATTCGAGCACTCTAGCTAGTGTCTCAGGATTCCCCGTGGAGAACCCTTGCATAGCTGCAGGGCCGGTCCGCAAATACAGCTTAGCGGATTAGTTATACCTGAAAACACGTTTCCCAATCCTATAAGACCTATCCGAGGCGCCTCATTCCATCATCAACATAAGTAAAATGTCAGGCTGTGTTAAAACCCAAACACCACTTCTAGCTAGAAAGAAATGTGCTGCTCTCCCTACGTTCCCTTCTCCCGTTTTAGACTCTACCAGTTTGTGAGGCTCGTGAAGTTACGTAATACACAAAGCTCTGCTTATTCAAGCGGTGCTTTGATCGTCACCACAAGGTTCTGCTTTTCAGCAAGAAACCTTGATCATTGCATCTTAGTATGCCACATTGTCACTCCATACCGTACCGTCGATCGTCCGTCAATATATAAACGAGTGTTAAGTAGAGAATAAATCCTCCACCACCAACATTTATATATTAACAGAAAATCAACAACATGATATTCAACGGGGTACGATGTTAGACACACAATCCATTTACACTTATGCTCTGGGTCTGAGCGAAAGTCAAAGCCGTGAAATCAACACGTACGTCTGGCCAATGACCTTGACCCTTGAATTGGGAGCAAGTCAATTCAGGATCTCGATCGCTGTCCATTCGAGGGAAGATTTATGGTCTTCATACGTCGTCTCATACTTTAATTCTCTAGCGTCGTTTGGTTTAATTTGGGATGAGAGTAACTCGGACTTCCCAAACAACCTCGCATACTTATAGTTTTGGAAAACTATTTCATGTCGTTATATTATTTTATAACGGCTAATTCTTGTTCTATTTATTTAAAATAATTAAACTCCTTATTTAACGACGCATTCTCAGAATCCTATTTTTATTTATCTTAAATAAAACATATTCTTTCATTACATATCACGTTCTTATTTATTTACATTGAATAGAATGTAAGCTTGCATTTACATGTCGCATTCTTATATATTTACATCAAAAATAATGTTAACTTCATACGATAATTTTTTTAATATTAACATTTAAAATAAATGTTAACTCCTACGGTTAAATTACATTTTAATTTACATTAAAAATAATGTATCTCATCCTACGATTACTCTTCTTTTTATCTACATTAAAAATAATGTATATTAATCCTATGGTTACACTCTTTTTAATATTAACATTAAAAATAATGTTATTCTCATCCTACGGTGCAATTCTTCTTTTAATTTAACCTTAAAAATAATGTTAATTGTCATACAGTGAAATTACTATAATATCTACATTAAATAAAATGAAAATTTCCTTATGATGAAGATTACTATACTATTTACATCAAATAAAATGTAAATTTTACTACGGTCAAAATTACTATAACATTACACTAAATAAAATGTACATTTCCCTATGATGAAAATTCCTTTTGTGTTTACATAAAAAATATAAGGTAAACTTACCATGGTGAAATTTTCTATTATGTCTACATTAAAAATAATGTAGAACTTTTCCTACTTTTACATTACATATGAAATATGTACAATTTTAATACACCGTAAATTCCTACTTTATATTTACAAATAAAAATGTAAATCTTGTCATACATTGAATTCCTACTTTATGTTTACAAATAAAAATGTAAATCTTGTCATACATTGAATTCCTACTTTATATTTACAAATAAAAATGTAAATCTTGTCATACATTGAATTCCTATTATATTTACAAATAAAAATGCAAATCTTGTCATACATTGAATTCCTACTTTATATTTACAAATAAAAATGTAAATCTTATCATACATTGAATTCCTACTTTATATTTACAAATAAAAATGTAAATCTTAACATACGATGAAATTTACCATTTAATTACAAAGAAAGATGTAATTTTTCTTATACGGTGTAAATTCTTTAATATTAACATTAGAAATAATGTAAGTTAATCCTATGGTGTAAATACTATATTTTATTTACATTAAAATTAATGTAGACTTCCTATTGTTAAGTTCACTATTTTATTTACGTTAAAAATAGTATAAACTCATCCTACGGTTAAATTTTCTTTTATATTAACATAAAAAAATGTTAATTTATACATGCGGTGAAATTACTCGATATTAACACTAAATAAAATGTTAAGTTTTCATGCATTGTAAATTACTTATTATTAATATCAAAAATAATGTTAATTTCTCATACAATGTAAATTCTTATTTTATTTGCACCCCATAAAAAGTAAATTTTCATCACATCACATAACAGCAACATCCAAACATGACAACAAGACCAAATCCAATGACTAACGTCAAGGTAATGTTTTAACTTGACATATGTAAAATCAACATAGCGTGATTAAACAAATAACCATAATTAATTATAATTAATTATTAATTCAGGTCTAAACCTCAAAATTTCAGATCTAATCACATAGCATTATAGGCAATTTTGATTCCACATCATAAGTTATGAACGGTTTAGATCTATGTTTAAATATCATGTCATATTGGTTCTATTGTTAATAATCATAGAGATAATAATTAAATAAATTAAATTAAATGAAAAATAAAATTCTCACAGCTTTTGGTCTGAGAAGAAGATTCCGGTTCGGTGTTCCAATTCAAGACAATTTCAGATCTGGAACGTTTCGAATACAAATTCATATGCAAAAATCAAACTCAGGCTTTTAACAACTTACACAGCGACAGAAATAAGCGTCGCAAAACTGAAAATAGAACCTTAGAAACCCAATTTGTTCAAAATTTCAATTCCAGTATTCTCGATCTGTGGTCGATGGTTTCGGACACCATTTGTTGGAGAAGGACCGGGGAAGAGAGGCCTTTGTTCGGCCAGAGGGGGGATGGGCTCGGCGGCGCATGGTGGGGCCCAGGGGGAGCGACTACGGGCTGTTCTTGGCCTCGGGGCGGGCGCGACGGGCGACGAGGGGTGTTGGTTCAGGTACCAAATCGAAGAGCTTCGAAACGGGTATTGGTACGAAGATTTTCACTGAGAGATGATGGAGAATTTTGAGCTCAAAGATTCGAGCTAATATGGGTTCTTGCGACTGTAACAAAATGAAGAAGACGATGGCCTTGTAGCATACCGTATTTATACTAGTATTTATGGTTTTATTTTTATATTTATTTAATTAATTATAGAAATTAGTGTTTTCTCGTACGACCTCCAAACGAAGCTCAACGACTGTCAAACTTAATGTTTTGACGTCTTCTGAACGCGATGACGCTACTGCCAAGGTCTAATTCTGAAGTTACAGTCATGTTTCCTTTATTTTTAAAATAAATCATTTAATTTAAATTCGAACGTACTTGTTAATTCCACCAGGGCCACATACTAGCTCAGAAAAATCCAGAAAAATTATTTTTGGCTTTCTTATGTCCATACGGTCCTAACAAAATTTATTTCACCTCATTCTGAGACTGTTTGAAAAATGGCTATTTTTCAGTAAATTAATTTTGACCGAAACTGACAAAACACAGATTCTTTTGCCTCGCTTACATGCTAACTTCAAAAATCATGAAATTTGAAACCTAGCAATAGTTTTACATCCTGGACCCAACAAAAGTGGTTTCGTTGAATTCCGAGGTCGTATGCAAAATGCTAATTTTCAAGGGCGATATATTTCTATAGCGACCTTTCTGAAAATTCATTTGGCCATAACTTTTGATTTCCGCTATGAAACTTTGATTTCTCGGATTCCTTAAAACGGTACTCATTAACAGATTTAGATATTTTTCGTTTCACCAAAATCCGGTTTATTCTGCATCCTGTGTAGTAGGTCAAAGTTCAAGTTTGACTTTTCAAACTACCTTCCTATTTCTAATTCTCTATGCAATTTATTTTTGGCTTAACTTTGCATTAACTTTGCTCAAACAAATTCCCATTCATTTATATTTGAAATAATTTATTTTAAATTTTTAAACACCCCTAAATGAAAATTTTAAATTGACCCCAAATTTCAGGGTTGTTACAATCTCCCCTCCTTAAGAACTTTTCGTTCTCGGAAAGGAAAAAGGAAAAATAGAAGAGTAGGAAATAACACAGGGAATACTGAAAAGATTAAACGTACCTCAAAACAAAACCTAATCAGAGGTATCCACTTTGCAGTTGGGATAGGCCTGTTTGATACTCTCTTCCGTTTCCCAAGTGCAGTCTCTAGGGTCACTACTCCACTGCACCTTGACTAGGTTGATTCTTTTATTCCTCAACACCCTAGTTTCTTTGCCAATAATTTTCAGTGGCTCTCTTCTCACTGCTAGGCTTGGGGTAATTTCCAAATCTTGCTGTGCAGCTTCCTCCACAACCAAATCCGGATCATGGACATGCCTCCGAAGTTGAGATACATGGAATACATCGTGCACTCCAGGCAACCAGTCGGGCATCTGAATTCTGTAAGCTAGGGTGCCAATCCTTTCGAGAATAGGGAAAGGGCCTATGAATATGGGTGCTAGTTTCTCTGTTTTTCCAAAACGGATGACACCTCGCATTGGAGCGACTTTCAGATAGACATAGTCACCTACATCAAAAGCTAGCTCTCGCCTTCTTACATCTGCGTAACTTTTCTGTCTACTTTGGGCCGCCAATAGTCGCTTCTTAATAAAGTCAACTTTGTCCGAAGCTTCTCGGATCATGTCAGGACCCAACACAAGCAGATTTCCTTTTTCAACCCAACATGCTGGCGATCTACATGGCCTACCATATAAGGCTTCAAATGGAGCCATTTTCAAACTTGCTTGATAACTATTGTTGTACGAGAATTCAACTAAACGCAAGTGATCCTCCCAAGACCCTCCAAAATCGAGTATACAAGCTTGTAATAGATCTTCAAGAATGCGATTCACTCGCTCAGTCTGGCCGTCCGTCTGAGGGTGGTAAGCGGTACTAAGGTTTAACTTCGTCCCCAACTCATTTTGGAATGCTTCCCAAAACTTGCTAGTGAAGATAGGATCACGGTCGCTAACAATACAGCTAGGAACTCTGAATAACACGAAAGATTTTCTTCAATTAGAACATGAAAATTTTCATTTAGAAAATGATGAAAAGGAGAGTTTTAGTTTTATTACCCATGTAGCCTGACGATTTCTTTGCAATAAATTTGTGCCAGACTTTGAGCAGTTCTAGTGGACTTGACAGGTATGAAATGAGCGGTCTTGGTGAAATGATCCACTATCACCCATATGATATCGTTCCCTTTCCTAGTACGGGGCAAACCATCTATAAAATCCATGGAGACTTGGTCCCACTTCCCTTCTGGAACCGGCAATGGTTGCAACAATCCAGCAGGCTTTTGTTGATCGCTCTTTACTCGCAGGCACGTAGGACATCTACTCACATAAATAGATATATCCCTCTTCATAGCTTTCCACCAAAACGTGCGCTTAAGATCTCGGTACATCTTGCTCACGCCTGGATGGATGCTAAGCTTTGATTTGTGACCTTCATTCAAAACTTCTCTTATGAGATCGGGGATACTTGGAACACAAATCCGCCCGTGCAATCTAAGAACTCCCTTGCCATCTATTTAAAAGTCCGTGCTTTCACCTCTTTGAATTCTTTCAATCATCTTTCGAATAAAAGCATCGCTTTTCTGGAGAGAGGCAATTTTATCCATCAAAGAAGGAGTAATGATGAGGCTCGCGACCTTGTCAGCCTTTCTACTGAGTGCGTCTGCCACAACATTGGCTTTCCCCGGAGTGTATAAGATGTCGAGATCATATGCCGCAAGAAATTCTAACCACCGTTGCTGCCTTAAATTCAAATCTTTTTGGTCGAAGAGATATTTCAAAGACTGATGGTCTGTAAACAATTCAAATTTTTCGCCCAAAAGATAATGTCTCCAGATTTTCAAAGCAAAAACAACAGCCAACAACTCTAAGTCATGCACACGATAATTCTTCTCATGTGGCTTTAATTGACGGCTTGCGTATGCGACGACCTTGCCCCTTTGCATCAGTACTGCTCCAAGGCCACCAGCTTGAGAAGTGTCGGTGTAGACCTTTAAATCTTGGTTGCCATCGATGATGGTTAGGACGGGAGCAGTGGTCAAACTCACTTTCAGCTTTTGGAAAGCCTCCTCGCAATCCGATGTCCAATTGAACTTGGTATGCTTTTTAGTGAGCTTTGTTAATGGGCCAGACAGCTTGGAAAAGTTTTTGACAAATTTTCTGTAATATCCAGCCAAACCTAGGAAGCTTCTTACTTCGGTGGGTGTACGGGGCTACTTCCAATCTCGAATGGCGGCAATTTTACTTGGGTCAACTGCAATTCCTTCTTTTGACACAACACGGCCCAAGAATTTTACCTCCTCTTGCCAAAATGTGCATTTTGAAAATTTTGATTTTAAAATATTTCTTCGCAGAATCTCCAACACTTCTCTTAAATGCCTTTCGTGCTCCTCCTTAGTTTTAGAATAGATAAGAATATCATCAATGAAGACTAGGACGAATTTGTTTAGGACCTCGCGGAAGACCCTATTCATCAAGTCAACAAAGTAGGCTGGAGCATTGCACAGCCCAAATGGCATCACCAACCATTCGTTGAATGTGTCAGGACCTCTGAAAGCGGTCAAAGGAATGCATTCTTCAGCTATGCGGAGTTGGCGAAAACCCATGGATAGATCCATCTTCGAAAACACCTTGGCCCCATTTAATTGATCCATCAAATCATCTATGCGAGGCAAGGGGTATTTGTTCTTCAATATTTGTTTATTTAGGTCACAGTAATCCACGCAGAGCCTTAGAGTACCGTCAGATTTGGGGACAAACACCACAGCTGCACCCCATTCGGAAAAACTAGGCTGGATTAGTCCCTTCCATAAGAGCTGCTT
The DNA here is from genome assembly GCA_030737875.1 of Allium sativum. Lineage (NCBI taxonomy): Eukaryota > Viridiplantae > Streptophyta > Magnoliopsida > Asparagales > Amaryllidaceae > Allium > Allium sativum. The sequence goes on from CM060912.1 coordinate 103,328,399, forward strand.
AGTTTGGGCTTGCAACTCTTCTTTTTCTTTACGGGTCATCCTTCGGACAGCATGGACTACAGGTCTTGCATTCAGAACAAGATCAATTCTGAAATCGATTTCCCTTCGCAGTGGTAAGCTCTCTACTTCTTCAAATACATCAGTGTAATTTTTGACCATGGGAATATTCTCTAGGGAAATAGGAGTGATCTCGAGGGAAGACCAAAATTCCTTTCTATCAGATTTCGAGCCATGGCAAGGTATAGTAACAATATTTCCAAGCCCTGTTTTCACCTTTACTATTCTTTCTGAGCATAGCACTTCAACGTCATATTTTGTTAGCCAATCAAGACCAAGGATGATATCAAACTCATAAAAATTCATAATGGTCAAGTTAAAGGGGAACTGAAAGTAAGAGAAAGAAATAGGTACTCGACAGTATGAATCAAGAGCGATAGAACCTCCAACAGTATTATGAACATTAATTGGTTCCTTTAGACATCTTCGTTTTAATTTCAACTTCTTAACCGTGTTGCTAGAGACAAAACTTCTTGATGCACCCGTATCAAACAAAGCAGTGACAGGAATATTTTTAATAGAAATGATACCATCTAAAACATTAGGCTTACCTCCCTCAGTAGGTGCGGAGGAAGATGGTGCACTTGCCCTGTCATACACATGTGCAATCTGAGCTCCTTTCAGCAGTGGGCAGTTAGACTTGATGTGACCCTTCTTGTGACAATTATAGCAGTCTTTGGTGTCATCACTCCTAGCCTCCTTTGGGTTCTTGCATTCCGAGCTATAATGTCCAAATTGCTGGCGGTTAAAGCATTGCACCTTTGACTTATCCCACTTCTTGGCGGGCCCAGAAGTGCTCCCTTCAGTCTTCTTCTCTGGCTGCTTCCTTTTATTGTTAGCCAAGCTTCTCTCTCTATCCTATTGAGAAACCTTCTTATCGTTCTCCTCATATCGACAAGCAAACTCCACCGACTTATTGAAAGAAAGATCGATGTGGGCCGTGACTCTGTCAATATATTTCCTCGCAAGCCCATTTATGAACCTTTTGTTCTTCTGAAGGTCATCCTGAATCAGTTCAGGGGCATAACGGGAGAGATCTTCAAACCTTCGAACATACTCTGAGATGGTCCTGTCGCCTTGCTTTAGATTGGCGAACTCGTCATGCAGTCTTTCTACTTCCTGCCTCGGAATGTATTTGTCATTGAAAAGCTCCTTAAATCTTGTCCAAGACATATCATCAGCAATCCCTCCAATCGTGACTACGTCCCACCAGTTTTGAGCTTCTTCCTATAGTAGCCATGAAGCCATGAATCTTTTCCGCTGATCCGTTAGATCCAATCCTTCAAAAATCTTTTCGCAGTTTCTCAGCCAAGCTTGAGCCTGTGTCACGGTTTCTGTACCTTTGAATGGCACTCCTCCTAAGTTTTTGAAATTCTTCGCCACCTTATCCAAATCAAAGGGCTGAGGCGGTGGTGGTGGTTTTTGTTGGACAGTGGGCTCCTCAGTCACGGTGGTATTTTGCCTTCTCCTGGCCCTAGCAGCTCTAGCAGCAACGGAACTCATTTTCTAGTTGTTTCTGTACGATCAAAGAAAGAGTCAGAACAACTCTAATGATGATTTTGAGAAATGACGAAGATAGAAGGATGGATAAAAGATTATGATAGAATGACTGACTATTATGTATCTCATGAAATGTTCGCCATAGAATATAGTGATTCTACGTAAACGAATTATTATAATTATGTCATATTCCGCTTTGTAAACCAAACCTCTGATACCAACTGTGATAACCCCAAACTTCCACGGTAAGGAAGTAGGAGTAATCATTTGGAATACAACACAAATATAATATAACAAGTCACAGAAACAACATAGTAAAGGAAATCCATATAGTAACAACATCATAGCAGCGGAAATATAATGTCATCAACAATAGAAAATCCACAGTCATAGAATTCTAAGTTACTACATCAAGTTTGCAGAAAAATGACATAAATCCCAATTCCAAAATAAATGACATGAAATGGAAATAAGTCTAATGTCTGGAATGAAAAAGGAAATGTGATAAAAGCAAATGATAGAAAGTCTTTGAAGCTCCAAGTCATCACCTCTACGTCAAAAGCTGGTCCAAGGAAAATGATAAGCAGCTCCAAAGAAAGGACTCCAAGCAAAAGAATACCTGTTACTTGGCTGCCCGTGTAGAAAGGAGGGCACCCAAGTTTGCAAAAAGGTGAAACAAACTATGGGTCAGTCGTGGGACTGGTGTGAGAATTCTTAACTAACTTAACTAATATTAATAAGGCAAATCCAAAGACCACGCCGCTAACGCGGAACGGATTCACTCTAATGGATTGCCGTGCATAATATAAAGTGTCATAACAGATAATTAAATACATCGCAAACAATGCAATGTTTTTGGAAAAATGGAATCACCATAAGACCCAAGTCCCATCACACAATGCAACGCACACCAGAGGATAGGGTTTTACGTTATGATGATTAAACATGCTAAATACGGCAAATACGAATCTAATATTATCATTAATGTATATGAAAATGTTTCAATCCTAGGAAGCATAGGTACCCATATATTATGCCTCCGTACTAGTAATACAATCAAATTCATCGGTTCGTATTTGGATTTTTTGTTTCCATCATGAGTCAAGGCTAGAGAGGAGCTCCTTACCGATTCGAGCACTCTAGCTAGTGTCTCAGGATTCCCCGCGGAGAACCCTTGGACAGCTGCAGGGCCGGTCCGCAAATACAGCTTAGCGGATTATTTATACCAGAACACACGTTTCCCGATCCTATAGGACCTATCCGAGGCGCCTCATTCCATCATCCACATAAGTAAAATGTCAGGTTGTGTTAAAACCCAAACACCACTTCTAGCTAGAAAGAAACGTGCTGCTCTCCCTGCGTTCCCTTCTCCCGTTTTAAACTCTACCGGTTTGTGAGGCTCATGAAGTTACGTAATACACAAAGCTCTGCTTATTCAGGCGGTGCTTTGATCGTCACCACAAGGTTCTGCTTTTTAGCAAGAAACCTTGATCATTGCATCTTAGTATGCCACACTGTCACTCCATACCGTACCGTAGTTCGTCCGTCAATATATAAACGGGTGTTAAGTAGAGAATAAATCCTCCACCACCAACTTTATATATTAACAGAAAATCAACAACATGATATTCAACGGGGTACGATGTCAGACACACAATCCATTTATACTTATGCTTTGGGTCTGAGCGAAAGTCAAAGCCGTGAAATCAACACGTACGTCTGGCCAATGACCTTGACCCTTGAATTGGGAGCAAGTCAATTCAGGATCTCGATCGCTGTCCATTCGAGGGAAGATTTACGGTCTTCATACGTCGTCTCATACTTCAATTCTCTAGCGTCGTTTGGTTTAATTTGGGATGAGAGTAACTCGGACTTCCCAAACAACCTCGCATACTTATAGTTTTGGAAAACTATTTCATGTCGTTATATTTTTTTATAACGGCTAATTCTTGTTCTAATTATTTAAAATAAATAAACTCCTTATTTAACGACGCATTCTCATAATCCTATTTTTATTTATCTTAAATAAAACGTATTCTTTCATTACATATCACGTTCTTATTTATTTACATTGAATAGAATGTAAGCTTGCATTTACATGTCGCATTCTTATATATTTACATCAAAAATAATGTTAACTTCATACGATAATTTTTTTTTAATATTAACATTTAAAATAAATGTTAACTCCTACGGTTAAATTACATTTTAATTTACATTAAAAATAATGTAACTCATCCTACGATTAATCTTCTTTTTATCTACATTAAAAATAATGTATATTAATCCTATGGTTACACTCTTTTTAATATTAACATTAAAAATAATGTTATTCTCATCCTACGGTGCAATTCTTCTTTTAATTTAACCTTAAAAATAATGTTAATTGTCATACGGTGAAATTACTATAATATTTACATTAAATAAAATGAACATTTCCTTATGATGAAGATTATTATACTATTAACATCAAATAAAATGTAAATTTTACTACGGTCAAAATTACTATAACATTACACTAAATAAAATGTACATTTCCCTATGATGAAAATTCCTTTTGTGTTTACATAAAAAATATAAGGTAAACTTACCATGGTGAAAATTTCTATTATGTCTACATTAAAAATAATGTAGAACTTTTCCTACTTTTACATTACATATGAAAAATGTACAATTTTAATACACCGTAAATTCCTACTTTATATTTACAAATAAAAATGTAAATCTTGTCATACATTGAATTCCTACTTTATATTTACAAATAAAAATGTAAATCTTGACATATGATGAAATTTACCATTTAATTACAAAGAAAGATGTAATTTTTCTTATTAAATTCTTTAATATTAACATTAGAAATAATGTAAATTAATCCTATGGTATAAATACTATATTTTATTTACATTAAAAATAATGTAGACTTCCTACTGTTAAGTTCACTATTTTATTTACGTTAAAATAGTATAAACTCATCCTACGGTTAAATTTTCTTTTATATTAACATAAAAAAAATGTTAATTTATACATGCGGTGAAATTACTCGATATTAACACTAAATAAAATGTTAAGTTTTCATGCATTGTAAATTACTTATTATTAACATAAAAAATAATGTTAATTTCTCATACAACGTAAATTCTTATTTTATTTGCACCCCATAAAAAGTAAATTTTCATCACATCACATAACAGCAACATCCAAACATGACAACAAGTCCAAATCCAATGACTAACGTCAAGGTAATGTTTTAACTTGACATATGTAAAATCAACATAGCGTGATTAAACTAATAACCATAATTAATTATAATTAATTATTAATTCAGGTCTAAACCTCAAAATTTCAGATCTAATCACATAGCATTATAGGCAATTTTGATTCCACATCATAAGTTATGAACGGTTTAGATCTATGTTTAAATATCATGTCATATTGGTTCTACTCTTAATAATCATAGAGATAATAATTAAATAAATTAAATTAAATGAAAAATAAAATTCTCACGGCGTTTGGTCAGAGAAGAAGATTCAGGTTCGGTGTTCCAATTCAAGACAATTTCAGATCTGGAACGATTCGAATACAAATTCATATGCAAAAATCAAACTCAGGCTTTTAACAACTTACACAGCGACAGAAATAAGCGTCGCAAAACTGAAAATAAATTTTACCTTAGAAACCCAATTTGTTCAAAATTTCAATTCCAGTATTCTCGATCTGTGGTCGATGGTTTCGGACACCATTTGTTGGAGAAGGACCGGGGAAGAGAGGCCTTTGTTCGGCCAGAGGGGGGATGGGCTCGGCGGCGCCTGGTGGGGCCCGGGGGTGCGCGTCGGCGCGCTGTTCTTGGCCTCGGGGCGGGCGCGACGGGCGACGAGGGGTGTTGGTTCAGGTACTAAATTGAAGAGCTCGCGAAGAGCTTCGAAACAGGTATTGGTACGAAGAATTTCACTGAGAGATGAGGGAGAATTTTGAGCTCAAAGATTCGAGCTAATATGGGTTCTTGCGGCTGTAACAAAATGAAGAAGACGATGGCCCTGTAGCATACCGTATTTATACTAGTATTTAGGTTTTTATTTTTATATTTATTTAATTAATTAATTATAGAAATTAGTTTTTTCTCGTACGACCTCCAAACGAAGTTCAACGACTGTCAAACTTAATGTTTTGACGTCTTCTGAACGCGATGACACTACTGCCAAGGTCTAATTCTGAAGTTACAATCATGTTTCCTTTATTTTTAAAATAAATCATTTAATTTAAATTCGAACGTACTTGTTAATTCCACCAGGGCCACATACTAGCTCAGAAAAATCCAGAAAAATTATTTTTGGCTTTCTTATGTCCATACGGTGCTAACAAAATTTATTTCCCCTCATTCTGAGACTGCTTGAAAAATGGCTATTTTTCAGTCAATTAATTTTGACCGAAACTGACAAAACACAGATTCTTTTGACTCGCTTACATGCTAGCTTCAAAAATCATGAAATTTGAAACCTAGCAATAGTTTTACATCCCGGACCCAACAAAAGTGGTTTCATTGAATTCCGAGGTCGTATGCAAAATGCCAATTTTCAAGGGCGATATATTTCTATAGCGACCTTTCTGAAAATTCATTTGGCCATAACTTTTGATTTCCACTATGAAACTTTGATTTTTCGGATTCGTTAAAAAGGTACTCATTAACAGATTTAGATATTTTTCGTTTCACCAAAATCCGGTTTATTCTGCATCCTGTGTAGTAGGTCAAAGTTCAAGTTTGACTTTTCAAACGACCTTCCTATTTCTAATTCTCTATGCAATTTATTTTTGGCTTAACTTTGCATTAACTTTGCTCAAAAAAATTGCCATTCATTTTTATTTGAAATAATTTATTTTAAATTTTTAAACACCCCTAAATGAAAATTTTAAATTGACTCCAAATTTCAGGGTTGTTACAGGTAGGTCGACCCCCAGGTTGACCTGCCTTGGTATTTAATTTTCTCAATTGTTTTATATAAATTTCTGAAAGTTCCGAGGGCCATAACTTCTTCATACAAAGTCCTATTTTCGAAAACTTGCACTCTATTCCAAATAGAATTTCAAGACGAACGCAATGGAGCAACCCGTTTCACCTATTTCTCACATTTGTAATTAATTATTTTTTAATTCGTTACTTTAGTATTCTCAGAAAATACGGGGTGTTACATTCTCCCCTGCTTAAAGGATTTCGTCCCCGAAATCTTCAAGTTAGGAAGAACATATATCCTAACATCCAACATCCATCTACTCAACCATTCAATCACGGGCATCCATTGTCCTTAAAAAGATTTCTAATGCCTTCATGATCATATGCATAGTGTGTGTACATCTAATGCTACAGGCAGTCTACTAACTCAGTTGACCTCCTCAATGCGAATTATGTCAGTGCCATGAGTCAATCATGTATGCAATTATTCCTAGTCATACTTTATAACTTCTACATGAGTGCACAATTATTCATACAAATACAACATCCATATGATAACACATCAAGTTTCAGTTCATATATATATAAATTCACTCATGCATATGCAATATGAAAGTGACTGAGCCAATCTAGTGCCTAATGTGTGTATATGCGTCCACGAGCAACCATTAGCAACCACTTGCAACCAATTGCAACCACCAATCATAACATGTTTCAAACACATGGTTACATCCATTGGCTTCTACCTAAGGATTGAAGATATGACCTAGAGGATATTCCTAAAAAGATAGAAACAAACATGCATATAATTCCTAGAAAAAGAGATCAAGGATATACCCTCAAGAAAAAAGGGTATGATGCGCATGTCTTATCTTCAGTCTCCCACGTCGCATCTTCTTGAGCTTCACTCCACTGTACCTTAACTAATTTAACTTCACAGTTGCGAAGCTTTTTGACCTACATTTCCAAAACTCACTAGTAAAGATAGGACCTCGATCACTTAGTATGCTAGAGGGTATCCAATGTAGTCGAACTATTTTTCCAAGATAAACAGATGTTAACCATGATACCAAGTGTATATACTAAGATGACTATATAACTCTCCTCTACTTAGCTTTCCCATCATGTCACAAATCTGAGGGTCGATATCTCTCACGCAAACCATCCTAGTCAAACTTGACAACCCTCAAGTACAAGCCCTAAAGGCCTAAACCAATATCAGACAAGCACCCAAGGAATACCTCCTCCGAATTTGGACGATTTACATGAGATGATACTAGTAAAACAACCAAACAATTGAGCACTTAACCAACTCTGGCTATCCTCGCCAATCTTTCTCCAAAACTACCATTGATTGCGTAACTGGCTTTGCATTGCCAACTAGATATATGTGGAAGTCTACCTCACGTTTTAGGGGACAAACTCCTAACCTTAATAAAAAACATTTGTGTACTCATGGACTACTCCAACGGATCGAAAATCGTTGATAAATACATAAAGTGATTCTAGGTAGCTAAGACAAACTGATCCCTTAGGATCGCACGAAGTTTCGAGGGTATTCCCGAGGCAAGTCGAAAGTCTAACTACCCTCCTTTCACAATTACTAGCTAACCCATCCATACCTAGTATCAACCCATAGCCCATGAAACCAAAAAAAATAAGTATCTCAAATCCTTACAAACCAAAGATAAATGAGACGAACCACAAATTGGACTTGAGACAATAATGGGATCCTCTACTATACGAGCTCTAGGGTGCAGAGACTCAACTATGGAAGCAGACATAAACGAATGTGAAGCACTAAAATCAAAAGAGTACTAATAGGACAATCAAAGAGTAAAAACTAAACTCTCTCAACAGAAACCTTACTACCTCTCTCTCAAGTACGCTGGCGGTGAGTGAATGTATTTGCCCTCCTGAAAATCCTGTCATTTGTTCTTGTCCTTGTCCTTAATTATATGACCCGTTATACCACAATAAAGATACTTCCTCTTGTCTTAGGTTTTACTATTCTTTCTTCCCCTCCTTTGTGAGCCAAGTCTATATCCATGAGTTCTTCATCCTTGGGTTGTGCTACTTAGGCAAACTCCCTCATTCTCATCTTTTCCATCCTTGTGTAACTTGTTGACATGTCACTTGAAAGCTGCCCCCATCGCATGGAAAATCCTACAAAGCTCGAAAGAAAATTAGCCGCAGGTGAAACTACAGCGACTATAGATGGAAGTTGGGCACTTCTTCGCCCTTTGGCAAGTGTCATGGTCTCATCGAGCCTATGGAACCATGCCGCGATGAGGTTACCTTCCAGAAAGCCAGGAGCCTCGGAGACTCAGGAAAGAAGGAAATAAGGATTCAAACAGAGGATCAAAAGGTAATTCATATGGCTTTAGGGAAATATGCCTTTAAAATAAAACTTTTCTTCTGAAAATGCTTCTTTTAAAACCGTTTTGAAAATAATTTTTCAAATCTTTTATCTGATCTGGTAATCTTTAGCTCTGATACCAAGTGAAATACCACACCCCCGTTAAAGTCACTCACAAAGGGAATGCCTTAACTTTGGTGGAGAATTATAGGCAAAAGATGCAGATGAATTACAAGACAGACAAATAAAGCAGCGGAAAACAAAAATCATTTTTATAAACAATGTGGTTCAGTCAAGCTTTTACAACAGTTGTCTCAATCATACTTAAAAGTAATTTCTGTCTTGAATTAAAACATAAAGAAGAATTAAAACAATAGTAAGGCAACATAAATCCCCAATAAGAGAGTATCCAAAGACATAGTCCAAGGAAAAGATTCCAAGCAATACATCTACTTTCTTCAAACTGGAAATGATCCGATCTAAGATGAAGTATTCCCTCCCTGCGGACCTCGGGGGGGGGGGGGGGGGGAGGAAGAAAAGAAGACGAAAGAAAATGGTTCAGACATGAGTCTGGTAAGTCCAATGACTATGTAGCATGTAAACAAGAAAAGGGTTATGACATGAATAAAATGAATCTAGGACATCACCCTAGAAATAAGATATTAAGGCTAAATATGCTTTCTCACCCATTTTACTTCTCTGCACCACCTAACTAGTGTCCTAACTTATAATCTATAAAATGGTCATCTGATAACGTGATCCCAATCCCTGTAATTGTGGTAGCTTTCAGGTGTACATCTATCGTGAGGATTCCACCTCAATCAGCCTAATTGCCATGAACATGCTAGATGTACCCTTACTACCCCAACGATCGGCTCCTTACTTGCGTAAATGTTCCATGTGTCTGTGTCAATCGGCCCTCTCTTGCGTGTAGATACCCTGTGCTGGTCCCACCATAAGGTGTATCAATCCTTATGATAGCGACCCGACACGATTCAAGATGCACAGTGTAACTACTAGTACCCAGTGCCTTCTTTTTCCCACTTTAGAGTACGTGCATGCCCGTAAACCATTGGAACCTACACTGACGTACCCCCTGTCGCTGCATTGACCGCTTACAATCAGCCGAGCAATAGTGCCCCACCCTGCCTAGTTCAGGGTACCGTGATGCATCTATCTGGGTTACTGCTGAAACGGGTCTCCGTTACTAGGGTTTCCTTATTGGTTAAGTTTGTGGGCCTATATTTAGTAATATTACCCACCAACCCAATATGTACTTAACCCTCCCACTGATTCAATCATGTTTATTAAACGGTTAAGTTTTGTGGGCCTATATTTACTAATATTACCCACTAACCCGATATGTACTTAACCCTCCCATCAATTCAAGCATGTTTATTAAACGATTAAGTTATGTAGGCCTATATTTTCTAATATTACCTACCAACCCGATATGTACTTAACCCACCCATCGATTCAAGCATGTTTATTAAACGGTTAAGTTTTGTAGGCCTATATTTACAAATATTACCCACTAACCCGATATGTACTTAACCCTCCCATCGATTAAAGCATGTTTATTAAACAGATAAGTTTTGTGGGCCGATATTTACTAATATTACCTAGCAACACGATATGTACTTAACCCTCCTGTCGATTCAAGCATGTTTATTAAACGGTTAAGTTTTTTGGGCCTATATTTATTAATATTACCCACCAACCAGATATGTACTTAACCCTCCCACACAATATGTCATAGTGGTTAAGCGTTGTCTATTCATGTTAACTTAACCCACTCATTCATCGTGTCATGTTGGTTAAGTGTTCCTTATTTACTTAACCCCGTTCGTTCATTAGGTTATATTGGTTAAGTGTTTTCTTGTTAACTTAACCCCACGTGTTCATCATGTTGTATTGGTTAAGTGCCGTCAATCAATTCAAGTTAACTTAACCCACCTACTTGTCATGTTAATTTGGTTAAGTGTTTCCTTCTTGTGTTAACTTAACCCTACCACAAATCAAGTTATATTGGTTAAGTGTTGTCGTCTTGATTTAACTTAACCTTACCACAATTCAATTTATATCGGTTAAGTGTTTCCCTCTTGTTTTAACTTAACCTCACCACAAATCAAGTTACATTGGCTAAGTGTTTCTTACTACTTAACCCTACCCATTACTCATGCTATACTAGTTAAGTGTTTCCTATTAACTTAACCCTAGTCATTCATCTTATTATATTGGTTAAGTGTTACCTTAATTAATTTAACCCTACCATTCCTGTCTTAGCTTTAATTCATTCATTAAAGCACCAACCACTCACATTAGACAGGTACTGTTGCGGTTACTGGATGTGCCGGGCGGTTCCGGGCAGTTTTACACCGCAACTCAGTCTAACCTCGGGTTCTTTTTGGTTTGATGCACTAACCTCTCACATTAGATATATATTGTTAGGGTTGCTGGATGTGTCGGGCGGTTCCGGGCAGTCTTACACCGTAACTCAATCTAACCTCGGGTTAGGCATATTTGTCTTTTCTAAATTTACATAATTACCTTCTATATTTATATGTAAATTGTTGTCATTCAAGTCATGCCCAATTTCTCTCTAAATCATGTTCATAATTTTAGGTATATAAATTATACCATTTCACTGCCACTAATCATTTAAAATATGCTAATAACAAGTAACTTCATGTTTTTCCCAATGTTACCCCCGCTAAACGTACGCATAAATTTCATAGAATGCTAGGCATCGCAATTTAGCCTAACTCAAAATCAAGAGGGAAAAGGGAAGAGACACGTAGCATTCAAGACATGCATAATATGTATCCAACATATGTCACATGAATTCGGCATAGAATAAATACATGTTTAATTATGAACTTGCAATTTTGAACCTAATCAACATGAACCATAAACATATGGATGGGAGTTTATATAGAACTACACAATTTCAATTAGTCATATAAAGGTGAACTTGCATTTTTGGATCTAATTAACATGGGTCTTAAACATACGAAATTACCCAAATCCAACTAGGCATGTAAAGGCAAACTTTTATTTTGGGTCCAATGAACATAAACCTTAAGCATATGGTTTTACACAAGTTTAACAAGGCATGTAAATATGAGCTTAAATTTTGGATCCACTTTTCATAGATCTAAATGTGAATCTAAACATAATACTTGTCTTAGCCTAACAACTTGCATGATTCAATAAACATAGATATAAATGTAGATGTAAACATTATACATGTCTTAGACTAATAACTTGCATGATTTAATAAACATAGATCTAAATGTAGATCTAAACAACTTGCATGATTCAGCAAACATAGAAAAGTTCCCAAATTGTCATACAATATATAGGTGTCATTACCAAATCATACAACTTGAAATGTCATTGCCAAATTATAAAATATGGTATGTCATCGTCAAATTACACAATATGATATCCATCGCCAAATTATACAATATGGTATGTCATTAGCAAATTACACAATATGATATTCCATCGCCAAATCATAATATGTCATCGCCAATTTATATCATCGCCAAAATATACAACATAATATACGATTGGTTTAGCATCAACATATAACCACAATAATCTCACAAGCATATACGATAGAATCGTTACAAGAATAGGCATAAATCAACATCGTCATTATCTTACAACTAGGAATTACTCTAGTTTTCATTTTATTACAAATCACAACTTTTAATCGTTCACATCTAAATAATAACAGGACTTACAAAGAACAGAAAGTCTTGTTTTCTGGGATCTGTTTTCTGAAATTGAATAACTCTCCTTTGTTGTAGACGTTGAATTCTCTAAGTTAAATTAGATTTTGATTTGTAATTCCTAACTTGCTTTCTTGTTGAATGAGAATGGAGGTTACTCAAGGTTGAGTGTTGTCAGCATGCCGGTCTTAGGAATATTTTTGTGTGGCTTAGGGTTTAGATTTAGGTTGCTTATATAGAAGTTTGATTTAATAGGAGCCATCAGATCAACCCTGGGTAAATCAAAGCTAATAAAACCTAAGAAAACCAACCAGAACATTCCATACGAGCTTTAATGACACAACAGATATTCACACAAAGAAAAACATCAGATTTCAGATCTGACCCGAGGGGGAGGTCGACCCCCAGGTCGACCTGTATATAGGGAGATCGACCCCCTGGTCGACCTCGCCTGGGGTAGGTCGACCTGCCTTGGTGTTTAATTTTTTGAATTATTTTATATAAATTTCTGATAGTTCTGAGGGCCATAACTTCTTCATACGAAGTCTGATTTTCGAAATCTTGGACTCTACTCCAAGCATAATTTCGAGACGAACACCCATTTCACCTATTTCTCACATTTGTAATTAATTATTTTTTTATTCGTTACTTTAATATTCTCAGAAAATACGGGGTGTTACACGAATTCTAAATTGAAGACATAAGCTCTTATATGACTGCAAACTAAATTTGGTTGGAGTTCTTTCAGAAGGTATCCCAGCAATATGATGTGGTATAGGGAACTTTGGATTAACTTCAGGTTCTAGGGCCTTAGCCATCTTTGTGTTTAAAGGTTGACCAGAAGTTTCAACTTGGGTAGATTTGGATGTTCCACGTTTGCGAGTCATCATTCCTATTTACACAGTTGTGCTCTAAAAACAAACTACAGAATTTATATGGAAAAAGTGTGTGACTGAATGGTCATCAAAGACACTACAATGCAAGCAAACATTCAAATGTTTGATGGTAGCTAAAGGAAGGAGTGCACTTAGATTAATGGTTAGGAAAATTTGTATGAGATGATCGGTGTTTAGTACTGAACAGTCGGAATAGCCAAATTCCCAAGGAACTGGTGCTAACAGATTGACGCCTAGGAGTGACTGATCGGTGTGATTAGTTTCCCACAAAGTTGATAGCAAACTCCCTGACTGATCGGTATGATATCAAATTACTAAAGGAGCACTAACCATTCAGTGCAGGATTGGAACTAACCAATTGGTATGGCTAACTTCTAGGGGATTGCCAATGACCGGTCAGCTCAAGTGTATCTAAAAGTTCTTTAACTACCTCAAAACCATACTCAAGCACAACCACAATCTATTTTGGTGCAATGAACAAACTTGTGTACGATTTGGGATGACATAACAATAGAAAAAATCATGCAAAGATGAAATTCTTTAGCTCAAGCAGTTGATCAAGCGTATGTGTTGCATTCAAACCAAAGCCTAAAGGGTGACATGATATTTGATTCATTCAAACACAATCCTAAGCTTAATTCCTTTCAAATTACAAGCGTAATTAAAAGCATACCACAAATTAATCTCCAAACCAAAACCTCAATTCTGAAAATAACCATATCAAAACCTTAAGCTTACCGAACCGTCACCCTAACCCTAAATCGGTCCATTACAAGCCTCAATGTTCCCAAATACGAATTATAAATTCCGTAAAAAATCAATACCTATGAGCAATCGGATTTAAGTAACGACGTTTGATTTGGGTTTGAGAGCGCCGATGGGAGATCAAATTTGGGGGATGCAACTTCGAATCGGTAGAGTGAAGATGGAGACACAAGATGATTGAGATTAAGGTGAGAAAGAGGTTGAAAATTGGAAAGAATTCGAGTGGTTTGTGGAAATTCTAGGCCGCCATCAAAGTTTCCAGATCAGTCGAGAAATATGAAGAAGAAAGGGAAAAGTAAAAGCCATAGGAGTAATACAAAGGCAACGGCCAGATGGACCGACCGATCCATAGAAGCCCACTGCACCCAATTGATCGGTTATCTTCCAAGATAGTTCAACCAAACCGACCGGTCACTCAGTTTGTTGAGGCGAATGATTGTGCATGTTGGCCTGATGCAAGGTCCATGTAGACGATCCATCAGTTTGTAATAAAAACGTTCATATCGGAGCTCATAATTTTTTACAAACAAGAAATTATGAACTTCGAGGGGCAAATGTTTACTTCCTAAAAATCGTACGCACATTGATGGATCAAAACACTAACGAAAGCTAGAAAGGCACCATAGTTCAATTCATAACCGTTCGATCAGAGGAGTAGGCGCCGATCGGTGGAATTCATCCCCAAAGATCCCTGACTCAACTCACATCCAACACCACCGATTAGTTAGAACAAAGAGGCATCGATCGTAGAGAAGTCGGTACACACTATATGAGTAAGATATATGCATATCGGCAGGATAGAGACACCGATCGGTTATATCAATGGGGGCACCGATCGGTAGGAGAAAAGATGCACATCGTGGTTAGCTGGATTGATGGATACTAATCGAATATGTTTAGGAAATACCAATCGGTAGGGGATGATGGATATTAATAACTGGAGACAGCTAGCTACTGGCAGACCTGTAAATATCAGCT
Organism: Allium sativum; assembly: GCA_030737875.1. Classification (NCBI taxonomy): domain Eukaryota; kingdom Viridiplantae; phylum Streptophyta; class Magnoliopsida; order Asparagales; family Amaryllidaceae; genus Allium; species Allium sativum. The sequence continues at coordinate 103,343,639 of CM060912.1, forward strand.
TATACCGATCGATGGCCCTGGGTGCTATATCTCCGCATTCTCCACACCTATAAATAGAGGACCAACCCCACGTTAATGGGGGACGAATTTTATGCCCTGAAGGGCTGCCCAAGTTTATTCTCTACCGATTCAAGCTATTCTAACATCTAATCATGATCACTTAAGGAAGATTATCCATTCAATTCTCTATGGAATTCATCGGAATCTCTTTATTTCCTGAAAGCTCATAGATCTACCATCGAATTTCTACTCTCCAAACACTTCTCCCCTATTTCTTCTACCGATCCATATAGCTCAAGTTGGATAATTTGAGAGATTGGAAAGATGGGTGTAATTGAAATGATTGTATGCATTGTAACCATTGTGAAAGTAATGAGAACTGAATTCCAAAGTGGATGTAGATCAAGTTTGATCGAACCACTATAAAAATTTCTTGTCCTTTACTTACTTTTCTATTATTTTGTGGCTCCACTTTTTCTGTTTAACATTTTGAGAAGTACTTTTTAGTACCTTTGGTGATGATTCCAATTTTGAAGTAAATAAACATCAGTAACTTTTCCGTATGAAATCCATTCAGAACATATTCGTATGTAAGTTAATCATAAAACCGCCATGAACGTAGTGATAAATGTTTCGAGCTCATAGTCTAATAATTTGAAATTAACTTATTATCTTTGTTGATAACAAAATTACAGTATTTATTAATTCTGAAACATACAAGGTGTTACAGCTTTATTTATATGCACGTGAAATAACCATAGTCGTTCAATTTAAAACCATTAAATCTGGGTTATTTGGCTACTTAAAAATTGACATTTCACACTTAGAAAGGTCGAGCACTAATATTCATGTTTGATCTCTGTGAGATCGACCTCTCTACTATCAAGGGGTTGGCCCGTGCATTTGTATTAAATAAGTTATTTTATTTATTTATTTATTTATTTTTGTTTTGTATTTTTTTAATACATAACTTTTTTATATAGACTTCTTTCACAAAATTATAAATATAAAGGTTGCTCAAAGTTTCATTGTAAATACAGCAGCTCAGTGAAATTTCATCATTTTCACAACTTGCATATTTGAAACATAAATAATTAACTAAAATAAGTAATATCAAACTTACGAGGTGATACATTAGTAAAAAATAGAAGACGAATTTTAAATAGAAGATGTTCCAACACATATAGTGTGGCGACTCGAGAAATTTTGACTCTCGAATTCCGACACTAATACGTTACGTGTCTAAACTCAAGTATCAAAAACCCAGAAAGCTAAAAGAAAGAAACAAGAGAATGAGATAAGAAAGAAATATTAGAATATAAGAATAAGAAGAAGAATCAATACAACAAAGAGTCTCACATCGCAGCGGAAGAAAATATAATATAGAAATAATTCTTTATTGAGAGCTTTGAAATAAAACTTACAATCATCAGAGTACATAATACATCTTGACAGTTATAAAAATCTACCCTCATATACAACGCACAACAGAATAAAATAAAGCACATGTCTATACTCCTCCAGGTTGTCTTTGGACTTCACAACATCCGATATCATGAACCTGTAAAACTCGGTTAGACCTGAGCATTGCAAATGCCAGGATCGGTCTGTTGAACCAGCGTGAGAAAAACCCACATTATTTGAGGGTATCATCTGAATTGATTTTAAGTTAAAAATCTTTTCGAAAGAAAAGGATAATCGTAAGACCAAATCTACACATAAATACGAATGGATTTTACCTCACGATAACCCAAAACACTAGAAATCGTATCTTCTATAATATTACAATAATATCTAAATCAAATAAATAACCATCTAGCAGAACGCTTACATCTCACGCTCTACATACATAATATATAATGAAAAAACACGGGCTCTTACTGGAGAATGGATTTCCAACTATGGCAAGGTATGGGACCACCATCTGATAGTGTACCTCTAAAGAAAATGCAATAGGATTCAACAAGAACATCCTCCAACCCTTGCTAAACATGACCGACCATTCATTTTGCTTGAATGTTAAGGTTGGATCCAACATAACCATTCCTGGGAGATACAGAAGTGAAAGTACAATAATGAAATTTCTTAAAATGGTGACAATACACCCTAATTGTAGTGACCCACATAGCCATTCGACCTACTGATTTTATACCATTTCCCGGTTGAAGAGGCTTGAGGTTATAATTATCTTTTAGAGCATCTAGCCACCATTCACTTTGAATACTCCATCACCAGATCCGTTAGATATCACTAATTGACATCCACAAAAATACACTGGGTGTAAAACCCCAAAGTTTAATACACTATAACCATACTTTAAAGATAATAAATGGGAATTACTTAAATAAATATTAAGATATAAGTGAAATCGGCTTTATTTTTGCGTTCATCTCAAAATTATGGTTTAGATAAACCTTAAGTTTGCATAAAACGGACAACGTACGAAGAAATTATAAACCTTAGAAGTTTGTACACATATAAGTGGATTATATATAAATATAATTTAGCAATATTCAAATTATTAAAACGAGACAAGGTGAGGACATAAATTGGGATACCAGATAATTGTGGGTTGACCCACGTTCGGTCTGGGTCTACCTATGAGTCGACCCAAGCATGGATGGGTTGACCCAATAGATCGGTGGGTTGACCCATCGACAATCTGGGTTAGTTCATTTCTCTGTACCCGGACTGGTTTTCTGACTAGGTTCCTTGCTGACTCAGCGCTACATGTACGGCTTAGATTAAAACCCTATAATCTAAAGGCTATGGTTAACTCTGGGAATCTATAAATAAGTGGCTTTCTCCCATTTTAATACACACAATTTCTTCATACCTTCTGCCTCCATGAATCTATTCTAGAATTATATATATATATATATATATATAATGGGGGAATGCCGTTGAAGCCAAGATCTGCAGGGATAACTTAAAATACATGATTTGCATACAACAACCAAAGGGATAGGATTAGACTTTTCTGCAACGGCATATACACACACACATACATACATACAAGAGATTTAATATCTTGTTCACTAAGGCCCATTGTGAGTTCCCTGTTATTTTCAGATCTAATACCTAGAATTATGTCATGCCAGTTAAATAAAAATAGGGTTTAGAATATACAGTGTTTATAAGATAATATCTATTCCTGTTCACACTGTTAATCACTTTTGTCGTTGTTATAATTAAAATATATGCCTTTATTGTTAAATAACTAATCAGTTTTGTGTATCTATCTTCCTTTTCACTATTTCTACTATTTTAGTTTATTTCCTGTCTTGTCTATATGCCTATGTGATTTGATTCTATTCTCCTTCCTTTATTTTTTCCCTTTTTGTTTACTTTAAGCCTAGGCCATGTTCGATTAAAGTTTGCGTACAGTAGAAACTGGGATATTAAGAAATGACATGAAATGGGGAATTTGGGCATATTGTTAAACGGAGGACTGTTTAACTATAATTTGGGAAAGGGATAATATGCATATACTTGTACCTACTATAAATTGGAAATGTGGTAGAAATGGAAAATATGCATTATACTTGTACATGCTGTAATTTGGGGTAAAATTGAATGAACTAGTATGTATACGTATAAACATGTTAGATTTGACTTAATACAAACAATAAGTAAATGAAATGTTATAATATTGTAAGTACCAGATGTAGGCTAATGAACTGAATCACTATGATAGTTATACATACATCTGGGAGGTGTTTTGGGAAAGGGTTATACGCATATAATAACATGTAATATTACAACCATGCTTATTCTTAAACCTAAACCTGCTAGGTTAAATATGATTACTAATAAGCTAAGAGGTCCCTCGTTCTGCTGTTGTATCGGGTTTTGGGGACTCTTAAATCCTATTTACTTGGGGCCACAAGCTTAGGGGGTATGGCTTATGTCAATCTGACATTTGAAACCCATATCAATTAGTATCCCTGTTGGTATTTTGTTAGAGGGCCTCACACTAGGTAGGGGCCAGGGCACGCTTTACTGAACTGGATAGTTAGAGGTTCACGTGAGGAAGGTGGGTATGGGAGCGTTTCGGCGGAGTCATGAGCGTGCATGATTCTGATTAGGGAAACTAACCTGCTATAACACCAATAAATAGGGTTGTGTAATATAACTTGTTGGGTTAGGGAGTGATACACCCTACTTCCGGGGATGACACAGGGTATTTATGTATTATGGTATCGATCGCATGGGTAGTAATTAGGGTACACCTAATCCTGCTGTTATGTAATTAGGGTAACACCTAATCCTGTTATGTAATTAGGGTATGCCTAATCCTACTCTTTAATCATGTTACTTCTGTTAAGTAATTAGGATAATGCCTAAACCTGATATACTAGTAATGGTGCAGACATAACCTGTTTTAGGGATATAAATGTGAAGCATTACTATATCATCGTTTATTCCAGTTATTCCTGTCTATCCTGTTGTTCTGTTTAGTTTATCTGTTACCTTTTAAGTTATTGTACTTTCTCATCTAGTCTTGTTTACCTATCTTGGTATCTTTATTTTATGCATATTTGAAAATCATTGGAACTCGCCAGACTTTATGTCTGACCCTTTTGTTTTCATTTCTTTCTTCCTTTCCCCCTAGGTCCTCAAAGTGGTAGCACTCCTCAGTGATTAGGACTTCGTCTTTCAGCTTGGATCTAAACTTTCTGAGATGTACTATTTTGACTTACTTTCTACCCTGCTATGGCTTGCTATGAGGGATAAGGTTTTGTATTATTGCACTGTTATTTTTTCATTATGAGATAGATTTGAGATACTTAGTTTTGATGTAACTGGTTTCACGATGTAACCTATTTTGAGACTATGTTTCAATAATGAAGTTGAAATTTTCTGCTGCTTACTTTATTCTGTATTGTGAATTTCTGTATTGTTTACCTGTTGCATTTCACGAAACTTAACGCATTCTCTTATGAATGACATTAACGGACGTGATGTGTCACATTTGGTACCAGAGCTGAAGGTTACAAGATCATAAAAAAAGTTTTTAAAATTGTTTTCAAAAGCAAAGTATTTTCGAATAAAAAACTGTTTTTCTAAAACATACCCCCTCAAGTCATCTCCGATATTCTCTTGATCTCTTTTTGAATCATTTGTTTCTTCTCTTTTCAGCATGTTTGGGGGCACCCAATCTTCCTGAGGGCATTCCATTACCGACTTGGTCCCATAGGTATCTTGAGGCTACGGCACCTTCCGGAGGTCAAGGAGATTCCCCACCCCCAGTTGCGGCCATTGTAGATCCACCTCCGCGAGTAAATAACTTTTCTAAGCTGTGTAATGACTTTTGCGCTCTGGGAGGAAAATAATTCCATGGTACCGAGAGCTTTGTCAAGGCATAGAACTAGCTAAGAGAAATGGAGAACTTTTTTGGTCTTTCTGGGATCGATGACAGAAAAAAGATACAGTTGGTTGCATGGCAGCTGAAGGTTGAAGCTTCTTACTAGTGGAAAGTAATGCAGGCATGAAAACCAATAGTTACTTAAGATGATTTCCGATAGAGATTCGAGTTGAAGTTTTTATCTCAGGCAGGGATTACAGATGGAGAGATTCATGGCTTTGAAACAATGGGACATTTCTTTTAAGGATTATGAGAATAAATTCAATTACCTGGCAGGATTTGTCTAGTCTTGGAGAATACACCCCACAAGAAGACGCTTAGATTTGCGAGGGGGTTGAATCAACCTCTTCATGGACTTGCATTATCTCATGTACCAATAGGGCGACCTTTGAAAGGCTGTTTGACATGTCTCTTATGCACGAAGATAACAAGGATGAGAAGAAAGATAGTAAAACTGAAGAGACATAGGCTAAGGGTAAGAAATAGAAATAGTGGCCCAAGAAAGCAAAAGAAAGGAGGAAAGCCTGATAAGGCTCAGATCAAGAAAGATATCAAGTGTCATGGTTGTAGGGTTATGGGACATTTTGTGAAGGACTTTAAAAAGAAAAAGAAAGCCTGCTTTATTTGTGGACAAGTGGGACTAAGGCTATCAACGGGTCATGTCGGATAGGTTTAACTCGGGTTCGGGTAAATTTTTAAATGGGTCGGGTCAACCCGTTTATTAAATGGGTCAAATTTTCTCAACCTGAACCCAACCCGTTTATAACGGGTTAACCTGACCTGACCTGTGTAACCTGTTTATTTAAATGGGTCTGGTCGAGTCAAACAGTTTGACCCATGAACCTATAAACCCATTTTCTTGACAGTATTCTTAAAAGTAGTCTGCATTTTTGAAATGCATTTAGCAAAATGTAAACATAAGATACTATACATGAGCATTCAAATCCACATTTCACATGAGCATCCAGCAACACCAATGTGTGTCTAAGTTTAAGTTTTTCCCTTTTGTATATTTTAATCACATCATCTCTAGCAATATTTCTAGAAATCAACTTAATATTCGTACAGACATAAAAAATTAAAAGTAAAAACACTAAGTCTAAGAAGCTCAGCCCGGTCCGTGTATGCATAATTGCATATGCCATATGATGAATGAAAATATATTTTATATTAAAATGTCATGGTGGGTCAAAAAACGGGTTCATGGGTCAACCCGAAACCCACCTGTTTATTAAATAGGACAGAGTGGGTTGACCCAAAATTGACCCGTTACGGTCGGGTCGGCTTTTTTCATGCGGGTTACGAGTCGTGTTTCGAGTCGTGTTTCGAGTCGTGTTAGAAATTGATAGCTCTAAGTGGGACATTTCACTAAGTAATGCCCAAATAAGCAAGGACAAGAGGTAGGAACTTCTGGACAAGTGCATGCTTAGAGTTTAGTGGACCTAATCGAGGTAGGAAAGTCACAGTTGAAGGTTTGATTTCCCTTTTTGACTATCCTGTTAGAACCCTGTTTGATTCTGGTGCTTCACATTCATTTATATCTAGTTCTTTAGTAGATAGGATGCACCTTAATACTAGTATAGCCTTTGATCCTGTGGTGGTCTAAAACCCCATAGGAGGTACGACTCATTTATCCATGATATATTAGGGTTTGGGAATTTCTATCTTGGGCGCCGAGTTTGAATGTGATGCATACGTGTTGGGCTTTATAGGCTATGGTTTGATTCTAGGAATGGATTAGCTAGCCATGTATGGTTCCATTCCTGATTGTGAAAAGAGAGTAGTTAGACTTCTTACTTGTCATGGTAGAACTCTCGAAATTTCCTGTGACCCATGAGGGTCAGTGATCCTCATTTTTCTAGAAAACTTGATACTTCTGTTGACGATCTGCGATCTATATTCATAGTCAGAGATTATCCGGATGTGTTTGAGGAGGTTAAGGAATTACCTCTATGGCATGAGATATACTTTCGAATTTACTTAGAAGATCATGCGAAGCCAGTTGCTCTACCAGTGCGCCACATGGATCCTAGAGAGAGGAAGGAGCTTAGAAAACAAGTAAGGGTGCTATTCGAGAAAGATGTTATTAGATGGAGCATATCAGAGTAGGGAGCTCCGTTCGTCTTTGCAACTAAGGTGGACGGCTCACTACATCTATGTGTGGATTATAAGGAGCTAAATAAGCTCACCAAGAAGAATAGGCCCCCGCTTTCGAGGATTGACGACCTGTTTAATCAGCTATTAGGCGCATCAGTTTTCTATCAGATGGGTTTGGCCTTGGGATTTCATCAGCTAAGGGTGGCATATGACAACATTGATAAGACTACATTCAGAATACCAGACAATTTCTTCGAGTGGATGGTTATGCCTTTTAGGCTAACCAATGCACTCGCCTATTTTGTGGACTTGATGAGTAGGGTGTTTGGGGAGTTTCTGAACAAGCTTGTAGTGGTCTTTGTGGATGACATTCTGATCTTCTCAAAGAATGAAGAGGAGCATGCCCAACACTTAGGAAAGGTTCTATACACCCTAAGATCGCACCAGCTCAAGGAAATTTTTTCTATGTGTCACTTTTGGAGAAAGGAAGTAAGATTCCTAAGGCATGTGGTCTCCAAGGACAGGATATCAATGGACCCCGCTAAAGTCGTCGCAGTTCAAGATTGGAGCGCTCCAAAGAAAGAGATAAAGGTGAGGAGTTTTCTAGGGTTGGCGGGCTATTATAAATTATTTATCAAGGACTTTGTAAGGGTATCTACCCCACTCACCCGATTGACGAAGAAGAATTTGGCTTTTTCATGGATCATTGATTGCGAAGATGCCTTTCAGAGGTTGAAAAGGGCCCTAACAACAACCCCAATTTTGGCTTTCCCTGATGGAAGCAAGAGGTTCACAGTTTACACAAATGCTTATGGTACAAGGCTTGATGCCGCTCCGATGCAAGAGGGAAGGATACTATGGTATGGTAGCAGACAGTTGAGAGTTCATGAGAAGAACTACCCTACCCATGATCTTGAGTTGGATGCAATAGTATTTATATTGAAGTCTTAGCGACACTATTTACTTGGAGAAAGATTTGAGCTATATATAGATCACAAGTCGCTCAAATACTTGTTCTCGCAGAAGGATATCAACCTAAGGCAGCAACGATGGATGGAGTTCCTAGCTTATTACGACTTGAGATAGCTTATACCCCGGGAAAGAGTAATGTAGTGGCAGACGCATTGATTAGACAGAGGATGACTTTGAGTCCTTTATTCGTAGAAAGGCACAACTTGGAGTTTATATCGACCTTAGATTTTAATCCATCTATGGATTTCACATTATGGTTGCTAGCATCGTTGGAGGTGCGACCTACTCTATTGGAGCGTATTGGATCTATGCAGTAGGCGGACCCACAGATATTAGACATCATGGACAGGCTCGGTAGAGGAGAGACTTCTTCTAGTCACCTTGATAGATATAATATAGACAAGAAAGTGTGGCTAAGACGAGATGGAAGGCTATGTGTCCCTAGGATTGGGGATTTTCTAAAATCAGTGTTTGAGGAAGCTTATCATTCTTGGATGACTATAAATCCGGGCGGCGACAAAATGTATTGAGACATGCAGGGAGTTTTCTTTTCAAATTGCATGGAGAAGGATGTGGTGGAATTTGCGACTTGATGCTTGACTTGCCAACGAGTAAAGGATGAACAAAGGAAACCTGGCGGATTGCTTCAGCCCTTAGATATCCTACAATGGAGGTGGGAGAGCGCCTCTATGTATTTCATCGATGGATTGCCCCAATCAAAGAAAGGCAATACAAGCATTTGGGTGATAGTAGATAGACTTACGAAGAGCACTCACTTTATTCATGTCAAGAGTAAGAGGACGACAACTTGGCTAACATCAGTATATCTTCAAGAGATAGTCGACTTCATGGCGTATCTTCCACTATAGTAAGCAATCATGATGTAACATCCCAGATTTTTCGGCCATTTAAATTCGAATATTTAAATTTGTTTATATATTGTATTGGGAATATAATGGATTTTTAATCAAATTTATTTAATTAAAATAGAACTCGAATATATATATATTTATATATTAATGAAAACGAGCTCGAAACGTCGTGGTAGTTTGAAATTTTCGATTTGAACTTTAACTGAATATACAGGATCCGATATAAGTCCGATTTCTGTGAAATGGGACACGTTTGAACCGGTTAGATTATATTTTTCTAATGAAAGAGAAAAATTGAGATTTCAGCTTATAGATTTCGAGTTATGTCCAATTCAAATTTTCAAATAATTGTTGTGAAATTTTTTTTAAATTATAACAATTTATTTATTCATATTAAAGGATTTTTTGTAAATAAAATATTATTTAAAACCTGGATTTTTATGTCGAGTTTGAATTCTATTTTTTTTTGGAATTTGAGATGTTGGTTTAAATAAATACGATGATATTAATTTATCGTTAAATTTAGTTGTTTAAAATATAATTTATATTGAATAGAAATTTTATGAGATTTAACATAAAAACCCAAATTCATTTTTTATCAAACTTGATCAGGGATGGTCCCATGAATCCAACACAAACTAGAAACGAATACAGTGTGAAACCAAAAGTATTTTAAAGAAGAAAACAAAAAATGCAAAGAAGCAGTTTAGCTAATCCATACATATTGATACATCAGATCGAAACAAATATATATACACATTTGAACAGTTTATGCACATCACATCTTCAGAAATACATATATAGATATACATTCATATACAGTAATATTAGATTTCAAAACCATTGACAAGCCAAAATCAATACAAACAACTAAAAAGATTCATTATGTAATATCAGCAGCCCTTTTGAGAAACCAGTGAATCCATCGTCTCGATCGGTTTTGATCTGAAAATGAAAGAAGACAAAGAAGGGTAAAACACCATAAGGACAGTAAAATGAAGTAGCTAATAAAATAAAATCAACGGCTAAAGTAAATAGAAACCTATAGATGTATTGTCTAGTCTATAAAGGTAAATGTAATAGCTAAGAAAACCTACTCGAACAACTAAGATAGCTAGAGACAGCACATTGAATAAGCTAGTGAAACAGACATGTATATATTTTATATACATCAATCGTACGGAAAAATCAAAACAAAAAAAAAATACGGAGAAAAATCCACTTTGAAATTATTGTTTACATACATTGAAAACCCGACTTGAATCGACAATACACTTTCGTATCTATATATTGATTTACACAATTCATAGCCACAAGCCTAGCCTAATCTACACAACAATATATATATATATATATATATATATATATTCACAATTGAATTCATATCAGAACCGTACCATAAAATCTACCACAAACAGTACAAATCTTTGAATTTACAATGCATAGTTCACTGTTATTTGATCAGTTCAATCAATATCCATTCGAACAGATATCATACACCATTAAATTGCCATCAAAACAGTACAACGAAGGTGATGAAAGCATGTGGCTTAAGGTAGGAATAGCTGAACCTATACTGATAGACGTTCATCATATCTAAGCCAAACCACCATTATAAATACGATATCACACAATGTGTTTCATCACCCATTCGAAAACACAGTAAACCAAAGAAGAAAAACCCATTCGAAACCATAAAATCAAATAAAAGTATACGATAATTCAAAATCAAAGCACTTATTTGAAATCGGGTATGGGGCGCTTCAAATCCGAAGGCTTGTGATGAATTTCCTGACTGAAGTGTTCGGGTAAATGACCTAGGGTTTGAATTTGCTTCGTTGTGGTTGTTGGAAGACTGTAGCATACGGTGAAGGAGGCCGCTTCAATTCTGGGTGTTTGGGGTTTGATCAGCGAATTGACAATAATTGTTGAAGGGGGTTGTTTGGGAGTTCGGTAGATTGTCTGGAGGGGGAGAACGAGGAAGTGGTTGAATAGAGGAGGGGGCGACGCCGTGCATCTCTAAGTGGAGGAAAATAGAAGGGGATTAGGGTTTTTATTTTCAGTCATGAACGATGAAATTGATGGCGGCGGATTGAATGAGAAAGGGGGGTCCGAAAATAGGGTTAAAAGGAGGAACGGGTTGGAATTATTTGGGCCGAAGGGTTAGGTAAAAGTCCAGTTTAAATTCAAACGAAAATCTATGTTCTAATTTAGTTATTTATAAAACTTGTTTGGATAATTTCTCGAACATACGATATCAGATTTTGGCATGGTCAGTTGCGTTGAGACCGTAAAAACGAGATTCGAGATGGAGCAGAGGTTGGTCAGGATCGGGAGCAACTGAGAATTTTATTCGAATTAAACGTTAGTTTAATTCGACTAAAAACAAGATATTTATCGACGGATTTAAATCAAGGTGAGTTAAACTCACTCATCACTTCCCATTTATATTTTATATAAATTGCGTTTTTATTTCACATGTTCTTGTTGTTAGTGGTCGACTGTTTGCTAGTTAAATATATTTATTGTTGACTCAACCACTGAAATTAAGCGATCGTTTAATTTCAAAAAAAAAAACAAATCATTTTGATTTGACCCGAATAAGGTAGTTTCCCTTGATTAGTCACATTTATAAATGTGCTTGAATTGTTTGAATTGGCTGTTAATTGATTGGTGATTGTTATATCAATCAAATAAAAAGGAATGGTTTATTATAATTGATTGTTGAACCTTATTTCAACAATTGTTCTGATAGTAACCAATGGGTAGTATGGTTGGGTAATTGGCATCACCTGACCTATAAATCAATTGATTTATAAAATATGGGTTTTATCGATAGTGAATCAATAATATTTAAGTTATAAATATATTTTGTAACGAAAATAGGTTTGAAAGTTATTACATTGAAAGTTTATTTAAAAAGGGAAATATTAGTTATTTAAAGTTTATAAGAAAATTACGAAATTTGTTTTGTAAAACGAATTCTTATGTCGATAAGAACTATAAGCAAAGAGCAAGAAAATAACCTAGCGGTTAAGTATTTGATTAGTCACATCTAAGAAACGGTTTATTGAAGTTATTAATTATTATTTTTGAAAACAAAATGAAGTTATTAATTATATTTTAATTAATTTAAAGGAGGAATTAACTGAAATGGGTTAAAGAAATAATCGTGTTTTGAATTGACCGAGTTGACCGGTTCAACTGAGTTTGACTTTTAATTAGTTGTCATTAGTAACCTAATTAAAATCACTTAATGAATAGTGTTTAAATTTTAAGAAGATTTTAAAGAGATTTTATTTTTTATCTTTGTAAATAAAATACTTAACTGATTTTACAATAATAATTGTAAAAGTAAATTGTTTGTTTTAGTTTAATTAATTACTCCTTAAATGAAATATATTTAAGTAATTAACTTTTTGGAAATAGAATATAATTGATATTTGAGAAGAAATTGTGAATAGGTTCATTTTTGAACTCGACTTTTAAAACGAGGTAATTAAAGAGTCCCAACTGGATACGATAGCTTAAATGGAAATGTTACTTAACGTTGGATTTAGTGGAAGGAGATGAAGATGTAAAGGGTTTATATTAAACCAAGATTCATAAACATAGTTGTAAAATAAATGTAAGGATAAAGTGTCATTTTGAATTGGAATAACTTAATAATGGAATTAAGATTGAATCAAATGGATTTGAAAAGGGATTTTCCAAAAGAAAAGGGGATTGGTAAAAGTTATTTGATTTGAGTTTGGTATACGAAGTTGTAAATAGGATTTGTAATGATAATCCAGTTATAAAACAAATTTATTTTAATAAGTCGAGTAAGCAAACAACTAAAAAGAGAAACTTCCAAAAAGAGTAAGAAGAGCTATAAGGCTATATTTTAAGTAAACAAGATAAGTGGAATGTGTTTTGATATTAGATTGATTATTGGTTCTTGAATTATAACCCGTATTCATCTGAAGATAAGAACGTTGTTGATCAAGGTCCGAGAGTTAGTTAAAATACCCCAACTTGAACGACTTTGGGACTAACCAAAGATGATACTAGTTGGTAATGGCGAGAGTGTATGATAAGGTTTCCAAAGTAGCGAGAATGATATAAGATGATATTTCCCTAGTAACGAAATTAAAAGGAGATTGGGCGATAAGTTTTAAAAGCTAAGTGATGCTGAGTACTAAACCAGTAAATCTATTTTTATGATTTCAACGATGTTTACTTGATAGTTAAATAACCGACTATCAAGTCTGACCTTTACGATTGTTGGTATGGAAAGACCGGGATCGAATGAATATTTGAAAAACATTCCAACCAACAAATAAGAAAATATAGAAGATATCAGGCGACGATCGAGATGGAGCATGTGAAGACCATAGATCTTCATAAAGCGGAAGAACTACTTACAATCTCTGATTCGATCCGGAGATATACTGGGGTTCTGTCGTGGTTGAAATCCGCAGATTTGTAAGGACTATCGCTACTGATCAGTGGGGTGATTCCTATATTGGATGCAGTAGGAAAGTACCTTCAGTTCATCCTGTTGCTGGATGACTTGTATGGACGAATGTCTGACAGAGTATTTTCTGAAACCACGTACGTTGATTTTTACAAATATACCGAGTGGTGGCAAAAGGGGGAGATGTTCAGGTTATCAGGTACTGAGAAGTCCAAAGACAAGCTGGAGATGTTCAGACATATGATATTTAGTATTTATTCTACTGTATATATGAGGACAGATTATTATAACTGTCCAGAGATGTCGATTTACTCTGATATTGTAAGTATTTTCAAAAGCTCTCAATAAAGATTTATTTTTTATACTATATTTTGTTCCGCTGCAATGTGTGACTCTGTGTTGTGATGGTTCTTCTTCTTCTATTTTAATATTTCTTTCTTTCTTATCTCACCCTCTAATTTCTTTCTATAAGCTTTCCAGTGTTTTTGGTGTCTGGAAGGTCGGCATTAGTTGCGGTAAAGGTAGTTACGTCGATTTTCAGGGCCAAAAATTCCTGGGTCTTTACAGTGGTATCAGAGCTATTGGTTGAGTAGTAACTTTGGCTCTATGGCGTAACTCAATAGGGATGGGGTTAGTAACACCCTAGGTTGAGTTTGAGTGTGTGTGTGTGTGTGTATATATATATATATATATATATATATATATGGTAGGGTATTTGTAAGATTCTATATACGAATGCCTTGTATTGTGTTTTTTGACTGGTTCAAGTGTTGAGAAGCATTGAACTAGCGAATGGATACAATATTTTTTTGAAAAGCGTGTAAATAAAATAACTTTACCCAAAGTATATTTTATAAAAAAGGGAATTAATTTTCTATATTTTAATAATATGGGTTGTTTGTTTGTTCTGATTGATTTGATTTGAAATCAAATTTGAATTATGAAATGAAGTTGAGCTGATTAGAAAATCAATCAATCAATTGAATTGGATATGAAAATGAAACTGAACATGGTTAAGTGGAATCAATTTAAGAATGATAGAATGAACTTAACTAAATTGAGATTTGAAAATTAAATGGAAATTTAATGGGAATTAATTTGATATCAATCGATTAATATTAATGGATGTTAAACCAAAGCAGTTGCAAACCAGATAGTAGGTATTAATTGAATTTAACCAGTTGGAGTTAATAAAAAATTGTATGATTGGAAAGCAAGGAGATAAATCCCTGCAGAGTGGATTGGAAATAAGATTTTTTATGAAGTGGAAACGGAATTATTTAACCCAGATTTGTTACTTTCATTATAAGTGGAATAAGTGCAGAATCTAGAAGCCTGTGGAGATGATATGGTTATACAGACTGCAAATGCAGACGATGAACAGCTACTTCATACGCTTTGGAAATTGGAATTTGAGTTGGAATGCCCGACAAATAGGTAAACCTTATATTAAGGGTTAAGCAATTTATTTATACACTGAGTGGGTTGCGATTTGGATTTTGAATTTTCTTTTCTAAGGAGTGAGGCCCAAAGTGGCAGTCGTAGTCGTACCGATCGAGCCATGCAGAGGGAGTGCTGGAAAAATTTTAGAAATTTTAGAGTTCGAACTTATTTGAATTTAATGCAAAAGTAATGATTTTAAAGATAATATGGTTCGAAATTTTCTTCTTGCCTTACAATTTCGAGAACGAAATTATTCTAAGGGGGGAGAATGTAACGTCCCAGATTTTTCAACCATTTAAATTTGAATATTTAATTTCGTTTATATATTATATTGGGAATAAAATGGATTTTTAATTGAGTTTATTTAATTAAAATAGAATTCGAATATATATATTTATATATTAATTAAAACGAGCTCGAAACTTTGCGGTAGATCAAAATTTTTGATTTGAACTTTAACTGAATATACAGGATCCGATATAAGTCGGATTTCTGTGAAACGTGACACGTTTGAACCGGTTCGATTATATTTTTCTAATGAAAGAGAAAATTTGAGATTTCAGCTTATAGATTTTGAGTTACATCCAATTCAATTTTTCAAATAGTCGCTGTGAAATCGTTTTTAAATTATAACGATTTATTTATTCATATTAAAGGATTTTTTTGTAAATAAAATATTATTTAAAACCTAGATTTTTATTTCGAGTTTGAATTCTATTTTTTTTTTTTGGAATTTGAGATGTTGGTTTAAATAAATACGATGATATTAATTTATCGTTAAATTTAGATGTTTAAAATGTAATTTATATTGAATAGAAATTTTATGAGATTTAACATAAAAACCCGAATTCATTTTTATCATACTTGATTAGGGATGGTCCCATGAATCCAACACAAACTAGAAATGAGTACAGTGTATAACCAAAAGTATTTTAAAGAAGAAAACAACAAATGCAAAGGAACAGTTAAGCTAATCCATACATATTGATACATCAGATCGAAACAAATATATATACACATTTCAACTGTTTAGGCACATCACATCTTCAGAACTACATATATAGATATACATTCATATACAGTAATCTCATATTTCAAAACCATTGACAAGCCAAAAACAATACAAACAACTAAAAAGATTCATTATGTAATATCAGCAGCCCTTTTGAGAAACCAGTGAATCCATCGTCTCGATTGGTTTTGATCTGAAAATGAAAGAAGAAAAAGACGGGTAAAAAATCATAAGGACAGTAAAATGAAGTATCTAATAAAATAAAATCAACATCTAAAGTAAATAGCTGAAACCTATAGATGTATTGTCTAGTCTACAAAGGTGAATGTAATAGCTAAGAACAGCAACTCGAACAACTAAGACAGCTAGAGATAGCACATTGAACAAGCTAGTGAAACAGATATGCATATATTTTATATACATCAACTGTACAGATAAATCAAAACAGAAAAAAAAATACAGAGAAAAATCCACTTTGAAATTACTGTTTACATACATTGAAAACCCAACTTGAATCGACAATACACTTTCGGATTTGTATATTGATTTACGCAATTCATAGCCACAAGCCTAGCCTAATCTATATAGCAATATATATATATATATATATATATATATATATATATATATATATATATATATATATATATTCACAATTGAATTCATATCAGAACTGTACAACAAAATCTACCACAAACAGTACAAATCTTTAAATTTACAATGCATAGTTCACTGTCATTTGATCAGTTCAATCAATATACATTCGAACAGATATCATACACCATCAAACTGCCATCAAAATTGTACAACGAAGGTAATGAAAGCATATGACTTAAGCTAGGAATAGCTGAACCTATACTGATAGACTTTCATCTTATCTAAGCCAAACCACCACTATAAATACGCTATCACACAATGTGTTTCATCACCCATTCGAAAACACAATAAACCAAAGAAGAAAAACCCATTCGAAACCAGAAAATCAAATAAAAATATACAGTAATTCAAAATCAAAGCACTTATCTGAAATTGAGGGTGGTGCGCTTCAAATCCGAAGGCTTGTGACGAATTTTCTGACTGAAGTGTTCGGGTAAACGACCAAGGGTTTGATGTTTCCTTACTATGGTTGCTGGAAGACTATAGCGTACGGTGAAGGAAGCCGCTTCAATTCTGGGTGTTTAGGGGTATGATCAACGAATTGATGATAATTGTTGAAGGGGGTTGTTTGGGAGTTCAGTAGATCGTCTGGAGGAGGAGAACGAGGAAGTGGTTGAATAGAGGAGGGGGGCGACGCCGTGCATCTCGAAGTGGAGGAAAACAGAAGGGAATTAGGGTTTTCATTTTCAGTCATGAACGATGAAATTGGTGGCGGCGGATTAAATGAGAAAGGGGGGTCCGAAAATAGGGTTAAAAGGAGGAACACGTTGGATTTATTTGGGCCGAAGGGTTAGGTAAAAGCCCAATTTAAATTCAAAAGAAAATCTATGTTTTAGTTTAATTATTTATAAAACTTGTTTGGATAATTTCTCGAACATACAATATCAGATTTTGGCGCAGTCAGTTGCGTCGAGACCATAAAAACGAGGACTTCGAGATGGAGTAGAGGTTTGTCAGGATCGGGAACAACTGAGTATTTTATTAGAATTAAACGTCAGTTTAATTCGACTAAAAACCAGATATTTATCAATGGATTTAAATCAAGGTGAGTTAAACTCACTCAGCTCTTCCCATTTATATTTTATATAAATTGGTTTTTTAGTTCACATGTTCTGGTTGTTAGTGGTCGACTGTTTGCTAGTTAAATATATTTATTGTTGACTCAACCACTGAAATTAAACGGTCGTTTAATTTTAGAAAAAAATACCAATCATATTGATTTGACCCGAATAAGGTAGTTTCCCTTGATTAGTCACATTTATAAATGTGCTTGAATTGTTTGAATTGGCTATTAATTGATTGGTGATCGTTATATCAATCAAATAAAAAGGAATGGTTTATTATTATTGATTGTTGAACCTTATTTCAACATTTGTTCTTATAGTAACGAATGGGTAGTATGGTTGGGTAATTGGCATCACCTGGCCTATAAATCAATCGATTTATAAAATATGGGTTTTATCGACAGTGAATTAATAATATTTAAGTTATAAATATATTTTGTAACGAAAATAGTTTTGAAAGTTATTACATTGAAAGGTTATTTAAAAAGGGAAATATTAGATATTTAAAGTTTATAAGAAAATTACGAAAATTGTTTTATAAACCGAATTCTTATGTCGATAAGAACTATAAGCAAAGAGCAAGAAAATAACATAGCGATTAAGTATTTGATTAATCACGTCTAAGAAACGATTTAACAAAGTTATTAATTATTATTTTTTAAAACAAAATGAAGTTATTAATTATATTTTAATTAATTTAAAGCAGGAAGTAACTGAAATTGTTTAAAGAAATAATCGTGTTTTGGACTGACCGAGTTGACTGGTTTAACTGAGTTCGACTTTTTATTAGTTGTCATTAGTAACCTAAGTAAAATCACTTAACGAATAGTGTTTAAATTTTAAGAGGATTTTAAAGAGATATTATTATTTATCTTTGTAAATAAAATACTTAACTGATTTTACAATAATAATTGTAAAAGTAAATTGTTTTTTTAGTTTAATTAATTACTCCTTAAATGAAATATATTTAAGTAATTAACTATTTGGAAATAGAATATAATTGAGATTTGAGAAGAAATTGTGAATACGTTCATTTTTGAACTCAAGTTTTAAAATAAAGAAATTAAAGAGTCCCAACTGGATACGATAGCTTAAATGGAACGTTACTTAATGTTGGATTTAGTGGAAGGAGATGAAGATGTATTATGTTAAACCTAGATTCATAAACATAGTTGTAAAAGAAATGTGAGGATAAAGTGTCATTTTGAATTGTAATTCCTTAATAATGGAATTAAGATTGAATCAAATGGATTTGAAAAGGGATTTTCCCAAAGAAAAGGGGATTGGTAAAAGGGATTTGATTTGAGTTTGGTATATGAAGTTGTAAATAGGATTTGTAATGATAATCCAGTTATAAAACAAAGTTATTTTAATAAGTCGAGTAAGCAAATAACTAAAAATTGAAACTTCCAAAAAGTGTAAGAAGAGTTATAAGGCTATATTTTAAATAAACAAGATAAGTGGGATGTGTTTTGATATTAGATTGAATATTGGTTCTTGAATTACAACCCATATTCATCCAAAGATAAGAATGTTGTTGATCAAGGTCTGAGATGTAATTAAAATACCCCAACTTGAACGACTTCAGGACTATCCAAAGATGATACTAGTTGGTAATGGCGAGAGTGTATGATAAGGTTTCCAAAGTAATGGGAATGATATGAGATGACATTTCCCTTGTAACGAAATTAAAACGAGATTGGGCGATAAATTTTAAAAGCTAAGTGATGCTGAGTACTAAACCAGTAAATCTGTTTTTATGATTTCATGGATGTTTACTTGATAGTTAAATAACCGACTATCAAGTATGTCCTTTACGATTATTGGTATGGAGAGACCGGGATCGAATGAATATTCGAAAACCATTCCGACCAACAAATACGAAAATATAGAAGATATCAGGCGATGATCGAGATGGAGCATGTGAAGACCATAGATCTTCATAAAGCGGAAGAACCACTTACTATCTCTGATTCAACCCGGAGATATACTGCGGTTCTATCGTGGTTGAAATCCATGAATTTGCAAGGACTATCACTACTGATCCATGGGGTGATTCCTATATTGGATGCAGTAGGAGAGTACCTTTGGTTCATCCTATTCTTGGATGACTTGAATAGACGAATGTCTGATAGAGTATTTCCTAAAACCACGTATGTTGATTTTTACAAATATACCGAGTGGTGGCAAGGGGGCACTTCTTTTATACCCAGAGTATATTTGTGGACTTCAATTAGTGACTTGACGGATCTGACGATGTGGAATTCAAAGTGAATGGCGGCAAGATGTTCTAAATCTCAAGCCTCATCAACCAGGGAATGACAAAAATCGGGAAGGCAGCATGGCTATGTAGGTCGCTCCCATTAGGGTGTATAATCACCTATCTAAAGAAATTCTTTTTGTTTCTTAAATCTATCGATGCTGTCCCTTTTTGGGAAACGGTTGCTGATCCCAACCGTTGGTGATATACATTCGATACACTCAAGCAAAATGAGTGGTCGGTCATGTGAGGGCTAGGTGGCAAGACGTTCTTGTTGGACCCAGTGTATTCGCCTCTAGAGATACACTATCGGCAGGTGGTCCCATACTTTGTCATAGTACGAATTCAATCTCCAATAAAGCACCCACGGTTTTGATTGTATACTATGTATGTGGAGCGTGAGATGCAAGCGTTCCACTAGATTGATATTTACTTGTATTTATACACTATTATAATATCAGAAAAGATATTGATTTCAAAAATGTTTTTGGGTTATCGTAAGGTAATAACCATCTGTATTTATGTGTGGATTTGGTCTTACGATTATCTTTTTCTTTCGAAAGGATTTTAACTCTAAAATCAAGTTGTGTGATACCTTTATTGTTGTGCGAGTTTTTCTCACTCTGGTCCACCAGACTGACCCGGTGTTTTGTAAATGCTCGGGATAGCCCGGGGTGTGTAGGTTCAGGTTATCAGGTACTGAGAAGTCCAGAGACGAGCTGGAGATGTTAAGACATATGATATCTAGTATTTATTCCGCTATGTATATGAGGACAGATTATTATAACTGTCCAGAGATGTCGATGTACTCTGATATTGTAAGTACTTTCGAAAGCTCTCAATAAAGATTTATTTTCTATATTATATTATGTTCCGCTGCAATGTCTGACTCTGTGTTGTGTTGGTTCTTCTTCTACTATTCTAATATTTCTTTATTTCTTATCTCACCCTCTAATTTCTTTCTATAAGCATTCCGGTGTTTTTGGTGTCTGGAAGGTCGACATCAGTTACGGTAAAGGTAATTATGTCGATTTCGAGGCCAAAAATCCCTGGGTCGTTACACATGACCCCGTCTTTACTAGTGAGTTTTGGAAGAGCTTACAAGAAGCATTAGGTACACAACTACATTTGAGCATGGCATGCCACATAGACAGATGGAAAGATGGATAGGGTGAATAGAGTTCATGAGGATCTTTTAGACTATGTATCCTAAATTTTAGTGGGACTTGGGAGGAGCATCTCTCATTGGTTGAGTTCGCCTACAACAACAGTTACCAATCGAGCATAAGAATGTCAACCTTCAAAGAGCTATATGTATGACCTTGTAGATCGTCGACTTGTTGGTGGGTGCCTACGAAAATACTTCTACTTGTACTTGAGATGATTCGTGATACTTCCGAGAAGATTGATGTTATCTACCAAAGAATGAAAGCAGTCCAGGACAGACATAAATCATATGCTTATAAAAGGAGGACCTATTTGAAATTCAAAGTGAGAGATATGGTCTTCATTAAAGTATCACCACTATGGTATATGGTTCGTTTGGCTCAGTAGGGAAGTTGGCGCCGAGATTTATGGGGCCATTCCCTATAGTAGAGAGAATAGGACTGATGGCCTATAAGATCAAGCTACCGGACAGACTGAAGGGCGTACACGTAGTGTTTCTCATTTTCCATTTGAGGAAATGTCTACATTATATGACATGAATATGGAGCTGAGCACACTTGAAGGCATGGAAGTTGAGAAGGAAGCATATGTGAGAAGAGTTCCTACTCATATTCTTGGATCAGAAATCAAGCAGCTACGCAACAAATAAATAAGATTGGTAAAGGTACATTGGGGAGAAGACCACGAAGATGCGACGTGGGAACCCGAAGATAGGATTTGTGCCTCTTATCATTTTCTATTTGAAGGTACGTTCTTGACTTCTTTTCCAAGCTTTTACTTTGCATTTGCTTCTATCATTCAAGTATGTTTATCCTATCGTTCGAACCTTCGATCCTTAGGTAGAATCCAGTGGTGGGAAACATGTTATGATTGATGGTTGCGAGTGGATGCAAGTGGTTGATCATGGATGCATATTTGCACACTTACATACTGCATATGGATATGTGCATTTTAAATTTTCTATGGATGAAAATGGGTGAATCATCACATGGATGTTGCATTTTGATGAATGACTGTGCACACACACAGAATTTTACAGATTATACAAGGATTATTTGCACACATTTTGGATTCGTGGCACATACATATATTGCACTAAGGAGGTCAACTGAATCAGTCGACCGCCGGATTTTTGCATTAATGTACGGATATATACGCACAACTTTTTCACATATTCATTCAAGCATTAGAGATTCTTAAGGAAAATGGATGCATGTGGATGATGGATGAGTAGGTGGTTGTATGTGGTTGTAAGGATAGTAACATTCTTCTTAACTTGGAGATTTCGGGAACGAAATCATTCAAGTTAGGGAGAATGTAACACCCCAAAATTTAATACACTATAACCATACTTTAAAAAAATAAAATGGAAATTACTTAATTAAATATTCAGAATTAAGTGAAGCTAGCTTATTGTTGGATCTAGTGGTAGTTGGTACAATAGGTTATCTTACTTTGGAAGTCAGTATTAAAATGCTTTGATTTTTTTAACTTAGGTTATAAGGTGATTGTTCATTCGGGTAATATGACTTACTTTTGGCATGATATGTGGATTTCTCGTTTACCACTTAAATTGAATTTAGGGAGCTCTTTAATAATTGTAGTTTTAAAAATGCGTTGATTAACGATGTTTTTAGAAGAGATTTGGATCACCTATGGGAGTTTTCTTTTGATAATATCTTAGAAGGGGAAATGTTAAGACAATTAGCTTTACTTTATGCTAAGTTATCATTATATCACATTGATGAGTGTAGAGACTTTATTAGTTGGGGTATGGATAAAAGTCAAGTTTATTCGGTTAATTCTATGTATAACTTTATAAATTTTCGAGAATCTCATTTCGGCCGTTTAAGTTTATTTGCAAATCTAATTCTCCTCCTAAAGCTTAATTTCTAATGTGGTTAATCACTCATAAGAAACTTAATACGGTTGAGCTTCCAGAGAGGAAGAATATCATTTTTGATGTTAAGTATTATTTTTGTAATCTTTAGAATGAGGATGTTGATCATTTATTTTTCTCATGCAATATCACAAATTTTATATTTAATATGGTTTTAAGGATATTTGTTTTTGATTGTCCTAATTCTTTCAATAGTTGTGTTGATTATTGGGATTCTTATAGATTTGTTTATAATGCTAGAAAAAGATATATATTAGATTCTTTAGTCACTATCATAAGTTGGTTCATTTGGTTTGAGAGAAATCAGTGATTTTTTCATTCTAATTCTACTTCTACGGATAATTTAATTATTAAAATAGTTTATTTTTGTTTGGATTGGATGTCTAATTCACATTACAACTTTTTGGGAAATTGGGCTTTGAGAGTTTATTGATTAAGGTTAGATTTAACTTGAATCTATTTATTAGAATTAGCAGTTTTTTCGTAATAGATATCGCATTGGTTGTTAATTTCTTTTATCAGTTTTTTCCTTGTATTTTTTCTTCTACACATATATGTATGGTATATACATATGTATGAATATATATATATATATATATATATATATTCTTATATAATATATATATTAAAACATATATATATTTCCATATATATATATATATATATATATATATATGTGACAAATTACTAATAGTTTGTTGAGCTTTTCACAGATTCAGGTTGTTGATTAAGAGGAAGTACTTAGCGAATAGCTGGATGGATTAGTAGCAGTTGTTATGGGGGTTGTTTTTATTGTTAGACTTGGAGTGTTGTATTTGGTTGTTTTTGTTTCCCTTTGGACATTTTGATGTGTTTTGTTTGTATTGGAAAAGATATACTTTAATATCGGGTGGCGGCCTTGCCGAAATTCGATATTGAAGTATGATGGGTGGTGGTTTATCTGGAGCTCATCTATCTACCTCCTCTACATTTATATAGCAGTGTCCGGTATTATGTAGTCGAATTTTGTAGTTTTTGGCTATATATATATATATATGCTCTCTTCTTTTCAGAAGACCACACATTTTGTTTTTCAAAAAAAGAAGTGAAACTGGCTTTATCGTTGTGTTCGTCTTGGAAATCTGATTCAGATAGACCA
The DNA here is from genome assembly GCA_030737875.1 of Allium sativum. Taxonomy (NCBI): domain Eukaryota; kingdom Viridiplantae; phylum Streptophyta; class Magnoliopsida; order Asparagales; family Amaryllidaceae; genus Allium; species Allium sativum. Next base: position 103,368,048 of record CM060912.1, read on the forward strand.
TAAGTTTGCGTAAAACGGACAACTGCGAAGAAGTTATGAACCTTAAAAGTTTGTATACATATAAGGGGCTTATATATAGATAATTCAAAAAAATTCAAAGTATTAAAATGAAACAACCCGAAATCCGCGGATCTCTGAAGAGATGAGAAATTGCGGATTGCTTTGAGAACATGATGCATCAGAACACAAACATTAGAACATTTCATTGCTATTACAACAATTACATCAGAGTACAAAAATATATCAGAGTATGAATAAATATTACACAACGAAAAAATATCAGAGATTTAGTTTACGATTGAATATAAAATGTGTATATACAATGTACAACGGAAAATACAGCAACTAGCACAACTGAATGAAATACATGGATACAAAGCTTTTCGAATATAGCTCCTGTTGTAATCCAGGATCTTGTGGAAAGAAATATCCGCGAAAACTAAAACTACTAGATGCCGTGTGGAAAATATGGGCACCCAGAGTTTAGGTTAAAACAATAAACTCCGATTCAGTCATGGGACTGCTGTGAGAACTAAAACAATTATTAAATCTTTACTTTAAAAGTTGGGAAATCATGCGACCACACCGTATAACACGGAACGAGTTCACTCCACATGAATACTAGTTTAAAACATAAAACAACGCAATGCTTTTTGAAAAATGAAGCTATTATAAGACTCAGGTCCCATCACACAATGCAACGCAAGCCGAAGGACAGAGTTTTCCATTATAATAGTCAAATATGCTTGATATGTATAAAACAAAATTATTTGATATTATTATTAGTGTCTAGTCAGTTTAAAACACTTTCAATATAAATGTATCAATCCTAGACGGCATAACTACCATATACTATGTCGCCATATAGTTTTACAATCAAATCCGTTACGTCTTGTTGGAAATTGGATTTCCATCATGAGTCAAGGCAAGGGATCGTCTCCTTACCAATTCGGATCACCTCTAGCAAGATGACCCAAAATCACACCTACGGGCAACCATTGGATCCTGCAGTGCCGGTCCACACATACTTTAGTGGATTAGTTATTCCTGAACACACGTTTCCCGATCCTATCGGACCTATCTCTAAGCCACTAGGGACTCAATATCCGAGGCGCGTCGCAATCCATCATCCACGTAAGTAAAAATATCTGGGCTTCATACCATGACATAACTTCTAGCTAGTAAGAAACGTCGTGAACTCACTGCGTTCCGCTATCCTGTTTTTGACTCATACCGAGGTGTGAGGCTCGCGAATTAACGCTATACACAAAGCTATGCTACTTAAAGAAGTGCTTTGATCATCAACTACAAGGTTCTTCTTTTCAACAAAAGCCTTGATCATTTGCACCTCAGCATGACTGACAATTCACGCCATACAACTGATGTCTATCAATATATAACTCTAAGCTCATACGTCTCAGAGAAAGGCGTTAAGCAAGAGAATAAATTCTCCGCTGCCAAACAGATATTTATTTAATAGAAATCAATCAACACAGAATGGATTCCAATGTCAGATACATATCTATTTACAAGTCCATTCTGGGTCTGAACGAAACCAGAGGAACCTTATTCCTCATCCCATATGTCCAATATAAGAGTGAGTTCATCGTATATCCGGTCGATCTCCAAGTACGTCTGGACGATCACCACTTATTACCTTGTCTTGGGTGTACAACCCAATTAATACATCGGTAATCATCCAAACGATGTGAAGATCTCCGGCCTTCAACCACCGTCTTCATCGTCGACTTTTAGACACCATATCAGTTATTCAGAATGGGATTAACCTGGTCTTTCCGAATAACTCGCGTGTTTTATAATCAATAATCAAGTGCTATTAAAACACATCATACACCTCATTCCAATCCAAAATATTCTTTTATTCAAGTATTCACATTTTAGGGAAAGGTTCCCATTAATTTTATCAAAGATAAGTTCATTTAAACTATTTCTTTAATCTTCCTTTGGATATCCCTTTCAAAATATTTTATTTTATCTTCTCACAATTCTATACCAAATTAAGGTTTATCAACTAGTCGGGATTAGCGAACTTTACCAAAGTAATCATTTATTTATTAATCCCAATCCCAACCTACCCATTCAATGGAGCAAAACTAGTAGTACTCCATATCTAACACCCACTGTGTTACCGGTAAAATTAATTACCATTTCCCGTTTCAAATCTAATTAAAGATTTAACTATAGCCTAGAGCAAAACTGGTGGTACTCCATTCTCAGTCATTTCCTGAATTCGATAAATTTAATTACCCCATTCTCATTTCAATCTACTTAAAGATTCAGTAAAACTCTAGTCCAATCTTAATCTCAAAAATCATTACTTAATGGTTATCCAATTTTAGGAAATATATCCTATATTTAACAAGGTTAAAGAACCAATGTCATTTAAAACACAGTTCACGATAAACCCAAATCATTTTCCATTAACTATGGAATTTTCATGGAAAACAGATCAATGTATAATCGATATAAATTTCCATATCAGACTAATAATATAAATAAAATAACGGCAATGCCTTTTAAATTCCATATATAGTAACAGTCTTCATTCACATAAGCTCATCTTGATTATTACCAAATCAAATTCCATACAATTCCAATTTAATCTATTAAATTGGAAAACTTACTTTAGAAAATTTCCATTAAATCTTAATAAAAAGATTTATAAATTCCAAATCATATTTTCACTATTAATTGTGTTAAACAACAAATATCGTTTAAAAAACAGTTCACGATAAACCCATAATCAACTTTCATTTCAATTCCAATTAAATATTAGTTAATAGGTAAACTTCTCTAAATATTAATTAAAAGATTTAATCTTTTCTCAACTGGGTTTAAGAACAATGTTATTTAAGACACTATTCATGACAAACCAAAATCCAATTTGATATTAAATACAGGGCTCTGATTAGAATTTTAATATCGACTTATATTCAATAACAAGTTCTGAAACCAACAAATATCGTATTAGGAAAAACGATATCTGTATCTTCCAAATTCCCCATAATATTCGTATAACCATGGAATCCAGTATCAAAACATTCTGAAGATAATTTCCATTCCACATCCATTCCAATTTATTCATTGGAAAATTCTAGTTATATTAAACCCAATTCAAATCCAATTTATTAATTTAAAAACATTGGATTATTATACTAGTTAATAACTTGTTCATTTTGATAAAAATATATATTTGTGTCTTTTCAAACTTGTAATTTTTCATCCAAAATCGTTCCAAATCATTTATTATGATTTACACAAATTTTCCAAATTTTAAATAATTTTATTAAGGCCCTTACAGTTGGTTTCCAATCACGGCCAACGAACTGCATTCGTAGCCAACATTTTTAAAATTGATTTGGACATAATTTAAAACCCATCAGTTCAAATTTAAATCTCTAAAATTCATTGGAAAGACCTTTTCGATACGAACCCAACGGTTCTGATTTTAGGAGAATCCGACGGTCGGATCTCGCGTTATGCCAATTTGAAGTTAATGCTCAAAATTCGCGAACGGTCGCTGCGCGACGCGTTATATTCAAGACATTAAATATATATAATATATATCATCGACTTTCGTTCAAAACGTATTTTACAAATCATTTATAAATTCATTTTAAAATGATTCTGGCTTTATTTTCAATTTTAAATCAAAATTGGATAGTCTATATCATTATAATGTTAAGATGATAATATTTTCAAAATATTAGATTTTGAAATCAATTCTTTTCGATGTCCATTATAAAATGAGTAAAATCAATAAACAAATCCGTTCGACTTAAAAATGGCGTATATACTTAACTCAGCTTCATATATTTCAACATTTTCATGTCCATCCAAAATCGGACATCAAAATCATATTTTGATTATTCACTAAATATTATTTTAAAATATTCGTTATTTTAAAATATTCGTTATTTTTGAATCGGAATGCGACTCAGTCGATTAATATATAATTTCAGTTATATGGATTTCATACATCTCATGCATTCGGTAATAATGATAAATAATCATCAAACAGTCACACATCATCCAGAGTGCATTTTGTAACTGTATAAGCATTAAAACAAACAAATAATGCATACCACAGTCTTTTGATCCATCGATTGACATATAATTAAATTCAGGGGAGATGTGGGTAAATTACCGTCCCCGGACCCGTGTGGGGTTTCCAAATAACAACAGTAGATCCAAAATAATTACTGGTTAATAAATTTAACCAGTTCTAATTTGATTTGAATTATTTTTCAAATTAGTCAATTTTCAATGTTTAAATTAAAAATGGATATTTATAATTAAATTTCAGCTACCACAAAATAATATTAAATTATTTTTAACATTTTAAACATTTTAGCATCATAATCAACACACAATATAGTCAATTAGATCTCCTATGGTCTATGGACGAGGGAGGTGAGCTAACAGGCACCGTATACAATTTATAATGATTAAAATAGATAAAAATCTACATGGGTAATTCTATATATTTTTATACATGAATACAATAGCATGATAAAATATAATTTAGTGAGAAGGAGTTCTCACATTGGTTTCCACTCCAACATTCTCTAATTCTGAATTTTTGTACTACTAGAATATAAATTCGCCTCAATTTCAAATTTGTCCCGTTTCCGTTCTGGTCAGTTCCATGTTGTAGAGTCTTTCATTGCGAATTCAATGCAACTAAAATCGTCTGATTTGGACCTCGTACGACAAAGATATGGGTTTTAACGCATTAATTACATTTTTAATATGATTAATAAAGTATTTAATTAATTTATAATCACCCTCTTCCATCGTTACTCTCTAGAACCCGCTTGGACCCATCGTCACCATAAGAGAAATCGTTGTCGCTCCTATTGCTGACCACCGGAGGTCGATCCAGTGGCGCCACGACATCGTTGTCAAGTTTCTTCGCCGCCATCCAAAAGTGGGCTCCACTTGCCCTCACCACCGCGCAAAAATCGAACCCGAATGACGGGCCTTCGAGCTGTGAATACACGAAGAATTGAACACCATCTTCGATCTCATCCATATAGAATTAAAAATCTCAGGACGCTCTTTGATTTTTTACTTTAGAAGGATTGTAAAATACTTCATGGATTGAGAATGGTTTGAGCTTTGAATTTCGAATGCATCGAATTCTTACTGGCGGCGGCAGTTTGGGAATGAGAGAATTAGGGTTTAGAATTTTAATATATATATATATATTTATATTATTTAATTCACGAAAAAGCAGATTATGCATTCAAACTCCAAATCAAACCCAATGACTGTCTCCTCAGCCAAATTCCCCCATTTTGGACCCCATGGGATATGTTTCGTAAGCCAATTCGACTGTTTCGATCGGTTTTCATTAAAATTAAAATATAAATCAATATATATTGAATTTGAACATACGTTTTAATTCTACGGGGCCACATACTGACTCCAAAAATTACAGAAAAATAAATCTAACTATGTTTCGACGATACAGTCCTTACAAAACTAATTTCATTGAATTTGGAGACAATTTGAAGAATGGCCTTTTTCCAGTCGATTAAATTCAAACTGAAATTATCGAACGCGTTTAAATTCAGTGCGCTCACATATTAATTCCAAAAATTATAAAAATTGAAACCTAACAATAATTTGACATTATGGATTCAACAAAACTGGTTTCGTTGAAAATGGAGGTCGTTTGCAAAATGGCTATTTTTAAGGGTTATATATAATATATATATATATATATATATATATAAATTTCATAACGACTATTTTAAATTTTAAACTTGACATAACTTTTAATTTATAAAGGGAAATCTCAATTTCTTACATTCGTTAGAAAGATATAGTTCAAAATATCCCAAAGTTTCTTGTTTTACCCAATTCTGATTTATATTAAATCATATACATTCAATTAAACTTTCAAATCGAATTTTCAAACTACCGCGCCATTTCAGGCTCGTTTTATAATTAATATACATTCATACGTTCCAATTTCGATTTAAATAAATTTTTGGTCGTTATGATTTAAAATAAATCATTTTGAATATTTAAAACTCATTAAAATAGCAAAAGTAAAAATTTTAAATTGGTTCAGAAATTCTGAGTTGTTACAATCTCCCCCACTTAAAATCATTTGGTCCTCGAAAAGGAACGAAGCTGAAAGTTGTTTAACTAACCAACTCAACTTTCATTATGGCTTGAATTCTTCAACTTTTCAATTTATAAGAACTTTCTAATTTCTCAAAAATTTGGCTAATACCCTAAATTTCAAAAAAATTAGCCATAACCTCCTTTGTAAGGGCTGATCGGTAAAACCACAACTTGCCTCACTAGGCCCTCATCAGTCCAAAAGAAAAAGAAAAAGCCAATGGATCATAAAATCATCAACACCCGATAAATACAGTAAATATGTACCTATTTGTCGGACATACATACAATTTTATTCCTCTTATTAGCTTCCATGCTATGACATGTATGCAATTCGAACAAATTTTCAATTCAGTTTAATATTAAATTCGTTTTGGATAAATTTACCTTTCCTTCTCTTATTAGTTTCATTATTCCAATATTTTAATTAGTTGAACTAATAATCAAACAACAAAACCATCAATCAATTAGTTGATTAGCTTTACAAATATAAAACTTTTATATACTAAAAATCATATTTTCAGTGTCAAATCACAAAAATAAATTCTAACTAAGTTTTGGTTCTCACACTAGTCAATTGGAAATATATAGATATCCCACTTTTGAAATTCAAACATACACACTGATGATGGAGCTTCATCATCAGAATCATCTCCGGGAGACTAGAGTGTGATTCTATATCTATCCAGTATATTTGAGGCTTTGAATATACGTTTGCAAGGCGTATATGCAAAATCTACTAATACCCGATAGTCCAAATTCAATATAAAATAAATATTCAAATATGAATAATATGATATAATTTTCAATATTAAATTTGTTTTTAAAAATAATACTCTTCTAACTCATTCTAGGGTATTACTAACCCTATCTGTAATGAGTCGTTCTTATAGAATATTACCAGTCCTATCTCGAATGAATTCTTTCGTTTAGTTCTAATGTGCCTTGTTCTCGAGCTTTGTAAAACCAAAGCTATGATACCAACTGAAACGACTCGAAATCTCTCAATCTCCGAAGAGATGAGAAATAGCAGATTGCTTTGAGAACACGACAAATAGAACACAAACAGTAGAACATTTCACTGCTATTACAACAATTACATCAGAGTATGAATAAATATTACACAACGGAAAAATACCGGGGATTTAGCTTACATTTGAATATGAAATGTATAGATACAATGTATAGTGCAAAATACAGCAACTAGCACAACTGAATGAAATACACGGATACAAAGTTTTCCGAATATAGCTCCAGTTGAAATCAAGGATCCCGTGGAAAGAAATATCTACGAAAACCAAAACTGCTAGCTTCCTATGTGGAAAATATGGGCACCCAGAGTTTAGGTTAAAATAATAAACTCCAGTCAATCATGGGACTGGTGTGAGAACTAAAACAATTATTAAATCTTTACTTTAAAAGTTGGGAAATTATGGGACCACGCCGCATAACACCGAACAGGTTCACTCCACATGAGTATTAGCTTAAAACATTAAACAACACAATGCTTTTTGAAAAATGAAGCTATTATAAGAATCAGGTCCCATCACACAATGCAAAGCAAGCCGGAGGATAGAGTTTTCCCTTATAATAGCCAAATATGCTTGATACGTATAAAGAAAAATTATTTGATAGTATTACTATTGTCTAGTCAGTTTAAAACACTTTCAATGTAAGTGTATCTATCCTAGATAGCATAGCTACCATATACTATGTCGCCATATAGGTTTACAATCAAATCCATAATGTCGTATTGGAAATTGGATTTCCATCATGAGTCAAGGCAAGGGATGGTCTCCTTACCGATTTGGATCACCTCTAGCAAGATGACCCAGGATCACACCTACAGGCAACCCCTGGATCCTGAAGTGTCGGTCCACATATACTTTCGTGGATTAGTTATTCCCAAACACACGTTTCCTGGTCCTATCAGATCTATCTCTTAGCCACTAGGGACTCAATATCTGAGGCGCCTCGCAATCCATCATCCACATAAGTAAAAATGTCCGGGCTCCATACCATGACATCACTTCTAGCTAGAAGGAAACGTCATGCACTCACTGCGTTCCCTTATCCCATTTTGGACTCATACCGAGGTGTGAGGATCAGCAATTAATGCTATACACAAAGCTATGCTACTTAAAGCCATGCTTTGATCATCAACCACAAGACTCTACTTTTCAACAAAAGCCTTGATCATTTGCATCTCTGCATGCCACACTGACAATTCACGCCATGCAACTGATGTCTATCAATATACAACCTCTATTGTATGTCTCAGAGAAGGGCATTAAGCAAGAGAATAAATTCTCCACCGCCAAACAGATATATATTTAATAGAAATCAATCAAAACACAGAATAAAATCCAATGTCAGACACACATCCATTTACAAGTCCATTCTAGGTCTGAATGAAACCGAAGGCATCTTATTTCTCGTCCCATATGTCCAATACAAGAGAGAGGTCCTCCCATATCCGATCGATCTCCAAGTACGTGTGGACGACCACCACTTATTACCTTGTCTTAGGTGTACAACCCAATCAAGACATTGGTAATCATCCAAATGATGTGAAGATCTCCGGTCTTCAACCACCATCTTCATCGTCGACTTTTAGTCACCGTACCAGTTATTCAAAATGGGATAAACCCGGTTTTTCCGAATAACTTGCGTATTCTATAATCAATAATCAAGTGTTATAAAAACACATCATACGCCTCATTCCAATCCAGAATATTCTTTAATTCAAGTATTCACATTTTTTGGGGAAGGTTCCCATTAATTTTATCAAAGAAAAGTTCATTTAAACTATTTCTTTAATCTTTCTTCGGATATCCCTTTCAGAAGATTTAATTTTATCTTTTCACAGTTCTATACCAAATTAAGGTTTATCAACTAGTCGGGATTAGTGAACTTTACCGAAATAATCATTTATTTTAATAATACCAATCCCAACCTACCCATCTCATGGAGAAAAACTATTAGTACTCCATATCTAACACCAACTTGTTATCAGTAAAACTAATTACCATTTCCCGTTTCAATTCTAATTAAAGATTTAACTATCACCTGGAGTAAACTTGGTGGTACTCCAGTCTCAATTATTTTATGAATTCAATAAATTTAATTATCCCATTCTAATTTCAATCTACTTAAAGATTCATTAAAACTCTAGTCCAGCCTTAATCTCAAAAATCATTACTTAATGACTATACAAATTTTAGGAAATAGATCCTATCTTTAATAGGGTTAAAGGACCAATGTCACTTAAAACACAGTTCATGATAAACCCAAATCATCTTCCATTAACTATGGAATTTTCACGTAAAACAGATCAATATATAATCGATATAAATTTCTGTATCAAAATAATAATATAAATGGAATAATGACAATGTCTTTTAAATTACATATATAGTAATGGACTTCATTCACAGAAGCTCATCTCGATTATTACCAAATCGAATTCCGTTCAATTCCAATTTAATATATTAAATTGGGAAACTTCACTTTGGAAAATTTCCATTAAATTTTAATAAAAAGATTTATAAATTCCAAATCATATTTTCACTTTTAATTGGATTAATGAATAAATGTTTTTTAAAAAACAGTTCACGATAAACCCACAATCAACTTTCATTTCAACTTCAATTAAATATTAATTAATTGGTAAACTTCTCTTAATCTTAATTAAAGGATTTATTCTTTTCTCAACTAGGTTTAAGAACAGTGTTATTTAAGACACCATTCATGACAAACCCAAAGTCGAATTTGATATTAAATACAAGGCTCTGAATAGAATTTTAGTATTAGCTTATGTTCAGTATCATGTTCTACAACCAACAAATATCGTATTAGGAATAACGATATCTGTATTTTCCAAATTCCTCACAGTATCCATATAACCACGGATTCCAATATCGAAACATTCCGAATATAATTTCCATATCAAACCCATTCCAATTTATTCGTTGGAAAATTCTAGTTATATTAAACCCAATTCAAATCCAATTTATTAATTTAAAAACACTAGATTATTATACTAGTTAATAGCTAGTTCGTTTTGATAAAAATATATTTTTGTCTTTTCAAACCTGGAATTTTTCATCTAAAATCTTCCCAAATCATTTATTATGATTTACACAAATTTTCCATATTTTTAATAATTTTATTAAGGCTCTTACATTCAGTTTCCAATAACGGCCACCGAACTGCATTCATAGCCACCTTTTCTGAAATTGATTTGGACATAATTTAAAATTCAACTGTTCGAATTTAAATCTCTTATATTCATTGGAAAAATCAGTCTGATACGAACCCAAAGGCTCAATTTTTAGGAGAATCTGACGATCAGATCTCCCGTTATGCCAATTTGAAGTTAATGGTCGAAATTTGCAAAAGGCCGCCGCGCGGCTCGTTCTGTTCAAGCCATCAAAAATATATAATATATATATATATATATATTGTCGATTTCCGTTCAATAAGTCTTTTATAAATTAATTTTAAAACAATTCCAACTTTATTTTCAATTTTAAAATCAAAATTGGATACTCTATATCATTATAATATTAAAATGATAACATTTTCAAAATATTAGGTTTTGAAATCAATTCTTTTCGACATCCACTATAAAATGAATAAAATCGATAAATAAATCCATTCGAGTTAAAAATGGCGTATATACTTAATTCAACTTCATATATTTTAACATTTTCGTGTCCATCCAAAATCGGACATCAAAATCATATTTTGATTATTCACTGAATATTATTTTAAAATATTCGTTATTTTTGAATTGGAATTCAACTCAATCAATTACCATATATTTTCAGTTATATGGATTTCATACATCACATGTATTCCACAATAATGATAAATAATCATTAAACAGTCACACATCATCTAGAGTGCATTCTGTAATTGTATAAGCATTAAAATAAATAAATAATGCTTACCACAGTCTGTCGATCTATCGATTGACATATAATTAACTTCAGGGGAGATGTGGGTAAATTATCATCCCCGGACCCGTGTGTGGTTTCCAAACAACAACAGTCGATCCAAAATAATTACTGGTTAATAAATTTAACCAGTTCTAATTCGATTTGAATTATTTTTAATTATTCTATTTTCAATGTTTAAACTAGAAATGGATATTTATAATTAAATTTCAGCTACCACAAAATAATATTAAATTATTCTTAATATTTTAAACATTTTAGCATCATAATCAACAAACAATATAGTCAATTAAATCGTCTATGGTCTGTGGACGAGGGAGGTGAGCGAACAGGCACCGTATACAATTTATAATGATTAGAGCTGATAAAAATCTACACTGGAAATTCTATATATTTTTATACATGAATACAATAACATGAAAAAAGATAATTTAGTGAGAAGGAGTTCTCACATTGGGTACCACTCTGCCATTCTCTATTTCTGAATTTTTTTACTGCTCGAATTTGAATTTGCCTCAATTTCAAATTTGCCCCGTTTCGGTTCTGGTTAGTTTCATGTTGTAGAGTTTTTCATTGCGAATCCAACGCAACTAAAATTGTAACACCCCACCTCCGCTAGGGTCACTCACAAAGGGAATGCACTAGTTTTGGAGGAGCGTTATCGAGGTGAACAAACACAGAAATATTACAAGAAGGAACATAAATAAAACAACAGAAGAATCAGATGATAAATTTCAATACTTTTAAGAAGAGTCAAAAACTTTTACACTCAAAGTACCAAATAGGCAAAGTCATTATTGTCCATTACAACAAATTCTGTCTTGCATAAATAAAGATGCATAAACTTAAAACAACAAAAGTAGCTTAATTCCCCAAAGGTAGCAGAAATGCAGCCATAGCATAGCTCAAGATCAAACCGTACATGAGCTGAACCGAAAGCAAGCGAAATCCAAGCTAAGTGTTAGAGTTTCCTCCCTGAGAACCTAGGGGGAACGAAAGAAAAGAGGCGAAAGAAAACGGGTCAGTCATAAAGACTGGTAAGTCCTAGTGACTTTCAGCATAAAAACAGGTAAAGTTAACATGACATGTATAAACTGAAAGTAAACATAAGGATGATGACAAGATGGGCAAGATAGACTAAGATAGCATGATAATTCAAGTATAAATCAAGTATAGCATCGCATGTTCAAGGTTCGCTACACCAACTGTACTAGTATCCCAAACCCATGTCATATATTAACCATGAAATGATCCCTTGGCCCAATATCATGAAGTGACCCATTTCGGGATCCTACGAAACGATCCATTAATTGATTGGCTCCCTACAAGTTCTAGCTTATCATGTGTCTGTGTCATACGGCCATATCACGAATGTAGTTACCTGTGCTAGGCCCACCATAGGGTGTATCAAGCCCAAGGGTGCCAACCATCGACACGAATCCAGCATGCACAATGTAAATTACTGATGCCCTATGCCTGCTTTTTCAACTCCGGACTATGTGCACGTCCATAGTCCGCCTGAACCTACACTGGCACACCAACTCAGCCGTCGTTCTGGTCGCTTACAATCAGCCCAGTAATCTTGCACCACCCTGCCTAGTTCTAGGGTACCATGATACATCTAAGTGGGTTATTGCTGAAATGGACCGCGTAACTAGGTTTTTTGTCCAGCAGGTTAAGTGTTGTCATTTAAATTTGTGACTTAACCCTTATCAGTCTAGCATGTCAAGTTGTTTAAGTGCTGTCATTCAAATTCATGACTTAACCCTATAAATCATGTGTCAAGTTGGTTAATTACTGTCTTTCATGTTCATGACTTAACCCTATCATGTGGCATTAATTCATTAATGCACCCCAACCTCTCACATCAGACCTGTTGTTGTGGTCATTGGATATGCTGGACGGTTCCGGGAAGAATTACACCACAACTCAGTCTGACCTCAGGTTTCAAGCGCGATATAACCAATGACCCACATTGGATCCTATTGTTTGCAGTCATTGGATTTGTCGGGCGGTTCCGGGTAGAATTACATTGCAAACTCTACCCAACCTCGAGTTGGCCATTTTCAAGTTCATTCTAGTGTTATGTCCATGTTCAAGTTTCATGTCAAGTTCATGTCAAGTTTCATGGCAAGTTTTATGTCAAGTTTCAACTTTTGCCTATTATCAAGTTCATGATTCATATTCATAACCAATTCATGTTTTGCCTAATCTACCCAAATCGTATTCCCATTGCACATAAACGTGAATCGATCTAAATTACAAGTAAATCCAAATCCAGAAATAAAGGGAATAACACCAAAACTATGGTAGGCAAAAAGAACGAGCACAAGGTGATAAATCTTGCATGATATAACTTGAGATATTTGGTTATAACATCACTGGCATATAGAATAATAGTCCCAAAACAGATCTAGCATAAAAGGTGATAGTCATGATAAAGGTGATAGTCCCAAACTTGTAAATAATAGACTGATTCAACATCACAGGCATGATAATGTTATGGATATGAAAGAGTTCGACTTTCAACATGAATAGGTCCAAACTGATTTCTTAGCAATATTCCCAAAAGTCAAGATCCAAGATGGAAACTGGAATAGATGTGAATCGATTATCATACTTAAGTCCAATTTCACTTTATCTCATGTCCAAATTACAATTAACAAGTTTAAATCTCAAAGTAACTAGAACTTACAGAACATGGTCTAAGAAATTAAGATGCAGAAGTTGAATCTATAAACTAGTCATCGAATTTTTAAATCGTTGAATCTTGATTTGATTGTAGCAGAAAATCCCCAATATGCAATTCCTAGCCTTAGTCTTCAAGAAACAGTCCCCGTGTTCTTATTTTAATTTAATTTAGAAGAAGTCATGTCCATCAAGAATCTGTGTAACGTAAGGTTAGAGAAGAATGGTGTAAAGAGAATGAGGCTAGTAGGCTGCTTATATAGGACTAGGCGGACGAATCTAGATTGAAAACGAGACCAGATACATCAGAATGAACCCAGGCTCAAAACTGGGCTTCAGCACCAGGTCGACCCCCAGGTCGACCATAGTGCCGACCTGGTCCCTGGGTGGTCGACAATAGTGTCGACCCCCAGGTCGACCTTGTCCTGGGCGGGAAAATTCCCGCCCAGCCTACACTGGGGTTTGAATTTGAATTTTGAGTTCAAATTCGAGCTGTTATTCTGTTCTGAAAATTCCTGAAACTTTGGAGGGTCATATCTCCCTCATACGGACTACGTTTCTCAAAAACTCGGACTCGTTTCCAAGCAGAATTTTGAGACAAACGCAATGGCATAACCTGTTTTCCTTGATTCTTATTTTAAAAATTAATTCTGCCTTGATTTATGGTTTTAACATGTTATTAAAATTCGGATTGTTACATTCTCCCCTCCTTAAAGGATTTCGTCCCCGAAATCTTCAAGTTAAGAAGCATGAATCCTATCATCCAATCAACCATCTACTCAACCATCATCCACAAGCATCCATTGTTCTTAAAAGATTTCTAATGCTATATGAATTTATGCAAGAGTGTGTGTATATGTACTTATCTAATGCAAAAGATCAGGCAGTTACTGATTCAGTAAACCTCCTTAATGCAAAATATGTTAGTGTAATGAGTCCAACATGTATGCAAATTCCTAACATACTTTATAATCTCTACATGAGTGCACAAACATTGATTCATATGCAACATCTAAATGATAGCATATCAAGTTTCCATCCATATACAAGTATGAGCAACCATGCATATGCAGTATGAGATATGTGACCGAGCCAATCTAGTGCCTAATGTGTGTTATGCAACCACGAGCAACCACTTGCAACCACTTGCAATCATCAACCATAACATGTTTCAATTACATGTTTACATCCAAAAGGGTTCTACCTAAGGTTCTCAAGATAGGATCGAGAAGATAACAAGACAAACATGGATAGCAAAAGCATGCACATGATATAAAGGTATGTAAACTTATAGGAAAAAGAGATCGAGAATGTACCCTCAAAAAGAAATGGGTATAACGAGTGTACCTTCTCTTCGTTTTCCCAAGTTGTGTCTTCTTAGGCTTCACTCCACTGTACTTTAACTAGCTTGACTTCTCGGTTCCTTAGCTTCTTGATTTCCGTTCCTAAGATACGTATTGGAACTCGCCTCAATGTTGCTTCCTTTTCCACTTCTATGCCTTCAAGGATGCTTGGCTCAACCACTTCGGAAGATTCATGTAAGCACTTGCAAAGATGCGAAACGTGAAAGACATTTTGTACTCCGGCCAGCCTCTCGGGTAACTCTAACTTATAGGCCATTTGTCCAATCCTCTCGATGATAGGGAACGGTCCTACGAACCTCGGTGCTAACTTTCCAACCGCTCCAAAGCGAACCACATTGCGTAAAGGAGAAACATTTATAAGGATCATATCTCCGACTTCGAACTTTAGTTCTGTCCTTCTCTTGTCCGCGTAGGATTTATGTCTATCTTGGGCCGTTTTCATCCGTCTTCGTATTAACTCAACCTTCTCGGAAGTGTCCTTATCATGTCGGGTCCAAGTATGAGCTTGTCTGTCGACTCCCACCAACAAGTTGGTGACTTGCACGGTCTTCCGTATAAAGCTTCGAATGGTGACATTCCTATGCTAGCTTGGTAAATATTATTATACGCGAACTCAACGAGAGGTAGGAAATCTTCCCAAGTACCACCAAAGTCAAGAATACATAGCCTCAAAAGGTCCTCTGGTACCCTATTTACCCTTTCGGTTTGTCCATCCGTCTGTGGGTGATAGGCCATGCTTAAACTTAGTCGTGTACCCATTGCTTATTGTAAACTATTCCAAAATTCGCTAGTTAAAATCGGGTCACGATCACTAACTATACTAGAAGGAACTCTGTGCTATCGTACTATGTCTCGAAGGTATAAAGACGCTAGCCATGATGCGGTCCTCTTGCTCTTCACAGGAATGAAGTGAGCGCACTTCGTGAGTCTATCTACTATAACCCATATGCTAGTATTGCCCTTCCTTGACCTAGGCAATCTGTCCACGAAATCCATCGAGACACTCTCCCATTTCCACAGCGGAACCTCTAACGGATGCAATAGTCCACCGGGCTTTTTCGACTCGGCATTTACTTGTTGGCACACCATGCACTTAGAAACGAATTCCGCCACGTCCATTTTCATCCCATTCCAAAAGAAAATGCGCTTCATATCATTGTACATTTTATCCCCTCCGGGATGTATAGTCATCTTCGAGTGATGCGCCTTTTCGAGAACTCTCTTTACTAAGTCTCCCACTTGTGGGACACATAGTCTACCATCACACCTTAGCCATCTCTTGTCATCTATGGCATACCTACTGAGGTGACCTGACATCTCACCTCTAATCAACTTGTCCATGATCTCGACTATCTATGGGTCTTCCTTCTGTGAAGTCCCTACTTGGTCTAGAAGCGTAGGCCTTAACTCGAGAGATGCTAACGTGCTAGCCAACGACTCAACAACAGGTTTGAAATCAAAGGTTGCTATAAACTCTAGACTTTTCCTTTCAACAAACAAAGGACTCAAAGTCAACCTTTTCCTACTTAGCGCATCCGCCACCATGTTACCCTTGCTAGGGGTATAAGCTATATCGAAGTCATACGATGCCAAGAATTCCATCCACCTCTGTTGCCTTAGTTTCAAATCTTTTTACGAAAAGAGGTACTTAAGCGATTTGTGATCGGTATACAACTCGAACTTCTCACCTAGAACATAGTGGCGCCAAGACTTAAGTGAAAAAAAAATCGCGGCCAATTCCAAGTCATGTGTGGGATAGTTTTTCTCGTGAACTTAAGTTGTTTACCCCCGTAGCATATCACTTTCCCTTCTTGCATTAGGACAGCGCCTAATCCCGTGCCACACGCATCTGTATACACCGTAAACATCTTACCTCCGCCAGGTAATGCCAAAACTGGAGCTGTGGTATGGGCTCTCTTAAGCCTTTGAAAAGCAATGTCGCACTCTATGCCCCATGCAAAAGCTAGGTTCTTCTTCGATAAACTAGTAAGAGGGGCTGAAATTTTAGCGAAGTCCTTTATGAACTTCCTATAGTAGCCCGCCAAACCGAGAAAGCTTCTCACTTCCGTTACGTACTTAGGGACTTTCCACTCTTGCACTGCAGCTACCTTTGCGGGGTCCACATTTATACCTTGCTTTGAAATTACATGTCCAAGAAACCGAACTTCTTTTGTCCAAAAATGACACTTGGAGAACTTAGCCTTTAACTCGTGTGCTCTAAGCGTATCCATGACATCCTTGAGATTTCTAGCATGTTCTTCCTCATCCTTTGAGAAGATCAAAATATCATCCACGAAGATCACCACAAACTTGTTAAGGAACTCCCTAAACACCCTACTCATCAGGTCTATGAAGTACACAGGTGCATTCGTCAAACCAAACGGCATGACGAGCCATTCGAAGTAACCATCCGGAGTCCTAAATGCAGTCTTGTCAATGCTATTCTCAGCCACTCTAAGATGATGGAATCCTGTAGCTAGATTGAGTTGAGAGAAAACAGACGCTCCTACAAGCTGGTCGAACAAGTCGTCGATTCTCGGTAGTGGGTGCCTATTCTTTTTAGTCAGCTTGTTTAACTTACGACAATCTATGCATAGACGAAGCGAACCATCCGCCTTAGTAGCGAATACCACTGGAGCACCCCATTCAGAAATGCTTCACCTAATAAAAAAATTTCTCAAGAAACTCCTTAACTTGCTTACTAAGCTCTTTTCTCTCTCGCGGGTCCATGTGTCTCACGGGCAATGCAACTGGCTTAGCATTATCAACAAGATATTTATGGAAATCTATCTCGCGTTTAGGGGGTAACCCCTTAACCTCATCAAAGACATCGAGATATTCTCGGACTACCCTTACTTATTGCAAATCACCGATAGACGAGTCAAGAGATTCTAGATAACATAACATGACAGGACCCATAGGGTTACAAGAAATTTCAAGGGTATTACCAAAGCGAGTCACGAGTCTAACTACCCTTCGTTCACAATCGAGAATGGCTCCATTATTGGACAGCCAATCCATGCCTAGAATCAAAACGTATCCCATAAATCTGAGAACATAAGCATTACACGTGAATTCTACGCTTAAGATAGAAATCCTCAAATCCACACAAATCATAGATAAATGAGCGGAGCCACCAATTGGATTTGAAACAATAATGGGATCCTTAATTAGACTAGTACTTAGGTTTAGAGTTTCAACAATATCAGAAGAAATAAAAGTATGTGATGCGCCAGAATCAAACAAGGTTTGAACAGGATGATCAAAAAGATAGACTAAACTTTCGATAGAAATATTTCTACCTCGTTCTTGCGTAGGTACCGTGAGAGCATGGACTTGTCCTCCAGAAGAAGGTCCAGCTCACAGCCCTTGCTTCCTTGTGCAAACCTTAGCCATGTGTCCTGTCTCACCACAGTGGAAACAACCACCCATCTTCCTTTTCTTTTTCCTGCAGTCAAAGATGTCTAGGAATGACACAGAAATTACACTTTCTCTTTTCACAGGATTTGTTGTTCTTCCCGCCTTTCTTTGGATCAGTCTTCTTGTTCTGTGACTCTTCCCCCTTCTTATCTTATGGCCCTTTTGCTTTTGTCTCATTCTTTCCCTTGTCTTCCTCACTTAAGAGTGCCACGTCTACTAACCTTTCGTTAGTAGCCTCCATAGGTATGTGGGTCATAGACAAGTTGTGGAGTGGCTCATTCAACCCTTTGACAAAACGGAGAGACTTCTTATGAAGAGTATTCACTAAGTCCAGTCCAAACCGGGCCAGCTGGTTGAATTGATTGATGTACTCCTTGACCGTCATACTTCCTTAGTTAAGAGATAAGGACTTTTCCAGCTGTAGACGTCGTTTACCTTGTGAGAGGAATTTCATCTCAAACCTTATCTTGAAATCCAACCATGTGTCAACAGGCCTTTCAGCGTAAGTGACTTCCCACCAATCGGAAGCTTCGCCTTTGAGCAAACATACTGCCAACTGTACCTTCTGCCTATCGTCCACCTCTAAGATAATGAACAGATCCTCAGTTTCATTGGGCCAGTTCCTCGCTTCTATGAATGATTCAGTCCCTTTGAAATCCTTCCAACCTATGGCCCTAAAATCTCTACAGATCTTTGAGAAAGCATTTGCATGAGGAGGGGGCAGAGGAGGAGGAACGGCTGCAGCTGGAGGAGGAATATCTGCTGGGCCTGCATCGTTGGCCCTAGCCTCTAAGTACCTCCTGAACCAGCCAGGTATTGGCATGCCCTCTAGAAGGTTAAGATTCCCAGACATACTGAAATGAAAAAGAAGAGATTCAAAACGAGGAAACAAAGGATAGTGCTAATGGCTTTTGGGGAATAGCCATTAAATAAAACAAAACTTTTCTTGAAAAATGCATCTTTGTAAACGATTTTGAAAATAGTTTTATAAGGTTTAAAAAAAAAATTTCGCCCAGTCTGGTAACTGTAACACCCCACCTCCGCCAGGGTGGCTCTTGCAAGCACTCTGACTTTGGATGGGCGTTTGTACCGGGTAAACATGCATAATGATATATCAAGGCAGAACAAGAACATATGTATATATGTAAACAGAGTAAATAAGATAAGTAAAACAGCGGAAGATTTCAAACTATTTCAAAACAAGTCTGGTACAACATAATGTCAACTTTCCAAATAAACAAGTCTAGATAAAAACAACATCACTGAAAAACTGAAATACATAAGTACTATCCCCAAAATAAGTGATAACCATAGCTAGCTTCATGTCAAGAACATACATGAGCTAAAATCCCACAAGCAAGCGATCAGAAATCCAAGCTAAGCTCCAATATTCCCACCCTGAGAACCTGGGGGGGGGGGAAACGGAAGAAAAGAGGCGAAAGAAAAACAGGTCAGTCAAAAAGACTGAGTAAGCCCTACTACAATCAATGTAAACTGATAAAGTTAACTGGCATGAGAAGCAGGGATGAACATAAGGATAACAACATACTAGCATGATGATTAACTAACAAGGTAGATAAAGGTGTCATCGCATAATTAGGTTTAAGGTTTTTGCACCACAGGTGTACTAGCAAGCTAACATGACTTGAATAAACAAGTATTGATCCCTTGGCCCAAGCTTTGGCCCAATAACATGAAATGACCCTAATACGAGGTCCAACCAAACGGTCTAATCGATCGGCTCCCTAAGCCTAACTCGTCACGTGTTGGTGTCAATACGGCCCAAACATAATTGTAGTCGGACTGTGCCGGGTCTCCCGTCGGGTGTATCAAGCCCTAGGGTGTCAACCCCTGGACACCATAAACATAAGTGCACAGTCTCGATCTACTGGTACCCATGCTTGACTTCTCCAAATACGGACTACGTGCACGACCATAGTCCGTTCGGAACTACATCGGCGTACCACTCGACCGTCGTTTTGGTCACTTATACCAGTCCAGTAATCGTGCCCCCACCCTAGCCTAGTCCCTAGGGTCTTAATGATACAAACTTGGGATTATTGCTGGAGTGGACCCCCATTGCTAGGATTTTCTAGTGGGTTAAGTACGATTTAACCCTTTTACTAATCATGGATTAAATTGGTTAAGTGTAACGATGAGTTCACGACTTAACCCTGATTAATCTACCAAGCCCAAATTGGTTAAGTATTAAGTGGACCATGACTTAATCCTAATCATGAGGCATTAACTAATTTAATGTGCCTTAACCTCTCACATTAGACTTTGTTGCAATTACTAGTTAAGCCGGTCGGTTCCGGATAGCTTTACACCACAACTTGGTCTAACCTCGGGTTCAAGGTACAACATGACCAACTTCTCACATTGGGTCCTATTGTTTGTAGCTACTAGTTAAGCCGGTCGGTTCCGGGTAGGTTTACGCTACAAACTCAACCCAACCTCGAGTTGGTCACACTTATATTTTCTAAGTGTCATGTCCATCATGTTTCCAAAACATATTACAAGTTTTAAGAATTTGGGTAGACCTAACTTAATAGGTAAATTCCCAATGGGTAGACCTAACTTAATAGGTAAATTCCCAATCTTATGTTTTTATGTCTTTTAAGTTTACCCAACCCCAAACGCAATCCCATCGCTTACATATCGCAATAGCGCATAAAGGATAGAAAGAGGGAACTTGGCATAATCATGACATAAAGCTGTTGAAGCCACAAGTTTAACATGGTGGCATATGAAATGTACATATGTTCATATACTTGCATATTACATTTTTAGGCCTCAAAAGCATGCATAAAACCAAACTTAGCATATTGGTGATACATGGTGATAAATGACATGTAGAAATGGCCATAAGTTCGTATTTAGCCTCACATGCAAGTTATCATAAGGGATATGATAACTTACATGTTGCCAAAATGCAACCTTTAGCATAAAGCTTGAAGCTTTAAGCTCATAACCCCAAGGTAAGCTTGCATAACATGATAACATGAGTAAATGATCAACCCAACTTGCATAACATAACATGGCAAACTTGCATAACATAACATGATAAACTTGCATATCATAACATGGCCAACTTGCATAACATAACATGATAAACTTGCATATCATAACATGGCAAACTTGCATAACATAACATATCAAACTTGCATAACATGACATAGTAAACTTGCATATCATGGCAAACTTGCATATCATAATGATCAACCAAACTTGTATCATTCATTTAACTTTAGAGTTTAAATATGAAAGTAGAAAAGGGCTTACAATGCTTATGAAGACAGAAAAATATATATAGATTGAGACAAAGCCCTTATGCAATCAAATAAACCGAAAATGCAAGCTCCAATAGAAAAACCCTTGAGCCAAAATGATCAAAACTCTTGCTTTATGATGTAAATATGGAAACTTGACTTGAATGCAAGCTAATGATGCTCATACAAGCTTGAAAACACTTGTATGCATTGAAAATCTCTCATAGAAATAACTTAGGAATTTTATGAAGAGAGTGGAGGCCATGAGAGGAATGATTTTGCCATAGTTTAGTTACTTGAATGAATAATAATGATTTAGGGTTAGGTTAGGGGCTTATTTATAGAGATTAGGATTAGTTTTAGCCTTAGTATTAAACCCTAATTCCAATCTCAGCCCTCAAAACCGAATCTGGCCCCCAAACTCAACACAACTCCAAAATGGTGCACCAGGCAAAACTGCCCGGCTGAACCAAGTCGACACCCAAGTCGACAGGGCTGTCGACTTGGGCCTAACCATGTCGACTGCCCAGTCGACAGGCCTGTCAATATGGGTGGTCTGGCGGGAAATTTCCCGCCTGTGCCCAACTGCCCTAATTTCCAAATTCAAACTTGAATTTGAAATCTGTTTTTACTATGAAATTTTCTGAAAACTTCGTTGGGCCTTAATCGGGTCGTACGGACTCCGATTTTCGAAAACTAGGACTCTTTTTCGCGTATTTTTCCGAGGCGAACGCAATGGCATAGCCCGTTTCCCTTGATTCAGATTTATAAATTAAATTCTGCCTCGATTTACGTTATACTAGGTTATTGAAAATACGGGTTGTTACATTCTCCCCTCCTTAAAGGATTTCGTCCCCGAAATCTTCAAGTTAGGAAGAACGTATCCTACCATCCAACATCCATCTACTCAAAACATCATCCACGAGCAATCATTGTCCTTACAAGATTCTAAATGTTGCATGAACATATGCAAAGGTGTGTGTATATGTACTTATCTAATGCAAATATCATCAATGCAAATTATGTTAGTGAAATGAATCCATATGTATGCAATTCCTAACATAATGTATAACATCTATATGTGTGCACATAACACACATCCATATGCAACATCCATGTGATAACACAAAAATTTTCATCCATGAATAAGCGTAAACACTCATGCATATGCAATATGAGGAGTGTGTGAGCCGATCTAGTGCCTAATGTGTATAATGCATCCACGAGTAACCACTTGCAAACACTTGCAACCACTTGCAAACATCAAGCATAACATGTTTCAAACACATGTTTCGTCCAAAGGGTTTCTACCTAAGGTTCTCATGACAAGATTAACACGATATAGATATCAAAAGAAAGATATGCTACAAAGAGATCGGGAAGATAAGCAAGATATACTCCTTTTGGATTACAAAAAATCCCTTCCTAACCCAACCCATATTCTATGAAAGCCCAAAAGGTTTAGTCAACCTAACGGACCCTTTCAAACCTTGACATGTATTACTAACCGATGAGTCATACCCCCTTATGGAGTTTACAACAGAAATGGGATCGAGAATGGGACCGAGAGGGTATATGTAAAAGATAACATGCGAGTAAGTTCCACAGGAAAACAAGGATCAAGAATATACTCTTAAAAAGAGATATGATGCGCGTATCTAGCCTTCAATCTTCTAAGTCA
Organism: Allium sativum; assembly: GCA_030737875.1. NCBI lineage: Eukaryota > Viridiplantae > Streptophyta > Magnoliopsida > Asparagales > Amaryllidaceae > Allium > Allium sativum. The sequence goes on from CM060912.1 coordinate 103,391,590, forward strand.
CGTTTCCTTGAGCTTAACTCCACTGTGCTTTGACCGTCTTTTACCTCATGATTTCTTAGCTTCTTAACTCTTATTTCCAAATATGAGTTGGAACCCATTTCATTGTCGCCTCTCGTCTTCCTCTTTCACTTACTCTTCTATCATTCTTGGCTTAAACATAACTATGACCTCATGGTTTCATGCAAGCTCTCCAAAATTCACCAGTGAATCCTGGATCTCGTTTACTTACTATAAAGTATTCCACGCAGCAGAACTTTTCTTGAAAATACCAATCCACGTTTACCAATTGCTCTTACTAACGTAATTTTCTATAACTCATGCTTGAACGAAATGAACCATCTGCCTGTAAATGATAGGACGTCCTTAGATTCAGCCGTTTGCCCATGACTTCCCGTAGACTATCTCAAAACTGGCTAGTGAAGATTGAGTCATGGTTACTAACTATACTTGAGGGAACCTCGTGCAACCGCTTTATTTCTTGAAAGTAAACTGTCGCTAGCTATGATGCAGTCCTTTCGCTCTTTACCGGAGTGAAATGAGCACTCTTCGTGAGTCTACCTACTATGACCCACATGCTCGTATTCCCTTTTCTTGATCTAGGCAGTCCATCCACGAAATCCTTCGTGACGCTCTACTACTTCCATTGCGGGGACCTCCAATGGATGTAATAGCCCACCGGGCTTTTTATGACTCGGCCTTAATCTGTTGGCACAACATGCACCTTGGGACAAACTCGGCCACCTCCTCGAGTGATGTGCATCTTCAAGAGCCTTCTTTCTCTCATTGCGTCGTAGCCATCCCTTGTCATCTATAGCGAGGTGTCTTAACATCTCGCCTCGAATCAACTTGTCCATGATCTCGACTAACTGCGGGTCTTCTTTCTGCGAAGTCCCTACTTGATCCAGAAGGGTAGGTCTAAGCTCAAGGGACGCTAACTAACTAATTAAACTGAGAGAACTTCTTACTTTAATTGTCCTCGTCGGAGCTTTTCGGTTTTGAACCGCGACCACTTTAACAGGATCCACCACTAAGCCTTTCTTAGAAACTATGTGCCCAAGAAATCTAACTCCTTTTTCTCCAAAATGACATTTGGAGGACTTGGCTTTCAACTGATGCGCTCTAAGCGTATCCATCACCTCCTTGAGATGTCTAGCATGTTCTTCCTCGTTCTTTAAGAAAGTCAGGATATCGTCTACAAAGACTACCACAAACTCGTTCAGGAACTCCCTAGACACCCTACTCATCAAGTCCACGAAGTAGGCGGGTGCATTAGTCAAACCGAATGGCATGACCAGCCATTCTAAGAATCCATCTGGAGTTCTGAACGCAGTTTTGCCTATACTATCCTCAACTACTCTGAGCTGATGGAATCCAGTAGCAAGATCAAGAGAAAACAGATGTTCCTACAAGCTGATCAAACAAATCATTGATCCTTGGCAATGGTTGTCTATTCTCTTTGTTTAACTCACGATAATCAACACAAAGTCGAAGAGAACCATCTGCCTTGGTAGTAAATACTACAGGCGCTCCCCATTCAGATATACTTCGTCTAATGAAGTTCTTCTCAAGCAACTCCTTGACTTGCTTTCTTAACTCTCATCTTGCGGGGCCATGTGCCTAACCGGCCATGAAACTATCTTGGCATTATCAACCAGATAAATGCGGAAATCTATCTCTAGTTTAGGGGTAACCCCCTTCACTTCACCCAAGATATCAGGATATTCTCGGACCACCCTCACTGATTGCAAACTATCGATAGACGAGTTGAGGGATTCAAGATAACACAACATGACGGGACTCATAGGGTTACTAGAAAAAATTTAGGGTATTACCGAGGCGAGTCATGAGCCTCTCAACCCTATGCTCAAAAATCAAGAATGGCTCCAAAACTGGACAACCAATCCATGCCCAAAATCAACCCATACCCCATGAAACCGAGAATATAAGCATCACGCGAGAATTCTATACTCAAGATAGAGATTTTCAAATCCACATAGATAATAGACAAATGGGCGGAAACCCCAATTAGATTTGGAACACACACGGGATCATTAACTAGACTAGTACTTAGGTGCAAACTTTCAACTAGATCAGATGAAACAACTATGCGATGCGCCAGAATCAAACAAAGTACAAACAGGAAAATCAGAAATGTAAACAAGACTTTTAACAGAAACACTACCTCGATCATAAGCTGGAAGAATGATGTTGAGGGGATGAACTCGCCCTTCAGACGGTCTTTCACACTGAGTCTGACCTTGCCCTTGCTTCTTCGGGCAATCTTTGATGAAATGTCCAGTCTCACCGCAGAAAAAGCATTCACCATTCTTCCTTTTCCTCTTCTTACAATCCTTAATAAGATGAGTCGAACTTCCACAAGTAAAGCACTTCTTTTCCTTCTTATCTTTAGACTTCTCCTCCTTCTTTTTCATTTCCTTTTTGGGCCCCGTTTTCTTGTTTTGAGACTCATTCATCTTGACCTCCTTCTTGTCACTCCTATTCTCTTCATTGAGTAGGGCCATATTCACCAAACTCTCGAAAGTTGCCCCCAAGGGTATATGAGTCATGGCTAAACCATGTAATGGCTCGTTTAATCCTAGAGCAAAGTGCATGGCCTTCTTCTGAGCTGTGTTAACCAAGTCTAAACCGAGCCGAGCAAGTTGATTAAACTTATCCACGTATTCCTTAATAGTCATGTCCCCTTGCTTTAGTGATAGGAACCTCTCCATCTGAAGGTTCTCCTCTGCTGACGATAAAAACCTCAGTCCAAACCTTCTTTTGAACTCATCCCAAGTCTCAATTGGTCTAGAAGTGGTGGTGACTACCCACCAATAAGCAGCTTCCCCTTTCAATAACCATACCGCCAACAGAACTTTCCTACGATCTTCTACATCTAAGATAGCAAAGAGGTCTTCAGTTTCCTTTAACCAGTCTTTTGCCTCAACAGAAGTCTCCATCCCAACAAAATTCTTGCAACCCATCGCCTTAAAGTCTTTGCAAATCTCCGCGAAATCCGCTTGTGGATGCTGAGGGGGAGGAGGAATGTCCGCGGGGTCAGCTTCACTTGCCCTTTCCCCCATGTATCTCCTAAACCAAATAAGTACTTGAGCGCCTTCCGGAATGGCAAAGTTATCGGCCATACTGAAAACGAAGAAAAAGATAGATTCAGAATGGAGAAAAACGAAGGAATTTTTGCTAATGGCTTTTTGGGGAATAGCCTTTAAAATAAACTAGACTTTTCTTTGGAAAATACTTTATACTTGGTTTTGAAAATAGTTTTCCAAAAGTTTTAAAAACCTTTTTGTTCCTTCTCGTAAACCATACGCTCTGATACCAAATGTAACACCCCACCTCCGCCAGGGTGGCTCTTGCAAGCACTCTGACTTTGGAGGGGCGTTTGTACCGGGTAAACATGCATAATGATATATCAAGGCAGAACAAGAACATATGTATATATGTAAACAGAGTAAATAAGATAAGTAAAACAGCGGAAGATTTCAAACTATTTCAAAACAAGTCTGGTACAACATAATGTCAACTTTCCAAATAAACAAGTCTAGATAAAAACAACATCACTGAAAAACTGAAATACATAAGTACTATCCCCAAAATAAGTGATAACCATAGCTAGCTTCATGTCAAGACCGTACATGAGCTAAAATCCCACAAGCAAGCGATCAGAAATCCAAGCTAAGCTCCAATATTCCCACCCTGAGAACCTGGGGGGGGGGGGGGGGAACGGAAGAAAAGAGGCGAAAGAAAAACAGGTCAGTCAAAAAGACTGAGTAAGCCCTACTACAATCAATGTAAACTGATAAAGTTAACTGGCATGAGAAGCAGGGATGATCATAGGGATAACAACATACTAGCATGATGATTAACTAACAAGGTAGATAAAGGTGTCATCGCATAATCAGGTTTAAGGTTTTTGCACCACAGGTGTACTAGCAAGCTAACATGACTTGAATAAACAAGTATTGATCCCTTGGCCCAAGCTTTGGCCCAATAACATGAAATGACCCTAATACGAGGTCCAACCAAACGGTCTAATCGATCGGCTCCCTAAGCCTAACTCGTCACGTGTTGGTGTCAATACGGCCCAAACATAATTGTAGTCGGACTGTGCCGGGTCTCCCGTTGGGTGTATCAAGCCCTAGGGTGTCAACCCCTGGACACCATAAACATAAGTGCACAGTCTCGATCTATTGGTACCCATGCTTGACTTCTCCAAATACGGACTACGTGCACGACCATAGTCCGTCCGGAACTACATCGGCGTACCACTCGACCGTCGTTTTGGTCACTTATACCAGTCCAGTAATCGTGCCCCCACCCTAGCCTAGTCCCTAGGGTCTTAATGATACAAACTTGGGATTACTGCTAGAGTGGACCCCCATTGCTAGGATTTTCTAGTGGGTTAAGTACGGTTTAACCCTTTTACTAATCATGGATTAACTTGGTTAAGTGTAACGATGAGTTCATGACTTAACCCTGATTAATCTACCACGCCCAAATTGGTTAAGTATTAAGTGGACCATGACTTAACCCTAATCATGAGGCATTAACTAATTTAATGTGCTTTAACCTCTCACATTAGACTTTGTTGCGGTTACTAGTTAAGCCGGTCGGTTCCGGGTAGCTTTACACCACAACTTGGTCTAACCTCGGGTTCAAGGTACAACATGACCAACTTCTCACATTGGGTCCTATTGTTTGTAGCAACTAGTTAAGCCGGTCGGTTCAGGGTAGGTTTACGCAACAAACTCAACCCAACCTCGATTTGGTCACACTTATATTTTCTAAGTGTCATGTCCATGATGTTTCCAAAACATATTACAAGTTTTCAAGAATTGGGTAGACCTAACTTAATAGGTAAATTCCCAATGGGTAGACCTAACTTAATAGGTAAATTCCCAATCTTATGTTTTTATGTCTTTTAAGTTTACCCAACCCCAAACGCAATCCCATCGCTTACATATCGCAATAGCGCATAAAGGATAGAAAGAGGGAACTTGGCATAATCATGACATAAAGGTGTTGAAGCCACAAGTTTAACATGGTGGCATATGAAATGTACATATGTTCATATACTTGCATATTACATTTTTAGGCCTCAAAAGCCTGCATAAAACCAAACTTAGCATATTGGTGATACATGGTGATAAATGACATGTAGAAATGGCCATAAGTTCGCATTTAGCCTCACATGCAAGTTATCATAAGGGATATGATAACTTACATGTTGCCAAAATGCAACCTTTAGCATAAAGCTTGAAGCTTTAAGCTCATAACCCCAAGGTAAGCTTGCATAACATGATAACATGAGTAAATGATCAACCCAACTTGCATAACATAACATGGCAAACTTGCATAACATAACATGGTAAAATTGCATATCATAACATGATAAACTTGCATATCATAACATGGCCAACTTGCATAACATAACATGATAAACTTGCATATCATAACATGGCAAACTTGCATAACATAACATATCAAACTTGCATAACATGACATAGTAAACTTGCATATCATGGCAAACTTGCATATCATAATGATCAACCAAACTTGTATCATTCATTTAACTTTAGAGTTTAAATATGAAAGTAGAAAAGGGCTTACAATGCTTATGAAGACACAAAAATATATATAGATTAAGACAAAGCCCTTATGCAATCAAATAAACCCAAAATGCAAGCTCCAATAGAAAAACCCTTGAGCCAAAATGATCAAAACTCTTGCTTTATGATGTAAATATGGAAACTTGACTTGAATGCAAGCTAATGATGCTCATACAAGCTTGAAAACACTTGTATGCATTGAAAATCTCTCATAGAAATAACTTAGGAATTTTATGAAGAGAGTGGAGGCCATGAGAGGAATGATTTTGCCATAGTTTAGTTACTTGAATGAATAATGATGATTTAGGGTTAGGTTAGGGGCTTATTTATAGAGATTAGGATTAGTTTTAGCCTTAGGATTAAACCCTAATTCCAATCTCAGCCCTACAAACCGAATCTGGCCCCCAAACTCAACACAACTCCAAAATGGTGCACCAGGCAAAACTGCCCGGCTGAACCAAGTCGATACCCAAGTCGACAGGGCTGTCGACTTGGGCCTAACCATGTCGATTGCCCAGTCGACAGGCCTATCGACATGGGTGGTCTGGCGGGAAATTTCCCGCCTGCGCCCAACTGCCCTAATTTCCAAATTCAAACTTGAATTTGAAATCTGTTTTTACTTTGAAATTTTCTGAAAACTTCGTTGGGCCTTAATTGGGTCATACGGACTCCGATTTTCGAAAACTCGAACTCTATTTCGCATATTTTTCCGAGACGAACGCAATGGCATAGCCCCTTTCCCTTGATTCAGATTTATAAATTAAATTCTGCCTCGATTTACGTTATAACAGGTTATTGAAAATACGGGTTGTTACAGTAACCTTCTACTCTGATACCGAGTGTAACACCCCAACTCCGCTAGGGTCACTCACAAAGGGAATGCACTAGTTTTGGAGGAGCGTTATCGAGGTGAACAAACACAGAAATATTACGAGATAGAACATAAATTAGACAGCGGAAGAATCAGAACATAAATTTCATTACTTTCAAGAAGAGTCAAAACTTTTACATCCAAAGTACCAAATAGCCAAAGTCATTATTTTCCATTACAACAAATTCTGTCTTGCATAAATAAAGATGCATAAACTTAAAACAACAAAAGTAGCTTAATTCGCCAAAAGTAGCAGAAATACATCCATAGCATAGCTCAAGATCAAACCGTACATGAGCTAAACCGAAAGCAAGCAAAATCCAAGCTAAGTGCTAGAGTTTCCTCCCTGAGAACCTAGGGGGGACGAAAGAAAAGAGGCAAAAGAAAACGGGTCAGTCATAAAGACTGGTAAGTCCTAGTAACTTTCAGTATAAAAACAGGTAAAGGTAACATGACATGTATAAACTGAAAGTAAACATAAGGATGATGACAAGATGGGAAAAATAGACTAAGATAACATGATAATCCAAGTATAAATCAAGTATAGCATGGCATGTTCAACATTCGCTACAACAACTGTACTAGTATCCCAACCCATGTCATATATTAACCATGAAATGATCCCTTGGCCCAATATCATGAAGTGACCCATTTCGGGGTCCTACGGAACGATCCATTAATTGATCGGCTCCCTACAAGTTCTAGCTCGTCATGTGTCTGTGTCATACGGCCCTATGACCAATGTAGTTACCTATGCTAGGTCCACCATAGGGTGTATCAAGCCCTAGGGTGCCAACCATCGATACGAACCTAGCATGCACAGTGTAAACCTACTGATGCCAAATGCCTGCTTTTTCAACTCCGGACTACATGCACGACCATAGTCTGCCTGAACCTACACTGGCGCACCAACTCAGCCGTCGTTCTGGTCGATTACAATCAGCCCAGTAATGGTGCCTTACCCTGCCTAGTTCCAGGGTACCATGATACATCTAAATGGGTTACTGCTGAAATGGATCGCGTGACTAGGGTTTCCATCCAGCAGGTTAAGTGTTGTCATTTAAATTCGTGACTTAACCCTTATCAGTCTAGCATATCAAGTTGGTTAAGTGTTGTCGTTCAAATTCATGACTTAACCCTACAAATCATGTGTCAAGTTGGTTAAGTGTTGTCTTTCATGTTCATAACTTAACCCTATCATGTGGCATTAATTCATTAATGCACCCCAACCTCTCACACCATACTTGTTGTTGTGGTCACTGGATATGCCGGGCGGTTCTAGGCAGAATTACACCACAACTCAGTCTGACCTAGGGTTTCAAGCGCGATATGACCAACTACCCACATTGGATCCTATTGTTTGCAGTCACTGGATTTGCCGGGCGGTTCTGGGCAGAATTACACTGTAAACTCAACCCAACCTCGATTTGGCCATTTTCAAGTTCATTCTAGTGTCATGTCCATGATCAAATTTCATGTCAAGTTCGTGTCAAGTTTCATGGCAAGTTTTATGTCAAGTTTCAACTTATGCCTATTATCAAGTTCATGATTCTTGTTCATAACCAATTCATGTTTTGCCTAATCTACCCAAATCGTATTCCCATCGCACGTAAACGTGAATTGATCTAAATTACAAGTAAATCCATATCCAGAAATAAAGGGAATAACATCAAAACTATGGTAGGAAAAAAGAACGAGCACAAGGTGATAAATCTAGCATGATATAACTTGAGATAATTGGTTATAACATCACTGGCATATAGAATAATAGTCCCAAATCAGATCTAGCATAATAAGGTGATAGTCATGATAAAGGTGATAGTCCCAAACTTGTAAATTATAGACTGATTCAACATCACAGGCATGATAATGTTATGGACATGAAAGAGTTTGATTTACAACATGAATAGGTCCAAACTGATTTCATAGCAATATTCCCAAAAGTCAAGATCCAAGATGGAAACTAGAATAGATGTGAATCGATTATCATACTTAAGTCCAATTTCGCTTTATCTCATGTCCAAATTACAATTAACAAGTTTAAATCTCAAAGTAACTAGAACTTACAGATTGTGGTTTAAGAAATTGAGATGCAGAAGTTGAATCAATAAACTAGTCGTCGAATTGTTGAATCGTTGAATCTTGATTTGATTGTAGCAGAAAATCCCCAATATGCAATTCCTAGCCGTAGCCTTCAAGAACAGTCTTCGTGTTCTTATTTTAATTTAATTTAGAAGAAGCCTGTCCATCAAGAATTTGTGCAGCATAAGGTTAGAAAAGAATGGTGTAAAGAGAATGAGGCTAGAAGGCTGCTTATATAGATTAGGCGGATGAATCTAGACTGAAAACGAGACCAGATACATCAGAATAACCCAGGCTCAAAACTGGGCTTCAGCACCAGGTCGACCTGGTCCCCGGGAGGTCGACCATAATGTCGACCCCCAGGTCGACCTGGTCCTGGGTGGGAAAATTCCCGCCCAGCCTGCACTGGGGTATGAATTTGAATTTTGAATTCAAATTCGAGTTGTTCTTCTGTTTTGAAAACTCCTGAAACTTCGGAGGATCATATCTCCCTCATATGGACTCCGTTTCTCGAAAACTCGGACTCGTTTCCAAGCAGAATTTTGAGACGAACGCAATGGCCCAACCGATTCCCTTGATTATTATTTTAAAAATTAATTCTGCCTTGATTTATGGTTTTAACATGTTATTAAAATTCGGGTTGTTACAAAAATCGTTTGATTTTGGACCTCGTATGACAAAGATATGGGTTTTAACACGTTAATTACATTTTTAATATAATTAATAAAATAATCAATTAATTTGTAATCACCTTCTTCCTTCGTTATTCTCTGGAACCCGCTTGGACGCATTGTCACCATAAGAGAAATCGATGTCGCTCCTATTGCTGACCACCAGAGGCTGATCCAACGGCGCTATAACGTCGCTGTCAGGGTTCTCCGCCGCTACCCAAAAGTGGGCCCCACTCGCACCTTGCCACCGCTCAAAAATCGTGCCCGAACGACGAGCCTTCGAGCCATAAATCCGCGATGAATTGAACACCATCTTCGATCTCATCCATATAGAATTAAAGACCTCAGAGCCCTCTTTGATTTTTGCATTGGATGGTTTGTAAAATATTTCATGGATTGAGAATGGTTTGAGATTGCATTTGGGATGACCATAGCCATTGAATTCTTACTGGCGGCGGCGGTTTGGGAATGAGAGAATTAGGGTTTAGAATTTTAATTTTTATATATATATATATATTATTTAATTAACAAAAAAAGGAGATTTTGCATTCGAACTCCAAATCAAACCGACGACTCACTCCCCTAGCCAAATACCCTATTCTGGACACAATGGGATATGTTTCATAAGCCAATTCGACCGTTTCGATCAGTTTTCATCAAAATTAAAATATAAATCAATATATATTGAATTTGAACATACATTTTAATTTACCGGGGACACGTACTAATTCCAAAAATTACAGAAAAATAAATCTAGCTATGTTTTGACAATACGGTCCTAACAAAACTAATTTCATCAAATTTGGAGATAATTTGAAAAATGGCCTTTTTCGATTGATTAAATTCAAACTGAAATTACCAAACATGTTTAAATTCACTGCGTTTGCATATTAATTCCAAAAATTATGAAAATTGAAACCTAATAATAATAATTTGACATTCTGGATCCAATAAAAGTGGTTTCATCAAAAACGGCAAAATGGCTATTTTAAGGGCTATATATAATATTAAAAATATATAAATTTCGTAGTGACTATTTTAAATTTTAAACTGGACATAACTTTTAATTTCTAAAGGGAAGTATCAATTTCTTACACTTGTTAGAAAGATATAGTTCAAAATATCCCAACGTTTCTTGTTTTACCCAATTCTTATTTATATTGAATCCTATACATTCAATTGAACTTTAAAATCGAATTTTCAAACTACGCGCCATTTCAGGCTTGTTTTATAATTAATATATATTTATACGTTCTAACTTCAATTTAAATAAATTTTTAGTTGTTATTATTTAAAATAAATCATTTTAAATATTCAAAACTCATTAAAATAGATAAAATAAAAAATTTAAATTGGTTCAGAAATTGCGGGTTGTTACATAAAACGAGACGATGTAGGAACATAAAAAGGGATTCCATACCATTGTGGAACAACCCACGTTCGGCCTGTGTCGACACAATAGGTCGGTGGGTTGACCCATCGACGATCTGGGCTGGTTCATTTATCTGTATTTGGACTGTTTTTTTGACTTGGTTCATTACTGACTAGTCGCTACATGTACGACTTAAATTAGAACCCTAGAATCTAAAGGCGGAGGTTAACTCTGTGAATCTATAAATAAGTGGCTTTCTCCCATTCCATTACACACAAATTCTTCATACCTTCTGCCTCCATGAGTCTGTTCTAAAAAAAAATTCATATATATATATATATATTCAATATATATATATAATAGGGGAATGCTATTGAATCCTAGATCTATAGAGATAACTCAAAATACAAGATTTGCATACAACAACAAAAAGGATAAGATTGGACTTTTCTGCAATGACATATAGATATATGTAAGAGATTTATTCCCTTCTTCACTAAGATCCTCTGTGAGTTCCCCATTATTTTACAATCTGATAGCTAGAATTATTTCATGATAGTTAAATAAAAATCGGGCCAGAATATACAGTGTTTTGAAGATAATTGCAATGCCAGTTCTACACTGTTAATCACTTATGCCATTGTTATAAGTAAAATATATGCCTTTACTGTTGGATAATTAACCAGTTATGTGTATCTATCTTACTTTTCCCTATTTCTACTGTTTTAGTTTATTTCCAGTCTTGCCTATATGCCTATGTGATTTGATTCTATTCTCCTTATTCTGTTTTCCCCCTTTTTTGTTTATGCTAAGCCTAGGCGTTTGAAAGACTAGGCCATGTCCGATTAAAGTTTGCATATAGTACAAATTGGGATATTAAGAAATGACATGAAATGAGGAATTTGGGCATATTGTTAAAATGAGGACTGTTTGACTGTAACTTGGGAAAGGGATAATATGCATATACTTTTACCTGCTGTAAATTGGAAACGTAATAGAAATGGATAATATGCATAATACTTGTACATGCTGTAATTTGGGGTAAAATTGAATGAACTAGTATGCATATGTATAAACATGTTAGATTTGACGTAATACATACATTAAGAAAATGACATGTTAGAATATTGTTAAGTACCAGATATAGGTTAATAAATTAAATCACTGTAATTTTTATACATACATCTGGGCAGGTGTTTTGGGGAAGGGTTGTACGCACATAATAACCTGTAATATTACAGCCATGTTTATTAGTAAACCTAAACCTACTAGTTTAAATCTTATTACTAATAAGCTAAGTGGTTCCTCATTCTGATGTTGTATCGGGTTTTGGGGACCCTTAAATCCTAGTTACTTAGGGGCACAAACTTAGGGGGTTTGGCTTGTGTCAGTCTGCTGTTTGGAACCCATATCAGTTAGTATCCCTTATGGTATTTTGTTAGAAGGCTTCACACTTGGTAGGGGCCAGGGCACGCTAATTAAAATGGATAGCAACAGGGTCACAAGGGGAAGGTGGGTACGGGCGCTTTCCTGCAGAGTCATAAGCGTGCATGAGTCCGATTAGGGAATCTAAGCCACTGTAATAACAATAAATAGGACAGTGTCATATAAGTTGCTGGGTTAGGGAGTGGTACACCCTACTGCTGGGGCTGACACATGGCATTTACGTATTAGGGAGCCGATTGCATGGGCAGTAATTAGCGTACACCTAATCTTGTTGTTATGTAATTAGGGTAACACCTAATCTTTTTATGTAATTAGGGTACGCCTAATCCTGTTATTAAATTCTGTTATTTCTGTTAGGAAATTAGGCTATGTCTTAAACCTGTATACTAGTAATGGTGTAGACATAAGCTGTTTTAGGGATATAAATGTGAAGCATTACTCGATCATCGCTTATTCCTATTATTTCTATATTTCATGATGTTCTTTTTAGTTTATCTATTACCTTAGAAGTTACTGTACTTTCTCATCCAGTCTTGTTTACCTGTCCTGGTACCTCTATTTTTTGCATATCTGAAAATCACTAGAACTCGCCAGACTTTATGTCTGACCCTTTTGTTTTCGCTTCTTTCTTCCTTTCCTCCTAGGCCCTCAGAGTGGTAGGACTCCTCAGTGTTTAGGACTTCTTCTTTTAGCTTGGATATGGACATTCTGAGATGTGCCGCTTTGACTTACTTTCTACTCTGCTATGGCTTTCTATGAGGGATACATTTTTATATTACTGCATGATTAGCTATGGAGCCTCGAAAAAAGAGCCAGGGAAGTAGGAATTGGGAGGAATTCATGGGGGAACATGGATTTAAATACGGGGATAGAAGGAGAGCCACAAGATAATGTTCAGGATTATTTTCACATGTACTTTTTGGGCCTCCTACCTTTTCTTTTACTGTACTCTTTTATTTTTCATTATGAGACAAAATTGAGATACTTGGTTTTGATGTTACTGGTTTGATAATGAAACCTGTTTTGAGAATATGTTTCAATAATGAACTTGAAATTTTCCGCTGCTTATTTTATATTTGACTTGTGAATTTCTGTACTGTTTACCTATTGCGCTTCACGAAACTTAACGCATTCTCTTATGAATGACGTTAACGGATGTGGGGTATCACAATGGGTGTTTAGCTAAGAGAAGGTGTCTTCCCCACCACCAAATAGAAATACATTTGAAGAAATCAATATAGGTGACTCCTTTGGATATACTCTGTCAGACACTCGTCCATACAAGTTGTCCTGCGATTGGACAAACCTAACGCACCCTCCTACCACATGCTAAGAATCACCATATGGATTAATAGCGAGTAGTCCTTGCAATCCATTTATTTCAATCATGACAGAATCACTACCAAAATATCTCTAGGGATCAGCCAGAGAAATTCAATAATAGTTCCTCCGTTCATGAAGATTTACGAACTTCAATTTCTCCATCTCGATCAGCATGAGATATCTTCTTCTTCTATGTATTAATTGGTTCAGAATGGTTTTCGAATATAAATCCGGTGCCGATCTTCCCCTACCAACAATTGTATAGGCCATGATGTTGATAGTCAGCGATTTATCTATCAAAATAAACAACCATAAAAATAAAATGGATTCACTATTTTATTACATAACGTCGCTTGGCCTTTTTAATTTTTTCCATTTGTCAATCAAAACCTTTAAATTTTCCAATATTTGGAAACATAACTATTTTCTTCTTATTTAAAAAACGATATTATACTCAAACTCAAATCTATTCAGCTTATAAAACTTTTCAAAGTGTATTTTATAATACCATACTCCCTTTTTGGAAACATTTTTAAATCATAATCACATTTACTTAATTTTACCAGTAAGTAAATTATTATTCAAAACCTTTCTATTAACTTTAATAATCTTGAATACATTTTACACAAGCCTTCATTCTATTATAAATAGAATATTTTAATAAACTTCTAATAAGTTTAATTCAAACCCATTTCAATTTTACCTCGATAAAACTTCATCTCTTATTTAACATAGCGAATTTAGATCTCATCTTTATACTTAACTCGCCTAACCACTTTATTCAAACTTTGGTTTCCTTTTTGATCTTCCATTTCAACGTACATCATTCCCTAACTAAAATCAGTAAGAAAACAATTCCCTAAGTATCAACCCTAAATACCGAAATCAACATCAGATCAATACTCGAAAAATCATTTAATTCAACCGATCTCCAATTAGGTTCCAATTCTTAAATTTCATATCTTGGACTTTTATTCCATTCATAATCCATTTCTAATAACTCGTTCCAATAATATATTCAATAAAACATAGGTTTTATAACTTCATCTAAATCTTTGATTTTATAAAATCCAATTATATATAACCCCAATAAGAATTTAATTTAAACTTCAATTAAAACTTAACATATATTACTATTTATATAAACTTGATTAAAATATCAGTTAACTATAAATAAGCCTTATAGTTTCATAAACCTCCATTAATACATTTTAAATCCCAAGATTTATCACTTTGATTATTATTAAATAAATAATAATCAATTTCGGTTAACGTAGTTGACTTGGTCAACTCTAAACATGATTAACTCATTAAACAATTCCTATTTAGTCTTTTCATTCAAATTATTTAATAATACAATTAATTTAAATAATCCCATTTACTTTTATTATATTAAATAAATAACAATAAATTTCAATACAATCCTACTTTAATTGTTTCTTAAAACAATTTATCTCAGTTATTAATCGTTATGTTAATTTCTGCTCACTTGCTTATCAATCTTAATAATTAGCTTTATAAAATCATTTAATAATTACTTACAAACTTAAACAAATAAACAATAAATATTTATTTCCTTTTTATAAACATCCATACACAATAATATATTTCAAATTCTATCTTCAGTTATAAAATAAATTTATAGCTTTCTATTGATTCACCTGACAGTAAATCATTTTTATAAATGATGTATATTTATAGGCCATCTACTGCCAATTTCTCAACCAATACTACCTATAAGTTACTAGCAAAACAAACTTTTAATTTGGATTCAAAAATCAATAATCCAATTAGATTGGTTTGATAGTTCATATAATGATCATATGAAAAAAAAAATTTGAGGAATTCGGTTGGATCACTCAGACTTGTTTTTCCCTGCATCAAAGTAGGTTACCTCAAATAAAACGATCCATTCAATAAAATAACACAATATATGCTGTAATAAACACGAATAATCAACTAAACTAATAACGATCAGTTAATAAGAATAATTCAAACATCCAATTAAATTTAATACGTTTAAATTATTATAAACGTAACCGACAAGGTAAATTACCACATTTCGATAGAATTGTTAAAAATAATGATTGGTTTTGATTAAATTAAATGAACATATAATTTAATTAGTTATATAAAAATATTCAGCACATATTCAAACAATTAGCAAATCATTTGACAATTAGCAAACATAGCACACAAATATTAAACCAAACTTACATAAAATATAAGTGGGACAACCGAGTGAGTTTTACTCGCCTTGATTTAATTCTATGCTAAAACTCTTGTATTAATCAAATTAAACATGCATTTAATTTAATTAAAACCCTCGGTTGCTTCCATCTTTGTCCAAACCCGCTCCCTAATATCCTGCTCTCTAATACGGTTCCAACGCTTTTAGTCTTATCAAATTTTGATAACAAATGTGAACGTTACATAATTTAAATGGTCATGGTTTAAATATTTAAGTATAGGGTAGTTGGCCATAGTCTGTGTTTTATAAATGTTAAAGGTGGGAGAGACTTTCCAGTGTAGGCATGTGTTTGGGTTTGTGTAGCATATAGTGTTGGTTGTGTGTAAAAGGAAGGCTAGGCAAGTACGTGAAACTTGGTGATGAAGGAAGTTGATAAATTATTATTTATGGTCAATTTAATTTTACCGCTATTTAATGTCGCACTTAAATATACACACCATCACACACGGTCTACAAACGCAATGAAATTAGACAAACTGCTATGTCTTGATGTTACGGTTTCAATGAAATTAATTTCGTTTGAAAACCGACTCCAGTTACACAAAGACGTTATTTCAATTTCAATATATTTATCGATTCCTAATTTAAATATCGCACACTGAAAAAATAACTGCGATTGGCTCCAAACTGGAAATCTAGCAATAATTAGCTATACGCATTCTAATAAAATTCATTTTGTCGAAAACAGAGATTGTTTGGAAAAGGGCCATTTCCAAGGCTTATATAATATCGATAAAATATTAATCAAATTCCAAAACCATTAAATTTAATAGTAATAAATTATTATTGTCATATACATCTTAATAAAATAATAAATCACTTCAAACTCAACCAACATGAAATTATAACTCAGTATTAATAATTTCGAGTTAAACGATGTCCAAATTATATAGAAGTCCCTATTTAATTTATTAAATAAACGTTATCGTTTATATACAATTTCATAGCGACTATTTGAAAATTTGAATTAGACATAACTCACAACATATAAGATTAAATTTTGATTTTTCTCATTCATTAGAAATTTATAATCTAATAAAATTCAAACGTTTCTTGTTTTCGCAGAAATCAGACTTAGAATGGATTTTGTATATTCAATTGTAGTTCAAAACTCAATATTACAAACTCCCACGATGTTTCAAGTTTATTTTAAATTAATTATAAATTAAAACATTCAATCTTCTTTTGATAAAAAAATTCTATATTAAACCCATTAATATTTCTAGTATGATATTTAAAACAAGTTTAAATATTCAAATTCAAATGGCAATAAATCTAGGTCGTTACATTCTTCTCCCTTAATAGAACTTCATCTCTGAAATTACTAAGTAAGAAGAATGCTTCAAACCCAAATATTTTCAATATAATTATTTTTGAATATTATCAAATTTTTCTAAGTTTTACAAAATTACGAAAATTCGCCAACGTCTCCTTTGCACGACTCGACGAAGACAACCACAAACGCCACTTCGCCCTCACATCGATCAAAAGAAAATAAAAGCCAAGTAGCTTCCCAACTCAGGGGTATAAATCATTCACCCAAACATTAATAGTATTAAGGTTTACCCATTTTTTAGGAAACCAAGACTCTAATCATGAAGCACAACAATTAACAACTCTTTTTCTTCCAACCTGCACTAACTCAATATATAATAACAGTAACCCATATGGGTTAAATCCTCTAGTTTTATTTTATATTTGATTTAAAATTCGTTACATTGAAATTTATTTCTCTTAGTTTCCAATTCATTTCCATTGAATTTTTATATTCAACCAATCTATCATCCAATAAACAAACAATCGACAATAACCAAATCATTCCACTTTTCTTTATATTTTTATTTAACTTGTCTCAAGTTAAATTATGGTATATCTAATTCCATTTTAAAACTCATATTCACGTATCCTATAGGTGAAATTTTTCTTTTTAGGTTTATATATTAAGCATTTACAATCCAATTTGAATTTAATTCAAATTAATCAACAAACTAATATCAGTAATTTGATAAAATTATTTCTTTTCTATACAAAAATATAATTTGGGCAAAATTATTACATTCACTCTCTTTACAAAACAATATTGTGCCAATTGACAGTCTAACTTGAACAGATCAAACTACACAATACAAAACATTTGTATATAAAATCTACTAATACACTCTCTTATATATATATATATATATATACATTCCAACTCAACCTAGGGTATTACTCACCCCATATCTATCGAGTGATACCATAGAGACAAGGTTGTTACTAAACCATTGCTCTAATACCAACTGTAGCGACCTGATAAATTTCGACTCTCGAATTCCGACAGTAATACATTCTGTGTCCAATCTCAAGCATCAAAAACCCAGAAAGCTAAAAGAAAGAAATAAGAGGATGAGATAAGAAAGAAAGAAATATTAGAATAGAAGAATAAGAAGAATCAACACAATACGGAGTCTCACATCACAGCGGAAGAATATATAGTATAAAAATAAATCTTTATTGAGAGCTTTGAAATAAAACTTACAATCATCAAAGTAAACTAATACATATGAACAGTTATAATAATCTGTTCTCATATAAAACATAGAACGGAAAAAAAACAAATAATATGTCTGAACTCCTCCAACTCGTCTTTGGACTTTACAGCATCAAATAGCATGAACCTGTAAAACTCGGTCGGACCCGGGCATTGCAAATGCTAGGATCAGTCTGCTGAACCAGCATGAGAAAAGTTCACTAAGTTTAAAGGTATCATCCAACTTGATTTTAAGTTAAAAATCTTTGCGAAAGAAAAGGATAATCATAATACCAAATCCACACATAAATACAGATGGGTTTTGCCTTATGATAACCCAAGAAAATTGAAATCATATCTTTTGATATTATAATAATGTCTAAATTAAATAAATAGCCATCTAGCAGAACGCTTGCATCTCACTCTCTATATACATAGTTTACAATCAAAAACTACGGGCACTTATTGGAATGGATTTCCAACTACGGAAAGGTATGGGACCACTTTTCGACAGTGTGCCTCTAGAGAAAATACACTAGTATTCAACAAGAACATCCTATAACCCTGGCTAAACATGATCGGCCAGTCATTTCGCTTGAATGTTCCAAATATAATTTCACCTCCGATTGGATCCAACATAATCGTTCCCGGGAGATATGGAAGTGAAAGAAGAACAATATTGAAATTTCTCTAGATGGTGATAATACACCCTAATGGGAGCGACCCACATAACCATGCGATCTACCCGATTTCGTATTGAGGTTATAATTATTTTTTAGAACATCTGGCCACCATTTACTTTGAATTCCCCATCGTCGGATTCATTAGATATCACTAATTAACATCCACAAAAATATTTTGGGTGCGAAGCTATGAGGTGTCTTCTCTGCCACCAAATAAAAATACGTTTGAAGAAATCAACGACGTGACTCTTGGAAATACTCTATAAGAAAGTGGTCCATACAAGTCTAGGGACTGGAAAAACCGAAGGCACCCTCCTACCATATCCTAGGAATCACCCTATGGATATGTAGTGAGTAGTCCTCGCAATACATAGATTTCAATCACGACAGAATCGCTGTCAAGACATCCCAAGGGATCAGCCAGAGAAATTCAACAACAGTTCCTTGCTCATGAAGATTTACGGTCTTTAATTGCTCCGTCTAGATCAGCAATGGATATCTTCTTCGTCTACGTATTTGTTGGTTTATAATGGTTTCCGAATATAAATTCGATCCTGGTTTTTCCGTACGAACAATCATATAGGCCATGATTTTGATAATCGGTTATTTAACTATTAAAATAAACAACCAGAAAAATAAAATGGATTCACTGGTTTATTACACAGTGCCACTTGGCCATTTTAATTTTTTCCATTCGTTGATAAAAAACTTTAAATCTTCCACTATTTGGGAACACCACTTTTTACTTCTTATAACAAAAATGATATTTACTCAAACTCAAATCTATTCAACATATAAAACTTTTTCAATTATATTTTATAATACCATTATCCCTTTTTTGGAACATATTTAAACCTTAACCACCTTTACTTAATTCTAGTATTAAGTAAATTATTTAAAACCTTTCTATTAACTTTAATAATCTTGAATACATTTTACACATGCCTTTATTCTATTAGAAATAGAATCTTTTAATAAACTTTTGATAAGTTTAATTCAAACCCATTTTAATTATATCTCGATAAAACTTCATCTCTTATTTAACATAGCGGATTTAGATCTCATCTTTATACTTAACTCGTCTAACCACTTTATTCAATTTTTGGTTTCCGTTTTGATCTCCCGTTTCAACATCCATCTTTCCCTAACCGTAAATCACTAAGAAAACAATTCCCTGAGTATCAACCCCAAATACCGAAACTAACGTCAGATCATACTTAGAAAATCATTTAATTCAACCGATATCCAATTAGGTTCCAATTCTTGAATTTTATATCTTGGACTTTTGTTTCATTCATAATCCATTTCTAATAACTCATTCCAATAATATATTCAATAAAACTTGTGTTTTATAACTTTTTCTAAATATTGGATTTTATAAAATCCAATTATATATAATCCCCATAAGAATTTAATATAAACTTCAATTAAAACTTAACATATATTATTTATGTAAACTTGCTTAAAATATCAATTAACAATAAATAAGCCTTATAGTTTCATAAACCTTCATTAATACATTTTAAATCCCAGGATTTATCACTTTGATTGTTATTTAATAAATAGTAATCAAACATAAACAAATATTTAAAATAAAAATGGTTTACTTCACTATTAACCAATTCCATTAAATTGACAAACTAATTTAATAATCAATTTCGGTTTACACAATTGACTTGGTCAATTCTAAACATGACTAACACGTTAAACAATTCCCATTTAGTCTTTCCATTTAAATTAATTAATAGTATATTAATTTAAATAATCCCATTTACTTTTATTATTATTAAATAAATAATAATCAATTTCAATACAAACCATTTTAATTGTTTATTAAAACAATTATTCTCATTTGTTAATCGTTACGTTAATTTTTGCTCACTTTCTTATCAATCTTAAAAATCTTAATAATTAGCTTTATAAATCATTTAATAATTACTTATAAACTTAAATAAAAAATAAATATTTATTTCCCTTTTATAAATATCCATTTAAAATAATATATTTCAAATTCTATCTACATTTATAAATTAAATTTATAACTTCCTTTCTATTGATTCACCTGATGATAAATCATTCTTATAAAATGATGTATATTTATCGGCCATTTACTACCAATTTTGCAACCAATACTACCCATTATTTGCTAACAAAACAAATGTTGAAATTGGATTCAACTATCAATAATTAGTAACTAAATATAATCATATTGGTTTAACAGTTCATATAACGATCATATGAAAATAAATAATAAATTTGAGGAATCCAATTGAATCCCTCCAGCCTGTCTTTCCCCGAATCCAAATAGGTTACCTCAAATAAAACAATCCATTCAATACGATAATATAATATCTACTATAATAAATACAAGTAATCAATTCAACTAATAATGATCAATTAATAACTACAATTCGAACATCCAATTAAATTTAATATGTTTATATTATTATAAACTTAACCAACAAGGTAAGTTACTTTGTTTAGAAATAATCATTAAAAATAATGATTGGTTTCGATTAAATTAAACGAATGTTTAATTTAATTAGTTATATAAAAATATTTAGCATATATTCAAATAATCAGCAAATCATCCAACAATTAGCAAACATAGCACACAAGTATTAAACCCGACTTATATAAAATATAAGTGGGCCAACTGAGTGAGTTTTACTCACCGTGGTTTAATTATGCATTAAATTGCTTATTTTAATTAAATTAAACATGCATTTAATTTAATTAAAACCCTTAGAAGCTTCCATCTCCATCCAAACCCGCTCCATAATATCGTGCTCTCTGATACGGTTCCAGCGCTTCTAGTCTTGTCACATTCTAATAACAAATGAGAACATTACAGAATTTAAACGGTCATGGTTTAAATTAAATTAATTAAATTTTACACAATGTTAATCTTGTTATTAAAATGATCAACCCATGTTAAATATATAATTATGCATATAATATATAACGTCCTGGATTATACATTATTATAATAATAGGGGGCATTGTATTTGGCTCTTTTATTTCTATAAATTGTCTACGTGATATACGATTAGGAAAAGTATAATATAAGTTGTTCACGTGAATAATATAATAAGGAATATAATTAAATGTGATTAGGCAATTTAAAATAGTGGTTAGGCTTTTTAATCTTTAAACTAGGCATGAATAATATTCAATAGGGTAAATTATAAATCTCATGCTCTACATACATAATATACAATCAAAAACCACATGCTCTTATTGGGGAATGGGTTTCCAACTATGACAAGGTATGGGACCACCTTTCAATAGTGTACCTCTAGAGAAAATACACTAGGATTCAATAAAAACATTTTGCAACCCTGGCTAAACACGACCGACCACTCATTTCGCTTGAATGTTCAGAATATATTGTCACATACGGTTGGATCCAACATGACCGTTTTTGGGAAATACAGAAGTGAAGAAGAACAATAATGAATTTTCTCTACATGGTGACAGTACACACTAATGGGAGGGACCCACATAACCATGTGACCTACCCAATTTTATACCATTTCCCAGTTGAAGAAGCTTGAGGTTGTAATTATCTTTTAGAACATTTGGCTACCATTCACTTTAAATACGCCATCGTTAAATCCGTTAGATATCACTTATTGACATCCAAAAAAATACTCTGGGTGTTAAGCTAAGAGAAGGTGTCTTCTCCGCAACCAAAAAAAATACGTTTGAAGAAATCAATGTACGTGACTTCTTTGGAAATACTGTGTCAGACATTTTTCCATATAAGTCCTGGGACTGGGCAAACCAAAGGCACTCTCCTACCACATCCTAGGAATCACCCTATGGATCAGTAGCAAGTAGTCTTTGCAATACGTAGATTTCAATCATGACCAAATCACCGTCAAAATATCCCTATGGATCAGCCAGAGAAATTCAAAAAAATTCCTATGCTCATGAAGATTTACGGTCTTCAGTTTCTCCATTTAGATCAACATCAGATATCTTCTTCGTCTATGTATTCGTTGGTTTAGAATGGTGTTCGAATAAAAATTCGAACTTGGTCTTCCCGTACCAACAATCGTACAAGCCATGATTTTGATAGTCGGTTATTTAACTACCAAAATAAACAACCATAAAAATAAAATGGATTCACCGGTTTAGTACACAACATTACTTGGCCTTTTAAAATTTTCCATTCATTAATCAAAACCTTTAATTCTTCCAATATTTAGAAACACAATGTTTTACTTGTTATTTCAAAAATTATATTATACTCAAACTCAAATCTATTCAACTTGTAAAACTTTTCCATTTATGTTTTATAATACTATATTCCCTTTTTGGAAACTTATTTAAATCTTAACCACGTTTACTTAATTCAATTTTAAGTAAATTATTATTTAAATCCTTTCTATTAACTTTTATAATCTCAAATACATTTTATACAAGCCTCCATTCTATTATAAATAGAATATTTTAATAAAATTATGATAATTTTAATTCAAACCATTTTAATTATACCTTGATAAACTTCATCTCTTATTTAACAAAGAGAATTAGATCATGTCTTTATACCTAACTTGCTTAACCACTTTATTCATTTTGGTTTCCGTTTTGATTTCCCATTTCAACATATATCAGTCCCTAACCGCAAATCAGTAAGAAAACAATTCCCTAAGTATCAACCCCGAACGCCAAAACCAACATCAGATCAATACTCAAAAAATCATTTAACTCAACCTTAACAACCCGTATTTTTGGAACCAATTTAAAATTTATTTTTAATTGATTTTCATGGAAATTAAACATTTTATATTATTTATTTTGAGAATTAATGACGAAAAATTTATTTAAAACGAAGTTAGAATGTATAAATTTATAATATAATTAAAACGATCTTGAAATTTTCGCGGTAATTCGAAACTTTGACGTTTAATTTAAATTGAATGTACATAATTCAATATAAATCAGAATTTGATGAAACAAGATACGTTAGAATCTATTTAATTATATCTTTCTGACGAATGCAAGAAATTGAGATTATACTTTATAAATGGTAAGTTATGTCCAAATTAAAATTTCAAATAGTCGTTATGGATTTTATTAATATTTTAGTATTATATATAACCCTTAAAATAGCCATTTTGCAAATGACCTCTGTTTTTTACGAAACTAATTTTGTTGGATCTGAAATGTCAAATTATTATTAGGTTTAAAATTCCCAATCAATTGGAATTAGTATGTAAGCGTAGCAAATTTAAAGCCTTTTTGTAAATTCAATTGAATTTAATAAGCTAGTTAAAAGGACATTTTTCAAATAGTCTTCCAATTTGATGAAATTAAGTTTGTTAGGACCGTATCATAAAAACATATCTGAATTTCAAATTTCATACTTTTTGGAGTCAGTATGTGGCTGTGGTAAATTAAAATGCACAATGAAATTTAATATGGAACATTATATTTTAAATTTGATAAAAACAGATCGAAACGATGTGATCAACTTATGAAACATATTCCATTAAGTCAAGAAAGGGGGTATTTGGCTAGGGATGACATTCGTTGGAGTTCATTTGGTGTTCGAAGTACTAAACAAGTCATACGAATTAAATATTATTAAAATATAAGTATTTATAACTGTAAACTGTAACGGCCCGTATTTTTGGCAGTTAAATATTTAATTTAATGTATTATTTTAAATATTATATTTGGAACATTAATGGAATTTAATTTTGATTTCGTCACTAAAACGAAATTTTAACATTAATTTTATTTATAATATAAAACGAGCTTGAAATGGCGCGGCAGCGGCAGTTCGTAATTTGGAGTTTTGAACTTCAACTCGATATACAGAATCCGATAAAAGTCGGATTTCTATGAAACGAGAAACGTTGGAACCGTGTTGATTACAATTTTCATATAAAAGAGAAAAATTCAGATTTCGTGTTATAGTTTGTTAGTTATGGTCAAATCAAATTTTGAAATAATCGCTGTGGAAATCGTTATTAAAATATAGGCCTTTAAAATAGCCATTTTGCAAACGGTCCCTGATTTCGACGAGATCAATTTCATTGGAACCGTAATGTTAAATTATTGCACGACGTTAAATGGCGTGGAAAACCGATGTCATATGTGGCCACGGCAGCCGTAAACTCCGTTCATTTCTATAACGCGTAATTAATTTAAGTGAAAATAAGGCTTAGGTCCCTAAAAGCAAACTTAATTAGGCCCACATCCAGTGGTAAACTTATTATAAATTAGGTCCCTATTTTTCAAAAGTAGCGAAAAAAATAAAATATAAATATAAAAAAATAACGAAAAATATTATTTAAAAAAGTTATGCATTCGGTACAAAAATCAGTTAAAAAAATCAAAATAGACGCAAAAAAAAAGGAAAAACAAAAGAAAACAGCGAAAAAATGCAGTTAAATGCATAATTTTATGCACTTTTTCAGATTTCTTGCATGTATACGTGCAAATATTGCATAACCGTTTAACTCCTTACATCTTTATTTGCATTTATGTATGCAAATTTTATGAAAACATGCACATATATGTGCAACAAATCTACAGGCAAAACGTTTGCTTAATTTTCTATATGCAATAATTGCATATATGTGTGCAACTATAGGCAAAAGTTGCATACATATATGCAACTTTTTTTTTGATTTGTGTGGCCTTCTCATATTATTTGCAGATTTTATATATATTTTTTTTTTAATACCTACCGCACTTTTTTTCTGGAACAAATTGGAGGAAGCGAAGGCTAAAATGCGTGAGGCCGCACCATGAAATAAGGAAGCGGATCCAAAGAAATAGGAGGCGTGAATTTATAAAGAGGGGGCGGGTTTATATTATAAACTATGACCGAGTTTTTTTTATATTTTAAAAGTAAACAGGGACCTGTAAAAAACGCACCCTTAATTTAATTTAATTTAATAAATGGATATTCGAGTGTAACTTGAGTAGACGATCGAATTAAGCTACGAAACCAATTCCGTTGAGTTCGTATCGGCGTTTAGAGCCAAGATAGGTATATAGTTTGTTATTTTTGAAGATCGGGTAATTTGGTGTTCATAATGGCCTTGCGGTGCATGTAAAAATAGCTTACCCGGAAAACAGTCTCAGAACGCGACGAAACTAGTGCCATTGGGTTCATATTAACTAATTATTATAGGATTTCAAGGTTTTAGGTTGATTGGATTTATTTAGTGATCGTGGAAAATTTAAACGCGTGTTTTTCGCTGGTTTTATAAAGGAATTTTTTTCAAACGATGTCGGAATTCAACGAAACATGTCCCATTAGGTCCAGAATATTTTTCTATGCTAGGATTAGCCTTTTTATCAGAAAACAGAAGTCGATTGGAGTTAGTTTCACGTGTTACTTCACGGTGAAGTTTCATTGATAATAAAATAATATTTATTCTATCCTATATATATCCCCTCAAAACCTAATTCTTGCGTCAAAGTAAATCTGGTGGTCAACCCACAAAGGAGCTGCAACTCTACCACTTTCAACATCCTGAATACATCGATTTCTCCCTCAAAATTTCTTCAAATTCTTGCATTGATTCCGAAAACCATTAGTTACAAAGTCACTTAGCTCTGTGAGATCAATCAAGGTAGATGGTGATGATCAAGTTATGTGGTTTATTCTTGTCTGAAACAGTCCACGAAGTGGCATCGGTCACACTGATTTTGAGGCACCGTTACTGCATCAAGCTCAAGGGGGTTAAGGGCATAGGACCCTGACGTTGAGGCACACAATATGGCGGTGGTGGATGGTTGGCCAGAGGTCAGAACTTGGTGCGGCGATGGAATTTGAGTTGGTAGCGGTTTCGGTTCATACTAGAGCAAGGCAACGAGATGCTGGTTTTGAACGATGAGTTTGTTTGGGCCAAAATTCCTATTGCCAGTATAATTAAAACATTAATTACTTAATTAAATAATTAGTTGTTCATTAAATTTTAATTACGAGATTAATAATTATGTAAATTGCTTTCCAAACTTTGCAGGAGGAGGCATACGGAAGTGAAGCCGGAAAGAAAACAATACTTTTTGGCCTAATCTAAAATAATTAGTAACTTAAGTCATGATTAAGGAATTATAAAAAAATAGGAGAAGTCAGCTTCATTTCTATTTCATGAAGCAGTGAACTAGGTGCTGAACGAAGAAAACATTGGCTCGTGCTTTTTCCATTCAAATGATGTCACCCGGTTATGTGATTTAGGAAGGCGATTAAGTGCTAATGGGGAAGTGTGGACCGACAGAGGCTTAAATAGTGGACTTAATTATCTATAAAAAAAATGTAATTTGTTTAAATTGATTATTAATTTAGAATTAGTTATATAATTAAATTATATAACTTATAAATGTTATAATTCATGACAGGGTTTGATTGTGAACAGTCTACCGGAAACAAGAACGAACGACGAAGGAGACTGATCAACAATCTAACAAAGTAATTAACTCAAACAATTATTAATTAAAGGGTTAAATTGTCTAATTAAATCATGAACTTATATAGTAGTGTAACTTATGACTATATGGACAGAATTGGACGAAGCGAAATGCATTGGAATCATGGTTATGAACACTGCATTCTGAAGCCAGTATGGACAGTCCTGGAATGATCTGAGAATTTTAATTAAATTAAACACTGATTTAATTTAATTAAATGAATTTCTCAACGACAAATAAAATAAGGTGAGCTAAACTCACTCAGTTTCCCCATTTATATTTTACATAAATTGGGTTTTTATTTTGTGTGCTCTGTTTGCTATGGCTGACTGTTTGCTCGTTATATATTTATTGGTGGATTTTACCAATGAAATTAAACCATTGTTTAATTTCAGTGAAAACCAAAATCGTTATTTTAATGATTTGATTCAATAAAGGTAATTTACTTTGTTGGTCACGTTTATAAAATAAACGTGTTTAATGGTTTGAATTGTTTGATCTGACTGAATTGTTATATATCAGTTAAATGGAAATGGAATTATTTGATTTAACCGTTTGGATATTGGGAAGAATAGGTTGGAGGGATCCAACGGGATTGCTCAAATATATTATTTATTTTCATGTATTATCAATAAATGGATTGTCCTGATTGGTTTAATTATTGATAGTTGTCTGGAATTTCAAAATGTATTTGGTTTTAACCAATGGGCAATATTGGTTGGGTAATCGGCAGTAAATGGCCTAAGAATAAATTGGTTTGATTATATTGATTTACCATCAGGTGAATCGATAGAACTGAAGTTATAAAAGTTATTTTATAACCGGAAATAAATTTTGAAATATAATTATTCTGAATAAAATTTTATTAAAAGGAATAGAGATATTTATTATTAATTATTAACTGATTTTATAAAGTAATCTTCTGATGTTAATCAGATCTATAAACTCGCGAATAGAAATTAACCAAACCATTGAATTGGATAAGTGCTTTGTTAATAAATAATTAAAGGGAATTATTTAAATTAATTATATTTTTAATTAATTTAAAGGGAGAACTAATTGAAATTGGTTAACGGAATAATCGCATTTTAAGTTAATTAAATCGACGGTTTTTAAGTGGGATTGATTATTAAGTTAGTGTGCTTGCATAAAATAATTTAATGAATATTGTTTAAATTTAAATATGATTTCTAAAAGGATTTACTATTTATTTAATTAATAAAAGAATTAACTACTAAAGTAGTTAATGATTGAAGAGAATTATTATCCTAAATAATAATAATTTTGGGAATTACTTTTTAATTGAAATTCATTTAAAAATTAATCGGAATTGAAATGAAATATACTTGAATGGTGAAAGGGAATCACGAATGGGTTTTTATATTTCGAAACCCGAATTTGTATAATAAAGTTATGAAGAGAATTTTAAGCGAATATGGTAGTTTAAAGTAAATATTACTTAATTATCTAAACTAAGTACAAGTAAATTAAGGAAAAGAGTTTACGATAAACCAGGAATTACATAAAAGAGGTTTAAGGTGTTATATCGTTAATTTTAAATTAACGTTACTAAAAAAATGGGATTAAGTAAAAGTGAGAAATTGAAATGAGATTTCCAAAGCGGAAATGGTTGGATGGTGTTGAAAAGGAAATTAGTAAAGGTGAATTTGGAGAAAGAAGTGGGTCATGGGATTTGATAACCAAATCTGATTTATAAAGGAGCTTGGTTAAAGGGATCGAGTTAAAAGTGATGCTTTATAAAGAGGTTACTTAATTATTAACTTAAGAAAGATTGGGCATATTCGAGAAAGAGATTTTCAAAGAGTAAGAAGGTATTATGGAACCATATTTTGAATAAGTAGTGAAATGGAATTTGTATTGATATTGGAATGAAGTATTAGTTGTTGGATTACGACTTATATTTATCTTTAGATATGAACGTTGTTGATCAAGGTCTGAGAGGTAACTAAAATACCCCAACTTGAACGGGTTCAGGATTTATTGAGGATGATATAAGTTGTAATGGTAAAGGAGGTTAGTGAAATTTATTATTTCATTAAAGAAATAATAACGCAACATTTTGGGTGGAAATTTGGAAAACATATATATAATAAGGAATCCAAAGAAAAAGGGAAACAAAAAGGAATTATGGGAAATTAAAATGATATTTTCAAATTAGAAAGGAAACTTAAAGTTGAGTTCTATTCTAGGAAGATAAGTATGGGTTATTGTTTTTAAGCAGTGAAATAAAAGTTATTTCATAACGTTGTTTTATGGAAATAAGTTAAATTGAATTCATAATATTAGATAATAACGTGGCCAATGTTTTAAAAGTGAAAATAGGCAAGCCGGATATGATATAGGACTTTCCTAAACATAAAAATAAATTCGTTTAAAGTAAAATCTTATGTTAGATAAGAAGAGAGAAAAATATATTTATAATATTGAAAGATTTAGGAGTTTTAAATTTATATTTGTTTTAATTAAAGGGCCAAGTGGTGCTGAATACTGAACCAGTGAACACATTGGATTGTCATGATTGAAACACTGTTTATTTTGATAGTTAAATCACGGACTATCAAATCTGTCCAATACGATTGTTGGTACGGAAAGACCAGGATCAAATTTATATTCGAAAACCATTCTGACCAACAAATATGTGAAGATATTAGAAGAAGGTCGAGATGGAGCATTGAAGACCGTAGATCTTCATAAACGGAAGAACCACTAAGATTCTCTGCCTTGCAAGCAGAGATATGCTGTGATTCTGTCGTGGTTGGAATCTACGGATTGCAAGGATTACTCGATACTGATCTGTAGGGTGATTCCTAGGATGCAGTAGGAGGGTACCTTCGGTTCATCCTGTTCCTGGATGACTTGTATGGGCGAATGTCTGACAGAGTATTTACAAAAGGATCACGTACGTTGGTTTCTTCAAACGTACTTGGGTAGCTCCCAAATAGAGTATGTTTGTGGGCGTCAATTAGTGATATCTGGCGGATATGACGATGTGGCATTCAAAGTGAATGGTGGCCAGGTGTTCCAAAAGATAATTTAAACCTCAAGCCTCATAACCGGGAAATGACAAAAATCGGGCAAGCAGCATGGCTATGTGGGTCGCTCCCATTAGGGTGTATAATCACCTATCTAGAGAAATTCCATTTGCTTCTTTAATTTATTTCGATGCTGTCCCTTTTCGGGAAACAGTGGTTTAAGCCCAACCGTTGGTGATATACATTCGATACACTCAAGCGAAATGAGTGGTCGGTTATGTGAGGGCCGGGTTGCAAGACGTTCTTGTTGATCCTAGTGTATTCTCCTCTAGAGATATATTATCGGCAGGTGGTCCCATACCTTGTCATAGTCGAAATCCAATTTCCAATAAGCGCCCGCGGTTTTGTTTGTATACTATATATGTGGAGCGTGAGATGCAAGCGTTCCACTAGGTTGCTATTTACTTGTATTTAGACATTATAATAATATCAGACAAGATATCGATTTCAAAAATGTTTTAGGTTAACGTAAGGTAAAAATCGTTCATACTTATGTGTGGATTTGGTCTTACGATTATCCTTCACTTTCAAAAAAAAATTGACTTAGAAATCAAGTTATGTGATACCCTAAATACTGTGCGAGTTTTTTTCTCACTCTGGTTCACCAGACTGACCCGTTGTTTTGTAAATGCTCGGGTTATCCCGGGTGTACAGGTTTAGGTTATCGAATGCTGTGAAGAGACGCGCTGGAGATGTTCAGACGTATGATATTATATAGCTTCTATTCCGCGGTGTGTTGTATATGTGGACAGGTTACTATAACTGTCCAGATGTGTGATGTACTCTGATGATTTTAAGTATTTTTAAAGCTCTCAATAAAGATTTATATCTGTATTATATTTTGTTCCGCTACGATGTGAGATTCTATGTTGTGTTGGTTCTTCTTCTTCTTCTATTCTAATATTTCTTTCTTTCTTATCTCACCCTCTAAATCTTTCTAACAATGTTCTAGTGTTTTCGGTGTTTGGAAGGTTGACATGAGTTACGGTAAAGGTATATATGTCGATTTTCAGAGCCGAAAATCCTTGGGTCGTTACAGTGGTATCAAAGTTATTGGTTTAGTAATAACTTTGGCTCTGTGGTGTAACTCGATAGAGATTTGGTTAGTAACACCCTAGATCGAGATTGAGTGCATATCTATATGAGAGTGTATTTGTAAATTATATATATATAAATGTTTTGTATTGTGTTTGTTGATTGGTTTAACTGTTGAGAAGCATTGAACTGACAATGGATGCAGTATTGTTTTGTAAAGAGGATAAATGAAATAATTTTTCCTAAATTATATTTTTGTATAGAAAAGGAATAATTTTCTCAATTTATTGAGATATTAGTGTATTTGATTGGCTTGCATAGAATTCAAGTTGAATTAAGAAATTGAATTGGAACTTAACTCGATTAAGTGTAATTAAATGTAGAATGATATCGAAATTAAATAAAGACATTTGGAGATTTGGAATTAAGTGAATAAATAATACTCAAATAGAAACTAATCAGATATTAATCGATTGATGTTCAAATATGTGAAACCAAAATAAAATATTAATACTGGAAGCAAATTCAATTGATTTGGTGATGTATTGGTTATTGATTGTGAATTGTTTGTTATTGGATGATAGTTTGTTTGTATGGAAAAATCAACAATTTAATGGGGCTAAATGAATTATAAACCGAAGAGTAATTTCCGGTATAATTAAACTGGAAGGAAACTGAATATGAATTTAGATTCAACCCTATATTTGAAATTGAATTGATGCTACCTGTTTGATTTTGAAATTGGTGTAGCTATATTTGTTGATTAATGAAATATTACTTCAGAATTTCATATATTTATTACTCATATGTGAATTGAGTTTAGCACAGGTGCCATATGGCTAGGCAGAATTGATATTGGTTGAATAATCCACATATATGTTGAGCAAGAATGCTCAATAGTGCTCTTAAAGATACGCCTACGCGAAATATAAAATTTTGGGTTTTGATTTTTGTTTTCCGACCATATGGGTCGATGTATATATATTATTTGTTCCTGCGATATCGCAGACGTCACTCCGTGCAGGGGAGACTGCCGAATTTTTGCGGGAATTTAAGGTGTTAGAATTTTTTTGATATTTTTGAAAATATTTATATATGGTATTGAAGTGGTTTTCGATTTAAAATAAATTGGATTTGGAAATTTATGGATTTGTAACGTTCTTTCTTACCTTAGCAATTTCGAGGACGAAATCATTTTAAGGGGGGAAGAATGTAACGTCCCGTATTTTTGGCAGTTAAATATTTAATTTAATGTATTATTTTAAATATTATATTTGGAATATTAATGGAATTTAATTTTGATTTCATTATTAAAATGAAGTTTTTAACGTTAATTTTATTTATAATATAAAACGAGCTTGAAATGGTGTTGCAGTTCGTAATTTGGAGTTTTGAACTTCAACTCGATTTACAAAATCCGATATAAGTCGGATTTCTGTGAAACGAGAAACGTTGGAACCGTGTTGATTACAACTTTCATATGAAAGAGAAAAAATTCAGATTTCATGTTACAGTTTGTTAGTTATGGTCAAATCAAATATTGAAATAATCGTTGTGGAAATCATTATTAAAACATAGGCCTTTAAAATAGCCATTTTACAAACAGTCCCCGATTTCAATGAGATCAATTTCATTGGAACTGCAATGTTAAATTATTGCACGGTGTTAAATGGAGTGGCAAACCGATGTCGTATGTGGCTACGGTAGCCGTAAATGCCCGTTCATTTTCTATAACGCGTAATAAATTTAATTTAATTTAATAAATGGATATTCGAGTGTAACTTGAGAAGACGATCGAATTAAGCCACGATACCAATTCCGTTAGTTTGTATCAACGTTTAGAGCCAAGATAGGTATATAGTTTGTTATTTTTGATGACCGGGTAATTTGGTGTTCAGAATGGCCTTGCGGTGCACGTAAAAATAGCCTACCGGGAAAACAATCTCAGAATGCGACGAGCCATTGGGTTCGTATTGTAAGGACCCGTAACTTCCCCGGTAAGGAAAGCCCGGATACTTTGAGAACAAGACAAATCGGAACGCAAACAGAAGAACATTTCATTGTATATTACAACAATTCCATCAGAATACAAGAATATACAGAGTATGAATAAATATTACACAAAAAATATCAGAGGTTTAAATTACATTTAAATAAATCGCAGTGGAAAATAATATAAAACACAACTAGAAGTAATATACGGATACAGAGCATTCCGAGTTTCGTTCCAGCTGTAAATCAGGATCCTGTGAATATACATTTGCAAACCCAAAACTACTAGCTGCCCGTGTCAAAATAAGGGCACCCGAAGTCTAGGTTAAAAAAATAAACTCTAGGTCAGTCATGTGACTGGTGTGAGAACTAAAACAGTTATTAATCTTTATTTTAAAGTTAGGTAAATCAAGGGACCACGTCGTACAACACGAAACGAGATTCCTCCAAAGAATACCAGTGCATAAAACAATAGCGCAATGCTAATTGAAGAACAATGAAGCTATCATAAGACCCAGGTCCCATCACACAATGCAACGCAAGACGAAGGTTAGGGTTTTTACCTTATAATAGCAAAGAATGCTTGATACGCTAAATTTCAAGTTTTATTATTACTATAAGTGTATAGTGTTAAAACAATTTCAATCATAAGTATCAATCATAGACGGCGTAAGTTCCCCATTCCACTATGTCGCCATATATAGGTATACAATCAAAACCGCAATTGTCACGTATTGGGAGCTGGATTTCCATCTGTGAACCGAGGCAAGGGATCATGCTCAACCGATTCGAGACTCTCTAGCCCGAGCCTCAGGAACAGCCGCAACTGCCCCATGGATTGTCAGGGCCGGTCCACCGATGTGGATTATTATGCTTGAACACTACATTTTACCCGCCCTTTTGGGCGTAAATGAGCCAAATGACTCCATCGGCTCCCCACAATCACCGATATAACCGAGGCGCCTCGCAGCAACAACAACCACACAGGTGAAAATAATATAAATGTCTGGGCTGGTAGGTCACTGACACCACCCTAGCTAGAAGGAAACGTATGCCCTCGCTGAGGTCCTCTCCCGTTTCTGGTTCACAACCGGGGTGTGAGGCTCACGTATCAACGCTACACAAAGCTATGCCACACAGGTCGTGCTTTGATCATCAACCACAAGACTATGCTTTTCAACAAAATCCTTGATCATTTTCCACATAGGCATGCTACACAGACAATTCACTCCATGCGATTGGTATCTGTGAAAACCCGCAACTTCCCCGTAAAGGAAAGCGTCGGATAGTTCGAGAACAAGCCACAACAGAACGCATATAAAAGAACATTTCACTGTATATTACAACAATGCATTAGATTACAAGAATATACAGAGTATAAACGAATAAATATTACACAGAAATATCAGAGATTTAAATTACATTTAAATACATCGCAGCGGAAAATAATACAATACACAACTAGAAAGAGATATACGGATACAAAGCTTTCCGGATATCGTTCCAGCTGTAAACCAGGATCCTGTGAATAAAAATCTGCAAAACCAAAACTACTAGCTGCCCGTGTCAAAATAAGGGCACCCAGAGTTTAGGTTGAAACAGTAAACTCCAGATCAGTCATGGGACTGGTGTGAGAACTAAAACAGTTAATCTTTATTTTAAATCATTAGGTAAATCAAGGGACCACGCCGTATAACACGGAACGGGTTTCCTCCCAAGAATACCAGTGCATAAAAAAAACAGCGCAATGCTAAATAAAGAAAAATGAAGCTGTTATAAGACCCAAGTCCCATCACACAATGCAACGCAGCCGAGGATAGGGTTTTCCCTTATAACAGCCAAAGAATGCTTGATACGGTTAAAACAAATCGTTTTGATACTATTATAAGTGCATAGTGTATAAAACAACTTCAAATCATAAGTATCAATCATAGGCGACATGAATGCCCCATACCACTATGTCGCCATATATAGGTTATACAATCAAAATCGCAAATGTCACGTATTTGGAAATTGGATTTCCGTCTATGAACCGAGGCAAAAGATAGTCCTCAACCGATTCGAGACTGCCTAGCCCGAGCCTCAGGACCCAGACTCAGGTGGGCCCTTGGATCGTCAGGGCCGGTCCACCGATGTGGATTAAAATGCCTGAACTTGCGTTTCCCCGCCCTTTGGGGCGTAAATGAGCCCACTAAATGACTCCATCGGTTCGAGAACGACCGATCAATCCGAGGCGCCTCGCAACAGCAACAACCACATAAGTCAAACTCGTCAGGGCGTGTAAAACCACTGACGCCACTTCTAACTAGGAAGAAACGCAAGTCCTCCCTGATGTCCCCTCCCGTTTTTGGTTCATACCGGGTGTGAAACTCGCGAAGCAAACGTTACACAAAGCTACGCCACAAAGGCCGTGCTTTGATCATCACCACAAGACTTTGCTTTTCAACAGAAGCCTCGATCAATTGCCACTTAGGCATGCCACACAGGCAATTCACTCCATGCGTTTGATATCCATCAATATATAACCCCTGAGCTCGTACGTCTCAGAGAAGGGCGTTAAGCAAGAGAATAAATTCTCCGCCGCCAAACAGATATATATTTAATAGAGATCAATCACACAGACTAAAATCCAATGTCAGACACACAGTCCATTTACAAGTCCGTTCTGGGTCTGAACGAAACCGGAGGCACCTAGTACCCCGCATCTCCATCGATCTCCAAGTACGTCTGGACGATCACCAACTGTTTCCATCTTCTTGGGTGTACAGCCCAATCAAGATCATCAGTAATTACCCAAACGACGTGAAAACTTCTGGTCTTCGACCACCGTCTTCATCTTCGACACCACGTCGAATCAGTTATTCAGAATGGGCTAAACCCGGTCTTTCTGAATAACTCGCGTATATATTAAATAAGTGTTACACAAACACAACATACGCCTCATTCCAATTCATTAGTCACTAACCGTAAATTAATCAAGAGAATAATTCCCCAAATATTAACCTCGAAGGCCGAAATCAACATCAGATCAATATCCAGAAAACCATTCTACTTAGCTAACCGACAGTTAGTTTCTAATTTCACATTCATAGGGAAAGGTTCCCATTAATTTTATCAAAGATAAATTCTTGAATTTATTCTTTAATCAACTTTTGAATATCAATTCAAACTAGTCGGGATTAGCGAACCTTACCGAAGTAATCATTTGTTTTAATTTCCCAATCCCAACCTATTCATCCCATGAAGTAAAACTGGTAATACTTCATATCTAACACCACAGTGTTATCGGTAAATTCAATTACCATTTCACGTTCAAATCTAATTAAAGATTTAACTATCGCCTGGAGCAAAACTGGTGATACTCCACTTTCGATCATTTCAATCTAATTAAAGATTCATTAAAACTCCACTTAGTTTTAATCTTCGACTGGGTTAAAGAATCAGTGTCATTTAAAACACGGTTCACGATAAACCCAAAATCACATTCCATTAATTATCGGGTTAAAGAACGAGTGTTATTTAAAACACTGTTCACGATAAACCCAAAAATCAATATCAATTCAATTCCAATTAAATATTATTTAATTGGTACACTTCATTAAATCTAAATAAAAAGATTTAATCTTTTCTCAACTGGGTTCAAGAACAGTGTTAGTGAAGACACCATTCACGACAAACCCAAATTACATTCGATATTCAATACAAGGCTCTGAATAGAAAATATATCCGCTTATATTCAATATCGAATTCTACGACTAACAAATGTCGTATTGGAAATAACGATATAAATATATATATCTTTCAAATTTCCATAACAACACCTGTATAATCACGAATTCCAACATCGAAATATTCCGAAGACAATTTCGATTCAAATCCACTCCAATGCAATCATTGGAAATTTTGGTTATTTTTAAAACCCTTTTTAAATTCAATTTATTTATTTAAAAATAAATAGAATTATATTTCTAGTTCAAAACTAGTTCATTTCGATAAAAATCCATTTTTATCTTTTCAAATATGGAGTTTTTCATCCCAATCCTTTCTAAATCATTTCTTATGATTTTACACATATTATTACTATTTTTAATAATTTTATCAAGGCCCGTACAGCCGATTTCCATCAATGGCCATCGAACTGCACTTACAGCAACCTTTTTTGAATTTGATTTGGACATAATTCCAAATCCAACCGTTAGATTTCAAATTTCTAATATTCGTTAGAAAGCTCTTTTCGATATGAACCCAACGGTTCCGGTTTTAGGAGAATCCGACGGTCGGATCTCCCGTAATGTCCGTTTGAAATCAATGGTCGAAATTCACGAACTACCGCGGCGCGGCGCGTTCTATTCAGGCCATTATATTATATATATATATAATATATATAATATATATTTCGTCGATTTCTATTTAAAACGAATTATATAAATAGTTTTAAAATTCGTTTCAAAATCTATTTCAACTTCCATTTCAATTCAAGGCAAAATTGAATTCTTCTTTATAAATTCGTTTTAAAATTCATTTCTATTCAATTCAAATTTCAATTCAATTTGAATTCATATTCAATTCAATTCATTTCGAAATCGTTTTCAATTCAATTCATTTCGAAATCGTTTTCAATTCAATTCATTTCGAAATCGTTTTCAATTCATTTCGAAATCGTTTTCAATTCAATTCATTTCGAAATCGTTTTCAATTCAATTCATTTCGAAATCGTTTTCAATTCAATTCATTTCGAAATCGTTTTCAATTCAATTCATTTCGAAATCGTTTTCAATTCAATTCATTTCGAAATATTTCAATTCAATTCATTTCGAAATATTCGATTTCGAGATTACTTTTCAATATTCATTTTAAAATGAATAAAATCGATATAAATATCGTTTACGTCAAAATGGCGTCAATCTAATCAACACGGCTTCATGAATTTCTATTTTCAAATATTCTATTTCAAATATTCTATTTCAAATATTTCCTATTATCAAAATATTTGTTATTATCAAAATATTCTTTATTTTCACGATTGGAATGAGGCCCAATCAATTACCATATAAAATTAATTATATGGATTTTCATACAACACATGTATATAATAACATTGAAAATAATCAACCATCAACCAAAGTGCACTACACTGTATAAGCATCAAATATAGATATTCAACGCTTATAACAGCCTGTCAATCAATCGATCGACATATTTAATCAATCAGGATGAGTGAAATTCATATTTCATCCCAACACCCGTGTGGGGTTTCAAACAATCAAACACAGATTTTAGTTGTGCAGTTGGGCGATGTGTAAAATTTATCGTCCCGATCAATGTCATTCAAATAAGTGTACATAAACAAACCGTCTGGTTTGTAAATGAATATTTATTTATTCACATTCACGTTAAAAATTATATTTTTAACGATAAAAAATTTTATTCCAACATATGAATTTCTATTCAATTCATTTATTCAATAAAAATGATATTTTTATTTTTCTAACATATTTTAGAAATTTTCGGCGGCATAACGGCACGATACTAGAAACGGGACAAGGCCTAGCCTTATCCCCGGTCTAGTGAAGGCCCACGCCATTCACACATCAATCAAATCAATCTCATCTCACCAAACAATTCAATTCAAACAAATAATTCAACTAATCTATGCAACCAAACAAACAAGTCCATGGTCTGTGGACGATTGTGTCGGGTGCTACTAAGCACCGTCTGCATCCTAGTATATATATATAACTAGAAAAATTAAATTGAAAGGTGAGAAATTCTCACATATAGCTATCCTAGCTCCACGGCACTTCATTGATAGAAATCTTCTTCGTTATCGCCTCTTTGTCATCTTCGCCCGTATTCTCTACATATGTAAAAATCGAATTTTTACTTCGCTATTCAATATATAAAAATCGAATTTTTACTTCACTATTCGATATATAAACATCATATTTTTACTTCACTATTCAATATATAAAAATCGAATTTTTAGTTCAAAGTTCAATATATAAAAATCGAATTTTTAGTTCAAAGTTCAATATATAAAAATCGAATTTTTAGTTCAAAGTTCAATATATAAAAATCGAATTTTTAGTTCAAAGTTCAATATATAAAAATCGAATTTTTAATTCAAAGTTCAATATATAAAAATCACATTTTTAATTCGAAGTTCAATATATAAAAATCGAATTTTGAGTTTTTTTTAAAAATCTCGTTTTTTAAAATCTCAAATCTTTTTCTATTAAAAGATTAAACACTTTTTCTTAAAGTTTGAATCTTTTTCTTCTTAAAGTTTAAATTTTTTCTAAACTAAATAAAATCAGTTTTCTAAACTAAATAAAATCAGTTTTCTAACTGTTAATAAAATCAGTTCTCTAAACTAAACAAAATCAGTTTTCTAAACTAAATAAAATCAGTTTTCTAACTGTTAATAAAATCAGTTCACTAAACTAAACAAAATCAGTTTTCTAAACTAAATAAAATCAGTTTTCTAACTGTTAATAAAATCAGTTCAGAATAAGTAACAATAATTATATATATAAAAAAAACGAATTAAAAAATATCGTATATATAAAAAAAACTTACAGTTAAACCGAGGGGGGGTTTTGGTGCTGGAGGCTGGAAGGGGAAGGGGGTGGATTGCTTCTGGGAGGTGGCAGTTGTTCGGAGGCGGGTTGGCTGACCTGGAGTGGCGACGGCAGGCGCTCGCCTGTGGTGCGGCGTTGGGTTTCAGGGATGGGGCTTCCGGGTTTTGGGGAAATCGAGTTGCGCTAGAGATGGACGGAGGGAGGAGTAGCGAAGGGGGGGGGGGGGCGGTGACGTGAGGAGGTGGCGGTGGCGCAGCCACCTAGGGCGCGACGACGGGGATTAGGGCTCGAAGCCCTTTTCCCTTTTTTTTTCATCTGAGAAGTGAGAGAGAGAGAGTAATTGAGTTATATATTTATTATTTTATTTTATTTAATTTCTATTAAAAGTTGACTTTTTATTCGAAGTCGAAATGGGACCCACCGACTGTCGTCCCTAGCGTTCTACCCCCATTCCGAACACAATGGGATATGTTTCGTAAGCTGATTCGATTGTTTCGAATAGTTTCCGTTGAATCTACATTTAAATCTTTATGTTGAATTTTAAACGTACATTTCAAATTACCGGGGCCACATACTAACTAGAAAAACTCCAGAAAAATATTTTCTAGCTTCATATTGACGATACGGTCCTAACAAAACTAGTTTCGTCGAATTCTGAGATCGTTTGAAAAAAAGGCCAATTTCCAGTCGATTAAAATCAACTGAAACTAGTCAAACGCGTTTTCCTTTGCCACGCTCATATATTGATTCGAAAAATTACGAAATTTGGAATCTAGCAATAACTTAACATCACGGACCCAACAAAACTGGTTTCGTCGAAATCCGAGGTCGTTTGCAAAATTGCTATTTTTAAGGGCCTTATATATATAAAAATATATATAAATTCCACAGCGACTATTTCTAATTTTAAACTGGACATATCTTATCATTTCTAAGATGAAATCTCAGTTTGGTAACTTCGTTACAAAGATATAGTTATACAGATTCAAATATTTCTTGTTTCGTTCAATTCTGACTTATATTGAATTCTGTATATTCATTTGAAATTAGAAATCGAATTTTCGAACTACCGCGCCATTTTCAATTCTATTTATAATTATATATAAATATTTATATTCTAATGACGACATGTATAATATATACGTTCGATTTATATTCAAAATAAATTTCACGTCGATATTATTTAAAATAATTCATTTTAAATAATCAAAATTCGCTTAAATTGCCAAAATAAAAATTTTAAACTGGCCCAGATATTCCGGGTTGTTACAATCTCCCCCACTTAAAACTTTTCGTCCCCGAAAAGGAACAAAGTCGAAAGTGGTTTGATTATTC
The DNA here is from genome assembly GCA_030737875.1 of Allium sativum. NCBI lineage: Eukaryota > Viridiplantae > Streptophyta > Magnoliopsida > Asparagales > Amaryllidaceae > Allium > Allium sativum. The sequence goes on from CM060912.1 coordinate 103,432,857, forward strand.
AACTCCACGCTCGATCTGGCTTCCATTCTCCAACTCTTTAGTTTCTGAGAATTTTCAAAATTTCAAAAATTTGGCTAACACCCTAAATTTTTGAAAAATTTCGCCATAACCTCCCCTGCACCGGGAGCATCGGGGAATTTCAAATAGCTTCCCCGGTCCTTCAGATCTCAAAAAGAAAAAGAAAAAGCCAAGCGGCTAGCCAATATGCTCACAAAATCATCATCACCCAAACAAAACAGGAAATTATGTAGTAAACATGTACCTATTTGTCGGGCAAACAAATTTTATTCTCTGGCTCTAGCCTCCTTGCTATGACCTGTTCAATGATATATACGTATATGCAAGCAAACGCAACCAATTTTCGATATAATTCAATATTTGGTTCTGTTAGGCTAAATGGCTAAAAATTAGCAAACAAATAAACAAACAACACAAACATCAATCAATTAGTGAATTTAACGTTTCAAATTCATAATTTGATATATATACAAAAAAATCATGTTTTGATGCCAAATCACAACAATGTATTCTAACTATATTAGTTTTGGTTCTCACACCAGTCTAATGGAAATATATAGATATCACACCTTCGAAACACGAATATAAATACTGATGATGTGGCCACATCATCAGAATTATCCCCGGGTGTCTAGAATGTGACTCTATATCTATCCAGTATATTAAAACTTCGAATATACGTTTGCAAGGCGTATATGCAAATTCTTTATATACTGAATTGTCCAGATCAATTAAATAAATAATCAAATACGAATAATTGATTTAAATTTTCAAAACCAAAGTTGGTTTTCATTTTCAAAAATATACTCTTCACACTCGTTCTAGGATACTACTGATCCCATCTCTAACGAGTCACTCTCATTGGATATAACTAATCCAATATCTGATGAATTCTTTCGTATGGTTCCAATGTGCCTTGTTCTCTGCTTTGTAAACCAAAGCTCTGATACCAACTGTGAAAACCCGCAACTTCCCCGTAAAGGAAAGCGTCGGATAGTTCGAGAACAAGCCACAACAGAACGCATATAAAAGAACATTTCACTGTATATTACAACAATGCATCAGATTACAAGAATATACAGAGTATAAACGAATAAATATTACACAGAAATATCAGAGATTTAAATTACATTTAAATACATCGCAGCGGAAAATAATACAATACACAACTAGAAAGAGATATACGAATACAAAGCTTTCCGGATATCGTTCCAGCTGTAAACCAGGATCCTGTGAATAAAAATCTGCAAAACCAAAACTACTAGCTGCCCGTGTCAAAATAAGGGCACCCAGAGTTTAGGTTGAAACAATAAACTCCAGATCAGTCATGGGACTGGTGTGAGAACTAAAACAGTTAATCTTTATTTTAAATCATTAGGTAAATCAAGGGACCACGCCGTATAACACGGAACGGGTTTCCTCCCAAGAATACCAGTGCATAAAACAAACAGCGCAATGCTAAATAAAGAAAAATGAAGCTGTTATAAGACCCAGGTCCCATCACACAATGCAACGCAGCCGAGGATAGGGTTTTCCCTTATAACAGCCAAAGAATGCTTGATACGGTTAAAACAAATCGTTTTGATACTATTATAAGTGCATAGTGTATAAAACAACTTCAAATCATAAGTATCAATCATAGGCGGCATGAATGCCCCATACCACTATGTCGCCACATATAGGTTATACAATCAAAATCGCAAATGTCACGTATTTGGAAATTGGATTTCCGTCTATGAACCGAGGCAAAAGATAGTCCTCAACCGATTCGAGACTGCCTAGCCCGAGCCTCAGGACCCAGACTCAGGTGGGCCCTTGGATCGTCAGGGCCGGTCCACCGATGTGGATTAAAATGCCTGAACTTGCGTTTCCCCGCCCTTTGGGGCGTAAATGAGCCCACTAAATGACTCCATCGGTTCGAGAACGACCGATCAATCCGAGGCGCCTCGCAACAGCAACAACCACATAAGTCAAACTCGTCAGGGCGTGTAAAACCACTGACGCCACTTCTAACTAGGAAGAAACGCAAGTCCTCCCTGATGTCCCCTCCCGTTTTTGGTTCATACCGGGTGTGAAACTCGCGAAGCAAACGTTACACAAAGCTACGCCACAATGGCCGTGCTTTGATCATCACCACAAGACTTTGCTTTTCAACAGAAGCCTCGATCAATTGCCACTTAGGCATGCCACACAGGCAATTCACTCCATGCGTTTGATATCCATCAATATATAACCCCTGAGCTCGTACGTCTCAGAGAAGGGCGTTAAGCAAGAGAATAAATTCTCCGCCGCCAAACAGATATATATTTAATAGAGATCAATCACACAGACTAAAATCCAATGTCAGACACACAGTCCATTTACAAGTCCGTTCTGGGTCTGAACGAAACCGGAGGCACCTAGTACCCCGCATCTCCATCGATCTCCAAGTACGTCTGGACGATCACCAACTGTTTCCATCTTCTTGGGTGTACAGCCCAATCAAGATCATCAGTAATTACCCAAACGACGTGAAAACTTCTGGTCTTCGACCACCGTCTTCATCTTCGACACCACGTCGAATCAGTTATTCAGAATGGGCTAAACCCGGTCTTTCTGAATAACTCGCGTATATATTAAATAAGTGTTACACAAACACAACATATGCCGCATTCCAATTCATTAGTCACTAACCGTAAATTAATCAAGAGAATAATTCCCCAAATATTAACCCCGAAGGCCGAAATCAACATCAGATCAATATCCAGAAAACCATTCTACTTAGCTAACCGACAGTTAGTTTCTAATTTCACATTCATAGGGAAAGGTTCCCATTAATTTTATCAAAGATAAATTCTTGAATTTATTCTTTAATCAACTTTTGAATATCAATTCAAACTAGTCGGGATTAGCGAGCCTTACCGAAGCAATCATTTGTTTTAATTTCCCAATCCCAACCTATTCATCCCATGAAGTAAAACTGGTAATACTTCATATCTAACACCACAGTGTTATCGGTAAATTCAATTACCATTTCACGTTCAAATCTAATTAAAGATTTAACTATCGCCTGGAGCAAAACTGGTGATACTCCACTTTCGATCATTTCAATCTAATTAAAGATTCATTAAAACTCCACTTAGTTTTAATCTTCGACTGGGTTAAAGAATCAGTGTCATTTAAAACACGGTTCACGATAAACCCAAAATCACATTCCATTAATTATCGGGTTAAAGAACGAGTGTTATTTAAAACACTGTTCACGATAAACCCAAAAATCAATATCAATTCAATTCCAATTAAATATTATTTAATTGGTACACTTCATTAAATCTAAATAAAAAGATTTAATCTTTTCTCAACTGGGTTCAAGAACAGTGTTAGTGAAGACACCATTCACGACAAACCCAAATCACATTCGATATTCAATACAAGGCTCTGAATAGAAAATATATCCGCTTATATTCAATATCGAATTCTACGACTAACAAATGCCGTATTGGAGATAACGATATAAATATATATATCTTTCAAATTTCCATAACAACACCTGTATAATCACGAATTCCAACATCGAAATATTCCGAAGACAATTTCGATTCAAATCCACTCCAATGCAATCATTGGAAATTTTGGTTATTTTTAAAACCCTTTTTAAATTCAATTTATTTATTTAAAAATAAATAGAATTATATTTCTAGTTCAAAACTAGTTCATTTCGATAAAAATCCATTTTTATCTTTTCAAATATGGAGTTTTTCATCCCAATCCTTTCTAAGTCATTTCTTATGATTTTACACAAATTATTACTATTTTTAATAATTTTATCAAGGCCCGTACAGCCGATTTCCATCAATGGCCATCGAACTGCACTTACAGCGACCTTTTTCGAATTTGATTTGGACATAATTCCAAATCCAACCGTTAGATTTCAAATTTCTAATATTCGTTAGAAAGCTCTTTTCGATACGAACCCAACGGTTCCGGTTTTAGGAGAATCCGACGGTCGGATCTCCCGTAATGTCCGTTTGAAATCAATGGTCGAAATTCACGAACTACCGCGGTGCGGCGCGTTCTATTCAGGCCATTATATTATATATATAATATATATAATATATATTTCGTCGATTTCTATTTAAAACGAATTATATAAATAGTTTTAAAATTCGTTTCAAAATCTATTTCAACTTCCATTTCAATTCAAGGCAAAATTGAATTCTTCTTTATAAATTCGTTTTAAAATTCATTTCTATTCAATTCAAATTTCAATTCAATTTGAATTCATATTCAATTCATTTCGAAATCGTTTTCAATTCAATTCATTTCGAAATCGTTTTCAATTCAATTCATTTCGAAATCGTTTTCAATTCAATTCATTTCGAAATCGTTTTCAATTCAATTCATTTCGAAATCGTTTTCAATTCAATTCATTTCGAAATCGTTTTCAATTCAATTCATTTCGAAATCGTTTTCAATTCAATTCATTTCGAAATATTTCAATTCAATTCATTTCGAAATCGTTTTCAATTCAATTCATTTCGAAATCGTTTTCAATTCAATTCATTTCGAAATATTTCAATTCAATTCATTTCGAAATATTCGATTTCGAGATTACTTTTCAATATTCATTTTAAAATGAATAAAATCGATATAAATATCGTTTACGTCAAAATGGCGTCAATCTAATCAACACGGCTTCATGAATTTCTATTTTCAAATATTCTATTTCAAATATTCTATTTCAAATATTTCCTATTATCAAAATATTTGTTATTATCAAAATATTCTTTATTTTCACGATTGGAATGAGGCCCAATCAATTACCATATAAAATTAATTATATGGATTTTCATACAACACATGTATATAATAACATTGAAAATAATCAACCATCAACCAAAGTGCACTACACTGTATAAGCATCAAATATAGATATTCAACGCTTATAACAGCCTGTCAATCAATCGATCGACATATTTAATTAATCAGGATGAGTGAAATTCATATTTCATCCCAACACCCGTGTGGGGTTTCAAACAATCAAACACAGATTTTAGTTGTGCAGTTGGGCGATGTGTAAAATTTATCGTCCCGATCAATGTCATTCAAATAAGTGTACATAAACAAACCGTCTGGTTTGTAAATGAATATTTATTTATTCACATTCACGTTAAAAATTATATTTTTAACGATAAAACATTTTATTCCAACATATGAATTTCTATTCAATTCATTTATTCAATAAAAATGATATTTTTATTTTTCTAACATATTTTAGAAAATTTCGGCGGCATAACGGCACGATACTAGAAACGGGACAAGGCCTAGCCTTATCCCCGGTCTAGTGAAGGCCCACGCCATTCACACATCAATCAAATCAATCTCATCTCACCAAACAATTCAATTCAAACAAATAATTCAACTAATCTATGCAACCAAACAAACAAGTCCATGGTCTGTGGACGATTGTGTCGGGTGCTACTAAGCACCGTCTGCATCCTAGTATATATATATAACTAGAAAAATTAAATTGAAAGGTGAGAAATTCTCACATATAGCTATCCTAGCTCCACGGCACTTCATTGATAGAAATCTTCTTCGTTATCGCCTCTTTGTCATCTTCGCCCGTATTCTCTACATATGTAAAAATCGAATTTTTACTTCGCTATTCAATATATAAAAATCGAATTTTTACTTCACTATTCGATATATAAACATCATATTTTTACTTCACTATTCAATATATAAAAATCGAATTTTTAGTTCAAAGTTCAATATATAAAAATCGAATTTTTAGTTCAAAGTTCAATATATAAAAATCGAATTTTTAGTTCAAAGTTCAATATATAAAAATCGAATTTTTAGTTCAAAGTTCAATATATAAAAATCGAATTTTTAATTCAAAGTTCAATATATAAAAATCACATTTTTAATTCGAAGTTCAATATATAAAAATCGAATTTTGAGTTTTTTTTAAAAATCTCGTTTTTTAAAATCTCAAATCTTTTTCTATTAAAAGATTAAACCCTTTTTCTTAAAGTTTGAATATTTTTCTTCTTAAAGTTTAAATTTTTTCTAAACTAAATAAAATCAGTTTTCTAAACTAAATAAAATCAGTTTTCTAACTGTTAATAAAATCAGTTCTCTAAACTAAACAAAATCAGTTTTCTAAACTAAATAAAATCAGTTTTCTAACTGTTAATAAAATCAGTTCACTAAACTAAACAAAATCAGTTTTCTAAACTAAATAAAATCAGTTTTCTAACTGTTAATAAAATCAGTTCAGAATAACTAACAATAATTATATATATAAAAAAAACGAATTAAAAAATATCGTATATATAAAAAAAACTTACAGTTAAACCGAGGGGGGGGGGTTTGGTGCTGGAGGCTGGAAGGGGAAGGGGGTGGATTGCTTCTGGGAGGTGGCAGTTGTTCGGAGGCGGGTTGGCTGACCTGGAGTGGCGACGGCAGGCGCTCGCCTGTGGTGCGGCGTTGGGTTTCAGGGATGGGGCTTCCGGGTTTTGGGGAAATCGAGTTGCGCTAGAGATGGACGGAGGGAGGAGTAGCGAAGGGGGGGGGGGGCGGTGACGTGAGGAGGTGGCGGTGGCGCAGCCACCTAGGGCGCGACGACGGGGATTAGGGCTCGAAGCCCTTTTCCCTTTTTTTTTCATCTGAGAAGTGAGAGAGAGAGAGAGTAATTGAGTTATATATTTATTATTTTATTTTATTTAATTTCTATTAAAAGTTGACTTTTTATTCGAAGTCGAAATGGGACCCACCGACTGTCGTCCCTAGCGTTCTACCCCCATTCCGAACACAATGGGATATGTTTCGTAAGCTGATTCGATTGTTTCGAATAGTTTCCGTTGAATCTACATTTAAATCTTTATGTTGAATTTTAAACGTACATTTCAAATTACCGGGGCCACATACTAACTAGAAAAACTCCAGAAAAATATTTTCTAGCTTCATATTGACGATACGGTCCTTACAAAACTAGTTTCGTCGAATTCTGAGATCGTTTGAAAAAAAGGCCAATTTCCAGTCGATTAAAATCAACTGAAACTGGTCAAACGCGTTTTCCTTTGCCACGCTCACATATTGATTCGAAAAATTACGAAATTTGGAATCTAGCAATAACTTAACATCACGGACCCAACAAAACTGGTTTCGTCGAAATCTGAGGTCGTTTGCAAAATTGCTATTTTTAAGGGCCTTATATATATAAAAATATATATAAATTCCACAGCGACTATTTCTAATTTTAAACTAGACATATCTTATCATTTCTAAGATGAAATCTCAGTTTGTTAACTTCGTTACAAAGATATAGTTATACAGATTCAAATATTTCTTGTTTCGTTCAATTCTGACTTATATTGAATTCTGTATATTCATTTGAAATTAGAAATCGAATTTTCGAACTACCGCGCCATTTTCAATTCTATTTATAATTATATATAAATATTTATATTCTAACGACGACGTGTATAATATATACGTTCGATTTATATTCAAAATAAATTTCACGTCGATATTATTTAAAATAATTCATTTTAAATAATCAAAATTCGCTTAAATTGCCAAAATAAAAATTTTAAACTGGCCCAGATTTTCCGGGTTGTTACAGTATCCATCAATATATAACTCCTGAGCTCGTACATCTCAGAGAAGGGCGTTAAGCAAGAGAATAAATTCTCCGCCGCCAAACAGATATATATTTAATAGAAATCAATCACACAGAATAAAATTCAATGTCAGACACATAGTCCATTTACAAGTTCGTTCTGGGTCTGAACAAAACCGGAGGCACCTTATACCTCACATACCCATCGATCTCCAAGTATGTCTGGACGATCACCAATTGATTCCCTCCTCTTGGGTGTACATCCCAATCAAGATCATCAATAATCACCCAAACGATGTGAAGACCACCGGTCTTCGACCACCGTCTTCATCCTCGACATCACGGCGAATCAGTTATTCAGAATTGGATAAACCCGGTCTTTCAGAATAACTCGCATATATAATAAACAAGTGTTACACAAATACAACATACGCCTCATTCCTATTCAGAATATTCTTTTATTCAAATATTCCTATACTTTGGGAAAGGTTCCCATTAATTTTATCAAAGATAAATTCTTTAAATTTATTCTTTAATTTTCTTTTGAACATCAATTCAAACTAGTCGGGATTAGCGAACCACACCGAAGTAATCATTTGTTTTATTTCCCAATCCCAACCTATTCATCCCATGAAGTAAAACTGGTCATACTTCATATCTAAAACCACGGTGTTATCGGTAAATTCAATTAACATTTCACACTCAAATCTAATTAAAGATTTAACTATCGCCTGGAGCAAAACTGGTGATACTCCATTCTCGATCATTTCAATCTAATTAAAGATTCATTAAAACTCCACTTGGTTTCAATCTTCCCATAAATCACTATTAGTGATTATTTAACTTAGGAAATCATATCCTGTCTTTAACTGGGTTAAAGAACTAATGTCATTTAAAACACGGTTCACTATAAACCCAAAATCACATTCCATTCCAATTCAATTATTGAAACTTCTGGTTACTTTTAAAACCCTTTCAAATCCAATTTATTTATTTAAAAATAAATAAATTATTATTCTAGTTCAAAACTAGTTCATTTCGATAAAAATCTATTTTTATCTTTCGAATTTGGAATTTTTCATCTCAATTCTTCACAAATCATTTCTTATGAATTTACACAAATTATTACTATTTTTAATAATTTTATCAAGGTCCGTACATTCGATTTCCATCAACGGCCAACGAACTGCACTTACAACGACCTTTTCCAAATTTGATTTGGACATAATACCAAATCCAACTGTTAGATTTCAAATATTTAATATTTGTTAGAAAGCTCTTTTCGATACGAACCCAATGGTTCCGATTTTAGGAGAATCCAACGGTCGGATCTCCCGTAATATCCATTCGAAGTCAATGGTCGAAATTCGCAAACTGCCTCGGCGTGGCGCGTTCTATTCAGGCCATTCTATATATATATATATAACATATATTATACATATTTCGTCGATTTCCTTTTAAAACGTATTTTATAAATCGTTTTAAATTCATTTTCGAAACAATTTCAACTTCATATTCAATTTCGAATCAAAATTGAATATTCCACATCATCGATATACAAATGATAATATTTCAAAACGTAATATTTTGAAATCACTTTCTTTATTATATTCATTATAAAAATGAATAAAATCGATATAAATATCGTTCACGTCCATATAGCGTCAATCTAATCAATACGGCTTTTATTCAACACATGAATGTTTTCTTCGATTCAACACATGAATATTTATTTTGTTCAACACATGAATATTTATTATATTCAACACATGAATTTATATTATTCAACACATGAATTTTCATTCTATTCAACCCATGAATTTATATTATTCAACAAATTAATTTTCATTCTATTCAACACATAAATTTATATTATTCAACACATGAATTTTCATTCTATTCTTTATTTACAAATTAGAATGAGGCCCAATCAATTACCATATAATGTTAATTATATGGATTCCCTACAACACATGTATATAATGACCACGATAAATCATCAACCATCTTCCAGAGTGCACCACACCACTACGTAAGCATTAAATATAGATAAGTAACGCTTACACAGTCTGTCAACCCGTCGGTCGACATACTACTAAATAATTGGGATTAGTGTACGTCAATATCATCCCAACACCCGTGTGGGGTTTCAATCAATCAAACACATATTTTTTTTGTGCAGTTGGGCGATGTGTAAAATTTATCATCCCAATCAATATCAGTCAAATCGGTGTACATAAACAAACGTTCGATTTGTAAATGAATATTTATTTTACTTCAACACATGAATATATATTTTACTTCAACACATGAATATAATTTTGATTTCAACACATGAATATATATTTGATTTAAACACATGAATATATATTTTATTTCAACATTGGAATATATATTTTATTTCAACACATGAACATATATTTTATTTCAACACATGAATATATATTTGATTTCAACACATGAATATATATTTTATTTCAACACATGAATATATATTTGATTTCAACACATGAATATTTATTTTATTTCAACACATGAATATATATTTTATTTCAACACATGAATATATATTTGATTTCAACACATAAATATATTTTTTATTTCAACACATGAATATATATTTTATTTCAACACATGAATATATATTTTATTTCGACACATGAATATATATTTGATTTCAACACATGAATATATATTTGATTTCAACACATGAATATATATATTATTTCAACACATGAATATATATTTTATTTCAACACATGAATATATATTTTATTTCACAACCAACAGTCAATTTTCACAACACAAACAATCACACATACAAGTCATCCATGGTCTGTGGACGATGGGTGTCGGGTGCTGCTAAGCACCATCTGCATCCTAGTATATATTTCAAACAAGAAATTAAAATAAAACTGAGGAGTTCTCACCGAGGGTTCCACTCCTCCACACTTAATTTCTGAACGGTTTGGATTTGTCTGCTATGCCAATGCGGTCTTCTATATGCTGTTCATATTAAAAATCAGATTTTTATTTCACTACATATATAAAAATCATATTTTTATATTTCCTATAATATAAAAATTCTATTTTTAATCCGCTACCCATATAAAAATCGAATTTTTATTTCGCTACAACTTATATAAAAATTGTATTTTTATATTTTCTATCTTATAAAAATCATATTTTTATAATCTCTACTAAATAAAAATCATATTTTTATAATCTGTACTAGATAAAAATCTTATTTTTATCCTCTATAAATATAAATAAAATCGTTTCTTTATCTCTCTTATTATATATATACACATCTATTCTTTTCCCTAATCAAAAATTGTCTCTTTTCTTCACTAAAGGTCAAATCTTTTCTATAACAAAAATCAAATCTTTTTATTTATAAAATCTAATTTTTCATATATAGAAAAATATAATCTTTTCAACACTATGTATTAAACAAAACCGATTTTTATTTAAAACTGATTATTTTAAATAAGTAAAAATAAATAACTAAGCAAAATAAACCAATTAAGAACTTACAGTCGAAGAAGAGAGGGGGGAGCTTCTGGACGTCGCGCGTTGGAGGGTGGTGGCTGAGGTCGCGGGCGTCAGGGAGTAAGGGGGCGCGCTAGGGTATCAGGTGGCGGATGGGGTTTTGGGTGAAGTTGAGCAAAGAGAAGGAGGAGGGTGCGGCGCCTGGGCGAGGGGCGCTGAGGGTCGTGGGTGGCGGTCAGGGCATCGGTGGTGGGTGGTTGGCCAATGGTGGCGGTGGGTGCTGGGTCTCGCAGGTCAGGGGGTTTAGGGCTGGGAATGGAAGAGGGAAGTGAGGTGGGGGAAGTCGGAGGGCATCAAGGCACCGGAGGGGGAGGTGCGCCGTCGGAGGGGGCGGGGCGGTGGAGGAGCTGTCGATGGTGGGCGGCGCATTGAGGAAGAGAGGCAGCGGTGGTTTTTATTTTTTATTTATTTTTTTCTTCCCGATTTGATTCATGTTTTATTGGGGGGGGGGGGCAAGAGATTATATAGTAATTTAATTATTATTTTCTATATAAAGTTGACTTTGTAAACAAACACCAAACGAGACCTACCGACTGTCATCACTAGCATAATGCCCCCATTCTGAACACTAAGGGATATGTATCGTAGGCCAATTCGGCTGTTACACTAAGTTTCCGTCAAATTTAAAATATAAATATTTATATATTCAATTTAAACGCACATTTCAATTTACTAGGGCCACATACAATCTCTAAAAATTCTAGAAAAATTATTTCTAGCTTCGTATTGTCGATACGATTCTAACAAAACTAATTTCGTCAAATTTGAAGACCGTTTAAAAAATGGCCATTTTCCAGTCGATTAAAATCAACTGAAAGTGGTCAAACACGTATTCCTTTGCCACACTCACATATTGATTCGAAAATTTATGAATTTTGGAATCTAGCAATAATATGACATCCCGAATCCAACGAAAGTGGTTTCGTCGAAAACAGAGGTTGTTTGCAAAATGGCTATTTTTAAAGGCCTTTATATATATTATAATATATATAATTCCACAGCGACTTTTCTCAATTTTAAACTGGACATATCTTTCACTCTATAAAGTGAAATCTCAGTTTCTTATATCCGTTAGAAAGATATGATCAAACAGATTCAAATATTTCTTGTTTCGCTGAAATCTGATTTATTTTGAATCTTGTACATTCATTTGAAATTTGAAATCGAATTTTCGAACTACCGCGCCATTTCAGGCTCGTTATATAATTAAAAATAAATTTATTCGTTTTAACATATCGAAAATATATTTTCCGTCGTTATTATTTAAAATAATTCATTTTATATATTCAAAATTCGCTAAAATTGCCAAAATAATTTTTTTAAATTGGCTCGGATTTTCGGGTTATTACAATCTCCCCCACTTAAAACTTTTCATCCCCAAAAAGGAACGAAGATGAACGTTGTTTTACAAACCAACTCAACTTGCACTGTTTTCTTTATGGCTTAAGTTTTTCAACTTTTCAATTTCTAAGAACTTTTCAAAATTTTCAAAAATTTGGCTAATACCCTAAATTTTTGAAAAATTTCGCCATAACCTCCCCTGCACCAGGAGCTTCGGGATATTTCAAATAGCCTCCCATGGACCTCATCAATCCAAAAAGAAAAAGAAACACCCGAGCGGCTAGCGAATCGGCTCATAAAATCATCTAAACCCTAAGAAATACGATAAACATGTACCTATTTGTCGGACAAACAATTTTATTCGTCTTCTCTAGCCTCCTTGCTATGACCTGTTTAATATAAGCACATGTATACGTATGCAAGTGCGACAAATTTTCAATACAATTCACTATTTGGTACAATTTGGCTAACGGTTCAACATTTAATTAATCAAACAATAATCAAACAACGCAACCAGCAATCAATTAGTTGATTAGCTTTTCAAATTCATAACTTTGATACATAGTCCAAAAATCAGATTTTTGATGCCAAATCACAACATTAAGCCCTATCTAGTTTTGGTTCTCACACCAGTCAATTGGAAATATATAAATATCACACCTTCGAAACTTGAACACTAATTCTAATGATGTAGCTATAATCATCAGAATCATCTCCGGGCGACTAGAGTGTGACTATATATCTATCCAGTATATTAAAACTTCAAAAACACGCGGATTAGACGTATATGCAAAATCCATATATACTTGATTGTCCAAATCAATATAAAATAAATAATCAAATACAAATAATTGATTTAAATTTTCAAAACAAAATTTGTTTTCACTTTTATTTCAAAAACCCTACTCTTCACACTTGTTCTAGGATAGTACTGATCCCATATCTAACGAGTCATTCTCGTTGGATATTACTAATCCAATCTCTAATGAATTCGTTCGGTTCTAACGTGTCTTGTTCTCAAGATTTGTAAACCAAAGCTCTGATACCAACTGTAAGGACCCGTAACTTCCCCGGTAAGGAAAGCCCGGATACTTTGAGGACAAGACACATCAGAACGCAAACAGAAGAACATTTCATTGTATATTACAACAATTCCATCAGAATACAAGAATATACAGAGTATGAATAAATATTACATAGAAAACATCAGAGATTTAAATTACATTTAAATACATCGCAGCGGAAAATAATACAAAACACAACTAGAAGTAATACACGGATACAGAGCTTTCCGAGTATCGTTCCAGCTATAAATCAGGAACCTGTGAATATAAATCTGCAAACCCAAAACTACTAGTTGCCCATGTCAAAATAAGGGCACCCAAAGTTCAGGTTAAAACAATAAACTCCAGGTCAGTATGTGACTGGTGTGAGAACTAAAACAGTTATTTATCTTTATTTTAAAGTTAGGTAAATCAAGGGACCACGACGTATAACACGGAACGGGTTTCCTCCCAAGAATACCAGTGCATAAAACAACAACACAATGCTAAATAAAGAACAATGAAGCTATTATAAGACCCAGGTCCCATCACACAATCCAACGCAAGCCGGAGGATAGGGTACCTTATAATAGCCAAAGAATGCTTGATACGCTAAATTTCAATTTTTATTATTACTATAAGTGTATAGTGTCAAAAAAATTTCAATCATAAGTATCAATAATAAACGGCATAAGTGCCCCATACCACTATGTCGGAATATATAGGTATACAATCAAAACCGTAATTGTCACGTATTGGAAGCTGGATTTTCATCTGTGAACCGAGTCAAGGGATCGTCCGCAACCGATTCGAGACTCTCTAGCCCGAGCCTTAGGAACAGCCACAACTGCCCCATGGATCGTCAGGGCCGGTCCACCGATGTGAATTATTAAGCTTGAACACTACGTTTCCCCACCCTTTGGAGCATAAATGAGCCAAATGACTTCATCGGCTCACACAGCCAACGATATATCCGAGGTGCCTCGCAACAGCAACAACCACACTGGTGAAAATAATATAAACGTCTGGGCTGGTAGGTCACTGACACCACCCTAGCTAGAAGGAAACACATACCCTCCCTGAGGTCCTCTCCCGTTTCTGGTTCACAACCAAGGTCTGAGGCTCGCGAATCAACGCTACACAAAGCTATGCCACACAGGCCGTGCTTTGATCATCAACCACAAGAATCTGCTTTTCAACAAAAGCCTTGATCATTTTCCACTTAGGCATGCTACACAGGCAATTCACTCCATGCAATTGATATCCATCAATATATAACTCCTGAGCTCGTACGTCTCAGAGAAGGGCGTTAAGCAAGGGAATAAATTCTCCACCGCCAAACAGATATATATTTAATATAAATCAATCACACAGAATAAAATCCAATGTCAAACACACAGTCCATTTACGAGTTCGTTCTGGGTCTGAACGAAACCGGAGGCACCTTGTACCTCGCATACCCATCGATCTCCAAGTACGTCTGGACGATCACCAACTGATTCCCTCCTCTTGGGTGTACAGCCCAATCAAGATCATCAATAATCAACCAAACGATGTGAAGACCTCCGGTCTTCGACCAACGTCTTCATCCTCGACACCACGTCGAATCAGTTATTCAGAATGGGATAAACCCGGTCTTTCTGAATAACTCGCGTATATAATAAACAAGTGTTACACAAACACAACATACGCCTCATTCCTACTCAGAATATTCTTATACTTTGGGAAAGGTTCCCATTAATTTTATCAAAGATAAATTCTTTAAATTTATTCTTTTATCATCTTTTGAATATCAATTCAAACTAGTCGGGATTAGCGAACCACATCGAAGTAATCATTTATTTTATTTCCCAATCACAACCTATTCATCCCATGAAGTAAAACTGGTCATACTTCATATCTAACACCATGGTGTTATCGGTAAATTCAATTACCATTTCACGTTCAAATCTAATTAAAGATTTAACTATCGCTTGGAGCAAAACTGGTGATACTCCATTCTCGATCATTTCAATCTAATTAAAGATTCGTTAAAATTCCACTTGGTTTTAATCTTCCCAAAAATCACTATCAATGATTATTTAACTTGGGTAATCATATCCTATCTTTAACTGGGTTAAAGAACCAATGTCATTTAAAACACGGTTCACTATAAACCCAAAATCACATTCCATTCCAATTCAATTATTGAAACTTCTGGTTACTTTTAAAAACCTTTCAAATCCAA
Organism: Allium sativum; assembly: GCA_030737875.1. Classification (NCBI taxonomy): domain Eukaryota; kingdom Viridiplantae; phylum Streptophyta; class Magnoliopsida; order Asparagales; family Amaryllidaceae; genus Allium; species Allium sativum. The sequence continues at coordinate 103,448,647 of CM060912.1, forward strand.
TTTATTTATTTAAAAATAAATAAATTATTATTCTAGTTCAAAACTAGTTCATTTCGATAAAAATCTGTTTTTATCTTTTCAAATTTGGAATTTTTCATCTCAATTCTTCACAGATCATTTCTTATGATTTTACACAAATTATTACTGTTTTGAATAATTTTATCAAGGCCGTACAGTCGATTTCCATCAGCGGCCATCGAACTGCACTTGCAGCGACCTTTTCCAAATTTGATTTGGACATAATTCCAAATCAAACCTTTAGATTTCAAATCCCTAATATTTGTTAGAAAGCTCTTTTCGATACGAACCCAACGGTTCCGGTTTTAGGAGAATCCGACGTTCGGATCTCCCGTAATATTCATTCGAAGTCAACGGTCGAAATTCGCGAACTGTCGCGGCGCGGTGCGTTCTATTCAGGCCATTCTATATATATAATATATATTATATATATTTCGTCGATTTCCTTTTAAAACGTATCTTATAAATTGTTTTAAATTCGTTTTCGAAACGATTTCAACTTCATATTCAATTTCGAATCAAAATTGAATATTCCACATCATCGATATACAAATGATTATATTTCAAAACGTTATATTTTGAAATCACTATCTTTTCTATTTTCATTATAAAAATGAATAAAATCGATATAAATATCGTTCACGTCAAAATGGCGTCAATCTAATCAACACGGTTTTTATTCAACACATGAATGTTTTCTTTTATTCAACACATGAATATTTATTCTATTTAACACATGAATTTATATTATTCAACACATGAATTTTCATTCTATTCAACACATGAATTTTCATTCTATTCAACACATGAATTTTCATTCTATTCAACACATGAATTTTCATTCTATTCTTTATTTTCCAAATTAGAATGAGGCCCAATCAATTACCATATAATGTTAATTATATGGATTCCCTACAACACATGTATATAATGACCACGATAAATTATCAACCATCATCCAGAGTGCACCACACCACTGCATAAGCATTAAATATAGATAAGTAACGCTTACACAGTCTGTCAACCCATCGGTCGACATACAACTAAATAATTGGGACTAGTGTACGTCAATATCATCCCAACACCCGTGTGGGGTTTCAATCAATCAAACACATATTTTATTTGTGCAGTTGGACGATGTGTAAAATTTATCATCCCAATCAATATCAGTCAAATCGGTGTACATAAACAATTCATTCGATTTGTAAATGAATATTTATTTTACTTCAAAACATGAATATATATTTTACTTCAACACATGAATAAATTTGATTTCAACACATGAATATATATTTTATTTCAACACATGAATATATATTTGATTTCAACACATGAATATATATTTGATTTCAACACATGAATATATATTTGATTTCAACACATGAATATATATTTGATTTCAACACATGAATATATAGTTTATTTCAACACATGAATATATATTTGATTTCAACACATGAATATATATTTTATTTCAACACATGAATATATATTTGATTTTGACACATGAATATATATTTGATTTCAACACATGAATATATATTTTAATTCAACACGTGAATATATATTTTATTTCAACACATGAATATATATTTGATTTCAACACATGAATATATATTTGATTTCAACACATGAATATATATTTGATTTCAACACATGAATATATATTTTATTTCAACACATGAATATATATATTTTATTTCAACACATGAATATATATTTGATTTCAACACATGAATATATATTTTATTTTGAACACATGAATAAATATTTTATTTCAACACATGAATATATATTTTATTTCAACACATGAATATACATATTTTATTTCAACACATGAATATATATTTGATTTCAACACATGAATATATATTTTATTTCAACACATGAATAAATATTTTATTTCAACACATGAATATATATTTGATTTCAACACATGAATATATATTTTATTTCAACACATGAATATATATTTGATTTCAACACATGAATATATATTTGATTTGAACACATGAATATATAGTTTATTTCAACACATGAATATATATTTTATTTCAACACATGAATATATATTTGATTTCAACACATGAATATATATTTGATTTCAACACATGAATATATAGTTTATTTCAGCACATGAATATATATTTTATTTCAACACATGAATATATATTTTATTTCAACACATGAATATATTTTTGATTTCAACACATGAATATATATTTTAATTCAACACGTGAATATATATTTTATTTCAACACATGAATATTTATTTGATTTCAACACATGAATATATATTTAATTTCAACACATGAATATATATTTTATTTCAACACATGAATATATATATTTTATTTCAACACATGAATATATATTTGATTTCAACACATGAATATATATTTTATTTCAACACATTAATAAATATTTTATTTCAACACATGAATATATATTTGATTTCAACACATGAATATATATTTTATTTCAACACATGAATATATATTTTATTTCACAACCAACAGTAAATTTTCACAATACAAACAATCACACATACAAGTCATCCATGGTCTATCGACGACGGGTGTCGGGTGCTACTAAGCACCGTCTGCATCCTAGTATATATTTCAAACTAGAAATTAAAATAAAAGTGAGGTGTTCTCACCGAGGGCTCCACTCCTCCACACTTAATTTCTGAATGGTTTGGATTTGTCTGCCATGCCAACGCAGTCTTCTCTACGCTGTTCATATTAAAAATCAGATTTTTATTTCGCTACATATATAAAAAATCATATTTTTATATTTCCTATTATATAAAATTCTATTTTTAATCCGCTACCCATATAAAAATCGAAATTTTATTTCGCTACAACATATATAAAAATCGTATTATTATATTTCCTATCTTATAAAAATCATATTTTTATAATCTCTACTAGATAAAAATCATATTTTTATAATCTCTACAAGATAAAAATCATATTTTTATCCTCTATAAATATAAATAAAATCGTTTCTTTATCTCTCTAATCATATATATACACATTTATTCTTTTCCCTAATCAAAAATCATCTCTTTTCTTCACTAAAGGTCAAATCTTTCCTATAACAAAAATCAAATCTTTTTATTTATAATATCTAATTTTTCATATATAGAAAAACATAATCTTTTCATCACTATGTATTAAACAAAATTGATTTTTATTTAAAACTGATTATTTTAAATAAGTAAAAATAAACAACTAAGCAAAATAAACCAATTAAAAGCTTATAGTCGAAGAAGAGAGGGGGAGCTTCTGGCTGTCGCGCGTCGGAGGGTGGTGGCTGAGGTCACGAGCATCAGGGGGTAAGGGGGGCGCGCTAGGGTTTCAGGTGGCGGATGGGGTTTTGGTGAAGTTGAGCAAAGAGAAGGAGGAGGGGGAGGCGCCTGGGCAAGGTGCGTTGAGGGTCGTGGGTGGCGGTCAGGGCATCGGCGGTGGGTGGTTGGCCAATGGTGGCGGTGGGTGCTGGGTCTCGCGGGTCAGGGGGTTTAGAGATGGGAACGGAAGAGGGAAGTGAGGTAGGGGAAGTCGGAGGGCATCAGGGCGCCAGAGGGGGAGGTGCGCCGTCGGAGGGGGCGGTGGAGGAGCGGTCGATGGTGGGCAGCGCGTTGAGGAAGGGAGGCAGCGGCGGTTTTTATTTTTATTTTCATTTATTTTTTTCCTTCCCGATCTGATTTATGTTTTAGAGCGGGGGGCCAAGAGATTATATAGTAATTTAATTAATTTATTTATTTTCTATATAAAGTTGACTTTGTAAACAAACACCAAACAAGACCCACCGACCATCATCCCTTGCGTAATGCCTCCATTCTGAACACTAAGGGATATGTATCGTTGGCCAATTCGGCTATTACGCTAAGTTTCCATCAAATTTAAAATATAAATATTTATATATTCAATTTAAATGCACATTTCAATTTACCGAGGCCACATACAGTCTCTAAAAATTCTACAAAAATTATTTCTATCTTCGTATTGGCGATACGGTCCTAACAAAACAAATTTCGTCAAATTTGAAGAAAGTTTGAAAAATGGCCATTTTCCATTCGATTAAAATCAACTAAAACTGGTCAAACGCATTTTCCTTTGCCACGCTCACATATTGATTCGAAAAATTACGAATTTTTGAATCTAGCAATAATATGACATCCCAAATCCCACAAAAGGGGTTTCATCGAAAACAGAGGTCGTTTGCAAAATGGCTATTTTTAAAGGCCTTTATATATATATATTATAATATATATAAATTCCACAGCGACTTTTCTCAATTTTAAACTGGACATATCTTTCACTCTATAAAGTGAAATCTCACTTTCTTAGATCCGTTAGAAAGATATGATCAAACAGATTCATATATTTCTTGTTTCGCTGAAATCCGGTTTATTTTGAATCTTGTACATTCATTTGAAATTTGAAATCGAATTTTCGAACTACCGCGCCATTTCATGCTTGTTATATAATTAAAATAAATTTATTCATTTTAACTTCGTCGAAAATATATTTTCCGTCGTTATTATTTAAAATAATTCATTTTAAATATTCAAAATTCGTTAAAATTGCCAAAATAAAAAAATTAAATTGGCTCGGATTTCCGGGTTATTACACGTATTAACTAATTATTATAGGATTTCAAGGTTTTAGGTTGATAGGATTTATTTAGAGAACATGGAAAATTTAAACGCATGTTTTTCACTGGTTTTATAAAGGAATTTTTTTTCAAACAATGTCGGAATTCGACGAAACCTGTCCCATTAGGTCCGGAATATATTTCTATGCTAGGATTAGTCTTTTTATCAGAAAATAGAAATCGGTTGGTGTTAGTTTCACGTGTTACTTCACGGTGAAACTTTGATGATAAAATAATATTTATTCTATCCTATATATATCCCTTTAAAACCTAATTCTCGCGTCAAAGTAAATCTGGTGGTCTACCCACAAAGGTGGCGCCACTTTACCACTTTCAACATCCTGAATACATTGATTTCTACCTCAAAATTTCTTCAAATTCTTACATTGATTCCGAAAACCATTAGTTACAAAGTCACTCAGCTCTGCGAGATCAATCAAGGTAGACGGTGATGATCAAGTTATAGGGTATATTCTTGTTTGAAACAGTCCTCGAAGTGGCATAGGTCACACTGATTTTGAGGTTCCGTTACTGCATCGAGGTCAAGGGGTTTAACGGAGGAGGACCCTGACGTTGATGCGCACAATACGGAGGCGGTGGATGGTTGGCCAGAGGTTAGAACTTGGTGCAGCGATGGAATTTGAGTTGGCAGCGGTTTTGGTTCATACTGGAGCATGGCAACGTGATGCTGGTTTTGAACGATGAGTTTGTTTGGGCCAAAATTCCTATTGCCAGTATAATTAAAACGTTAATTACTTAATTAAATAATTAGTTGTTAATTAAATTTTAGTTATGAGATTAATAATTATGTAAATTGTTTTCCAAATTTTGCAGGAGGAGGCATACGGAAGTAAAGCCGGAAAGAAAAAAAAAATACTTTTGGCCTGATCTAAACTAATTAGTAACTTAAGTCATGATTAAGGAATTATAATAAAATAGGAGAAGTCTGCTTCATTTCTATTTCATGAAGCAGTGAACTAGGTGATGAACGAAGAAAACATTGGCTCGTGCTTTTTCCATTCAAATGATGTCACCCGGTTATCTGATTTAGTAAGGCGATTAAGTGCTAATGGGGAAGTGTGGACCGACACAGGCTTAAAGAGTGGCCCTAATTATCTCTAACAAAAACGTAATTTGTTTAAATTGATTATTAATTTAGAGTTAGTTATATAATTAAATTATATAACTTATAAATGTTATAATTCATGACAGGGTTTGATTATGAATAGTCTACCGGAAACAAGAACGAACGACGAAGGAGATTGATCAACTATTTAACAAAGTAATTAACGCAAACAATTATTAATTAAAGGGTTAAATTGTCTAATTAAATCATGAACTCATATAGTAGTGTAACTTATGACTATATGGACAGAATTGGACGAAGCAAAATGCATTGGAATCATGGTTACGAACACTGCATTCTGAAGCCAGTCTGGACAGTCCTGGAATGATCTGAGAATTTTAATTAAATTAAACACTGGTTTAATTTAATTAAACAAACTGCTCAGCGACAAATAAAACAAGGTGAGTTAAACTCTCTCAGTTTTCCTATTTATATTTTATATAAGTTGGGTTTTTATTTTATGTGCTCTGTTTGTTATGGTTGACTGTTTGCTGGTTATATATTTATTAGTGGATTTAACAGATGAAATTAAACCGTTATTTAATTTCAGTGAAAACCAAAATCGTTATTTTAACGATTTGATTCAATAAAGGTAATTTACCTTGTTTGTCACGTTTATAAAATTAACGTTTTTAATGGTTTGAATTGTTTGATATGACTGAATTGTTATATATCAGTTAAATGGAAATGAAATTATATGATTTAACCATTTGGATACAGGGAAGAACAGACGGAACTCGTAAAATATATTATTTATTTTCATGTATTATCAATGTATGAATTGTACTGATTAGTTTATTTATTGATAATTGTCTGGAATTTCAAACTGTATTTGATTTTAACCAATAGGCAATATTGGTTGGGTAATCGGTAGTAAATGGCCTAAGAATAAATTGGTTTGATTATATTGATTTACCGTAAGGTGAATCGATAGAACTGAAGTTATAAAAGTTATTTTATAACTGGAGACAAATTTTGTAATATAATTATTCTGAATAAAATTTTATTAAAAGGAAAAGAGATATTTATTATTAATTATTAATTATTAATTATTAATTGATTTTATAAAGTAAACTTCTGATGTTAACAGATATATAAACTCGTGAATAGAAATTAACCCAACCATTGAATTGGATAAGTGTTTTGTTAATAAATAATTAAAGGGAATTATTTAAATTAATTATATTTTTAATTAATTTAATGGGAGAGCTAATTGAAATCGGTTAATGGAATAACTGCGTTTTAATTTAATTAAATCGACCGTTTTTAAGAGGGATTGATTATTAAATTAGTGTGTTTGAATAAAAAAGTTTAATGAATATTGTTTAAATTTAAATAAGATTTTTAAAAGGATTTACTATTTATGTTAGTTAGTAAAGGAATTAACTACTAAAGTGGTTAACGATCGAAGAGAATTATAATCCTAATTAATAATTTACGGAATTTAAAAAGTAATCGGAATTAAAATGGAATATACTTGAATGGTGAAAGGGAATTACGAACGGTTTTTTATATTTTGAAACTCGAATTTGTATGACAAAGTTATGAAGAGAATTTTAAGCGAATATGGTAGTTTAAAATAAATGTTACTTAATTATCTAAATTAAGTACACGTAAATTAAGGAAAAGAGCTTACGATAAACCAGGAATTACATAAAAGAGGTTTTAAGGTGTTATATCGTTAATTTTAAATTAACGTTACTAAAAAAAATGGGATTAAGTAAAAATGAGAAATTAAAATGAGATTTCCAAAGCGAAAATGGTTGGATGGATTTGAAAAGGAAATTAGTACAGGTGAATTTGGTGAAAGAAGTGGGTCGTAGGATTTGATAATCAAATCCGATTTATAAAGGAGCTTGGTTAAAGGGTTCGAGTTAAAAGTGATGCTTTTTAAAGTGGTTACTTAATTATTAAATTAAGAAAGATCGGGTATATCCGAGAAAGAGATTTTCAAAGTGTAAGAAGGTCTTATGGAACCATATTTTGAATAAGTAGTGAAATGGAATTTGTATTGATATTGGAATGAAGTATCAGGTTTTGGATTACAATTTATATTTATCTTTAGATATGAACATTGTTGATCAAGGTCTGAGAGGTAACTAAAATACCCCAACTTGAACAGCTTCAGGATTTTCTGAGGATGATATAAGTTGTAATGGTAAAGGAGGTTAGTGAAATTTATTATTTCATTAGAGAAATAATAACGCAACATTTTGGGTGGAAATTTGGAAAACATATATATAATAAGGATTCCAAAGAAAAACGGAAACAAAAAGGAATTATGGGAAATTAAAATGATATTTTCAAATTGAAAAGGAAACGTAAAGTTGAGTTCTATTCTGGGAAGATAAGTACATGTTATTGTTTTTGAGCAATGAAATAAAAGTTATTTCGTAACATTGTTTTATGGAAATAAGTTAAATTGAATTCATAATATTAGATAATAACGTGGCCAATGTTTAAAAATGAAAATAGACAAACTGGATATGATATAGGACTTTCCTCAATATAAAAATGAATTCGTTTAAAGTAAAATCTTATGTTAAATAAGAAGAGAGAAAAATATATTTATAATATTGAAAGATTTAGGAGTTTTAAATTTACATTTGTTTAAATTAAAGGGATAAGTGGTGCTGAATACTGAACCAGTGAACACATTGGATTGTCATGATTGAAACACTGTTTATTTTGATAGTTAAATCACTGACTATCAAATCTGTCCAATACGATTGTTGGTACGTAAAGACCGGGATTAAATTTATATTCGAAAATCATTCCAGCCAACAAATATGTGAAGATATTAGAAGAAGGTCGAGATGGAGCATTGAAGACCGTAGATCTTCATAAACGGAAGAACCATTAAAATTCTCTACCTTGCGAGCAGAGATAAGCTATGATTCTGTCGTGGTTGGAATCTACGGATTGCAAGGACTACTCGATACTGATCTGTAGGGTGATTCCTAGGTTGCAATAGGAGGGTACCTTCGGTTCATCATGTTCCTGGATGACTTGTATAGACGAATGTCTGACAGAGTATTTACAAAAGGATCACGTACATTGATTTCTTCAAACGTACCTGGGTAGCTCCCAAATAGAGTATGTTTGTGGATGTCAATTAGTGATATCTAGTGGATATGACGATGTGGCATTCAAAGTGAATGGTGGCCAGGTGTTCCAAAAGATAATTTAAACCTCAAGCCTCACAACCGGGAAATGACAAAAATCTGGCAGGCAGCACGGCTATGTGGGTTGCTCCCATTAGGGTGTATAATCACCTATCTAGAGAAATTCCATTTGCATCTTTAATCTATTTCGATGCTGTCCCTTTTCGGGAAACGGTTGTTTGAGCCCAACCATTGGTGATATACATTCGATACACTCAAGCGAAATGAGTGGTCGATCATGTGAAGGTCAGGTTGCAAGATGTTCTTGTTGAACCCAGTGTATTCGCCTCTAGAGATATACTAACGGCAGGTGGTCCCATACCCTGTCATAGTCGGAATCCAATTTCCAATAAGCGCCCGCGGTTTTGTTTGTATACTATATATGTGGAGCGTGAGATGTAAGCATTCCACTAGGTTGCTATTTACTTGTATTTAGACATTATTATAATATCAGACAAGATATCGATTCCAAAAATGTTTTGGGTTAGCGTAAGGTAAAAACCGTCTGTATTTTTGTATGGATTTGGTCTTACGATTACCCTTTTCTTTCAAAAAGATTTTGACTTAAAAATCAAGTTGTGTGATACCCTTAATACTATGCGAGTTTGTTTCTCACTCTGGTTCACTAGACTGACCCGGTGTTTTGTAAATGCTCGGGTTAGCCTGGATGTACAGGTTCTGGTTATCGAATGCTGTGAAGAGATGCGCTGGAGATATTCGGACGTATGATATTATATAGCTTCTATTCTGGGTGTGTTGTATATGTGGACAGGTTACTATAACTGTCTAGATGTGTGATGTACTCTGATGATTGTAAGTATTTTTAAAGCTCTCAATAAAGATTTATTTTTATATTATATTTTGTTCTGCTGCGATGTGAGATTCTATGTTGTGTTGGTTCTTCTTCTTCTTCTTTTATTCCAATATTTCTTTCTTTCTTATCTCACCCTCTAAATTCTTTCTAATAACGTTCCGGTGTTTTCGGTGTTTGGAAGGTTGACATGAGTTACGGTAAAGGTATTTATGTCGATTTTCAGAGCCGAAAATCCTTTGGTCGTCACATAAACCCTAAGTTTTCATTGGTTGAAATGCAACCCACGGTCAACTTACTGGAAGCATCCTCCTACATTTTCGAATGCTCAAGATTTCCTTGACTTCGTTCCTCCAAAACTCTCAATCCACCATCCAAATCGAAATCTTCCCAACTATGAACCTTTTCAGCTCTGTGGACCATCATCTTGACCGGTGGAGATGGAAGATAATGAAGTATTTTTCTCAATTTAGGCAGTCATAGCTGTTGCGTTCAAGTGAGGATTTCGAGACATAAGGGAGTTCATGTGGGGCATGGGTCTGGGCGTTGGGTGAGGAAGTGACGATGATCAGGGAAGAAGGTTCTAATGATCGGCAAAAGACCTTGGGTGTGTGCAACATAGGGTTTTGGGGGTTGGATTTCTTGGTCTGCGAAGGAAGACGATGGGAAATTGAAGGTTTACGGATAATAATGTAGATAAGGATTTTAATTATAATTTTAAATATGTTATTACTTAGTTATTTATGTGATTAAATTTTAAACTGCAATAACTTGTCCAAATAAAAACAGAATCAGACGAAACAAGTTGCAGTGCAATCGTGGCAACGAACTCTACATTGTGAAACTGATTGGAATAAATTTGGAGCAAGTTAGAATTTGAGGTAAAAACAGTACTAAAATCATCAATTAAAGACTAACGGAGTGGAAATCAATGTGAGAACTCTCTCACTTAAGTATTTTGTACAGTTATTTATTTTTATAACTGAATATATGTTTATTGCCTGTGATTGCAATATTTTTTGGGGGTTGATGGATGTTTACAGTTTTAATGTTATCATTATTAAACTGTGATTATAAATGTTTATAAATAAAACATTTATATTATAAATTATTCTGGGATGACAATTTACCCACTCGTCTTCCAAATAATAGATAGTTCACATGGATTGTGATGTAAATCCCACACGGGTATTGGGACGATAATTTTACAAATCGGCCAAGTATGCACATAATAATATTTGTTTGATGGTTGAAAGCCCCACACGGGTCTGGGGATGATAATTAATTCACATCTCTCTTGGATTTAATTGTTTGTCAACCAATTGATTGACAAACTGTTATAAGCGTTATTTAATTATTTAATGCTTATACAGTTGTAAATTGCACTTTGGATATGAATTGAATGTTTAATAGTTGTTTATCACTATTTTTGAATGCATGCGATGTATGGAAACCATATAAATAGAATTGTATGATAGTTTATTGAGTTTGATTCCAATTTAGAAATTACGAATATTATAAAATAATATTCAGTGAAGAATCAACATATGATTTTGATGTCTGATTTTGGATGGACATGAAAATATTGAAATATATAAAGCCAAATTAAGTAGATATACGCCATTTTAACTTAAACGGATTTTTCTGTCAATTTTATTCATTTCATAATGAATATCGAATAGATTTGATTTAAAAATCTGAGATGTTGAAAATATTATTATTTTGATATTACAATAATATAGACTGTTCAATTTTGATTTCAAACTGAAACGGTAGTTGAAATCATTTTAAAACGAATTTATAAATGTTTTAAAATACATTTTGAATGGAAATCAACAAAATATTTTATATATATTTAAATGGTCTGAATAGAACGTGTCGCTTAGCGACCATTCGCGAATTTCAACCATTAACTTCGAATTGACATTATGGAGATCCGACCGTTGGATTCTCCTGAAACTGTTGGGTTCGTATCGAAAAGAGATTCCAAATGGTAAAAAGGTACTTGAAATTTAACGGTTCCATTTGAGAAATGTTTAATTCAAATTTGAATAAAAACAGCGCCAGTGCAGCTAAATGTCCTGAAACATCATTTTACAGAAATGGCCTATTTTTAAACAAATGAAAATAGGGAAAAATTATATTAAATCATAATAAATGATTTGGAAAGATTTTTGGATGAAATATTACAAATTTATTAAGATAAAAGATATTTTTATCAGAATAAGTTGTTTATCAACTTAAGTAAAGAACTGAAAGGGATTGAAATGGTATTAATATAAGCAAAATTTTCCAATGTATGAAATGGATTGGATTTATATGGTAATTGTCTTCGGATATTTCGATATTGGATTCCATGATCATACGGATATCGTTGAGGAATTTAGAAGATATATATATCGTTATTCCAATACGATATCTGTTGATTTTAGAATTTGATATTGAATATAAGTCGATATGATTTATTCAGAGCCTTGTATTTAATATCAAATTGGAATTTGGGTTCGTTGTGAATGGTGTCTTCAATAATACTATTCTTAAGCCCAGTTGAGAAAGGAATAAATCTTTAAATTAAGATTAATGAATTTTTCCAATTTATAAATATAAATTGGAATTAAATGGTAGTTGATTTTGGGTTTGTTGTGTACGATGTTTTAAACGACATTAGTCTTAAACCCAATTAAAAGTGAAGATACGATTTGGAATTTATAAAATCTTTTAATTAAGATTTAGGGAAATTTTCCAAAGTAAAGTTATCCAATTTAACACATTAAATTGAAATTGAGTGGAATTTGATTTAGTGATAATCGAGATGAGCTTCCGGGAAAGAAGACCGTTACTATTTATGGAATTTAAAAGGCTTTGTCGTTATTCCGCATATAGGATTAGTCTGATATGGAAATTTATATCGATTACGACTGATTGGATTTCCACAAAGGTTCCATGTTAAATGGAAGATGATTTTGGGTGTATCATGAACTGTGTTTTATGTGACATTGGTTCTTTAACCCAGTTAAAGACAAGATTAATTTCCTAAAAGATTTAATAATCATTAGGTAATGATTTTTGAAATTAAAATGTAACGACCCGGATTTTGAGCGACTTTGGTTATCGATGTAAGCACGACGTCGATAACCAAAACGTCGAGAAATCCTGGTAATTAGTGAAAGAAATTAGAGGGTGAGGAAAGATAAGATAGAAAAATAGAATAGAAGATGAAGAAGAACACAACATCAGAGTAACACGAATCTCACAGCGGAACGAATAAATATATTTCATAACATAACTTTGAAATACAAATCTGTACTTGAATATACATATCATTTTCAAAGTACAGCACTTACAACACAGCGGAAATAACTATAGCTATAACATCCTGAAGCCTCCTGCTCCAGCTCTTCAAGTGTATCTGTAAAATCCCGACTACTTGACTGCCCGTACAAATTTAGGCACCCAAGAGTTTAGGGAAAACAACAAAGTAAACTCCGGGTCAGTCATGGTACTGGTGTGAGTAAAACAGTTTAAAGCAGTTATACAGGTATATGATATCTCATAAAACCACGCCGCATAACGGAACGGGTTTTTCCCTTATGAGAATCCAAAATATCTTTTATATCAAAAACCTTTTGATATTATAATAATGTCTATCAACCACAGTATGTATATAAAATCATCTAGCAGAAACGCTTTCATCTCACGTTCTACATATATAGCATACAATCAAAACCGCAAGCACGTATTGGGTAATGGATTTCCAACTATGACAAGGTATGGGACCACCTTTCGCTCGTGTACCTCTAGAGAGGAATACACTGGGTTCAACAAGAACATCTTGCAACCCGGCCACACATGACCGACCACTCATTTCGCTTGAGTGTATCGAATGTATATCACCAACAGTTGGGATCAGCAACCGTTTCCCAAATGGGACAGCATCAAAAATAGATTTTTAGAAGTAAATGAAACTCTAGATCAGGTGATTATACACCCTACTTCGGTGCGACCGACTTAGCCATGCTGCCTGCCCGATTTCTGTCATTTACCGGATGATGAGGCTAGAAGCTACGCTTTATCATCACATCAGATTCACTTTGAATACCACATCGTCAAATCCATCAAATCACCGATTGACGTCCTCAACAATACATTATGTGTTAGCTAAAAGAAGTTTCCTTCTCCGCTTCCACTCTTGGTACGGTTGGAGAAATCAATATACGTGATCGTCTGGACATACTTTGTCAGACATCCGTCCATACAAGTCATCCAGGAACAGGATGAACCGAAGGCACTATTCTGTAAACAGGATAGCCCTTGCATAACTCTATCTTCAATTTCCTTTGGCATATATGATTCGCAATGCTTATGCCAATACAGAGTGGTTCTTTGGATAATAATCCAACCGGTCTCTCCATATTAACAACGTTAAAATGGTCAAAACTTCGATAGTCTGTGATTTAACTATCGAATAAAAACAAGTGTGCAAACAACGATATTATTTCCAAATGGAAATTTATATCGATCAAACATCATTCAACCTTATCTCTTTATTTCATAAATTTACTTATCTCTTGTTTCCCTATATTCAATATTTCTTATTTTCTACATTTGGAAAATATATGTTATTAACAATGGAAAACATTTCCATTCCTTTGTTTCTTTATTAGAAAACATTTCTGGTTTCTTATTTGGAAAACATTTCCAAAGCTTCTTCATTGGACTTAGACAAATGTTTTAAACAAACCATCGCGATGCCAATTCAAACCATTTCCTTTACTGCCAAACCTTAACTATTCCTTAGTTAAAAACGAAGCTAATCAAGTTGGGGTAGAACTACCTCTCAGACCTTAACTGAACAACATTTCTAACTTTGAAATAGGCAAAGTTCACTTTATATTTCTTTAACAAACTTCCTTACTTAACCCTCCTTCGAATACCTATATTCGATTGACTCTTATCAATTAACTCTATTGGACTAACCCCTATCAATTAACTCTATTGGACTAACACTATTTGACTAACGCTATTTATTTACTCATTTCACTTACTCTTTACGAATAAACTATATTCGATAATTCCTTTTACTTTCTATTCGAATAACTATATTCGATTAACTCATTTGCTTTTATTCAAATCGATTAAACTAACATCGATTATCTCCTTTCAACTTTATTCCCTAATCGATTAACTAACATCGATTAACTTCTTTTTCTTTAACACTAATCGATTAACTAACATCGATTAACTTATTTTTCTTTAACACTAATCGATTAACTAACATCGATTAACTTCTTTTTCTTTAACACTAATTGATTAACTAATATCGATTAACTTCTTTTACTAAACTACGTTTTCCGTTACAACTATTTCCTTTTTATAACGTTTACTTACCGTTACAAATATTTCCTATTTATAACTTCTATTTACCGTTACAAATATTTCCTTTTTATTTCTATTTATTTTCTAAATAAATATCCCTTTTATAAAACCGTGTTCGTTTTATAAATATTTCCTTTTATAAAATCCTGTGATTTTATAAAGTTCCTTTATTTCAATATACATTGAAATACTTCTTTTTACATCCCAGGGTCTTTTATGATATTCAAAATATCAAACAACAATGATCAATATCGTTCTAATATCCATAATCAATAACAGATTATAAACCACAACATATATCACAATATATGAAAACAGTAAAATAATTGTTGAGGAACCCAGTCGGATTCCTCCAACCTGTCTCCCTGCATCCACAGATGTTACACAATATAATATATCATATTTCATTTTGAAATGAAATATCCTGCTGTACAGAACCATATTTGACTAACAGTACATAGACTAACTATAACTACGTTTTCAATCAAATCTATTTAACAGTCCAGTTTAATAATCAATCTACAGCAGTCAATAAATAAAGTACAATTTATAATAAAATATAAATTGAGGAGAGTTAGTGAGTTTTACTCACATTACGCGTTAACCGTTGAATAACGGTTTGCGTTATTAGTCCTCATCAGTTCTAGAAAATTCCATTCGTCACTGTGATTCCAGCCTCTTTGGTCTCGTTCCATTCTGAATTCATTTTCCCTTATTTCACGTCCGCTCATCGCCCGAACTACCCTTATACACCAGCCCACCACCAAATCTCTTCTTCTTATTGGTTGACCCGCTGCTCTTCATGTCTACAGGCAACCCTGCGAAAATACTTTGCAACCAATCCTTAAACACCCTTCAATTCCATCCGCTCCTGCTTTGCTAGCGCTCGAACTGCTCAAACCTATGGTGACAAATGAAGACATCGGCATCCTCACTTTACTAATAATCAAACAAAAGCCACCAATGCTTAAACCAAAACAACTGTGACCACTTCTGATCACGTCATGCCTCCTGCATGCATATTGATGCCGCACCCATCAAAAAGCTCCATGTTACTACTAGCAGTCTACCACCCTGACGTTGAAACCATCCCAATCACACACTACCATCTTCGACAACCGGACGTTGATCCAGATCCAGCAACCGAAGTGCCTCAGTCCCCACAGCTCTAACCCAGACCCACGGTCATTGTTTATTGCTTCCAGGAACCATGCGTCTCTCCTCCGTTCACAAAGATCCGCTCCTTTTCCATTTCTATACTGCACGTTTGAACCGGAGTCCCCCTTCATCGCATTTCCAGTCTTCACTGAAATCTGAGCACGTGAGTGCTTCTCCTCAGAACAGACTTGAACGTTCCCAAAATGTTTGCTCACGTCCATTCGCCAAGCATATATAAATATCCCTCTGTTGCAAAGCCGGTGTGGTCATGAAAAGCCAAACTTATACCCCATATTGCGTTAAGACCTCTCCCTTACTTATGTTCATACACAGCACCGCATATATTCCCTTCTCACACCTCCTGTTCTCCCACTCAAACTTAACACTGCTTCCTTTCTTTTACAGCCGGTGAGCTTCCTTTTGCCATGCACTTCGCAATTTTCCCGTGCCCTTTCCCTTCAGCAAAAACTCGGCAGTGACCTCCCAATTGAAAATGCATGTCCACTTTCCCATTGTCATGAAACCGTCCACTTCCAGTACCTCAAAACAATGCTACTTCCATCTCCCTTTTACCGTAATGTACAAGTAGAAGCTGCGATATTTTTATTTTATATTTCCTTTCATTTTCCAAAGAGAACGATTGCTCTTTTGATTTCTTATGTTTTTGTGGCGGCCGGTTTTGTGCTTGTGGAAAAATAGGTTTTAAGAATGGGAAGGGTATTTATTTGATTGGTACAAGTTTGTTTTTGAGGAGTTTTTGGCCTCTACGTTCTTAGTTTAAGGAACAAGGAAAAACAGTGGCTGAGAAGAATGAAACGTGGCTTGTGTTTTTAACTATCCACTTTGGTTTTGGTTTCAATTGATTTTATCATTCCAATTGTCCTCTTATGCACTTAGTTCACGTGTGCTTCTCTCAACGTATGGCCACAACTTCACAACCAAGTGTTTGGAAAACTTATTTCATTTTGAGTTATACTGTTTCGTATACCCAGTTACGTAAAATATATCCATGTACGAGTGCTGTGGACTGAAATAAATATACCGTTGTAATTAGCGATGTGCTAGGATTCCAAAAATATAATAATACCGGTAGATTAACTCATATTTTGAAACCCCGAAATCACTGATTAAGGGTGCACAATACTCCAAATAAAAAGTTGCTTATTTAATTAATTAAAATTTACAGGAAAATTCTAAAAATTAAATTATCGCTATGTCTCAAAAGAACCTTATCTAAATTCAAAACTGATCTCTAGTTATATCGAATATACCGTTACGGTCGATAAACGATTCTATAGCGACTATTTTAAAATTTGATTTGAACGTAAATCAAAATCTACACGACGAAATCCCGATTTTTCTCTTCCACTAGAAAGATATACTCCCCCAGCTCCACACGTTTCTTGTTTCATAGAAATCCGATTTAAAACGAATCCTGTACATTCAGTTGAAGTTCGAATCGCTAATTTACGAACTGCAGTGCCATTTCAAGCTCGTTTATAATTATATTATAAACTATACGTTCAACTGTCGACGATTGAATATATTCGTTATTCAAATTCAATTCCAAGCTAAATTAAATATCACAGATGATCCGGTTCACACCATATCGTCATTTCGGCCAATTCTGTTTATTTCAGAATTAAATATATTATTTAATTTATTATTTTAATTAAATATTTACCATTATTTAATTCCACGACCATTTAATTCACTATATCACCATTGATATAATTAAATAAATTAATCATAATACCCCTACCAATGCGGGTCATTACATTCTTCCCCACTTAAAATAATTTCGTCCTCGAAATTGCTAGAAGGTAGAGGACGACCCTATCGACTGGTTAGAACATATTTGTTCACTTCTTAAATCTTCAGTTTCAACTGAACGAATTTAATTAAACTATTAATTAATTCTTATCAACGAAAATTTTCAAAAATCCTGAAAATTTTCTAACGCCTTAACTCTTCGAAAAATTTTGTCAGCACCTCCTTTGTACTGGTCAATCGGTCAAACTCCAACTCGCCTCTCTGGGCCACCACCAACTCAAAGGAAAATCAAACAGCCAAGCGGCTTGCCAATTCGGCTCATCAACATCTCATACCATATGAATTATAAACTTGTACCTTTTCGTCGGGCATATCAAATCTGTCACTTCCATATGCTATCAACTCAGCATATACAAGAGTTATCCCAATCAAATCCAATCTGCTTTTATCCACGACACAACCATTCACTTATATCCCAGCCAAATTTTCATTTCAACTCGAGTTTTCTTCTATTGATTTTCAATTCCTTAACTCCTCAATCCAATACCATTTCGGATTCTAATTTCACAAATCCAATCTTATTCGTTTTCAATTCAACTTCAGTTACCACTTAACTGACTTTACTTTAATTCAAATCTGCTTTCACAAATTTCTGTTAAATTTGTTTTTAATTTAAATAGTCTTTCCCTGGGAGTTTTTAAACAGTTTACTCTTTTCAAAAATCAAATTTTCCTTTTTGAAATTCAACTGAGCCCATAATCAATATTCCATTAGTTAAATCACTTCTCTATTCCTTTGTCAATATTTGTTAACCAAATATTTTCAATAGCCATATTGGCCTTTTACGTTATTTGGAAAACATTTCCGAATATCGCCTTCCTTTATTTTCTAAACTTTAGAAAATATATGCTATTTATAATTGGAAAATATTCCAATTACTTATCTCTTTTCCGATCTCGTTTATTTCTATACTTAGGAAATGTTCTTTATTATATTTCCAATCTTACACTTATTTGGGTTAAAACGGATGTTGTATAAAAAATGGTTACGACAACCCAAACACTGTATTCAACTAACTCTTATTCAACATTGATCCTTGTCTGAAATCTTACTATTTATTTGTTAATAATGAAATCAATCAAGTTGGGGTATAACTACCTCTCAGACCTTGACTGAATAACATTTATAACGTCAAAACAGATATGACTACTTACTCAAATAATCAATAACATACAACTACTTATTCACTTTTAAACACGTATAAGCTTCCTCTTTCTATTCTTACTAGATTTTATTCTTAGTCTTCCTTTTTGATTTTACTATTCTATTTCCAAGTTCGTTTCCTTATCGACTTCTACATATATATATATATATCGATACGTTGATTTCTAACTATCAAATTATCTTAAAAATATTCTAACTCCTTAAATTCCTGGAAAAATTCGCCATAACCTCCTTTGTACCAGGAGTATCGGGAAAATCCCCAAACTGCCACACAGGCCTCTCTATTCAAAAAGAAAAAGGAAAAGCCAAGCGGCTAGCCGATACAGCGCATAAATTCTCATATATGAATTAAATACATACCTTTCCATCGAGCATTCTATTTATATACCTTCATACCTTATCCATACATATCTCATGTATATCCATACATTTCTAATTCATTCCAACTTAATCCAACCATTTCAACTTAGTTCGTTAAGTGATTTTCAAATTACTGGTTTGCCCATTTCACCTTCATATTTGAGTATAACATGTTCAAATATATTTTAACTTACTTATAACCTAATTGAATTTCATTTCAATTCTCCTATTCAAATTCCATATTTGAATTTCATTTCAATTCACTTATTCAAATTCTATATTTGAATTTCATTATTCAAATCTATTTTCAAACTCCATTTGAATTTCTGTATTCAAATCTATTTGAATTCTCTTTATTTCGTTTCAATTCCTTTTGAATCTTCTATATTCAAATTTCAAATTCAATTCTACTTGAATCTTCTTTATTCAAATTTCATTTTCCATTTTATTTGAATCCTCTACATTCAAATTTCATTTTCAATTCTATTCAAATTCTATATATTCAAACTCCCTTTGAATTTCTATATTCAATTTGAATTACAAATATACAAATTCCTTTTCAAATCCTTTATTCAATTTCTATGTCACCTCTCTTTTTCAAATTCTATATCACTTCCATCGAATTTCATATATTCAAACTCCATACATTCAAATCCTATATTTGAATTCCTTTATATTTTCTCTATTCAAATTCCATTATTTGAATTCCATTTGAATTTCTATATTCAATCCCCTTTGAATTTTCTATATTCAAATCCCCTTTGAATTCTCTATATTCAAATTCTATGTTTGAACTTCCTTTATTCAAATTCCTTTTCGAACTTTCTTTATTCATTCTTTACATAAGTCTCGATTTCAATTCCTTTTGAAATCGATATTTCTACCTTTGGAAAATAGGTTTTTCCTTTCAACTTCACACTTGTATTTTATTTCTGAATTATCCAAATGATAATTCTCTTCACTTCATTTATAAACTTCGTTTATAAAAGAACTATTTATAAACTTCGTTTATAAGGGAACTTCTCGTTTTATTTCTTTTAAAACAAGTTAATATTTCAAATTTATTTCAAAATTCAAATTCTATATTTTAAATCCCATTTTGAAATTCAACACAACTTGTCTTTCCCGAAACAAATTCAAAACAGTATCTCTGGTAGTAATTCGTCACTTACAACTCGAAAATGAATACTGATGATGCAGCTGTCATCATCAGAATCTATTTTCCAGCGATCGAAGTGAGTTCAATACTATAAAACCATTTCTAAACATTTCCACTTTGAAATTCATTTCAAAATATAATTCACACTGCTTGTAAAACAATTTAAAATCTCCCAGGATCTTAAATTTTCTTTTATTTTTAATCCCAATCCATTTACAAACACTTATTCAATTCTCCAAAGTCTTAACTTCAATTCTGGTTTAAATTTCAGATTTAACTCATCTGATTTCACGTATTTCACTTATATGAATTCTGATTGGTTATTTACATAAACATTAAATTTATAATCTTACTTGATTATAATAACAACCAATATATCCACTATATATCAAAATATACGTTGGGTAAACTATTCTCATTTACCCTCTTTTCAAAACATACCATGAAGATTCATCGTATTCGAGTGTTTAGTAACTCCTACCGATACAGTGGATCAAACTGATCGACCAGAACTCATAAACGATTTAACCAATGAATCTCCACAATATAAAACAAATTTTTATATCAATAACAAATACGTCCACTCGTATATATACACTCAATCTCAGTCTAGGGTATTACTAACCCTTTCTCTACCGAGTCACGCCACAGAGCCAAGGTAATTCACTTAACTTAAGCTCTGATACCAACTGTAACGACCCGGATTTTGAGCGACTTTGGTTATCGACGTAAGCACGACGTCGATAACCAAAACGTCGAGAAATCCTGGAAATTAGTGAAAGAAATTAGAGGGTGAGGAAAGATAAGATAGAAAAATAGAATAGAAGAAGAAGAAGAACACAACATCAGAGTAACACGAATCTCACAGCGGAACGAATAAATATATTTCATAACATAACTTTGAAATACAAATCTGTACTTGAATATACATATCATTTTCAAAGTACAGCACTTACAACACAGCGGAAATAACTATAGCTATAACATCCTGAAGCCTCCTGCTCCAGCTCTTCAAGTGTATCTGTAAAATCCCGACTACTTGACTGCCCGTACAAATTTAGGCACCCAAGAGTTTAGGGAAAACAACAAAGTAAACTCCGGGTCAGTCATGGGACTGGTGTGAGTAAAACAGTTTAAAGCAGTTATACAGGTATATGATATTTCATAAGACCACGCCGCATAACGGAACGGGTTTTTCCCATATGAGAATCCAATATATCTTTTATATCAAAAACCTTTTGATATTATAATAATGTCTATCAACCACAGTATGTATATAAAATCATCTAGCAGAAACGCTTTCATCTCACGTTCTACATATATAGCATACAATCAAAACCGCAAGCACGTATTGGGTAATGGATTTCCAACTATGACAAGGTATGGGACCACCTTTCGCTCGTGTACCTCTAGAGAGGAATACACTGGGTTCAACAAGAACATCTTGCAACCCGGCCACACATGACCGACCACTCATTTCGCTTGAGTGTATCGAATGTATATCACCAACAGTTGGGATCAGCAACCGTTTCCCGAATGGGACAACATCAAAAATAGATTTTTAGAAGTAAATGAAACTCTAAATCAGGTGATTATACACCCTACTTCGGTGCGACCGACTTAGCCATGCTGCCTGCCCGATTTCTGTCATTTACCGGATGATGAGGCTAGAAGCTACGCTTTATCATCACATCAGATTCACTTTGAATGCCACATCGTCAAATCCATCAAATCACCGATTGACGTCCTCAACAATACATTATGTGTTAGCTAAAAGAAGTTTCCTTCTCCGCTTCCACTCTTGGTACGGTTGGAGAAATCAATATACGTGATCGTCTGGACATACTTTGTCAGACATCCGTCCATACAAGTCATCCAGGAACAGGATGAACCGAAGGCACTATTCTGTAAACAGGATAGCTCTTGCATAACTCTGTCTTCAATTTCCTTTGGCATATATGATTCGCAACGCTTATGCCAATACAGAGTGGTTCTTTGGATAATAATCCAACCGGTCTCTCCATATTAACAACGTTAAAATGGTCAAAACTTCGATAGTCTGTGATTTAACTATCGAATAAAAACAAGTGTGCAAACAACGATATTATTTCCAAATGGAAATTTATATCGATCAAACATCATTCAACCTTATCTCTTTATTTCATAAATTTACTTATCTCCTGTGTCCCTATATTCAATATTTCTTATTTTCTACATTTGGAAAATATATGTTATTAACAATGGAAAACATTTCCATTCCTTTGTTTCTTTATTAGAAAACATTTCTGGTTTCTTATTTGGAAAACATTTCCAAAGCTTCTTCATTGGACTTAGACAGATGTTTTAAACAAACCATCGCGATGCCAACTCAAACCATTTCCTTTACTGCCGAACCTTAACTATTCCTTAGTTAAAAACGAAGCTAATCAAGTTGGGGTAGAACTACCTCTCAGACCTTAACTGAACAACATTTCTAACTTTGAAATAGGCAAAGTTCACTTTATATTTCTTTAACAAACTTCCTTACTTAACCCTCCTTCGAATACTGTAATGACCCAGATTTCCATAACATCAGAGTTGACTATATACATCATACGTCCAACCCAAATATCACGAAAATACGAGACATTTTTTTTTAGAAGAAAGAGGTAGAAGAAGAACAGAAATAACAACACAGAATCTCACATCGCAGCGGAACAAAATATAATATATATAACATAACTTGAAATATACATCTGTACTTGAATATACATCAATATCAAAGTACATCACTTACAACACAGCAGAAATAACTATAGCTATATGATCCTGAAGCCTCCTGCTCCAAGCTCTTCCAGTATATCTGTAAATTCCCGACTACTTGACTGCCCGTACAAATTTAGGCACCCAAGAGTTTAGGGAAACAACAAAGTAAACTCCGGGTCAGTCATGGGACTGGTATGCGTAAACAGTTTAAAACAGTTTCAGAAAACTAAATGATATCTCATAAGACCACGCCGTATAACACGGAACGGGTTTTTCCCTTATGAGAATCCAAACACTTGACTTATCTTTATATCAAAACTCTTTTGATATTATAATAATGTCTAAATCAAGTAAATAACAATCTAGTGGAACGTTTGCATCTCACGTTCCACATATATATACAATCAAAACCGCAAGCACGTATTGGGTAATGGATTTCCAATTATGAAAAGGTATGGGACCACCTTCCGCTGGTATATCTCTAGAGGAGAATACACCGAGTTCAACAAGAACATCTTGCAACTCAGCCACACATGACCGACCACTCATTTCGCTTGAGTGTATCGAATGTATATCACCAACGATTGGGATCAGCAACCGTTTCTCGAATGGGTCAGCATCGACAATAGATTTTTAGAAGTAAATGAAACTCTAGATCAGGTGATTATACACCCTAATAGGTGCGACCTACATAGCCATGCTGCTTGCCCGATTTCTGTCATTTACCAGATGATGAGGCTAGAAGCTACGCTTTATCATCACGCCATATTCACTTCGAATGTCACATCGTCAAATCTATCAAATCACCGATTGACGTCTACAACAATACATTATGTGTTAGCTAAAAGAAGTTTCCTCCCCCGCTTCCACTCTTGGTACAGTTGAAGAAATCAATGTACGTGACCTTTCTGGAAATACTCTGTCAGACATTCGTCCATACAAGTCACCCAGGAACAGGATGAACTGAAGGCACTATTTCTATTAATAGAAAAAGTCCTTGCACTCTACTCCGTCTTCGATTATCTTTATATAATCTGATTCGCACGCTACTGCCGATATGGAGTGGTTCTTCGGATAATAATCCAACCGGTCTCTCCATATTGACAACGATGGTCAAAACTTCGATAGTCTGTGATTTAACTATCGAATAAAAACAAGTGTTTCGATAGTCGATGATTTAACTATCGAATAAAACAAGTGTTCATCCAAACATCCAACAATCACTGAACCTTTAATTAATATTCCATTAATTAAATCTCTTCTCTATTTCTTATCAATATTTGTTAACCAAATATTTTCAATAACCATATTGGCCTTTTTCGTTCTTTGGAAAACATTTCCATATATCACCTTCTTTTTTTTATTTTCTAAACTTTAGAAAATATATGTTATTTATAATTGGAAAATATTCCAATTATTTATCTCTTTTTCAATCTTGTTTATTTCTATACTTAGGAAACGTTCATTATTCTATTTCCAAGCTTTGCACATATTTGGGTTAAAACAGATGTTGTGTAAAACATCGTTACGACAACCCAAATACAGTATTTAACTAATTCTTATTCCACATTGATCTTCGAGCCTGAATCTTGCTACTTATCGGTATATCATGAAATCAACCAAGTTGGGGTAAAATTACCTCTCAGACCTTGACTGAATAACATTTAACGTCAAAACAGACAAGACTACTTACTCGAATAATCAATACCATACAACTGATTATTCACCTTCAAACACATATACATTTTCTCTTTCTGTTCTTACTAGATTTTGTTCTTATACTTCCTTTTTCATTATACTACTCTATTTCTAAGTTCGTTTTCTTATCGATTTCTATATATTTTGATACGTTGATTTCTAACTATCAAATTATCTTAAAAATATTCTATCTCCTTAAATTCCCGGAAAAATTCGACCTCCTTTGTACCGGGAGCATCGGGAAATTTCAAATAGCTTTCCCGGTCCTTCTTATCTCAAAAAGAAAAAGAAAAAGCCAAGCGGCTTGCCGATACGGCGCATAAAATCTCATATGGAAATTAAATACGTACCTTTTTGTCGGGCATTCTATTTATTTCACTTCTATACTTTATTCCATACATGTCTCCTGTATGTCTATACCTGTCCAATCTATTTAACTATACCAAATCGTTTTAACTCAATTTGTTAATTATTTCTTTAGTCTATTTCTCCTTTTAATATTTGAATTCTATATTCAAACTCCAATTCGCTTCTATTATTCAATTTCTATATATCAAATTCTATTGTTTAAAGTCCATTTGAATTCTATATTCAAATACTATCGTTTAAAGTCCATTTGAATTCTATATTCAAATACTATTGTTTAAAGTCCATTTGAATTCTATATTCAAATACTATCGTTTAAAGTCCATTTGAATTCTATATTCAAATACTATCGTTTAAAGTCCATTTGAATTCTATATTCAAATACTATCGTTTAAAGTCCATTTGAATTCTATATTCAAATACTATCGTTTAAAGTCCATTTGAATTCTATATTCAAATACTATCGTTTAAAGTCCATTTGAATTCTATATTCAAATACTATCGTTTAAAGTCCATTTGAATTCTATATTCAAATACTATCGTTTAAAGTCCATTTGAATTCTATATTCAAATACTATCGTTTAAAGTCCATTTGAATTCTATATTCAAATATTATCGTTTAAAGTCCATTTGAATTCTATATTCAAATACTATCGTTTAAAGTCCATTTGAATTCTATATTCAAATACTATCGTTTAAAGTCCATTTGAATTCTATATTCAAATACTATCGTTTAAAGTCCATTTGAATTCTATATTCAAATACTATCGTTTAAAGTCCATTTGAATTCTATATTCAAATACTATTTGAATTCTCTGCATTATTTATAAACAACGTTTATAACTTCAATTCAAATCCCACCTTTCCATTTATAAACAAAGTTTATAAATTCAATTACTTGTCTATATATATATATTCGAACCAAGTTAATGTTTCTATACTTCATTTAAAATTCAAATTCTATTTATAAAAATAGAATTCCCCTTTTTAAATTTCAAATACCCTTTTTGATATTTTTATAAATCAATATCCCAAGCCTCAGTGATATTTTAAACAATCAATCAACCAATTTTCAATCATTTGATTTTTAACACATCATATATGAATATATATGAAATCAAACAAATAACAACAGATAATATATTTTTGAGGAATCCAGTTGGATTCCTCCAACCTGTTTTCCTGCATCCACAGATGTTAGCACATAAATAATACCTATCCTGCTTCGAGGCAGGATATCGCGGTATAGAAGGTCATCCACTAATCATAGCGTGGGGCGTATAGGGTAATCATCCGCTATGGTACCGCGGGCATCCGCTAATGAAACTGCGGGAATCCAACCAATCATCAACCCAATATATATATATAATAGTCCTAAATAACTAATATATTTAAATCAACCAAACAATATTCAAACAAGCACAGACAATTATTTTTAACTATATAAAAATAATTTCTAAATAAAAGGTGAGATTTACTCACCAGGGCTTTTATTTGCGATCCATTCTGATTTCAAATTCTTAAATGCTGAATTATGAATCTTTGAGCTACGCCCTTTCTTGACTGATTCCACTCGATAATATCTTATATATTTAATGAAATATTCCTTAGTTAGTAAAATTTTCACGCATTTGGATTAAACTAATTTAATCATAACTGACATATCAATACAATCCTAACTGATATACTAATTAAATTCTAACTAGAATGCTGATTAAATCCTAACTGATATACTGATTTATTTCCATCCATTTTACTAATAAAATTCTAACCTTTTCACTAATTAAAATTCTAACTTAAGCGATTTAGTTTATAAAAATTTATTTACTTAAATAAATAAATAACGAAATAAATTACCTTAAATCCATTTTTAAACTCAAATCCCTCGGCCTTCCCCTTCCAGTCTTGTACTGTTCAAACCTCCTTCCTCAGACCATTTCTCCTCTAAATAACTTATTTCTGTCATGCTTGCTTCCACCAAAAATCTGCAGACCCAAACTCCTCGATTGCTTTACTGCCCAACCTCCCAAAATCAGAGATCGAACTCCTTCAGACTAACACCATCGAACCCCTAAATTTCAACAATTTCAGCCTCCCTTGACAATCACGCTTCTTCCTTCCGAACACCCCCACAATTCCCTTACTCATTTTCCCATTAACGCAAAGACCAAACACTCGACCATTTACAGATCGCGACACCTGCGGCCTCGACGAAGACAAACCCTAGTTCGAGCGCACCTAATTTTGGGTCTCAAGTTCAAGAATTTCGGTGCCCTTCCATCGCGAGTGATCCCAGATCGACGATGGGCATCGTGATTCCAAATCGCGTTTCAATTTCGATTTACATTGGTGGAGCGCGGACCCTTTATTGATTGAAGCTGTCGGTTTTTGAATTGAAGAAGTAAAAAGGGGAATTTGGGTTTTTGACTTGCAGAAAAGAATGAGGATAGTTGTGGTTTTATACAGGAAGAAGGGGACGTGGTTGTTTTGGTTTGTGGTCATAGTGAAGAACACGGGTTCGTTGGTTTTGCGGAGATAAAGGAGAAGACGGGTTTTGTTTTCAGTCCACACAGAAGAATCCACTTTAAAAATATATTATTTTATTTTTATTTATTTTAATTAAAACTGTATCCTTAAAATTTAAATGCCCATGATGTCGAACTCCTTTCTGAACCCAACAACTGTCCATTCTAGGGTAAAACCACTATTCTGAACCCACTGGGATAGGTCACAAAGTCCAATTCGGTCATCTGTAGAGGATATTAATTTAAATTAAATATAAATAAATTTCGAAACAATTTATTTCCTCGATAATAAATTAATATTATTATCGTTATAAATTCAAATAAAATTTCCTATAAATTATTTGAACTGTATTTAATTCAAATTAAAATTTGAATTCAACTAAATCCATTTTCGTATTCTGATTATTTAATATATATCGATTTTAAATCGAAATTGATTATTAAACTAATAACATAAAATAAAATTTCATTTATATTATCCCCCCACGATATTTAAATCCATATTAAATATTTAAAATTAACCCATAAGGATCCGGGTCATTACAATCTTCCCCACTTAAAAATAATTTCGTCCTCGAAATTGCTAAGGTAGAGAAAAGTGCTACAAACCCATTTATTTTTTTCAAAACTTATTTATGTTGATACTCAACATTTCAACTTCCTTACGTACTCTCTTTTGAATAAATCCCTATCTGATAACTCCTCCCTTCGAATAACTATATTCGATAGTCTCTATTTCGAATAACTAGATTCGAAAACCCTTCTTCGAATAAACTATATTCGATTTACTCTATTAAATTTTACTCTTATCAATTAACTATATTGGATTTAACTCTTATCGATTAACCCTATTTGATTAGCTCTTTTCACCTAACTCCTTCCGAATAAGCTATATTCGATAACTCTTTTATCTCTATTCGAATAAACTATATTCGATAAACTCCTTTCGCTTGACTCTAGATCGCAGCGATCATAATGGTTACGCCTGATTCCCCCTGGAAACATCCGACCGCCTTAGGCTATCTGCAGCCCTGCGAATTACGCTGGCAGTCATATGAAATGGCAACTTATCCTGAGTAACTATGTTTTAATAACTCTATCTTAATAACTATATTCGATCAACTTTAATTGAGTAACTAACATTCACTTACATCATAATCCGATTAACAAGTTCAATTAACTCTATCTGGTTAACTCTTATTTTGAACAACAAATATTCGATAAATTCTAATTGAATAACTAATATTCAATTAACTCTACGGATTAATCCTAACTGATTAACTCTAACTGGTTAACTCTTACTCTAATCGATTTATTCTAACTCTAGTCGATTATTTCTAACTCTAATCGACTTCTCCTATTCGAATAACTCCTATTGGATAACATTTATTCATTTATAAAGATTTACTTTTAGTAACGGTTCTTCACTTTATAAATGTTCTCTTAATAACGTTACTTTACTTATACAAGTGTTGTGTACCCCTTCTATTAAAACTATCGGTGCTAAAAACCAATATCTCTTCTCTATATAAGTTCAGACTTATATATTCCATTTATCGAATGATAAATATTTAATTAAATTTATAAACTGTTATTTATAAATAAATCTTTTCTATTCATCTTCTGAATATTCCTTTGATTAATTTCTATTTATTTAACAAATAAATATCTCATCTGTAACATTCTATTTATTTAACAAATAAATATTTCCATTGAATCTATTTGTAAATGTTTTACAGATATTCCCTTCTAAATTCTATTTGTAAATGTTTTTACAAATATTTCTCCTTCTATTTGTTTGACAAATAATTTCCTTTATATTTGTTTGACAAATATATTTCCTCTTTAACTCTTTTGGTTTTTCCTTTATTCATACCAAATTCATATTTCGTTTACATTGATTTTACTCAGTTTATCCATTTCGATCCATTTAACTTACTTAAGTTAAATTTAATTTCAATCATTCAAATCCCCATTAACTAGTTGCTAATTAACCGTTTTGCCTATTTCACCCTTTTGATTTGAATATAACTTGTTCAAATATACGTCAACTTAATTATAACTAATCTAATTATATTTTCAACTCGAGTTATATATTCGATTTCGAATATAAATTCTCAATCTCTTTCACTTATTCAAAAACCCAATTTCGATTCAAATTTCCTTTAACTAATTATTTTCCAATTTAGTTAATTCTATTTAACCATTTAAAATATGATTTTTGTCTTAAAAATCATTTCACTTACTTCACTGGAGTTCATATTCATTTTATATCTCCAGTATGGATTTTTTCTAATGCCAATTCGGATTTTATTTCCTAAAAATCCTTTAATTTATTTAATTAAATTGTTATGGTTTTATAATGGTTCTGGCGCTGTTTTTCTAAAAATTTGATTTTGACATAACTCAAAATCTATACGACGAAATCCAGATTTTTCTCTTTCATTAGAAAGTTATTGTTCAACTGGTCCCGACGATTCTTGTTTCACAGAATTCCGACTTCAATTGAGTTCTGTATACTAAATTTAAGTTCGAATCGCCAAATTTCGAACTGCCGCGCTACGGCGAGCTCGTTTTAATTATATTTATAAATATAAACGTTTTAACTTCGTTTATAATATATTCAACTCCATTCTGATATATTTTTAATACGTATCAAATCCATTTTTCCATTTCAATATAATATTCCCGATCTATTTCACTTCTAATATTCAAATCCTATATAATTACAATATTCAAATTCCATTTGAATTTCTTTATTCAAACTCTATATTTGAATTTCCTTCTATTCGATTTCTATTTGAATTTCTTCAATTCTAATTCTAATTCAATTTCCTTATCTTCAGATTCTATTTGAATTTCTTATCTTCAAATTTCTATTTGAAATCCTTCATTCAAAACCTATTTCAAATCCCTTATTCAAATTCCATTTGAAATCCTTTATTCAATTTCTATTTAAATTTCTTTGAATTTAAATTCTATCTAAATTCCTTTGTTCAATTTCTATTTGAAATCATTCAATTTCTATTCGAAATCCTTTTGAATTTAAATTCTATTTCAAACTCTATATTTTCTTGAATTCTAATATTCAACCTCCACTTTATATTCTCTTTGAAATTCTATTTAACCAAATTCCATTTGAATTCTAATATTCAAATCTCTATTTGACTTTTCTTTATTCAAATCCATTTGAATTCCTTTGAATTCAAATTCCATTTCAATTTTTCTTATATAATTTCTATTTGAATTTTCTTTATTCAAACTCATTTGAATTCCTTTGAATTCAAATTCTATTTCACTTCTATTTGAATTATATATATATTCAAATTCCTTTATTTTACTTCTATTTGAAATCTATATTCCAATTCCCATTTCAAAATTCCTTTGAAGTAATATAAATATATACATATTTATATATATATCCCAAATTCAAAACATTTGAATTTTCAAACAACTTGTTTTCCTTTCAAACAAATTTCCATCAAAAACTTTTCTAAGGCAGCAATTCATCACTTAGAAACTCGAAAATGAACACTGATGATGTTGCGACCATCATCAGAATTATTTCCCAGCTACTGAATGAGTCCAGTGCTATATTTCTTTCAAACTCCATTTAGAAAAATATTTTCCAAACTCCCAGGATTTTAAATTCTGAATTCTGGTTGGAATTCAATTTCAATTTATCTCATTTGTATTTGATTTCATATACAAATTCCATTGGTTATATATATAACTATTTCTGTTTTATAATCTAATTCGATTATAATCCTAACAATCAACTTAACTATTTAAAAACAATATCGTGTCCAATCTTCTGTTCCAGTGTTTATAAACTCCTATCGACACCGTGGCGTCCCACGATTCGACCAAAATTTATAATCCACTCAACAGACTAGTCAACACAATATAAAATAGTTTTTATATCAAATAACAAATACGCTCTCTCGTACATATATACGCTCAACTCATTCTAGGATACTACTGATCCTATCTCTAATGAGCACATTCCAACAAGCCTAGGTATTCGCTCAACCTAAGCTCTGATACCAACTGTAATGACCCAGATTTCCATAACATCAGAGTTGACTATATACATCATACGTCCAACCCAAATATCACGAAAATACGAGACATTTTTTTTTAGAAGAAAGAGGTAGAAGAAGAACAGAAATAACAACACAGAATCTCACATCGCAGCGGAACAAAATATAATATATATAACATAACTTGAAATATACATCTGTACTTGAATATACATCAATATCAAAGTACATCACTTACAACACAGCAGAAATAACTATAGCTATATGATCCTGAAGCCTCCTGCTCCAAGCTCTTCCAGTATATCTGTAAATTCCCGACTACTTGACTGCCCGTACAAATTTAGGCACCCAAGAGTTTAGGGAAACAACAAAGTAAACTCCGGGTCAGTCATGGGACTGGTATGAGTAAACAGTTTAAAACAGTTTCAGAAAACTAAATGATATCTCATAAGACCACGCCGTATAACACGGAACGGGTTTTTCCCTTATGAGAATCCAAACACTTGACTTATCTTTATATCAAAACTCTTTTGATATTATAATAATGTCTAAATCAAGTAAATAACAATCTAGTGGAACGTTTGCATCTCACGTTCCACATATATATACAATCAAAACCGCAAGCACGTATTGGGTAATGGATTTCCAATTATGACAAGGTATGGGACCACCTTCCGCTGGTATATCTCTAGAGGAGAATACACCGAGTTCAACAAGAACATCTTGCAACTCAGCCACACATGACCGACCACTCATTTCGCTTGAGTGTATCGAATGTATATCACCAACGATTGGGATCAGCAACCGTTTCTCGAATGGGTCAGCATCGACAATAGATTTTTAGAAGTAAATGAAACTCTAGATCAGGTGATTATACACCCTAATAGGTGCGACCTACATAGCCATGCTGCTTGCCCGATTTCTGTCATTTACCGGATGATGAGGCTAGAAGCTACGCTTTATCATCACGCCATATTCACTTCGAATGTCACATCGTCAAATCTATCAAATCACCGATTGACGTCTACAACAATACATTATGTGTTAGCTAAAAGAAGTTTCCTCCCCCGCTTCCACTCTTGGTACAGTTGAAGAAATCAATGTACGTGACCTTTCTGGAAATACTCTGTCAAACATTCATCCATACAAGTCACCCAGGAACAGGATGAACTGAAGGCACTATTTCTATTAATAGAAAAAGTCCTTGCACTCTACTCCGTCTTCGATTATCTTTATATAATCTGATTCGCACGCTACTGCCGATATGGAGTGGTTCTTCGGATAATAATCCAACCGGTCTCTCCATATTGACAACGATGGTCAAAACTTCGATAGTCTGTGATTTAACTATCGAATAAAAACAAGTGTTTCGATAGTCGATGATTTAACTATCGAATAAAACAAGTGTTCATCCAAACATCCAACAATCACTGAACCTTTAATTAATATTCCATTAATTAAATCTCTTCTCTATTTCTTATCAATAGTTGTTAACCAAATATTTTCAATAACCATATTGGCCTTTTTCGTTCTTTGGAAAACATTTCCATATATCGCCTTCTTTTTTTTATTTTCTAAACTTTAGAAAATATATGTTATTTATAATTGGAAAATATTCCAATTATTTATCTCTTTTTCAATCTTGTTTATTTCTATACTTAGGAAACGTTCATTATTCTATTTCCAAGCTTTGCACATATTTGGGTTAAAACAGATGTTGTGTAAAACATCGTTACGACAACCCAAATACAGTATTTAACTAATTCTTATTCCACATTGATCTTCGAGCCTGAATCTTGCTACTTATCGGTATATCATGAAATCAACCAAGTTGGGGTAAAATTACCTCTCAGACCTTGACTGAATAACATTTAACGTCAAAACAGACAAGACTACTGACTCGAATAATCAATACCATACAACTGATTATTCACCTTCAAACACATAAACATTTTCTCTTTCTGTTCTTACTAGATTTTGTTCTTATACTTCCTTTTTCATTATACTACTCTATTTCTAAGTTCGTTTTCTTATCGATTTCTTTATATTTTGATACGTTGATTTCTAACTATCAAATTATCTTAAAAATATTCTATCTCCTTAAATTCCCGGAAAAATTCGCCATAACCTCCTTTGTACCGGGAGCATCGGGAAATTTCAAATAGCTTTCCCGGTCCTTCTTATCTCAAAAAGAAAAAGAAAAAGCCAAGCGGCTTGCCGATACGGCGCATAAAATCTCATATGGAAATTAAATACGTACCTTTTTGTCGGGCATTCTATTTATTTCACTTCTATACTTTATTCCATACCTGTCTCCTGTATGTCTATACCTGTCCAATCTATTTAACTATACCAAATCGTTTTAACTCAATTTGTTAATTATTTCTTTAGTCTATTTCTCCTTTTAATATTTGAATTCTATATTCAAACTCCAATTCGCTTCTATTATTCAATTTCTATATATCAAATTCTATCGTTTAAAGTCCATTTGAATTCTATATTCAAATACTATCGTTTAAAGTCCATTTGAATTCTATATTCAAATACTATCGTTTAAAGTCCATTTGAATTCTATATTCAAATACTATCGTTTAAAGTCCATTTGAATTCTATATTCAAATACTATCGTTTAAAGTCCATTTGAATTCTATATTCAAATACTATCGTTTAAAGTCCATTTGAATTCTATATTCAAATACTATCGTTTAAAGTCCATTTGAATTCTATATTCAAATACTATCGTTTAAAGTCCATTTGATTTCTATATTCAAATACTATCGTTTAAAGTCCATTTGATTTCTATATTCAAATACTATCGTTTAAAGTCCATTTGATTTCTATATTCAAATACTACCGTTTAAAGTCCATTTGAATTCTATATTCAAATACTATCGTTTAAAGTCCATTTGAATTCTATATTCAAATACTATCGTTTAAAGTCCATTTGAATTCTATATTCAAATACTATTTGAATTCTCTGCATTATTTATAAACAACGTTTATAACTTCAATTCAAATCCCACCTTTCCATTTATAAACAAAGTTTATAAATTCAATTACTTGTCTATATATATATATATATTCGAACCAAGTTAATGTTTCTATACTTCATTTAAAATTCAAATTCTATTTATAAAAATAGAATTCCCCTTTTTAAATTTCAAATACCCTTTTTGATATTTTTAT
Source organism: Allium sativum (assembly GCA_030737875.1). Lineage (NCBI taxonomy): Eukaryota > Viridiplantae > Streptophyta > Magnoliopsida > Asparagales > Amaryllidaceae > Allium > Allium sativum. The sequence goes on from CM060912.1 coordinate 103,484,041, forward strand.
AAATCAATATCCCAAGCCTCAGTGATATTTTAAACAATCAATCAACCAATTTTCAATCATTTGATTTTTAACACATCATATATGAATATATATGAAATCAAACAAATAACAACAGATAATATATTTTTGAGGAATCCAGTTGGATTCCTCCAACCTGTTTTCCTGCATCCACAGATGTTAGCACATAAATAATACCTATCCTGCTTCGAGGCAGGATATCGCGGTATAGAAGGTCATCCACTAATCATAGCGTGGGGCGTATAGGGTAATCATCCGCTATGGTACCGCGGGCATCCGCTAATGAAACTGCGGGAATCCAACCAATCATCAACCCAATATATATATATAATAGTCCTAAATAACTAATATATTTAAATCAACCAAACAATATTCAAACAAGCACAGACAATTATTTTTAACTGTATAAAAATAATTTCTAAATAAAAGGTGAGATTTACTCACCAGGGCTTTTATTTGCGATCCATTCTGATTTCAAATTCTTAAATGCTGAATTATGAATCTTTGAGCTACGCCCTTTCTTGACTGATTCCACTCGATAATATCTTATATATTTAATGAAATATTCCTTAGTTAGTAAAATTTTCACGCATTTGGATTAAACTAATTTAATCATAACTGACATATCAATACAATCCTAACTGATATACTAATTAAATTCTAACTAGAATGCTGATTAAATCCTAACTGATATACTGATTTATTTCCAACCATTTTACTAATAAAATTCTAACCTTTTCACTAATTAAAATTCTAACTTAAGCGATTTAGTTTATAAAAATTTATTTACTTAAATAAATAAATAACGAAATAAATTACCTTAAATCCATTTTTAAACTCAAATCCCTCGGCCTTCCCCTTCCAGTCTTGTACTGTTCAAACCTCCTTCCTTAGACCATTTCTCCTCTAAATAACTTATTTCTGTCATGCTTGCTTCCACCAAAAATCTGCAGACCCAAACTCCTCGATTGCTTTACTGCCCAACCTCCCAAAATCAGAGATCGAACTCCTTCAGACTAACACCATCGAACCCCTAAATTTCAACAATTTCAGCCTCCCTTGACAATCACGCTTCTTCCTTCCGAACACCCCCGCAATTCCCTTACTCATTTTCCCATTAACGCAAAGACCAAACACTCGACCATTTACAGATCGCGACACCTGCGGCCTCGACGAAGACAAACCCTAGTTCGAGCGCACCTAATTTTGGGTCTCAAGTTCAAGAATTTCGGTGCCCTTCCATCGCGAGTGATCCCAGATCGACGATGGGCATCGTGATTCCAAATCGCGTTTCAATTTCGATTTACATTGGTGGAGCGCGGACCCTTTATTGATTGAAGCTGTCGGTTTTTGAATTGAAGAAGTAAAAAGGGGAATTTGGGTTTTTGACTTGCAGAAAAGAATGAGGATAGTTGTGGTTTTATACAGGAAGAAGGGGACGTGGTTGTTTTGGTTTGTGGTCATAGTGAAGAACACGGGTTCGTTGGTTTTGCGGAGATAAAGGAGAAGACGGGTTTTGTTTTCAGTCCACACAGAAGAATCCACTTTAAAAATATATTATTTTATTTTTATTTATTTTAATTAAAACTGTATCCTTAAAATTTAAATACCCATGATGTCGAACTCCTTTCTGAACCCAACAACTGTCCATTCTAGGGTAAAACCACTATTCTGAACCCACTGGGATAGGTCACAAAGTCCAATTCGGTTATCTGTAGAGGATATTAATTTAAATTAAATATAAATAAATTTCGAAACAATTTATTTCCTCGATAATAAATTAATATTATTATCGTTATAAATTCAAATAAAATTTCCTATAAATTATTTGAACTGTATTTAATTCAAATTAAAATTTGAATTCAACTAAATCCATTTTCGTATTCTGATTATTTAATATATATCGATTTTAAATCGAAATTGATTATTAAACTAATAACATAAAATAAAATTTCATTTATATTATCCCCCCACGATATTTAAATCCATATTAAATATTTAAAATTAACCCATAAGGATCCGGGTCATTACAAATACCTATATTCGATTGACTCTTATCAATTAACTCTATTGGACTAACCCCTATCAATTAACTCTATTGGACTAACACTATTTGACTAACGCTATTTATTTACTCATTTCACTTACTCTTTACGAATAAACAATATTCGATAATTCCTTTTACTTTCTATTCGAATAACTATATTCGATTAACTCATTTGCTTTTATTCAAATCGATTAAACTAACATCGATTATCTCCTTTCAACTTTATTCCCTAATCGATTAACTAACATCGATTAACTTCTTTTTCTTTAACACTAATCGATTAACTAACATCGATTAACTTCTTTTTCTTTAACACTAATCGATTAACTAACATCGATTAACTTCTTTTTCTTTAACACTAATTGATTAACTAACATCGATTAACTTCTTTTACTAAACTACGTTTTCCGTTACAACTATTTCCTTTTTTAACATTTACTTACCGTTACAAATATTTCCTATTTATAACTTCTATTTACCGTTACAAATATTTCCTTTTTATTTCTATTTATTTTCTAAATAAATATCCCTTTTATAAAACCGTGTTCGTTTTATAAATATTTCCTTTTATAAAATCCTGTGATTTTATAAAGTTCCTTTATTTCAATATACATTGAAATACTTCTTTTTACATCCCAGGGTCTTTTATGATATTCAAAATATCAAACAACGATGATCAATATCGTTCTAACATCCATAATCAATAACAGATTATAAACCACAACATATATCACAATATATGAAAACAGTAAAATAATTGTTGAGGAACCCAGTCGGATTCCTCCAACCTGTCTCCCTGCATCCACAGATGTTACACAATATAATATATCATATTTCATTTTAAAATGAAATATCCTACTGTACAGAACCATATTTGACTAACAGTACATAGACTAACTATAACTACGTTTTCAATCAAATCTATTTAACAGTCCAGTTTAATAATCAATCTACAGCAGTCAATAAATAAAGTACAATTTATAATAAAATATAAATTGAGGAGAGTTAGTGAGTTTTACTCACATTGCGCGTTAACCGTTGAATAACGGTTTGCGTTATTAGTCCTCATCAGTTCTAGAAAATTCCATTCGTCACTGTGATTCCAGCCTCTTTGGTCTCGTTCCATTCTGAATTCATTTTCCCTTATTTCACGTCCGCTCATCGCCCGAACTACCCTTATACACCAGCCCACCACCATATCTCTTCTTCTTATTGGTTGACCCGCTGCTCTTCATGTCTACAGGCAACCCTGCGAAAATACTTTGCAACCAATCCTTAAACACCCTTCAATTCCATCCGCTCCTGCTTTGCTAGCGCTCGAACTGCTCAAACCCATGGTGACAAATGAAGACATCGGCATCCTCACTTTACTAATAATCAAACAAAAGCCACCAATGCTTAAACCAAAACAACTGTGACCACTTCTGATCACGTCATGCCTTCCTGCATGCATATTGATGCCGCACCCATCAAAAAGCTCCATGTTACTACTAGCAGTCTACCACCCTGACGTTGAAACCATCCCAATCACACACTACCATCTTCGACAACCGGACGTTGATCCAGATCCAGCAACCGAAGTGCCTCAGTCCCCACAACTCTAACCCAGACCCACGGTCATTGTTTATTGCTTCCAGGAACCATGCGTCTCTCCTCCGTTCACAAAGATCCGCTCCTTTCCCATTTCTATACTGCACGTTTGAACCGGAGTCCCCCTTCATCGCATTTCCAGTCTTCACTGAAATCTGAGCACGTGAGTGCTTCTCCTCAGAACAGACTTGAACGTTCCCAAAATGTTTGCTCACGTCCATTCGCCAAGCATATATAAATATCCCTCTGTTGCAAAGCCGGTGTGGTTATGAAAAGCCAAACTTATACCCCATATTGCGTGAAGACCTCTCCCTTGCTTATGTTCATACACAGCACCGCATATATTCCCTTCTCACACCTCCTGTTCTCCCACTCAAACTTAACACTGCTTCCTTTCTTTTACAGCCGGTGAGCTTCCTTTTGCCATGCACTTCGCAATTTTCCCGTGCCCTTTCCCTTCAGCAAAAACTCGGCAGTCACCTCCCAATTGAAAATGCATGTCCACTTTCCCATTGTCATGAAACCGTCCACTTCCAGTACCTCAAAACAATGCTACTTCCATCTCCCTTTTACCGTAATGTACAAGTAGAAGCTGCGATATTTTTATTTTATATTTCCTTTCATTTTCCAAAGAGAACGATTGCTCTTTTGATTTCTTATGTTTTTGTGGCGGCCGGTTTTGTGCTTGTGGAAAAATAGGTTTTAAGAATGGGAAGGGTATTTATTTGATTGGTACAAGTTTGTTTTTTGAGGAGTTTTTGGCCTCTACGTTCTTAGTTTAAGGAACAAGGAAAAACAGTGGCTGAGAAGAATGAAACGTGGCTTGTGTTTTTAACTATCCACTTTGGTTTTGGTTTCAGTTGATTTTATCATTCCAATTGTCCTCTTATGCACTTAGTTCACGTGTGCTTCTCTCAACGTATGGCCACAACTTCACAACCAAGTGTTTGGAAAACTTATTTCATTTTGAGTTATACTGTTTCGTATACCCAGTTACGTAAAATATATCCATGTACGAGTGCTGCGGACTGAAATAAATATACCGTTGTAATTAGCGATGTGCTAGGATTCCAAAAATATAATAATACCGGTAGATTAACTCATATTTTGAAACCCCGAAATCACTGATTAAGGGTGCACAATACTCCAAATAAAAATTTGCTTATTTAATTAATTAAAAATTACAGGAAAATTCTAAAAATTAAATTATCGCTATGTCTCAAAAGAACCTTATCTAAATTCAAAACTGATCTCTAGTTATATCGAATATACCGTTACGGTCGATAAACGATTCTATAGCGACTATTTTAAAATTTGATTTGAACGTAAATCAAAATCTACACGACGAAATCCCGATTTTTCTCTTCCACTAGAAAGATATACTCCCCCAGCTCCACACGTTTCTTGTTTCATAGAAATCCGATTTAAAACGAATCCTGTACATTCAGTTGAAGTTCGAATCGCTAATTTACGAACTGCAGTGCCATTTCAAGCTCGTTTATAATTATATTATAAACTATACGTTCAACTGTCGATGATTGAATATATTCGTTATTCAAATTCAATTCCAAGCTAAATTAAATATCACAGATGATCCGGTTCACACCATATCGTCATTTCGGCCAATTCTGTTTATTTCAGAATTAAATATATTATTTAATTTATTATTTTAATTAAATATTTACCATTATTTAATTCCACGACCATTTAATTCACTATATCACCATTGATATAATTAAATAAATTAATCATAATACCCCTGCCAATGCGGGTCATTACATAAAAACAATTGGAGTTTTAATGAACCTTTAATTAGGTTGAAATGTGAATGAGGTAATCAAATTTACTGAATTCAAAAAATGTTCGAGAATGGAGTACCGCCAGTTTTACTCCATATGATAGTTAAATCTTTAATTAGTTTTGAGCGTTAGATGGTAATCAAATTTATCGATAACACAATGGGTGTTAGATATGGAGTACTACCAATTTTTCTCCATGGGATGAATAGGTTGGGTTTGGGATAATAAAATGAACGATTTCTTTGGTAAGACACATTAATCCCGACTTGCTGATAAACCTTAATTTGGTTTAAGTTGTGAAAAGATATTATAAAATCTTTTGAAATGGTTTCTAGGAATATTTGAATAAAAGAATATTTTGGATTGGAATGGGGCGCGTGATGTGTATATATTTCACATGATTATAAGATACACGAGTTATTCGGAAAGACCAGGTTTAACCTATTCTGAATAACTGATACGACAACTAAAAGTCGAAGATTTGAAGATGGTGGTTTAAGACCGGAGATCATCACATCATTTGGATGATTACTGATGTCATGATTGGGTTGTACACCCAAGACGATGTAATAAGTGGTGGTCGTCCAGACGTACTTGGAGATTGACCGGATATGCGAGGGCCTCTTTCTTGTATTGGACATATAGGATGAGGAATAAGGTGCCTCCAGCTTCGTTCAGACCCAAAACGGACTTGCAAATGGATTGTATGTCTAACATTGTATTTCAAGCTATATTCATTGATCTCTGTTAAATATATATCTATTTGGTAGCGGAGAATTTATTCTCTTTCTTAACACCCTTCTCTGAGACGTATGAGCTTAAAGGTTATATATTGGCGAAAATCAATGGTACGGTATGAATTGACAATGTGGCATGCTGAGTTGAATGGATCAAGGCTTTTGTTGAGAAGCAAAGTATTGTGGTTAATGATCAAAGCATAGTTTTAATATAGCGCAGCTTTGTGTATAACGTTAATTCGTAAGCCTCACACCCTGGTGTGAACCAGAAATGGGACGAAGGACTATAGGGAGGACATGCGTTTCTTTCTAGCTAGGAGTGGCGTCATTGTATGAAGTCCAGACATTTTACTTATGTGGATGATGGATAACGAGGTACCTCGGATATGGCCGACTAAAAGACCCTTGATGGTCGACATACAGACAAGATTTTAGGTCCCATAGGACCGGGAAACGTATTCTTCAGGAATTGTCAATCCACAAAAGTAAGAGTGGACCGGCCCTGCAGAGCTCCAGGTGCACTTGTGTGTAACAACCCGAATTTTAATAACATGTTAAAACCATAAATCAAGGCAGAATTAAATTTTAAAATAAGAATTAGGAGAAAATGGTTGCGCCATTTCGTTCCTCTCGAAATTCTGCTTGGAAACGAGTCCGAGTTTGCGAGAATCGGAGTCCGTATGAGGGAGATATGACCCTCTGAAGTTTCAGGAATCTTCAGAATCAAAAACAGCTCGAAATTCGGATTCGAAATTCGAATTCAAACCCCAGAACAGGCTGGGCGGGAAAATTCCCGCCCATGGACCAGGTCATCCTGGGGGTCGACTATAGTGTCGACCTCCCAGGGACCAGGTCGACCATAGTGTCGACCTGGGGGTCGACCTGCCTCCCGAACACACTTTTTGAACCAGATGCATTCTGATATATATAGACTCGTTTTCTGTCCAGATTCGTCTGCCTAATCCTATATAAACAGCCTCCTAGCCTCATTCTCTTTACACCATTATTCTCTAACCTTATGCTGCTTAAATTCTTGATGGACATGGCTTCTTCTTCTTCCTCTAAATTAAATTAAATTAAAACGCGAAGACTATTTCTTGAAGACTAAGGCTAGGAATTGCATATTTGGGGATTTGCTTCTACAATCAAATCAAGATTCAACGATTCAACAATTCGACGACTAGACTTCTGCATCTCATTTTCTTAGACCACAATCTGTAAGTCAAAGTTACTTTCAGATAAAAACTGTAAATTTAATATCCATGTTGTAAATTGGAATTGGTGTTGTATATAACGATGTTGTATACACAATTATATGATTTTTGTTTGATGATAACAAACAAGTAATATATTATTTTGAATGTGTTTGTTATTGTACTGTTATATACATCACAGACAGGAATATAATATTTATATTTAAACAGAATACCTCAATACAGAAGTTCAAATATCTACACAGTATTTTTTGTTTAAATATAATATTTTATTTCAGAATTTCAAACAGTGTTGTATTATAACTCCACTATTTACGCTTCACTGAATTTTGTACTTGTAAATAAACAGAAGTGTATAGACAGGTTCGTTTAACAAACAAATAAAATAATATTTTATTTCAAACCAATTTGTTTGTTACAAATAAACAGTACAATAAATTTTCTATACACAGCTCCTCACTATAACATTCACACTCGTTACACATTTTTATATATACATTTACATGGACACAAGTACAGACTTATACATTCACAAACTTTGACACTCTGCTATTTTTTTTTAGTCTTTTGTCTTCATCTTCTATCTTCTGGACAAGTCTCATCTTTGATCTTCAGTCTTCTGTCAGTCCAGTCATCACCTGTATACCTGTCATTCAGAAACACACACACACAGTATCTTGTACAGAAATATTTTTCTAAATTATACGCAAATATAATTTTTATTTTGAAAATTTATTTGCCTCAGTTTTCGGTGTGTTTCTCATCATTTTTCTGACTCGATCTGGTTTGATCAGCCTCGACATAATCACACTAGTTTGCTGATTTTTGATCAGCCTCAACTAGTGTGACTAGTCTGCTGGTTTTTTTAAAAAAAAAAAAAAACACAAATGTCAAAATCAAACACAAGACAGTTTCAAAGTCAAACAGCAAAGTGGTGCACAACAGCCCAAACAAGTTCGAACAATGCCTAAAGCAGTAAACACAATACAGTTTGCAAGTCCAACACAAGTCAAAAGAGGAGTACAAGTGCAAATTACAAAGCAGCTCAAAGGGGCCGAGCATCATGATGAATGATAGCAGCATGAGGCTAACAAGTCTGGGTGCATCAATTTCAAATATGTTGCAGCATGATCCAAGTGTAAAAATGTGGATGTGCAAGTGTCATGGTGGTGCAAAGTGGTCGAGTAGTCATTCACTACAGCAACATGGTTCGAGTCAAGTCAAACCAGCATGTCTACATGTTCAAAGCATCAAGTGGCTACATTGTGGTGAATAAGTCAAGTACTAAACATGGAAATGCATGTTGAAGTGGACAAAGCAACAATGATCAATATACAATGGTGTTTCAGTTCATAGCAGTAAAGTAAAAAGAGCAAAGCATATATGGTGCATATATTGGTGAAACAAAATAGCATGAACAAGCATGATCGACACAAGGACATTTTCAGGCCTTATGCAGCATGATAAAAGGACAAGGAGCAAAACAAATTCAAATTGTTCAAGGCAGTTTTCAAAATGGACAACATAATTAGGATACAAGCAGTTCAAGTACATCAGTATACAAGGCCAGTAGCAAAGAAAACCCAAGAAAAAGTGCAGCAACAAAACAGTAGTCGAGACAGTGGCTATGCATAATCACAGCAGCACACATGAGTTGAAAGGCTTAGGTGCAATAAAAATGCAACAACAAGGGAGTACCAAACTTCTCAGCAATTAAAAAAAAAAAAATATATATCAAATGGTTCAGTCCAAAAGCAGAATGGTTCTTATCAGCAATGAGAAAATAAATAGGACAGTAAATGAATTCAACATTCACTCCTTGTGTTGGAAAGAAATTAAATCAGATTTCTTATTGTTGGAAAGGCGTGAAAGTGGAGCATATCAGCATGATCAATACGGCAGGTTTACCCAATCATGCATGAGAAAATCAAAAAAATTAAAGCCTGAGTGTAATCATATATGGTTTGGTGACAAAGCAAAAAATTAATTTTAGCAACAAATCTTCAAATATCAATTCTCAGTAATATATGAAACCGACCATGTTCATGAAGAAAAGAATTTTTGTGTCTATATAAATTACTTTCTTTTCATATTGGAATGGGTGTTTATATTGGGAAACACATAAAAGACTTTCAAGAATTGCTCAATTTGGTCATAGGGGCATCAGAGAATATATGGCAACAATCACAGAATTCACAAAAATCAAATCAAGGACGATTTATTCAAGGCAACATATTCCAGGAGCCAGGGATTCAAACATAGCAGCAGCTAATAAATCAAGCCAAGGGTTTTAATGCCACAAGGAGATTAATGGCAACAATTTCAATTCAAATCGTGCAAATCAAAAGAGGAATTCACACGCAAATAATCAGGGAGTCATTCATTGTGAAATCAGAGAATAATAGGATTTTTAAATCCTATATATTTACACCTACTTCATCACAGGCAGATATTGAAAACCCACAAAATCAATTCAAGAAATTCAAAGCAAGAATTTTCAGATAACTTACTTTCTATTCTCAAGTGTTTCGATCGTCTGAAAGGCCCAAATCATCGAGCAAGGAACAAGGAGAATCAAAGCAACCAGAGAACGTCATTCAATCAAGCATCGAAATCGATTTGGGGGTTTATTTCTGAAACCCTAGAACAATTCCTGGCCGCCATTTTTATTCTCAGAAGATAAGGAGGCATCGACGAGAAGCCGATCATCAGAGAACAAATCTCTTCAACGAATACGAGTTCGATTTGGGGCTAAATCTCAGAAACCCTAGCTCTGAATTTCCTTTCAAAGCCGCCATTTTTTTCAGACCCAAAGAGATCGGGTTTACAAATGAAAAGGGAATGGGCCGGCCAAGTTTTTTTATTGACAAAGCCTAGTGTGAAAAAGGGGATGACCCCTTTAAATTATTCTCCTTAGGCTTTTTCTTTGTTATTTTAAATTGTATTGTTTTTATTCTTGCATTTTGAATTTCTTTTGTAAACAAACGAATCAGTGTCTAGATCTGTTAAGTCTAGGATATCAGTCAAGGTGTTGACTGCCAGTTTCAGTGTCTGTAAAATCTGGAATTACGAGTTACAGGGTTTGTAATTCGGGAAATCTGATCTAGGGGATTGGATCAGTCTAGGGATTTGAGCGTAGGGTTAGAATAGGAGCAGTGTTTGCGAGTGTACATGGTCTTGTATGCGGGAACTATTCTATCACCTAGTAGAAACCTTAGAAATGCAGCAGTAGGCAGGGTTTTTGCCGAAGCTGGGTATATCTGTGCGTGATTTATTTTCTGCATTTCAGTTTCTGCTATTCTCTGTGATCAGTTTATTATTATATATCTCGCTAAGTTTTTAAATCAGTTAAAAACTGTGAAAAACCCTATTCACCCCCCCTCTAGGGTTATTCTAGATCCAACAATTGGATCTATGTATGATAACTGATTCATATCTATTCTTGTTCATCTTGGATCTTGACTTTCGTGAATATTGCTTTGGGCCTATTCATGTTGTAAATCAAACTCTCTCATGACTATAACCTTGACATGCCTATGACGTTGAAACTATTGTTAATGGCCTAAGACTATGCCTGTGCCTATGACTGCGAACATAAGACTATGCCTATGCCTATGACTGTGAACATAAGACTATGCCTATGCCTATGACAGTGAACATAAGTCTATTGCCTATGACTATGACAAGGACAATTATGGCTAATCACCTATGACTCTTGACTATGAGAATTATTACCTATGATTATGAACATAAGGCTATTAGCTATGACCATTACTTTGAAACTATTACCGTTAATTGCCTACGACTATTGCCTAGAACTATTATGGATAATTAACCATGACTATTGTGATTAGTCGCTTATGTTTCATAACTATGAGGTTTCTACCTATGACTACTGGGATCAATTGCCTAAGACTATTATAGTCGATGGTTCATGCCCATAACACTATAGTTGAAAACCATGTTGTACACCGAATTGGCATTTTGTTGGATCGTATACCTAGGATGTGACTTGCTTAGTTTATTCGCTACTATGTGCACCAAAACCATTAGATCCATTATTCTTGTATTTGGCTTGCTTTTGCATGCCTATTCTTTTAGGTCAGCGTTTACCATGACTATCATCTTATCTTGCTAGATTTGAATCCCTATATGCCAGTGATGATGTAACCAATTATCTCAAGTTATGTCATGCTAGTCTTGTAACCTCTTTTTATCGCTTTATGCTCGTCCCTTTTGTCTATCATAGTTTTGATGTTATTCCCTTTATTCTGAGATTTGGATTTATTTGTATTATGGATCGATTCACGTTTACGTGCGATGGGAATAAGATTTGGGTAGATTAGGCAAAACATGAATTGGTTATGAACATGAATTGTGAACTAGATAAAAGGCAAAATTTGAAACATGAACATTGTTATAACTTGAATCTGCATGTCGGCATGAAACTTGCCTTGAAAACTTGTCACGAACTTGATATGAAATTTGAACATGGACATGACAATAGAATGAACATGAAAATGGCCAACTCGAGGTTAGGTTGAGTTTGCAGTGTAATTCTGCCCGGAACCGCCCGGCAAATCCAGTTACTGCAAACAATAGGATCCAATGTGAGTGGTTGGTCATACCGCACTTGAAAACCCGAGGTCAGACTAAGTTGTGGTGTAATTCTGCCTGGAACCGCTCGGCATATCCAGTGACCACAACAACAGGTCTGATTTGAGAGGTTGGGGTGCATTAATGAATTAATGCCACATAATAGGGTTAAGTCATGAACCGCTTGAATATACTTAACCAATTTGACACGATGATTTGATAGGGTTAAGTCATGAACCGCTTGAATATACTTAACCAATTTGACACGATGATTTGTTAGGGTTAAGTCATGAACCGCTTGAATATACTTGACCAACTTGACACATGATTCGTAGGGCTAAGTCATGAATTTGAACGACAACACTTAGCCAATTTGACATGACACGTAGGCGGGTTAAGTCACGAACTTGAATGACAACACTTAACCAACTTGACATGCTGGACTGATAAGGGTTAAGTCACGAATTTAAATGACAACACTTAACCCATTAGAAACCCTAGTTACGCGGTCCTTTTCAGCAGTAACCCACTTAGATGTATCATGATACCCTGGGACTAGGCAGGGTAGGGCACGATTACTGGGCTGATTGTAAGCGACCAGAACGACGGTTGAGTTGGTGCGCCATTGTAGGTTCTGGCGGATTATGGTCGTGCAAGTAGTCCGGAGTTGAAAAAGCAGGCATTGGGCACCAGTAGGTTTACACTGTGCGTGCTTGATTCGTGTCGATGGTTGGCACCCTAGGGCTTGATATACCCTTTGGTGGACCTAGCACAGGTGACTACATTTCGTGATTAGGCCGTATGACATAGACACATGACAAGCAAGAACTTGTAGGGAGCCGATCGATTAATAAATCGTTTCGTGGGACCAAGTAATGGGTCATTGCATGACATTGGGTAAGGGATCATTTTATAATCAAAAAATGACACGGGTTGGGATACTAGTACGGGTGGTGCAGAGCAAATAGATATCATAGAAATATTTTAACGGTGAAGCAGAGAAATCTTGTGATCTTGCGAAATTATACTTAGTTCATCTTGAATGGGAACCTCGCAATGTTATACATGACAAAAGTCATATGATGTTATTCTTAGTTATTGTGCCTGTAGCTTATCTTGTCATCATGCTTATGTTTATTTTCAGTTTATTCATGCCATGTTATCTTTACCTATTTTTATGCTGAAAGTCACTAGGACTTACTCAGTCTTTATGACTAGCCTGCTTTGTTTTGCCTCTTTTTCTTCCGTTCCCCCCCCCCTCCCAGGTTCGCAGGGTGGGAATACAGCTTAGTTCGGATCTTACCAACCTCCAAGGCTCTTTCATGTACGGCTTGGATTTCCCTTGGCTATGGCTTGCTTCGCTTTATTGGGGAATATCACAATTTATTTTTATGCTTCTTTGTTTTTGAGCAAGACAGATATTTTAGCTATGTAATTGGGTATTGGAAAGTTGATGGGCTTTGATTGTAAACAATTATATTTAATAAATGATTTGAAATACTTCTGCTTTACTTTCCACTGTTTTATATATGTCTGTCTTGTAATATTTCTGTTCCAGTACCCATAATGCTCCATTGAAGTTAAGGCACTCCCTTTGTGAGTGACCTTAACGGATGTCGGGTATTACATTGTGGGTGAATCCTGAGGCCCGGGCTAGAATGTCTCGAATTAGGTAAGGACGATCCCTTGCCTTGGTTCATAGATGGATACCCAGTTTCCAATACGCGATTTTTCGGTTTTAGCTGTAAACCTATATGGCGACATAATGGCATGGGACGCACATGTTGTCTATGGTTGATGCATTTAGATTCGAAATTGATTTCTTCACTTATAGTAATAATAAAAGATAAATTTTGCGTATCAAGCATGTTTGGCCGTTATAAGGTAAAACTCTATCCTCTGGTTTGTGTTTGCATTGTGTGATCAGACCTGAGTCTTATAATGGCTTCATTTTTCCTTTTATCATTGTGTTGTTTGTTTTTTGGTATTCTTAGGAGAAAACCCGTTCCGTGCTATACAGCATGGTCCCTTGATTTCCCCAACTTTGAAATAAAGTTAATAACAGTTTTAGTTCTCACACCAGTCCCATGACTTACTTGGAGTTTATTGTTTCCACCTAACCTTTGGGTTCCCATATTTTCCACACGGGCAGCTTGTAGTTTTGGTTTTCGAAGATATTTCTTTTGACAGGATCCTAGATTACAGTTGGATCTATATTCAAAAAGCTTTTTATCCATGTATTTCTTTTTGTTGTGGTAGTTGATGTTTTCCATTGCACATTATATTTATGTATATATATATATTTCTGTTGTTTTGTAATTTAAATCTCTGGTATACTCTGCTGTATATTATTTATTTGAACTCTGATATCTTGTACTCTAATGTATATTATTGTAGTAGCAATGAAATATTCTCATGTTTGTGTTCTGATGAGTCGTGTTCTCAAATAAATCCGCCTTCCTGTTTAGTTTAAGGCGGCAGGAAATGCGGGTCATCACACGACCGATCTCCAGTTAGGTTCCAATTCTTAAATTTCATTTCTTGGACCTTTAATTCATTCATATTCTATTTCTAATAACTCGTTCCAATAGTATATTTAATAAACTTGGGGTTTATAACTTCGTCAAAATCTTGCATTTATAAAATCGAATTATATGTAATCCCAATAAGAATTTGATTTAAACTTCAACTAAAACTTAACATATATTATTATTTATATTGCTTAAAATATCATTTAACTATAAATAAGTCTTATAGTTTCATAAAGCTCCATTAATAAATTTTAAATCCAAAGATTTATCACTTTGATTATTATTAAATAAATAATAATCAAATATCAACATTTATTTAAAATAAAAATGGTTTACTTCACCATTAATGAATTCCATAAAATTAACAAACTAAGTAAATACATGGATACAAAGCTTTTTGAATATAGATCATTTAACTCATTAAACAATTCCCATTTAGTCTTTTCATTTAAATTAATTAATAATGTAATTAATTCAAATAATCCCATTTACTTTTATTATTATTAAATAAATAATAATCAATTTCAATATAATCCCATTTTAATTGTTTCTCAAAACAATTAATCTCGCTTATTAATCGTTACATTAATTTCTGCTCACTTGCTTATCAATCTTATTAATCTTAATAATTAGCCTTATAAATCATTTAATAATTACATATAAACTTAAATAAATAAATAATAAATATTTATTTCCTTTTTGTAAACATCCATTCAATATAATATATTTGAAACTATATCTTCAGTTATAAAATAAATTTATAACTTCCTTTCTTTTGATTCACCTAAAGGTAAATCATTCTTTAAAAAAATGTATATTTGTAAGTCATCTACTGCATATTTCTCAACCAATACTACCCATTGGTTACTAACAAAACAAACGTTGAATTTGGATTCAACAACCAATAATCCAATCGGATTGGTCTAACAGTTCATATAATGATCCTATGAAAATAAGCAATAAATGTAAGGAATCTAGTTGGATCCCTCTAACCTTTTTTCCCGACATTCAAGTAGGTTACCTCAAATAATAAAGGTCCGTTTGGAATAGATCCCTATTAAGTTTCAAAATTAGGCTCAGGTCTGGTCATAAACTTATAATAAAATACATCCCTATTTTTCGAAAGTTCAGTAAATAAATAAAAATACACAAAAATCATGTAAATTCATATTTAAATAAAACATGTAAACGTTAAAAAAATTGGATCAAAAAACCATCAAAAAGCACGTTAAAAAAAACAGAAAAACAACGAAAATGCAGTTAAATGCATAATAGTATGCACTTATTTGTATTTTCTTGCATACAACCATGCATGTTTTTCAGTCATGCATCTGTGTTGATTTACTTGCATACATCTGTGCAAGTATTGCATAATTCTTGCATACAAGCGTGCAAAAATTCCCTGGCATGCATATCAGTTCACATTTTTTTGCATTCAGGCGTGTAGTAAAACACAAAAGCTGCACACATGCGTGCAACAATCTGCAGGCAAAATATCAGTTAAATTTTCTTCATTCAATACTTGCATACATGTGTGCAAGTATTTCAAATAGTTACACACATGTATGCAAGTTTCTGTCCAAATTTTCAATGGAAACAACTTATGCACAATTTGCACACATGTATGTAGCTATTGGTAATAGTTAAATATATGTATGCAAATTTTAAAAAAAAAAATTGTGTGGACTTCCGAGAACATTTCCAGATTTAGAATTTTTTTTTTTTTTTTACTCAACCGCACATTTTTTTTGGGCAAGAGAAACGTTAAACACGGAAGTAGGAAAAATAGGGACCGGGTTTGCATGGGAAAGTTGGGAGGGTCATGGCTTATATTTAAAACTATAAAAGGGGGCGCAACCTAATTTCCATAATAAAAAAAATCCATTCAATATGATAATATTATATCTATTGTAATAATACAAATAACCAATTCGACTAATAACGGTCAATTAATAACAACAACTCGAATGTCTAATTAAATTTAATACGTTTACATTATTATAAATGTAAACAACAAGGTAAGTTGCCTCATTCAGAAATAATCATTAAAAATAACGACTGGTTTCGATTAAGTTAAACAAACGTTTAATTTATTCAGTTATATAAAAATATTTAGCGTATATCCAAACAATCAACAAATCATCCAACAATTGGCAAACATAGCACACAAATATTAAACCCACTTATATAAAATACCAGTGGGACAACTGAGTGAGTTTTACTCACCTTGGTTTAATTCTGCGTTAAAATGCTTGTTTTAATTAAATTAAACAAGCATTTAATTTAAATAAAACCCTCAGCTTCTTCCATCTCTATCCAAACCCGCTCCCTAATATTATGCTCTTTGATATGGTTCAACGCTTCTGGTCTTATCGAATTCTGATAACAAATGAGAACATCACGTAATTTAAAGGGTCATGGTTTAAATTAAATTAATTAAATTCTACACAATGTTAATCTTGTTATTAAGATAATCAACCCATGTTAAATATATAATTAGGCATGCAATATATAACATCCCATATTATACATTATCATAATAATTAGGGGCATTGTAATAACCCGGAAATTCTGAGCCAATTTAAAATTTTCATTTTGGCAATTTTGATGAATTTTGAATATTCAAAATGGATTATTTTAAATAATAGCGATGGAAAATTTATTTTCAACGAAGTTAAAACGAATAATTTTATTTTAATTATATAACGAGCTTAAAATGGCGCTACAATTCGAAAATTCGATTTTGAATTTCAAATGAATATACAGAATTCGTTTTAAGTCGGAATTGAACGAAACAAGAAATATTTAAATCTGTTTGATCATATCTTTCTAACGGATGTAAGAAACTGAGATTTCACTTTAGAAGTTGAAAGATATGTCGGGTTTAAAATTCAAAAAAGTCGCTGTGGAATTTATATATATTTTAATTTATATATAAAGGCCTTTGAAAATGGAAGTTTTGCAAACGACCTCGGTTTTCGATGAAACTACTTTTGTTGGATCCGCGATGTCAAATTATTGCTAGATTTCAAAATTCATAATTTTCTGAATCAATTTGTGAGCGTGGAAAAGGAAAACGCGTTTGACCAGTTTCAGTTGATTTTATTCGACTCGAAAATGCCATTTTTCAAACAGTCTCAGAATTTGACAAAATTAGTTTTTTAGGACCGTATCGTCAATACTAAGTTAGAAATAATTTTTCTGGAATTTTCTGAATCAGTATGTAGCCCCGATAATTTGAATTGTGCATTCAAATTAAATATATATTGATTTATATTTTAAACTTAACAGAAACTGTTCGAAACAGTCAAATTGGCTTACGTGGCATATCCCATTGTGTTCGGAATGGGGGTAATTAGCTAGGGACGACAGTCGGTGGGTCCCGATTGGAGTTCGAATGGAACGATAACTTTTTGAAGAATAAATTGATTAAAAATATAATAAAAAATAAAATAAAACAGAAGTCAACCCCTTATCTCCTTGGTCCCCCTTCTCTCCTCATATACGGTTCAGTTCAGAAAAAAAACCAATCGCAGATGGCGATCGCCACCCTCCGCCACCCCGTCGACGCCCCGCTGCCTCCTCCTTCCTCCGCCTCCTTTCTTCTCCGATCTCCCCTTCTCCTTCTCGCCCACCTCCTTTTACCTCTGTTCAAGGACCGCGCCTCCCCAAAACACCAAAATCGAGATCGCCACTGTCCCCTTTGACCCGCCGCTATCTCCTCCACTCTGCCATCGTCGTGTCGAGCCTCCCACCCCCTCGAAGCAGGCGTGGACCCCCCCCCCCCTTCGTAGTCCAAGGAAAATGCCCCCTCCTACTGAACGATGTAAGTTTTATCCATTCATATTATTATTTTTTATTTAAGAAAATCTATTTTTTTTTCTTTTCTTTTATATTGTAGTTAAAATATATGAAGAAAAAAAAGAAAGAAAAGAATATGATTTTGTTTATATGCTAAAAATATAATTTTTAATGCATGAAGTAATATGATTTTTAGCAAATGGAAAATATGATTTTTTTTTACTTCTAAAGTAACATAATAAAGATTTAATTTTTATATGAAATAACGAGTTAAGAATTTGATTTTTAACATGAAAGAGGTTTGACTTTTGATTTGAAAAAGATTAGATCTTTGAAAATATAAAGACTTGATTTTTATAAAGAAGAAAGGTTGGATTTTTATAAAGAAGAAAGGCGATATTTTTATAAAGAAGAAAGATCATATTTTTATATAGTGAAAGATCATATTTTTATATAGTGAAAGATCGAATTTTTATATAGAAGAAAGCGTTTTAAAAATATAATCTTTACGATATATGAAGTGAAATAAAAATATAATCTCTATATAGGAAGTAGCATTGTCAAAAATATAATTTTTAACATATACCGCATGAAACAGATCTCGTTAGAAGCACGGCGAAGACTTCTACATATGAAGAGTCGTGGCGTTTGGTTTAGCTAGTCGGTGAGAACTTCTCACATTAGATCTCATTTGCTAGTTAAAATTATATACTAGGATGCAGACGGTGCTTAGCAGCACCAGACACCCTTCGTCCACAGACCATGAACGACTCGTATGCTTGTTTGATGGGTTGTGAAATTTTGTTGATGTGAAATAGATAATGAAATATTCATGTGTTTAAAACGTTCATGTGTTGAAATAAATTAATTATAGTTAAAAAATATGATTTTTAACATGAATGTGAATAAATAAATATTCATTTACAAACCGGACGGTTTGTTTATGAACACCTATTTGAAGGACGTTGATTGGAATGATAATTTTTACACGTCTCCCAACTGCACAAATAATATTCAGTGATTGCTGATTTGAAACTCCACACGGGTGTTGGGATGATATTTGGCATACACTAATCCCAATTATTTAGTTGTATGTCGATCGATTGGTCGACAGACTGTGTAAGCGTTAATTATTTATATTTAATGCTTATGTAGTTGCGCAGTGCACTTGGGATGATGTTTGATTATTTATCGTTGCTATTATATACATGTGTTGTATGGAATCCATATAATTAACATTATATGGTGATTGATTGGGCCTCATTCCAATCGGGAAAATAAAGAATATTATAAAATAAAGATTCATGTGTTGAATAGAAAAATAGTCATGTGTTGACGATGCTCATTTGTTGAGAATATTCATGTGTTGAAATTTATCATGTATTGAGTAAAATATTTTAACAATAAAATTTACATCTTTATCATATTTAAGATTAGAAACTAACTGGAAACTAGATAAGATGAGTGGTTTCCTGGGTACTGATCTGATGTTGGTTTCGGCCTTCGGGGTTAATACTTAGGGAATCATTCTCTTACTACTTTACGGTTGGAATCTGATAAAAAATCAAATGATAGATACCATAATTTTATAAAATATATTACATAAAAAAATAGTCATGTATTAACAATACTCATGTGTTGAGATTAGTCATGTGTTGAAAGAATATAGATTCATGTGTTGAATAGAATAACGAAGTTATTGAAATATATAAAGCCGTGTTGATTAGAGATGCGCTATCTTGATGCAAACGATATCTATATCGATTATATTCGTTTTTATAATGAGTATAGAAAAAGAAGTGATTTCAAAATATAACGTTTTGAAAATATTATCATTTATATAGAAATGATGTGAAATATTCAATTTTGATTAGAAATTGAATATGAAGTTGAAATTGTTTTGAAAACGAATTTAAAACGATTTATAAAATACGTTTTAAAAGGAAATCGACGGAATATATATATATTATATATAAAATGGCCTGAATAGAACGCGCCGCGCCGCGGCAGTTCGCGAATTTCGACCATTGACTTCGAATTGACGTTGCGGGAGATCCGACCGTCGGATTCTCCTAAAACTAGAACCATTGGGTTCGTATCGAAAAGAGCTTTCCAATGAATATTAGAAATTTGAAATCTAATGGTTGGATTTGGAATTATGTCCAAATCAAATTTGGAAAAGGTCGCCGTAAGTGCAGTTCGATGGCCGTTGATGGAAATCGACTCTACGGGCCTTGATAAAATTATTAAAAATATTTATAATTTGTGTAAAATCATAAAATATGAATTGGAAAGAATTGGGATGAAAATTTCCTAATTTGAAAAGATAAAAATAGATTTTTATCGAAATGAACTAGTTTATAACTAGAAATAAAAATCTAATTATTTTTAAATAAATAAAATGGATTGAAAGTGGTTTTAAAAATAATCAGAATTTCCAATATGTGAATTGGGAGGGATTTGAATCGAAAATATCCTCGGAATATTTCAATGTTGGATTTCATGATTATACAGATATTGTTATGGAGATTTGAAAGATATATTTATATCGTTATTTCCAATATGATATTCGTTGATTTCAGAATTTGATATTGAATATAAGCCGATATATTTTATATTCAGAGCCTTGTATTTAATATCAAATGGGATTTTGGGTTCGTCGTTAAAGGTGTCTTGAATAACAATGTTCTTGGACCCAGTTTAGAAAAGATTAAATCTTTCTATTTAGATTTAATGAAGTGTACCAATTAAATAATATTTAATTGGAATTGAATGTGATTTGGGTTTATCGTGAACCGTGTTTTAGATGACATTGGTTCTATAATCCAGTTAAAGACAGGATATTGATTTTTGGGATGATTAATACCAAGTGGAGTTTTAATGAATCTGTAATTAGATTGAAATGTGAATTGATAATTTAAATTATCAAATCTGAAAAGTGATAGAGAATGGAGTATCACCAGTTATGCTCCAAGGCGATAGTTAAATCTTTAATTAGATTTGAACGTGAAATGGTAATTAATTTTACTGATAACACCGTGGTGTTAGATATTAAGTATTACCAGTTTTGCCCCAGGGGTGACTAGGTTGGGATTGGGAAATAAAAATAAAATAAATAATTAATTCGGTGTGGTTCGCTAATCCCGACTAGTTTGGAAAACCATGATATGGTTTGAAATGATATCCAAAGGAAGATTAAAGAATAAATTTAGAAGAATTTATCTTTGATAAAATTAATGGGAATCTTTCCCTAAGAATGTGAAAATTGAATAAAAGAAGATTCTGAATTGGAATGAGGCATATGTTGTGTTTGTGTAACACGTGTTTATTATATACGCCGGTTATTCAGAAAGGCCGGGTTTTTACCCATTCTGAATAACCGATTCGACGATATGTCGAAGATGAACATGGTGGTTGAAGACCGGAAGTCTTCACATTGTTTGGGTGATTATTGATAATCTTGATTGGGTTGTACACCCAAGAGGAGGGAAACAGTTGCTGATCGTCCAGACGTACTTGGAGATCGATGGATATGCGAGGAAAGTGCCTCCGCTTTCGTTCAGACCCAGAATGAAATTGTAAATGGACTGTGTGTCTGACATTGGATTTTATTCTGTGTTGATTGATCTCTATTAAATATACATCTGTTTGGCAGCGAAGAATTTATTCTCTTGCTTAACGCCCTTCTCTGAGACGTACGAGCTCAGGAGCTGTATATCGATGGACATCAGTCGCATGGCATGAATTGCCTGTGTGGCACGCCTAAGTGGCAGACAATCAAGGCTTCTATTGATAAGCAAAGTCTTGTAGTTGATGATCAAAGAACGGCCTGTGTGGCACAGCTTTGTGTATGACGCTAATTCGCGAGCCTCACACCTCGGTATGAGTCAAAAATGGGATAGTGACTATAGGGAGAGCGCGACGTTTCTTTCTAGTTAGTGGTGGTGTTAGTGATTAAACTGGCTGACATTTATATACTTTTCACCTATGTGTTTGTTAGAATGCGAGGCGCCTCGGATATAGTTCTGTTAGGATCGGGAAACGTGTGCTCAGGAATTGCCATTCCTCAAAAGTAAGAGAGGACCGGCCCTGAAGATCCAAGGATCATAGTGGGGTCCTGAGACATTTGCTAGAGTGTCTCGAATCGGAGAGGAGCTTGCCCCTTGCCTCGACTCATGATGCAATCCAATTTCCAATACGCGATATTTCGATTTTGTTTGTAGAGCCTAGTGTGGCGACATAGTGGTATGGGTCACGTATGCCGTCTATGATTTATACATTATGATTGAAGTTGTTTTCTTCACTTATAGTAATAATAAAATATGAAATTTCACGTGCCAAGCATTTTTGGCTATTATAAGGTAAAAACCCTATCCTCCGGCTTGCGTTGCATTGTGTGATGGGACCTGTGTCTTATAATAGCTTCATTTTTCTCTATTTAGCATTGCGCTGTTTGTGTTATGCACTAGTATTCTTGGGAGGAAACCCGTTTCATGTTATATGGCGTGGTCCCTTGATTTACCTAACTTTTAAAAAAAAGAAAAAGATTAATAACTGTTTTTGTTCTCACACCAGTCACATGACTGACTTGGAGTTTATTGTTTTAACCTAAACTCTAGGTGCCCCTATTTTCCACAAAGGCAGCTAGTAGTTTTGGTTTTGCACATTTATATTCACAAGATCCTAATTTACAACTGGAACGATGCTCGGAAAGCTCTGTATCCATGTATTACTTTCAGTTGTGTTTTGTATTGTTTTTTTCCGCTGCAGTACTGTATTTAAATCTCTGATATTCTTTGTTGTATAATATTTATTCATACTCTGTATATTCTTGTATCTGATGGAATTGTTGTAATAACAATGAAATGTTCTTCTGTTTCTGTTTCGATGTGCGTTGTTCTCAACTCCACCCGGGCTTTCCTTCACGGGGAAGTTCGGGTCGTCTCAGGCATGGTATCAGAGCTTTGGTTTACAGAGCTCGAGAATAAGACATATTAGAACCGAACGAAAGAATTCATCAGAGATTGGATTAGTAATATAAAATTAGCATTACTCGTTAGAGATAGGATCAGTAGTATCCTAGAACGAGTGTGAAGAGTATATATTTCAAATGAAAACAATATTGTTTTGAAAATTTAAATCGTTTTATACGTATTTGAATATTTTATTTGTATTGAATTTGGACGATCGAGTATATAAAGATTTTGCATATACGCGTCATGAACGTATATTCGAAGTTTTAATATACTGGATAGATATAGAATCACATTCTAGACACCCGGGGAAAATTCTGATGATGTGGCCACATCATCAGTATTTATGTTCGTGTTGCGAAGGTGTGATATCTATATATTTCCATCGGCTGGTGTGAGAAACAAAACTAGATAGGTTTATTGTTGTGATTTGGCATCAAAAACATGATTTTCTGTATATATATTAAAGTTATGAATTTGGAAAGCTAATCAACTAATTGATTGATGGTTGTGTTGTTTGATTATTGGTTTGATATTTTTTACCCATTTAGGCCAAATTGAACCGAATAGTGAATGGTATTGAAAATTTATCGTAATTGCATGCATATACATGTACTTATATTGAACAGGTCATAGCAAGGAGGCTAAAGCATAGGAATAAAATTGTTTGCCTGACAAATAGGTATATGTTTACCATAATTTACTGTTTTGTTTGGGTGATGATGATTTTATGAGCCGATTGGCTAGGCGCCTGGCTTTTTCTTTTTCTTTTGGATTGAAGAAGTCCTTGGGAGGCTATATGAAATATCTCGAAGTCCCCGGTGTAGGGGAGGTTATGGCGAAATTTTTCGGAAATTTAGGGTGTTAGCCAAATTTTTGGAAAATTTGAAAAGTTCTAAGAAATTGAAAAGTTGAAGAACTTAAGTCGTAAAGGAAATAATGAAAGTAGAGTTAGTTAATTAAAACACTTTTGACTTCGTTCCTTTTCGGGGATGAAAAGTTTTAAGTGGGAGAGATTTTAATAACCCGGAAATTCTGAGCCAATTTAAAATTTTTATTTTGGCAATTTTGTTGAATTTTGAATATTTAAAATGAATTATTTTAAATAATAATGACAGAAAATTTATTTTCAACGAAGTTAAAATGAATAATTTTATTTTAATTATATAACGAGCCTGAAATTGCGATGTAGTTCGAAAATTCGATTTCGAATTTCAAATGAATATACATAATTCGTTATAAGTCGGAATTGAACGAAACAAGAAATATTTAAATCTGTTTGATCATATCTTTCTAACGGATGTAAGAAACTGAGATTTCATTTTAGAAGTTGAAAGATATGTCCAGTTTAAAATTCAAAAAAGTCGTTGTGGAATTTATATATTTTAATATATATAAAGGCCTTTGAAAATGGAAGTTTTGCAAACGACCTCGGTTTTCGATGAAACCACTTTTGTTGGATCCGCGATGTCAAATTATTGCTAGGTTTCAAAATTCATAATTTTCTGAATCAATTTGTGAGCGTGGCAAAGGAAAACGCGTTTGACCAGTTTCAGTTGATTTTAATCAACTGGAAAATGACCATTTTTCAAACGGTCTTGGAATTTGACGAAATTAGTTTTGTTAGGACTGTATCGTCAATACGAAGTTAGAAATAATTTTTCTGGAATTTTCTGAATCAGTATGTGGCCCCGGTAATTTGAATTGTGCGTTCAAATTAAATATATATTGATTTATATTTTAAACTTAACAGAAACTATTCGAAATAGTCAAATTGGCTTACGTGGCATATCCCATTGTGTTCGGAATAGGGGTAATTAGCTAGGGACAACAGTCGGTGGGTCTCGATTGGAGTTCGAATGGAACGATAACTTTTTGAAGAATAAATTGATTAAAAATAAATTAAAAAATAAAATAAAGAAAAAAAAACAGAAGTCAACCCCTTATCTCCATGGTCCCCCTTCTCTCCTCATATACGGTTCAGTTCAGAAAATTAAAAAAAAAACCCAAACGCAGATCGCGATCGCCACCCTCCGCCACCCCGTCGACGCCCCGCTGTCTCCTCCTTCCTCCACCTCCTTTCTTCTCCGATCTCCCCTTCTCCTTCTCCCCCACCTCCTTCTACCTCTGTTCAAGGACCGCGCCTCCCCAAAAACCCAAAATCGAGATCGCCACTGTCCCCTTTGACCCGCCGCCATCTCCTCCACTCTGCCATCGCTGTGTCGAGCCTCCAATCCCCTCGAAGCTGGCGTGGACCCCCCCTTCGCAGTCCAAGGAAAAATCCCCCCTCCTACTGAACGATGTAAGTTTTATCCATTCATATTATTATTATTTTATTTAAGAAAATCTTTTTTTCTTTTCTTTTATATTGTAGTTAAAATATATGAAGAAAAAAAAGAAAGAAAAGAATATGATTTTGTTTATATGCTAAAAATATAATTTTTAATGCATGAAGAAATATGATTTTTAGCAAATGGAAAATATGAAATTTTTTTATTTATAAAGTAACATAATAAAGATTTGATTTTTATATGAAATAACGAGTTAAGAATTTAATTTTTAACATGAAAGAGGTTTGATTTTTGATTTGAAAAAGATTAGATCTTTGAAAATATAAAGACTTGATTTTTATAAAGAAGAAAGGTTGGATTTTTATAACGAAGAAAGGCGATATTTTTATAAAGAGGAAAGATCATATTTTATATAGTGAAAGATCATATTTTTATATAGTGAAAGATCATATTTTTATATAGTGAAAGATTGAATTTTTATATAGAAGAAAGCGTTTTAAAAATATAATATTTACGATATATGAAGTGAAATAAAAATATAATCTCTATATAGGAAGTAGCGTTGTTAAAAATATATTTTTTAACATATACCGCGTGAAACAGATCTCATTAGAAGCATGGCGAAGACTTCTACATATGAAAAGTCGTGGCGTTTGGTTTAGCTAGTCGGTGAGAACTTCTCATTTTAAATCTCATTTTCTGGTTAAAATTATATACTAGGATGCAAACGGTGCTTAGCAGCACCCGAAACCCATCGTCCATAGACCATGGTTGACTTGTATGCTTGTTTGATGTGTTGTGAAATTTTTTTGTGATGTTGATGTGAAATAGATAATAAAATATTCATGTGTTGAAATAAATTAATTATAGTTAAAAATATAATTTTTAACGTGAATATGAATAAATAAATATTCATTTACAAACCGGACGGTTTGTTTATGAACACCTATTTGAAGGACATTGATTGGGATGATAAATTTTACACGTCGCCCAACTGCACAAATAATATTCAGTGTTTGTTGAACTGAAACCCCACATGGGTGTTGGGATTATATTTGGTGTACACTAATCCCAATTATTTAGTTGTATGTCGATCGATTGGTCGACAGATTGTGTAAGCGTTAATTATTTATATTTAATGCTTATGTAGTTGCGCAGTGCACTTGGGATGATGTTTGATTATTTATCGTTGCTATACATGTGTTGTATGGAATCCATATAATTAACAGTATATGGTGATTGATTGGGCCTCATTCCAATCGGGAAAATAAAGAATATTATAAAATAAAGATTCATGTGTTGAATAGAAAAATAGTCAAGTGTTGACGATGCTCATGTGTTGACAATATTCATGTGTTGAGTAAAATATTTTAACAATAAAATTTACATCTTTATCGTATCTAAGATTAGAAACTAACTGGAAACTAGATAAGATGAGTGGTTTACTGGATATTGATCTGATATTGGTTTCAGCATCCGGAGTTAATACTTAGGGAATCATTCTCTTACTACTTTGCGGTTGGAATCTGATAAAAAAATCAAATGATAGATACCATAATTTTATAAAATATATTACATAACAAAAATAGTCATGTGTTGACAGTACTCATGTGTTGAGATTAGTCATGTGTTGAAAGAATATAGATTCATGTGTTGAATAGAATAAATATTCATTTGTTGAATAGAATAACGAAGTTATTGAAATATATAAAGCCGTGTTGATTAGAGATGCGCTATTTTGAAGCGAACGATATTTATATTGATTATATTCGTTTTTATAATGAATATAGAAAAAGAAGTGATTTCAAAATATAACGTTTTGAAAATATTATCATTTATATAGTAATGATGTGAAATATTCAATTTTGATTAGAAATTGAATATGAAGTTGAAATTGTTTTGAAAACAAATTTAAAACGATTTATAAAATACGTTTTAAAAGGAAATCGACGAAATATATATATATATATATATATATTATATATATAATGGCCTAAATAGAACGCGTCGCGCTGTGGCAGTTCGCGAATTTTGACCATTGACTTCAAATTGACGTTACGGGAGATCCGACCGTCGGATTCTCCTAAAACCGGAACCATTGGGTTCATATCGAAAAGAGATTTCCAATGAATATTAGAAATTTGAAATCTAATGGTTTGATTTGGAATTATGTCCAAATCAAATTTGGAAAAGGTCGTTGTAAGTGCAGTTCGATGGCCGTTGATGGAAATCGACTGTACAGGCCTTGATAAAATTATTAAAAATATTAATAATTTGTGTAAAATCATAATATATGAATTGGAAATAATTGGGATGAAAATTTCCCAGTTTGAAAAGATAAAAATAGTTTTTTATCGAAACGAACTAGTTTATAACTAGAAATAAAAATCCAATTATTTTTAAATAAATAAAATGGATTGAAAGTGGTTTTAAAAATAATCAGAATTTCCAATACGTGAATTGGGAGGGATTTGAATCGAAAATATCCTCGGAATATTTCAATGTTGGATTTCGTGATTATACAGATATTGTTATGGAGATTTGAAAGATATATTTATATCGTTATTTCCAATACGATATTTGTTAATTTCAGAATTTGATATTGAATATAAGCCGATATATTTTCTATTCAGAGCCTTGTATTTAATATCAAATGGGATTTTGGGTTCGTCGGGAA
Source organism: Allium sativum (assembly GCA_030737875.1). Classification (NCBI taxonomy): domain Eukaryota; kingdom Viridiplantae; phylum Streptophyta; class Magnoliopsida; order Asparagales; family Amaryllidaceae; genus Allium; species Allium sativum. The sequence continues at coordinate 103,512,315 of CM060912.1, forward strand.
TGGTGTCTTGAATAACACTGTTCTTGGATCCAGTGTAGAAAAGATTAAATCTTTATATTTAGATTTAATGAAGTGTACCAATTAAATAATATTTAATTGGAATTGAATTTGAATGTGATTTGGGTTTATCGTGAACCGTGTTTTAGATGACATTGGTTCTTTTACCTAGTTAAAGACAGGATATTGATTTTTGGGAAGATTAAAAATAAGTGGAGTTTTAATGAATCTATAGTTAGATTGAAATGTGAATTGATAATTTAAATTATCAAATCTGAAAAGTGATCGAGAATGGGGTATCACCAATTTTGCTCCAAGGCGATAGTTAAATCTTTAATTAGATTTGAACGTGAAATGGTAATTAATTTTACCGATAACACCATGGTGTTAGATACGGAGTATTACCAGTTTTTCTCCAGGGGATGAATAGGTTGGGATTGGGAAATAAAATAAATAATTACTTCGATGTGGTTCGCTAATCCCGACTAGTTTGGAAAACCATGATATGGTTTGAAATGATATCCAAAGGAAGATTAAAGAATAAATTTAGAAGAATTTATCTTTGATAAAATTAATGGTAACCTTTCCCTAAGAATGTGAAAATTGAATAAAAGAATATTCTGAATTGGAATGAGGCGTATGTTGTGTTTGTGTAACACGTGTTTATTATATAAGCTGGTTATTCGGAAAGGCCGGGTTTATACCCATTCTGAATAACCGATTCGACAATATGTCAAAGATGAAGACGGTGGTTGAAGACCGGAAGTCTTCACATCGTTGGGGTGATTACTGATAATCTTCATTGGGTTGTACACCCAAGAGGAGGGAAACGGTTGATGATCGTCCAGACGTACTTGGAGATCGATGGATATGCGAGGAAAGTGCCCCCAGTTTCGTTCAGACCCAGAACGAACTTGTAAATGGACTGTGTGTCTGACATTGGATTTTATTCTGTGTTGATTGATCTCTATTAAATATACATCTGTTTGGCGGCGGAGAATTTATTCTCTTGCTTAACGCCCTTCTCTGAGACGTACGAGCTCAGGGGTTGTATATCGATAGACATCAGTCGCATGGCATGAATTTCGTGTGTGGCACGCCTAAGTGGCAGATGATCAAGGCTTCTATTGAAAAGCAAAGTCTTGTGGTTGATGATCAAAGCACGACCTGTGTGGCGCAGCTTTGTGTATGACGTTAATTCGCGAGCCTCACACCTCGGTATAAGTCAAAAACGGGATAGTGACTGCAGGGAGAGCACGACGTTTCTTTCTAGCTAGTGGTGGTGTCAGTGCTTAAACTGGCTAACATTTATACACTTTTCACCTGTGTGGTTGTTGGAATGCGAGGCGCCTCGGATATAGGTCTGTTAGGACCGGGAAACGTGTGCTCAGGAATTGCCAATCCTCAAAAGTAAGAGAGGACCGACCCTGAAGATCCAAGGGTCATAGTGGGGTCCTGAGACATTTGCTAGAGTGTCTCGAATCGAAGGGGAGCTTGCCCCTTGCCTCGACTCATGATGGAATCCAATTTCCAATACATAATATTTCGGTTTTATTTGTAGAGCCTAGTACGGCGACATAGTGGTATGGGTCACTTATGCCGTCTATGATTTATACATTATGATTGAAGTTGTTTTCTTCACTTATAGTAATAATAAAATATGAAATTTCACGTACCAAGCATTTTTTGCAATTATAAGGTAAAAACCTTATCCACCGACTTGCGTTGCATTGTGTGATGGGACCTGGGTCTTATAATAGCTTCATTTTTCTTTATTTAGCATTGCGCTATTTGTGTTATGCACTGGTATTCTTGGGAGGAATCCCGTTCCGTGTTATACGGCTTGGTCCCTTGATTTACCTAACTTAAAAAAAAAAGATTAATAACTGTTTTAGTTCTCACACCACTCACATGACTGACCTGGAGTTTATTGTTTTAACCTAAACTCTGGGTGCGCCTATTTTCCACAAGGGCAGCTAGTAGTTTTGGTTTTGCAGATTTATATTCACAGAATCCTGATTTACAACTGGAACGATGCTCAGAAAGCTCTGTATCTGTGTATTACTTTCAGTTGTGTTTTGTATTGTTTTTCCGCTGCAGTATTGTATTTAAATCTCTAATATTCTTTGTTGTATGATATTTATTCATACTCTGTATATTCTTGTATATGATGGAATTGTTGTAATAACAATGAAATGTTCTTCTGTTTGTGTTCCAATGTGTGTTGTTCTCAAAGCCACCCGGGCTTTCCTTCACGGGGAAGTTCGGGTCGTCTCAGGCATGGTATTTGTCTCTTACAGTTCTATAAATTGTCCACGTGAAATATGATTTGGCATAGTATAATAGAGGCATAGTATAATCTAAATTGTTCACGTGAATAATATAATAAGGCATATAATTAAATGTGATTAGGCAATTTAAAATAGTGGTTATGCTTTTTAATTTTTAAACTAGGAATGAATAATATTCGATCATGCATATTATAAATCTCCACTCACCTGCTTCCTGTTTTGAACCAAGTTTTCTCCTCCCCAGTGCTTCAAACCACGGGCCGACCTCCATTTTTTTGTGCGGCCCGAAGCCCATGTAACACCCAGCCCACTCCCCATATTTCTCTTCTCCTAAAAACTTCGAACCCACAAAAACAAATGGCCATGGATAAACTTTCAAAGCTTCAAACCCTCTCCACACTTAATGAAAAAACAAACTGTTTACACCATTCTCTTCCCCTATCTAAACTCCATCTTCTGATACTCCTAGCCATGCACTCGCGCAACTCCTCCAATACCCGACTTATGCTAGTGCCCACGGTGCCATAGTAATTAAATGTCGAATCTTATTTGCTCTATACCAACCTAAACTTTTACCAAACGTGCGCTTTCCACTCACAAATTCAACCGCCGTCTCCATTACACCTAGAACCGCCAGTAGTAGCCTTACTTCTAGTCCATGCACAAGCCATCTCCGGTGCATCATAACTGTCGAACGCCATCCCTTCTCACCCTCTTCTATTACTATGTTCACCACTTAGGTTAGAATTAAAAGGTTAGGAAGATTTTAATGTGTTTATTCATAGAGGTCTCAGGCCTTTCAGGATCATTAACTTGCTTTTGTTGGGGAGAATGAAGTGAAGGGTGTGCATGTGTATATATACAGGCAAAACACAAAATGGATAGAAATGAAGTCACACTCAACACATATAGGGATAGCATGTGTGAGCAGGGAAAATACTTATATGGTAGGCTATTTGGTTATATTTAATTTGTCTAGATGAAAATATAGAGGGTGGTGCATATATATGTGCAATAGAGACATAGACAGGAACACTGTCCATTCCAAAAGCATGTGCGTAGAGGCTTCAGAAGGTGGTAGAGTAGCTATGCATAGTTTTTGTGACTTACGGAGGATGTGCATTTGTTTTAGGAAGAACTTAGCTGTGTGATTTAAAATACAGAAAGGTCGTTTAATTTGTAGGAGCGGATATATTTCTCTTTTTGGCATGTGCGGTTGTACAAACTGGATATAGGGTAGCTGGCCATGGTCTGTGTTTTATAAATGTAAGGGCGGGAGAGGTTTTTCAGTGCAGGCATGTGCTTGGGTTTGCATAGAATATAGGGTAGGGTGTGTGAAAAGGGATGGCTAGGCCAATATGTGAAACTTGGTGATGAAGGAAGTTGATAAATTATTATTTATGGTCAATTTAATTTTACCGCTATTTAACGTTGCACTTAAATATATGCACTGTTACACACGGTCTCCAAATGCAACGAAATTAGACATACTGCTATATCTTGACGTTACAGTTTTCATGAAATTAATTTTGTTGAATACCGACTCCTTTTGCTCAAAGACATTATTTTAATTTCAATATATTTATTTGTTTCCAATTTAAATATCGCAAACTCACAAAATAACTCTGATTGACTCCAAACTGGAAATCTAACAGTAATTATCTATAAGTATTCCAATAAAATCAGTTTCACTGAAATGGAGGTTCTTTGAAAAACGACTATTTCTAAGGCTTATATAATATCGAAAAAATATTAATTAAATTCCAAAACCATTAAATTCAATAATAATAAATTATTATTGTCGTATACATCCAATTAGAATAATATATCACTTCAAATCCAACCAATATGAAATTATAACTTAGTATTAATAATTTCAAGTTAAATGTTATCCAAATTATATAGAAATCCCTGTTTAATTTATTAAATAAACGTTATCGTTTATATATGATTTCCATATCGACTATTTGGAAATCTGAATTCGACATAACTTACAATATATAAGATTAAATTCTAATTTTCTTCTTTCATTTGAAAATTATATTCTAATATATTTAAACGTTTCTTGTTTCATAGAAATCCAACTTATAATGGATTCTGTATATTTAATTGAATTTCGAAATTCAACATTACAAACTATCGCGACGTTACAAGTTCGGTTTAAATTAAATATAAATCAAAACATTCAATCGTCGTTTTATATAATGAATTTTATATTAAATCCATTAATATTTCAGACATAATATGTAAAGCAAGTTTAAATATTCAAATTCAAAAGGCCGAAAATCCGGGTCATTACATGAAGGGAAATTATATGTTCTTAAACTGGAATCATATGGTTGGTATGAAAGACTTAAAAGCTATTTATATAATTATGGCTCTCAAATTGGAAAAGTTGACTTAACACTATTTATGAATGTAAAATTATTGAATTATTTGTTGTTTAAATATACATTGATAATGATAAAGATTTTTATGTAATTTTTTAGAAATAAGGAGAAAAGATTTTGAAGTGATCAGATGGGAAAAATTAAATCATGTTCTTAGGTCATGAGTTAAACAAATATAAGTGGAATATTCTTTTCACAAGATAGTATTGTAAAGACTAATCAAAGTGGAATATGCTTCAGTATTTCCTCTGTTGTTTCTTATGGTTGGGGATTGCCTGCAGCCTCTAACTTGTGAGTTGTTGTGGTTTGGGGCTGCTTGAAGTTGGACTTGTTTAGTAGCCATTCAGTGTGAGTTGTATTTTTTACGGTGAAAGCTTCCTTAGCTTGCGCAGTTAGGAACTGGGACTTCCTAGCAGCCTTTTATGGTCAATTTCTATGTCATAGTTACTGTGTGATTGTATTTGCACTGTGTTACATTAATATGGTGTATTTCCTTAGACTCTCTTGCTTGCAATGTTCTCATTTGGATTTTCCCCCTGATTGGAGTTTTAATCTAACAATATTGTTTATAGCTAGGTCTAAGAAGATGTCTATAATAGGTAGGAGATGTGCCAATCTCCTATATTATATTGTACTTACTATCTGTTGTAATGAAAACAACATTAGGAATCACTATAAAAACCAGTTTGCCTTACCAATAAAAATTTGGTGTCCATAGTATAAGCACAAAACTAAGAGCAATAAGTAAAACTATTCACCTGTATAAAGATGAATATCGTAAGTGGTTAAATTTTGGTTGATACAATATCACAAATAAGTGGTAACAAGTATGAAAAATGGAAAGTAAATATTTTTAATATGGAAATGCATAAATTATTCATTGCATTTGCATGAGATGACATAGAAATAAATGCAAGGATTATTTTCTTCCATCTTTGCTAATGAAAGGAATTAGCGATTTACTTACTATGCTTGCGTCATTTATTACCTTAGCAATTTGCCTCCATTATTTATTAACATATATTGGTAATTTGATTGATGACTCGCATATATTTCGCTAGCTATATATTAAGGGTAGACTTTATTGTAAACTCATCCCAGCATGGAGATAGTGATCCCCAAATGGAGTGTCTCTTCCTGTTAAGCATTATTTGAGGTTTCGATGTGTAAACTCTTATTTTGTAATCTCTTGTAATTCTCTCATGTGGAATAAAATCTCTCTCCTTTGGACTGGACATATACTATCTCGATGGTAGTGGAACCAGTGTAAATAATGTGGTTCTCTTTGTTTCTTCGTTACAGTTATTTGGTATTTGTTTAGAGTAATATAATTATTATTATAAGATTGATGGATGTTTAATTGGAAAATTTAGATCATGTTTATTGTTTTTCAGCATCTGTGCAACTTATTTTCACAATAGATTGGTATCAGATCCAAAGGTTACAAACTAGGCCATGCAAGAAAGGCGGTTCTCTCAAAAGATACTCGTAGGATGCGAGCTAATAGGGAGACCGTTAGGATTGCCTCACATGCTGTTAAAGTAGGAATGGCGATTTGAACAAATAGTCTCACAACATGGAATAAATTGAAGGAATGGAGTAAAATATGAGTTGATAGGCATGTAACATCAGAGATTCCTTTTGTTACAAGAATGTATGCACCAAATCATATGCGTATTCCCTATGCAGGAGGATGGTGGATTTATTCCAGCCGTCATTACATAACAGATTGGTATTAGAGCAAGGAGATTTGTTTTAGATTGTGCATCAATTATTTCTACAAAGACTGGTAGATTCTATGGTGATTATACTATTAATACTTTGGGGGAAAGTAGACTTTGGTGGGTAAGATTATGTTGAGAAAGAAAAGTGTTCCAGGCTTAGAACTTTGGTCCGATAAAGAGTCTAGTGTGTTGAAGGGACCATTGGATTTAGAAACTATATCTAATGTAGCTGATTTTCGTCGTTGAGTCTTATCAGCTTATGATGTCGACTTGGAGAATTCAGTTCATATAACCGATTACTGGAGGATTTGGTGCAATGGCAGTATATTGTCGATTTTGTGATGTCGTCTTAAAGGAGTGATGCTACATGCAGGTATGTGGAAGGAGAGAGATTTACCTTGCATATAGAGATTTGGATTTGGGCCCTGTATTTGAATTGGTGATGGAGAGAATTATTTTTGACCTTGGTGGTATTGAGATTACTTTGCAATCTGCCTTCTTTTGATTTTGGATATTTTCAACATTTTGTTGGCGGGCGGGGACATAGTCTGAGCTCGTTAACAAGATGTGATGGGGGCTGGCTTTGCTGAAACCCGTTAGATAGATATTCATTTTTGGTTCTATATCACTATGAGATTTTGGTTTAAGGTGGAGTTCTTTTGAAGAGTTTTATGTTGAAAAGAGAATTTGACTCGAGGTGTTGTGTTAGGGATATGTGATTTTGCATCAAGGTGGAGTGTTAAATTTTAGTGATACAAAATAACAATTTGGTGGGAAAAAAACGCAAAATGGAAAGTGAATATTTTTAATATGGAAATGCATAAATTATTTATTGCATTTGCATGAGATGGCATAGAAATATAGCAGGGATATTTTCTTCCATCTTTGCTAATGAAAGGTATTAGTGATTTACTAACTATGTTTGTGCTATTTGTTACCTAAGCAATTTGCCTCCATTATTTATTACCATAATTTGGTAATTTGATTGATGACACACATAGATTTCACTGGCTATATATCGAGGTAGACTTCATTCTAAACCCATCCTGGCATTGAGCCTATGATCCCCAAATGGAGCGTCTCTTCTTTTTAAGCCTAATTTGAGGTTTGGATATGTAAACTCTTATTTCATAATCTCTTATAATTCTCTCATGTGTAATAAAATTTATCTCCCTTGGATTGGACATACACTATCTCGATGGTAGTGGAACCAATATAAATATTGTGCGTCTCTTTGTTTCTTTGTTATAATTATTTACTATTTGTTTGGAGTAATAGATTAATTATTGTTAGACTGATAACTGATTAATGTTCAATTGGCAAATCTAGATCTTATTTATTGTTTTTCCGCATCTGTAACACCCCACGTCCATTAATGTCACTCACAAAGGGGATGCATTAACTTCTATGGAGTGTTTTAAGTGTGTATAGAACAGAAACTTAACAACAAGACAGATATAAACAGTACTTAAAATTTTATTCATTGCAACGGTAAACACATAGGTTTGATTACATCATCAAAAATCAAAGTCAAAGCACATAATATCCATCTTGACTAAATCAGAGTACATAAATTGAAAGACATAACCCCAACACAAAATAGCCATAAATAAGATAGGCTGCACTTTTACTTCAGCAATCCAAGCAACTTCTAAAAGCAAGAGATACAGCTGTCCAAAATCAAGCTCCACTGGTGCTAGTTCCACCCTGAGCACTTGGGGGGAAAGGAAGAAAAGAGGTGGAAACAAAGGGGGGGGGGGTCAGACATAAAGTCTGGCGAGTGCGATAACTTTAACAATATAATTACCAAAATAACTAGGCTAAGGCATAAGTTGGAAAATAAGGAAATGACTGTGAACAATTGGTTATGGCAGGGCAAACTAAAGGAAATAAGATGAACAAAGATAACGTTAAAGGCACACCTAGTCGCTATAAGATAATTACTACACTACACCACACCAGACACCCTAAAAGTTGATCCCGCCTACAAAACTTTAATAATGATAATGGTAGTTTCGTGTACCCCTAGTTGCTTTCATAGGTGCTGCCTGCCCCTATCTCCACTAGGTGTACCCACTACCCCCATGCGATTGGCTCCCTAACTCATAGATACCCGTGCTGGCCCCATAGTGGGGTGTATCACTTCCCAAAGTAGCAACCCGATAACACCAACAATGCACGGATTATACCTACATGATGCAACAACGCCTTACCTATCAGATCGCGTCCACACACACACATGAACCCGTTGGACTTGCATTGCCACCGCTAACCCATTTTGGCCTCTTACAGTCATGCCCAGTATGTGTGTCCCGTCCTCGACTTGGGTCGAGCCCACAAAGATACTTATGGGTTACTGGTTGAAACGGGCCCCCATTACTTGACACAAGCTATCCACCTAAGCTTGATCCCCTCTAGTACATCCCACTAAACTCTCTTCTTATTCATGTTTACTTACTTGTTTCAATTTTGGTTAAGTGTTTCTAATCGTATTTCATAAGCCACCAAGGCACCCACTTAACCCCCATGTCCTATCACATGTTTATCTGGTTAAGTGTTTCTTAATTCATTAACACCGTAACCTTGTAAAGACCTCCCAAATTAGACTGGCATTTGTGGCAGCTGGATTTGCCAGGCGGGTCCGGGCAATCTTACACAAAAACGAGCCTAACCTTGTGTCTTTACAACTGTTACACATTTAATTTATGCCTAAGACATCCCACATTAGACTGGCATTTGTGGCAGCTGGATTTGCCGGGCGGGTCCGGGCAGTCTTACACCATAAAAGAGCCCAACCTCGTGTCTTAGGCGATTAATTACACATAATTAATTATCCCATAATTTGAATTGATTTCCCTTTTCAAATTATCAATCAATTCCAAATTTAACAATGTCCATAATTGACTCAATTATGTCCATCTATTTATGGTATGCAAAAATATACCAATTATCATCATAAATTTATTTTATGCCATTTTAGGCATTTATGCCAATTCTCAATATTAAATCTTTTAATATTATCCCTTCGCCCCACGTTGTTCGTTCGTTTGTTTAACGTGAAATATACGTTAGACTCGAATAGTCTAACTTATGGAATAAAGAGAAAGCATCACAACATACATAGAAATTAAACTAGATCTAAACATAAGGTTTGCACTTGTATGTGTGAATGAGGTTCTTCATCTAAAACTTGCATAGGCCAAAGTCACAAACTTGCATAAAACTACATATGTCATAAATCTAAATCTAAACGTGTAAACTTGTTTAGGTAATAGTAACAAATTTACATTACATGATTCATACTCTAAACATATATATATATATATATATATATATATATACACACACACACACACACACACACACACTCACACACACACACACTTGCATATGTCATTTATGCAACATAAATGATGGTGTAAACTTACATCTAAACATGTAAACTAGAATATAGAATTTTGTATACTAGCATATAACTCACACATGTCATAGCCTAACTTTAGATCCAATTTACACATAAAATAGATGTCATGAAACATGTAAGGTTGTATATAATTTTCATTAACTTGCATATGATCCATGCCTCAATTAACATCCTAACTTGTATGTAGAATTATCATGTTAAACTTTATATAACTTAACACATGAATTAGTTCCACAAACATAACCAAACTAGCATATGAATTGATTGTACATAAGCCAATAATTAACATAGATTTACAAAATAACATCACATCTTTACAACATAGATAATAACAACATGGATAGTAGCATAACAGATTTACAACATAGATAATAACATAACGGTCAATGATTCACAACATAACCATATAATCCCAAATCATAACTCAACCAAATTAAATTGTTAATTATCTTATCAAAGAAATCGAACTCACTACTCAAAGAAGGTCTTAAGTTCTAAAATATGAGTTCTGAAATTGATTTAGCTTTCCTTTGAAGAAGACAATTTGTTGTGGTTTAGATTAGAATTAATTTGATTAGCTTTTCTTCCTCTCTAATTGGTGGCGGCTATTCTAGGCTGCAAGGTGACAGCATGGAGGCCATGATTCTAATTTTTATTTGATTTTAGTCTTTGAGTCTACATGTGTTTTTATAGAGTTTACGATTAACTTAGGCCATCCGATCAACCTAGAATGAACCATAGCCATTCAGTCAAGATAAGGTGACAAGTCAGCCCTAATGACTCATCCAAGAGTCAGAAAATTGTCAACAATCTGCCCGAGGGGGGAAGGGTAGGTCGACCCCCTGGTCGACCTATGTGGGTAGGTCGACCCCCAGGTTGACCCCCTGGTCGACCTGGCCCATGGCGGAAATTTCCCGCCTAGCCCACCTGAGTTCGAAATTTGAATTTTTAATTCTGTTTTGAATTTTAGTGAAACTTCCGATGGCCATAACTTCTTCATACGAAGTCCAATTCACGCAAACTTGGACTCTATCTCAATCAGAATTCCGAGACGAACACAATGGCGCAACCCGTTTAACTTAATTCTCACATCTGAGATTAGTTATTCTTTAATTTGTGAACATTAATATTGAAAATTACAGGGTGTTACATTCTCCCCTCCTTAAAGGATTTCGCCCTCGAAATCTCCAAGTTCAGGAGAATGCATATCCTAACATCCAAACAACCATCTACTCAACCATTAAACACAGGCATCCATTGTCGTTATAAAATTACTAATGCTGTATGAACATATGCATGAAGTGTGTGTATATGTTCTTTATCTAATGCAAAATCAGGCGGTCTACTGATTCAGTTGACCTCCTTAATGTAAACCATGATAGTGCCATGCGTCCATTATGTATGCGAAAGAATCCTATCGATACATATTATTTCTACATGTGTGCACAACCCTTCACCAAAATGCAGCATCCGTATGATAGTACAACCATTATACATCCATTAACTTAAATATGTACACACATTTATATGCAATATGCAATATGAAGTGACTGAGCCGATCTAGTGCCTAAAGTGTGTGTATATGTATCCACAAGCAACCACTAGCAACCACTTGCATCCACATGCATCCATCATACATAACATGTCTCAAACACATGTTTCAACCATAGGACTACCCTATCTAAAGGTCAAAGATACTAGCGAGAGGACATACTAAAGATAAAACAACTACAAGCTAAGGGATAAGGAAGAAATTAAAAGACATACCCTCGAAAAGAAAAGGGTACAATGAACGCATCTTCTCTTCCGTCTCCCAAGTAGCGTTACTCTCATCATCTCCCCATTGCACTTTGACTAGCCTGACCTCTCGATTCCTCAACTTCTTAATCTCCGACCCAAGAATGCACGTAGTAGCTCATCGAATCGTCGCATCATGCTCTATCTCCACCTCTCTAAGCAAGCTCGGCTCTACCACTTCCGCGGTCTCGTGCAAGCACTTCCTCAAATGTGATACATGGAATACGTCGTGTACACCACTAAGTCTCTTGGGAAACTCCACTCTATACGCCATCTGTCCAATCCTCTCCTTAATAGGAAATGGCCCTAAGAACCTTGGTGCTAACTTCCCAACGGACCCAAAGCGAACAACATTCCGTAATGGAGACACCTTGACAAAGACCATGTCCCCAATATCAAACTCAAGATCTGTCCTCCTCTTGTACGCATAAGATTTCTGACTATCTTGCACCGTCTTCATCCTCCTTTGAATCAAATCGATCTTTTCCGAAGTCTCTCTAATCATATCGGGCCCAAGCAGGATCTTATCTGTAGATTCCCACCAACATGTAGGCGAACGACACGGTCGTCCATAAAGAGCCTCGAACGGTGCCATGCCAATGCTAGACTGAAAGCTATTATTATATGTGAACTCCACCAAAGGAAGATGTTCCTCCCACGTACCTCCGAAGTCTAAGACATACAACCTCAATAGGTCCTCTAGAATACGATTCACCCTCTCGGTCTGGCCGTCCGTTTGAGGATGATATGCGGTGCGCAAACATAACTGAGTCCCTACTGCCTCTCGCAAGCTCTTCCAAAACTCGCTAGTAAAGATAGGATCACAGTCGCTCACTATGCTAGAAGGAACACTGTGAAAACGAACTATCTCTCGAATGTATACAGAGGTTAACCATGGAGCAGTCCTCTTACTCTTCACGGGAATGAAATGGGCGCTCTTAGTAATTCTGTCTACCACGACCCAAATCCCCATATTACCCTTATTAGATCTGGGTAACCCATCAATAAAGTCCATCGAGACACTTTCCCATTTCCATTGTGGGACCTCCAATGGGTGAAGCAACCCACCGGGCTTCTTTTGCTCTGCTTTTACTTGTTGGAACACCAAGCATCTAGCAACAAACTCAACCACATCCCTCTTCATACTAGCCCAAAAGTAAACTCATCTCATGTCCATGTACATCTTGTCCCCGCCGGGATGGTTGGTCATCTTCGAACGATGTGCATCATCAAGAATGGTCTTCCTCAAATTCTCGTCCCGTGGTACACAAAGTCTACCGTCCCTACGTAACCAACCCTTATCATCTAGGGTATACCTACTGAGATGGCTCGATGACTCTCCCCTTTTGAGCTTCTCTATTAACTCAACCAACTGTGGGTCATCTCGCTGTGCCTCACCAATCCGTCCCAAAAGCGTAGGTCTGACCTCTAAGGATGCTAGCAAACCGGGTACAAAGTCAATGGAAGGTCTAAAGTCAAATGTAGAGATGAACTCTAAGCTTCGCCGCTCAACAAACAACGGACTCAAGGAAAACCTTTTCGTACTTAAGACGTCGGCCCCCACGTTACACTTGACTGGGGTATATGCTATCTCGAAATCGTAGGACGCTAAGAATTCCATCCACCTTTGCTGCCTTAAGTTCAAGTCCTTCTGAGAGAACAAGTATTTTAGCGATTTGTGGTCAGTGAACAATTCGAATTTCTCGCCAAGAAGATAATGGAGCCAAGACTTAAGCACGAAAACAATAGAGGCCAACTCTAGGTCATGTGTAGGGTAATTTCTCTCATGCACTCTTAACTGCCTTCCTGCATTGGCTATTACCCTTCCCTCTTGCATTAAGACTGCGCCTAGTCCTATCCCACAAGCACCGGTATAAATGTTAAATGGCTTACCCCCATCTGGCAACACTAAGACTGGGGCTGTGGTCAAAGCTCTCTTTAAACGTTGGAACGCATCATCACAATCTACGTCCCATGTGAAAACTAGGTTCTTCTTCGTCAAGCGTGTTATGGGGCTGATATTTTTGCGAAGTCTTTGATAAACTTCCTATAGTAGCCAGTCAACACTAAGAAACTCCTCACCTCGGTTGCATTTTTAGGGACCTTCCAGTCTTGGATGGCCACTACCTTCGCGAGATCCACAGCTATCCCTTCTTTGGAAGCCACGTGCCCTAAGAATCACACTTTCTTCTTCCAAAAGTGGCATTTAGAAAATTTAGCTTTAAGGCTATGCGCTCGAAGGGTCTCCAACACTTCCCTAAGATGTAGGGCATGCTCTTCCTCACTCTTAGAAAAGATCAAGATGTCGTTCACAAAGACTACCACGAATTTATTAAGGTACTCCCTAAACACCCTACTCATCAAGTCAACAAAGTATGTAGGGGCGTTTGTCAAACCGAAGGGAATCACAAGCCACTCGAAGAAGTCATCCGGAGTCCTAAAGGCAGTCTTGTCTATGCTATCCTCAGCCAGTCTCAATTGATGGAAACTCATGGCTAAGTCCAACTGCGAAAACACTGAGGCGCCAACTAACTGATCGAAGAGATCGTCTATCCTCGGCAGTGGGTGCCTATTCTTCTTAGTAAGCTTATTAAATTCTCTATAGTCCACACAAAGTCTAAGGGACCCATCTGCCTTCGTGGCAAATACTATTGGAGCACCCCACTCCGATATACTACGTCTTATGAGCCCCTTCTCAAGCAATTCTTTCTCTTTCTTACTGAGTTCTCTTTTCTCTCTTGGAGCCATGTGGCGCACTGGCAATGCAACTGGCTTTGCATTTCTACTAGATATATTCGAAAGTCTATCTCAAGTTTTGGCGGTAAACCCCTCACCTCGTCGAAGACATCAGCATATTCACGGACTATGGGAACAGAATGTAAATCATCATCAAATGCGTCAAGGGATTCTAGGTAGCTAAGCATTACTGGACCTCTAGGATCACAAGAAATATCAAGGGTCTTTCCAAAACGAGTCAACAATGTAACTACCCTTCTTTCACAATCTAGGATGGCCCCATATCTAGTTAGCCAATCCACACCTAGAATTAAACAGTAGCCCATGAAGCCAAGAACAAAAGCGTTGCACTCAAACTCAACACCCAAGATAAACACTCTCAAATCCTGACAAATCGTAGAAAGTTTAGCCGAACCACCGATAGGATTTGAGACTACTAAGGGATCAGTAACTAGACTAGTATCAAGGTGCAGTGTTTCAACTAATGATGTAGAAATAAACGAATGTGATGTGCCAGAATCGAATAAAGTACAGACAGGATGATCAAACAGAAAACTAAACTTTCAATGGAAGTCGTTCTACCTCGTTCTTGCAGCAGTGGGACCACGAGAGCCTGAACTTGGCCCCTTGCCTGCCCTGGTGCCATAAGAGCCTGCACCTGTCCTCCCGAGGTAGGCCTTGTCCTCTGCCCTTTCCTTGGACAGTCCTTAATCGGATGTCCTGCTTCGCCACAGTGGATACAACCAGTCTTCTTTTTCTTCCTACAATCTTTGCTTAGATGGCCTGGTGTCCCACAGTTAAAGCATCTTTTCTTTCCCTTACCATTGTTGCCTTTACCACCTTTCTTGTTCTATTATTGCTGTTGCAGTTTCTTTTGATCCCCTTTCTTCTCGGTGCCTTATTAGCATTGGCGCCCTTCTCTTCTTCATGCATAAGCGCCATGTCAACTAGTCTCTCAAAGGTAGCCTCCATGGGGATGTGGGTCATAGCTAACCCATGAAGCGGCTCGTTCAAACCCTTAACGAATCTCAGGGCCTTCTTTTCTAGTATATTCACCAAGTCCAAGCCAAATCTCGCCAACTGATTGAATTTGTTGACGTATTCTTTCACTGATAGATTCCCTTGCTTCAACGCCAAAAATATTTCCAAATATAAATTCTCTTCAGCCCGTGAGAGAAACTTTGCCTCAAACCTACGCTTGAAATCTGGCCATGTATCAACTGGATGCTCTCCATTAGTGGCCTCCCACCAAAACGAGGCCTCAGTTAACTGGACCTTTCTTCCATCTTGCACTTCAAAGATCCTAAACAATTCTTCCACCTCCTTTAGCCAATTTCGAGCTTCAACAAATGTCTCCGTCCCGTGAAAAGGTTTTCCACCCATTGCCCGAAAGTCCTTACATATCTTTGCAAAAGTATCGACACGAGGAGGAGGAGGAGGGGAGGAGGAGGAGCATTTGCTGGACCTGCGGTGGTGGCCCTAGTCTCAAAATACCTCCTAAATCATCCTGGTATTGGTATCCCCTCGGGTATCTCGGGAATTCCAGACATGCTGAAACGAAAGAGGAAAGATTCAATACAAAAGAACCGAAGGAAAGATATATAGCTCTTGGGGTTATGCTTTTTAAAATAAGCTTTTCTCTTGAAAATACTTTCCTTAAAACATACTTTTGAAGGTACTTCTTTATAAAAGTGTTTTTGAAAAATAGTTTTTCAAAATTCATATCTGTTCTAGCAACCTTCAGCTCTGATACCACTTGTAACACCCCATGTCCATTAATGTCACTCACAAAGGGAATGCATTAACTTCTATGAAGCATTTTAAGTGTGTATAGAACAGAAACTTAACAACAAGACAGATATAAACAGTACTTAAAAATTTAAAATTTTATTTATTGCAGTTGTAAACACAAAGGTTTGATTACATCATTAAAAACCAGAGTAAAAGTACATAATATCCATCTTGACTAAATCAGAGTACATAAATTGAAAGGCATAACCCTAACACAAAATAGCCATAAATAAGATAAGCTGAACTTCTACTTCAGCGATCCAAGCAACTTCTAAAAGCAGGAGATACAATTGTCCAAAATCAAGCACCACTGGTGCTAGTTCCACTCTGAGCACCTTGGTGGGGGGGAGGAAGAAAAGAGGTGGAAACAAAGGGGGGTCAAAAATAAAGTCTGGCGAGTGCGATAACTTTAACAATATAATTACCAAAATAACTAGGCTAAGGCATAAGTTGGAAAATAAGGAAATGACTGTAAACAATTGGGTATAGCAGAGCAAACTAAAGGAAATAAGATGAACAAAGATAACGTTAAAGGCACACCTAGTCGCTATAAGATAATTACTACACTGCACCACACCAAACACCCTAAAAGTTGATCTCGCCTACAAGACTTCAATAGTGATAATGGTAGTTTCGTGTACCCCTAGTTGCCTTCATAGGTGTCGCCTGCCCCTATCTCCACTAGGTGTACCCTCTACCCCATGCGATCGGCTCCCTAACTCGTAGATACCTGTGCTGGCCCCAAAGTGGGGTGTATCATTCCCCAAAGTGGCAACCCGATACCACCAACAATGCATGGCTTATACCTACACGATGCAACAACGTCTTACCTACCAGCCCGGGCCCACACACGCATATGAACTCGTTGGACTTGCGTTGCCACCGCTAACCCATTTTGGCCTCTTACAGTCAAGCCCAGTATGCGTGTCCCGTCCTCGACTAGGGTCCAGCCCACAAAGATACTTATGGGTTACTGGTTGAAACGGGCCCCCATTACTTGACACAAGCTATCCACCTAAGCTTGGTCCCCTCTAGTACATCCCACTTAACCCTCTTCTTATTCATGTTCACTTACATGTTTCAATTTTGGTTAAGTGTTTCTAATCGTATTTCACATCCACCCAAGGCACCTACTTAACCCCCATGTCCCACCACATGTTTATCTGGTTAAGTGTTTCTTAACTCATTTACACTGTAACCTTGTAAAGACCTCCCACATTAGACTGGCATTTATGGCAGTTGGATTTGCTGGGCAGGTCCGGGAAGTCTTACACCACAAACGAGCCTAACCTCGTATCTTTACAACTGTTACGCATTTAATTTATGCCTAAGACCTCCCACATTAGACTAGCATTTGTGGCAGCTGGATTTGCCGGGTGGGTCCGGGCGGTCTTACACCACAAAAGAGCCTAACCTCGTGTCTTAGGCGATTAATTACACATAATTAATTATCCCCCAATTTGAATTAATTTCCCTATTCAAATTATCAATCAATTCCAAATTTAACTATGTCCATAATTGACTCAATTATGTCCATCTATTTATGGTATGCAAAATTATACCAATTATCATCATAAATTTATTTTATGCCATTTAAGGCATTTATGCCAATTCTCAATATTAAATCTTTTAATATTATCCCTTCGCCCCACGTTGTGCGTTCGTTTGTTTAACGTGAAATATACGTTAGACTCGAATAGTCTAACTTATGGAATAAAGAGAAAGCATCACAACATACATAGAAATTAAACTAGATCTGAACATAAGGGGTGAACTTGCATGTGTTAATGAGGTTCTTCATCTAAAACTTGCACAGGCCAAAGTCACAAACTTGCATAAAACTACATATGTCATAGATCTAAATCTAAAGGTGTAAACTTGTTTATGTAATAGTCCCAAACTTACATTACATGATTCATACTCTAAACATATATATATATATATATATATATATATATATATATACACACACACACACACACACACACACTTGCATATGTGATTTATGCAACATAAACGATGGTGTAAACTTACATCTAAACATGTAAACTAGCATATAGAATTTTGTATACTAGCATATAACTCACACATGTCATAGCCTAACTTTAGATCCAATTTACACATAAAATAGATGTCATGAAACATGTAAGGTTGTATATAATTTTCATTAACTTGCATATGATCCATGCCTCAATTAACATCCTAAATTGTATGTAGAATTATCAAGTTAAACTTTATATAACTTAACACATGAATTAGTTCCACAAACATAACCAAGCTAGCAAATGAAGTGATTGTACATAAGCCAATAATTAACATAGATTTACAAAATAACATCACAGCTTTACAACATAGATTATAACAACATGGATAGTAGCATAACAGATTTACAATGTAGATAATAACATAACGGTCAATGATTCACAACATAACCATATAATCCCAAATCATAACTCAACCAAATTAAATTGTTAATTATCTTATTAAAGAAATTGAACTCACTACTCAAAGAAGGTCTTGAGTTCTGAAATCTGAGTTCTGAAATTGATTTAGCTTTCCTTTGAAGAAGACAATTTGTTGTGGTTTAGATTAGAATTGAATTGATTAGCTTTTCTTCCTCTCTAATTGGTGGCAACTATTCTAGGTTGCAAGGTGACAACATCGAGGCCATGATTCTAATTTTTATTTTAGGATTTGAGTGTACATGTGTTTTTATAGAGTTTAGGATTAATTTAGGCCATCCGATCAACCTAGAATGAACCATAGCCATTCAGTCAAGATAGGGTGACATGTCAGCCCTAATGACTCAGCCAAGAGTCAGAAATTTGTCATCAATCAAATCTGCCCGGGGGATGGGGCAGGTCGACCCCCTGGTCGACCTGTGTGGGTAGGTCGACCCCCTGGTCGACCTAGCACATGGCGGAAACTTTCCCGCCTAGCCCACCTGAGTTCGAAATTTGAATTTTTAATTCTATTTTGAATTTTAGTGAAACTTCCGATGGCTATAACTTCTTCATACGAAGTCCAATTCACACAAACTCGGACTCTATCTCAACCAGAATTCCCAGATGAACACAATGGCGCAACCCGTTTCCCTTAATTCTCACATTTGAGATTAGTTATTATTTAATTTGTGAACATTAATATTGAAAATTACGGGTGTTACAGCATCTGTGCAACATTTTGCCACAACATAAGGATGCCAATCAAAAATTTATAAAAGGACGCTAGTATGTACAACTATACACCTAAATAATGAAGAACAAAATATGGATGTCAATCAAAATCTCTATAGACGTAAAATTGGATCATTATTTTATATAACAACAAATAGCCTCGAATAAAATGATGATGTTGTATTTTTACACCAAATTTCAATATAATACAAAAATAATCAGACCAATGAGTTATTAAACCAAATTTACGCTTTCCACTTGGAACTAGATATTACTCTTTCTTCTATTTGAAAGAATGTCCATTTGACTTGGTACATATGACAATGCTGATTTTATTAGATGTTGTACTCATAAAAAACATTAGTAGTAATTGCCACTTATACGTCAATCTTAGTTTCATGATTCGATAACTAAATCACTTGTATCTTTATCTATGTGTAAAGTAGAATAAATATAGGCTACTTTACATTATTATCGAATATTTTATATGTAACAAACAATAAAGGATTTTAGTAGTCTAAATTCAACTAAATCATCATTTATTGTGATAACTTTAATGTAATTAATCTAGAAGAAATCCGGTAAACCATGTTAAAATCAAGCACGTTGATAAAGGACATCATTTTCTTAAAAATAATTTTGAAATAGGAATGTAGTACTCCAGAATTTTTGAACTATGACAATCAAATTGCTGATATTTCCACAAAACCTCACAAGAAAATACTTACCTTAAATTATGACAATAATTAGGATTTTTTCGATAAATGACGTAATATTAAATATTTTTAGGTAACTAATATGAATATTTTACTTAATGTATACTAATGATCGATAAATGTTATTAAAATTAAATGTATTAATAAAAGTTTACCAAAATTGAGTTCCTTAAGTGAGTTTATTAAAAAATTACCTAATTAAATTTTGAAATTCTTAGATTTAATGTATGCTTTATTTTGAAATTAGATAAACAAACTCAATTTCTAGTAAAAATTTATTAAAAAAATTGAAGTCATATTGTGAAGACCACCCATAACTCCTGCACTTAACAAGGGAAGTAACGCGCTGAAAGGTGTGCCAAGCAGCTATGTACGATAATCGTGGTAAGATAACACAAACCTATCTTATAACTCGCAGCGCAAGGATAAAATATAATAGAACATATACAACAGGCTAAAATAGTGAAGCATCATATAATAAACTTTTAAACTTTCATAACATCCTAAAAGATCATCCATACATCAACTGGATATAGCACCAAAGTTTGTACATGAAGCCTCACAACACTCAACAAACAGCGAAACAAAATACTAGGTAATAACAAAGTAATACACCAGCCTCCTGCTCGTTATCGCATAACAGCATCATCTCACCAAGGCTTATCACCTGTCACTTGCTAACAGCCTGCCCATCCACAACAGGATGAACAGCCCAAGGTAATAGAGGTAAACTTAAAACCTTGAGTTAGACAATAGTCTAAGTGACCGACAAAACAACTAACAAAGTATATGAGAACAGGTAGATTTAACAACCCAATCTACCATACATCAAAAAAGAACCCAAACCTTCCTTCCCACATCTGACAGTGATAGCCTTTACAATCCAGCAACCAAAAGTAATCAAATAATGGAAAAAGAACTATCTTTCAATAGCAATCATAGTAGCTAGTCATATCTCATGTAAATCATCCTAATCGAGTTCAAGATCTCTCAGGAACAAGCCTCAGAGGCCTAAACCAATATCAGACAAGCACCCAAGAAACATCTCCTCCGACTTCAAACAATCTGCGTCAGATGGTACAAGCAAAACAACCAAATATCCAAACCTGGCTATCACTTCCCTTCCTGCTTCGAAACCATCGTTAATCGTATGACGACCACCTTCCATGTGCCAAGGGCTAATGGTAAACCCCAGTCCTAGCAAAAATTCCATACGCCTTCACGACTCATATGTTTGTCTTTCTAACCTTGATAGCTAGGTCCTTCACGAATGCCCAAGGTATGAGGCCCTTCATGACTGCCCAATGTGCCCCTGCTTTGAGTCCGTTAGGACTTATGACAACGATAATCTCTCGACCTTCTCGTCCCTAGTCATCATCACCGGCGACTATTCACAAGCTCAAGCTTTTTCTCGAGCAACCATGATCGACGAACTCACTACTTTGAGTCGTCTACATATTCGTTGCATTTCATCGATCAACGAACATCTCATCACACTTCGAGCATTCCACCTTGAATATACTTTGAAATCATCACATCAATGAACCAAACAACATCCATATAAGGTTCACACAACATTAGGTCGTTCAACTCCTTAGGTCGTCCCCCTACCCAAAGCTCCCACGGCCTAACTCCATTAGCTTCGGTCGACCTAACTTCCTGTGGTCCGAAACACAACCCATCCTAGCCACTTAGGTCAAGTCTACGATCTGACTCTCCCAGATTCTCACGACCCACAGATATGCTGCCTAGCCTAACTCATCATCCGACCCTTACGTCGTTCCTCCCTCTGTGGTTGTCTCATGACCAAATGCTCTTTGGTCTGAAGCTTTGTAACAGTCCTGCTTAGCCCCTTCCCCAACGACCCATCACCCTAGGTCGTTCCAACGGCCTACTGCCCACGTCTTGCATGGTCTAACCCTAGGTTATTAAACGACCTGACTATCACGACCCATCAATTTCCATTCAAACTTCCTGTTCGAATGACCCAGGCCATTTCTTAGGAAACAAGTAACACGACCTGGCACAAGAAAAACGACCCGACTCCAGATTTGACCAAAATAGCTTTAATTTTGACCAAATCATCGCTAAACGACAACGTCAATTCAAACAACTCATTCAAATCATCCAATTCAACAATTATCATGTTATGAAACCATCAACAACATCAAAATGACAATTTCATCAATAAGCATTTAAAATTCACCAAAATCATGGTGAATAATCAAAACAATGTATCTAACTAGCATAAACATACGAATTAACATAAGAATTACCGGTTTTGAGTCGCTAAATCAAATCCTATGGTGTTTCATATGAAAATATACTTACCATGAGATAGATAAAGGTGAAAACGACTTGAAAACGATGAAATTATGACCAAAAAACTCATACACTTGATTGAATCCGTGTGAAAGATGCATATCGCCTACCAATTCTTCAAAACAACACAAAACCATCGATTACTTAATTCAAACAGTGAAGAACACTCTTCAAACTCTTCGATTTGATGAAATTTCTCATTGATTGCTGTAGATCTTGCTTTAAATGATGTAGATCTTTGATTCTCTTATGTAGATTTAAAATTTTAATGGTGGATAATGTACTTGATTGGGCAAGGTGGATCACGACCTCAACCAAATGAGAGAATGAAGAAAGTAAACTATTCTCCATGCCTCTAACCCCTATTTACAACCTCCCACCCTTCAACTAATGGGCCTCTCCAAATCAACCTATTATGACTTTAAAAACCTAAACAAAAATTGTGAAACACAAAACAACGATTCCTCCCAAACCGTTGAACCAAATCTTTACTGCGACCACTCCGCGGAATTGGCAACACCATTTTCTCAGTGAGACTGACCTTAGCACTTGATTCGATCCCAATCAAAAGTTATACCCTGTACAAGACTGATGGGGGAAAAATGGTCACAAATTAAATTGGTAAAAATTATAAACATTTCTCACATCTCCATAAACAACATACCAAAATATGAGAATGATCCAACCCTTAGTGAAGTAAATAAAAATATTTTACGATCCTCCGATACGTAAAATGCGGGTTATTACATTCTCCCCATCAAGGAATTTCACCCTCGAAATTCCAAACAGACACAAGCAATTAAAACGATTCTGCATTCCTAGCGTCCATGAGCAGCTAATTTACCATCCAAACTTGCATCCATCAAGCCATGTATCCATAGACTTATCCTAGTACGCGGAATTCTAACAAAAATAGCAACAATAATAATAGTACAAGTTACAAAGAGGTAAGAATGACATGGCTCTTATGGGTTATACCAATGAAGAGTTTTGGATGGGTCGCCTTCATACATTCTTCCGTTTCCCATGTGCAATCGTCATCATCCTCACTTCATTGTACCTTGACCAACTTAATTGTCTTCCTCCTAAGGTGTCATTCCCTAAAACACAAAGCTCCTCACGAGATCTCGTAGTTGTGGTTTTGACTTCTAAGTCTTCGTACTGCTCTGGAGATACCACCACATTCGAATCATGCATACACTTCCGTAGAAACGACACATGGAAAACATTGTGCACACTCGACATCTTTTCGGGTAACTCCAACCTATATGTGCGCTTTCCAATTCGCTCGATTATCAGAAACGGTCAAATAAACCTTGGAGCTTACTCCCCTTTGCTTCCGAACTGAACAACATGCTTAAAAGGAGAAATATTGACGAAAACCAAATCGCCAACATTGAATTTCAAATTTTTCCGATGCTTATCTGCGTAACTCCTCTGACGATCTTAGGCTTCCTTCATTCGATGCTGAACGATCTCGATACAATTTGATGTTTCTCTGACCATTTCTGGCCCACGTATAAACTTATCTCCAATTTCTGACCAACATGCTGGAGAACTACACGGTCTACAATACAACGCCTTGTATGGTGCCATCCCAATGCTCGACTGGTAGCTGTTGTTATATGCAAACTCAACTAGATGTAGATGGTCCTCCCATGATCCTCTGAAGTCTAACACGCAAGCTCTCATGGGATCTTCCAAAAATCGGTTAACTCTCTCATTTTGACCACCAGTTTGTGGATGATAAGTCGTACTCAAACACAACTCGGTTCCCAAAGCTTCTTACAAACTCCTCCAAAATGCACTCGTGAACAATGGATCTCGATCACTTACTATGCTCTTTGGGATACCATGGAATTGAAATATCCATTTTATAAAAAGCTCAGCCAACTTCGATTTTATCCTAGTTGGATGGATAGGAATAAATCTAGCACTTTTGGTCAAGCAATCCACGATTACCCAAATTCCTTTGTTTAATACCCTGGTTCTAGGTATTCCATTAACAAAATCCATCGATATATGCCGCCACTTCAACGTAGGAACTTCCAATGGCTGAAGCAACCCACTCGGCTTCTTCTGTTCAGCTTTCACCAACTGACAATTCATGCACTTAGAAATAATCTTTCCAATATCTTTATTCATCCCCTCCCAGTAGTAAGATCGCTTCATGTCCTGATACATCTTATTACCACCAGGATGAATATTCAACTCGAATGATGACATTCCCTCAAAACCTTATCTCTCAGTCCGTCGATATCAGGAACAACCATTCCTACTTTCGAAGCCAACCTTCTCGATCGACCTCGAACTCTTTATACTATGGTTCCAACTTCTAGATAAACTCGACAAGCTTTGTATCATGCTTTTGGGTCCCGCTAATCCTTTCAATAAGAGTAGGTCTTATCGATAATCTTGTCAGCATTTTAGGTTCCCACTCATACCGTGGTCTGAAATCAAATCCTACCAAAATACTCGAGGCTCTTCCATTTTGGAAACATCGCTCCCAAACTTGCGTGTCTCCAACTCAATGCATTCGCCACTACTTCGCCTTTACCAGAAGTATAGGTTATACCAAAATCATATAACACCAGAAACTCCAACCATCGTTACTGCCAAAGATTCAAATCCTTTTGGGAGAAAAGATACTTCAATGACTTGTGATCCGTAAACAACTCGAACAGAACTCCCAACAGGTAATGACTCCACATCTTCAGAGCAAACACAATTGGTGCCAACTCCAAATCATGAGTTGGGTAATTCCTTTCATGTGGCTTCAAAAGTCGACTCGCGTAGGCCACAGCTTTATCCTTTTGCATCAGCAATGCTCCAAGTCCAATACCACATGCATTGGTGTATACCACCATCTCTTTATTCCCACTCGTAATGGTCAAAACAAGAGCTCTCGTCATTCTTCTCCTTTAGGATTTCGAAAGCTTGCTCACACTTTACATCCCATGTGAACACTTGGTTCTTCTTTGTCAATCTTGTCAATGGTGCAACTATCTTATAGAAATCCCTGGTAAACCGTCGGTAATAACCAACTAACCCAAGGAAACTTTTCATGTCCGTCACATTCTCAGGTCTATCCCACTCCCGGATTGCTGCCATCTTAGCGCGGTCAACCACTATTCCATTTCCAGAAACTACATTCCTAACAAATCTCAAGTGAAACTTCAAAAATTTCAAAAAATTAGCTCTTTTCACTTCACTCTTCCAGAAGTGAAACTTCAAAAACATAGCTCTCTGATAATGCTTTCGCAAGATTCCAAAACAAATCTCAAGTGCGTCTTATGCCCTTCCTCATTCCGAGAACAAACCAGAATATCATCCACAAATACAAGTACGAACTTGTTCAACTAACCTCTGAAAACTCTATACATAAGATCCAAAAAATACGTTGGTGCATTAGTCAACCCTAATGGCATTACCAACCATTCGAACTCCACCGAATGGTGTCCTAAAAGCAGTCTTCGGCACACTATCCTTCTCCACCCTCAACTGGTGGAATCCCGTTGCCGAATCCATCTAAGAAAACACCTTGGCCTCGTGAAGCTAGTCGAACAAATCGTCTATCCTTGGCAATGGATACTTGTTCTTCTTTGTCACCATGTTCAGCTCACGATAGTACACACATAATATCAACGAGCCATCCTCCTTGGTTGCAAACACAACTAGTGCACCCCATTCGGAAACACTCCTCCGAATGAACCCTTTTCCCAAAAGATCATGAACTTGCACCTCTAACTCTTGCTATTCCTTAGGCATCATCCACCTAAGAGGCATAACGATAGGTCTAACACCCTCGAGCAAATCGGTTCGGAACTCAATCTCATGATGCGGCGGCAACCCTTTGACCTCTTCAAATACATCTTAAAACTCATTTGCGATCAGCACAGATGGCAAGTCTTCTTGTAGAATCCCAAGCGAATATAAATAGATCACAAATACCCCGTCTTCGAGTTTACATCGAATCAAAACCTTTTGCCCTTCCACGTCCCCGATTCTCACCTCTAGCTTCTTGCAATTCACTCTTGCTGCATACATCTTAAGCCAATCCGTGCCCAAGATAGTCCCAAACCCAACGAAGTTCAAAACGATGCATTCGCATACAAAAGGGCAACCATGACTCAATAACACAAGACCACAACAAAAGGTACAAAGGCTAGATGAACCCCCAACTGGATTAATCACAACCAATGGTCCATCACAAATATCGGGTTCCAAACCCAAATGGCACACAAGTTCATTACAAGTGAAAGAATGCGATGCTCCAGTATTAAATAACACATGAACTGAAACACTATTTAACTAAAAGAGTACCTTGAATGACGACACCCTTTCCTTACTCCTCTGCCATAGGAGCTCTTGAAGAAGACGACATGACTTCCAAAGAATAAGCCTTCACTATCTTCTTTCCTTTAGCCAGTTCTGGACGGTCCTTCTTGAGATGTCCATACTTGCTATAGTTGTGACACTTCTTTTCAACCATTTAATTCTTACATTCATTAAAAAAATAACCTTTCTTTTGGAAGCTAAAGCAAACCACATCAATCTTACGCTTTATCTAACCATTCTTTCCCTTCTTTTGTTGTTGCTGCTTGCTCTTCTTGTTGTTACCACCCTGCTATGGCTTCTGCTCTTCCTTAGCTACAACAATAGGCTTTTTCTTGGGAAACAAACTTTCATGCCTCAAAGCCTTCTCAACAATCTTCTCATAAATATCATCTAGATGATTTCCAAGATATTCGTCCAAACCCATGAAAAACTTCTCGTTCTTTCGATAGGGTTTGTCAATATACGAATGACCATATATGGATAATGCCTCAAAGTCAGAAACATAATCCAACACTGGTCTACCATTCTGTTTCAACTCCACGAACTTCTTGAATAGAACAGACTTCTGAGCTGTACAGACAAACTTTGGCTCGAATTTGACTTGAAATTGTTCCCATGTTATCTATTCTTCCATAAGTCTCAGGTTTAATATAATTCCACCACTCCATGGCTCAACCCTGCACCTACCTTGGCATAAGCTTTCTCTTAGTTGCATCATCTATACCCAAGTCTCCAAAAGTATGAATACAAGTATCTGACCACCTCTGAACCACTTCGGTTGGCTCAGTCCGTTTAAACTGCTTTCCTACTAGAGATGTGAAGTCTTTACACAACTTCGCGAAATCGACAACCTTAGGTAATTGCACATCTACATCTACCATGGCTGCCACTGAAGCGGGTACCCTTCTCATGAATCCCTCAATCATTGCTTCAAACATGGCTGGGTAATCTGGTGTACCGCCATTTCCCCTCCAGGCATAGCCTCCTCCCTAGCAATATGCCTTGAGGTTCGTCGACTCATTCTATATCTGCAAGATATAATGATTAACCACTTACAAGAAAAACCGCTAATGGAGTTCAAACGATATTACTATACATTAATATATATAGTAACCATCCAACAGAAATCTACAAGTACATCTCTCATACGTTATAACGTCTTTGAACTTTGGTTAAAAATTGATAACTAGAGCTCTGATACCAACTATAACGGCTGCCCATAAACACTGCACTAAATAAGAGGAATAATATGCTGAAATGTGTGCCAGGCTACTATGGACGATCATTGGAATAGGTAAACACAATACAGAACCAAACATATAACTCACAGCGCAAGTATAAAATATAATAGACAATATACAACAGGAAGAGATAGTGGAGCATCATATAACATACTTTTAAACTTTCATAACATCCTGAAAGATCATCCATACATCAACTGGATATAACATCAAAGTCTGTACATGAAGCCTCATTACAACACTCAACAAACACCAGAAACAAAATACTATGTAATAGCAAAGTAATACTCCAGCGTCCTGCTCGTCATTGAACAACAACATCGTCCCACCAAGGCCTATTACCTGTCACTTGCTACTCAGTCTAACCATTCACAATAGTATGAACAACCCAAGATAATAAGAGGGAAACATAAAACCTTGAGTCAGACAATAGTCAAAACAACTATCCAACATCATCAACAAAGTATATGAGAATTGGTAGATTTAACAACTCAATCTACTACATATCAGAGAAGAACCCAAACCTGCCTTCCCCACATCTGACAGTGATAGCCTTTACAATAAAGAAACTAGAAGTAATCAAATAATGGCAAAACAACTATCATTCAATAGCAATCATAGCAGCTAGTTATATCTCATGTAAACCATCCTAACCGAGTTCAACATCTCTCAGGCACAAGCCCCAGTGACCTAAACCAATATCAGACAAGCACCTAAGAAACATCTCCTTCGACTTCAAACAATCTATGTGAGATGGTACAAGCAAAATAACCAAACATCAAAGACCTGGCTATCACTGCCCTTTCTACTTCAAAACTATCATTAATCATATGACGACCACCTGCCATATATCAATGGCTAATGGTAAACCCCGGTTCTAGCAAAAACTCCATAGGCCTTCACGACTCGTACGTTTGTCTTTCCAATCTCGACCACTAGGCCCTTCACGATTGCCCAAGGTACGAGGCCCTTAACGACTGCCTAAAGGACCCCTGCTTTGAGTCTGCTAGAACTTACGACAATGATAATCTCTTAGACTTCTCATCTCTAGTCATCAACGCCGGCGACTGTTCACAAGCTCAAGTGCCTTCCCGAGCAACCACTATCCAGGAGCTCACTAACTTAAGTCATCTGTATATTCGTTGCATTTCATCGATCAACGAACATCTCATCACATTTCGAACATTCCACCTTGAATATACTTTAAAGTCATAACATTACTTAACCAAACAACATCCGTAAAAGGTTCACACAACATCAGGTCGTTCACCTCCTTAGGTCGTCTCCTCGACCTAAAACTCCCACGACTTGACTCCATTAGCTTCGGTTGACCTAACTTCCTATGGTCTAAAACATAACCCACGACTTAGTCACTTAGGTCGAATCCACAATCTGACTCTCCTAGATTCCCATGATCCACAAATACGCAGCCTAACCCAACCCATCATCCGACCCTTAGGTCATTCCTCCCTCTGAGGTCATCTCACGAGCTAACGGTCTTCGGTATGAAGCATTCTCACATTCCTACTTAGCCCCATCCCCAACGACCCATCGCCCTAGGTCGTTCCAACGGCCTGCTGCCCACGCCTTGCACGGTCTAACCCCCAAGTCGTTAAATGACTTGACTATCATGACCCATCATTTCCCATTCAAACTCCCTGCTCGAACGATTCAAGCCATTTCCTGGGAAACAAGTAACACGACCCGACCTAAGAAAAACGACCCAACTCTAGATCTGACCAAAATAACTTCAATTTTGACCAAATCTACACCAAAAGACAATGTCGATTCAAACAACTCATCCAAATCATCCAATGCAACAATTAGCACGTTATGAAACCATCAACAACATCAAAATGACAATTTCATCCATATAAAATTCATCAAAATCATGATAAATGATTAAATGATCAAAATAATGGATCTAACTTGCATAACACATGAATTAACATAAGAATTACCGGTTTTAAGTTGCTAAATCAGATCCTATCGTGTTTCATATGAAAATACACTTACCATCAGATAGATCAAGGTGAAAATGTAACACCCCGTAATTCTGTAACACTAAGATTTAGAAATCAAGGCAGTATTAAAAGTTAAAATCAAAATAAAGGGAAACGGGCTACGCCATTGCGTTCGTCTCGGAATTTTGCATGAAAACGAGTCCGAGTTTGCGTAAATCGGAGTCCGTATGAGGAAGATATGGCCTCCGGAAGATTCAGCGAAGTTCAAATTTCAAAGCAGGTCAGAAACGAGTTCGAATTTCAAAAATCGGACACAAATGGGGCTGGGCGGGAATTTTCCCACCGAAGGCACCTAGGTCGACTGGGTAGTCGACCTGGACCACCCAGGTCGACTGGGTAGTCGACCTGGGGGTCGACCCACCTGCTTTTTCCAGTTTTCTGAACCTGGTTTGTTCTGATGTATTTGGTCACGTTTTCTGCCTAGATTCGTCCGCCTAACACTATATAAACAGCCTTAGTCTCCTTCTCTATTCACAATTCTTTTCTATCCTTATGCTGCCTCTGAGAAAATATATAAATAAATAAAATAATATATATATAATAAATCAAGACGAGGAGATGCTGCTCAAGACTTTCAAGAAGGGGGTTCAAGTCAAGCTAGGATTGCAAGTGAAGATTCAAACGACTGCAACGACTATTTTTCTACGAATCTAATCTAATCTCTGTAAGTCGGTTACTTTTTAGATTTGAATGTTTTCTCTGTTCGTGACATGAATTAAAGGAATAAAAGAATATGCCAAATATTTCTATTCGAATCTGTGCTTATATCCTTGGACCTAATTAAGAACTGTTATGATTCAATGACCAATTAGGCCTTGCCTATGACTATGAACATTGCCTATGACTATGAACATTGCCTATGACTATGAACATTTCCTATGACTATGAACATTGCCTATGACTATGGACATTGCCTATGTCTATGAACATTGCCTATGACTGTGACTATGAGGATTATTTCCTTGACTATGAACACAAGCCTATGCCTTTGATTAGGAAACATAAACTATTGCCTATGACATAATAGGGACAACTGTGATTAAACACCTATGATTCATGACTAGGAAAGTGTTGCTTAAGTTTTGTGACTATGAAATTGGGTCTAAACCTGATTATTTATTCTGTCTATTCTTGGTTTTCTTTGGTTTTAGATCTTGGGAATTTACCTATTAAGTTAGGTCTACCCATGTTCTTGAACCTACATCTCTTCTTGGTTTTCTTTGGTTTTAGACCTTAGGAATTTACCTATTAAGTTAGGTGTACCCATGTTCTTGAACCTACGTCGTTATTCTACTCTTTTTATGTCAATATATTTTCAGACCTATAGGCCTTCGATGTCTTAGATCAATTTCGGTGAAATTCGTTAGGTCTGTAATTAGTAAATTATCATTTAATGCCTATCTTTTTCATAGCATCTTTGGTTCATTCCCTATTTTCTACGAATCTATATTTATCTATAATCTAGATTGAATCACGATTATACGAACGGTGGGAATACGATTTGGGCAAAATATGAAATTTACTAAAAACGTAGTTATAAACATGGAAATTGGCATAAATTGGGAACATGTACTATGGCATGTTCATAGAAATGCAAATTAGATAAATTTGACATGAATTATAGGATGCGTAATTCGAATCTAGTACTGACTTGTAAATCTAGCATTTACATGAATTATGAACTAGAATAATAAGTCTAGTTTGACATGAGCTGTAATTAGAATGTTGAATCAGAATTGGATTTGCTAATTTGGCATATTGGTAAAAATTTGAAATTGGCCATAATTGGGAATAATTGTCATGTTTAGCAAAATCATGGTTAGTGACACTTAATTTGGTATAGTTTACATACCAAAAAGCATAAATATGACATAGAGGGGAAAATGGGCCATAAGAATAAATGTTGACAATTTATATTAAAAGGGTGATTAGGAAATAAGTAAATTAGGAATGATTTACTTATACAATTTGTCCTAAATGAAAAAATGTAAATTTAGACAAATTAAAGGTTTATTAACGACATCTCTTTTAATAACACACCAGAAAGTTCTAGGGTGACAGAGAGGATAGTGTCTAGGCTTGGGTTTGGAAAATACAAGTTTCCTGCTCTCCCTGGCTATCCCTAACTGATCCGACGGACAGGATGGTTACTTTGAAAACCTGGTTTGAAATTTAATTAAAGCCCTTTGAACTTAGAAAACATGAATATGCCTAACCTGAGGTTAGACTGAGTTGCGATGTAAACCTGCCTGGAACCAATCGGCACATCTAGTATTCGCAACAATATCTGTCTAATGTGAGTGGTAGAGGCTTTAATTTAGTTAGTTAAAGCTATGACAAGAATGGTAGGGTTAAGTTAACTAAGACACTTAACCAATTCAACATGATAACCATACCGCTGGGTGGGGTTAGGTTCATACAGACACTTAACACAGTTAAGCTAGAATGGGAGGGTTAAGTCCATAGGAACACATAACTGACTTAACACAGTTATGCTAGAATGGGAGGGCTAAGTCCATAGGGACACTTAACCAAATTAAGATGGTAACAAGACAAGATTTGTAAGGGTTAAGTAACTAAGAAAACACTTAGCCAAATTAACATGTTAACTATACTAGAAGGTGGGGTTAAGTAAAGTTAATACACTTAGCCAAATTAACATGTTAACTAGACTAGAGATTGGGGTTAAGTAAAATTTGGTACACTTAGCCAATTTGATATGTTAGTTGGGCTAGACCATAGGGTTAAGTAAACTTGAACACTTAACCATCAGATTGTGATAAAGGAATAGGGCTAAGTCTAAAACATGAAGGGATAATACTTAACCATTAATAACATGTTAATTAAAACAGTCGGGCAGGGTTAAGTTAAAAAGGAACACTTAACCAATACAGGGTGAATGGGTAGGGTTAAGTAATAAGAAATACTTAACCAATATAACTTGGTTTGTGGTAGGGTTAAGTCAACGTGAATTACTGATAACACTTAACCAGATTGACAGGATAAAGGAAGAGGGTTAAGTTAGCTTGAATTGAATAATGACACTTAACCAATCCAAATTGACGGGAAAGAGAACTAAGTAGTAAACCTTAGTTAAAAGGAGCTAAGTAGTAAACCTTAGTTAAGAAAACAATGATTCGGGAAACTAAGTGGTAAACCTTAGTTAGCAGAATTAAGTAGTAATTCTTAGTATAACACGGGAAAGAGGGAATGTCCGTCTGAGTAAAAAGAAGGCTCCAACGAATTGGGTTGCGAAGCCGAGGCTTCGAGGGGACATGAGGGTACTCTTGGTATCCCTCTGTGAGGCTGCAGATGATCCTCTTGAGCTCACAGAAGTTAAGGTCTGCGTTAGAAGAACCAGGGGTATGCCTTGGTTGCAATATATGGTAACCTAAAGACTAGGATGGACCAACGTGATTCGTCGAGAAAACGGTAGCCTTGTGATAGCAACTCGTCGTCTACCATCCATCTTGAGTCAGTCGAGATACGTGAAGCGGAAAGGTAGAGAACTCCAAAAGACCATATACTTGCTATCTAGTTATGGGTGAGGTTGGCCATAGGATAGTGGGCCACCGGGGGCCTGCGTATAGTTCTCATTTTTCAAGATGTGCCTTTCATTAGTTGAGGGAGGTGTCAAGTGGGACCATAGCCACTGGAATAAAAACAGACCTTAGAATCTACATCGGCAGATATCTGAAAGCTCCCGACCGAGATCTATATTCCTTGATTTACCATGACACAGGACTCGAGCCGCACATTACAGGACATGTGCATCTAGACAAGCGATAACGATTCACGATACAAGCGTGGGAAAGTATAGGAACATATACCATTCTAGGTAGTGTGTCCTAGACTTGGGGGCATCGTTTGACAGGTAGCGTAATCCCCAGTTGGACTAGGTGGCATAAACCCTGAATCCGAGAAGCGTTCAGCAGATAGCGTAAACTCTAGTTGAAACTAGAAAGCATTTGATAGAAAACCCTAGATTAGATCTAGGTAATAAATAATAAATGTATGCCTGAAGGCAATGGAAACAACAGGGATTGGGATCACGTTATCGTTACTAGTAGGGACATTAGTTAGATGGTGCAGAGACGTAGAAATCAGTATAACAAGGAAATAGCGAAGCGGCGAAAGTATTAGAGCATATCCATTTTATCTGAGCTTAGCTTATCTTGTGTTAATCTTGTCTTATCTTGCCAACCGTATCATCATGGTGTTATCATGTATTCGATTAATTCATGTCGTTTTGTTTTTCCATGTTCACGTGCTAGAAGTTGCTGAACTTACTCAGGCTTTATGTCTGACTCTGTTTTTCTTTCGTCTTCTTTTCTTCCGTCCCCCCCCCCCCCCAGGTAGTAAAGGAGGGAATAATATAGCTCAGGTTAAGTTGGACTGTTACTCTCTCCCAGCTTGAAGATTTGTCGAAGTTTTGCTTGGATTCTCTTTTCAGATGCTATGGCTGGATCTTGCTAAAATTGGGGAATATAAATGTTGTTTTATGCTTCTTTATTTTGTAAGACAAATGATACTCTGATATTGTAAAGAAATCATTGTACAAACTATTTTATCAATAAAGCAATGTTTTATTTTCCGCTGTTTAATTTCTGTCTGTCTTGTAATTTATCTACATCTTTTACCCTAAATGCTCCACAAAACTTAGTGGATTCCCTTTGTGAGTGATACTAACGGACGTGGGGTGTTACACGTGGTATCAGAGCTGAAGGTTACCAGATCAGATAAAGGATTTGAAAAATTATTTTCAAAACAGTTTTAAAAGAAGCATTTTCAAGAGAAAAGATTTATTTTAAAGGCATATTCCCCAAAGCCATATGCACTATCTTCTCTTCCTCTGTTTGAATTCTTGTCTCTTCTTTCTTGAGTCTCCGGGACTCCTGGCTTTCTAGGAGATAACCTCATCGATAGGCGAAGTCGTGCCTGGCTTCCATCCATAGCCATAGTTGTTTCACCTACGGCCAGTTTTCTTTCAAGCTTAGTAGGTTTTTTTTTGTATGATGGAAGCAGCTTTCGAGAGTTTTGTCAACATGACAACACACGGAAGGGGATGAGGAGTTTGGCTAGGGAGCACAACCCTAGGATGAGGAATTCATGGATGTAGATTTAGCTCACAAAGGAGGAAGAAATTATAAAACCTAAGACAAGAGGAAGTATCTTTACTAGGGTATGATAGGGCATATAATTAAGGACAAGTGCAAGAACGAGGAACAAGATTTTCAGAAGGGCAAGTACATACTTTCACCACCAAGCGTACCTAGGAGAAAGGTAGTAAAGTTCCATTGGAAGAGTCTAGTTTTGCTGTTCGTACTCTTTCCTTTGCTTTTAGCTCTTCGCATTTGTTCATATCCACTTCCATAGTTGAGTCTCTGCACCATAGTACTTGTATAGTAGAATGATCCCACTAGAGTCTCAAATCCAATTAGTGGTCCGACCAGTTTATTTTTGGTCAGTAGGGATTTGAGAATAGCTATCGAGTTTGCTTATATCATCTCACGTAGAATGACTAAATTCGGAGGGGATATTCCTTGGGTGCTTGTCTGATATTGGTTTAGGCCTTTGGGGCTTGTACTTGAGGAATGTCGAGTCGACTAGGATGGTTTGCGTGAGAGATGAATAGTTGTGGCCGGCATTCTAAAGAGCATGTAGTAACCCTTCGACCCTTATAATTATGGCATGGTGGATAAGAGGGAGACCTATAATCATCTTAGTACATATCCTTGGTATCGTGATTGACATCTGTTTATTTTGGAAATGGAGATCAGGAACTTCACAATCGTGGAGTTAAATTAGTTAAGATACAGTGGAGTAAAGCTCAAGAAGGCTAGATACTACCATCATACCCTTTTTCCTTAAAGGTGCATCCTTGATTTCTTTTTCTGTAGGAGCTTTACGCATAATTATTTCTCTCTTTCCAAAGTATATCCTCTAGGTCGTATCTTCGATCCTTAGGTAGAAGCCAATGGATGTAAACATGTATTTGAAACTTGTTATAATTGATGGGTGCAAGTGGTTGCTAATGGTTGCTCGTGAATGCATATGCATACGTATTAGGCACTAGATCAGTTCGGACGCTTTCATATTGCATTTACATATATGTATTTGTTTGTAAGCTAAACTTGATATATTATCATATGGATGTTGCATATGGATGAATGGTTGTGCATGCATGTAGTATTTACATAACTAGGGATGCTTGCATACATGATTGGACGCATGGCACTGACATGATTTGCATTAAGGAGGTCAACTGAATCAGTAGACTGCCTGATTTTGCATTAGATAAAGACATATACACACAATATGCATGTGAACAAGAAAGCATTAGAAATCTTTTAAGGACAACGAATGCCTGTGATTGAATGGTTGAGTATATGGGTGATTGGATGGTAGGACACATTCTTCCTAACTCGAAGATTTCGGGGACGAAATCCTTTTAAGTGGTGGAGAATGTAACACCCGCAATTCTGTAACACTAAGATTCACAAATCAAGGCAGAATTAAAAGTTAAAATCAAAATCAAGGGAAACGGGCTGCGCCATTGCGTTCGTCTCGGAATTCTACATGAAAACGAGTCCGAGTTTGCGTAAATCGGAGTCTGTATGAGGAAGATATGGCCTCTGGAAGATTCAGCGAAGTTCAAATTTCAAAACAGGTCAAAAACGAGTTCGAATTTCAAAAATCGGACCCAGATGGGGCTTGGCGGGAATTTTCCCGCCCAAGGCACCCAGGTTGACTGGGTAGTCGACCTGGGCCACCCAGGTCGACTGGGTAGTCGACTTGGGGGTCGACCCCCCTGCTTTTTCCAGTTTTCTGAACCTGGTTCGTTCTGATGTATTTGGTCACGTTTTCTGCCTAGATTCGTCTGCCTAACACTAAATAAACAGCCTTAGTCTCCTTCTCTATTCACAATTCTTTTCTATCCTTATGCTGCCTCTGAGAAAATGTATAAATAATATATATATATATATATATATATATATAATAAATCAAGACGAGGAGATGCTGCTCAAGACTTTCAAGAAGGGGGTTCAAGTCAAGCGAGGATTGCAAGTGAAGATTCAAACGACTGCAACGACTGTTTTCTATGAATCTAATCTAATCTCTGTAAGTCGGTTACTTTTTAGATTTGAACATTTTCTCTGTTCGAGACATGAATTAAAGGAATAAAAGAATATGCCAAATCTTTCTATTCGAACCTTTGCTTATATCCTTGGACCTAATTAAGAACTGTAATGATTCGATGACCAATTAGGCCTTGCCTAAGACTTTGAACATTGCCTATGACTATGAACATTTCCTATGACTATGAACATTGCCTATGACTATGGACATTGCCTATGTCTATGAACATTGCCTATGACTGTGACTATAAGGATTATTTCCATGACTATGAACACAAGCCTATGCCTTTGATTAGGAAACATAAACTATTGCCTATGACATAATAGGGACAACTATGATTAAACACCTATGATTCATGACTAGGAAAGTGTTGCTTAAGTTTTGTGACTATGAAATTGGGTCTAAACCTGATTATCTATTCTGTCTATTCTTGGTTTTCTTTGGTTTTAGATCTTGGGAATTTACCTATTAAGTTAGGTCTACCCATGTTCTTGAACCTACATCTCTTCTTGGTTTTCTTTGGTTTTAGACCTTGGGAATTTACGTAATAAGTTAGGTCTACCCATGTTCTTGAACCTACATCGTTATTCAACCCTTTTTATGTCAGTAGATTTTCAGACTTATAGGCCTTCGATGTTTTAGATCAAGTTCGGTGAAATTCGTTAGGTCTGTAATTAGTAAATTATCATTTAATGCCTATCTTTTTCATAGCATCTTTGGTTCTTTCCCTATTTTCTACGAATCTAGATTTATCTATAATCTAGATTGAATCACGATTATACGAATGTTGGGAATATGATTTGGGCAAAATATGAAATTTACTAAAAACGTAGTTATAAACTTGGAAATTGGCATAAATTGGGAACATGTATTATGGCATGTTCACAGAAATGCAAATTGGATAAATTTGACATGAATTATAGGATGTGTAATTCGAATCTAGTATTGACTTGTAAATCTAGCATTTACATGAATTGTGAACTAGAATAATAAGTCTAGTTTGACATGAGTTGTAATTAGAATGTTAAATCAGAATTGGATAGCTAATTTGGCATATTGGTATAAATTTGAAATTGGCCGTAATTGGGAATAATTGTCATGTTTAGCAAAATCATGGTTAGTGACACTTAATTTGGTATAGTTTACATACCAAAAAGCATAAATATGATATAGAGGGGAAAATGGGCCATAAGAATAAATGTTGACAATTTACATTAAAAGAGTGATTAGGAAATAAGTAAATTAGGAATGATTTACTTATAGAATTTATCCTAAATGAGAAAATGTAAATTTAGACAAATTAAAGGTTTATTAACGATATCTCTTTTAATAACACACCAAAAAGTTCTAGGGTGACAGAGAGGATAGTGTTTAGGCTTGGGTTTGGAAAATACAAGTTTCCTGCTCTCCCTGGCTATCCCTAACTGATCCGACGGACGGGATGGTTACTTTCAAAACCTGGTTTGAAATTTAATTAAAACCCTTTGAACTTAGAAAACACGAATATGCCTAACCCGAGGTTAGACTGAGTTGCGATGTAAACCTGCCCGGAACCAATCGGCATATCCAGTATTCGCAACAATATCTGTCTAATGTGAGTGGTAGCGGCTTTAATTTATTTAGTTAAAGATAGGACAAGAATGGTAGGGTTAAGTTAACTAAGACACTTAACCAATTCAACATGATAACCAAACCGCTGGGTGGGGTTAGGTTCATACAGACACTTAACACAGTTAAGCTAGAATGGGAGGGTTAAGTCCATAGGAACACTTAACCGACTTAACACAGTTAAGCTAGAATGGGAGGGCTAAGTCCATAGGGACACTTAACCAACTTAACATGGTAACAAGACAAGATTTGTAAGGGTTAAGTAACTAAGAAAACACTTAGCCAAATTAACATGTTAACTAGACTAGAAGGTGGGGTTAAGTAAAGTTAATACACTTAGCCAAATTAACATGTTAACTGGACTAGAGGTTGGGGTTAAGTAAAATTTGATACACTTAGCCAATTTGATATGTTAGCTGGGCTAGACCGTAGGGTTAAGTAAACTTGAACACTTAACCATCAGATTATGATAAAGGAATAGGGCTAAGTCTAAAACATGAAGGGATAATACTTAACCATTAATAACATGTTAATTAAAACAGACGTGCAAGGTTAAGTCAAAAAGGAACACTTAACCAATACAGGGTGAATGGATAGGGTTAAGTAATAAGAAACACTTAACCAATATAACTTGGTTTGTGGTAGGGTTAAGTCAACGTGAATTACTGATAACACTTAACCAGTTTGACAGGATAAAGGAAGAGGGTTAAGTTAGCTTGAATTTACTAATGACACTTAACCAGTCCAAATTGACGGGAAAGAGAACTAAGTAGTAAACCTTAGTTAAAAGGAGCTAAGTAGTAAACCTTAGTTAAGAAAACAACAATTCGGGAAACTAAGTGGTAAACCTTAGTTAGCAGAACTAAGTAGTAATTCTTAGTATAACACGGGAAAGAGCGAATGTCCGTCTGAGTACAAAGAAGGCTCCAACGAATTGGGTTATGAAGGCCGAGGCTTCGAGGGGACGTGAGGGAACTCTTGGTATCCCTCTGTGAGGCTGCAGATGAACCTCCTGGGCTCACAAAGGTTAAGGTCTGCTATAGAAGAACTAGCGGTATGCCTTGGTTGCAATATATGGCAACCTAAAGACTAGGATGGACCGGCTTGATTTGGCGAGAAAACGGTAGCCCTGTGATAGCAACTTGTTGTCTACCATCCATCTTGAGTCAGTCAAGACACGTGAAGCGGATAGGCGGAGAACTCCAAAAGACCATATACTTGCTATCTAGTTATGGGTGAGGATGGCCATAGGATAGTGGGGCACCGGGGGCCTGCGTATAGTTCTCATTTTTCAAGGTGTGCCTTTCATTAGATGAGGGAGGGGTCAAGTGGGACCATATCCACTGGAATAAAAACAGAACTTAGCATCTGCATCGGCAGATATCTGAAAGCTCCCGACCGAGTTCTGTATTCCTTGATTTGCCCTGACACAGGACTCGGGCCGCACATTACAGGACATGTGCATCTAGACAAGCGATAACAATCCGCGATACATGCGTGGGAAAGTATAGGAACATATACCATTCTAGGTAGTGTGTCCTAGACTTGGGGGCATCGTTCGACAGGTAGCGTAATCCCTAGTTGGACTAGGTGGCATAAACCCTGAATCCTAGAAGCGTTCAGCAGATAGCGTAAACTCTAGTTGAAACTAGAAAGCATTTGATAGAAAACCCTAGATTAGATCTAGGTAATAAATAATAAATGTATGCCTGAAGGCAATGGAAACTACAGGGATTGGGATCACGTTATCGTTACTAGTAGGGGCACTAGTTAGATGGTGCAGAGATGTAGAAATCAGTATAACAAGGAAATAGCGAAGCGGCGAAAATATTAGAGCATATCCAGTTTATCTTAGCTTAGCATATCTTGTGTTAATCTTGTCTAATCTTGCCAACCCTATCATCATGGTGTTATCTTGTATTCAGTTAATTCATGTCATTTTGTTTTTCCATGTTCACATGCTAGAAGTTACTGAACTTACTCAAGCTTTATGTCTGACTCTGTTTTTCTTTCGTCTTCTTTTCTTCTGTCCCCCCCCCCCAAGTGGTAAAGGAGGGAATAATATAGCTCAGGTTAAGTTGGACTGTCACTCTCCCCCAGCTTGAAGATTTGTCGAAGTTTTGCATGGATTCTCTTTTCAAATGCTATTGCTGGCTCTTGCTAAAATTGGGGAATATAAATGTTGTTTTATGCTTCTTTATTTTGTAAGACATATGATACTCTGATATTGTAAAGAAATCATTGTACAAACTATTTTATCAATAAAGCAAAGTTTGATTTTCCGCTGTTTGACTTCTGTCTGTCTTGTAATTTATCTGCATCTTTTACTCTAAATGCTCCACAAAACTTAGTGCATTCCCTTTGTGAATGACACTAACGGGCGTGGGGTGTTACAGAAAACAAATTGAAAATGATGAAATTATTATCAAACAACTCATAGTCTTAATTTAAATTCGTGTGAGAGAAGCATATCACTCACCAGTTCTCCAAAACAACAAAAAAATCACTGATTACTCAATCTGAACAACAAAGAACACTCTTCAATTTGATGAAATCTCTCTTTGATTGGTGTAGATCATGCTTCAAATGGTGTAGGTCTTCTTCTCTAACGTAGATCTAGAATTTAAATAGTGGAAAGTGTACTTGATTGAGCAAGGAGGATCATGAGCTTAACCAAATGAGAGAATGCAGAAAGTAAACTATTCTCCATGCCTTTAACCCTATATTTATAGCCTCCCACTAGCCCACTAATGGGCCTCTCCAAATAAGCCTATTATGGCTCTAAAAACATGAACAAAAATTGTAAAACACAAAAACAGTGATTCCTCAAAAACCGCTGAATAAAATCTTTAATGTGACCACTCTACGGAATTGAAAACACCATTTCCTTTCCAATGAGACAGACCATGACTCCTAATTCAATTCCAGTCAAAAGTTATGCCCTATTCAAGACTGACAGTAGCAAAATGGTCACAAATAAAATTGGTAAAAATTGTAGACATGTCTCACGTCTCCATAAAAAACATATCAAAATATGAGAATGATCCAACCCCCAAGAAATCAAATAAAAATATTTTACGATCCGTTGATATGTAAAATGCGGGCTGTTACACATATGAACAAGAAACTGCAATTCAGCCTTAACATGTAAATTATTTTATAATTTAAAAGGTCTTAAACTATTAAAACATTCATCTATATAATAAAATTGCCTGGAGATAACTGAAAAGACAAAGAAGGTGTTGATGCCAAAAGTTGGTCACTAGTGATAATCAAGCCCCAATCATGCATCAAACACACGAATAACAATCATAGAATACCAAAAAGTAAATAAAAATAGGGAACACAAAGGATTTTTATAGTGGTTCGGCAAAATCAATGTCTACATCCGCTTTATATTTAATGATTTTTAAGGATTACAAATATAATTGATTTTTTTCTTGGTAGAAGAGAGTAGGGATCACAATATCTTTGTAAAATTTGAAGTGCACGGTTGGAAGTATTCCAATATACCGAGCGTGGGTAGGATCTGGAAGATTCAACATGCCTTTCCATTTTCAGCAATGGGGATATTTATAGTTGGAGGAATGGGATGAGTTGTGTGCCACGTGGCTTGCCTCTTTTGCGGAGCTTGGACACGTGGTGTAACAACCCGGAAAACAGAACCAATTTTAAATTTTTATTTTACAATTTTAATGGTTTTAATATTTAAAATAATTTATTTTAAATAATAATAACTAAAAATTTATTTAAATCGAAGTTAGAACGAATAATTTTATTTTAATTATATAACGAGCCTGAAATGGCGCGGCAGTTTGAAAATTCAATTTCAAATTTCAAATGAATGTACAGGATTCAAAATAAATCAGATTTCAGTAAAAGCAAAAATATTTGAATCTGTTTGATAATATCTTTCTAACGAATGAGAAAAATTGAAATTTCATAATGGAAATCAAAAGTTATGCCAAGTTCAAAATTCAGAATAGTCGCTATGGAATTTATATATATATATATTTTTATATAATATATAACCATTTTGTAAACGACCTCCGTTTTCAACAAAACACTTTGGTTGGATCCAGAATGTCAAATTATTGCTAGATTCCAATTTTCATAATTTTTGGAATTAATATACGAGCGTGGCAATAGAAAACGTGTTTTGTCAATTTCTATCAAATTGGATCGACCAGAAAATGACCATTTTTCTGACGGTCTCCAAATTCGACAAAATTAATTTTGTTAGGACCGTATCGTCAAAACATAGCTAGATTTATTTTTTGGGAATTTTTGGAGTCCATATGTGGCCCCGGTAAATTAGAATGTGTGTTCAAATTCAACATATATTAATTTATATTTTAATTTTGATGAAAACTGATCATAACACCCGAATTTGCTTACGATACATATCCCATTATGTTCGGAATAGGGGTACTTGGCTAGAAGCGACACTCATTGGGTTTGATTTGGAGTTTGTATCAACGTACAGATATTTTTGGAAAATAAAATAGAAATATGCTATAAATACCGTACAATACACCGTATATTCTCCCAAACCCTAATCCCAAATGGAGCCGCCCTTGGACCTATTTCAAAAGACAAAACCGCTCAATTTTCTCCCCTAAATTCTCCAATCATACATCGAACTAAATCAAGATTTATATACGAAAAATGGAGAGAATCTCCTGCTCTTCAATCTCATATAGCTTTGATGATTTCTTACCACCTGCAATGTTCGAATTTTCAGCCTCAACTGTCCATGTTCGAGACCGCTTTTGGGCGCGGTGGAGCCATTAAGCTTGCGGATGTCGGGGAAGTGAGGAGGTGCCTCCAAGGCGGTCACTATGGCATTGTCTGATTGGAGTACGGAGCCTCGAAGAAAGTGCGATGGTGTTCCCTAAGGAGTGAATCAATGGGTTCAATGTTCTGCTGCTTTCCAGGAAGAAGGAGACACACACAGTATATATATATATTAACCATGTAATTAAAATTAACAGAGAACATACATTATTTTCAAATCAGTTTTATTATATAAATTAACATTATTTAGAAACAGGTTTAAATATAATGTTTGAAAGTAAAAATAGTTAAGTTTTACAAAATAAAATAGCAATGTTTTATGAAATAAAATAGTAATGTTTTACAAAATAAACTAGCAATGTTTTATAAAATACAACAGAATTGATTTTCAAAATAAAATTAACATTGTTTTGAAAATAAAAGGAGCACTATTTTGCAAATAGAAAGAACACTGTTTTTAAAATAAAAAGCATTATTTTAAAAATAAATATAACATTTGTTTAAAAATATGATTTTTGTATATATAGCCGCGTTATAAAAATAGATTTTTTTTTTGAAATAAAAATAGAATTGTTTTTCAAAATAAAAATAGCATTGTTTTAAAATAAAAGTAGCATGGTTTTAAAAGAATAAAAATATGGTCTTTATATATATAGCTTAAATAAAAATATGATTTTTTTTATAAAAGACTTTGTTTTAAAAATAGGATTTTTAAAAATATTTGAACAATATGAAAATGTGATTTTTATTTATTTATAAATATCACTGTTTAAAAACGTGATTTTCAAATAAATGAAGCGTTATTTAAAATCGGATTTTTAATATAAATCTCGTGAAACAGATTACGTTGGAATCAGAACAACGGATCTGAGCAACAATAAAGCACGACGGAGTGGAAATCAAAGGTGAGAACTCCTCATTAAAATTTCTACATAGTTATTTATTTATTTTCATAACTGTAAAATATACAGAATTGCCAGTGTAGATT
This sequence comes from Allium sativum, assembly GCA_030737875.1. Classification (NCBI taxonomy): domain Eukaryota; kingdom Viridiplantae; phylum Streptophyta; class Magnoliopsida; order Asparagales; family Amaryllidaceae; genus Allium; species Allium sativum. The sequence continues at coordinate 103,556,815 of CM060912.1, forward strand.
TTCATCAGTTTAATTATTATACATTGTATACGGTGCATGTTAGATCACTTTCTTCCTCCACAAACCATGGACGATTTAAATTGACTTTATTATGTGTTGTTTGTGATGTTGAAATGTTTAACGTATTAATATAATGTTAACATAAATATGGTAGTTGAAATTAAATTATAAATATTTGTTAATAATTTGAACAATGAAAATTGGTTAAATATAAAATAATTCAGACTGAATTAGAATTGGTTAAATTTGTTAACCAATAATTTATTTAAATCAACTGTTGTTGTCTGAAAACCCCACACAGGTGTTGGGATGATATATGACATACACCAGTCCCAATATTTAATTGTATGTCAATCGATGGATTGACAGTCTGTGATGAGCGTTATTTATTTATTTTAATGCTCACACAGTTGTAAATTTCACTTTGGATGTGAATGGACTATTTAATGATTATCTATCATTATTGTTGAATACATGTGATGTATGAAATCCATATAACTAAAATTATATGGTAATTGATTGAGTCGCATTCCGATTCAGAAATAAATAGTGTTTTATAATAAATAATGTTTTATTTATAATGTAGAATAAAATATCATTTTAGAATAAAATATCATTTTAGAATAAAATAACATTTTTAATATAAAAGAACCATTTTAATATAAAGAATCATTTTTAAATAAAAAAAACATTTTGAATGTAAAAGAACCATTTTTAATGTAAGAATCATTTTTATGTAAAAGAACCATTTTAATGTAAAGAATCATTTTTAAATAAAAGAAACAATTTTAATGTAAAAGAATCATTTTTAATGTAAGAATCATTTTTAATATAAAAGAACCATTTTAATGTAAAGATTCATTTTTAAATAAAAGAAACATTTTTAATGTAAAAGAATCATTTTTAATGTAAGAATCATTTTTATGTAAAAGAACCATTTTAAAGTAAAGAACCATTTTCATGCAAAAGAACATTTTAATGTAAAAGATCATTGTAATATAAAGAATATTTTTAAACAAAGAATATATTAAAATAACGAATATTTTAAAATAATATTCAATGTAGAATAAAATCATGATTTCGATGTCCGTCTTTAGATGGACACAAAAATATAAAGTTGGGTTAAGTATAGAAATGCCATTTTAACCTGAGCGGGTTTATCGTTCAATTTATTCATTCTATAATGAATATAAAAAAGAGGAGATTTCAAAATTTAATATTTTGAAAACATTATCATTTTAATATGATAAAGTTATAGAATAATTAATTTTGATTTGAAATTGAAAATGAAGTTGGAATCATTTTAAAATGAAATTATAAACAATTTATAAAATACGTTTAAAATGGAAATCGACAAAATATATATATATATATATATAATATTATATATTTAATGGCCTGAATAGAACGCACTGCGCAGCGACCATTAGCGAATTTTGACCATCAACTTCAATTTGGCGTAACTGGAGATCCAACCGTCGGATTCTCCTAAATCCAGAACAGTTAGGTTCGTATCGAAAAGAGCATTCCAATGAATATAAGATGTTTGAAATCAAATGGTTGGATTTGGAATTATGTCCAAATCAAATTTGAAAAAGGTCGCTATGGATGCAGTTCGGTGGATGTGATTGGAAACTGACTGTACGGACGATAATAAAATTATTAAAAATATGGAAAAATTATGTAAAATTATAATAAATGGTTTAGAAAGATTTTGGAAGAAAAAATTCCATGTTTGAAAAGATAAAAATATATTTTTATCGAAATGAACTAGTTATTAACTAAAATAAGTCTTTAATTAAGATTTAATGGAGTTTTCCAATTAATTAATATTCGTTTGGAATTAAATAAAATAAATTAGATTTTGGGTTTTTTGTGAATAGTGTCTTAAATAACATTGTTCTTAAACCCCGTGTGAAAAGAATAAATCTTTTAATTATGATTTAGAAAAGTTTGCTAATTAATTAATGTTTAATTAGAATTGAAATGAAAGTTGATTATGGGTTTATTATGAATTGTGTTTTAAATGGCATTAGTTCTTTAACCCAATTAAGTTAAGATAAGATTAATTTCTTAAAGATAAATAATCATTAAGTAAGTATTTTTGAGATTAAATACAAACTAGAGTTTTAATGAATTTTTTATTAGATTAAAATGTGAAAGAGATAATTAAATTTATCGAATTCTTGAAATGATCGAGAATGGAGTACCACCAGTTTTACTCTAGGAGATAGTTAAATCTTTAATTAGATTTAAATTTAAACAGGTTATTAATTTTACTCAGAACACAGTGGGTGTAAGATATGGAGTGCCAGCAGTTTTTCTCCATGGGATGAATAGGTTGGGATTGGATAATAATAAATGACTATTGTGGTAAGATTCAATAATCCCGAATAATTAATAAAATCTTTTGAAATAAATATCAAAAGGAAGATTAAAGAATAAATTTAAAAGAATTTATATTTGATAAAATTAATGGGAACCTTTCCCTGATAATGTGAATATTTTATTAAAAGAATATTCTGTATTGGAATGAGGCGTATGATGTGTTTTTATAGCACTTGATTATAAAATACGCGAATTATTTGGAAAGACCGTGTTTAACCCATTCTGAATAATTAATACGACGATCAAGAGTCGAAGATGAAGACGGTGGTTGAAGACCGGAGTTCTTCACATCGTTTGGATAATACTGATGTCTTGATTGGGTCGTACACCCAAGAAAGGTAATAAGTGGTGATCATCCAAATGTTCTTGGAGATCGATGGATATGCGAGGGCCTCTCTCCTGTATTGGACATATGGGACAAGCAATAAGGTGCCTCCGGTTTCATTCAGACCCAGAACGGACTTGTAAATGGATGGTATGTATGACATTGTATTCCTTAATGATGTATTCGTTGATCTCTGCTAAATATATATCTGTTTGGTGGCAGAGATTTATTCTCTTGCTTAACCCCTTCTCTGAGATGTACGAGCTTAGAGGTTATATATTCGCAGAAATCAATGATATGGTATGAACTGACAATGTAGCATGCTATGATGCAAATGATCGAGGCTTTTGTTGAAAAGCAGAGTCTTGAGGTTGATGATCAAAGCACAACTTATTTAGGCATAGCTTTGTTTATAGCGTTACTTCGCGAGCCTTATACCCCGGTATGAAGCAGAAACGGGAGAAGGACCCTAGGGAAATGGACATATGTTAGTTTCTAGCTAGGAGTAACGTCATGGTATGGAGCCAAGACCGTTTACTCATGTGGATGTTGCTTATTACTTAATGGATAGAGAGGTGCCTCGGATATATATGTCGATAGATGTTCTGGTCGACATTACTGACCAGATTATTTTATTCCCTATAGGAGTTTATCGTATTGCCAATCATCGACGGATGACCGGCCCTATCGCTCCTAAGGGATTGACTGAGTACTTGTCCTGAGATATGGGCTAAATTGTCTCGAATACGGTAAAGACGATCCCTTGCCTTGGTTGTTAGATGGAAATCCAACTTCCAATACGACATCATGCGGTTTTGATTGTAGAACTAGTATGGCGACATGATATATGGTACCCATGCCGTCTATGATCGATACATTTATATTTGAACTTGTTTTAAACACTATGCACTTATAATAATATCAAAATGATTTGTTTTATACGTATCAAGCATGTTTGGCTATTATAAGGGAAAACTCTACCCTTCGACTTGCGTTGCATTGTGTGATGGGACCTAAGTCTTATAATAGCTTCACTTTCCAAAAAGCATTGCGTTATTTTATTTTAAACTATTGTTCATGTAGAGTAAACCCATTCCATGTTATACAGCGTGATCCCATGATTCGCCTAACTTTAAAATCAAGTTTAATAACTGTTTTGAGTTCTCAAACCAGTCTCATGACTAACCTGGAGTTTATTGTTTTAACCTAACTCTGGGTGCCCATATTTTCTACACGAGCAGCTAGTAGTTTTGGTTTTGCAGATATTATATTCATAGGATCCTGGTGTACAGGTGAAGATATATTCGGAAAGCTCTGTACCCGTGTATTTTTTCAGTTATGTTTGATTATTTTTTCACTACTATATTTAAATTTAATTTAAATTTCTAGTATTGTATTTCCAATGTATATTATTAATTCATACTCTGGAATATTCTTGTACTCTGATGTAGTTATGGTATTAAGCAATGAAATTTTCTTTTGTTTGTGTTCTGATTTGTCGTGTTCTCAACTCAATCCGGGCTTTCCCTCAGAGGAAATTTGGGTCGTTTCAGTTTGGTATCAGAGCTTTGGTTTACAGAGCTCGAGAACAGGACAAACTAGAATCGAACGATAGAATTCATCAGAGAATGGTATAGTAATGTCCAATTAGAATAACTCGTTAGAGATTGGATCAGTAGTATCCTAGAACGAGTGTGAAGAGTATTATTTTATTAAAAAAACAAATTTAGTTTTGAAAATTTAATCTAAAAATATGTACTTGAGTATATTATTTTATTTTAATTTGGACAATCAAGTATACAAAGATTTTGAATATACGCGTAATTAACGGATATTCAAAGTTTTAATATACTGGATAGATATAGAATCACACTCTTGTCGCCTGGAAATGATTCTGAAGATTGCTAGTGTCATCAGTGTTTACGTTCGAGTTTAGAAAGTGGGAATATCTATATATTTCCAACTGACTAGTGTGAGAACCAAAACTAGCAAGGATTTATTGTGGTGATTTGCACTACAAATATGATTTTTGACTATATATATATAAAAAAAAAATGAAAAATTAATTAACTAATTGATTGCTGGTTGTGATGTTTGATAATTAGTTTAACTAATTAAAATATTAGAACGATAATTAATTTGACCAATATAAAAAAGAATGATAAATTTAGCAAAATCGAATTTAATATTGAGCTGAATTGAAAATTGATTAGAAATGAAAGTTAAGTTGATTAGTTAAACAACTTTCAGCTTCGTTCCTTTTCGAGGACGAAAAGATTTTAAGTAGGGGAGATTATAACAACCCGGAAAATAAGAACCAATTTAAAATTTTTACTTTAACAATTTTAATGGATTTTAATATTTAAAATAATTTATTTTAAATAATAACGACTCTAAATTTATTTAAATCGAAGCTAGAACGAATAATTTTATTTTAATTATATAACGAGCCTGAAATGGCACGGCAGTTTGAAAATTTGATCTCAAATTTCAAATGAATGTACAGGATTCAAAATAAATCGGATTTTAGTAAAACCAAAAATATTTGAATCTGTCTGATAATATCTTTCTAACGAATGTGAAAAATTGAAATTTCATAACAGGAATCAAAAGTTATGCCCAGTTTAAAATTCAGAATAGTCATTATGGAATATATATATATATATATATATTAATATAATATATTACCATTTTGCAAATGACCTCCATTTTCAACGAAACCACATTGGTAGGATCCGGAATGTCAAATTATTGCTAGATTCCAATTTCCATAATTTTTGGAATTAATGTGTCAGCGTGGCAAAAGAAAACGTGTTCTGTCAATTTCAGTCAAATTAGATCAACCAAAAAATGACCATTTTTCAAACGGTCTCCAAATTTAACAAATTAATTTTATTAGGACCGAATTGTCAAAACATAGCTAGATATATTTTTCGGGAATTTTTGGAGTCCGTATGTGGCCCCGGTAAATTACAATGTGCATTAAAATTCAATATATATTAATTTACATTTTAATTTTGATGAATACTGATCATAACAACCGAATTGGCTTACGTGACAGATCCCATTGTGTCCAAAATGGGGGTATTTGGCTAGGGGTGACACTTATTGGGTTTGATTTGGAGTTTGTATCGACATACAGATATATTGGAAAATAAAATAAAAATATGCTATAAATACCCTACAATACACCATATAATCTCCCAAACCCTAATCCCTAATGGAGCCGCCATCGGTCCTATTTCAAAGGCCAAAACTGCTTAGTTATTTCCCCCTAAAATTATCCAATCATACATTGAATTAAATCAAGATTTATATACGAAAAATGGACAGAATCTCTTGCTCTTCAATCTCATATGGCTTTGATGATTTCTCGCCACCTGCAGTGTTCGAATTTTAGCCTCAACTGTCCATGTTCGAGATCGCTTTTGGGCGTGGTGGACCACCGAGCTGGCGGATTTCGGGGGCGTGAGGTGGTGCCTCCAAGGCGGTTACTGTGGAATTGTCTGATTGGAGTACGGAGCCTCGAAGAAAGTGCGGTGGTGTGCCCTAAGGAGTGAATCGATGGGTTCAATGTTCTGCTGCTTTCAAGGTAGAAGGAGACGCACACCTTATATTTTTTTAACCATGTAATTAAAATTAACAGTGAACATACATTATTTTCAAATCAGTTTTATTATATATATTAACATTATTTAAAATCAGTTTTAAATATAATGATTGAAAGTAAAAACAGTAATGTTTTACAAAATAAAATAGCAATGTTTTATGAAATAAAATAGTAATGTTTTACAAAATAAAATAGCAAAGTTTTATAAAATACAATATAGTTGATTTTCAAAACAAAATTAATAGTGTTTTCAAAATAAAATTAACATTGTTTTGAAAATAAAAAGAGCATTTTTTTGAAAAAAAAAAGAACATTGTTTTGAAAATTAAAAAAAGCATTATTTTAAAAATAAATATAACATTAGTTTAAAAATATAATTTTTGTATATATAGCAGCATTATAAAAATAGATTTGTTTCTAAAATAAAAATAGATTTGTTTTAGAAATAAAAATAGATTTGTTTTTCAAAATAAAAATAGCATTGTTTTAAAATAAAAGTAGCATGGTTTTAAGAGAATAAAAATATGATCTTTATATATATAGCTTAAATAAAAATATGTTTTTTTATAAAAGACTTAGTTTTAAAAATCGGATTTTTAAAAATAATATAAAAATATGATTTTTATTTATTTATAAATATCATTGTTTAAAAACATGATTTTTAAATATATGAAGCGTTAGTGAAAAATGGAATTTTTAATATAAATTTCATGAAACAGATTGCGTTGGAATCAGAACCGCGAATCTATGCGACAATTAAGCACGGCGGAGTGGAAACCAATGGTGAGAACTCCTCACTAAAATTTCTGCATATTTATTTATTTATTTTCATAACTGTAAAATATAAAGAACTACCAGTGTAGATTTTCATCAGTTTAACTATTATAAAATGTATACGGTGCATGTTAGATCACTTTCCTCATCCACAAACTATAGATGATTTAAATTGGTTGTATTGTTTGTTGTTTGTGATGTTGAAATGTTTAACATACAGTTAACATAAATATGGTAGTTGAAATTAAATTGTAAATATTCATTTATAATTTGAACAGTGAAAATTGGTTAAATAGAAAATAATTCAAACTGAATTAGAATTGGTTAAATTTGTTGACCAATAATTTATTTAAGTAAACTGTTGTTGTTTGAAAAACCCACATAGGTGTTGGGATGATATATGACATACACTAGTCCCAATATTTAATTGTATGTCTATCGATGGATCGACAGTCTGTGATGAGCGTTATTTATTTATTTTAATGCTCACACAGTTGTAAATTTCACTTTGGATGTGAATGGACTGTTTAATGATTATCTATCATTATTGTTGAATACATGCGGTGTGTGAAATCCATATAACTAAAATTATATGGTAATTGATTGAGTCGCATTCCAATTCAGAAATAAATAATGTTTTATAATAAATAATATTTTATAAATAATATAGAATAAAATATCATTTTAGAATAAAATATCGTTTTAGACTAAAATAACATTTTTAATATAAAAGAACCATTTTAATATAAAGAATCATTTTTAAATAAAAGAAACATTTTTAGTATAAAAGAATCATTTTTAATGTAAGAATCATTTTTAATATAAAAGAACCATTTTAATGTAAAGAATCATTTTTAAATAAAAGAAACATCTTTAATGTAAAAAAATTATTTTTAATGTAAGAATCATCTTTATGTAAAAGAACCATTTTAATGTAAAGAACCATTTTTATGTAAAAGAACATTTTAATTTAAAAGATCATTTTAATATAAAGAATATTTTTAAATAAAGAATATTTTTAAATAATGAATATTTTAAAATAATATTCAGTGTAGAATAAATCATGATTTCGATGTCCATCTTTAGATAGACACAAAAATATTAAAATATGAAGCCGGGGTTAAGTATAGAAATGCCATTTTAACCTGAATGGGTTTATCATTTCAATTTATTCATTTTATAATGAATACCAAAAAGAGGATATTTCAAAATTTAATATTTTGAAAATATTATCATTTTAATATGATAAAGATATAGAATATTCAATTTTGATTCGAAATTGAAAATGAAGTCATTTTAAAAAGAAATTATAAAAGATTTATATTTTTAAATGGAAATCGACGAAATATATATAATATATACACATTATATATATTTAATGGCCTGAATAGAACGCGCTGCGCAGCGACCGTTCACGAATTTCGACAACTTCAAATTGGCGTAACGGGAGATCCGACCGTCAAATTCTCCTAAAATCAGAACCTTCATGTTCGTATCGAAAAGAGCTTTCCAATGAATATAAGAAGTTTGAAATCTAACGGTTGGATTTGGAATTATGTCCAAATCTAATTTGAAAAAGGTCACTATGAATGCAGTTCGGTGGCCGTTATCAGAAACCGACCGTACGGGCGATAATAAAATTATTAAAAATATGGAAAAATTATGTAAAATTATAATAAATGATTTGGAAAGATTTTGGATGAAAAAATTCCATATTTGAAAAGATAAAAATATATTTTTATCGAAATGAACTAGTTATTAACTAAAATAAGTCTTTAATTAAGATTTAATGGATTTCCAATTAATTAATATTCATTTGGAATTAAATAAAATAAATTAGATTTTGGGTCTGTTGTGAATGTCTTAAATAACATTGTTCTTAAACCCCATGTGAAAAGAATTAATATTTTAATTATGATTTAGAAAATTTTACTAATTAATTAATGTTTAATTAGAATTGAAATGAAAGTTGATTGTGGGTTTATTATGAACTGTGTTTTAAATGACATTAGTTCTTTAACCCAGTTAAGTTAAGATAAGATTAATTTCTTAAAGTTAAATAATCATTAAGTAAGAATTTTTAAGATTAAAACCAAACTAGAGTTTAATGAAATTTTGATTACATTAAAATGTGAAAGAGATAATTAAATTTATCGAATTCTTGAAATGATCGAGAATGGAGTACCACCAGTTTTACTCTAGGCGATATATAAATCTTTAATTAGATTTGAACATAAACAGGTAATTAATTTTACTCAGAACACATTAGGTGTAAGATATAGAGTGCTACCAGTTTTGCTCCATGGGATGAATAGGTTGGGATTGCATAATATTAAATGATTATTGTAGTAAGATTCGATAATCCGGAATAGTTAATAAAATCTTTTGAAATCAATATAAAAAGGAAGATTAAACAATAAATTTAAAAGAATTTATCTTTGATAAAATTAATGGGAACCTTTCTCTAATAATGTGAATAATTTATTAAAGGAATATTCTGAATTGGAACGAGGCGTATGATGTGTTTTTATAGAACTTGATTATAAAATACGTGAATTATTCGGAAAGACTGGGTTTAACCCATTCTGAATCATTAATACGACGATCAAGAGTCAAAGATGAAGACGGTGGTCGAAAACTGGAGTTCTTCACATTGTATGGATAATACTGATGTCTTGATTGGGCCGTACACCCAAGACAAGGCAATAAGTGGTGATTATCCAGACGTACTTAGAGATCGACGGATATGCAAGGGCCTCTCTCATGTATTGGACATATGGGACGAGGAATAAGGTGCCTCCGGTTTCATTTAGACCCAGACGGACTTGTAAACGGATGGTATGTCTAACGTTGTATTTCTTTATGCTGTATTCGTTGATCTCTGCTAAATATATATCTTTTTGGTGGCGGAGAATTTATTCTCTTGCTTAACACCCTTCTTTGAGACGTACGAGCTTAGAGGTTATATATTGGCAGAAATCAATGATATGGTATGGGCTGACAATGTGGCATGCTAAGATGAAAATGATCAAGGCTTTTGTTGAAAAGCAGAGCTTTGTGGTTAATGATCAAAGGACAGCTTATTTAGGCATAGCTTTGTGTATAGCATTACTTCGTGAGTCTCACACCCAGGTATGAACCAGAAACGGGAGAAGGACCCCAGAGAAATGGACATATGTTAGTTTCTAGCTAGGAGTAATGTCATGGTATGGAGCCCAGACTGTTTACTCATGTGGATTTTTCTTATTACTTGATGGATAGGGAGGCGCCTCGGATATATATATCGATAGATGTTCTGGTCGACATTACTGACCAGATTATTTTATGCCCCATAGGGCAGGATAAAATATAGTTTATGGTATTGCCAATCATCGATGGATCACCAGCCCTGGTGCTCCTAATGGCTTGACTAAGTACTTGTCCTGAGATATAGGCTAGGTTGTCTCGAATCCGGTAAGGACGATCCCTTGCTTTGGTTCATAGATGGAAATCCAACTTGCAATACGACATCATGTGGTTTTGATTGTAAAACTACTATGGTGACATGGTATATGGTACCCATACCATCTATGATTGATACATTTATATTTGAACTTGTTTTAAACACTACGCACTTATAATAATATCAAAATGATTTGTTTTATCCTATCAAGCATGTTTGGCTATTATAAGGGAAAACTCTATCCTCCGGCTTGCGTTGCATTGTGCGATGGGACCTAAGTCTTATAATAGCTTCATTTTTTCAAAAAGCATTGCGTTGTTTTATTTTAAACTAAGGTTCATGTGGAGTAAACCCGTTCCGTGTTATACGGCATGGTCCCGTGATTTGCCTAACCTTAAAATCAAGTTTAATAACTGATTTGAGTTCTCACACCAGTCCCATGATAGACCTGGAGTTTATTGTTTTAACCTAAACTCTGGGTGCCCATATTTTCCACACGAGCAACTAATAGTTTTGGTTTTGCAGATATTATATTCACAGGATCCTGGTTTACAGCTGAAGCGATATTCGGAAAGCTCTGTATCCGTGCATTTCTTTTAGTTGTTTTTGTATTATTTTTCCGCTGCTATATTTAAATGTAATTTAAATCTCTGATATTGTATTTCTAATGTATATTATTTATTCATACTTTGGAATATTCTTGTACTCTGATGTAATTGTGGTAATAAGCAATGAAATGTTCTTCCGTTTGTGTTCTAATTTGTCGTGTTCTCAACTCAATCCGTACTTTCCCGTAAGGGGAAGTTTGGGTCGTTTAACGTGGAGCTCGATCCGACTGAATAGTTGCAGTAGTGGGACCCGGTCTACTGCTGAGCAATAGTTCTCTCAAGAAGTGTGGCTTGCGTGGCACTTGAACTATGGTATGTCGAAATAGTGTTTTAGCCGAAAGTGTTTGACCACTTTAATTGCCTTGAGAACTGGGCTTCCTTGGATGATTCATCTGGATATTTCCAAACAAACCTAATTGATCCGAATTATAAGGAGAGGTTGACTCGGTCGGTTGGGAGAGCGATTATGCAGGGAAGAGATGTGTCACTACTAGTAGGAATTCGAATCGAGCTGAGACTAGTATGTACTTTCCGGAATAAAGGGCCATCTGTTGGGCGGGCGATACTGTATGACGAGTCTTTTGATATTGGGCTCTGATCCATTGAGCCATGACAGCTTTTACCAAAAAGTTGGTCAGCACTTTGCCCGAAGAATACATCTTCTTTGGTAAAGGGAGATGTGTTCTTGATCTTCTACAGAATATTGCATCAGAGCTCCATGTGCAGATTAGCTATCGTTACGCTGAACCATTTTAAGGTCATAATTCCGACGATCCCGATGGTTATATTAAGGCAGGAAAACCGATGATCGATGTAGATCGTATTAAGGCTAGAAAACTGACAACCACCTAAGACCCTATTAAGGCCGAGATTAGTTGACAGACTTTGTTGTGATGTCCAATGCCTATATAGATGATATGGCCATTCTCGGTTTAGAGATGGCTACGAGCTCTGTCAATAAATGTTGGTGAGTATTAACTAAACTCGGCTTTAGAGATGGCAAGCATAAACTATACTCAGATTGGCTTGGTGAGATGGTATTAGTCGATTGTTTTAGGGTTTCTAAGGTCGGATTTTTACCATGTCTCGGTGAGTAATCAGAAGGTTTAAGCATAATTCGTGAAGTTCGGCGAGTGACAATTACACTCGACTTGAAGAAGGGGCGAGTATCAAACATACTCAGCTTGTGGATTTTTAACCATACTCAGCTTAAGGAGTTGGTAGAATACGAAGGTAAGTACCAATCATGCTCATCTTATGGAGGTGGCGAGTATTAACCATACTCGGCTTATGGAATGTTGACCACACTCGACTTCTGGAGTTGGCTTAGATATGGTGGCAGGCATCCACCGTAGCTTAGAAACGGTGGCTAAAACTGACCATGTTTGAGTCAGCGAGCGTTAATCATGCTCGTCTTTGAATCGTTCCAAACATAATCTATGTTCGGAAAAGAAAGTTTATTACTGCTAAAGAGCTATTACAAAAAAATAAATTCTAAGTGGGAGATAGTTGAATCCGAAGCACGCCTAGGAGGTAACTCCGTACATGTGTACTTCAACATACCCACATTATTGAAAGAAATAATAAAAGTACATTTCTTATATCTTTAAGAAATGGGAAAAAATTTAAATCTTATTAATTGATGATGATATCGCGATTGCTAAGCTCCAGGTCCTTTCCGTTTCTAGGAGCTCGAGGACCGGTCTGAGGAGCTTGGACAAAAGATTATGGCAGCACCACCCATGTAGATTTGTTGATGTACTTGGGTAGTTCTCCACACCTAACCATATCACTGGTGTTGTGGCCTGCCATGTTGTGATACATGTAGTGCTTTCCAGAGTCAAGTTCCTTTTGGGTCGGCTCCCTTCAAGGAGGTTTTGGGATGGGTAGAGTTCCTCATACGTCAAGATAGATGTCAAGCAAGGAGGAGCTCGGCGTATTGATCATATTCATTCTCACTTCAAAGTCGTACGTTGCAATCACTCTTGTCCGAGACCTTTCCTTTGCCCTTGTTCTGCCATTGGTGTTGGATGGACCTCCGTCCTTATGGAGAGCACCTCAACGCTTTCTAACTCGATGCTAGCATCCTCATGTCGAAGTAATCGGTCTGCTTTGGCATAGAAGTCGTCAATGTCCTTGGGGGGATCCCTGGTTAAAGAGATCCTGAATTCCGATCGGTTCTGAACACCTGCAATGGCGTCCATAAGCACCATTGATGGGTGAGGTCAATCAACTGATGCTACTACCGCGTTGAATATTTCAAGCAAGGACCAGAGGATTTCGCAGGGTCGTTGTTTGATGGTGGTGAGAAACATTACGCTCTTTGGTCGGGAGATGTGGACTCTGAACTGCTCGATAAAGCGGGTGACCAACATATTCCAACTTTTGATTTACTCAGTTATTAGCTGTCGGAACCAAATACCAGCTAAGTTCGTGAGGAAGAGAGGGAATCACTTGGCTATAATGTTGGTCGATGCAGAGAGCACTTCCATGTGGCACATGTATCACATGATATGAATGTCGAGTCGGTCCGGCCATTCTAGGGATCCATGATTGGAAGCTTGAAGTTTGGAGGATTTAGGGAGTTTCTGGTCTCCCTGGTGAATGGACTGCGAAGGATGTCATCCGCATCCTGCTGAGAAGACATCCCCCGAGTGAAGCATCTGATGATACTTGCAAACTAGCTTCCATCTCCGAGGAGTCATTGCCATGAATCCAATTTTGTACTAGGGACATTATTGAAAACCTTGGGGTTAGGGTCCACCGAAAGCATGCTCGAAAAGGGAACGGCTGGTTAAGCTCAACCTCCGAGAGTTAAGTGAAGATGAGAGTGAGGGTGTATCCCAGTCTTGGGACCTGCTCAGTCATAGCTAAAGTCACCTTATTATTGTTGGACTGAACCATAACTATTCTTATTGGGAGTAATAGGCTCAGGAGAGTGATCCCCGTCTAAGACTCGGTGTTGCCCCCACTCGGAGCGATATTAGAAGGGTTTACAGTAGTGTTTCCCTCCATCATTTCGGGGATCGGTACGGTCGAGTGGTCTTGGTGACATGAAGAGTCGTCGTCACCAGCTCTTCGTTGGAGGGGAGGCGGCATAGGACGAGTTTGTGGTAAGACACTGGGTTGAACCGGATGTAACAATGTTCCTAGTTCTGGCCGACCCACTGGTTACACTGGATCTGGAGTTATCTGCCTAGGGAGTGGAGCCGATCCCTGGTTTGGAGGCAAGATGGTTGGTTGATCTGGAATTTGGCCATGACCGATCGATGAATCTGCGGCCATCAGAGCACCATGTAGTACTGGCAGTGATGATCTAGCACGGGCTGATTGGGAAGTGAAGTTGAACCAGGAGGAAGCAAAGGCATGGACCGATCTGGGCTTGGATTTCTGGAGACCGACGATTAGTTGTTGCCCTAATCCCGCTCAGTGAAAGAAATGGTACTGGAATGTTATATCCCGTTTCCATCCAAGCGAGGAGGTCATTCATCACTTCCTGCAAACGTTTGAGAAGTTCAGCTTGAGATGCCATCTGATTTCTGAATTCAAGCAAGACTTTATCCATGTCATCCTTGGTGAAGTATTGGGACGTGTCTTCGTGGGAGGAAGCTCATGGCTTGCTCCCGTTGCCGCTCTTCCTGCTGCATCGGCAGGTAAAGGATGGGAAGATGAAGCATCCTTCTTTCGCTTGTTTGGCATCGTTTGGTTTAGAAATTGCTAAAGGCAGTTGAAAGTCTTTGGGTATGGTTGGTGTGTTCCCGTACCTGATGCGCTATAGTGTTGACGTCAAAAGTTGGTCACTAGTAACGGTTAACCCCCAATCATGTGTAGAGCACACGAATAACAATCACAGAGCACATAAAAGTAAGTAAAAATAGGGAACACATAGGATTTTTGTAGTGGTTCAGCAAAATCGGTGCCTACGTCTACTTTATGTTTACTGATTTTTGAGGATTACAAGTATAAATTTTTTTTCTCGGTAGAAGAGAAGTAGGGATTACAATATCTTTGTAATATTTGACGTGTATGATTGGAAGTATTTAAATATACCGAGCATGAGTAGGTAGTGGAAGATTCAACATGCCTTTCCATTTTCGGCAATGGGGTATTTATAGTTGGAAAATTAGGATGAGCTGCACTCCACGCGGCTTGCCTCTTTTGAGGAGTTTGGACATGTGGAGGTCGATCCGGTTGAATAGTTGCATCGGTTGGACCCAGTCTACTGCTAAGTAATAATTCTCTCAAGAAGTGTGGCTTGAGTGGCACTTGAACAATAGTGTCAAAAGTTGTGTTTTGGCTGGAATTGTTTGACCACTTTAATTGCCTTGAGAACTGAGCTTCCTTGGATGATTCATATGGATATTTCGAAATAAACCCGATCGATCCGAATTTTAAGGAGAGGCTGACTCGGTCGGTTGGGAGAGTGATCATGCAGGGAAGAGATATGTCTCTACTGGAAGGAATTCAGATCGAGCCGAGCCTTATTTGGACTTTCCAGAATAAAGGGTCATTCGTTGGGGTTGGTCAGTACTGTATGACGAGTCTTTTGATATTTGGCTCTAATCCATCGAGACGTGACATCTTTTGCTAAAAAGTTGGTCAACTGATAGGGATGATTTATTTATGAGAAACACATCAAGCTGATCTAATTGATCGGCATCAATAATTATTTGACACAGTTTAAAGACTGTTAAATCCCGAATCAACTCTTTTCCCGATATAGATGAATTAGTGCTTATTAACTTCCTTCTCCACCGTGACTGCTTTTTACTCACCCGTGATTTTTTCAAAACAAAAACAAAACAAAAAATTAGTAGATTAAAGCTTATAAGTTCTATTGGTTATTTATATCATATTTCCAACTACTTCTACCCATAAATTTAGAATAGATTTTATTTTCCTTCTCCTCATCCTTATCATCATCTTCCATGCCACAATTTGAGGACTCATTTGTTAAATTTGATGATGCTAAATCACATAAAAAGGAAGGAAATTTTTTTCAAGGGGAGAAAGAGAAAATATAGCTTTCCCTAATTAATGAGATTTGGCTATATATTTATTTCCCTCTTTTAGTGGCAGACTTAATAAGATCTTTTGCCATATGTAAAAACTCTTATGTCAAGTTTACTTGACTTGGGATAAAGTAAACTTGAGTAAGAAATAATTGGCCTTATAAGAGGAGCCTAGAAGAAAGAGTTAAAGGCATCCAATTATATCTCAATCAAATTTTAGGATGTCTAACCTGAATTTATTTTCTTTAATTCTTTATCTCCACAAATCAAATTCTTGAGTGAATTGAGTGAACACTGTAATCAATCTCTTCTACTCTTCTTTTGGTATTAATAAAAGACTCTCTCTCTCTCTCTCTCTCTCTCTCTCTCTCTCAAGTGGACGTACATTTACTAAATTGGTAGTGAAGCCACTTTAAATCATGGTGTGATTCATTTATCATTATTTACTCTATTATTATTACTTGCTTTGCTGTTATGATGGTTTGTGTGTTTGAGATTGGTTTTGATAATAGATCCAGTTGTTTGTACACTAACTATCATGATCTCACTCATTTGTGCATTGCATAGGGAAAAGGTTGAGTGGTCTTGATCAAGGTATTTTACCAAACACTAGTATCAGAGCTTTTTAGTGTGCTAGGTGATTGTAGAAATGTCAGAATCGAATTCAAATAGTCCTTCAAACATTGGGTCAAATGGAGTAGCGCCATATGTACATGGATCATATGCAGCATTGGGATCACAAATGGTTATTGACAAGTGGAACATCGATAATGATTTTGAAAAGTGGCAATGGAAGATGAAGGCTGTTCTAATGAGGAATCGGGTTCGTTGGGTGGTGTTTAACACACATTTGTTACCAGTGGACATCTCAGATGTAAAGAAAGAGGAAATGAAAGAGTGGGCATTTACTGCTCTCTAACTTGCTATAGGATAAAATGTAATTTCTGAAATTAGTGATGAGACAACCGCTAAAGGTATATGGGACAAGTTGGAAGATCTTTATATGAAGAAGTCATTCACAGATCATTTGATCTTGTTGCAAACGTTTTTCACCTACAAGATGAATGTGGGAACGTCGCTTAAAGCACATTTGGATGTGTTTAATGACTTGCTAGTAAAGATGAAGGTGGTAGATTTAAAGGTTGAGGAAGAGTAAAAGGCGATGATATTGCTATCTTTGTTGCCAAGCCGTTATACGTGTTTCTCAAATAGCTTGATCTATAGCCGAGATACATTAATGCCAGAGGATGTTAAGTTGGGTCTTCTTAGTGAAGAGTTGAGAGATCAAATGAAGGTGTTCAGTGTGGTAAGTAGTAGTACCAGTAATGGTCAAGGTTGTTTATGGAGAAGGAGAAGTATGTGAAGAAGGAAAACTGGGGGTGTTCCAAAACTAGGAATCCCGATTGGAGAGGAAAGTCGAAGGAAAAGAAGGGCAAGTGTTATATACCTAAAAATGGTCATTGGAAGAATGAGTGTCCGAAAAAGGAGAAGATAAATAAGAAAGTAGCTTCTTCATCGGTAACGGCGGAGAGTGGTGAGGGAGGTGTTGATGTTTTGACGGTGGTAGCATTGGAGGTTTCAAGCAATGATCGAGTGCTTGATTTTAGGGCGTCGTATCATATGACATCTAATAGGAATTGGTTCTCTTCCTATGCTCAAAAGGGTGGAAATGTAATTTTTATGGGTAATGGTGCTATGTGCAAGACGGAAGGCATTGGTTTGGTACGAATTATGATGTTTGACGGAGTTTTTCGCACTCTCACAAATGTAAGCTATGTTCCGGGGATTAGAAAGTCACTTATCTCTTTGGGGCCACTTGATTCTCTTGGATGTAAGATCACTATTGAGAGTGATAGCCAGCGAGATTTGAAGGGGGCGCTTGTGTCATGAAAGGTGCAAGGACTAATGTAATATATTTGCTTTAAAGAGTGACTATCGAAGGTGAAACCTGCATAGGAGTTGATAATTCTCGTGGCTTGGATGTGACACGGCTGTGGCATGTGAGGTTAGGTCATGTGTTGAAGAATAGTTTGGAGATTCTTCAAATTATGGATATTATTGCGGTGAAAGTTTCAACAAGTTGGAGTTTTGTGAGGAGTGTGTCATGGAGAAGCAAATTAAATTGACATTCGATGAAGGGAGACATGATTCAAGAGAAGTTCTCGAGTATGTGCACAAGGAGGTTTGGGGTCCAACACCGGTGCCTTCTTTGGGTGGAGAAAAGTATTATATTTCCTTTATAGATTATTTTTCTCGAAAAGTTTGGGTGTTCGTAATGAAAGCCAAGTCAGAGGTATTTGTTAAATTCAAAGAATGGAGAGCGCTTATTGAGAAGGAAGTAGAAAATCTTTGAAGGTTCTTAGGTCTGACAATAGCGGAGGTATGTTTCTGGAGAATTTTTGGATTATTGCAAGCAACATGGCATTCAGAGGCATTTTACTACACCGAGAGATCAGCAATTTGTGACACCCCACGTCCGTTAATGTCACTCTATATAGAATGCATTAAGTTTCGTGAAGCGTTATAGGTAAATAAGAACATAATATCACAAGATAAACATGTAAAATAGTAGCGAAATTAAAAACTTTATTCAAATCAAAACATCATGGTCCCAAATACTGAGTTTACATCATAAGTTAAAATAACCAACTACACTAATAATTTGTCTTGCCAAAAATATCAGAGTACAAAAGTATAGAACCATATTTCCCATACGAAGCCATAAGAGAGTTGACAAAAAGTCAAAGCGGTACATCAATATCCAAAATCCAAGCTAAGCTAAAAGAATCCAAATCAACTCTAAGCACTCCCACCCTGAGAACCTGGGGCGGGGGAGAGGGGAATGGAAGAGAGAGAAGAGGAAACAAAAAGGGTCAGACATAAAGTCTAGCGAGCCCGGTTACTTTAGAAATAAATAAATAAAAGTATCATGACAGGTATATAAAAACTAGAAGAACAAGATAACAATAATGATAACAAGTGTGAACTGAGCAAGATAAGTTTGAACAGAATATATTGCGCTTCTTAAATACGTTTCTCTGCACCACACCAATACTAGTATCTCAGAAACAGAATGATCCCTACAAATACCATTCCATTACATTTTCTTGATTGTTAGGTTGCTTGGGTTAACTTCACTCAATGCTTATACACACGTCGTACCCATTTACTTCCCAGTGGATTAACCTAATATGGTATATATGTAGCTACCCCTCAAGGTACACCCCGTGGTACCCCACTCGCACAGCCTCCCTCGCAATACCATAGAAAAGTATGCAGTCGCTCATCCTACACCGAAGTGACATAAAGATCTCTATATAACAATGCTACGTTCTGCATACATCTGTCATTACTATGCTACGTAACCATACAGACTGCCACCATCGATTGAATCAAATTTCATTCAAGAGTAATGCCCTCAATTCTATGATACGTCACCCAGAGCAGTCATGTATGTATTTAGACTGTCCCATGTATGTACTGTAATTGTAGCTCGATTCCTCAATCGCATGTCCTCTAATGTGCATCGAGTTATGTGGCAGGATGGTACAGGAAACAGGGAACTCGGTCGGGAGCTTTTCCATACCTATACAGGTCCGCCTTTAAGAGCCTCAAAATACAGATATTCCTAAAGTCGGTTTTCCATGGTGGTTATGGCCCCACCTCGGCCCCTCCCTCAACTAGTAAAGACTACAAGAGCTAAGCGACAACCTCTAATAATAAACAATCTAAACATCCATTTGGTGTCTTCCCTCAACCACCGTACCCCGATAGTGAAAGGTGAATGGTCTATTGGTTTTAGCTCTACTCTTTTCGCATCCCGCTGGCTACCGATAACGGGTATCCGACGATCTACTATCCTTATTGGTCGTGACCCTTCACGTCCCCATTAAGGCAATGCCGAATCACCCTAGTGTCACCACGTCACAGCATTCTGACTGCAAAGAAACATTTGCAGTCAAGGCCCACACATCTAGTAGTTACGCGCAGATCCAACCTCTGCGAGCACAGCCTAAACATCTGCCACCACATAGAGGACTACCAGGAGCTCCTTACGTATCTCAGGAAGCCACGTGCTTCCCCTTCCCTTCCTTCGGAGCTGACAGAATAATCAGATAAAAGTGTGCTCCGCTCGTGCTTTATAACACCACGAAGATCAACCCCATTGGGTAATTCACCCCCAAACGTGCAGACTGGTCCAAGTGCCTCACTTTATTATGTTGTTAGATTTTATGTCTAAACATATTTTACGCTCTTGCCTTACCTCATCTAGTTTTCATTTAACTTGGTTATTCTCATTCATGTTAAATTCTTAATCAAGTTACCAAGTTCCTCTTACTTATATATATATTGGTTATATAATTTAACCCATTTAAGTTCATTATTGAGCCCACAACATATTATTCTCTAGATTATGGCCCAAGGTCTATAATCCACAATCTCTTTAGTATTCTTGCTTGGTTACATCATTACAATAACATGTTCTACTTAATATGTTTTTAAGTATATCTCAATTCACATGTTTCCTAATTAACATGTCACTTACCATTTATGATTAAATATGACTTATTTCATTTTACAAGTTTTCCTCATTCTTTCTCATTTAATCATAATTCCATCTTATCATTGTTTGCTTATTAACTTAGATCTCTTAACTAAGGTTTATTAATAAGTTTACTTTCCATAAATATAACTTATGTGGTCCTTATCTACAGATTTCAAATTTTTGTTCTTGTAAATAACTTAATTTACAATTAAATATGGCTTATCCCATTACATAAGTTATTCTATTCCCTTTTTCATTTATTATAACCTAATTTATAATTTCCACTTGTCCCGAGGACAAGCCTAAACATCTTATCTTTTCTGTTCATATATGTTAATGCCCCAGACCTCTCACATTAAGTCAACCACTTATGGATGCTGGATACGCCGGGCGGCTCCGAGCACACTTAAACCACAAGTTTAGACTTAACCTCGTGTCATGGTGCTAATATGCATTAGACCCATAACATTATATTAACCACTTGTGGTCGCTGGATTTGCCGGGCGGCTCCGGGCAGGCTTATACCAGAAGTGCAATTTAACCTCGTGCCTAAATGTTATTATGGTTCCCCTATTTTAGGCATATTCATATTAATAAATTTCCCTATTCCAAATATTGATTTTTATGCCCCTTTTATTCATATTTCATTATGCAAGATATGCCCTTTTTTCCTAAGTCATAAATCAAGATATATATATATATATATATATATATATATATATTATGCCCAAATCCGTATTCTTATATTTGCTAATTTATGTCCCTAGTTCATATTCACATATTTCTATACAAGTTATGCCCAAATTCATATACACATATATTGTAATTTATGCCCCAAATTAATATTACAAATGTCCCAATTTATGCCCCATATCAATATTTACATATGTTCTAATTTATGATAAATCATATTTTACATATGTCCCAATTTACGCCTAAATCATATTTTTCCTAAATGATTCCCGATTTCGTGCTTTGCATACTTCATCATAGGCCTAGGCTCGAAGGTAGCCTGACTCTAAAAATAAAAAGGGAAAAGAGGGAAAGAAGAAATCAAAACTGGCATAATGACGAATCAATAATAAACTGGTAGAAATAGGCATAAAACTGAATAGATATATTATGACAAGATTTAACATGGTGGCGATATGAACATATAAAGGCAGATCTGATAATTATGTCATAATAGAACTTGTTTAGGCATAAATCCAATATCCAATTTTTATGTACATTTTATGATTACCAATTAAATATTTATATCTAAAAATAACATGAACTCACTGTGAATAGATCTAAGGAAATGGATCCAAATAACTGAGAAGAACACGTTGGATTTGTTGTAGTAGCAATCGTTGAATTTTTACAATGTTTGCTGAATTGGATTTGGAGAAGAATAGGCTATTCAATTTATGTTGCAGCAGAGCTAATCCATCGCCACCATTTTTTTAGATGAATAAAACCTAGGTTTAGGGTCCTTTATATAGCCTAAGGTTCACGAATCTAGCTCCAAAATCGGTCCACGTTCAGAAATAATTTTCTGCCCAGATCTGCGTAGGGGGTTGACCCCCCTTTATGGTTTTGACCCCGATATCAACCCCAAAGAGCCTGGGTCGACCCCGGGGTCAACCTAGCAGGGCACCGGGTCGACCCCAAGCGGTCGACCCTTCACTGTTTTGCATGCTGGATTTTCTAGTTTCAATTTTTTTTTTGATTTAGTGTATATATATTATCCATATATGCATACAAACTTCAAACCTTAATATCTTCTTCATGTGAATTCCATTTATGCAAACTTATCTTCACCATAATTCTGAGATAGATGCAATGGCGCAGTCCGTTTTACTTAATTCTGAATATTTAATTAAGTTTTCCTTAATTCATTGTTAACGTTGTATTTAAAATTAAGTATTCTTAATTTATCATCTTTAGTGTCGTTTAAAATTACGGGGTGTTACATTCTCCTATGCTCAAAGGATTTCATCCTCGAAATCTCTAAGTTGAGAAGAACATATATCCTAACATCCAACAATCATACGTTCATATAGCAATCACAGGCGTCCATAGTCCTTAAGGAATTTCTATGCCTTTATGAACATATGAAATAGTGTGTGTATATGTCCGTAAACTAATGCAAAAGATCAGGAGGTCTACTAATTCAGTTGACCTCCTTAATGCAATTTATGTTTGTGCCATGCAACCAAAATGTATGCAACTCATCCTAATACATTTAAGTTCCATATGTGTGCATAATCTTCCATCCAAATGCAACATCAATGCAATGATACACTCATTTTCATCAATAAAAATTTAAAATGCACACATATCCATATGCAATATGTAAGTGATTGAGCCGATCTAGTGCCTACCGTGTCTGTATATACATCCACGAGCAATCACTAGTGAACACTTGCATCCATCAAACATAACATGTCTCAAACACATGTTTACATTCATTAGTGTTCTACCTAATGACTCGATCGATAGGAGATATCCAAATGATAGATACAAGTATTAATTCGAAGCTCGGAAAAATAAGTTAAGTACATATTCTCAAAAAGGAAAGGATATGATGCATGAATCCTGTCTTCGGCCTCTCAAGTAGCCTCCTCGTGGTAATCTCCCCATTGCACTTTCACTAGCTTCACTTCTTTTTCGCACAATTTCTTAACCTTCGATCCAAGTATGCAAGTCGGAACTCGTCCCACCATTGCTTCCTTCTCTACTTTCAGTTCCTCTCGCAAGTTTGGCTCCACTACCCTGAACTCTATATTAGTCCTTCTCCTATATGCGCAGGATTTTTGTCGGTCCTATGATGTCTTCACGTTGTCTGCGGATAAGATCGACCTCGTTTGAAGTGTCTCTAATCCTACTAGGTCCAAGTAGAAGTTAGTCTTGTCGACTACCATCAACAAGTTGGTGATATATAAACTCGTCCATATAGTGTCTCGAAGGTGCCATGTCAACCATGCCGCTAATCTCTTGCTCTTTATTGGAATAAAATGGGCGCTCTTGGTAAATCTTTCCACTATAGCCCAAATGCTGGTATTGTCCTTCCTTGATCTAAGCAACCCATCTATGAAATCCATATAGATGCTCTCCCACTTCCACTGTGGGATTTCCAACGAATGAAGCAATCCGCCGAGCTTTCTCTACTCAGCTTTGACCCGCCGGCAAACTAAACATCGAGAGATAAACTACGCTACATCCTTCTTCATCCTAGACCAAAAGAAAACCCTCTTCATAACTCTATACATTTTATCACCACTTGGATGAATAGTCATCTTAGAATGATGGGCTTCCTCAAGGACTATCTTCAATAGGTATCCCATCCCGATATGATTCACCTATCAAACCACTTCTTAATTAGCTCCCCTACTTGCTTACAAAGTTCCCTCTTTTCTTTTAGGAGTTACATGTCGCACAAATAATGCAACTGGCTTTGCGTTGTCCACCAAGTATATGTGCAAACCAATCCTATGCCTCGGGGGTAAACCCCGAACGTCATCAAAACATCAGGATACTCACAACTATTGGTACATATCGCAAATCATCGATAGATATACCAAGAGGTTATAGGAGACTAAGCATGAAAGACCCTTTTGGGGTCATAAGAAATCTCGAGAGTCTTTCTGTGGCAAGTCATAAGTCTAACAACCCTCATCTCACAATCTAGAATGGCTCCGTATATGGTTAACCAATCCATCTGTAGAATCAAACCGTATCTTATGAAATCAAGAACATATATGTCACAATCAAACTCGATACCTAACACAGAGATTCTCAAAACCCAACAAATCATCGGTAAATGAGTTATACCTCCAATGAGGGTTGAGAAAATAATGGGATCCAAAACCATACTGGTATTTAGGTATAGAGACTCAACTAAAGGATCAGATATAAAAGAATGTGAAGTGCCAGAAAAAAAGAATCCCAATAGGATGATCAAAAGTAGAAATCAAACCTTCGACGGAAACTTTCCTACCTCTATCCTGTCCACCAACAATGAGAACATTAGCTTGCCCTCTAGAAGTTTCTGCCCTCTGGCCTCGTCCTTGTCTATTTGGACACTCCTTAATAAGGTGTCCCGCCTTACCAAAGCGGTGACAAATGCCTTTCCTCTTTCTGCAATCCTTTTTCAGATGACCCCCCATTCTGACAGTGTGGTATTTCTTCATTTCTTCCTTCATTTATATTCCGTTCTTAAGCCACCATTTTCTTTCATCTTTGGGTTGTGCTCCTTATCCCCAACTCCCTAATTCTCCTTTTTACCATTCTTGTGCAACATGCTAACAAGTCTCTTGAAAGCTGCCTCCATCGCATGGAAATCCTTAAGAGGCTTAAGAGAAAATACGCTGCAGGTGAAACTACTACGGCTATAGATGGAGGTTGGGCATTTCTTTGCCTTTCGACATGTACCATAGTTTTAGCATGCCCATAGAACCATGCTGAAATGGGGTTGGGAAGAAATGGTTCCCCAAACAAAAAGGAATCAAGTGGAGAATCGAGAAGATATTTATGGCTTTGGGAAATATGCTTTTCAAAAACAGACTTTTTATGCTAAAAGACTTTGTTTTTGAGACCTTTTTGAAAACCATTTTCAAAATATTTTATCTGATCTTACGTCATACCCATTTACTTCCTAGTAGATTAACCTAATATGGTATACATGTAGCTACCCCTCAATACTGAGGTACACCCATGGTACCATATTCGCACGGCCTCCCTTGCAATACCACAGAAAAGTATGTAGTCCCTCATCCTATGCCCGAGTGATGTACAGATCTCTATATAACAATGTTACATTCTGCATATATCTGTCATTACTATGCTACATAAGCGTACAGACTTCCACCATTGATTGAATCATATTTCATTCCGGAGTAATGCCCTTAAGTCTACGATACATCACCTAGAGCAATCATGAATGTATCTAGACTATCCCACGTATGTATTGTAATTGTAGCTCGATGTCTCAAACGGACGTCCTCTAATGTGCACCGAGTTCCGTGGCAGGGTGGTACAAGAAATAAGGAACTCGATCAGAGATTTTCCATACCTGTACAGACTTGCTTTTAAGAGCCTCAAAATACAAATATTCCTAAGATCAGTTTTCCATGGTAGCTATGGCCCTACCTCGGCCCCTCCCTCAACTAGTAAAGACTACAAGAGCTAAGCGACTGCTTATAATAACAAACAATCTAAACATCCATTTGGCGTCTTCCCTCAACCACCGTACCCCGATAGTGAAAGGTAGATGGTCTATTGGTTTTATCTCTAGTCTTTCCGCATCCCGCTGATTGCCGATGACGGGTATTCGACGATTTACTATCCTTGTTGGTTATGACCCTTCACCTCCCTATTGAGGCAACCGCCAAATAACCCTAGTGCCACCACGTCACAACATTTTGACTGCAAAGCTACATTTATAGTTAAGGCCCACCCACTTAGTAGTTACGCGCAGACCCAACCTCTGCGAGCACAGCCTAAGCATCTACCAATACACAAAGGACTACCGGGAGGACCTTACATATCTCAAGAAGCCGCGTGATTCTCCTTCCAGTCCTTTAGAGCCGACAGAATAATCAGATAAAAGTGTTCTCCGCTCATGCCTTATAACACCACGATGATCTACCTCATTGGGTTATTCACCCTCAAATGTGTGGAATGGTCCAAGCGCCTCACTTTAATATGTTGTTAGACCCTATGTCTAAACATCTTTTA
This sequence comes from Allium sativum, assembly GCA_030737875.1. Taxonomy (NCBI): domain Eukaryota; kingdom Viridiplantae; phylum Streptophyta; class Magnoliopsida; order Asparagales; family Amaryllidaceae; genus Allium; species Allium sativum. The sequence goes on from CM060912.1 coordinate 103,583,241, forward strand.
CACGCTTGCCTTACCTCATCAAGTTTTCATTTAACTTGGTTATTCTCATTCATATTGAATTCTTAATCAAGTTACTAAGTTCATCTTGCTAATTAATTTTGGTTATATAACTTAACCTATTTAAGTTCATTAATAAGACCACAACATGTTATTCTCTAGATTGTGGCCCAAGGTCTGTAATCCACAATCTCTTTAGTATTCTTGCTTGGTTACATCATTACAATAACATGTCCTACTTAATATGTTATTAAGTATATCTCAATTCACATATTTCCTAAATAACATGTCACTTACCATTTATGATTAAATATAACTTATTACATTTTACAAGTTTTCCTCATTCTTTCACATTTAATCATAATTCCATTTTATCATTGTATACTTATTAACTTAGTTCTCTTAAATAAGGTTTAGTAATAAGTTTCCTTTCCATAAATATAACTTATGTGGTCCTCATCCGTAGATTTCATATTCTTGTTCTTGTAAATAACTTAATTTACAATTAAGTACAACTTATCGCCTTACATAAGTTATTATGTTCCCTTTTTCATTTTTTTAACCTAAATTATAATTTCCACTTGTCCCTTGGACAAGCCTAAACATCTTATCTTTTCTGCTCATACATGTTAATGCCCCCAGACCTCTCACATTAAGTCAACCACTTGCGGATGCTGGATATGCTGGGCAGCTCGGGGCAGACTTAAACCACAAGTGTAGACTTAACCTCGTGTCATGGTGCTGTTATGCATTAGACCCCTCACATTAGATTAACCACTTTTGGTCATTAGATATGTCGGGTGGCTCTGGGCAGACTTATACCACAAGTGCAATCTAACGTCATGTCTAAGCGTTAGCAAGGTTCCATTATTTTAGGAATATTCATATTAATAAATTCCCTCTCCCAAATATAGATTTTATACTCCTCTTTAATTCATATTTCATTTTGCACAATATGCCCTTTTTTCCAATTCATAAATCAAGCGGTATATATATTATGCCCAAATCCGTATTCACATATTTCCTAATTTATGTCCCTAGTTCATATTCACATATTTATGTACAAGTTATGCCCAAATTCATATTCATATATATTCCAATTTATGCCCCAAATTAATATTTACAAATGTTCCAATTTAAGCCCCAAATCAACATTTACATATGTTCTAGTTTATGCCAAATCATAATTTACATATGTTCCAATTTACACCTAAATCATATTTTTTTTCCAGACGATTCCCAATTTCGTGCATTCGCATATTTCAGCATTAGGCCTAGGCTCGAAGGTAACCTGTCTATAAAAATAAAAAGGGAAAGAAGAAAATCAAAACAGGCATAATGACGAATCCATAATAAGCTGATAGAAATAGGCATAAAACTGAATAGATATGTTATGACAAGATTTAACATGGTGGCGGTATGAACATACAAAGGCGGATCTGATAATTATGTCATAATAGAACTTGTTTCAGCATAAATCCAATATCCAACTTTTATGTACATTTTATGATTATCAGTTAAATATTTAGATCTAAAAATAACATGAATAACAGTGAATAGATCTAAGGAAATAGATCCAAATAACTAAGAAGAACATGTTGTATTTGTTGTCGTAGCAATCATTGAATTTGTACAATGTTTGTTGAATTGGACTTGGAGAAGAATAGGCTATTCAATTTACGTTGCAGCAAAGCTCCTCCATTGCCACCATTTTTCTAGATGAATAAAACCTAGGTTTAGGGTCCTTTATATAGCCTAGGGTTCACGAATCTAGCTCCAAAATTGATCCACGTTCAGAAACAATTTTCTACCCAGATCTACGTAGGGGGGTCGACCCTAGTGTCGAACCCAAAGAGCCTGGGTCAACCCCGGGGTCGACCCAGCAAACGATCGGACCTTCGCTGTTTTGCACGCTGGATTTTCTGGTTTTGAATTTTCTGATTTAATTTATATATATGTGTGTATATATATATATTTATTCTCCTTCAATGCATACAAACTTCAAACCTAATATCTTCTTCATACGAAGTCCGTTTTATGCAAATTGGTTTCTATCTTGACCAGAATTCTGAGATAGACGCAATGACATAGTCCGTTTTACTTAGATATGAATATTTAATTAAGTTTTCCTTAATTCATTGTTAACAGTGTATTTCAAATTAATTATTCTTTAATTTATCATCTTTAGTGTTATTTAAAATTATGGGGTGTTACACAATCAAATCGGGTTGCAGACTGTACACTACTAGAGAGAGCTCGATGCTTGAGATTGACATCAAGTTTAGCTAAGGGATTTTGTTCCAAAGCATTGTCAACTATGCTGCATATTGTGAATCGAGTTCCGTACTTGGCTACTGGTAACAAAATTTCGGAGGAAGTGTGGAAAGGGAAGAGCATTAACTTGAGTTATCTTCATACTTTTGTATTATCTGCATATGTACTTGGTCAAGGGGATAAGCTTGAACCTAGAGCATTCAAAGGGATTTTTCTTGGTTATGAAGACGGAGTGAAAGGCTACCGGATTTGGAATTCGAAAAAAAAGAATGTGTGAATTTCACATCATGTCACTTTTGATGAGTTGGTTATGTTCAAGTAGAATGGTGGCTCATCAGATATTCCAGGTTTGATTCATGATGAATAAAAGGAGAAGCAAGTTATTACCACATTTCACCCAAGGAGTGGAGAGATTAGAGTAGTTGGAGATGCTTATGGGGAAGAAGCGGTTGATGGGACATTACATACTCCACATGGTGCTCTAGTAGTGTTGGTGATGTACACTAGCATAGAGAGTATTCGACTCAAGGTGGAGCTGAAAGGAGTTCGGGTAATGGTATTGCTACTCTGGTTGGTCGCCGGACTGTAAGACCACCTGAGAGATATGGAGATTGGAACTACCTAAGCTTTTGTGATAGGTTGGACTATGCGCTTGACATATTCTAAGATGAACCAATGGACTTTTATGACGTCATGAAGTAGAGTGATTGCATGAAATGGATTTGTGCCATCGAGGAAGAGATGCAATCATTGATGAATAATCAAGCTTGGAAGTTGGCTCCTCTTCCTAAACTAAATCAGGAAATTGGGTGCAAATGGATATATGAGATGAAGTATGGTGGAAGGTACAAAGCTAGGCCAGTGGCTAAGTGATTTCCACAAAGGAAGGGAAAGGAGCACGATGAGATATTCGCACCGGTTGTGCATTATACTTCTACCGAGATATTACTTGCCATTGTTGCTATTCATGACTTGGAATTGGAGAAACTTGATGTGAAAACCACCTTCTTGCATGGTGATTTGGATGAAGACATTTACGTTGAGCAGCTGCAATGTAACACCCCGTAATTCTGTAACATTAAGTTTCACAAATTAAAGAATAATTAATTTGAAAAAGAAGAATTAGGTAAAATGGGTTGTGCCATTGCGTTCATCTCGGAATTCTGCTTGAGATAGAGTCCGATTTGCGAAAATCGGACTCCATATGAAGGAGATATCTTTAAATTAAATATAGCAGCAAAACATGAAAAAGAGGAGTGAGAAAAGTATAATGTTTAGCATTTTTCTAAGGTTTGTAGGCAAAAGACCTAGTAGCTCATTTGGTTAGAACATGTGACTTGCATATAAGAGGTACAGAGTTCGATCCCCGCCAGCGCCATATTTTTGTTTTAGGGGAATGGCTTAAAAGTGGCTTGGTGTGAACGTAGTTCAAAAAGTGGTTTAGTATGAAAATGGTTAATTAGGAAGATAGGTAAAAATAAGTAAATATATATAAGACGTGTACACATCATGTGGCGTACGTTGGCATTTTTGGTTGTCAAGGATTGTTTTTTTTACGTGGCCTTCTCTAATTGGATTTATGACAAATTAAAAGTAAGAAAGATTTATTCATGTATAAATAAATATTTATATATAGGTAGTTAATGTATACAGTAAAGGGAAAATATATATATTAAGTAGGTATTTATGTTCGGTTGATTGATAATAAAAAATAAAAAAAGAAAAGATGTACATTTGGTAGATTAACATTAAAGTAGAAAGTTATTAATACAAATGCTGAGTCATTAATGAGTCATTCCTGACCTATTGCTGAGCCACTGGGATAACTCTATCTTGTCTAGATGGCCTTGATTGATTCTATGATGATCTAATGGCTCTAAAACACTCTCTACACCTATAAAAGAATGCCTAGACCTAAGGTTTCTCCACACAAATTCTTTGAGCCATCTACATGTTGTTTCTCTCTATTCTAAGCCACCACCATTAAAATAAATCTTATTCTCCACTAAAACAAGTTATGTTTCTTCTTCAAATTGGAGATACAAATCAAGTTAAAGCTTCAAGAAGGGAAGCAGAGGCTAGTTCAACGGCTTCGAGCAACGTCACGCGAATCATAACAAATCACCACAACGCTATCTTATTATCTTTTTCTAAAACCGATCAATGTAAGTCAGTTACTTTTTATATTTGAATGCCTAGATCTATTTGTGACATGAAATCAAATGGATATGAGAATATGCCTAATCCTTTCATTTGAATCTGTGTTTGTACTTGCCTTTGGACCTGATTCAGGACTATTGTGATTAATTACCAAGGAGACTATGCCTATGCCTATGACTATGAACATAAGACTATGCCTATGACTATAAACATAAGATTATGCCTACGACTATGAACATAAGACTGTTGCCTATGACTATGACTATGATTCATAAATTTGGGACTATTGCCTATGATTCATGACTATGAGACTACTACCTATGACTATGATTGAGAAACTATCATGGTTAGTCGTATATGACTATTGTGGTTAATTGCATATAACTATTGTAGTTAGTGGCTTATGCTTATTCCCATTAACATATTAAGTTGTACTTAGAACTGGCATTAAGTTGAGTCAAATCACCTATGCCTATTCCCTTAATTATGTTGGATCTCATATTTAGGGTGTAACTTTTCTAATTTATTCCTATTTACTGTTATGTACATCAAACCGACTGGAACCATTATTTTTGTATTTGGTTCATTCTTGCATGTCTATTCTTTTTTGTCAATTCTCGTGCTTATCCCCTATTCCTTTTGTTAGTTTCATTTCACGAGTACTCAGACACTTGTAAAATCATGTTATACATACGATTACGAGGCGGGAATTTGGGTGTAGCTTAATTAAGATAATTAGGCATAACAAATATGATGGCATAATCTGAATTGGCTATAATCGTAAATAATTTACATGCATATTAGACTTAGGCGTAAATGGCAAAATTGTTAATTGGCCGCAAAGTATGTAATTGGCTTGTAAACCAAGTTTTGGGCATAAACTGTAAACTAGAATATTAAAACTAGTTTTAACATGAATTGTAAGTTTGGATATTTAATCTAGATTGGGTGTAAAATGTAAATAGCAACATTAAATCTAGATTAGGCTTAACTATTGATATGGAATGCCAAATATATGACACAGTGATTTTGGGCATGAATATTATGGCGAGTTTGGGAAGGTGGGGTATAGCCTATTTTGATTATTAACTTGAAATTACATGTAATTGTCATGTTTAGCATAACCATGGTTAGTGACACTTAATTTGGTATAATTTACATGCCAAAAATTATAAACATGATTTAGAGGGAAAGTCAGCCATAATAATAAATGTTGATAATATACATTAAAAGTGTAATTATGACATAAGTAAATTAGGAATAATTTACATATTGAATTTGTCCTAAATGAGAAATGTTTACATTGTAGAAAATATGAATAGTCCTAACCCGAGGTTAGATTGAGTTGTGGTGTAAAACTGCCCAGACCCACCCGGCTATCCAGTAACCACAACAATACCTATCTAATGTGAGAGGTTAAGGCATTCAGCCCAATAAGAACCCGAGGTTAGACTGAGTTGCGGTGTAAAGCTACCCGGAACCGACCGACACATCCAGCGACTGCAACATTACCTGTCTAATGTGAGTGGTTATTGCTTTAATAAATGAATTAAAGCTAAGACAAGATTTGGTAGGGTTAGGTTAATTTTAGAACACTTAACCTATTTAACATGTTAATTAGACAAGTGGGTAAGGTTAAGTAAATTTAGAACGCTTAACCATTATAACATGTTAATTAGACAAGTGGGTGAGGTTAAGTACATTTAGGACACTTGACCGATATAACATGTTAATTAAACAGACAGTAAGGTTAAGTTAACTAAGGTAACACTTAACCAATATATATATATATATATATATATATATATATATATATATATAACATGACGTGTGGTAGGGTTAAGTAACACAAGAGGATACACTTAACCAACATAACATGATTTGTGGCACGGTTAAGTTAATACAAGAGGGCAACACTTAACCATAGTAACATGACAAGTAGATGAGTTAAGTTAACTTGAATTGACTGATGACACTTAGCCAATATAACATGGTAAATGGGTGGGGTTAAGTTAATATGAACACTTAACCAACATAACATGACGAGTCGGAGGGTTAAGTACATATCGGGTTGGTGGGTAATATCAGTAAATATAGGCCCACACACTTAACCATTAAATACACGTGCTTGGATCTGTAGAAGGGTTAAGTATACGTCAGGGTTGGTGGGTAATATCAGTAAATATAGGCCCACAAACTTAACCATTAGGAAACCCTAGTAACGGGGACCCATTTCAGATGTAACCCACATAGATGTATCATGGTACCCTGAAACTCGGCAGGGTGGGGAACGATTACTGGGCTGATTATAAGCGGTCAAGACGACGGCGGTTGGTGCAGTAGTGTAGGTTATAATGGAGTGCGGGCGTGCACACACTCCGGAGCAGAAAAAGCAGGAACTGAGCATCAATAGTATACGCTGTGCACTCTAGAGTTGTGTTGGGTCGCTACCATGGGACTTGATACACCCCATGGTAGGACCAGCATAGGTATCTACAATCAAGTGGGGGCCGTATGACACATGTGAATATGCGAGTAGGGAGCCGATGATAGGGTAGTAAGGGTACATCGAACATATGCATGGCAATTGTGCTGATTGAGGTGGAATCCTCATAATCGATGTACACCTGAAGGCTACCATAATTGCGGGGATTGGGATCACGTTGTAATTATTATCATTGTATACAGATTACTAGTTGGGACACTAGTTAGGCGGTGCAGAGACATAGAAATCCGAATAACAGGGTAGTGGCAAGGCAGAGAAAGAGTAGAAGCGCATCCAGTTTATCTTGCCTTGCCATATCTTATGCTTATCCTTTGTTATCTTATTATCCTTATTATTATGGTTATGTCTTGTATCCAGTTAATACATGTCATGTTGTTTTTACTTGTTCACATGCTGAAAGCAACTGAACTTACCAGGCTTTATGTTTGACTCTGTTTTCTTTCGTCTTCTTTTATTCTGTTCCCCCTCCCCCATGTAGTCAGGAAGGGAACACTTCTCCTTAGCTTGGATTCTTGTTGCTTGAAGATCATCATGTGTTGCTTTGGACTCAGTCCCATTTCAGCTATCGCTTGCTTTGCTCTATTAGGGAATACTATTGTCATTTATGCTTCTTTATTTTGTTAAACAAGATAGATACTTTGGTATTGCAAACAATCTTTGTACAAGCTATTTTATAATAAAGTAAATTTTCATTTTCCACTGCTTTATTTGTTTGTCTTGTAATTAATCTGCATCTTTTACCCAAAGCGCTCCACCAAAGTTAAGGCATTCCCTTAGTGAGTGACCTTAACGGAGGCGGGGTGTTTCACTTGGTATCAGATCTGAAGGTTACCGAATTAGATAAAAGATTTGAAAATTTACCTTCAAAACGGTTTTAAAAGAAGCATTTTTCGAAAGAAAAGTTTTGTTTTAAAGGCATGTTCCCCAAAGCCATATGCACTATCTTTTGATCCTCTGTTTGAATCCTGGTTTCCTTCTTTCTAGAGTCTCTGGGTGTAATGATACGGATTTCGCCCGGACCTGATCGGTCGCTAAATCGACCAAGACCGTACGAATCCCGTATACGCTAACTTTGGGTATACAACACATCAGAACAAATAACAGAAGACTTTTATAAACATCATAATAATTTTACATCAGAGTACAGAATATCAGAGTATATCGGAAATAATGCACAGCGGAAGATAAATTTACATAAATGTAATACAATGCACAGCGGAAATATAAACTACACAGCGAAACACTGTAAGTGCCTGGACACAGCTTAAAGCTTCAATCCAGAATCCTGCTCAATACATCTGCAAAATAAAACTATTCGACTGCTTGTGTGGAAAATAGGGGCACCCGAGTTTGCAAGGGAAAAGCAAACTACAGGTCAGTCATGGGACTGGTGTGAGAAACTCTAAACAGTTATAAATCTTTATAAATGATAAAACAAATCACAGGACCATGTCGTTAATGCGGAACGGGTTTATCCCCATGAATGCCAGTGTATAAACAACAATCAGTTATATAGATACGGATCTACTTTGCATCAATCAACATGCAATATCCCAATCTACTCACTTAGATTAATCACTACACTTAGATTTTCCAAATCCAACAGAAATTATGCCTTTGGATTTTATTCCCGATTTCTTATTTCAAATCATTTGAAATACCTATCTAACTTTCTATATCAAAGTAGATTTCATTTCGGGATCTCAAATCAAATCGTTTAGGAATATGAATTCCAAAACATAACAATGCATACAGACAAGTATGCAACCAAATATCATGATCCCCATCGACAAGGCAAAGGGTACGCACCTCGCAACACGATATATAAATGTGCACCTACCCCCACAAAGGAGCAGGCTACACCGACGATGCACCTCCCACACATGGAGAGTATACACCGCCCTCTCACCCATACTTTTAGTCTCAGGGTTACCCGACTCTTTAGCCACATACTAAATCATTTCATATCCCGAAGGAGGGAAAATCATTTCACAACATAATAATCACAAGTACTTTCAAAATATAGTACTTCACATCAGTAATTCACACATATGATCAGTCACTATTAATCACATAACCTTTGAGCTCGTACGTCTCAAAGAAGGGTGTTAAGCAAGAGAATAAATTCTCCGCCACCAAAAAGATACATCATTAATAGTAACTAATCGAATATGTGATGAACTACAAAACCATAATACATTTCCAAATCATTTCGAAATCATCGGGTTTTAGGCCTCAAAATCCTTTCTGTTTTATAAAACATTTTTATAAAACATTCCCTGTCCAAAATCGGGAATACATTTTTTTCACTTAAGAAAGATATCATTTCACAATCATTCATTAAATTTGAAATGAACACAACATCGCTAAACACCTTATCGCCAAATTGTGAAGTGTTTCACAAGGTGTTAACACACAGATATTTCTACCCAACCCAATGCTAAATGTAAAAGCATATTTTGCTCATAAAATGGTCGAGCATAATCCAAACAATCAATCAATCCAATTTGACATTAAATATAAGGTTTTGAATAGAGATAGTATTGACTTATATTCAACATCAAATCCTGAAACCAACAGATATCATATCGGGAATAACAATATTGATATCTTCTAAATTCCCATCACAATATTTGTATAATAACGGAATCCAATATTGAAAATATCCAAAGATAGTTTCAATTCAAATCCAATTCAATTTATTTATAACCATTGGATTATTTTTCTAGTTAACAACTAGTTCGTTTCGATAAAAGTCTTTTTATCTTTTTAAATGTGGAATTTTTCATCCCAATTCTTCACAAATCATTTCTTATGATTTTACACAAATTACCGATATTTTTAATAATTTTATCAAGGCCCATACAGTCGATTTCCATCAACGGTCATCGAACTGCACTTATAGCGAACTTTTCCAAATATTATTTGGACATAAGTCCAAATCCAACCGTTAGATTTCAAATCTCTAATATTCGTTAGAAAGCTCTATTCGATACAAACCCAACGGTTCTGGTTTCAGGAGAATCCGACGGTCGGATCTCCCGTAATGTCCATTTGAAGTCAATGGTCGAAATTCGCGAACTGCTGCAGCGCGGTGCGTTCTATTCAGGCCATTATATTATATATATATAATATATATAATATATATTTCGTCGATTTCTATTTAAAAATAGTTTTATAAATAGTTTTAAATTCGTTTCAAAAACAATTTCAACTTTCATTTCAAATTCAAATCCAAATTGAATTTTCCATATAAATTCGTTTTAAATTCATTTCAATTCAATTCAAATTTCTATTCAATTCAAATTCATTTTCTATTAAATTCAATTCGAATCCATTTTCTATTTCAGTTCGTTTTCAATTCGTATATATATCGTTTTCATTTCATATATATATTATTTCCACCTTTCATAAATATAATATTTTCACTTTTCAATATATACGATATTTTCACTTTCATGTATATACGATATTTTCACTTTCAATATATACGAGATATTTTCACTTTCACTATACATAATATTTTCACTTTCAATATATATAATATTTTCACTTTTCATATATATATTTATTTATTTATTTCACATCGTATACATATTTCATACACTACTAATATATATAATTCATTTCACATCACGATCAATTTTCACACAGAATACAATCAAACAAGTCGTCCATGGTCTGTGGACAATGGGGAGCAGTTCAGATATGCAGTTATAATATAAATAACTAAACAGAAAATTTAAAGTGAGAAAATTCTCACTTTGGGATCCACTCCGTCAATTTTATCTGATTTTTGTTCTGTTTCGATTTGAAATTGCCTGAAATTCCAATGTGCTCTGTTTCAGACGCGGTCAGTTTTGTTGTGAAGCTCCCAGCTCCATGATCGCAACGCAATTTGAATCGTCCAATTTATCCTTGCATGAAGAAGTTATGGCCGTTAATACATATGATTACAAAAACGAATAATTAATTAATTACTGAAAATCCTTAATTACATTCAAGCCCTCTTTCTCGTTATACTTCTTCCTCATTCCCCTCTTACGAGAAAACCCACCGCTCACCATTGAAATTGCCTGCGCGCGCCTCCCTAGGGGCATTGGAAGCCCATCAACGATCGGCGGCGGAGGCGCCTGACCACCCTCCTCCAACCTCGGTGACGGCATGAACTTCGGTGGCCCACATCCCTCCAGACTTGCATGCGAACTAGTGGCATTTGAGCCTCGATTCAGAACAATTCAGGCCATAAAAATCGATCTTAACCGTTGGCTGTATAGATCTCCTTGAGCACAACAATATTTGTGCCGATAATTCCTTAAATTAGTGAACGGATTGAGGGAGAATTCAAGAAGAAGGAGAAGAGAAATCAGCCCTTGAAGAATTTGACTGGCGGCGGCATCAGATAATGAAGATTGCCCTAGGGTTTTGACCAAGCTTTGACTATATATAATATAATATAATATTCTTTAATTCGAAAATTACTAGTTTATCCATCACAACTCGAAATCAAACCCAACGACTGTCGCTTCTAGCATAATACCCCCATTCTGAACACAATGGGATATGTTACGTAAGCCAATTCCATCGTTTCGATCAGTTTCCATTTAAATTAACATATAAATCATTATATTGAATTTTGAACGTACATTTCAACTTACCGTGGTCACATACGGATTCTAAAAATTCTAGAAAAATAAATCTAGCTATGTTTTGACGATACGGTCCCAAAAAACTAGTTTCGTCGAATTCTGAGACCGTTTGAAAAATGGCCCTTTTCTGGTCGATCCAATTTAATAGAAATCGACCAAACCCATTTTCCTTTGCCACGCTCACATACTAGCTTCAAAAATTATGAAATTTGAAACCTAGCAATAATTTGACATCCCAGATCCAACAAAAGTGGTTTCGTCAAATTCTGAGGTAGTTTGCAAAATGTCTATTTTCAAGGCCTTTATATATATTGAAATATATATAAATCCCACAGCGACTTTTCTGAATTTTAAACTGGACATATCTTTCAACTTCTAATGTGAAATCTCAGTTTCTTACATCTGTTAGAAAGATATCGTCAAATAGATTCAAATATTTCTTATTTCGTTCAATTCCGACTTATAATGAATTCTGTATGTTCATTTGAAATTTGAAATCGAATTTTCGAACTACCACGCCATTTCAGGCCTGAATTATAATTAAAATAAATTTATTCGTTTTAACTTTGTCGAAAATAAATTTTCCGTCGTTATTATTTAAATAATTCATTTTAAATATTTAAAATCCACTAAAATAGCTAAATTAAATTTTTTTTTTAAATTGGTTCAGATTTTACGGGTCGTTACACTGGGGCTCCTAGCTTTCTAGGAGGTAACCTCATCGCGGCATGGTTCTGTAGGCTTGACGAGACTATGACACCTGTCAAAGGACAAAGAAGTGTCCGGCTTCCATCTGTAGCCACAGTAATTTCACCTGCGGTTAATTTTCTTTTGAGCTTTGTAGGATTTTCCGTGTGATGGAGGCAGCTTTCGAGAGACTTGTCAACATGATTACACAAGGATGGTAAAGATGATAATGAGGGAGACAACCCAAGGATGAGAAATTCATGGATATGGACTTGGCCCACGAAGGAGGAAAGAATAATAAAACACTAAGATAAGAGGAGGTATCTTTATGGTATAACGACAAGGGCAAGTGCATGCTCTATGTCTGACTCTGTTTTCTTTCATCTTCTTTTCTTTCATCCCCCCCAGGTAGTCAGGGAGGAAACACTTTTGCTTAGCATGGATTCTTGTTGCTTCAAGATCATCATGTGTTGCTTTGGACTCAGTCCTATTTCGGTTATAGCTTGCTTTGCTCTATTAGGGAATATTATTGTCATTTATGCTTCTTTATTTTACTAAACAAGATAAATACTTTGGTATTGTAAACAATCTTTGTACAAGCTATTTTATAATAAAGTAAAGTTTCATTTTCCGCTGCTTTATTTGTCTATCTTGTAATTGATCCGCATCTTTTACCCAAAGCACTCCACCAAAGTTAAGGCATTCCCTTAGTGAGTGACCTTAACGGAGACGGGGTGTTTCATGCAAGGTTTGAGGTAAATGATAAGTCAAATTTGGTGTGCAAGTTAAAGAAATCACTATATGGGTTGAAGCAATCACCACGGCAATGGTACTAGAGGTTTTATCATTTCATGCTTGAAAGCTTTTCCATTGAAGCATCAAAGATGCTTGTGTATATTTCAAGAAGTTGGGAAATGATTGTTGGGTGTATTTGCTCCTGTACATGGACGATATGTTCATAGCTTCAAAAGACAAGACGGAAATCAACAGGCTAAAATTGAGATTGAAAACAGAGTTCGAGATGAAATGCTTTGGTGAAGCTAAGAAGATTTTGGGCATGGAAATTGAAAGGGATCAAAAGCATTTTGAGTTAAGGTTAACTCAAAATGAGTGCATAAAGAAAGTGCTTTGTCAAATTAGCATGGAGAATGCAAAGGCATCTAATACACCTTACCTTTACATATGAAGCTTTCGAGTCAAGGATGGCCTATCAAAGAAAATGACAAGGTTTATATGGAAATGGTGCCATTTTGAAATGCGGTTGGTATTTTAATGTATGCAATGGTGTAAACAAGCCCCAATATTGAAAATGCCATCGGGATGGTTAGCCGATTCATGGCTAATCCGAGGAAATCACATTGGGAAGTAGTGAAGCTTATTTTGAGATACTTGAAAGACACAACATCTCATGGACTTGTTTTTTGAGGTAGTAAGAAGAAGATATGCAATTTGATTAGTTTCTCCGATTCAGGCTATGCTGGTGATAGGGATCAGAGAAAACCAATTTTCGGATATGTTTTCATACTTGATGGTATGACCATAAGCTGGAGACAGAGATTGTAAATCATGGTTGCTTTATCCACTATGGCGGTGGAGTTGATAGCTATGGTGGAGGCAGCAAAGGATGCACTATATTTGAAGCGATTGTTGTGTGACTTGTGGTATAATCACGATAACATTGATGTTTATTGTGATAGCCTAAGTACTATCCATTTGGCGTAGAATGTAGCTTTTAGCTCACGGACTTAGCACATAGAGGTGAGGGAGTTGTTCTTGGTAGCTATGGATGAAAATAAGCAAGTATGTCTTTGAAAATTACACACAAATGACAATGCAGCGGATATGTTCACGAAGGCGTTGTCAATTAGGAAGTTGAAGCATTGCTCGAACTTGGAGAAGTGCTAGGTGCAACTAGGTGGCATAGGTTAGAGAGGAGTTGTTTGATATGGAAGAGTATTGGTGTGAGATTGTGATTCTACTTTCGTGGTAAGTGCTAGTTTACACTCCTAAGCACTTTAGTCTTTGGTTGAGAAGATTTTTGGAGTTGGGTGGTTTCAGCACTTTACTAGTGTGTGAGGGCTTTACCTGAACTCATCGATGTAGTGAAATGAGGGTTGGCTTTGCCAGAACTCATTGGGAAATCATTCAAGCTTGGTGAACGTAGATATGGTGATAGTTGGCGCTATGGGTTACGAGTGATGGTATGGGTACCATTAGTTCATGCAGTTGGAGATTTTGCATCAAGGTGGAGTGTTGAATTTGATATGATGCTAAATCACATTAAAAGGAAAGAAATTTTTTCAAAAGGGAGAAAGAGAAAATATAGCTTTCCGTAATTAATGAGATATGGTTATATATTTATTACCCTCTTTCGGTGGCATATTTATTAAGATCTTTTTCCATACATATAAAAACTTTGATGTTAAGGTTACTTGACTTGGGGGTAAAGTAAACTTGAGTATGAAGTAATTAGTCATATAAAAGGAGCCTAGAAGAGAGAGTAAAAGGCATCCAATTATCTCTAAATCAAGTTTTAGGATCTCTAACCTAAATCTATATTCTTTAATTCTTATCTTCATAAATCAAATTCTTGAGTGAATTCAGTGACCATTGTAATCAATCTCTTGTACTCTTCTTTTGGTATTAATAAAAAGCTCCCTCTCTCAAGTGGATTTACACTAACAAATTGTTAGTGGAACCACTATAAATCCTGTTGTGATTCATTTATCATTATTTTCTCTATTATTACTGCTTGTTTTTGATGCTGTGATCGGTTTGTGTGTTTGAGATTGGTTTTTTAATAGATCCGGTTGTTTGTACACTATCTATCACGATCTAACTCATTTCTGGATTGCCTAGGGAAAATTTTTAGCACTCTTGAACAAGGTATTTTCCCCACATCATTTAAACTTATATTTTGTTTTAGGTTTAATTTGTGTATTTTCCATCGGTTTTAATGCTTGCTTTATGCTATTTCATGGTTTTTGTCCTTATCCATGTGATTTATTTATCACTACAAGACTAATCATATGTGGGTTGTTTGATATGGAATCTTTCTTGATTTTATGGATTTCTTTCTTCATACTGCAATTAATGCTCATATTTGAATGAGGTACATTCTTGCTTATGATAAGTCCTTTTCAAGTTTTGTAATATTTTTCACCTTTATTTTTTAAAATTTTATTTATTTATATATGGGTTATGATGTTGTGTTTGGGTTTGTTTTTTATTATTTTCACTTCATATCTTCTGATTATCTATGGAAATCCAACTTTTTTCCAATTTGAGGAGTTGGTATTGCAAATAAGCTATCGTTATTTATATCACGCTTGTATTGTCCTTATCTACCGTGAAACAACATATAATATTTTTCAATAATATGAAACCTATTGTACAGCTTATATTATCAATATTATTTCATTTTATTTATCGATATCATTGTAACCGTACATTTATGACAAAAAGATAAGGATATACACAGGGAAAATAAATGCAAAACATGTGAGAAATTTGAATCAAAATGTCCATAATTATTTCGTATACTTAAAAAATCTGGGATTTTCTTAAAAAGCATTATTGTTAACTCACATACTAATAAAATTTGATTTGACATTTAAGAGATATTGAAAACTTTATTCAGTTGCTTACATTAATTTGGTCCTTAAATTCACTGTATATTTTGTTTAGTTATATTGGATGCTTTCTTTGTCTAGGGTGCAATATGTCATCCTTGCATATCTATTCTATTTATAAATAGTTTTAAATTGTATTGTAGCATACTGATCTCCTTTTATTTACAAGTTACATCGTTTCTTTAATAGGGATTCCAATTGATTATATAATAATTAAGAAATGAGTATTGATCATAAATTTTTTAGTAGAAACGTATATAATTTTCTTTTCTTCTAATTCTATTATAGAGTTAAGTCATTTTTTTGTTATTCCTATTAATATCTGATGTCTAAAATGCAACAAGCTCCTTATTCCATCCATCCACTGTAGCTAACATTCATATACTAATTGTTGGGTGTCAACTGTAATACTGTTCAGGCTTAACTTAATCTAAGATTTATACAATGGTTATTTTGTCCAATGGTTATTCATTTAGTTAAAGGACTATTTTTAACTCTCTTTTTATTACAACCAGGTTCGATGTTGCTAACTATGCCAAATGACAGTTCTGATTGTGTTATATTAGTACTTACTTTAGGATACAAATCATTTACTCTTTTAATATTTGCAATGCAAACATATATATTAATCTCAGATTTGCTATTATGTATTATACTGATGAGTTACTTTAGTGAGTACCTTCAAACTGTGGCATGCGTCGTTTTATGTTTTTGTTTAGATTTTTTTTACTTCTGTTATGAATCATGTTGACTCAAGTTTTCTTCAAAATTCATTACTTTATACTTGTTGTTTGTAGTAGTTTAGTTACTCTTCAAGAAATTGATGTTGATTTTAAATTGTACGTTCCCACCTTCCAGATCTGTTATTTTAGTCTTTCCACTTTTCTAACTCATGCCTTTTTTCTTCTTTGTCAACATTTTGAATAGCTTCAACTCTCTGGATAACAAATTTTGACTGTTTAGTTTATGAACTATCGATTTCAAATATGTTAATTTTTTGACTAATTAAATATTTATTTTATTTTAGTTTTGTGCAGGTATCGATTGTGCTCGAATCATAAAATAAGTTGAAGGTTATTCCTTCCTTTTCATTTCGCCTTGTGGTAACATACTGGTTTTTAAGTCCTTTATTTATGCAAACATGTTCTAATTTTTCATGTTTTTGATTTTTGTTGTTGATTTTGTTCATAACTACGTATCTTAAATGTAATCAACTATACGTATGATTGGAGTACTTATGAGTTTGCATATGCTGATGCATGAAGATTTATTTGTTTTCATTCATTGGATTTAGGAGCCCTATTGGAAAAATATTAATGCCCATGATTTTTTTGGTATCTTGAATTTTCATTTTTGTATGCCCATAAAATATTTGAAACAAGGACTAAACAACATCTCTCTATTTTACTTCTCGTATATTCCTTTGTATATCAATGTTTGATAATATACTCTTAGGAGTGTTTCCATTTACATTATATAGGTTGGTAACTATGGTGTTGGATTAGATGAAGTTGCCAAGATGTAATGCAAGTGTCCAAAAAAAAAATGCCAAGCAAGTTTGCTCTCTCTTTAATGGTGATCAGGGTCGGCCCAAGGATTTCCAATGCCCTAGGCTGACAAAAGTGGAAAAAGAGCAAAAAAAATTAAATAGTGAAAGATGTAGCAACAAGGAATTGAACCAAAGCTGCTTAAGTATAAGGGCAACTTGCTTACCACTCAACTATTGCTATCTTCATTGACATGTTGCCCTACTAAGTTATATATCAATATATTTAATAGTACCTTGGTCATTTTGTTGACCTCCTCCACCACCTCTGGTGGTGCTGCCCTAAGCAGCAATCTCACTTGCCTACCCCTAGGGCTGGCCTGATGGTGCTAACTGCAAGAAATACGTTGTATTTGAAATTTAGTATCCTAATCTTTCATGTTATTATCTTCTTCCACTCAACCAACATGTTTGTACAAGCAATTCATAAACAATTTATCTTTCGCATTCATTTTTTTACTTGCTACCTTTGAACGATCGGTGTTTAATTTTTTCCCCTCATGACTTGTTTGTGAAAATAAGGTAAATAACATGTTGATTATAAAAGTTGATATAATTTAACGACCATTCTCCTTTTTTCTAATATTTTTATGTCTTATTTAAACCCAACTCTTCTTAGTTTCGAATATTTCCCTATATTCATGTGTTATTGGTAACATTTTCACGTTGACATGCATGGTTAACTAGATAGGGGCACTACTATGATTTATTATCTTAAATGATAATTCATGGTTGGTACAATAAGGAAAAATCAATTTTGTTATTTCTTTCCCTTAGATTTATGGAGGTATAACCTCAATGTTTGCAATGTGAAGTTTTGGCCTCTATACTACAATAAATGGTTTTCGTTTGTAGATATAGCTAGAGCTGGAGCTTTTTTTTATTCTAGAATGATGACT
Source organism: Allium sativum (assembly GCA_030737875.1). NCBI lineage: Eukaryota > Viridiplantae > Streptophyta > Magnoliopsida > Asparagales > Amaryllidaceae > Allium > Allium sativum. Next base: position 103,601,591 of record CM060912.1, read on the forward strand.
CAATTTACCATATGTATACAATGCAAACCCTATACACTAATTTGTGATTTGACTAACAACTAATAATATAAAAAATAAAATATTATTTCTAACATGATCAAACTTGGCACAAAGTAAGCATGCACTAACGTATTGATAATTGCATGCATAGATTTTTATCAATAATAATATTTTGCCACGAAGACGAAGAAAATGCCGTAATAATAAAAGTAAGTAATTAGTAGGGTAAAGGATAGTTTATAATATTAACATAAAAACTGACATAGATAAACATTAGGTTGTAATATCAACATAAAAACTGGAAGTATATTTCAAATATCTCCATATAATGAGTGCCAATACAAATAGCATGCACAAATTATATCTGTATGGAAATCCACAACACATGTTTTAAATCATCGTGAGTTGACCTCCAATCATCAATTGTGACTGGAACATACTCCCATATGAGCGGTCCTAAGTAAGAGGATAATTATATAGAACTGTCTCCTATTGGTATAACATTCTTGATAAATTTAACATTAATATGAGATACACGATCTGAAGAATGTCTTTTCATTCTAGTATGACCTCTAGTTTTTTTCTTAACTGGACTTTCTGTAACACCCCGTAATTTTAAAACGGGACATAATAGATAATTAAATAACAATTGGTCTTTAAAGGAAGAATTGGGTGAAACGGGTTATGCCATTGCGTTCATCTCGGAATTCTACTTGAGATAGAGTCCGAATTTGCATGAATCGGACTCCGTATGAAGAAGTTATGGAGGTTAGAAGTTTTCAAGTTTAAGCAGAAATTAAATTAAAATAATAATTAAATAATTAAAGCAGATTTGTTCAAAACTTCAGAAAAACAGCTGAGCGGGAAATTTCCCGCTCAAGGGTGTCGACCCCCCCAGGGGGTGTCGACATGGGTGTCGACCCCCCCTCGTCGGGTCGACACCTGCGAACTGATATGGATAGTGACGAATTTCTGGGGTGTTAGGGCATATGTGTCATGTTCTGGTTGGCTCTCTTGGGTTTGGATGGCTTTGATGACTCCTAGGTTGATCTAAAGTCCCGTATTAATCCTAAACATCTATATATACATAGCTAAACCTAAACCCTAACCTCACAACCCTAAACTATGATGTCATCATGCTGTTCATCTACAAACTAACCTAGCCGCTACCATGATAAATCAAATTCTAGATTAAAGATAAAAGATAATAGATAAAGATTCAAAGCCTAGGAATTGCGAAAAGGAATTCAAGAACAACAACGAACGAATCAACGCCTACATCAACGGATTAGCTTAGTAATTTCAGAAATCAGATCACAGAATTCAAGATCTGTTTCCTGTGAGTGCAGTTACTTTCACAAGATGATCGTTTTAACGTAATTGAGATGAGTTATGAATTGGATTGTATGAATTTTTTTGTAAATCATATAAAGTTTATGTCTTTGCAAACTATGTTTTGATTTATGCTTGATTTGATTCATTATATGCAAGTTATGTTCTATGTTAATTCATATGCCTAATTACATATGCAAGTTATGTATGCAAGTTTGCTCGATCTATGCAAGTTATAATAAATTATATGCAAGTCATGTTCATATATGTAAGATCATATTTTATATGTTCATATGTTTAGATCTACATGTTTATATGATTAGATCCATATCAGTCCATATGTTTAGAACTATATGTTCATATGTTTAGATCTACATGTTTATATGATCAAATCCACATCAGTCCATATGTTTAGAACTATATGTTCATATGTTTAGATCTACATATTTATACAATTATATCCATATCAGTCCATATGTTTAGAAATATATGTTCATATATTTAGATCTACATGTTTATATGATTAGATCCATATCAGTCCATATGTATGAACTATATATTCATATGTTTAGATCTACATGTTTATATGATTTGATCCATTGCAGTTCATATGTTTAAATCCTTGCAAGTTTATGTTTAGATCTATGCTAGTTCGCATTCCTTATGTTGGTCAGATCTATTTTTATATGTTTACTGGATTTATGCAGTCTTAGATCTATATTGTTTATGCCAGTTATGAGGTCATGTGTTTCTTCCCTTTTTCCCTTTTTTTATGAGTTGGGCTAATTGCAAGCCTAACGTATCACATGAACTATACGTGTGAACGACGTGGGAACATTGGGGAAAGGATTGGGTAAAAGTTGAATATTACGTAATTGGCATAAAAAGAGGTTCTAATCATATAATTAATTTTTGGAATAACTAGAAAATGTGGCATAACTTGAATTGACCACACTTATGGATAATTCACATATACACTTGGACATGAATGGTAAATATGTAAATTTGCTAAATGATGAAAGTGCCTAACCTGATGTTAGATTGAGTTGCGGTGTAAGAATACTTAGAACCGCCCGACACATCCAGCGACCGCAACAACATAGATCTAATGTGAGAGGTTAGCGCATTAAGCCCAAAAACCCGAGGTTAGAATGAGTTTGCGGTAGAAGTCTGCCCGGAACCGCCCGACACATCCAGCAACCGCAAACGACAATTCTAATGTGAGAGGCTAGTGCTTTAATGAATAAATTAAAGCTAAGGAACAGACATGCTAAAAATGAAAGGTCAAGTAAGATATGAACAGGTGACACTAAACTAACAACGTGTTAAGTGGGTGGGTTAAGTTAACATGGACAAGAAGACAACTTAACCAATATTACATGAACAAAGTGGATAGGGTTCAGACAAGCTTAACCAATAATACATATGGACTTGATAAGGGGAAGGGTTAGGTAAATATTGGATAAGTGGGTAATATTAGTATATATAGGCCCATAAACTTAACCGTTAAATAAACATGTGTGAATTAGTGAGAAAGTTAAGTAACATATGAATAAGCAACACTTAACCAGTACAACATGTTAATTAAGCAAATGGGTGGGGTTAAGTTAAATTTAGAACACTTAACCATTATAACATGTTGATTAGGAAACCCTAGTAACGGGGACCCATTTCAGTAGTAACCCACATAGATGTATCATGGTACCCTGAGCTAGGCAGGGTGGGGCACAATTACTGGGCTGATTATAAGCGGTCAAAATAGCGGCGGGTGGTGCAGCAGTGTAGGTTCCGACGGAGTATGGGCGTGCACGTGCTCCGTAGTGGAAAAAGCAGGCACTGGGCATTAGTAGTATACACTGTACATCTTGAATCGTATCGGGTTGCCATCATGGGAATTGATACACCCCATGATGGGGCCAGCACAGGTATCTACATACAAGCGAGGCCGAATGTCACTAGTAATAATACATGCGAGTTAGGGAGTCGATGGAACGAGGAAGGTTGTGGGTACAACTCGTGGGGGTAGGAACAAAAAGGGGCACCTACGACAGCAGCTAAGAGTACACGAAACTACCATTATCATGATTAGTAAGAGGGATCAACTTTTAGTATGGGACTAGTAAGGGTGTAGTGTAACTAGTAATGATACAGTGTTACTAGAGTTGGTGCAGTGTAGTAATTATCCTGTAGTGATTAGAAGCGCAATCAATGTTATATCTTGTTCATCTTGTCTGCTTTGTCATGCCTGTTTATTCTACAGTCATTTCTTGCTTTCCAGTTTATGTTCTTATCCTGATACTTTAATGATAATATTTTTAAAGTCACTGGACTTACCAGACTTATATCTGACCTAGTTTGTTTCGCCTCTTTTCTTCCTTCCCTTCCCCCCCTTACAAGGTTGTTAGGAAGTAAATACTCAAGCTTAGTTCAGATATCTCTTTCTTCCAACTTGAAGTTGAAAGGTGTATTGCTTGGCTTTGATTCTGGGTATGGCATTTTTCTATTGGGGATTATGGCTTTAAAATTATGTACTCTGAAGGTTTTGTACAAGACTGATATTATGTACTTGATTTTGGTATTTGGAAATGTAATCAAACTTATTTCTTTTTCTGCTGCAATAAAATTACAAAATTTTCAAGTGCTACTTTTTCTATCTTGTAACATTCCATTCTATTTACTTATAATGCTTCACGAAACTTAATGCATTTCCTTTGTGAGTGACATTAACGGACGTGGCATGTTACACGTGGTATCAGAGCTGAAGGTTAACAGAATAGATAAAAGATTTTGAAAACTGTTTTCAAAAGTATTATTTTCAAAAACATGTTTCAAAGGAGTTTTGAAGAGAAAGATTTACTATAAAAAACATAAACCCAAAAGCCATATATCTATCTTTCGATTCTTTGTTTCGAATCTCTTCCTTTTCCTTCTTGAGTCTCTTTCTCCGCGTTTAGATGCCTTTCCTAAAATATGGAAGGACTTCGGTGCGATGGGCTGAAAACCTTTTCATGGGACTGAGACGTTTGTCAAGGCTATAAATTAGCTCAAGGAAGTGAAGGACTCGTTAGGTATCTTAGAGATAGACAATGGAAGGAAAGTTACGCTAGCTGCTTGGTCGACGAGGAAGTTTAGGCTGAGGAACACAACCCAAGGATGAGGAATTTGTTGATATGGCTTTAGTCCACGAAGAAGGTAAAGGAGAAAGTGGAAATAATAATTAACCCCCATAATAAAAGAAGGTGTCTTTATTTTGGTATAACGGGCCATATAATTAAGGACTATAGGAAGAAGAAGAAGAAGAAGAAGAAGAAGAAACATGGTTGTTACCACTGTGGCGAGGCAGGACATGTGATTTAAGATTACCCAAGGAGGAAGGGACAAGGGCATGGACAGAGGACAGGACCTACTTCTAGAGGACCGGTTCATGCTCTCATGGCACCAGGACAGGAGAGAGATAGAAGCGTTTCTGTTGAAAGTTTGATTTTCCTTTTTTAGTCATCGTGTTCGATCTTTGTTTGACTCTTGCGCTTCACAATCGTTTGTATCTGCTTCGTTAGTTGAAACACTAATCCTAAATACTAGTCTAGTTATGGATCCCATTGTAGTTTCAAATCCTATTGGTGGTTCGGCTCACTTATCTATAGTTTTTCGGGTTTTTAGAGTGTCTATCTTGGGCATTGGGTTTGGATGCAATGCCTTCGTCCCTGGTTTCACAGGCTATGGCTTGATTCTAGGGATGGATTAGCTAGCTAGGCATGGTGCTATCCAAGACTGGGAAAAGAGGGTAGTTAGACTGTTGACTCGTTCTGGAAAGACCCTTGATATTTCTTGTGACCCTAGGGGTTCAGTGATGCTTAGCTACCTAGAATCTCTTGATGCATTCATCGATGATTTGAAATCTGCTTGTGTAGTCCATGAGTATGGTGACATCTTTGATGAGGTTCGAGGTCTATCCCCGAGGCACGAGATAGACCTCCGAATATACTTTATAGATAATGAAAAGCCGATTGCATTGCCAGTGTGCCACATCGCTCCGAGAGAGAGAGGAGGGAACTCAGTAAACAAGTAGGGAAGCTACTTGAGAAAGGGTTCATAAGAAGAAGCATTTCAGAATGGGGTGCTCCAGTTGTTTTTGCTACGAAGACTAATGGTTCCCTTAGATTGTGCGTGGACTATAGGGAGCCGAACAAGCTCATGAAGAAGAATAGACACCATTGCCAAGGATAGATGATTTGTGCTATCAGTTAGCTGGTGCTTCGATTTTCTCGCAGTTGTACTTAGCTATAGGATTTCACCAGTTGAGGGTAGCTAAGGATAGTATAGATAAGACTACTTTTAGGACTCCTAACGGTTTCTTCGAAGGGCTCATCATATCTTTTTTTTTGGTTTGACCACTGCACCCACATATTTCGTAGACTTGATGAGTAGGGTTTTTAGGGAGTTCCTAAACAAGTTTGTGGTAGTCATTGTGGATAGTATTTTGATTTTCTCTAGAAGCGAGGGAGAGTATGCCCTACATCTTAGGGAAGTCTTAGAGACCCTAGAGCGCATCAACTCAAAGCTAAGTTCTCCAAATGTCATTTTTGGAGGAAAAAAGTGAGGTTCTTAGGACTAGTCTATAAGGAAGGGATAGCAGTGGATCCAACAAAGGTGGTGGCAATCCAAGATTAGAACGTTCCTAGAAAAGCAACGAAAGTAAGAAGTTTTCTAGGGTTGGCGGGCTACTATAGGAAGTTCGTTAAGGGCTTTGCAAAGGTATCAGTCCCAATTCTGACTTTGCTAGATGGGAGCAAACCATTCATAGTATATATCGGTACTTGCGAGGCAGGGCTTGGAGTAGTTTTCGATGCAAGAGGAAAAGGTGATATGCAAAAGGTAGTAGGTACGCAGTTATGTTTGAGCATCGCGTATCGTCCACAGATGGATGAACGGACAGAAAGGGTGAATAGAATCCTTGAATATCTTTTGAGGTCATGCATCCTAGATTTTGGAGGACATGAGAAGAGCACTTTCCATTTGTGGAGTTCGCTTATAACAATAGTTATTAAGCTAGTATTAGGTATTTTATGGACGACCGTGTCGATCACCAACTTGTTGGTGGGAATCTACGGATAAGATTTTACTAGGGCCAGATATGGTTAGAGAAACTTCTGAGGAGATAGACTTGATTCGAAGATGAATGAAGATGGCACAGGGACAACAAAAGTCAAACACTGGCAAGAGACGAACCGACCTTGAGATCGATGTTGGAGACAGGGTTTTTATTAAAGTGTCACCGTGGAGGAACGTAGTTCGCTTTGGGGAGTGTGGGGGAAATTAGCACCAAGGTTCGTAGGGCAATCCCGCATTATAGAAAGAATTGGACAGACCATAGAGTGAAGTTGCCGAAAAATCTTAGTGGTGTTCATGACATTTTTCACGTGTCGCATATGAGGAAGTGTTTACATGATACCGCGGAAATAGTGAGCCGAGCATGATTATAAAGTGGAAGTGGAGAAAGATGCCATGATTAGACAAGCTCCTACATGCATCATTGGACAAGAGATCAAGAAGTTACGCAGCAGAGAGGTCAAGTTGGTTAAAATCCAATGGAGAGATGATCAAGGAGATGCGACTTGGGAGACGGAAGGCAAGATGCGTGCGATGTACCCTTTTTTTTGAGGGGATATTCTTAACTTCTCCCTTTTCTATCGCTTTGTTTAGACTTATTTTATCGTTTAGTATGTCCTCTCGATTATGTCTTCGGTCTTTAGGTAGAAAATCCTATGGCTGTAAACATGTGTTTGAGACATGTTATGTTTGGTGGATGCAAGTGTTTGCTAGTGCTTGCTTGTGGATGCATTTACACACACATTAGACACTATATCGGCTCAGTCAATTTCATATTACATATGCATATATGTATTTGTATATGGATTGAAACTTGATGTGTTATCATATAGATGTTACATTTGTATGAATGATTGTGCACTCATGTAGAAGTTATAAAATACGATTAGGAATAATTGCATACATGATGGACTCATGGCACGGACATAATTCGCATTAAGGAGGTCAACTGAATCAGTAGACCGCCTGATTTTGCATTAGATAAGTATATATACACACACTATGCATATGATCATGAAAGTATTAGAAACCTCTTTAAGGACAATGGATGCCTGTGATTGAATGTTTGAGTAGATGGCTGTTGGACGGTAGGATACACATTCTTCTTGACTTGAAGATTTCGAGGACGAAATCCTTTAAGTAGGGGGCATGTAACACCCCGTAATTTTAAAATGGGACATAAGAGATAATTAAAGAATAATTAATCTTTAAAAGAAGAATTGGGTCAAACAGGTTACACCATTGCGTTCGTCTCGGAATTCTGCTTGAGATGGAGTCCGAGTTTGCGTGAATCGGACTCCATATGAAGAACTTGTGGAGGTCAGAAGTTTTCAAGTTTAAGCAGAAATTAAATTAAAATAATAATTAAATAATTAAAGAAAATTCGAATTTCAAAACTTCAGAAAAACAGCTGAGTGGGAAATTTCCCACTCAGGGGTGTCAACCCCCCCAAGGGGTGTCGACAAAGGTGTCGACCACCTTCCCTTGTAGGGTGGATCTGTACAGTGATGATTTTTTGAGTTGTTAGGGCATATGTGTCATGATCTGGTTGGCTCTCTGGGTTTAGATGGCTTTGATGACTCCTAGGTTGATCTAAAGGCCCATATTAATCCTAAACATCTATATCTACATGGCTAAACCTAAACCCTAACCTCACAACCCTAAACTATGATGCTGTCATGTTGTTCATCTACAAACTAACATAGCTGCCACCATAACAAATCAAATTCTAGATTAAAGATAAAAAGATAAGAGATAAAGATTCAAAGCCTAGAAATTGCGAAAAGGAATTCTAGAACAACAACGAACGAATCAATGCTTACTTCAACGGATTAGCTTAGCAATTTCAGAAATCAGATCCCAGAATTCAAGATCTGTTTTCTGTAAGTGTAGTTACTTTCACAAGATAATTATTTAAACATAATTGTGATGAGTTATGAATTGGACAATATGAAAACGTTTGTAAATCATATAAAGTTTATGTCTTTGCAAACTATGTTTTGATTTATGCTTGATTTGATTCATTATATGCAAGTTATGTTCTATGTTAATTCATATGCCTAATTACATATGCAAGTTAAGCATGCAAGTTTGCTCGATCTATGCAAGTTATGAAAGATTATATGCAAGTCATGTTCATATATGTAAGATCATATTTTATATGTTCATATGTTTAGATCTACATGTTTATATGATTAGATCCATATCAATTCATATGCTTAGAACTATATGTTCATATGTTTAGATCTACATGTTTATATGATTAGATCCATATCAGTCCATATGTTTAGAACTATATGTTCAAATGTTTAGATCTACATGTTTATATGATTAGATCCATATCAATCCATATGTTTAGAACTATATGTTCATATGTTTAGATCTACATGTTTATATGATTATATCCATACCAGTTCATATGTTTAAATCCGTGCAAGTTTATGTTTAGATCTATGCTAGTTCGCATTCCATATGTTGATTGGATCTATTTTTATATGTTTACTAGATTTATGCATTCTTAGATCTATATTGTTTATGCCAGTTATGATGTCATGTTTTTCTTCCCTTTTTCCCTTTTTTTATGAGTTGGGCTAATTGCAAGCCTAATGTATCACATGAACTATACGTACGAACTATGTGGGAACGTTAGGGAAAAATTTGGGTAAAAGTTTAATATTATGTAATTGGCATAAAAAGGGGTTGTATTCATATAATAAATTTTGGGCATAACTAGAAAATGTGGCATAACTTGAATTGACCACACTTATGGATAATTTACATATAAACTTGGACATGAATGGTAAATATGTAAATTGGCTAAAAGATAAACATGCCTAACCCAAGGTTAGATTGAGTTGCAGTGTAAGACTGCCCGGAACCGCCCGGCACATCCATCAACCGCAACAACATAGATTTAATGTGAGAGGTTAGCGCATTAAGCCCAAAACCGAAGGTTAGAATGAGTTTGCGGTAGAAGTCTGTCCGGAACCGCCCGGCACATCCGGCAACCGCAAATAATAGTTCTAATGTGAGAGGTTGGCGATTTAATGAATAAATTAAAGCTAAGGAACAGACATGCTAAAAATGGAAAGGTTAAGTAACATATGAACATGCGACACTTAACCAATACTACAAGTTAGGTGGGTGGGTTAAGTTAACATGGACAACAAGACAACTTAACCAATATTACATAAACAATGTGGATAGGGTTAAGGCAAGCTTAACCAATAATACATATGGATTTGATAAGGGAAAGGGTTAAGTAAATCTTGGGTAAGAGGGTAATATTAGTATATATAGGCCCACAAACTTAACCGTTAAATAAACATGCGTGAATCAGTGAGAAGGTTAAGTAACATATGAATAGGCAACACTTAACCAGTACAACATGTTAATTAAGCAAATGGGTGGGGTTAAGTTAAATTGAGAACACTTAACCATTATAACATGTTGATTAGGAAACCCTAGTAACGGGGACCCATTTCAGCAGTAACCCACGTAGATGTACCATGGTACCCTGAGCTAGGCAGGGTGGGGCACGATTACTGGGCTAATTATATGCGGTCAAAATAGCGGTGGGTGGTGCAGGAGTGTAGGCTCCGACGGAGTATGGGCTTGCATGTGCTCCAGAGTGGAATAATCAAACATTGGGCATCAGTAGTATACACTGTGCATCTTGATTCGTATCGGGTTGCCTTCATGGGAATTGATACACCCCATGATGGGGCCAGCACAAGTATCTACATACAAGCGAGGCTAAATGGCACAAGTAATAATACATGCGAGTTAGGGAGCCGATCGAATGAGGAAGGTAGTGGGTACAACTCGTGGGGGTAGGAGCAAAAAGGGGCACATACGATAGCAGCTAAGAGTACACGAAGCTACCATTATCATGATTAGTAAGAGGGATCAACTTTTAGTAAGGGACTAGTAAGGGTGCGGTGTAACTGGTAATGATACGGTGCTACTAGCATTGGTGCAGTGTAGTAATTATCCTGTAGTGACTAGAAGCGCAATCAACGTTATATCTTGTTCATCTTTTCTGCTTTTTCATGCATGTTTATTCTACAGTCATTTCTTTCTTTCCAGTTTATGTTCTTATCCTGTTACTTTAATGATTATATTGTTAAAGTCACTGGACCCGCAAGGCTTATGTCTGACCTAGTTTGTTTCACCTCTTTTCTCCCCCCCCCCCTCCCCCAAGGTTCTTAGGGAGGAAATACTCAAGCTTAGTTCAGATATCTCTTTCATCCACCTTGAAGTTAAAAGGTGTATTGCTTGTCTTTGATTCTGCATATGGAATTTTTCTGTTGGGGATTATGGCTTTAAAATTATGTACTCTGAAGGTTTTGTACAAGACTGATATTATGTACTTGATTTTGGTATTTGGAAATGTAATAAAACTTATTTCTTTTCCACTGCAATAAAATTACAAAATTTTCAAGTGCTACTATTTCTGTCTTGTAATATTCCATTATATTTACTTATAATGCTCCACGAAACTTAATGCATTCCCTTTATGAGTGGCATTAACAGACGTAGGGTGTTACACTTTCATTTAGTTCAATACCAATCTCATTTTCCATCACATTATTCTTAGTTTCGAACTCATTATTTTCAATATTTACTTCAGATTACATCACGTTGTCTTTATATTCTTCAGTTCATTGCTCACTGGTTTTTAAATTTGCTTTATATTGCCCATTTGTTTTTAAATTTCTATCATGTTGCCCATTGTTTTCAAAATTTGCATCAAGTTGCTCATTGGGTTCAATATTTGCTCCAAGTTCTTTATTGAGGTCCTCGGCTTGTTTTTGTTTGTGAGTAAGCTTCCTCTTCTTTGCTATTTCTTGTAGCAACATAACAAAGTTAGAAAATTCAAGGCTGAACTGCTTTTAACTAAAAGTTCATGCACTGACTGGGGAATAACATAATATGATTAACTGTGTATCTACTTAAATTCATAAATATATAAAAATACTTAATGTAGTGACACTTTAATAAAGCACTGATTGCGAAATAAGTTCGAGTTCCATCATATGTTGGACTTGTGCATTTTTCTAACATATAAGATTTCATATGTACAACTCGAAGTAAAATCTTAAGAACAAAAGAAATAGTGGATAATATATGCATAAATAATTATAAATACAAATAAAAATTGCACATACTCAATTCATATATTTGCATATTTGATTTAAAAGTCGATTTAATCACCATGAGCTTAGACCTATATTTGTGACTTAAGCATGAAGGTTTTGTGCTGCAACTACTATTTCGTTTTCTCCAGCGGTACGAAATTGTTGGAAACAAAATACACCTGCATTTAAGAAAACACCATGAAGTGTAGATAAATATTACCCAAAATTAATCATTGTACAAATCCCATTTGAATTGATTTACTATTAGCAGTATAATACTTCTTTAAATGTAGATAGAAATTATTCCATCGCTATAAAATATGTCATTATAATCAAAAAGGACATTTTTAGAATTTCTTTTCTATAAAAGCAGTGTCAGAAGCAACCAAATAAAAAATATCAAAATTTCTTATTGTTTCACGATACATTATTTCAATTAATTATTTTCATAAATCCTAACACTATGATAAAATATAACTTGATATAGAATTTCAGTATGCTACACTACAATTGTAGGTTACACAGGGGTTAAACAAAACAATTATACAAGAAACAAAATTCTTCGAGGAAACTGTAAAATACTTTATTATAGAAATATGTACTAATGAAAAATATAATTTTTTTATGTATTGCAATATATACGAAATTAAAAAAGATCCCTGAAAGTCATTATTATAGAAATCATAAATATTTATGTGAAACTTATAAGAACCATATGTGTTGTCCATTATACCAAATGTGATAAAATCCCAGGCCTTATAAATAATAGTTAAGCAGAACAATTAAATTATATTTGATAATGCAATCAACATAAAAGTTAAATCACAAACCACATGGAGTAGGAGAAAACCAAGTCAGGCATCATTGTCACAACAATTTCAGGCTATAGGCAAAGAACAAAACACACGATCAACCTAATATATCAAATCAAACTCAAGACAAGCTCAGACTAATATTAGCTCACATATATTTGGAAATAAAACTAAACAAATCTCAAAGGCAAATACATCTCAAAACTACTCAAGTATGCCTTCACAATCTTCTCTAACAAAAGAAACATCCTCAAAATAATCATCGACATCCATATTGGTTTCTTGGCAGTCTTCCTTAACATGGCTAACTTCCTCAATGGAGTCGTGTATCTCTAGATCATCAAAAAATTCTTGAAGATGATTTCATTCCTAGATACCAATTAGAAGAATCATTCTGTCTTGAATAAAAAAAATTGTTTTGCTTGGGATGCAAGTAAATATTGATCTTTTAAAAACGAAGCTTTGCTTTGATGTAAATTGACAAGAATAAATTCATCCTCAACTTTCACACTATTTCTTACCATTGACACTAAAAGATCAGAACATAAAAAACATTATAGTATGGCAAAATTATATCGGTAAGTATCCCATAAAAAGTGACAACATAATCACTGGAGAAACATCTTTTGCACTAGCTCTGCACATAGTATTTGTATCATAAGTCACTCCGCTATTTTGAGTTTCTCTCTCAACATCTTTGTTTGAAAACGTTGTCCATTAATTATGTTTCCTGTGTTATTGGAACTAATAGGTATCAATACAAAAAATTATTTAAGTTGATAAAGATATTCATAATACGATTCTAAATCAGTTAGTAACATTTCAAAATTTAATTGACCTTCTTTTTAATTCAACCGGAGAACGTAGCTATATAATTTTTCCAAAGTAATGTTGCATTTCTTTCCATGCGCTTGTCTAAATTTTGTAACTCCTCCAAATGCAAACTAATGTATAAGAAGAGATGTTATGTTATGCTTAAAATTACAAACAATGAAAATAATAAAATATATACTACTCTAAACACGGTTCTACCAAACTCATACTCATTAACACGACCATCTGAGCAAATTATTGGTCATTGGAAGACAATGTGATTATTTTACATGCTGATATTGGATGTCCTTTAAGTATTATTTTACTTTGGTAATTGTAACAACCCGCAAATTCTGGGCCAGTTTAAAATTTTTATTTTGGCAATTTTAGCGAATTTTGATTATTTAAAATGAATTATTTTAAATAATATCGACGTGAAATTTATTTTGAATATAATTCGAACGTATATATTATATACGTCGTCGTTAGAATATATAATAATTATATATAATTATAAAAGGAATTGAAAATGGCGCGGTAGTTCGAGAATTCGATTTCTAATTTCAAATGAATATACAGAATTCAATATAAGTCAGAATTGAACGAAACAAGAAATATTTGAATCTGTATAACTATATCTTTGTAACGAAGTTAACAAACTGAGATTTCATCTTAGAAATGATAAGATATGTCCAGTTTAAAATTAGAAATAGTCGCTGTGGAATTTATATATATTTTTATATATATAAGGCCCTTAAAAATAGCAATTTTGCAAACGACCTCGGATTTCGACGAAACCAGTTTTGTTGGGTCCGTGATGTTAAGTTATTGCTAGATTCCAAATTTCATAATTTTTCGAATCAATATGTGGGCGTGGCAAAAGAAAACGTGTTTTGTCCATTTCAGTTGATTTTAATCGACTGGAAATTGGCCATTTTTCCAACGGTCTCAGAATTCGACGAAACTAGTTTTATTAGGACCGTATCGTCAATACGAAGCTAGAAAATATTTTTCTGGGATTTTTAGAGTTAGTATGTGACCCCGGTAAATTGAAATGTGCGTTTAAACTGAATATATATAAAGATTTATATTGTAAATTTAACAAAAACTGATTGTAACAGCCGAATTAGCTTACGATACGTATCCCATTGTGTTCGGAATGGGAGTGAAACGCTATGGGCGACAGGCGGTGGCCTCGTTTCGAGTTCAGTAGTAAAAGTCAACTATAAGGAGAAAATTAAATTAAATTATAAAATAAAAATATATTTCTTTATAATAAACCCCCCCCCCCCCTTATTCTCTCAGATCTAAAAAAATAAAAAAATAAAAAAAAAACCCACGATCATGAACCCGTCGCCCACCCTCCTCCCTAGCCGCCGACGATCGCACGCCACCCCCCCTTCCCTCCGGCGCCCCACCACCCACTCCTCCCCTGAGCCACCGCGACCCTCCCGCCTTTCTCCAAACCGAAGCGCAGCCCCGTTCTCTCCCTCCTCTTCGTTGAAGCTCGAAGCCGCGAGCCCTTTCCAGACCGCGACCGCCACAGCGTCGCTGACCCCCCCCTCTTTGATCGACGGACAACTTCCCCCCCCCCCCCCCTCGGCTGTAAGTTCTAGTTTTTTTATTTATTATTATTTTGTTTTGTTTTTTTTTAGTTAATTTAGTTTAGTGTAATTTTGAGATCTAGTATGGTTAAATACAAAAACTGAATTTTTATAAATAAAATTTGTATTATCTTTTTAAATAAAATTGGTATTGTTTTTAAAATAGCATTGAAGAAAAAAAATGTGTGATCTTTTTTTTTTATGAAAATATAAAATAGCATAGATTTTTGAAGTAGAAAGAGCATGGTTTTTGAAATAAAAATAGCAATATAAAAGTTAAGTTTTAAGAATATAAAAGCATGGTTTGAATATGATTTCCAGTGAAGAAAAATATTATTTTTAATAGTGGATTAGCAAATGGGTATATGATTTTTATTTATATATTAGCGAACGTGAAAACATGATTTTTATCATATTAAAGAAGTGATTTTTATTATATAAACATCATGACAAAAATGAGATTTTTATTCATTTGAATAGCGAGAAAAATAGAATTTTTATATATTGAACTTCGAAAGAAAATTTGACTTTTAAATATTGAACTTCGAAAGAAAATTTTGATTTTTAAATATTGAACTTCGAAAGAAAATTTTGATTTTTATATATTGAACTTCGAAAGAAAATTTTGATTTTTAAATATTGAACTTCGAAAGAAAATTTTGATTTTTAAATATTGAACTTAGAAAGAAAATTTTGATTTTTAAATATTGAACTTCGAAAGAAAATTTGATTTTTAAATATTGAACTTCGAATAAAAATAGGATTTTTATATGTTGAACTTCGAAATAAAAATTCGATTTTTAAATATTGAACTTTGAAGTAAAAATTCGATTTTTACATAGGTAGTGAAAGCGGGCAACGAAGATGCGATAGCGATGAAGACTTCTGCAAATGAAGAGCCGTGGAGCTAGGATAGCTATATGTGAGAACTTCTCACCTTTCAATTTAATTTTTCTAGTTATATATATATACTAGGATGCAGACGGTGCTTAGTAGCACCCGACACAATCGTCCACAGACCATGGACTTGTTTGTTTGACTGTTTGGTGATTGATTGCGATATTGGTTTGAATGTGGTTTGTGGTGTGAAAAATCAAATCGATAAATTGGTTAGGATTAGACGTGCGCCGTTATAAGGCGAAGGAGTAAGGCTAGGTTAGACTCTTACTCCAAATTTTGTGGTTTGCAAAATGAAATGGATTTGATTGATGTGTGAATGGCGTGGGCCTTCACTAGACCGGGAATAAGGCTAGGCCTTGTCCCGTTTCTAGTATCGTGCCGTTATGCCGCCGAAATTTTCTAAAATATGTTAGAAAAATAAAAATATCATTTTATTTAAAGAATGAATTGAATAGAAGTTCATATGTTGGAATAAAATGTTTTATCGTTAAAAATATAATTTTTAACGTGAAAGTGAATAAATAAATATTTATAAACAAATCGGCCGATTTGTTTATATACACTGATTTGACTGATATTGATTGGGACGATATATTTTACACATCGCCCAACTTCACGAATAAAATATTTGTTTGATTGTTTGAAACCCCACACGGGTGTTGGGATGAAATTTGAAGTTCACTCATCCTGATTGATTAAATATGTCGATCGATTGATTGACAGGCTGTTATAAGCGTTGAATATATATATTTGATGCTTATACAGTGTAGTGCACTTTGGTTGATGGTTGATTATTTTCAATGCTATTATATACATGTGTTTTATGCAAATCCATATAATTAATTTTATATGGTAATTGATTGGGCCTCATTCCAGTTTTGAAAAAGAAATATTTGAAATAGAATATTTGAATATTGAAATATGTGAAGCCGTGAGGATTAGATTGACGCCATTTTGACGTGAACGATATTTATATCGATTTTAAACGATTTCGAAATGAATTGAATTGAAAACGATTTCGAAATGAATTGAATTGAAAACGATTTCGAAATGAATTGAATTGAAAACGATTTCGAAATGAATTGAATTGAAAACGAATTCAAATTGAATTGAAATCGAATTGAAATGAATTCAAATTGAATTGAAATTTGAATTGAATTGAAATGAATTTTAAAACGAATTTATAAGGAAGAATTCAATTTTGATTTGAATTGAAATGGAAGTTGAAGTTGCTTTTGAAACGAATTTAAAACTATTTATAAAATTCGTTTTAAATAGAATCGACGAAATATATATTATATATATTATATATATAATATAATGGCCTGAATAGAACGCGCCACGCCGCGGCAGTTCGTAAATTTCGACCATTTATTTCAAACGGACATTACGGGAGATCCGACCGTCGGATTCTCCTAAAACCGGAACCGTTGGGTTCGTATCGAAAAGAGCTTTCTAACGAATGATAGAAATTTGAAATCTAACGGTTGGATTTGGAGATACGTCCAAATCAAATTCGAAAAAGGTCGCTGTAAGTGCAGTTCGATGGCCATTGTTGGAAATCGACTGTACGGGCCTTGATAAAATTATTAAAAATAGTAATAATTTGTGTAAAATCATAAGAAATGATTTGTGAAAGTTTGGGATGAAAAACTCCATATTTGAAAAGATAAAAATAGATTTTTATCGAAATGAACTAGTTTTGAACTAGAATTATAATTCTATTTATTTTTAAATAAATAAATTGAATTTGAAATGGTTTTGAAAATAACCAAAATTTCCAATGATTGCATTGGAGTGGATTTGAATCGAAATTGTCTTCGGAATATTTCGATGTT
The DNA here is from genome assembly GCA_030737875.1 of Allium sativum. Classification (NCBI taxonomy): domain Eukaryota; kingdom Viridiplantae; phylum Streptophyta; class Magnoliopsida; order Asparagales; family Amaryllidaceae; genus Allium; species Allium sativum. Next base: position 103,619,140 of record CM060912.1, read on the forward strand.
GGAATTCGTGATATTACAGGTGTTGTTATGGAAATTTGAAAGATATATATTTGTATCGTTATTTCCAATACGACATTTGTTAGTCGTAGAATTCGATATTGAATATAAGCCGATATATTTTCTATTCAGAGCCTTGTATTGAATATCGAATGTGATTTGGGTTTGTCGTGAATGGTGTCTTCACTAACACTGTTCTTGAACCCAGTTGAGAAAAGATTAAATCTTTTTACTTAGATTTAATGAAGTGTACCAATTAAATGATATTTAATTGGAATTGAATTGGTATTGATTTTTGGGTTTATCGTGAACAGTGTTTTAAATAACACTTGTTCTTTAACCCGATAATTAATGAAATGTGATTTGGGTTTGTCGTGAATGGTGTCTTCACTAACACTGTTCTTGAACCCAGTAGAGGAAAGATTAAATCTTTTTATTTAGATTTAATGAAGTGTACCAATTAAATGATATTTAATTGGAATTGAATTGATATTGATTTTTGGGTTTATCGTGAACAGTGTTTTAAATAACACTTGTTCTTTAACCCGATAATTAATGAATGTGATTTGGGTTTGTCGTGAATGGTGTCTTCATTAACACTGTTCTTGAACCCAGTTGAGAAATGATTAAATCTTTTTATTTAGATTTAATGAAGTGTACCAATTAAATAATATTTAATTGGAATTGAATTGATATTGATTTTTGGGTTTATCGTGAGCAGTGTTTTAAATAACACTCGTTCTTTAACCCGATAATTAATGAATGTGATTTTGGGTTTATCGTGAACCGTGTTTTAAATGACACTGATTCTTTAACCCAGTCGAAGATTAAAACTAAGTGGAGTTTTAATGAATCTTTAATTAGATTGAAATGATCGAAAGTGGAGTATCACCAGTTTTGCTCCAGGCGATAGTTAAATCTTTAATTAGATTTGAACGTGAAATGGTAGTTGAATTTACCGATAACACCGTGGTGTTAGATATGAAGTATTACCAGTTTTACTTCATGGGATGAATAGGTTGGGATTGGGAAATTAAAACAAATGATTACTTCGGTAAGGTTCGCTAATCCCGACTAGTTTGAATTGATATTCAAAAATGGATTAAAGAATAAATTCAAGGAATTTATCTTTGATAGAATTAATGGGAATCTTTCCCTATGAATGTGAAATTTAGAAACTAACTGTCGGTTAGCCAAGCAGAATGGTTTTCTGGATATTGATCTGATGTTGGTTTCGGCCTTCGGGGTTAATATTTGGGGAATTATTCTCTTGATTAATTTACGGTTAGTGACTAATGAATTGGAATGAGGCGTATGTTGTGTTTGTGTAACACTTTTATAAAATATACGCGAGTTATTCGGGAAGACCGGGTTTATCCCATTCTGAATAACTGATACGACGATAAGTCGAAGATGAAGACGATGGTCGAAGACCGGAAGTCTTCACGTCGTTTGGGTGGTAACTGATGATCTTGATTGGGCTGTACACCCAAGAAGATGGAAACAGTTGGTGATCGTCCAGACGTACTTGGAGATCGATGGATATGCGGGGTACTAGGTGCCTCCGGTTTCGTTCAGCCCCAGAACGGACTTGTAAATGGACTGTGTGTCCGACATCGGATTTCATTCTGTGTGACTGATATCGGTTGCATAGGATGGTTTGCCTGTGTGGCATGCTAAGATGCAAATGATCGAGGCTTCTGTTGAAAAGCAAAGTCTTGTGGTTGATGATCAAAGCACGGCCTTTGTGGCGTAGCTTTGTGTAACGTTTACCTCGCGTGTTTCACACCCGGTATGAACCAAAAACGGGAGACGGACCTCAGGGAGGACTTGCGTTTCTTTCTAGTTAGAAGTGGCGTCAGTGGTTTTACACGCCCTGACGAGTTTGACTTATGTGGTTGTTGCTGTTGCGAGGCGCCTCGGATTGATCGGTCGTTCTCGAACCGATGGAGTCATTTAGTTGGCTCGTTTACGCCCCAAAGGGCGGGGAAACGTAGTGTTCAGGCATTTTAATCCACATCGGTGGACCGGCCCTGACGATCCAAGGGTCGATGCGCTCTGACCCTGTGGCTCGGGCTAGAGAGTCACGAAGACGGTGAGGACTATCTTTTGCCTCGGTTCATAGACGGAAATCCAATTTCCAAATACGTGACATTTGCGATTTTGATTGTATAACCTATATATGGCGACATAGTGGTATGGGGCATTCATGCCGCCTATGATTGATACTTATGATTTGAAGTTGTTTCATACACTATGCACTCATAATAGTATCAAATGATTTGTTTTAAACGTATCAAGCATTCTTTGGCTGTTATAAGGGAAAACCCTATCCCCCGGCTTGCGTTGCATTGTGTGATAGGACCTGGGTCTTATAACAGCTTCATTTTTCTTTATTTAGCATTGCGCTGTTTGTTTTATGCACTGGTATTCTTGGGAGGAAACCCGTTCCGTGTTATACGGCGTGGTCCCTTGATTTACCTAGCTTTAAAAATAAAGATTAACTGTTTTAGTTCTCACACCAGTCACATGACTGACCTGGAGTTTATTGTTTTAACCTAAACTCTGGGTGCCCTTATTTTCGACACGGGCAGCTAGTAGTTTTGGTTTTGCAGATTTATATTCACAGGATCCTGGTTTATGGCTGGAACGATATCCGGAAAGCTTTGTATCCGTATATCTACTTCTAGTTGTGTATTGTATTATTTTCCGCTGCTATGTATTTAAATGTAATTTAAATCTCTGATATTTCTGTGTAATATTCATTTATACTCTGTATATTCTTGTAATCTGATGCATTGTTGTAATATACAATGAAACGTTCTTCTGTATGTGTTCTGTTTTGTCGTGTTCTCAAACGATAGGGCGTTTCGAACGGTCTGGATCGGTTTAGCGACTGGTTCGGACCGAGCGAAATTCCTTGCCGTCACATTTGGTATCAGAGCTTTGGTTTACAAAGCAGAGAACAAGACACATTAGAAACATACGAAAGAATTCATCAGATATTGGATTAGTAACATCCAATGGGAATGACTCGTTAGAGATGGGATCAGTAGTATCCTAGAACGAGTGTGAAGAGTAAATTTTTAAAATAAAAATGAAAACCCATTTTGTTTTGAAAATTTAAATCAATTATTCGTAGTTGATTATTTATTTATTTTGATTTGGACAGTCCAGTATATAAAGAATTTGCATATACGCCTTGCAAACGTATATTCGAAGTTTTAATATACCGGGTAGATATAGAACCGCACTCTAGTAGCCCGACAATGTTCTGATGGTGGTTCGAAACATCATCAGCATTTATTTTCGAGTGACGAAGGTGTGATTTCTATATATTTCCATTAGACTGGTGTGAGAACCAAAATTAGATAGGGCTAATTGTTGTGATTTGGCATCAAAAATCTGATTTTTGACTATGTATCAAAGTTATCAATTTGAAACGTTAATCCACTAATTGATTGATGTTTGTGTTGTTTGTTTAATTGTTTGATAATTTTGAACCATTATGCCTAATTGAACCAAATATTGAACTGTAGTGAAATTGGTCGCATTTGCTTGCATATACATATATATCATTGAACAGGTCATAGCAAGGAGGCTAGAGCAGAGAATAAAATTTGTTTGCCCGACAAATAGGTACATGTTTACTACATAATTTCCTGTTTTGTTTGGGTGATGATGATTTTGTGAGCCTATTGGCTAGCCGCTTGGCTTTTTCTTTTTCTTTTTGAGATCTGAAGGACCGGGGAAGCTATTTGAAATTCCCCGATGCTCCCGGTGCAGGGGAGGTTATGGCGAAATTTTTCAAAAATTTAGGGTGTTAGCCAAAATTTTGAAATCTTTGAAAAGTTCTTAGAAACTGAAAAGTTGAAGAACTTAAGCCGTAATCGAAACAATGGAAGTTGAGTTGAATTGTTAAACAACTTTCGACTTTGTTCCTTTTCGGGGACGAAAAGTTTTAAGTGGGGGAGATTGTAACAACCCGCAAATTCTGGGCCAGTTTAAAATTTTTATTTTGGCAATTTTAGCGAATTTTGATTATTTAAAATGAATTATTTTAAATAATATCGACGTGAAATTTATTTTGAATATAATTCGAACGTATATATTATATACGTCGTCGTTAGAATATATAATAATTATATATAATTATAAAAGGAATTGAAAATGGCGCGGTAGTTCGAGAATTCGATTTCTAATTTCAAATGAATATACAGAATTCAATATAAGTCAGAATTGAACGAAACAAGAAATATTTGAATCTGTATAACTATATCTTTGTAACGAAGTTAACAAACTGAGATTTCATCTTAGAAATGATAAGATATGTCCAGTTTAAAATTAGAAATAGTCGCTGTGGAATTTATATATATTTTTATATATATAAGGCCCTTAAAAATAGCAATTTTGCAAACGACCTCGGATTTCGACGAAACCAGTTTTGTTGGGTCCGTGATGTTAAGTTATTGCTAGATTCCAAATTTCATAATTTTTCGAATCAATATGTGGGCGTGGCAAAAGAAAACGTGTTTTGACCATTTCAGTTGATTTTAATCGACTGGAAATTGGCCATTTTTCCAACGGTCTCAGAATTCGACGAAACTAGTTTTATTAGGACCGTATCGTCAATACGAAGCTAGAAAATATTTTTCTGGGATTTTTAGAGTTAGTATGTGACCCCGGTAAATTGAAATGTGCGTTTAAACTGAATATATATAAAGATTTATATTGTAAATTTAACAAAAACTGATTGTAACAGCCGAATTAGCTTACGATACGTATCCCATTGTGTTCGGAATGGGAGTGAAACGCTATGGGCGACAGGCGGTGGCCTCGTTTCGAGTTCGGTAGTAAAAGTCAACTATAAGGAGAAAATTAAATTAAATTATAAAATAAAAATATATTTCTTTATAATAAACCCCCCCCCCTTATTCTCTCAGATCTAAAAAAATAAAAAAATAAAAAAAAAAACCCACGATCATGAACCCGTCGCCCACCCTCCTCCCTAGCCGCCGACGATCGCACGCCACCCCCCCCTTCCCTCCGGCGCCCCACCACCCACTCCCCCCCTGAGCCACCGCGACCCTCCCGCCTTTCTCCAAACCGAAGCGCAGCCCCGTTCTCTCCCTCCTCTTCGTTGAAGCTCGAAGCCGCGAGCCCTTTCCAGACCGCGACCGCCACAGCGTCGCTGACCCCCCCCCCTCTTTGATCGACGGACAACTTCCCCCCCCCCTCGGCTGTAAGTTCTAGTTTTTTTTATTTATTATTATTTTGTTTTGTTTTTTTTTAGTTAATTTAGTTTAGTGTAATTTTGAGATCTAGTATGGTTAAATACAAAAACTGAATTTTTATAAATAAAATTTGTATTATCTTTTTAAATAAAATTGGTATTGTTTTTAAAATAGCATTGAAGAAAAAAAATGTGTGATCTTTTTTTTTTATGAAAATATAAAATAGCATAGATTTTTGAAGTAGAAAGAGCATGGTTTTTGAAATAAAAATAGCAATATAAAAGTTAAGTTTTAAGAATATAAAAGCATGGTTTGAATATGATTTCCAGTGAAGAAAAATATTATTTTTAATAGTGGATTAGCAAATGGGTATATGAGTTTTATTTATATATTAGCGAACGTGAAAACATGATTTTTATCATATTAAAGAAGTGATTTTTATTATATAAACATCATGACAAAAATGAGATTTTTATTCATTTGAATAGCGAGAAAAATAGAATTTTTATATATTGAACTTCGAAAGAAAATTTGACTTTTAAATATTGAACTTCGAAAGAAAATTTTGATTTTTAAATATTGAACTTCGAAAGAAAATTTTGATTTTTATATATTGAACTTCGAAAGAAAATTTTGATTTTTAAATATTGAACTTCGAAAGAAAATTTTGATTTTTAAATATTGAACTTAGAAAGAAAATTTTGATTTTTAAATATTGAACTTCGAAAGAAAATTTGATTTTTAAATATTGAACTTCGAATAAAAATAGGATTTTTATATGTTGAACTTCGAAATAAAAATTCGATTTTTAAATATTGAACTTTGAAGTAAAAATTCGATTTTTACATAGGTAGTGAAAGCGGGCAACGAAGATGCGATAGCGATGAAGACTTCTGCAAATGAAGAGCCGTGGAGCTAGGATAGCTATATGTGAGAACTTCTCACCTTTCAATTTAATTTTTCTAGTTATATATATATATACTAGGATGCAGACGGTGCTTAGTAGCACCCGACACAATCGTCCACAGACCATGGACTTGTTTGTTTGACTGTTTGGTGATTGATTGCGATATTGGTTTGAATGTGGTTTGTGGTGTGAAAAATCAAATCGATAAATTGGTTAGGATTAGACGTGCGCCGTTATAAGGCGAAGGAGTAAGGCTAGGTTAGACTCTTACTCCAAATTTTGTGGTTTGCAAAATGAAATGGATTTGATTGATGTGTGAATGGCGTGGGCCTTCACTAGACCGGGAATAAGGCTAGGCCTTGTCCCGTTTCTAGTATCGTGCCGTTATGCCGCCGAAATTTTCTAAAATATGTTAGAAAAATAAAAATATCATTTTATTTAAAGAATGAATTGAATAGAAGTTCATATGTTGGAATAAAATGTTTTATCGTTAAAAATATAATTTTTAACGTGAAAGTGAATAAATAAATATTTATAAACAAATCGGCCGATTTGTTTATATACACTGATTTGACTGATATTGATTGGGACGATATATTTTACACATCGCCCAACTTCACGAATAAAATATTTGTTTGATTGTTTGAAACCCCACACGGGTGTTGGGATGAAATTTGAAGTTCACTCATCCTGATTGATTAAATATGTCGATCGATTGATTGACAGGCTGTTATAAGCGTTGAATATATATATTTGATGCTTATACAGTGTAGTGCACTTTGGTTGATGGTTGATTATTTTCAATGCTATTATATACATGTGTTTTATGCAAATCCATATAATTAATTTTATATGGTAATTGATTGGGCCTCATTCCAGTTTTGAAAAAGAAATATTTGAAATAGAATATTTGAATATTGAAATATGTGAAGCCGTGAGGATTAGATTGACGCCATTTTGACGTGAACGATATTTATATCGATTTTAAACGATTTCGAAATGAATTGAATTGAAAACGATTTCGAAATGAATTGAATTGAAAACGATTTCGAAATGAATTGAATTGAAAACGATTTCGAAATGAATTGAATTGAAAACGAATTCAAATTGAATTGAAATCGAATTGAAATGAATTCAAATTGAATTGAAATTTGAATTGAATTGAAATGAATTTTAAAACGAATTTATAAGGAAGAATTCAATTTTGATTTGAATTGAAATGGAAGTTGAAGTTGCTTTTGAAACGAATTTAAAACTATTTATAAAATTCGTTTTAAATAGAATCGACGAAATATATATTATATATATTATATATATAATATAATGGCCTGAATAGAACGCGCCACGCCGCGGCAGTTCGTAAATTTCGACCATTTATTTCAAACGGACATTACGGGAGATCCGACCGTCGGATTCTCCTAAAACCGGAACCGTTGGGTTCGTATCGAAAAGAGCTTTCTAACGAATGTTAGAAATTTGAAATCTAACGGTTGGATTTGGAGATACGTCCAAATCAAATTCGAAAAAGGTCGCTGTAAGTGCAGTTCGATGGCCATTGTTGGAAATCGACTGTACGGGCCTTGATAAAATTATTAAAAATAGTAATAATTTGTGTAAAATCATAAGAAATGATTTGTGAAAGTTTGGGATGAAAAACTCCATATTTGAAAAGATAAAAATAGATTTTTATCGAAATGAACTAGTTTTGAACTAGAATTATAATTCTATTTATTTTTAAATAAATAAATTGAATTTGAAATGGTTTTGAAAATAACCAAAATTTCCAATGATTGCATTGGAGTGGATTTGAATCGAAATTGTCTTCGGAATATTTCGATGTTGGAATTCGTGATATTACAGGTGTTGTTATGGAAATTTGAAAGATATATATTTGTATCGTTATTTCCAATACGACATTTGTTAGTCGTAGAATTCGATATTGAATATAAGCCGATATATTTTCTATTCAGAGCCTTGTATTGAATATCGAATGTGATTTGGGTTTGTCGTGAATGGTGTCTTCACTAACACTGTTCTTGAACCCAGTTGAGAAAAGATTAAATCTTTTTACTTAGATTTAATGAAGTGTACCAATTAAATGATATTTAATTGGAATTGAATTGGTATTGATTTTTGGGTTTATCGTGAACAGTGTTTTAAATAACACTTGTTCTTTAACCCGATAATTAATGAAATGTGATTTGGGTTTGTCGTGAATGGTATCTTCACTAACACTGTTCTTGAACCCAATAGAGGAAAGATTAAATCTTTTTATTTAGATTTAATGAAGTGTACCAATTAAATGATATTTAATTGGAATTGAATTGATATTGATTTTTGGGTTTATCGTGAACAGTGTTTTAAATAACACTTGTTCTTTAACCCGATAATTAATGAATGTGATTTGGGTTTGTCGTGAATGGTGTCTTCATTAACACTGTTCTTGAACCCAGTTGAGAAATGATTAAATCTTTTTATTTAGATTTAATGAAGTGTACCAATTAAATAATATTTAATTGGAATTGAATTGATATTGATTTTTGGGTTTATCGTGAGCAGTGTTTTAAATAACACTCGTTCTTTAACCCGATAATTAATGAATGTGATTTTGGGTTTATCGTGAACCGTGTTTTAAATGACACTGATTCTTTAACCCAGTCGAAGATTAAAACTAAGTGGAGTTTTAATGAATCTTTAATTAGATTGAAATGATCGAAAGTGGAGTATCACCAGTTTTGCTCCAGGCGATAGTTAAATCTTTAATTAGATTTGAACGTGAAATGGTAGTTGAATTTACCGATAACACTGTGGTGTTAGATATGAAGTATTACCAGTTTTACTTCATGGGATGAATAGGTTGGGATTGGGAAATTAAAACAAATGATTACTTCGGTAAGGTTCGCTAATCCCGACTAGTTTGAATTGATATTCAAAAATGGATTAAAGAATAAATTCAAGGAATTTATCTTTGATAGAATTAATGGGAATCTTTCCCTATGAATGTGAAATTTAGAAACTAACTGTCGGTTAGCCAAGCAGAATGGTTTTCTGGATATTGATCTGATGTTGGTTTCGGCCTTCGGGGTTAATATTTGGGGAATTATTCTCTTGATTAATTTACGGTTAGTGACTAATGAATTGGAATGAGGCGTATGTTGTGTTTGTGTAACACTTTTATAAAATATACGCGAGTTATTCGGGAAGACCGGGTTTATCCCATTCTGAATAACTGATACGACGATAAGTCGAAGATGAAGACGATGGTCGAAGACCGGAAGTCTTCACGTCGTTTGGGTGGTAACTGATGATCTTGATTGGGCTGTACACCCAAGAAGATGGAAACAGTTGGTGATCGTCCAGACGTACTTGGAGATCGATGGATATGCGGGGTACTAGGTGCCTCCGGTTTCGTTCAGCCCCAGAACGGACTTGTAAATGGACTGTGTGTCCGACATCGGATTTCATTCTGTGTGACTGATATCGGTTGCATAGGATGGTTTGCCTGTGTGGCATGCTAAGATGCAAATGATCGAGGCTTCTGTTGAAAAGCAAAGTCTTGTGGTTGATGATCAAAGCACGGCCTTTGTGGCGTAGCTTTGTGTAACGTTTACCTCGCGTGTTTCACACCCGGTATGAACCAAAAACGGGAGACGGACCTCAGGGAGGACTTGCGTTTCTTTCTAGTTAGAAGTGGCGTCAGTGGTTTTACACGCCCTGACGAGTTTGACTTATGTGGTTGTTGCTGTTGCGAGGCGCCTCGGATTGATCGGTCGTTCTCGAACCGATGGAGTCATTTAGTTGGCTCGTTTACGCCCCAAAGGGCGGGGAAACGTAGTGTTCAGGCATTTTAATCCACATCGGTGGACCGGCCCTGACGATCCAAGGGTCGATGCGCTCTGACCCTGTGGCTCGGGCTAGAGAGTCACGAAGACGGTGAGGACTATCTTTTGCCTCGGTTCATAGACGGAAATCCAATTTCCAAATACGTGACATTTGCGATTTTGATTGTATAACCTATATATGGCGACATAGTGGTATGGGGCATTCATGCCGCCTATGATTGATACTTATGATTTGAAGTTGTTTCATACACTATGCACTCATAATAGTATCAAATGATTTGTTTTAAACGTATCAAGCATTCTTTGGCTGTTATAAGGGAAAACCCTATCCCCCGGCTTGCGTTGCATTGTGTGATAGGACCTGGGTCTTATAACAGCTTCATTTTTCTTTATTTAGCATTGCGCTGTTTGTTTTATGCACTGGTATTCTTGGGAGGAAACCCGTTCCGTGTTATACGGCGTGGTCCCTTGATTTACCTAGCTTTAAAAATAAAGATTAACTGTTTTAGTTCTCACACCAGTCACATGACTGACCTGGAGTTTATTGTTTTAACCTAAACTCTGGGTGCCCTTATTTTCGACACGGGCAGCTAGTAGTTTTGGTTTTGCAGATTTATATTCACAGGATCCTGGTTTATGGCTGGAACGATATCCGGAAAGCTTTGTATCCGTATATCTACTTCTAGTTGTGTATTGTATTATTTTCCGCTGCTATGTATTTAAATGTAATTTAAATCTCTGATATTTCTGTGTAATATTCATTTATACTCTGTATATTCTTGTAATCTGATGCACTGTTGTAATATACAATGAAACGTTCTTCTGTATGTGTTCTGTTTTGTCGTGTTCTCAAACGATAGGGCGTTTCGAACGGTCTGGATCGGTTTAGCGACTGGTTCGGACCGAGCGAAATTCCTTGCCGTCACATTTGGTATCAGAGCTTTGGTTTACAAAGCAGAGAACAAGACACATTAGAAACATACGAAAGAATTCATCAGATATTGGATTAGTAACATCCAATGGGAATGACTCGTTAGAGATGGGATCAGTAGTATCCTAGAACGAGTGTGAAGAGTAAATTTTTAAAATAAAAATGAAAACCCATTTTGTTTTGAAAATTTAAATCAATTATTCGTAGTTGATTATTTATTTATTTTGATTTGGACAGTCCAGTATATAAAGAATTTGCATATACGCCTTGCAAACGTATATTCGAAGTTTTAATATACCGGGTAGATATAGAACCGCACTCTAGTAGCCCGACAATGTTCTGATGGTGGTTCGAAACATCATCAGCATTTATTTTCGAGTGACGAAGGTGTGATTTCTATATATTTCCATTAGACTGGTGTGAGAACCAAAATTAGATAGGGCTAATTGTTGTGATTTGGCATCAAAAATCTGATTTTTGACTATGTATCAAAGTTATCAATTTGAAACGTTAATCCACTAATTGATTGATGTTTGTGTTGTTTGTTTAATTGTTTGATAATTTTGAACCATTATGCCTAATTGAACCAAATATTGAACTGTAGTGAAATTGGTCGCATTTGCTTGCATATACATATATATCATTGAACAGGTCATAGCAAGGAGGCTAGAGCAGAGAATAAAATTTGTTTGCCCGACAAATAGGTACATGTTTACTACATAATTTCCTGTTTTGTTTGGGTGATGATGATTTTGTGAGCCTATTGGCTAGCCGCTTGGCTTTTTCTTTTTATTTTTGAGATCTGAAGGACCGGGGAAGCTATTTGAAATTCCCCGATGCTCCCGGTGCAGGGGAGGTTATGGCGAAATTTTTCAAAATTTTGGCTGTTACTTTGGTAATCTTCATTTCGAACTTCTTTCTCCTGTGATTTTCTAAAAATTCACCAAAAAATCTCATGTATTATTTTTCAAAATAAGATCCTGCAATGCAGTCCTTGGAACAAGGATTATTTCTTACATAATCTTTTAGTGTCTTCATGTATCTTTCAAAGGGGTACATCCAACGAAAATGGACTGGCCCACAAAGTCGTGCTTCTTTTGCAAGACGAATTATCAAACGTATCATTATATCAAAAAAAGAAGGTCGAAATTATCCTTCAAGCTTACACAAAATTACAATAATCTCATCACCTAGTTGTTGTAATTTCTCTCTATCGACAATAAGATGACATGATTTATTAAAGGATGAACATAAAAGAGTTATTTTTTTCTTTGGTTTCTTTGAAAGCAACCGTCTTATTAAAATGGGCAACAATTGTTGCGTCATAGCATGATAATCGTGAGACTTCAAACCACTAATTTTGCAATCCTCCAATGGCATACAAAGTTTAAAATTTGAATAATTACCATCAGGCCCTCTAAAATCATATAATCTTTTACAAAGTATTTTTTTCAAATTTTGACAATGTATATGAGCTGGAGAAAGATACGTCTTGTTTCCATGGGGTTGTGTATGAAGACCATGTTGAATTCTCCAATCCTCCAAATCCTTTCAAGAGTTAACTCTGTCTTTTGATTTCTTGCCACACAACATCATGGCTAATAGGATTTCACTGGCATTTTTCTCAATATGCATTATATCTAAATTATGTCATAATGGAAGTTCCTATAAAAAATTAATTACTTGAAATTTTAGTCAATTAAAAAATAATAATTTTAATACATGTATATATATATATAGTGGATTTTTAAACAGTTAAATATTGAATCTGGACCTAAAAACAATTGAAATGAATACTAATTTTGTTTTATATGTTGTCGATGTTAAAATAAGGTTAGTGAACTTTCAAAATTGATTTAAAATAAAATATATTAAAATTTGTTTATTTAATATATTTTAATAGACTAAAAATAGCCAGTTAACAAACAGTCTCATAATTCGATGAGACTAGTTACATTGGAGTCATATCAATGAACTGTAGTAGGATTTCAAATTTCATATCGATTGGACTAACAGTTTGACCGTACGAGCTAAAAATGTGTAGGAAGCATTTGATTAAATCATGTAATTTAAAAAGAAAAACAATTCAATTGCACTAATTCGTAAGCCTTCTCCTTTTGACTACTCATACTCTATCACTTGCACTCTCTTCCATGATGTCATAGCGTGATGATTAGCTTGGTACAAAGAATAAGATTTGGCACACAAGATAAAGCCTGAATTAATTTAATTTACTTGGTTAGAAAATTATCCGAAGCCCTATTATTTCACCACTATGCCATCTCCTCTTGGGTTAAGACCTAGGCAAGGCTCTTTTTTTGCAATTAAAACCCTTGTTCTTGTGTATAAATAGGTGGCCATTTGATTTGCAGTTCCTTTCTTTCCTTCTCCATTTTCTCTTCCTTTTCTCCTTTTTTCTCACCATTTTCTCTCTTCCCTCCCCACTCCTGGACCCCACGGCCCCTCCTTCAATCTACCACACCAGCGAACCCCTCCCCCTTCTAAAACACTTAAAGGTACATCCTTTATACCTCTCCTTCCCAAACCCGACCATTACAGCCCCAAACCCGACCCTACCAGCACGCTACAACCCCACATGGACCCCACCCATTTGATCGTGCCCCTCTATCCCTGAAGATCCGACCTTTAGTCTCTGAAACCCAATATATACCCATATATATATATTTATATTTTATAAAAACCGTACGCGTCGAAGTTTTGTTCGATTGAAATTTGATAATTCACGATGACAACGAATGTCTGCCGGATTAGATCTGGATTGCAAGGGAGTTCTACATTTAAAGTTACGAAGGAGTGGATAATTTGTGAGAAATATTGAAATTAAAAGGATAAGTAATATAAGGTTGTTAGTATTAAATCACATTAAGATTTATTGATGATTAATGAAGTAAGGATATGATTCTTAAGTAATAATCATATGACATTTAAGTAAATAACACCCTGTGATGATAATTATGTGGATATTGAATGTTGATTGTGGATATAAACCTTATTAGGTTAATTGAATACTATTTTAAATAGTAATGGATTATTAGATATTACTTTGCTAGGTTAATGACAAAATTTTGGGTTGTTATTGGATGTTATAATGGTTGGTTATGATGTGATATATGTTACCATGATTAATAATATCCAAAAAAGTTGGATTATTAGGTTAATGGTCAAGTCTTCATTGAATAAAGTAATTTAATTGAATTTTATTAATTAAATCATAAGTGAAAGATAAAAGTTTGAATTTTTAATCCAAAACGATTTGGAAAGATAGCTTAAGTAATTACAAATAGTTTTCAAAAAGATGGAAATATTATTTGAAATAGTTTTCAAGTAATTAAGGCATGTTCAAATTTTACTTTTTGGAAATAAATAGTAACTTTAAAATGTGAAGTTCCATTTGAGTAATATAAAGTGTCTTAACTATTTTATTATTCGAGTTACCTTATTTATTTTTATAATGGATTTTAGGAAATATTGGATTTCAAAAGGTGAAATTTGAAAAATAATACAATTTTAATGATGTAAATAATATTATTATATTTAAATAATAGAATATTTATATTTAAATTTAAATATTAGAATATAGTTTCCAAAAATTATTATATATGTTTTATATAATTAATAAACTATCTTAATGGCAATTCGACCTGATTTTTAATATAAGTCGAAGTTTGGTCCGAATAGGACTAGTGTGTAGTAGTACTTCACAAATTTTGACCTTTGACTTTAAATTGATGTACCGAGAGATCCGCCTGATGGATTTTTCCGAATTGATTAACATTTGGTTCGAAATGCAAAAGAGGTTTTTATAATCCAACGGTTAGATTTTGAAATAAGTTCAAATAAAATTTGAATAAAAACAGCGCTAATGTAGTTTCGGAAACGAAATTGGAATTTATTTAAATGTGCTATTTTTAAATTATTAAAATAGAGATAAATCATGATAAATTATAATAAATAATTTAAAGAGTTTTGGACCTAATATATAAGGTTTTGAATGACAAAAACCTATTGACTAGAAATAGGCCATTTTGCAATGCCTTTTGTAATGGTTCTAAATAACATTTTTGAATTGAAGTTTTTAAGTTCACAAATTGAATCTAAACCTTGATAAACCTTTTTATATGGATAATAAAGAATTCTAAGAATGATTTTTGGAAGCCTGACGACTTGACCAAGTTTAAGAATGAGATCTAACCTTATGAAATGTATTCCAATTAAAGACGACTTAATTGGTGATCCGATAATCCAAAAGGATTATATTTGATGCTGCTTATTTCGAAAAGACCGAGTTTAACCCATTTCGAACAATTCGATGAGTTAGAGAAATAGAAGATATTGAAGACAATGGAAGACTGGGAATCTTCACATTGAACGGACTATTTGTTGATGCCTTAGCTAGCTTCCGTTATAAGGTTATAAGTGGCAGTGGTCCGGACATACTTGTAGATTGTCTGGATTTGCAAGGGCTCTCTCCTTTAGCGGATGAGGAACAAGGTGAATTCTATTTTGTTCACAACCCAGAACTAACTTGTATTGGTTGTATGTCTGACATTGTATTTTACAGCAAAACCAATTGGTTTCTATTAGTGAAATATAAGTTGGTGGCGGAGGATCTATCCTCTTAGCTTAACACTAACCTCTAAGATATATGTACTAAGAGGGTTATATATTAATATACATAGATTATATGTTGTAAATTAATAGTGTGGCAT
Source organism: Allium sativum (assembly GCA_030737875.1). Taxonomy (NCBI): domain Eukaryota; kingdom Viridiplantae; phylum Streptophyta; class Magnoliopsida; order Asparagales; family Amaryllidaceae; genus Allium; species Allium sativum. Next base: position 103,634,781 of record CM060912.1, read on the forward strand.
GCTAAGTGCTTCTGGCAGATAGATCAAAGCTTTTGTTGAAAAGAAGTGCTTTGTGGAACGTGACTTCAGGGCCTCACAACCCTGTAATGAGCCAAAACAGGATCAAGTACTGCAGAGTTAAGGAAAAATGTTTCCTTATAGTTGAGAAAGTGATGCTATTATATGGATCCCAGGAAATTTACTTAGTGGATGATAGATTGAGGCGCCACGTGTAATGGTCGGTAATAACTGGGAGACTTTATGTTCAGGAGAAATCCAAACTACACCTGGTACAGGTGGGCCGGCCAACTTTGTTGATATAGGAAAGGAGCATTTGTTGGTTTTGGGACATCCCGCTAGAGGTGTACCTGAATCACCGTTAAGGAAGATCCTTTTCTTTGGTCATTGAAGGAACCCAACTTTCAATACGAGCCTTTACGGTTGTAATTGTAACATATGTATTTAGATGTAATATATGGGTACCTGTGTCTGCTAGGATTTATACATTTATTTTGAAAAGTTTTCAAAGATAGACATTAATAATAATATCAAACGATTTTTTGTATCAAACATATTTCATTATCACAAGGTAAAACTTGCTCCTAATGATGTGTGTTTGCATTATCTGATGGGATGTGAGTCTTATGGCATCTTTATTTTCAAAAAGCATTGCGAAATTTCTACACTGGCATTCATGGGGGGAAACCCGTTTCGTGTTAAGCGGCATGGTCTTATGAATTGCCTCACTACCCTTGTAAAAACAACTGTTTTTTATTTCTCACGCCAGTCCCATGACTGATTCGTATTTTTGTTTTTCCCTTTCAAGCTCGGATGCCCTTATTTTCCATATTGGCAGCCTAGTATGCAAGTTAGTGGTTAAGTTTATTTTAGGAGCCATGCATGGAAGCTGGTTTTGCCTTGGAGCAAGAGCAGAAGCTGGATGTTTCTTTTGGATTCTCTATGAAAACTTTATCATGTTGATCATCTTTATTTCCGTTGTGTACTTATTTCCGATTCCTTTGTTACGTACTATGTTGGATCTTGTTAATTGTATTAACTCTGATGTATTCCTGATGTAATATTTTGTACATTATTATGTTGTAATGCAATGTTTATTTTTCGCTGCTATTCAATGAGTTATACTCTAGAGGAAATCTATCCTTCCAACACTTGGAGTGTCGATACAGGATGTATTAGTGTCGAATCCTAGGTACCGAGAGGGTGGGTTATCACATCTGGTATCAGAGTTGAGGATTAACCATAATTCTTGGATATAACTAATTAAAGGACTCATCATAGACAGAATCAGTAGTATTCTAGGATGAGTAACTCATTAGAGATAGGGTTAGCAACACACTAGATTGAGTATAGCCATAGAAAACACACATTTGTTACATCAGTTTCCATCGTATCTATTCTTATGCTTTACCATATTCCCTAAGATATATTTTCTACTTTTCCAATTCTTTTCTTACTATGCAGTTAGAGGAAAATGAGTAGGAAAGGAGGAAGACCAGGTAGGGGAAGGGGTAGCACTGCGACTAATGGTCAAACACCCATAGTAATAGAATCAAATGCGGTTATGCAAGAACAACCTAAGATGGATTTAGAATTTTTATCAAAGAAGTACAGGAATCTTGGAGGACAATAATTCCTTGGAAAAGAATCAGTTATTGAGGCCCAGGAAAAGTTGTGTGCATATGAAAGAATTTTCAAATGCTTGAAGCTTAATAATGAGAAAAAAAAAATTTTTGGCAACTTGGTTACTAAAGGATGAAGCCTTAGTTTGGTGGGAGACAATCATATTAGAAGAACCCAAAGAGGAGTACTCTTGGTAACGCTTCAAGAAAGCCTCTAAAAGCAGGTTTATACCATCTGAAGGAATAGCTCGCTTATACCATGAATTTTCCAACTTTAAGCAAGGAGACATGACTAATTAAGAATATCCGAATAAGTTTAATGAACTTTCTTGTTTTGGGCCGGAACTGATTTATGATCCGGTCAAGAAGAACGAAAGGTTTATTAAAGGGTTGCAAAGAAAGTACCAAAACGGAATGATGGATCATGTGAAAGCGTCATTTGTGGAGATGGTAGATATAGTGTATCGCTTTGAATCCCTGGATAGACAAAATTCTTTGGAAGATAAGGGTAATAAAAAAGACAATTTATGGAAGAAGAGAAAATTCAGAGGTAAGAAGCCGGAATCAGATAAAGAAAAGAAGAACACCAAGGAGGCTTGGATGAAGAATGCCACATGTTATAACTGCAATGAAAAGGGACATTTTTCGACTGATTGCGAAAAGCCAAAGAAGCCAAGGAGGAATGACCAAGAACCCAAGAAGAAATCTTAGGATGCTAGAGAATGTTGCAATTGTCATAAGACCAGCTACATTGTGAAGAACTACCCATTAATGAAAAAGACAGAGGTAGCACATGCTTACGCCATACAAGATGTGTCGTCAACCTCATCGGGCGTGAAAGTAAAGGGAGTTCTTGAAGTAAACTTTCTACTAAGAATATCCTAGTTAAAACACTATTTGATACAAGTGCCTCACATGTATCAAATAAAAAGGTTAAGGAATTAAATCTAAAACCTAAATATATTTAGAAGCTTGTTTATGTTAGAAATCTGATAGGAGGTTCCACCAAATTGTGTTTACAAAACAAAGTGCCTATTTCTTATTCTTGTTATCAATTTCCCCTTAATTTGATTATCTTGGATTTTGCCAATTTTGATATTATACACGGGATGGATTGGATGACCCTGTATGAAGCTAATGTCAACTGTTTGAAAAGGATTGTTAAGGTAAAAACAAAAATTGGAAATTTTCCAAAGATACCAAGTATAGGCCCAAGTTTAAGTAGTGATAATTTCCGGTATGCTATAAACACTTCGCTCATGACTATAAAAACCATTCTGATTGTTTAGAAATTTGTGATGTGTTTGATGAAGTTAAGAATCTTCCTCTACATCGATAGATTGATTTTAGAATTGATTTGGTCCCGAATGCAAGACCAGTTATGCATGCGTTTCGGAGAATGGCTATGAAGGAGAAAGAGGAGTTGAGTGATCAAACTTAAAAGCATTATAAAAAAGGTCTGATTAGGCGTAATTTTCAAGTTGGGGTGCAACAGTAGTATTTGTTCCGAAGTCTGATGGTTCACTAAGACTGTGTATGGACTATAGAGATCTAAATAGGCAAACTCTTGTAAATAAATTTCCTCTTTCTTGCATTGATCATTTGTTAGATCGCTTGAGTGGAGCTCGAGTAATTTCAAAGATGGTCCCTGTTACCAACTAAGAATTGAAGGAGATTGTATTCATCTAACTGCTTTTAGGGGACCTGATTTGTTCAAAGAATGGTTAGTAATTCCGTTCGGATTATGCAACGCCCCTGCTTATTTTGTGGATTTAATGAATCAGGTATTTCGGGAAGTATCAAATAAATTCGTGTCGATATTTATTCATGATATTCCCATCTTCTCTAGGATGGAAGACGATCATGCTAGACATTTAGAAGCTATCATGGAAATTCAAAGAAGGAATGTGTTGAAGGAAAAGTTCTCCAAATGTCATTTTTGGGACCAAGAAGTTAAAATTTTCGGACATATAGTGTCGAAGGAAGGAATTTCAGTGGATTCGAATAAAGTTTCTACCATCTAGAATTGGAAGCAACGTAGAACTCCTACAGAGGTAAGAAGTTTCCTTGGTCTAGCAGGTTATTATTGGAGGTTCGTGAAAGATTTCTCTAAGTTATCCAGCCCTTTGATGAAGCTAACCAAGAAGAATGCCAGGTTTTTTTGGACTGCAAGATGTGAAGAAGTCTTTTAAGAATTGAAAAGGAGACTGGCCGTTGCTCCAATCCTAACAATTATTAATGGCAATAAAGGATTGACTGTTTATACAGATGCCTATAAAGAAGCAGTTGGTGCAGTACTAATGCAAGAAGTAAAGGTAATTGCTTATGCTAGTAGGCAACTGAAACCACATGAGAGGAAGTATGCAACTCATGATCTGGAATTGCTTGCTGTTGTATTTGCTTTGAAGATCTGGAGACATTATTTGTTTGGTGAGAAGTTCGAGCTGTTTACTATTCACAAATCATTGAAGTACTTTTTCGCTCAAAAGGATTTGAATATGAGGCATCAATGCTGGTTAGAGTTTCTGGCAGCATATGGTCTGGATATACTTTATACTCTAGTGAAAAATAATGTGATAACAGATGCACTCAGTAGAAAGCATCGCACTATTTCTCATCCATTTGTTACACCCACCTTGATTGACAAGGTTATTATCCATAAAAATGCAATGAATTTATTCGAAAGATATGCAGAAGGATTCAGCATGGAGAACTTGAATTTTAAAATCATTGATCGAGATATTGAAAGATTAAAAGGGTGAATCTGTGTTCTAGACACCCCAGAGATCAAAATATAAGTATTGGATAAGTGTCATAAATCTAAGCTAAGTATCCATCCAGGAATCCACAAAATGTATCAAGATTTTAAGCACACATTTTTGTTGAAGTCGATAAAGAGGTATATCTCGATTTATGTTAACAGATGTCCAACTTGTCAACAAGTTAAAAGCGACCAGCAGATGGTTGTTGGATTACTTCAACCATTGGAGATCCCTGAGTGGAAGTAGGACCAAGTACCAATGGATTTTGTCGATGGGTTGCCTCGAACCAGGAGATTAATGAAGGAATTTGGGTTATTGTAGATCGTTTGACAAAGAGTGCCTGTTTTCTTCCAATGAAGTCAATGAGAATAGCTGCTAGTCTTGCGCAGTTGTATGTAAAAGAGATTGCCTAATTGCACGGGATACCCCATAGTATACTAAATGATCGTGATTCGATCTTTACCAGTCATTTCTGGGGAGCACTTCAGTCGGTATTGGGAATAAAGTTAAATCTGAGTACTGCTTACCATCCCCAAATAGATGGGCAAACCGAAAGAGTAAACCGAATTTTGAAAGATCTATTAACAGCTTGCATTCTGGAGGATTGTGGAAAGATCATTTGCATCTGATAGAGTTCTCAAACAACTACAATTATCAAGCAAATATAGATATGTCAACTTTGGAGGCTTTATATGTTCGACCTTGTAAATCCCCAACATGTTAGATTGAACTGGAGAGAGCCTTGTATTAGGTCCAAATATTATCCGTGAAGCAACTGAGAAAGTGGAATTCATTAAAAAGAAATTGAAAGTAGTTCAAAGCAGGCAAAAGAGTTATGCCAATTAGCGGAGAAGAGACTTAGTATTCTCTTTGGGTGACCAAGTATTTCTAAAAAAAATCCCACTGAGAGGAGTCATCGGATTTGGAAAGACTAGGAAGTTATCGCTCAGATATATTAGACCTCAGTTGCCTAAATGGTGTCAGGTGTACATATTGTTTGTCATATTTCTCATCTTTGAAGGTATTTTCATGATCCCGATTTGATCATCGAGGAAGCTGCACAGCAAGACTTAGAGATCACACCAGAGTTGACAGTTCCAATAGAGCCTTTAAAGATCATTGGCAAGGATGTGAAGGAACTGAGAAACAAGACGGTGAAATTAGTAAAGGTGCAATGGAGTGGTGATCCAGGGATTGCACTTGGGAAACATAGGACAATATAAAGAAGTCTTATCCCCAATGTAGAATAGATATCCCAGAATAGCTCATTTTCAAGGTAATCTCATTTCTTGAATCTCATTTCTATTCAGTATCTCTTTCATTTCAATTTCAACGGTGAAATTCTTTAAGTAGGCGAGACTATAACGACTTGAAATTTAATTAACCTAAAAATAATAATTTTAATATATGTATATATAAATAGATTTTTAAACGGTTAAATATTGAATCCGGACCGAAAAACAATTGAAAATGAATTCTAATTTTGTTTTATATTTTGCTAAGTTAATATAAGGTTAATGAACTTTTAAAATTGATTTAAAAGAAAATACATTAAAATTCGATAATTTAATATTGTTTTAATACACCAAAAATGGTCATTTTGCAAACAGTCTCAGAATTCGACAAGACCAATTTATTTGATCCGTATCAGTGAAATGTAGTAGGATTTCAAATTTCGTATCGTTGGACTTAAGGTATTGTAACAACCCATATTTCGATAGCATGATTAAGACGAGAATCAAGGCAGAATTTAAAATTAAATTCTGAATCAAGTTAAACGGGCTATGTCATTGCGTTCGTCTCGGAAAAATACGCGAAATAGAGTCCGAGTTTTCGAAAATCGGAGTCCGTATGACCCGATTAAGGCCCAACGAAGTTTTCAGAAAATTTCTAAGTAAAAAAAAAAACAGATTTCAAATTCAAACTTGAATTTGGAAAATTGGGCCAGTTGGGCCAGGCCGGAAAAATTCCCGCCACAGTACCCAAGTCGACAGCCCTGTCGACTTGGGAGTCGACTTGGTCTGACCAAGTCGACAGCCCTGTCGACTTGGCTGTCGACTTGGCTCAGACGAGCAGTCTTGCCTGGTGCACCTGTTTCTATCTTGGCTAGGTTTTTGGGCCTGGTTTGAGATCTGACGGTTCAGGTTGGTCCTAGGGTTAATCTAAGGGTCCTAACTAGCCTAATCTTCTATAAATAAGCCCCTAACCCTCCCCTAAACCTGTGAAAACCCGTAACTTCCCCGTAAAGGAAAGCGTCGGATAGTTCGAGAACAAGCCACAACAGAACACATACAGAAGAACATTTCATTGTATATTACAACAATGCATCAGATTACAAGAATATACAGGGTATAATTGAATATTACACAGAAATATCAGAGATTTAAATTACATTTAAATACATCGCAGCGGAAAATATTACAATACACAACTAGAAGAGATATACGGATACAAAGCTTTCCGGATATCATTCCAGCTGTAAACCAGGATCCTGTGAATATAAATCTGCAAAACCAAAACTACTAGCTGCCCGTGTCAAAATAAGGGCACCCAGAGTTTAGGTTAAAACAATAAACTCCAGGTCAGTCATGTGACTGGTGTGAGAACTAAAACAGTTATTAATCTTTATTTTCAAAGGTAAATCAAGGGACCACGCCGTATAACACGGAACGGGTTTCCTCCCAAGAATACCAGTGCATAAAACAAACAGCGCCATGCTAAATAAAGAAAAATGAAGCTATTATAAGACCCAGGTCCCATCACACAATGCAACGCAGCCGAGGATAGGGTTTTCCCTTATAACAGCCAAAGAATGCTTGATACGTTTAAAACAAATCGTTTGATACTATTATAAGTGCATAGTGTATAAAACAACTTCAAATCATAAGTATCAATCATAGACGGCATGGGTACCATATATCATGTCGCCATACTAGTTCTACAATCAAAACCGAAATGTCGTATTGGAAGTTGGGTTATCATTTATGGTAAGAACCGAGGCTAGGGATCGTCCTCTACCGATTCGTGACTCTCTAGCCCAAGCCACAGGCAAGCGCGCAGGCAAGCCTTTAGATCGTCAGGGCCGGTCCACCGATGTGGATTATTATGCCTGAACACTACGTTTCCCCACCCTATGGGGTGTAAGTGAGCCAACTAAATGACTCCATCGGTTCGAGAACGACCGATCAATCCGAGGCGCCTCGCAACAGCAACAACCACATAAGTCAAACTCGTCAGGGCGTGTAAAACCACTGACGCCACTTCTAACTAGAAGGAAACGCAAGTCCTCCCTGAGGTCCGTCTCCGGTTTTTGGTTCATACCGGGTGTGAAACTCGCGAAGTAAACGTTACACAAAGCTACGCCACAAAGGCCGTGCTTCGATCATCACCACAAGACTTTGCTTTTCAACAGAAGCCTTGATCATTTGCCACTTAGGCATGCCACACAGGCAATTCACTCCATGCGATTGATATCCATCAATATATAACCCCTGAGCTCGTACGTCTCAGAGAAGGGCGTTGAGCAAGAGAATAAATTCTCCGCCGCCAAGCAGATATATATTTAATAGAGATCAATCACACGGACTAAAATCCAATGTCAGACACACAGTCCATTTACAAGTCCGTTCTGGGTCTAAACGAAACCGGAGGCACCTAGTACCCCGCATATCCATCGATCTCCAAGTACGTCTGGACGATCACTAACTGTTTCCATCTTCTTGGGTGTACAGCCCAATCAAGATCATTAGTAACCACCCAAATGACGTGAAGACCTCTGGTCTTCGACCATCGTCTTCATCTTCGACTTATCGTCGTATCAGTTATTCAGAATGGGATAAACCCGGTCTTTCCGAATAACTCGCTTATATCTTAAGTAAGTGTTACACAAACACAACATACGCCTCATTCCAATTCATTAGTCACTAACCGTAAATTAATCAAGAGAATAATTTCCCAAATATTAACCCCGAAGGCCGAAACCAACATCAGATCAATACCCAGAAAACCATTCTGCTTGGCCAACCGACAGTTAGTTTCTAAATTTCACATTCATAGGGAAAGGTTCCCATTAATTTTATCCAAGATAAATTTCTTGAATTTATTCCCTAATCTTCTTTTGAATTTCGATTCAACTAGTCGGGATTAACGAAACTTACCGAAGTAATCATTTGTTTTAATTTCCCAATCCCAACCTATTTATCCCATGAAGTAAAACTGGTAATACTTCATATCTAACACCACAGTGTTATCGGTAAATTCAATTACCATTTCACGTTCAAATCTAATTAAAGATTTAACTATCGCCTGGAGCAAAACTGGTGATACTCCATTTTCGATCATTTCAATCTAATTAAAGATTCATTAAAACTCCACTTAGTTTTAATCGTTAACTGGATTAAAGAATCTGTGTCATTTAAAACACAGTTCACGATAAACCTAAAATCACATTCATTAATTATCGGGTTAAAGAACGAGTGTTATTTAAAACACTATTCACGATAAACCCAAAAATCAATATCAATTCAATTCCAATTAAATATCATTTAATTGGTACACTTCATTAAATCTAAAAAAAAGATTTAATCCTTTCTCAACTGGGTTCAAGAACAGTGTTAGTGAAGACACCATTCACGACGAACCCAAATCACATTTGATATTCAATATAAGGCTCTGAATAGAAAATATATCGGCTTATATTCAATATCAAATTCTACGATTAACAAATGTCGTATTGGAAATAACGATATAAATATCTACATCTTTCAAATTTCCATAACAACATCTGTATAATCCCGAATTCCAACATCGAAATATTCCGAAGACAATTTCGATTCAAATCCACTACAATGCAATCATTGGAAATTCTGGTTATTTTTAAAACCCTTTTCAAATTCAATTTATTTATTTAAAAATAAATAGAATTATATTTCTAGTTCAAAACTAGTTCATTTCGATAAAAATTTATTTTTATCCTTTCAAATATGGAGTTTTTCATCCCAATTCTTTTAAAATCATTTCTTATGATTTTACACAAATTATTACTATTTTTAATAATTTTATCAAGGCCCGTACAGTCGATTTCCATCAATGGCCATCGAACTGCACTTACAGCGACCTTTTTCGAATTTGATTTGGACATAACTCCAAATCCAACCGTTAGATTTCAAATTTCTAATATTCGTTAGAAAGCTCTTTTCGATACGAACCCAACGGTTCCGGTTTTAGGAGAATCCGACGGTCGGATCTCCCGTAATGTCCGTTTGAAATAAATGGTCAAAATTTACGAACTGCCGCGGCGCGGCGCGTTCTATTCAGGCCATTATATTATATATATATAATATATATTTCGTCGATTTCTATTTAAAACGAATTATAGAAATAGTTTTAAATTCGTTTCAAAAGCACTTTCAACTTCCTTTTCAATTCAAAGCAAAATTGAATTCTTCTTTATAAATTCGTTTTAAAATTCATTTCTATTCAATTCAAATTTCAATTCAATTTGAATTCATTTCAATTCGCTTTCAATTCAATTTGAATTCGTTTTCAATTCAATTCATTTCGAAATCGTTATATATTCAATTCATTTCGAAATCGTTATATATTCACTTCATTTCGAAATCGTTTTATATTCAATTCATTTCGAAATCGTTATATATTCAATTCATTTCGAAATCGTTTTATATTCAATTCATTTCGAAATTGTTATATATTCAATTCATTTCGAAATCGTTATATATTCAATTCATTTCGAAATCGTTATATATTCAATTCATTTCGAAATCGTTATATATTCAATTCAGTTCGAAATCGTTTTATATTCAATTCATTTCGAAATCGTTATTTATTCAATTCATTTCGAAATCGTTATATATTCAATTCATTTCGAAATCGTTATATATTCAATTCATTTCGAAATCGTTATATATTCAATTCATTTCGAAATCGTTATATATTCAATTCATTTCGAAATCGTTATATATTCAATTCATTTCGAAATCGTTTTATATTCAATTCATTTCGAAATCGTTTTATATTCAATTCATTTCGAAATCGTTATATATTCAATTCATTTCGAAATCGTTATATATTCAATTCATTTCGAAATCGTTTTATATTCAATTCATTTCGAAATCGTTTTATATTCAATTCATTTCAAAATGAATAAAATCGATATAAATATCGTTTACGTCAAAATGGCGTCAATCTAATCAACACGGCTTCAAAAATTTCTGTTTCAAATATTTTATTTCAAATATTTCTTTTTCAAAATAGTTGTTATTATCACAATATTTCGTTCAACACATGACCAATCTCAATGGATGAGTACTGTCAACACATGAACCGTTATTTTATATTGATAAAGATGTAAATTTTATTATTAAAATATTTCGTTCAACACATGACCAATCTCAGAGGATGAGTACTGTCAACACATGAATCGTTATTTTATATTGATAAAGATGTAAATTTTATTATCAAAATATTTCGTTCAACACGTGACCAATCTCAATGGATGAGTACTGTCAACACATGAACCGTTATTTTATATTGATAAAGATGTAAATTTTATTATCAAAATATTTCGTTCAACACATGACCAATCTCAATGGATGAGTACTGTCAACACATGAACCGTTATTTTATAATATTCTTTATTTTCTAAATTGGAATGAGGCCCAATCAATCACCATATAATGTTAATTATATGGATTTTCATACAACACATGTATATAATAGCATTGAAAAATAATCAACCATCAACCAAAGTGCACTACCCTGTATAAGCATCAAATATAGACATTTAACGCTTATAGCAGCTTGTCAATCAATCGATCGACATATTTAATCAATCAGGATGAGTGAACTTCAAGTTTCATCCCAACACCCGTGTGGGGTTTCAAACAATCAAACAAATATTTTATTCGTGCAGTTGGGCGATGTGTAAAATTTATCGTCCCAATCAATGTCCTTCAAATAGGTGTACACAAACCGTCTGGTTTGTAAATGAATATTTATTTATTCACATTCACGTTAAAAATTATATTTTTAACGATAAAACATTTTATTCCAACATATGAATTTCTATTAAGTTCATTCTTTAAATAAAATGATATTTTTATTTTTCTAACACATTTTAGAAAATTTCGGCGGCATAACGGCACGATACTAGAAACGGGACGAGGCCTAGCCTTATCCCCGGTCTAGTGAAGGCCCATGCCATTCACACATCAATCAAATCCATTCACTTCACCAAACAATTCAATTTCATTTCAAATAATCTAACTAACTATTCATCCAAACAATTTAACCAACAAGCCATCCATGGTCTGTGGATGACGGGTGTCGGGTGCTACTAAACACCGTCTGCATCCTAGTATATATATATAACTAGAAAAAGAGAATTTGAGTGAGAAGTTCTCACCTAAAGCTATCCAACTTCACGACACTCCTATTGTAGAGATCTTCGTCGTTCTCGCCTTTTTTTCAGCTTCGTTGTCGTAGCCACTACATATGTAAAAATCGAATTTTTACTTCGCTATTCAATATATAAAAATCGAATTTTCACTTCGAAGTTCAATATATAAAAATCAAATTTTTACTTCGATGTTCAATATATAAAAATTGAATTTTTATTGCGATGCCATATAGATAAAAATTCCATTTCAAAAAAATATAGACTTCGCCTTTATAAAAACAAAGGTTCCACCTTTTCAAATAAAAAGTTTTCGCCTTTTCTAATAAAAAGTTTTCGCCTTTTCTAATAAAAAGTTTTCGCCTTTTCTAATAAATATAAATCACTTCTATTATGATATGCTAGTATCTATAAAAATCATTTCTTTTACCTTATTAAAAATATAATCTTTTTATAACCAAACATATATAAACTTTACTTTATTAAAAATCGTCTTTATTAAAATAAAAATCATATTTTTAATTCGCCACTTAGTATAAAAATTATATTTTTAACCTTTCTACTTGATAAAAATCAAAATCGAACTTTTTATTGTTTCAAAAAAAAAATCTAATCTCTCACTTGAATCAAAATCCAATTTTTATTTCGCCTTTTACTATAAAAATCATGTCTTTATAATTTTATAAAAGTCGTCCCTTTTCTCTAGTTAAAAATCAAACTCTTCACTATTTAAAATCGATTTTCTTTCGCTATAAAAATCCATTTTCTTACGCTATAAAAATCAAAACTATTATTTATGTTATATATAAAAACAGAAAAGAAAATTGAATAAAATAACTAAATTAAATAAATCGAGACACTTACAGTAAAAAGAAGGAGAAGGGGGTTGTGGTAGCCGCCGAGGTTGGGAGGGGGCTCTGACGCGAGTAGGTCGGAGGAACGGTGAACTCGGCGGTGGAGGAAAAAACGTGGGGGGGGGGGGGGGGGGGGTTCTCGTGCGTCGATCGAACTGGTGGGGGGTGCTGCTTCCGCGTCGGCTCTGGCGGGGGCTTCTGCTTGCGGCGGCGCGCCAGGGGGAGGGGGGGGGGAAAGGAGGTGGCGGCTGCTACGAGGGGGGGGGGGGCGACGGGGTTACGGTTTTTTTTTTCTTTTTCCTTTTTTTTTCGATTCTGAAATAATGAATTGGGGGGGGGCCAGAAAAATTAAAGGGGAGGAGGGAGATAATTTTTTTTTAAATTTTAATTTCAAGAAAAGTTGACTTTTACATACGACCTCGAAACGAGGCCCACCGCCTGTCGTCCATAGCGTTTCACCCCCATTCCGAACTAAATGGGATATGCACCGCAAGCTGATTCGATCGTTTCAATCAGTTTCCGTTGAATTTACATTTAAATCACTATATTGAATTTTAAACGTACATTTCAAATTACTGGGGTCACATACTAACTAGAAAAATTTCATAAAAATATTTTCTAGCTTCGTATTGACGATACGATCCTAACAAAACTAGTTTCGTCGAATTCTGAGACCGTTGGAAAAATGGCCATTTTCCAGTCGATTAAAATCAACTGAAACTGGTCAAACGCGTTTTCCTTCGCCACGCTCACATATTGATTCGAAAAATTATGAAATTTGAAACCTAGCAATAATTCGACACTGCGGACCCAACAAAACTAGTTTCGTCGAGATCCGAGGTCATTTGCAAAATGTCCATTTTTAAGGGCCTGAATTCCATAGCGACTATTCAGAATTTTCAACTGGACGTATCTTTTGATTCCCGCTATGAAATCTTGATTTTTCGGATTCGTTGGAAAGATATCATCAATTAGATCCTATCATTTTTGGTTTCACTAAAATCCGGATTGTTTTGCACCCGGTACATTCAATTGAAGTTTGAAATCGAATTATCGAACTACCGCGCCATTTTCAATTCTATTTATAATTATATATAAATATTTATATTCTAACGACGACGCGTAAAATATATACGTTCGAATTATTTTTAAAATAAATTTCTCATCGATATTATTTAAAATAATTCATTTTAAATAATCAAAATTCGATAAAATTGCCAAAATAAAAATTTTAAACTGGCCCAGATTTTCGGGTTATTACAATCTCCCCCACTTAAAACTTTTCGTCCCCGAAAAGGAACAAAGTCGAAAGTGGTTTGACTATTCAGCTCAACTTCCATCGTTTTGATTACGGCTTAAGTTCTTCAACTTTTCAGTTTCTAAGAACTTTTCAAAAATTTCAAAAATTTGGCTAACACCCTAAATTTTCGAAAAATTTCGCCATAACCTCCCCTGCAATGGGAGCATCGGGGAATTTCAAATAGCTTCCCCGGTCCTTCAGATCTCAAAAAGAAAAAGAAAAAGCCAAGCGGCTAGCCAATAGGCTCACAAAATCATCATCACCCAAACAAAACAGGAAATTATGTAGTAAACATGTACCTATTTGTCGGGCAAACAAATTTTATTCTTCGGCTCTAGCCTCCTTGCTATGACCTGTTCAATATAAGCATATGTATATGCAAGCAAATGCAAGCAAATGCAACCAATTTTCAATATAATTCAATATGTGATTCAGTTAGGCTACATGGCTAAAAATTAGCAAACAAATAAACAAACAACACAAACATCAATCAATTAGTGGATTTAACGTTTCAAATTCATAATTTTGATACATATACAAAAAATCATGTTTTGGTGCCAAATCACAACAATGAATTCTCGCTATATTAGTTTTGGTTCCCACACCAGTCTAATGGAAATATATATAAACATCACACCTTCGACACACGAACTCTAATTCTAATGATGTAGCTACAATCATCAGAATCATCTCCGGGCGACTAGAGTGTGAATCTATATCAATCTAATATATTAAAACTTTGAATACACGCGGATCAGACGTATACGCAAAATCTATATATACTGGATTGTCCACATCAATATAAATAAATAACCAAATACAAATAATTGATTTAAATTTTCAAAACAAAAATTGTTTTCATTTTAAAAATATACTCTTCACACTCGTTCTAGGATACTACTGACCCCATCTCTAACGAGTCACTCCCATTGGATATTACTAATCCAATATCTGATGAATTCTTTCGTATGGTTCTAATGTGCCTTGTTCTCTGCTTTGTAAACCAAAGCTCTGATACCAACTGTGAAAACCCGTAACTTCCCCGTAAAGGAAAGCGTCGGATAGTTCGAGAACAAGCCACAACAGAACACATACAGAAGAACATTTCATTGATATTACAACAATGCATCAGATTACAAGAATATACAGGGTAAAATTGAATATTACACAGAAATATCAGAGATTTAAATTACATTTAAATACATCGCAGCGGAAAATATTACAATACACAACTAGAAGAGATATACGGATACAAAGCTTTCCGGATATCATTCCAGCTGTAAACCAGGATCCTGTGAATATAAATCTGCAAAACCAAAACTACTAGCTGCCCGTGTCAAAATAAGGGCACCCAGAGTTTAGGTTAAAACAATAAACTCCAGGTCAGTCATGTGACTGGTGTGAGAACTAAAACAGTTATTAATCTTTATTTTCAAAGGTAAATCAAGGGACCACGCCGTATAACACGGAACGGGTTTCCTCCCAAGAATACCAGTGCATAAAACAAACAGCGCCATGCTAAATAAAGAAAAATGAAGCTGTTATAAGACCCAGGTCCCATCACACAATGCAACGCAGCCGAGGATAGGGTTTTCCCTTATAACAGCCAAAGAATGCTTGATACGTTTAAAACAAATCGTTTGATACTATTATAAGTGCATAGTGTATAAAACAACTTCAAATCATAAGTATCAATCATAGACGGCATGGGTACCATATATCATGTCGCCATACTAGTTCTACAATCAAAACCGAAATGTCGTATTGGAAGTTGGGTTATCATTTATGGTATGAACCGAGGCTAGGGATCGTCCTCTACCGATTCGTGACTCTCTAGCCCGAGCCACAGGCAAGCGCGCAGGAAAGCCTTTAGATCGTCAGGGCCGGTCCACCGATGTGGATTATTATGCCTGAACACTACGTTTCCCCACCCTATGGGGTGTAAGTGAGCCAACTAAATGACTCCATCAGTTCGAGAACGACCGATCAATCCGAGGCGCCTCGCAACAGCAACAACCACATAAGTCAAACTCGTCAGGGCGTGTAAAACCACTGACGCCACTTCTAACTAGAAGGAAACGCAAGTCCTCCCTGAGGTCCGTCTCCCGTTTTTGGTTCATACCGGGTGTGAAACTCGCGAAGTAAACGTTACACAAAGCTACGCCACAAAGGCCGTGCTTCGATCATCACCACAAGACTTTGCTTTTCAACAGAAGCCTTGATCATTTGCCACTTAGGCATGCCACACAGGCAATTCACTCCATGCGATTGATATCCATCAATATATAACCCCTGAGCTCGTACGTCTCAGAGAAGGGCGTTGAGCAAGAGAATAAATTCTCCGCCGCCAAGCAGATATATATTTAATAGAGATCAATCACATGGACTAAAATCCAATGTCAGACACACAGTCCATTTACAAGTCCGTTCTGGGTCTGAACGAAACCGGAGGCAACTAGTACCCCGCATATCCATCGATCTCCAAGTACGTCTGGACGATCATTAACTGTTTCCATCTTCTTGGGTGTACAGCCCAATCAAGATCATCAGTAACCACCCAAACGACGTGAAGACCTCCGGTCTTCGACCATCGTCTTCATCTTCGACTTATCGTCGTATCAGTTATTCAGAATGGGATAAACCCGGTCTTTCCGAATAACTCGCGTATATCTTAAGTAAGTGTTACACAAACACAACATACGCCTCATTCCAATTCATTAGTCACTAACCGTAAATTAATCAAGAGAACAATTTCCCAAATATTAACCCCGAAGGCCGAAACCAACATCAGATCAATACCCAGAAAACCATTCTGCTTGGCCAACCGACAGTTAGTTTCTAAATTTCACATTCATAGGGAAAGGTTCCCATTAATTTTATCCAAGATAAATTTCTTGAATTTATTCCCTAATCTTCTTTTGAATTTCGATTCAACTAGTCGGGATTAACGAAACTTACCGAAGTAATCATTTGTTTTAATTTGCCAATCCCAACCTATTTATCCTATGAAGTAAAACTGGTAATACTTCATATCTAACACCACAGTGTTATCGGTAAATTCAATTACCATTTCACATTCAAATCTAATTAAAGATTTAACTATCGCCTGGAGCAAAACTGGTGATACTCCATTTTCGATCATTTCAATCTAATTAAAGATTCATTAAAACTCCACTTAGTTTTAATCGTTAACTGGGTTAAAGAATCCGTGTCATTTAAAACACAGTTCACGATAAACCCAAAATCACATTCATTAATTATCGGGTTAAAGAACGAGTGTTATTTAAAACACTGTTCACGATAAACCCAAAAATCAATATCAATTCAATTCCAATTAAATATCATTTAATTGGTACACTTCATTAAATCTAAAAAAAAAGATTTAATCCTTTCTCAACTGGGTTCAAGAACAGTGTTAATGAAGACACCATTCACGACGAACCCAAATCACATTTGATATTCAATATAAGGCTCTGAATAGAAAATATATCGGCTTATATTCAATATCAAATTCTACGATTAACAAATGTCGTATTGGAAATAACGATATAAATATCTACATCTTTCAAATTTCCATAACAACATCTGTATAATCCCGAATTCCAACATCGAAATATTCCGAAGACAATTTCGATTCAAATCCACTCCAATGCAATCATTGGAAATTCTGGTTATTTTTAAAACCCTTTTCAAATTCAATTTATTTATTTAAAAATAAATAGAATTATATTTCTAGTTCAAAACTAGTTCATTTCGATAAAAATTTATTTTTATCCTTTCACATATGGAGTTTTTCATCCCAATTCTTTTAAAATCATTTCTTATGATTTTACACAAATTATTACTATTTTTAATAATTTTATCAAGGCCCGTACAGTCGATTTCCATCAATGGCCATCGAATTGCACTTACAGCGACCTTTTTCGAATTTGATTTGGACATAACTCCAAATCCAACCGTTAGATTTCAAATTTCTAATATTCGTTAGAAAGCTCTTTTCGATACGAACCCAACGGTTCCGGTTTTAGGAGAATCCGACGGTCGGATCTCCCGTAATGTCCGTTTGAAATAAATGGTCAAAATTTACGAACTGCCGCGACGCGGCGCGTTCTATTCAGGCCATTATATTATATATATATAATATATATAATATATATTTCGTCGATTTCTATTTAAAACGAATTATATAAATAGTTTTAAATTCGTTTCAAAAGCACTTTCAACTTCCTTTTCAATTCAAAGCAAAATTGAATTCTTCTTTATAAATTCGTTTTAAAATTCATTTCTATTCAATTCAAATTTCAATTCAATTTGAATTCATTTCAATTCGCTTTCAATTCAATTTGAATTCGTTTTCAATTCAATTCATTTCGAAATCGTTATATATTCAATTCATTTCGAAATCGTTATATATTCACTTCATTTCGAAATCGTTTTATATTCAATTCATTTCGAAATCGTTATATATTCAATTCATTTCGAAATCGTTTTATATTCAATTCATTTCGAAATCGTTATATATTCAATTCATTTCGAAATCGTTATATATTCAATTCATTTCGAAATCGTTATATATTCAATTCATTTCGAAATCGTTTTATATTCAATTCATTTCGAAATCGTTATATATTCAATTCATTTCGAAATCGTTATATATTCAATTCATTTCGAAATCGTTATATATTCAATTCATTTCGAAATCGTTATATATTCAATTCATTTCGAAATCGTTATATATTCAATTCATTTCGAAATCGTTTTATATTCAATTCATTTCGAAATCGTTTTATATTCAATTCATTTCGAAATCGTTATATATTCAATTCATTTCGAAATCGTTTTATATTCAATTCATTTCGAAATCGTTTTATATTCAATTCATTTCGAAATCGTTATATATTCAATTCATTTCGAAATCGTTATATATTCAATTCATTTCGAAATCGTTTTATATTCAATTCATTTCGAAATCGTTTTATATTCAATTCATTTCAAAATGAATAAAATCGATATAAATATCGTTTACGTCAAAATGGCGTCAATCTAGTCAACACGGCTTCATAAATTTCTATTTCAAATATTTTATTTCAAATATTTCTTTTTCAAAATAGTTGTTATTATCAAAATATTTCGTTCAACACATGACCAATCTCAATGGATGAGTACTGTCAACACATGAGCCGTTATTTTATATTGATAAAGATGTAAATTTTATTATTAAAATATTTCGTTCAACACATGACCAATCTCAGAGGATGAGTACTGTCAACACATGAACCGTTATTTTATATTGATAAAGATGTAAATTTTATTATCAAAATATTTCGTTCAACACATGAACAATCTTAATGGATGAGTACTGTCAACACATGAACCGTTATTTTATATTGATAAAGATGTAAATTTTATTATCAAAATATTTCGTTCAACACATGACCAATCTCAATGGATGTGTACTGTCAACACATGAACCGTTATTTTATAATATTCTTTATTTTCTAAATTGGAATGAGGCCCAATCAATCACCATATAATGTTAATTATATGGATTTTCATACAACACATGTATATAATAGCATTGAAAAATAATCAACCATCAACCAAAGTGCACTACCCTGTATAAGCATCAAATATAGACATTTAACGCTTATAGCAGCTTGTCAATCAATCGATCGACATATTTAATCAATCAGGATGAGTGAACTTCAAGTTTCATCCCAACACCCGTGTGGGGTTTCAAACAATCAAACAAATATTTTATTCGTGCAGTTGGGCGATGTGTAAAATTTATCGTCCCAATCAATGTCCTTCAAATAGGTGTACATAAACAAACCGTCTGGTTTGTAAATGAATATTTATTTATTCACATTCACGTTAAAAATTATATTTTTAACGATAAAACATTTTATTCCAACATATGAATTTCTATTAAGTTCATTCTTTAAATAAAATGATATTTTTATTTTTCTAACACATTTTAGAAAATTTCGGCGGCATAACGGCACGATACTAGAAACGGGACGAGGCCTAGCCTTATCCCCGGTCTAGTGAAGGCCCACGCCATTCACACATCAATCAAATCCATTCACTTCACCAAACAATTCAATTTCATTTCAAATAATCTAACTAACTATTCATCCAAACAATTTAACCAACAAGCCATCCATGGTCTGTGGATGACGGGTGTCGGGTGCTACTAAACACCGTCTGCATCCTAGTATATATATATATAACTAGAAAAAGAGAATTTGAGTGAGAAGTTCTCACCTAAAGCTATCCAACTTCACGACACTCCTATTGTAGAGATCTTCGTCGTTCTCGCCTTTTTTTCAGCTTCGTTGTCGTAGCCACTACATATGTAAAAATCGAATTTTTACTTCGCTATTCAATATATAAAAATCGAATTTTCACTTCGAAGTTCAATATATAAAAATCAAATTTTTACTTCGATGTTCAATATATAAAAATTGAATTTTTATTGCGATGCCATATAGATAAAAATTCCATTTCAAAAAAATATAGACTTCGCCTTTATAAAAACAAAGGTTCCACCTTTTCAAATAAAAAGTTTCCGCCTTTTCTAATAAAAAGTTTTCGCCTTTTCTAATAAAAAGTTTTCGCCTTTTCTAATAAAAAGTTTTCGCCTTTTCTAATAAATATAAATCACTTCTATTATGATATGCTAGTATCTATAAAAATCATTTCTTTTACCTCATTAAAAATATAATCTTTTTATAACCAAACATATATAAACTTTACTTTATTAAAAATCGTCTTTCATAAAATAAAAATCATATTTTTAATTCGCCACTTAGTATAAAAATTATATTTTTAACCTTTCTACTTGATAAAAATCAAAATCGAACTTTTTATCGTTTCAAAAAAAAATCTAATCTCTCACTTGAATCAAAATCCAATTTTTATTTCGCCTTTTACTATAAAAATCATGTCTTTATAATTTTATAAAAGTCGTCCCTTTTCTCTAGTTAAAAATCAAACTCTTCACTATTTAAAATCGATTTTCTTTCGCTATAAAAATCCATTTTCTTACGCTATAAAAATCAAAACTATTATTTATGTTATATATAAAAACAGAAAAGAAAATTGAATAAAATAACTAAATTAAATAAATCGAGACACTTACAGTAAAAAGAAGGAGAAGGGGGTTGTGGTAGCCGCCGAGGTTGGGAGGGGGCTCTGACGCGAGGAGGTCGGAGGAACGGTGAACTCGGCGGTGGAGGAAAAAAAGGGAGGGGGGGTTCTCGTGCGTCGATCGAACTGGGGGGGGGGGGGGTGCTTCCGCGTCGGCTCTGGTGGGGGCTTCTGCTTGTGGCGGCTGCTACGATGGGGGGGGGGGCGACGGGGTTTCGGGGGTTTTTTTTTTTTTCCTTTTCCTTTTTTTTTCGATTCTGAAATAATGAATTGGGGGGGGGGGGGGGCAGAAAAATTAAAGGGGAGGAGGGAGATAATTTTTTTTATTATTATTTTTTTTTTATTTTAATTTCAAGAAAAGTTGACTTTTACATACGACCTCGAAACGAGGCCCACCGCCTGTCGTCCATAGCGTTTCACCCCCATTCCGAACTAAATGGGATATGCACCACAAGCTGATTCGATCGTTTCAATCAGTTTCCGTTGAATTTACATTTAAATCACTATATTGAATTTTAAACGTACATTTCAAATTACTGGGGTCACATACTAACTAGAAAAATTCCAGAAAAATATTTTCTAGCTTCGTATTGACGATACGATCCTAACAAAACTAGTTTCGTCGAATTCTGAGACCGTTGGAAAAATGGCCATTTTCCAGTCGATTAAAATCAACTGAAACTGGTCAAACGCGTTTTCCTTCGCCACGCTCACATATTGATTCGAAAAATTATGAAATTTGAAACCTAGCAATAATTCGACACTGCGGACCCAACAAAACTAGTTTCGTCGAGATCCGAGGTCATTTGCAAAATGTCCATTTTTAAGGGCTTGAATTCCATAGCGACTATTCAGAATTTTCAACTGGACATATCTTTTGATTCCCGCTATGAAATCTTGATTTTTCGGATTCGTTGGAAAGATATCATCAATTAGATCCTATCATTTTTGGTTTCACTAAAATCCGGATTGTTTTGCACCCGGTACATTCAATTGAAGTTTGAAATCGAATTATCGAACTACCGCGCCATTTTCAATTCTATTTATAATTATATATAAATATTTATATTCTAACGACGACGCGTAAAATATATACGTTCGAATTATTTTTAAAATAAATTTCTCGTCGATATTATTTAAAATAATTCATTTTAAATAATCAAAATTCGATAAAATTGCCAAAATAAAAATTTTAAACTGGCCCAGATTTTCGGGTTATTACAAAACCCTCATTATTCACTCATGTAACTAAACTATGGCAAAATTTCTACTCTCATGGCCTCCACTAAACTATCCTAGCCTCCACTTCATTTCTATGAGAGGTTTCATGATCATGAGAGTATTAGAGAGTCCCTATGTTAGTATGAGAGCTTCTCAAGTTGATTCCAAGGCAAAAGCTTTGATCTTTGTTCATAAAGAGGGGGTTTTCATTGATTTGGAGGGTTCATCTTTGGGTTTTTGGGTGATGGCATGCATAGGCTTCATCACAAGCTCTAGTTTAATCGATTTAGGCCTTCATAGCAAAGTAAGCCCTTCCCTACTCTTAGATATTAACTATGAAGTTAAATGTTCATGTTGCAAGTTTGGGTTTGATCATTGAGAATGATATATGCTATCATGTCATGCAAGTTTATGAAGTCATTATCTTGATCTTATGAGCTAAAAGCTACAACCTTTATGTTGAAATGTTGCATTATGCAACATGAGAACCTTCATAATCATTATGTCTACTTGCATATGAAGTCATAACCCTTATATGATGATATATGCGGGTTTCTAGTCATCATTCCATGTCTTTTGTCACCATGATTCGCTTATGTGCCAAGTTTCGGTTTTATGCATGTTTTGAGGCTTAAGAATGTAATATGCAAGCTAATGAACACATTTGTGCCTCATTTGCCACCATGATTAACTTGTGGCTTAATATCCATTTTTGTCATGCCTTTGTCAAGTCTCTTCTTTTAGTCCATTACGTTGTTGCGAACGTATATGCGAGTTTAAAAGCGTTGGGTTATGTTATGGGTAATTTCTAATGACATGAAAATACAACTTGAGAACATGATTTGAAATATAACATGGAAGTTGACATGTAAGTGTGCATAAAAACATAAGCTTGGGAATTTACCTATTAAGTTAGGTCTACCCATTGGGAATTTACCTATTAAGTTAGGTCTACCCAATTGCTTGAAAACTTGACTATGAACATGACACTTGACTAAACAAGAAAGTGGCCAACTCGAGGTTGGGTTGAGTTTGCAACGTAAAACTACCCGGAACCGACCGGCCTAACTAGTAGTTGCAAACAATAGGACCCAATGTGAGAAGTTGGTCATGTTGTGCTTGAACCCGAGGTTAGACCAAGTTGTGGTGTAAAGATACCCGGAACCGACCGGCTTAACTAGTAACCACAACAAAGTCTAATGTAAGAGGTGAAGGTGCATTAAGTAATTAATGCCACATCATAGGGTTAAGTCAAAATTGGATTAATGACTCTTAACCAAATATGACATGGACAAGTGGGTTAAGTAATTAGATTGGGCTAATGATACTTAACAAAACATGACAAAGTTGGGTAGGTTAAGTAACTTGATTTGCCTAATGACACTTAACCATTTTTATACGACTAGTGGACGGGGTTAAGTTAATCAACACTTGATCAATCCAACACGATAACTTGGTAAGGTTAAGTAAGTTTCCTTAATGACACTTAACCGAAAGATACAGTTATTGGATGGGATTAAGATTAGACTCAATTAGTCTAAACATGGTAATCGGATGGAGTTAAGTTAACCTAAACTTAATTAATCCCACTTGGTAGTTTAATGGGGTTAAGTTAAACACTTAACCAATCTAACTCGTTAATTTGATGTGGTTAAGTGACCTATACTTAACCAATATAACCCGTTAATTTGATGTGGTTAAGTGACCTAAACTTAACCAATCTAACTCGTTAATTTATTGAGGTTAAGTTAACCCATACTTAACCAATGTAACGTGAAAACATGATAAGGCTAAGTCACGAATCGCTTGAATACACTTGACCGGTTTGACTAAGAAATTTGATAGGGTCAAGTTAATATATACTTAACCAACTTGAGCATGGTTTGTAGGGTTAAGTCTTGAACTTGGATACTTAGCCAATTTGGACATGATTTGTTGACGGGATTAAGTCATGAACTTAAGTGACACTTAATCTGTTATATAAACCCTAATTCGGAGAATTAGGTGGGTAACCATAATTAACAAGGATAACGGAAATAAGGCTAAGTGGTAAACCTTAGTTGAAGGATAACTAAGTAATGATTCTTAGTCAAGGAAATTTAGGCCAGTTCATAGATAGATGAGTAACCTGATACGGTAGGTCATCGTTTAAGTATACGGGTAGGAGCAAGTATCTGATTTAGATAAAGGCTCCAGCGAACTGGGTAACGAAGCAGCGGCTTCGGGGAACGTGAGGATATTCTTGGGATCCCTCTGTGGGCTGCCAGGTAATTATACTAGGCTCATGAGAGGTTAAGGTCTGCGTTAGAAGGACCAAGAGTATGCCTTGGTTGCTATACGAGCAACCTAAAGACGGGGATGGATAGGGCATAGTCGACGAGACACGGTCGTACCCTAGATAGCATTTTCTCGTCAGGCTACCTTCCATCTTTGGTCAAGCGTGTACGTACGGAAAAGCAGAGAACACCCAATAGACCATAATTGCTATCTAATTATGGGTGCGGTAAGGCTCGGATTGGGGGTTGGCCAGTAGTGTGTTCTCGTACAGGATTTATCCTGTCTTGTCTTTCGCTAGTTGAGGGAGGGGTCGCGTGGGACCATAGCCACGTGTAGAAAAACAGACCTTAGTATCTGCATCGGCAGATAAACCGAAAGCTCCCGACCGAGTCCTGTATTTCTTGACCTGCCCTGTGACATGACTCGGATGGCACGATGTGATACATGTGCATACAGTCATGGAAAAACGATTCACGATAAATGCGTGGGAAAAAGGGCGCGGTTGGCGGTTAGCGTAATCCCTAGTGGCCCTAGGTGGCTGAACCCAAACCGAGACACGGAAACGTTCATTAGGTAGCATAATCCCTAGTGGTCCTAGGTGGCATAAATCCTAAGCGAACGAGCGATAGTTCATGGTAAGGAAACATAACTAGATCAAGGGTTGCAGTCCAAAACAACTTCAAGGATAAAACGTTTACATGGGAAAGCCCGTATGGCCTGCGGTAAGGGACTGAACTTATACATGGAAAGAAACATACGAGTTGGGAAAACCTGCATATGCTATATATTAGGTTGGCATGGACCATTACATGACATTGGGCAAGGGACATTCATAGTTAACACATGACGTGGGTTGGGATACTAGTACGAGGGGTGCAGAGCAAATATACATGTTAGAACCAGGAGAAATATACATGATAGAAACCGGGGGCTGTTATACAGGATAGATTCCTTGGGATATTATACTGGATAGAAACCCGACGATGTGATGCCTTGTTTTATCTTGACATCGTAATTTATCATGACACCTTAGTTTACCTGAGTTCAGTAGTTCATCCTGTTATTTTGATTTAGCTTATCTATCTTGTTATCATGCTTATGTTCATCTCAGTTTCTCATGTCAGTTAACTTTACTAGTTTTTATGCTAATAGTAGATAGGGCTTACTCAGTCTTTTTGACTGACCCGTTTTGTTTCGCCTCTTTTCTTCCGTTCCCCCCAGGTTACAGGGAGGAAATGATGTTGTTTAGTTCAGACTTCTTCTGCTTGAAGGTCATCATGGATGGCTTGGACTTATCTTGGCTATGGGTACTTTACTGTTTTTACTTGGTGAATAATTTATGAAAAAGTCTTTATGCTTCTTTACTATTGCAAGACAGGTTTTGATGTACTCTGATGTAAAAGGCTTTAGACCTTATTTATTCATGTTATGAAAGTTTGATTTTACTTCCTCTATTTTTTTATATGTTCTGTCTTGTGATATTTCTGTGCATGTTTACCAATAATGCCCCTCTAAAGCTAGTGCATTCCTTTGCGAGTGACCTTAGCGGAGGCGGGGTGTTACATTTGGTATTAGAGTAGAAGGTTACCAGACTGGGCAAAAGTTTTTAAAGACCTTCTGAAAACTATTTTGAAACCCGTTTACAAAGAAGCATTTTTCAAGAAAATTTTCTTTTAAAAGAAAAAGGCTATTCCCCAAAGGCCATTAGCACTATCCTTGTTTCCTTAATTTAATCTCTTTTCCTTTCTTTCCTCCATCTGTAGTCACAGTGGTTTTAACTGCGACTAGTCTTTTCCATCTACGAAAGTGCTTTCCATGCGATGGAGGTGGTTCTCGAGAGACCAGTGGCCGCGTTATAGGAAAGGATAGTGAGAAAGAGGATAAAAGATACGAGCTTAAGGATGAGCAACTTGTTGGCATAAGCTTAGTCCTCAAAGGAGGGAGAAAGATGAACAATGAAACCCATGACGAGAGAGTACCTTTGGCATGGTAAAACGGGGTGGATAGTTAAGTATCATGGGACTAGGACAAGATCATCGGGAGGGCAGTAGTATGCTCTCATTTCTAGGGTACCTCGGAAGGAGGGTAACGATCTTGTTAAAGGTTTAGCTTTTCTTCTCTATCATCCCGTTAGGACTTTGTTTTGATCATCGTATCATTTAAGTCTTCTTCGATAGTGGAGTCTCTGCACCTTAAGTACTAGCGTAATAGAGAATCCCAATTTTTGTCTCAAAGTCCTATTGGAGAGTCAGTCCATGTATACATGACTTGTTTGGATTTCAGAATGTCTAGGCCAAGTGTTGAGTTTGGAAATAATGCATATGTTTATAAGCTATGGATGGATTCTAGGGATAAAGTGGTTATCCAGTAAGGGGTGCCACTCCCGGTTTTGATAGGAGGGTAGTTAGACCATTGACTAGCCTTGGTAATACCCTCGAAGTATCGTGTAACCTTTTTGAGGATTTGTCATGACTAGTTACTTAGAATCCCTGGATGCCTTTATTGGAAATTTGGAGCCCGAGCGAGTGGTGTTCGCCGATAAGACGGATGGTTTATTTCACTTATGCATAGGTAATAGAAGTCACCCTAGTAAGAGCGCTTGATAACCTGGTTGGCATCTGTTTACTTTCAAGAGAAAGTTCTTCTACGTGGAATACCTTATGGTACGAGGTCCGAGATTCACTAGTGAATTTTGGAAAGCTTGCATGAGATCATGAGTACGCAGTCATGTTTGCGTCAAGTATTCTAGGAAAAGGATAAGTGCAAGTGGAACGAGAGGCGACGAAGAAATGAGTTCCAGCTCATGTTATGGAAACAGGAAATAAGAAGCTACGAAATCGCGAAGTTAAAAGACGGTCAAGGCACAATGGAATTAAGCTCGAGGAAATACGACTTTGATGGTCAAAGACTAGATACGCGCATGATATCTCTTTTTGGGAGTATATCCTTGATCCCTGTTTTCTGTAGAGCTTACTTGTAGGCTATCTTTTGTGGACATCTTCTTGGTCCTATTTTCTGTTACAAACCCTGTAAGGAGTTTGTCCTGTTTATCTTCTCGACCCTGTTTCAGGGAATTCTAGGTAGAACCCTATGGATGTAAACATGTATTTGAAACATGTTATGATTGATATGGTTGCAACTGGTTGCAAGTGGTTGCTCGTGGATGCGCGAATACACATTAGACACTAGCTCGACTCGGTCACATTTCATATTGCATATGCACGAGTATTTATACTTGTTTATGGATGAAATCGAATGTATTATCATGCGGTTGTTGCATATGAATGAATGATTGTGCACGCATATAGTATCTATATGACTAGGACTATTTGCATACATGTTGGATTCATGGCACTATACATATTTTGCATTAGAAAGATTATTCAGGCCTGATCATTAGCATTAGCTAGGGAACATGTACACACATGTTTTGCATATATTCATATAGCATTAGAAATCATCTAAGGACAATGGTCGCTTGTGGATGATGTTTTGAGTAGATGGATGATTGATGGTAGGATATGTTCTTCCTAACTTGGAGATTTCGGGGACGAAATCCTAAAAGGTGGAGAGAATGTAACAACCCGTATTTCGATAGCATGATTAAGACGAGAATCAAGGAAGAATTTAAAATTAAATTCTGAATCAAGTTAAACGGGCTATGCCATTGCGTTCGTCTCGAAAAAATACGCGAAATAGAGTCCGAGTTTTTGAAAATCGGAGTCCGTATGACCCGATTAAGGCCCAACGAAGTTTTTAGAAAATTTCTAAGTAAAAAAAAAACAGATTTCAAATTCAAACTTGAATTTGGAAAATTGGGCCAGTTGGGCCAGGCGGGAAAAATTCCCGCCACAGTACCCAAGTCGACAGCCCTGTCGACTTGGGAGTCGACTTGGTCTGACCAAGTCGACAGCCCTGTCGACTTGGCTGTCGACTTGGCTCAGACGAGCAGTCTTGCCTGGTGCACCTGTTTCTATCTTGGCTAGGTTTTTGGGCTTGGTTTGAGATCTGACGGTTCAGGTTGGTCCTAGGGTGAATCTAAGGGTCCTAACTAGCCTAATCTTCTATAAATAAGCCCCTAACCCTCCCCTAAACCCTCATTATTCACTCATGTAACTAAACTATGGCAAAATTTCTACTCTCATGGTCTCCACTCAACTATCCTAGCCTACACTTCATTTCTATGAGAGGTTTCATGATCATGAGAGTATTAGAGAGTCCCTATGTTAGTATGATAGCTTCTCAAGTTGATTCCAAGGCAAAAGCTTTGATCTTTGTTCATAAAGAGGGGGTTTTCATTGATTTGGAGGGTTCATCTTTGGGTTTTTGGGTGATGGCATGCATAGGCTTCATCACAAGCTCTAGTTTAATCGATTTAGGCCTTCATAGCAAAGTAAGCCCTTCCCTACTCTTAGATATTAACTATGAAGTTAAATGTTCATGTTGCAAGTTTGGGTTTGATAATTGAGAATGATATATGCTATCATGTCATGCAAGTTTATGAAGTCATTATCTTGATCTTATGAGCTAAAAGCTACAACCTTTATGTTGAAATGTTGCATTATGCAACATGATAACCTTCATAATCATTATGTCTACTTGCATATGAAGTCATAACCCTTATATGATGATATATGCGGGTTTCTAGTCATCATTCCATATCTTTTGTCACCATGATTCGCTTATGTGCCAAGTTTCGGTTTTATGCATGTTTTGAGGCTTAAGAATGTAATATGCAAGCTAATGAACACATTTGTGCCTCATTTGCCACCATGATTAACTTGTGGCTTAATATCCATTTTTGTCATGCCTTTGTCAAGTCTCTTCTTTTAGTCCATTACGTTGTTGCGAACGTATATGCGAGTTTAAAAGCGTTGGGTTATGTTATGGGTAATTTCTAATGACATGAAAATACAACTTGAGAACATGATTTGAAATATAACATGGAAGTTGACATGTAAGTGTGCATAAAAACATAAGCTTGGGAATTTACATATTAAGTTAGGTCTACCCATTGGGAATTTACCTATTAAGTTAGGTCTACCCAATTGCTTGAAAACTTGACTATGAACATGACACTAGACTAAACAAGAAAGTGGCCAACTCGAGGTTGGGTTGAGTTTGCAACGTAAAACTACCCGGAACCGACCGGCCTAACTAGTAGTTGCAAACAATAGGACCCAATGTGAGAAGTTGGTCATGTTGTGCTTGAACCCGAGGTTAGACCAAGTTGTGGTGTAAAGCTACCCGGAACCGACCGGCTTAACTAGTAACCACAACAAAGTCTAATGTGAGAGGTGAAGGTGCATTAAGTAATTAATGCCACATCATAGGGTTAAGTCAAAATTGGATTAATGACTCTTAACCAAATATGACATGGACAAGTGGGTTAAGTAATTAGATTGGGCTAATGATACTTAACAAAACATGACAAAGTTGGGTAGGTTAAGTAACTTGATTTGCCTAATGACACTTAACCATTTTTATACGACTAGTGGACGGGGTTAAGTTAATCAACACTTGATCAATCCAACACGATAACTTGGTAAGGTTAAGTAAGTTTCCTTAATGACACTTAACCGAAAGATACAGTTAATGGATGGGGTTAAGATTAGACTCAATTAGTCTAAACATGGTAATCGGATGGGGTTAAGTTAACCTAAACTTAATTAATCCCACTTGGTAGTTTAATGGGGTTAAGTTAAACACTTAACCAATCTAACTCGTTAATTTGATGTGGTTAAGTGACCTATACTTAACCAATCTAACCCGTTAATTTGATGTGGTTAAGTGACCTAAACTTAACCAATCTAACTCGTTAACTTATTGAGGTTAAGTTAACCCATACTTAACCAATGTAACGTGAAAACATGATAAGGCTAAGTCACGAATCGCTTGAATACACTTGACCGGTTTGACTAAGAAATTTGATAGTGTCAAGTTAATATATACTTAACCAACTTGAGCATGGTTTGTAGGGTTAAGTCTTGAACTTGGATACTTAGCCAATTTGGACATGATTTGTAGACGGGATTAAGTCATGAACTTAAGTGACACTTAATCTGTTATATAAACCCTAATTCGGAGAATTAGGTGGGTAACCGTAATTAACAAGGATTACGGAAATAAGGCTAAGTGGTAAACCTTAGTTGAAGGATAACTAAGTAATGATTCTTAGTCAAGGAAATTTAGACCAGTTCATAGATAGATGAGTAACCTGATACGGTAGGTCATCGTTTAAGTATACGGGTAGGAGCAAGTATCTGATTTAGATAAAGGCTCCAGCGAACTGGGTAACGAAGCAGCGACTTCGGGGAACGTGAGGATATTCTTGGGATCCCTTTGTGGGCTGCCAGGTAATTATACTAGGCTCATGAGAGGTTAAGGTCTGCGTTAGAAGGACCAAGAGTATGCCTTGGTTGCTATACGAGCAACCTAAAGACGGGGATGGATAGGGCATAGTCGACGAGACACGGTCGTACCCTAGATAGCATTTTCTCGTCAGGCTACCTTCCATCTTTGGTCAAGCGTGTACGTACGGAAAGGCAGAGAACACCCAATAGACCATAATTGCTATCTAATTATGGGTGCGGTAAGGCTCGGATTGGGGGTTGGCCAGTAGTGTGTTCTCGTACAGGATTTATCCTGTCTTGTCTTTCGCCAGTTGAGGGAGGGGTCGCGTGGGACCATAGCCACGTGTAGAAAAACAGACCTTAATATCTGCATCGGCAGATAAACCGAAAGCTCCCGACCGAGTCCTGTATTTCTTGACCTGCCCTGTGACAGGACTCGGATGGCACGATGTGATACATGTGCATACAGTCATGGAAAAACGATTCACGATAAATGCGTGGGAAAAAGGGCGCGGTTGGCGGTTAGCGTAATCCCTAGTGGCCCTAGGTGGTTGAACCCAAACCGAGACACGGAAACGTTCATTAGGTAGCATAATCCCTAGTGGTCCTAGGTGGCATAAATCCTAAGCGAACGCGCGATAGTTCATGGTAAGGAAACATAACTAGATCAAGGGTTGTAGTCCAAAACAACTTCAAGGATAAAACGTTTACATGGGAAAGCCCGTATGGCCTGCGGCAAGGGACTGAACTTATACATGGAAAGAAACATACGAGTTGGGAAAACCTGCATATGCTGTATATTAGGTTGGCATGGACCATTACATGACATTGGGCAAGGGACATTCATAGTTAACACATGACGTGGGTTGGGATACTAGTACGAGGGGTGCAGAGCAAATATACATGTTAGAACCAGGAGAAATATACATGATAGAAACCGGGGGATGTTATACAGGATAGATACCTTGGGATATTATACTGGATAGAAACCCGACGATGTGATGCCTTGTTTTATCTTGACATCGTAATTTATCATGACACCTTAGTTTACCTGAGTTCAGTAGTTCATCCTGTTATTTTGATTTAGCTTATCTATCTTGTTATCATGCTTATGTTCATCTCAGTTTCTCATGTCAGTTAACTTTACTAGTTTTTATGCTAATAGTAGATAGGGCTTACTCAGTCTTTTTGACTGACCCGTTTTGTTTTGCCTCTTTTCTTCCGTTCCCCCCAGGTTACAGGGAGGAAATGTTGTTGTTTAGTTCAGACTTCTTCTGCTTGAAGGTCATCATGGATGGCTTGGACTTATCTTGGCTATGGCTACTTTACTGTTTTTACTTGGGGAATAATTTATGAAAAAGTCTTTATGCTTCTTTACTATTGCAAGACAGGTTTTGATGTACTCTGATGTAAAAGGCTTTAGACCTTATTTATTCATGTTATGAAAGTTTGATTTTACTTCCTCTATTTTTTTATATGTTCTGTCTTGTGATATTTTTGTGCATGTTTACCAATAATGCCCCTCTAAAGCTAGTGCATTCCTTTGCGAGTGACCCTAGCGGAGGCGGGGTGTTACAGGTATGATCGTAGAGCTAAAAACGCGTAGGAAGCATTTAATTAAGTTATGTAATTTAAAAAGAAAAACAATTCATTTGCACTAATTCCTATGCCTCCTCCTCTTTGACAACTCATACTCTCTCACTTTCACTTTCTTCCATAATGCCATAGTATGATGATGATGTTTAGCTAGACACAAAGAATAAGATTTGACACAAAAGATAAGGCATGAACTAATTTAAATTACTTAGTCGGAAAATTATCCAAAACCCCCTTACTTCACCACTACACAATCTCCTCTTGTGCAGACACCTAGGCAAGGCTCTTTTGAACTTAGTACCCTTGTGTTCGTGTATAAATAGGTGGCCATTTTATTTGCATTTCCTTCTCCATTTTCTCTTCCTTTTCTCCGTTTTTATTGCCATTTTCTCTCTCCTCTCCCCACGCCTGGACCCCACCGGCGCCACTAGCCTCCGAATACCCCTCCTCCGACCTGCCACGCTAGAAAACCTCCTCCGACCTGCCATGTTGGAAAACCTTCTCCCTCTCCTTATCATGGGACTCTCCACCGCAAACCCACCTAAAACACCTCTAAACCACTTAAAACCCTTAAAGCTACCTTATTTACACCTCTCCTCCTCAAATCTAACCACCACAACCCCAAATTCAACCCCACCAGCCTAGTACACGCCCATGTGGACCCTACCCCTTTTGGTCATGCCCACCTATCCCCATAGTTCGGACCTTTAGTCTCTGAAACCTAATATATGCCCATATATATATATATATTAAATTTTATTTTATAAAGCCCGCACGCATCGAAGTTCTGTTTGCTTGGAATTTGATAATACATGGTGACATCGGAAGGCTACAGGATTGGATCTGGATTTCAGGGGAGTCCTACATTAAAGTTACAAAAGTTTGGATAATTTGGTAAGAAATTATGCCCTTAAAAGGATAATTAGTATATGGTTGTTAATATTAAATCACATTAAGATTTAATGATGATTAGTGAAGTAAAGATATGTTTTTTAAGGGATAATCATATGACACTTAAGTAAATAACATCTTATGATGATAATTGTGTGGATATTGGAATTTGATTATGGATATGAACCTTATTGGCTTGATTGAATACTATTTTAAATAGTAATGAGTTTTTGGATATTACTTTGCTAGGTTAATGGCACCTTGTTTGGTTGTCGTTGCATGCTGTAATGGATGGCTATGATGTGATATATGTTATCGTGATTAATAATACCCAAAAGTTGGATTATTTGGTTAATGGTCAAATCTTCATCGAATAAAGTAATTTAATTTAACTTATTAATTAAATAATAAGTGAAAAATAAAATTTTGAATTTTTAATCCAAAACTATTTGGAAAGATAGCCTAAGTAATTACGAATAGTTTTCATAAAGGTGGAAATATTATTTGAAATAGTTTTCAAGTAATTAAGGCAGTTCAAATTAATTTAAATTTGAAATAAATAATAACTTTAAAATGTTAAGTTCGATTTTAGTAACATAAATTGTTTTAACTCTGTTTTATTATTCGAGTCACCTTATTTATTTTTTATAATGGGTTTCAGGAAAGCTTGGATTTCAAAATATGAAATTTGAAATATAAAAATATTTTGATGATTTAAATAATATTATTATATTTAGATAATAGAATATTTAAATTTAAAGTTAAATATTGGAAATATAGTTTCCAAAAGTTATTATATATGTTTTATATAATTAATAAATTATTTTAAAGGTAATTCGACTTGATTTATAATATAAGTCAAAGTTTGGTCTAAATAGGACTAGTCGCGCAGGGGCACTTCGCGAATTTCGACAGTTGGCTTTAAATTGATGTACCAGGATATCCAAATGTCGGATTTTCCCAAAACAAAAAACATTTGGTTCGAAATGAAAAGAGTTTTCAAATGAAAGGGAAAGTTTTACAGTCCAAAGTAAGATTTTGAAATAAGTTCAAACAAATTTGATTAAAAACAACGCTAGTGTAGTTTGGGACACGAAATTGGATTTTATTGAAATGAGCTATTTTGAACCATGGTAAATTATAATAAATGATTTAAAAATATTTTTAGACCAAATATATAAGATTTTGAGAGATTAAAACTCATTGATCAGAAATAGGCCATTTTACTACGTCTTGCATAACGGTTTTAAGTAATGTTTTTGAGTTAAAGGTTTTAAGTTCCCAAATTGAATCTAAACCCTGGTAAACCTTTTTATACAGTTAATAAAAAAATTTTGAGAATGATTTTTTTGAAGTCTAACGGCATAAACAAGTTTAAGAATGAGATCCAACCTTATGAAATCTATTCCAATTAAAGGAGACTTAATTAGGGATCTGATAATCCAAAAGGATTTTGTTTGACGCTAATTATTTCAAAAAGAAAGGGTTCAGCCTATTTCGAATAAATATATGAAGAGTTAGAGAAATCAAAGGTATTGAAGACGGTGGAAGACCCATTTCGTGTTAAATGATATGGTCTTATGAATTGTCTTACAACACTTGTAAAAACAACCATTTTTGGTTTCTCATACCTGTTCTATGACCGATCTGTAGTTTTGTTTTTCCCATGCAAACTCGAGTGCCCATATTTTCCACATGGGCAGCCTAGTATGCAAGTTAGTGGTTAAGTCCATTTTAGGAGCCATGTATGGAAGCTATTTATAGAAGTCGGTTTTGGATTAGAGAAAAAGAAGAAGCTGAATATTCTTTTTGGATTCTCTTTGAGGACTCTATCATGTTGACCATCTTTATTTCCGTTGTGTACTTATTTCTTATCTCCGTTGTTCTGTACTACAATGGATCTTATCGTTTGTATTATCTTTGATGTATTCTTGATGTAATATTCTATACATTATGATTTTATAATGCAATATTTATTTTCCACTGTTATTTAATGTGTTACACTTTAAAGGCAATATGTCCTTCTGGCACTTGGAATGTCGATACAAGATATATTAGTGTCGAATCTCAGGTATTGAGAGGGTAGGTCATCACAAAAATCAATAATTGAACATTTCAGTTGTATAATTAATTTCATAATGTTAGTTTACTAGAATAAAATAGAACGTGTGCACTAACCTCCCAACTGGCAATTGAAAAAAGACGTACTTCTTTATCCACCTTGATAGCTCTACTTTCACAGGATCTGTGTCCTCATCATCTTCATTTTTCTTAATATGTTCAATACTTATCTTTTCTCTAATTTATGTTACTCATTCTTATTTTTTTTTCTTTTTTATGTTTCCAAAATTATTCGGAAAGTCTTTTAAAATAACAGAGATTTTTCTTCCAGTTATAATCCTAGGCCTACACCCTTCCTCCACTGTGCTATCAAACAATGCCTTGTTTTTTCTTTAGGGATTTAAAGGGGATAGAAATCTTCTATGACCCATATATATAGTCTTTCTGCTGTGATTTAGTCGTCGATGATGAGTATTAACACTGCATAATGGATAAGCATTTTTACCTTTTACATTGAATCCAGCAAGACTAACATAGACCAGAAAGTCATTTATTGTCCAACGAAAATGTTCCTTCATGTTAAAAATTGACTGACTGTATGCATCATAAGCCTCAACTCCAATATTCCATAAAGGATTTATATCTTCCACTAATATACATTAGTGTCATTTCCATGTTGCTTCGAACCAAGAATCAGCAATGTTAACATAATATTATCTTTCTTCATGCACAACATAGGCGAAAGATTATATGCCATGAGCATTACAGGCTAATAATAAATATATTTGGAACTTAGCATGCAAAATGGATTGAAACCATCCTTTGCTAAGAGAAGCCTGAGATTGCGAGTATATATTGAAAATGACTCCCATTTTTCATCCACTACATTTCAAGTTATATAATCTATAGGATGACACATTTTTCCATCGATGCTTTTGTTATTGAAATGCCATCGCAAATCTTCTGCCATACTTTTGGATCTAAACATTCTTCTAAACCTCAGAATTATTGGGAATTAATGCAACATTTTAACTAGAATTCCATGCATAGTCTCCTTTATCCATTGATTTACCTTCCACCTAGAAAATTCACAATTTGGACAATTACTCAACTCTTTATATTCATTTTGAAAAAGACATCAACCATTTGCACATGCATGAATCTTCTAAAAATTTATATGAAATATTTTAAAGAATTTCTTAAATCCATTTAACAATTTAGAAAGCACGTTATATTTTGGAAACAACAACTGTTGCACATTCAGAAGCTTATCGAAACCATTATCAAACAATACAGTCTTACATTTAAGGTTATATAATGCAAAAATAACAGATAACTTTGTTTGATCTAAAAAACCAGGATACAATGGAGTGTCGACATCTTCCAAAGTAACTCACCCTCTCATCTTTGTTCATCATCTTTGCATTTATCATCATTAAGAAGTACAATTAATAAAGTTTTCATCTTTATATATAAGGTTTTAAGTAAATCATATGCATCACCCGACTATGTTCCCTTGCTTTTATTTACTCGCTCGCTGTGATTATACCACTCACTACCCATGTACTTGGGATCTATTCCTCTTATAATCAAATGCTGAACAATAACTTCTCCATGAAGAAAATAAGATTTGGACAATCTAAATAAGGACATATTTTTTTCCACGTTTCACATATTAATTTTTGCATCATTCATAAAATTCCAAGCTGCTCGCTCGTACACTTTAGTAGTTCTACGATTTAAAAAAAGAATAACCACCTTAGATATTAAAACACGTTGTAAGTTCATTATTGTACTTCAATATTATATAATTACCTATTTAGGCATATCCAATCTTTGTCCATCATTTCAATATGTAAGCAAACAAAATTCTAAATTCAAAGTAACAATATATCGTTAGACAATAACTAAAACCACTAACATTTATATCTTGTTTTATAGAAACACTAACTAAAAGAATTAACCTCCTACACATTATAATAGACAGTACTGCACTGCAATACATATTAAATTAGGACAAAGTTGTTCTCCTTATCGTAACACCCTAGTTGATGATATGAAACCATTTGTTCTATCAAGAACCAATATATAAAATGTAGGGTATGAATATCAATTTCAATAACGATGTTGGAAACCCCATATATCGAAGCATACAACAGATTAATTCTATATACATAGTATTATATACTTTTTTAGTTCTATATCAATTCTTCCCTAATCCTTATGATGATAACATTAACTCTTTATGTCCAAGCTACAATATTATACTTACTCTTACCATTTTAAGCCTTTTATCATTAGGATATTATTTAGCATGCTCATCTCCCTAATTTTTACGAGTGCAAACACAAAATATAGCAACTAGATAGGAAATGCTTAAGATGCAATGAGTTAAATAAATTTTCATCATTTTTCATGTCTTGGTATACAAATAGATCTTATGAACAATATATATCTATTTTTTTTATTTTTATGTTCTTTAAATACTTTAACATGCCAAAACTGCATCTCATAACTAGTCACTATGAGAAAACTGCAATATGACATGCTTAAACGATATTACAGACATGGAGCATTGAGTTTGTCAGTGGTAACAGATATAGGAAGCTGTGCTCTATAACTAAAATCAATATCACAGAAGAAGTGCTCTATAGCTAAAATCAATATCACAGAAGAAGAATATTCTATGTCTGAAACGCATGTCGTTGCCTTGTAAGTGTAGGCCTGATTTAATTACTACTTAACATACCGTGAATCACTTCTCTTCTGTTATTTGATCACTTTCATGATTTATGAATTAACACTTGTTGTAGATCTACCGAAATCATACAAAACCAAATCTGCAGAACAACTTTTTTGTTTCCATTTTACTTAAAATTTAAAACCAGTGGATTATGAAAATGATCGCCTAGCCCATATAATCATAGGGAATTGATCGAATTGGGATTTTATATTGCAGGTCCCATTAATTATTGAAACACATGGATCATAGATTCCATAAATTGATATCGAACTCACGTCCGAGTATATAACCATGAATATCTATGGCTGTTTAAAGATATCGTAACTTTATGAATAAGTACAATAATCTAAATATAAGTAAAAATAACATTTTTTTTCTATAGAAGATGATAATGCCAGATTTATGAATTACGCCATTTTAATCTTTATAATAAATTGCTACCTTAAAATCAAAATAAAAATAGAAAAAAAATATTGTATCTCTCACGTCAATTCAAATCGACAAAGCATAGATTCAGGGTTTTGGGCAGTCAGGATTAACAGTTGATGACGGGAGCCATAAATTAATCGATCTAGAAAAGCAATTGGAGATGTAGAATAGGATATTTGGGATTCAAATCTTGTGAAGGAGGATCGAAGTGAATAGGAAGTAAAAAAAAATTATTCTTGCATAAATTATTTCATTACCCGCCTTATTACGTGAATAGCGTCTAGTATGCAGATTTTTTTATCTCGATGTTTGCAAAATATTAACTCCTTAGCGTTTGAACAAATTTTATTGGAACACCATATGTTAGTGCCATCAAAAGCTCTTTTTGTTCTAGTGACGACATGAAGTTACCCAAAGTAGAGTCTTGCTAAAGAATATGAAGTGATATATGTATAAAGACATAGAGAACATCATAGAGACTAAGATTCACAAGACATAAATAATTAAAACACAATCAAAGAAAAATACGATTTAAAATAAAATCATTACATAGGAGTTGAAGTACTTCACAATCGGGTGATGGCCTTGTTGGAACTTGATTTTGAAGTATGATGGGCAGTGTTTTTGGGGATCTCATCCTTCTATCTTCTATATTTTTGGTCAGTGCCTGTGTTGGTTGTTTACTAGTTGTTACCTGTCAGACATGTTGGCAGCTATTGTCACCTGTTTATATATATATATATATGCATATATACATATATATATATCTGTGTGTGTGTGTGTGTGTGTGTGTGTTTTTGTGTGTGCTCTCTTCATTTTAGAGGATCACGCAATTTTGTTTTAAAAAAAATTAACAACATTACATTTTGTTCTACAAACCAAGCACCATGTCTCATGAAAAGAAAATACCAGCCACAAAATATAAATGTACATAAATAATCTCCCTAAAATAGTCATAGATACAAACAAACCATGGAAAAGTGATGAAATAATAAAGAGTAATACATCTGCTGCAAAGAAAATCCTCCAAGAAAGAAACTAGTGAACAATCCAAACTAGGCACTTCCTCCCTATGGGCTTGGAGGGAAGAAAAAAGAAAGAAGAAAGGAAAATGGGTCAGACATAAAGTCGGGTGAGTTGTTATGACTAATAGCACGATTGATAGATAAAACAGAAGTTCTAGTATTAGACAGGGTAAGTGTTTGCGTGCACCTAAAGTGAACATATAGGATGACGTAAGAGGTTGAATTTTCTCATTCAATAGGACCTTTACTTTTGAATGTTTGCAATCCTACGATTTCGAAGCATAATATGATTTGGATGATTTTTTGAATACAACCCATAGATCGATGGTTTCTAACCATAGAGTGATAACATATGCCTACTATAGACCTTGGGCTTATCAGGTCTGACCCATCAGTAAAAGACATATCATTAATCACAAGCGTCATAGTGACTTATTTTCCATAGTCGGGTCAATCATGAACCTTGAAACGTCAAAACACACCCATACTCACCTCTATTTGGACCAACTTACTACCTAGCATAGCATGGTGTGTGACTTACCTTATAATATGAGACCATATGTGATAAAATGGTGTGCTATCTGATATGGATCCCCAATAAACAAATAATATTTGGCTCAAATCCCCCTTGATTTGGACCCCCATAAAAACCATGAAAACCATTTCCACAGATTAACCATATAATTTAGGCTTATAAATTAGGCTTATAAATTAGTGTCATTTTTAGTTTAAATTTTAATAAGCCTTATTGTTAATTCATTTACCATTGAAATCATAGCCACAGAATTAACTAGTCACAAGACCATAATAGAACCATAGAATTTTCTAATCACAAGGCCACCATAGAATTGTCTAATCATAAGACCACCATATAATTGTCTACACACAAAACTACCCTAGAATTGTTTAATCACAAGGCCACCATAAAATTTTAGGGTTGTAACTTCATTTTAAGTCAATATTTCTTATTAAGCCTAATCATTCTTTTACAATTATATGTCATGTTCATATTTGCAAATAAGCCATGTTTGTTTATTATGATTCCCCAATTTATCATAATTATTCAAATATATGTTACAGTCCATTTTTTGTCATAACCTATACCATAGCCATTTTACCAATTTTCTTAAGTTTTCCTATTTTCGGTCCAGTGTCCCCTTTCATTATAATTTAATAATATATGTCGAATTATCCCCAAATTATCTAATCATGTTTCTGTTATTCTTATTTAATCATATTTCCCAGATGTGCACAGAATAAAAAGATAATAATCAGTTCTAGGCAATTAGACATACAAATTTATGCCTAAATCGGTCGTATACATAAGCCTTCCGGCGTATTTGGGAATAACCACAATAAACTATATGTTAGCCTACTTTGTGAACTAGGCAACACAAAGTCAAGAAACCAACCATTGAAGAGTATTTTAAGTTATAAGACTTCGGTTCGGATCGGAAGAAAACACCACAATTCAGATTGATAGCAGCATATTGGTTCGGATCGGATAGAGTTCCCTGTTCGGATCGGTTGTCTCTTATTGGACAGATTGGCAAAGCATATCCAATCGGATCGGAAGGTAAATAAACCTCAAATGGATCGGAAAGCCATCTGCTTGCCACGACGCTGGAGCGGAGCGGAGTAGGTTAGAGAAGGAGAGACGTCCAAGCCACTCCGGTTCGGATCGGGTTTTCCGATCCGAGCCCCCAACCTGCACGCCTCCGACCCGCACCCATGATCCAGGTTAATCTCCTGTAATATCGCCTGGAGAACCGGACCGGCTATGACTAATTCCTACCCCTAACGTTCATCTCTTTGATGTGTTGTCAGCTTGATAGTTCACCCGAACCCGAAGAGAGTGCGATGGATAACACGTGGTCCGACCCGGATTGAATCTCAGGCAAATTCACACCTATAAATACCCCATCTGGAGACAAAGAGAAGGATCTTTTTTCAGCACTTAAAGAATTCAATCATCTCCAACATCCGAACTCCATTACTCCCGGAAAATCCAAATCATCTTTTATTTCTTGTTTTATTCAATTGAGTGAACAAAAGTGAGTTGTGAGTGAATCTATCATTGTATTTGCAACTGAATTATTGAATATAGTAAAGAATAAGTGGACGTAGGCATTTGTTCGCCGAACCACTATAAATCTTGTGTGTTCATTTTTATTTCTGTCTCATTTTATCTTGTTTCAAATCAATTTGGGTGTTAGAACCACTTTTGGGTCTAACATTTTGGTGCTTTCACTGAGAAACCTCATCTAAATTCTTTATTTTCCGGGATTTCTTTCTACTTTTTGGACCGTTGAGTTCAAAGAAGTGAATCCTTAAGTTTCTCCGCTTTCTTACATTCGTTGAAGTAATTGTCAAAGACTCATGGCCAAAGGAAAAGGCAAGGTAGTTCAGTCTGTTCAAGGAAATGGAGCTGGCGAAGATCAGCAACATGCTGTTGTAACAAGGTCTCGGGGGCAGAGTTCAGCAGCAGGAAGAATCAATGCAGGAAATCCGAACCGACAGCAAGGGGAGAGCTCCGATCCGATCCGGGTAGGAGACTCTGAAGCAGTGCACTCCCCCAATCTGAACCGACCCGAGCTGCTCGCTGCACACCGATCCGACCAGGCACCCCAGCTCCGATCCGACCCGGCTTCCTACCTCCGATCCGACCCGATGCTTGGTGAAGCTGGAACATCTACTCGAGTCCCCACGAATGCTCCAATTCCAGCTGCCAGGGTTGGAGATCAGGTCAACCCATCTGCACCCATCACTCAAGGAGATTTTTCGCGCTTGCTTGATATGCTTGAGAGCACGAGGGAAGCTATGAGAGTTCATGAGCGCACTAATCTCATGATGTAGGAAAATATGAGGCTCATGAGTCGGGAGATCAATGAGCTCCGTCGGCAGAGAACTCCATCGCCGGTTCGTCACACACCCGTAGATCAATCTTCATCTTCCGAGGAAGAGAGGCCCCGTGAACGAAGGCCACTCGAACGACCTCAGAACGTGGAGCAGCTAACATTTGGATCTTTGGGATCTCGCGAGGATATCGCACGAGCATTAGGAAACGATGACCCCACTCGGGGGCAAAGACTCCAGTCCCCTCTTCCCGAGATCGACCGGGAACACAGGGAACGGAATCGAGCAGAGGCAGCTCGAAGAAGAAGGGCATCTCCTAAGCATGAGCCCAGAAGGAACTCGGACACTAGGGCCAGGGAACCTGAGCAGCCCCTAACTAGTGCTGATGTACAGGCAATGGTTCGCCGAATTATGTCCGAGAGCCGGAATTATACAAATGAAGACTATGGCATTGAGCGAAGCCATACTCCATTCACTGACGATATCCTAGACTTCCAGTTTCCCCGACGCTTTAACTTGCCACAGATGGACAAATATAACGGAAGGACTGATCCGGGACAGCATTTGATGCGGTATTCGTGGCTCATGAACGCCGCTGCTGCCCCTGACGAAGTGAAGTGCAAAGCATTCCCAATCTACCTAGAAGATGTGGCATTATTCTGGTTTACCCGACTTTCTCCTCGTTCAATTTCTAATTACAAAGAACTAAGCGAGCGTTTCATGAACCAGTTCCGACTACATGCCCGAAAGTCCAAGAGTGTTATTGAATTGTCGAGGATCAAACAGGCACCAGGAGAGTCTTTAAGGGCATATTTAGATCGTTTTAACCAAGCTGTAACTGAGGTCAGTGACCCGCATGAGCCCACTATTCTGATGGCATTGAAGGAAGGAGTCGATCCTGAATCTGAGTTTGGAGACTACCTTTCTGGGAAGACACACCCCACAAGGGCGATATTCTACGAAAAAGCCGATATTTATTTAAGACGAGAGGAGGCCAGGGCAAACCGGAAGAGAAAGTCTGAGACAGCTTCAAAGGAGAATGTGCAGAGTAATATTGCCGTGAAGCAGTCTGGGGAAAGTTCTGGCAAGGTTGAAGTAAATGTAGGAAACAAGGGTGGAAACAGCAATACTGGAAATGGGGGAAACAACAACAACCGTAATTCGAACGGTAACAGGAGAAACAGAAATAGGGGAAGCGACCCTAACAAAAGGCCCCGATTCCAGAACTACGAGAACTATACACCATTGAATGACACCCTGGAAAATATTTACCTGGATACGTACAATGTGTTGCAGTACAAAAGACCACCACCTCGTGATTCGACCGAGAAAGAAATGGCGACAGGGAAATTTTGCTTGTTTCACGGAACACATGGACATTCGACCAATGAGTGTCGGCATTTGAGGGATGTAATTGAAAAGCTGCTGCGTGAAGGAAAGTTGGATGAGTACAAGGTTGCCCCGAGGGACAGGGGGCAAGGAGAGCAGGCTCCAAAACAGATCCTACCTGCTCCTAAGCCTACCGCGCAGCAGAAAGGTAAAGGGATCGTCATCAACTCCATAGTAGGCGGACCTCACCTGGCGATCCGAAGTTTTAGGTCAATGGACCAATATGTGAATGCTGCCAAGCATCTAGATGTGAATGAAGGTGACGATTTGGAAGATGTCACCCCTATAAAACAACAAAAAACCATGTTCGATGACGTGGTATTTCGCAGCCGAGACAACACGGGGATACAATCTCCCACCAATGATCCGTTGGTTATTACTACCACCATTGGGCCGGCCTTGGTCCATAAGGTATTAGTAGACAACGGAAGTTCCGTTAATATTTTGTTCAAGAAGTCATTTGATCAGATGAAGCTTGAGCCTGAAGATCTGAAACCTTGTGAAGGATGGATCAGAGGCTTCAACG
The DNA here is from genome assembly GCA_030737875.1 of Allium sativum. Taxonomy (NCBI): domain Eukaryota; kingdom Viridiplantae; phylum Streptophyta; class Magnoliopsida; order Asparagales; family Amaryllidaceae; genus Allium; species Allium sativum. The sequence continues at coordinate 103,679,249 of CM060912.1, forward strand.
GAGCGACGACAGCTCCCATGGGATATATAGAGTTGCCCGTGACCCTAGGGCAAGGAGAACGTAGAAGAGTGCGAATGCTTCAGTTCGTAGTATTGGACGTAGATTCGCCCTATAACGCATTTTTAGGGAGACCTGCCCTCGCTGAATTTAGAGTTTGTATCGCCCCTTGGTGCTTGTTACTAAATTTCCCAACCGAAGCCGGAACTGGAGTAATAAGAGGGGATCAGGTCTCTGGACGGGCCTGCTATGTGGCCGAACTGAAGATGTTGATGAAAGGAGTTAATGCTGAGAGTAAGGATGCCTCGTCTCCCTCAAAGGGGGACTCGGCATAGCAATTAGAGAAATTGACCCCAAAGGAGTTGCCCAAAGGAACACCTGAAGACCTGGATCCTAGAAAGGACGAGGAACCAGAGGCTAGGAATGCAACTCCTAATGAAGCGACAGTGGAAATTCCTGTTGATAAAGCTGATCCGACGAAAGTTTTGAAGATTGGTTCCCAATTGGATCCACGTCGTGCTGAAGAGCTGACGGACTTCTTGAAGGCAAACTTAGATGTGTTCGCCTGGACCCATGCTGACATGTGTGGGATATCGCCTTCCATTATCAGTCACAAATTGAATGTAAATCCGAAGCATCCGCCTGTGAAGCAAAAGAGACGCATGCTGGGCCCAGAGAGGTCGGCTGCTCTCAAAGAGGAAGTAGAGAAATTGAAGCAAAATGGATTTATTCGAGATTCGACTTATCCCGACTGGATATCGAATCCTGTCTTGGTAAAGAAGCCAAACGGAAAGTGGCGAACTTGCATTGACTTTTCAGATTTAAATAAGGCTTGCCCAAAAGATAGTTTCCCACTTCCCAGGATTGACCAGCTTGTAGACTCGACAGCAGGTCATGAACTTCTCTCTTTCACGGATGCATACTCTGGATACAATCAAATTCCTATGCATGTACCAGACCAAGAGCATACAAGTTTCATTACGAATTTGGGGTTATATTGTTATGTTGTAATGCCATTCGGATTAAAAAACGCTGGAGCTACTTATCAGCGGTTGGTAAATAGAATGTTTTATGATCAAATAGGAAAAACTATGGAAGTTTATGTGGATGATATGCTTGTTAAATCAAAGCAGTCTTCCAGTCATACGCAAGACTTAGCGGAAATGTTTGGTATCTTGCGAAAATACCGTATGAAATTGAATCCTTTAAAATGTTCATTTGGGGTGGCGTCGGGAAAGTTCCTTGGCTTCATTGTAAGTTCCCGAGGAATTGAGATCAACCCTAGCCAGATAGCGGCGATTAGAAATATCGAAGAACCAAGGAGAATTAAAGACGTCCAAAGTCTGGCAGGGAAGGTAGCGGCGCTGAGTAGATTCATCTCCAAAGCCACCGATAAATGTGTTCCATTTTTTGATTTGATAAAAAGGGGAAAGAAGAACTTCCAGTGGACTCCCGATTGTGTCGAGGCCTTTCAAAATCTGTTAGAGCTGTTAGAGAAACCGCCAATCTTATCAAAGCCCGTAGATCACGAAGAACTATTTGTTTATCTAGCAGTCTCGGCTCACGCTGTCAGCACAGCCCTGGTTCGAGAAGAAGACAAAGTACAAAGGCCAGTATACTATGTGAGTAAGAAATTAGCAGCGGCAGAGCGCAACTACCCAAAGATCGAGAAGCTTGCTTACAGCCTCCTGATTGCATCCCGAAAACTTCGTCACTACTTCCAAGCCCATCCAATAACCATATACACCGATCAGCCGTTAAGACAGGTGTTGCAGAGACCCGAAGCGTCGGGAAGGTTGATTAAATGGAACATAGAACTAAGCCAGTTTGATTTGAATTTTCAACCACGAAAGTCAATCAGGGGGCAAGCTCTAGCAGACTTTATTGCGGAGTTCACCATTCCAGAGGAAGAAATAATCAATGACCGAGTGGTCAAGTCCGAGGATAAGCTAGAAATGAATCCGTGGAAATTATATACAGATGGAGCTAAAAATGACCGAAGATCCGGAGCTGGAATTGTCTTAGTCACTCCCGAGGGACGGTCGTTATATTACGCCCTGCGATTAGAATTTTCGGCAACAAACAATGACTCTGAGTATGAAGCCCTGATTGCCGGGCTGAAACTCGCTAAAGACCTCGGAGTAAAAATGATGGACATATTTTGTGACTCTAAGATTGTTGTTTGTCAAGTGCGAGAGGAATTCGCGGCTCGAGGACCTCGACTTGTCGCTTACCTCAAGAAAGTGAAAGAGCTATTAAATAGCTTAGAGCGGTACAACATAACACATATTCCCAGAGTAGAAAACCAGAAAGCGGATAGACTAGCAAAATTGGCTAGTTCTGACAATCCAGAAGAGACTGAGGTAATTCCAATTGAAACGTTGGAGTCGCCAAGCTTTGAGTCAATGGAAATTGAATTCGTTCTTGAAGCGGAACCAGAGAAGGAGTCATGGATGACTCCAATCAAGAGTTTTCTTAAGAATGGGACACTCCCATCGAAGAAAAGTGAGAAAAGAGCTGTAGTTCGCAAAGCTGCCAGATATGTTATGCAAGATGATACTCTCTATAGACAAGGATTTTCTATGCCCCTGTTACGATGTATCGCACACGACGACATCAAGCGTTTACTGAGAGAAGTGCACGAAGGTGAGTGTGGAGATCATACAGGAGGTCAAACTTTAGCAAAGAAAATATTGCGGTACGGATACTTCTGGCCTACGATCAACAAAGATGCAGCTGATTATTCACGACGCTGCGATAAGTGCCAGAGATTCGCCAAAATCCCCAAGGCACCGTCAACCCAGCTTAAATCGATGGTGAGTCCTTGGCCATTTGCCACATGGGGAATCGATATCATTGGAGTTTTACCGATTGCTAAAGGAGGGGCTAAGTATGCCATAGTAGCCGTGGATTATTTCACAAAGTGGGTGGAAGCTGAGCCCTTGACTAAGATCACCACAAGAAAGGTGATAAGTTTTGTGGTCAGAAATATTATATGCCGATTCGGGATCCTAAGGATGATTATTACTGACAACGGGACCTAATTTGATAGCACTGAATTCAGAAATTTTTGCCAGAAATATAAGATAGACAAACGATATACTGCAGTTGCCTATCCACAATCGAATGGGCAAGTAGAGGCGATAAACAAGGTAATAAAATCCATCCTCAAGAAGCGATTAGAGCGTGCAAAGGCAAAATGGGTTGATGAATTGCCCCTAGCCTTGTGGGCATATCGAACAACGTTTAAAACGGCTACCGGTCATACCCCTTTCTCTCTCTCCTTTGGCTCAGAAGCAGTAATTCCAGTTGAACTGGAAGTTCCTTCCCACAGGGTGACGTATTATGACCCGATGACGAATCGAGCACTTTTACTTGAGTCTCTTGATGAAATCGAAGAGAAAAGGGACGAAGCAGACTTGCGTGCAGCAAGACATCGGCGTCAGATGGCACGCTATTATGACAAAAAAGTTCGTCTCAGAACTTTTGAACCAGGAGATTTGGTGCTAAAGAGAGTTTTTCCATCCCTTCCTCACTTCGGCTCAAAATGGGAAGGACCCTTTGTCATCCAACGGAAACTTGAAAAAGGAACCTTCAAGTTAACGACCGTAGATGGCGAAGAAGTTCCTCGAGCATGGAATGCCCAACACTTAATGCGATATTTGGATTAAAAATGCTATTTTTTTTTTGTTATTTTTACTGTGAATTCTGTAACAAGGCATGCCTTGCCTTGGGAAAATCTGATGATATGAATAAAAGACTATAAAGTGGACGTAGGCTACGACTTAGCTGAACCACTATAAAAATATTGGGTGTTAGTTACTTTTATGCATTTACATTCATTAGTTGTTCTGTTGTGATTATAAAATACAGGATAACTCAGAGCCTCAAAAAAGGTTGAAAACAGTCTGGACATAAAAAGAAGCACAATGATTATTTGTGCAATAAGACGTAAAAGAATGAGAAAACGACATTCTAACTCTAACTCTCCAGAGAAAGAGAGAGAGTATAAAAGCGTCTCGGACTGAGCGCTGAAAAAGAAATTCTATTCTTAACTCTAACTCTCCAGAGAAAGAGAGAGAGTATAAAAGCGTCTCAGACTGAGCGCTGAAAAAGAAATTCTATTCTTAACTCTAACTCTCCAGAGAAAGAGAGAGAGTATAAAAGCGTCTCCGGCTGAGCGCTGAGAAAGAAATTCTATTCCGAACTCTAACTTTCCAGAGAGAAAGAGAGTATAAAGGCGTCTCCGACCGAGCGCCGAGAAAGAAATCTTTTCCCGTTGAGCGACCGGGGAATAAACAAATAACTGAACTCGAACTCTAACTCTCAAGAGAATGAAAGAGAGTATAAAAGAAATGCCAGGAAAAACAACAGGTATTGATGACACAGGAAATGCTATCCCGTTAGAGAATCGGGAGCATTCAGATTGCATGGCTAAGCATTGAATAACTTATGGAAATTGACTGGGGACACATATACATACACATATCTCCCCTCTCCACAACTTTGATTCATAGCTATAGACATGTATTTTTACATAAGTGCAGAACTACTGACAAATAAACATTGCAAAAAGTGAATTATTTTTATTTACAAATGAATGAATTTGTACAGGGAAATAACTAAAGAGGAAAGTGCAGGAGCTGCTTTTGTAGCAGCACTTATTGGTTTACGAAGATGCTAAAAAGACACAGGGGAACCCACTATTTGGGTTTGGGATGAGCCTTCGATTTCTTGGCAGCTTTTTCCGCATCCTTTGCTTCCTTCTCGGCTTCAGTCAAGATTCGTTTTGATTTCTTTTTCCCTGAAGATGTAGTACTGGAGCCAGCAGACTTCTTCCCGGACGGCGGGGCACTGGAATCAAGAGAAGATTTTTTAGCAAGTTCTTCGGTAATAGATCTAGTTGAGAGCTTAACAACTAACCTTGAACCTGCATCCACAACTGCGAGGGGCTTGAGGACCTCAAGGTCTAGTTCTTCGGCCTTTAATTGCAAGCGCTTGTCTTGATCAGCCTTCATGGCAGCCAAGGTAACGTCATCAGCGCTTTTCGATTCCCCAATTATTGCAACCTCCGGTTCCTCATCATGCCCCTCGTCTCCTCCGTCGTCTTTTAAAGCTGCAATCATTTCTTCATCATAGGGAGTAGTGACCTTAGTTGGCTCACTTCTTTCCCCCAGGTCTGTGGAAGCAGCATTGTCTTCCCCTTCTTTGACCCTATCAGTGGGCTTTGTCCCAGCAGTAGTTCCTTGAGCTACATCTGTCTTCGCGGAGGATTCAACGCCTACAAAATGAGAAACATCGGTTATCAACTCAGGCGAAAGCAAAGGATTTCTCATCGAACGTTCCATCATGAAGCCAAAGGTAGTAGTAGCCTTGGCAAATCGAGGAGAAAAGATAGGGATACCTTCTGAAGACTTTTCAGCGGGGGTGACTACTACCTCTGGAGTTATTTCAGGAATGGGAGATAGCAGAGTTGTTCGGGGAATTCCCGGGTTTTCGGGATCGTACCCTTCTACTTCGGGAGTTACAGGAGCAGAAGAGGAGGAACCAGCTTCAGGAATGGTTTTCTGTTTAGACTTCCGCCTCTCTTCTTCCATGGCCTCAGCAATTAGACGGCGCCCTTCAGCTAGGCGCTCCGGTTCGTCGTCTCTTAGGTATTTCTCCATCAGCTTATCTTCATCGAGGGAATCGACCTTAAGTTCTTCTTTTTCCCACTCGACGATTTGATTCCACACTTGAACCAGAGTGGATGGATAGTCCTCGATCCAGGAAATGTTTCGACGACGAATAATGTGCGCGAAGAATTCTATCATTAGCTCGCCGAAGCCCTGAATATCAGCCTCCGCCTCTGATAGTTGTTTGCGGGTTTCCTCCGCAGATTTAATAGCGCATTCCACATTGCCCTCAGCCAGAGCAGCCCTGTTTTCCGCCTCCAACAATTTTGAAGCCAAGTCTGCGTTTTTCTTTTCTAACTCAGCACTCCTTTTCGCTAACTCGGCGTTTTTCTGCTCAAGCTCAGCATAAGCAAGGCGTGTCTTAGCAGCCTCTGATTTGGCCTCGTCAGCTTGCTTCTTCAACTCAGAACGCTCCTGAGTGTGGGACTCAAGCAAGTCATGATAACGCTTTTGCATGTCCTCAAATTGTTGTTTGAAATTAGAAGCGTTCTTTTGAGCGACAGCTAGTTGAGCTTGAGTGTCTTCTAAGTTTTTTCCTAAGGTTTTTAAGGCCTTAGCATCCTCCTCTGCGGTCTTTTGCATTGAGTTAGCATTTGTCATTAGAGTACGGATGATTCTAGAGAGAGTGCGGGAATACTTGAACATCTCGGTATATTGTTTTTCCACCAAATCGATTTTTGCCTTGGCCTCCTCTGCCCAATTAGAAGAAATAGGTTCAAGGGTAGGTAGAAAGGTCAGAGTCTCGAAGTAGTGCTCGGGAAATTGCTCCTTTAAATATGCCAGCCTTACTGCGGTTCCCGCATCTGGTGGAGGAGGAGTAAGGATTGTTAGTTCGGTGTCCCTTCCTGAAGAAGATTCTGTAGAACCCTTGTCTGTCCTAGGTCGTTTAGTAGCAGGGACTTTTTGCTTACTTCGAGACCCAGTTTCCTTTGGAGGAGTTTTCTCTCTACTCCGCTTTTCATGGGAGGAAGTGGAATCCCTAGATTGTGGTCTATCCTCCTCCCTACGACCTTGATAGCTTTTGTATTTCTCTTGTTCCGGTCGAACTGGTGAGCGGGAGCGTGAGGATCGAGATCGATAGGGATCATAGGGTCTTCTTTCCTCCCTACCACGGTCATCCCGGCGATCATACTCGACATCCTGAGGAGGATTGGACATGCTGCGACGAAGCTTTCTTATATCATAATAGGACCGAGACATTGTACCTGCACGATAAAATAAGCGAAGTTTAGAATCAATGGATTCATGGAGAAAGAGGTGCAATGGATGCTAATGTTGTGGTGTAAAGTGCATCCTAAGTGATGTGTGTGTCCCCCCAACCAACCCGAGTCTGAAGCTAGACTGGTGCGGGCAGGCTCTTTGGCCTTAGCAGGAGTAGTTTCTTCAGAAGAAGTGAAGACTAAAGGGTCCTTCCTGAAATCTTCTGAAGTATATATAGTCTCAGGTAAGGGGAGATCCCCCAAACCCTGAAATATGTGCTCGTCGGTGCTAGGAACATCCCCTTCGGAAGCGCGAAGTGGCGACTCTTGGAAAGACTTTGACTTGTCTGGAGAAGTAGTCTCCTCGGGGGCAATATACCCTTCACGATGTTTTTCGGCCAGATTAGCCAGTTTGTCATCTTGTGTGGAAGAGGGAGAAGGTGAAGTTTGAAGAGGAGCTGCAGGAATTCCCGAGCCTTCTCCTATCTCTGGAACTGTTTCCACTGGAGGAATGTATGCATAAGGGACCGTCCCATGGCCGATGCTACGGAAAACGGATAGCAGCCCGTGAAAATGAAGGTATTCATCTTTAAGGACCTCGTCGATAGTCAGGAATTTTTGATCGCCATTAAGAAGACGGTGCATCCGATCAAAGAACGCCTGGTCTGATATCTGTTTGGGATTGTCGACTGCAAACAAAAAAGGAAAACAGGTCAGAGTGATGATTCAAGTGTATAGAGTCCAGGATCAGAAAATCAGTGCTTTACTTGATTTTGTCCATCTCCTGGCGCATCCAGGCTGTTGCTTTATATAGAACCACTCTAGTCTGGAATCTCCAGCTTTACTGCTAAACGGCGTAGAGATTATCTTCCTTTTTGGGACTGATTCAAAGTAACAGAAAGATGGAGTTTCTCTAATCCGATGTTTGAAATTATAGAAGAAATGAACATCGTCGAACGTGAGCTCCACGCCTAGAATTTCACGATATGCTATGAATAAGGTATGCAGATAGGCATATGAATTGGGATGCAACTGCATGGGGGCAATCCGCATTTGTCTTAAGAAGTCAACGATGAAAGGCGAGAATGGAGGAATGGCGCCAACCATGCACATCAGTCGAGTGACCGTCATATATCCTTCTGGAGGGTTGTGGGGACGATCAGAGCGTGAGGGCACTAGGGTGTCCCTTTTCATTATTCCATACTTCAAGCAAATTCTAACAAGTCGGTCGTTGTCAATTGTCGATTCTACGGAATCTGGAGGTGACTCTAATATAATGGCTGAGTCAAATTCATCGGGTGCTCGATTGTCACCAATCCCTCCTTCCTCCTCAAAGCCCAGGGAAACTTCATTTTCTGAAGACATTTCGTCGCTTTCCCGATGACCAACTCCGTAATCCGGACCCTCACTGTCCCATTCTGGGTCAGATGAAGAAGATATATCCTCAAGAGTGGTTTTGTTGGAAGTTTCCGGAGCTTCTTTCCTCTCAGCTAGACGAGAAGAGCGTCTGGGCCTCATTGTCATGGAACTATTGAAGAAGCAATAGCACGAATTAGAGTAAATTATCCCGTGTCCCCCTTTTTGTGTATGTGTGTGAACTAAAGTGTGTGCAGCAAATGTGGGAAATGCAAAATAAAAGTACAGCAATGTAAGACGAAGCTTTAAAGAGGAGGAGATAGTCAGAGTTGTTCTTAATTCTCGTTTATGTTCACAAGGCACTATCCTAACTGTCCGCGAAGCATATTCGTCTAGAGTAAGTGTTAGTTGAATTAGTTGGGTAGTCTTTATGTGCCAAATTTGATACGTTCGGTTCGGTTCGGATATGCATATGATGACTGGCTCAATACGAATACAGATAACAGTCGGTTCGGATGCTTCATTAAAGCAAGGTCAGTTCAAGACAAGGGAAACAACGGGTTCGGAAGCAGGACTGATCTGATCGGATCGGGTGACCCGATCCGAACCGAACCAGTATCGCTTAACCGGACCATTTACTTCAACCTCTTATCCCATTCACTTCTCCGACCCGAACCGACGTTTTCTTTCCTTCCCGTCTTTCTAAAGTATTAAACCCGAACCGATCCCCTATCCTTCTCCTTCTTTTTTGCTTCTTCGTATTCTTCCCGAATCAACTCCGATTTGTCATCACGCCCTTCGTCTTCTTCCTCTTTCCCCCTACTCACAAACGAATCCGTTTTATCACCAAAACTACCGTTGAGGGCAAATATTTGCCCTCTCCAGCCTCGCAACGCCTCGAAGCGATGGCGCATCCACCAGTAACGACGTGGAGTTCAAGCAAAGCCTGTGATTAAACCATCCCAATCCAACACGAATTGAAATCAAGAGCAGTTACTATGAAGCTATTCGAGATTAAAGAGCTACCTATGTGTTCGATTTAAGAAATCTACAAGGAATGGTTTCAGGATATGGGAGTTTTTGAAGTTTTCAATGCTAGGCTTGGAAGCGGCGACATAAAAGAAGGAGAAAAGAATGAAGACAGTAGTGAGTTTATAAAAGGAATGGTGTTGACTCCTCGTATTCCTATTCTGTCTCACCCGCTCGGACCGGAGTGAAGGCCCAGTAGCACAACTCTGCCTGAAGGCCCACTGTCTAAGAACCAAATCCACAAAAACGCTTCGGATCGGAATCCGAACCGAGCAAATTTCACACATTAATTTAGCATCCGACTCGAATTGAAGAGAAGGAGAATAAAGGAAGAGCATACCTACAAGAAGCATTACATGGCGAGAAGAGTTCCCAAATTTGCTCAGAAATGAAGAAAATGTGCTCGGGTCGGATGCCGAACCGAATGGAAATCTGTGCATTACTCCTGACTGTTCTGATTCAAGAACTAGCATTTAAACAACGTCAAAGCACGCTTTGTACAACAGAAGCATCCTTTGAGGGGGCAAAATGTTAGCCTACTTTGTGAACTAGGCAACACAAAGTCAAGAAACCAACCATTGAAGAGTATTTTAAGTTATAAGACTTCGGTTCGGATCGGAAGAAAACACCACAATTCAGATTGATAGCAGCATATTGGTTCGGATCGGATAGAGTTCCCTGTTCGGATCGGTTGTCTCTTATTGGACAGATTGGCAAAGCATATCCAATCGGATCGGAAGGTAAATAAACCTCAAATGGATCGGAAAGCCATCTGCTTGCCACGACGCTGGAGCGGAGCGGAGTAGGTTAGAGAAGGAGAGACGTCCAAGCCACTCCGGTTCGGATCGGGTTTTCCGATCCGAGCCCCCAACCTGCACGCCTCCGACCCGCACCCATGATCCAGGTTAATCTCCTGTAATATCGCCTGGAGAACCGGACCGGCTATGACTAATTCCTACCCCTAACGTTCATCTCTTTGATGTGTTGTCAGCTTGATAGTTCACCCGAACCCGAAGAGAGTGCGATGGATAACACGTGGTCCGACCCGGATTGAATCTCAGGCAAATTCACACCTATAAATACCCCATCTGGAGACAAAGAGAAGGATCTTTTTTCAGCACTTAAAGAATTCAATCATCTCCAACATCCGAACTCCATTACTCCCGGAAAATCCAAATCATCTTTTATTTCTTGTTTTATTCAATTGAGTGAACAAAAGTGAGTTGTGAGTGAATCTATCATTGTATTTGCAACTGAATTATTGAATATAGTAAAGAATAAGTGGACGTAGGCATTTGTTCGCCGAACCACTATAAATCTTGTGTGTTCATTTTTATTTCTGTCTCATTTTATCTTGTTTCAAATCAATTTGGGTGTTAGAACCACTTTTGGGTCTAACACTATAAAAATCCAATAATGAAGGGGAAAGAGGATTGAGAACATAACTTACAGTAATTTGAATATTAATTAAACAAAAACTGTAAGAAAGGACAGAAAAATCACTGAAACTGCTTACAGAAAGAAATTATAGAAAAACAAGAATAAACGAAAACTGTGAATAAACTATAAGTAAAAGAACGGTAAATAAAACCATTCCTTGTAGATTATGCTAATCAAAATAATGAAGTGGCTTATATGTTGCTTATAATGAAGTGGCTTATATGTTGCTTTTGTTGGATTGGCATATGGAAGGAATAATAGATGGACTATTGTGGAATAAACGGGCTCATGTTGATTCAAATAGAGCGGGCTCCCCTCCATTACCAAAAGCATTGGGAAGAAAGGAGCATGCTTTCTTATTTGGCCTTAACCTATTAAAGTTACAAAAATTCTATGCGGATTCTGATTCAATTAGAAAAGGTAAGGCTTTACATCTTTTGAATGAGATTCTACTTCATTTCGATGCCATCAATACCATAGTTAATGTTGAGCACTGTGTAAGAGACACACATATCTTATCAGTCAATGATAATGGTAATAGTATGGGGGTCATGGATGTGATCAAAAGCAGGGGCTTTTCAAAGGTCATGGAGTTTGAATCTTCTGGGAAGAGGAGATTGTCGGATTTAAGTGTAATTGATGATCATGGAAAGGAGCTTATTGTGGAGGAGATGGTGGGTGATGTTGGGAAATATTTGAATTCTCTGAAGTTTGATCCCGTGTATTATGATCCTTCAGGCCTTGTTATGTTGTGGTTTTGATAGTGAAATTTGGGATAATTTTGGAAAGAATGTAACTTTTGGTAAGGGAAAAGAGGTAATGATAGGTGATAATTTAGTGGATATGAAAGAATATGATGAGGTTGATTCAGCTAGTTGCATTCAGACCAAAGGGATGGAAGAAGTGGGAGTTTGGCGTGTGGCTGAGGATGTTGGTTTATCTAATTCTTTTGATGTATTGTTGGAGGAGGTGATCGTAGAGAGTGATGAAGAAGTAGGAGTTTGGCGTGTGGCTGCGGATGTTGGTTTGTCAAATTCTTCTGATGTGTTGATGGATGATGTGAACGGAGAGAGTGGTGAAGAGATTCAGATGTCTGGAAAATTGAATGCTTTTTCGAAGTTTAGAAAGAGGTGTAAAGTAAGAAAAGTTAGAATAGTAAGGAAGCCGAAGCAGCTGTCGGTGTTTGGGTCAAGTATGGTCAACTGTATGGTGGCTGATAGTGTGAATTTGGATGTAGTTGATTACAAATCAGGAAATTATGGGCATTCAGCTTTGGGTAGGGATGACTGGGTGGTGAATTTTGGTTGTTTGGCAGGTGGGATGGAATGTAATGCGATGCTTAACAGGCGAGATCAGTTGATTGGGAAAGGCTGGAAGTGGTTAATGTCGTTGGATTGTTGTGGTTTGAATGGGTTGATGGTGAGTTTGGGTAATCCTGGCTGCATGATATGGTCGAAAGGGTCATTTGAGAGAGTCTTTTCTTTAGTCTGGAGTCCGGGTTTTTGCGAGTTACAAACCTTTTTCGCCATGCCTTGCTTGGAGGATGTTGATGTGGTTCAGTCCAGAGTTTCGTTTTTGGTAGGAGTGTATGAGGATTGTGATAGGTCCCCTACAGTTGGTTCTTCATCCAGGAGGGGGAAGCGGAGGAGAGCAGTGCTCAACTCTGGATTGGTTAGACATGGTGCGAGGATAAGATCCAGATCCGCTTCATCTCATGGTGGGTCCCCAAGCTCGTTAGCTAGTAGTAGCAATGCGAGCTCGGGCTCAGGTATGGCTTCTGTTTATGGTAGTGACTATTCTCCTTTTGCATTAGGCAGTCTTTCGACTATTCAGTTATTTTAGTTAGCCAGTGACACAGCTTTTATTTTTACGGACATTGAGCTAGATTCTGACTTTATTAGGAGTAGGGAATTAGAGAGAGTTTCTTCCTTGAGTAGATAAGGATTGTTACTTGGAATGTTAGGGGTTTAAATGAACCTAAAAAATGTGCTAAAGTTAGGACCTTCTTTGTAGACTATCATATTGACATCGCTTTGCTTCAAGAGACTAAAATCGAAAGTCCTGACTTGAGTTTTTATGCTAGATTAGGTGGATCCCATTTTCCTAATTGGGCCTTCCTACCGTCAATCGGCAGTGCAGGAGGGCTTATAATTGGTTGGAAAGATAACCAATATAGGCTTGTACAGGAAATTTCTAAGCTACATCCACTACACATTATATTAACTTCACTTAGTGATAATTCTTTATTGGGCATTACGAATGTATATGGCCCTCACACCAAGATTGAGAGGAGACATTTGTGGGATGAATGTTCCGAATTTAGGAATCTTGCCCCAAATTTTTGGATTATAGTGGGAGATTTTAATGTTACTATGTTTTTAGGGGAGAGATCTCCTAGAGAAGGAGATTTTTTTGATATGGAAGAATTTAACGATTTTATTCTTGATAATAATTTGATTGAGATTCCGCTTAACAATAGATCTTTCACTTGGTCTAGGTCTAATATTGGTGATAGCCAGTCTTTTGCCATATTAGATAGGTTTTTTGTAAGTACGGAGGTTGATGAAAAATTTCCAATTTGTAAAGTAAAAAGGTTACCTTTTTTATATTCGGATCACTATCCTTTGATCCTTTCGTGTGATTCAAATATGTTAATTAGTAGTAATTTTAAATTTGAGAAGATGTGGCTATTAGACACCAGTTGTATTAAACTTGTTACTGTTAAGTGGAACTCGTTATTTTATTTTAATAATTTGTATAATGGTAATTCGGCTAAGATTTTTGTTGCAAAATTAGGTAAATTAAGATTTTTTCTTAAGAGATGGAATAAATTTGTTTTTGGTAATGTTAGAATTAAAAAAGATAAGATTTTATGTGAGATGCTTGACTTAGATAAGTTAAGTGAATCTAGGACTCTTAATCTAAGTGAGAGAGATAGGCTTTGCAATCTCAGAAATGAGTTCAAATTGATTTTGGAAAAAGAAGAAACAATGTGGAAGCAAAGATCACGTATTCAATGGATTAAGGAGGGGATAATAACACGAAATTTTTTCATAGTATGGCTAATAAGAGGAGACATGATAATTTAATTCATTCTATTTTCTTCAATAATGAGGAATTGATAGTTCAGCGTGATTTAAATGAAGCTTTTACCAATTATTACAAACAAGTATTTGGGACTAGGATCAAGAGAAGAATTAATGTTAATTGGAGGGATATCTACCCTAATGGTGATAAGGTCGAATTATTAGATTTAGATAAACCTTTTTCTGAGCAGGAGATTTGGAAGACTATTTGCTATATGCCTAGTGACAAAGCTTCGGGACCTGATGGTTTTTCTGTTTTATTTTATAAACAGTTTTGGGAGGTCTTGAAATCTGATGTTATTAAATTATTTAACATTTTTTATAGCAGTGATTTGTGTCTAGGTAATTTCAATTTTGCTAATGTTATCCTTATTAAAAAGAGAGAGAATGCTAAATCTTTAAAGGATTTTAGACCTATTTCTTTGATAAATGTATCTGTTAAGATTATTTCAAAAGTTTTAGCGAATAGGCTTAGCGGCAAGATGAGTGATCTTATAGATCATTCACAAACTTCCTTTATTAAAGGTAGACAAATAGTGGATGCAGTGATAGCTGTACATGAGTACATTAATGTATGTGTTAACAATAATTTTACATGTGCCATTTTGAAATTAGATTTCAAGAAGGCGTTTGATTCTATTGACTGGGATTACGTATGTGAAGTATGTCTTGCTAGAGGTTTTAGTGCTAGATGGATTAAGTGGATAATGCTTTTACTCAAGTCCGGTAGTTCTAATATTGTTGTCAATGGGGTTGTGGGAAAGAAGATCCAATCCAAGAGGGGTCTTAGGCAGGGAGATCCCTTGTCTCCTCTATTATTCAATTTAGCGGTAGATGTATTTTCTAGAATTATTAAAAAAGCCGGGGGATTAGTTGTTTTGGGCAATGTCGGTAACGAGGAATTTAACAATGAGTTATCTATACTTCAATTCGCGGATGATACTTTGTTATTTTCTTCACAACTACCTAAACACATTATTTCTCTCAAGTTTATTTTGTATTGTTTTGAGATGTTGTCAGGTCTTAGGATTAATTTTGATAAGAGTTCAATTGTGATCATTAACGATTTTGGTAATGTAGAGGCTATGGTTGCTAACACTTTAAACTGTTCTGTAATGAAATTTCCTCTGGATTATTTGGGCTTTAGAATTAGGCCTACGAAACTAAAGAAGGAGGATTGGTTAGTCATAATTGATAAGATTAATAGTAGACTATCTAGTTGGAATAATAGATTTTTATCTAAAGCAGGTAGATTAGTTTTGGTTAACTCGGTTTTATCTGCTATCCCGGCTTATTGGATGTCTGTACATAGATTTCCTCAATGGGTTATTGAAAAAATCGATAGAATAAGACATAATTACCTATGGAGTGGGGGTAGTGATCCTATTTGTAGGGGTTTCAAATGTTTAGTAAACTGGGAAAATGTGTTGTAAGTCTAAGAAAGATGGGGGACTGGGGATCATTAATTTAGTTAACTTTAACTCTTCCTTATTAGCCAAATGGTTGTGGAAATTTAGGTGTCCTATAGTGTCGACTAGGTGGAAGGATATTGTGTTGAAATTTTACTATTCAGAAGGAGAGTTCATTGTAGGTTCTAGGGATAGTTGGTATAATAGATTATCTTGCTTTTGGAAGTCAGTATTAAAGTGCTTTGATTTCTTTAATTCGGGTTATAAGGTAATTGTTCATTCGGGTGATACGACTTACTTTTGGCATGATATGTGGATTTCTCGTCTACCTCTTAAAATCGAATTTAGGGAACTCTTTGATATTTGTAGTTTTAAAAATGCGTTGATTAAAGATGTTTTCAGAAGTGATTTGGACCCCCCATGGGAGTTCTCTTTTGATCATATCTTAGAAGGGGATATGTTAAGACAATTAGCTTTACTTTATGCTAAGTTATCATTATATCACATTGACGAGCATAAAGACTTTATTAGTTGGGGTTTGGATAAGAGTCAAGTTTATTCGGTTAATTCTATGTATAACTTTATAAATTTTTCGGGAATCTCATTTAGGCCTTTTAAGTTTATTTGGAAATCTAATTCTCCTCCTAAATCCAAATTTCTTATGAAGTTAATCATTCATAAGAAACTTAATACGGTTGAGCTTTAAAAAAAGAAGAATATTAATTTTGATGTTAAGTGTTGTTTTTGTGATCTTCTGTTCGAGGATGTTGATCATTTATTTTTTGCATGTAAAATCACAAATTTAATATTTAATATGGTTTTAAGGATATTTGTATTTGATTGTCCTAATTCTTATAATAGTTATGTTGAATATTGGGATACTTATAGATTTGCTTTTAATAGTAGTAAAAGATACATTTTAGATTCTTTAGTCATTATCATTAGTTGGTTCATTTGGTATGAAAGAAACCAGAGATTTTTTCAATCTAATCATGTTTATACGGATAATTTAATTGTTAAAATAGTGTATTTTTGTTTGGAATGGATGTCTAATTCAAATTACAAGCTTTTCGGGAAATGGGGCTTCGAGAGTTTTTTGATTAAGGTCAGATTTAATTTGTATCTGTTTATTAGAATCAGCAGGTTTTTCAGTAATAGATATCATATTGGCTGTTAATTTCTTTTATTAATTTTTCCTTATATTCTTATTCCTCACATATATGTATAGTAGATAAATATGTTTGAATATGTATATATATATGTTCATACAATATATACATATATATTTATACATATATTCTCTCATATATGTATGTGTGCTAAATTACTAATAGTTTGTTGAGCTTTTTGCAGATTCAAGTTGTTGATTAAGAGTAAGCAATTAGCGGATAGTATTGTGGAGCTTTGAAGACTGTTGTTTGGATTGTAGATTTGCATTTCATTTGTAGTCTTTTGGGCTTATTGTGTGAGTGTTTTTGATGTTGTACTTCATTGTTTTTGCTATACACAGAGAGTTTGGATTATTGTAGTGGAGTAGATATACTTCAATATCAGGTGGTGGCCTTGCCGGAATTCAATATTGGAGTAGATGGGCGGTGGTTTATCCGGAGCTCATCTATCTACGATCCTCTACATTCCTAGAGTCGTGTTGGGTCTTATCATGTATTCTTTGTTCTATAGTCGGACTCTATATCTTTGTTTTTATTATATATATGTGTGCTTTCTTCTTTTCAGAAGATCACACATTTTTGTTTTCAAAAAAAAAAAAACGAGTTAAGTTAATTTGAAGTTATATTGTAACAACCCGGAAAATAGGAACTAACTTAAAAATTTTATTTTAACTGTTTTAATGGATTTTAATATTTGAAATAATTTATTTTAAATTATAATGACTAAAAATATATTTAATTGAACTCAGAACGAATAAATTTATTTTAATTATATAACGAGCCTGAAATGGCGCGGTAGTTTGAAAATTTGATTTTAAATTTCAAATGAATGTACATGATTCAAAGTAAATCAGATTTCAGTAAAACAAGAAATATTTGAATCTGTCTGATTATATCTTTCTAATGAATGTGAAAAATCCAGATGTCATAACGGAAATTGAAAGTTATGTCCAGTTTAAAATTCAGAATAGTCGCTTTGGAATTTATATATATATTAATATAAATACATAGTCATTTTACAAACGACCTCCGTTTTCGATGAAACCACTTTTGTTGGATCTGGAATGTCAAATTATTGCTAGATTCCAATTTTCATAATTTTTTGGAATTAATATGTGAGCGCAGTAAATGTAAATGCCTTTGGTAATTTTAGTTTGAATTTAATCGATGGATAATGAACATTATAACAACCCTGATTTTCAGAACAAATTTAAAATTTTTATTTTAGCAATTTTAATAGATTTTGAATATTTTAAAAAAATATTTTAAATAATAACGACTAAAAATTTATTTAAATCAAAATTAGAATGAAATTTTTTAATTTAATTATAAAAGGAGTTTAAAATGGCGTGGTAGTTTGAAAATTCGATTTAAAATTTTAACTGAATGTACAGGATTCAAAATAAATCGGATTTCAGTAAAATCAGAAATAATAGAATCTATTTAACAATATCTTTCCAACGGATCTGAAAAATTGAAATTTCATATCGAGAATAAAAAGTTATGTCCAATTTAAAATTTAAAATTTAAAATAGTCGCTACAAAATATATATATATATATATATATATATATATTAATATAATATATCCATTTTACAAACGACCTCCGTTTTTGACGAAACCACTTTTGTTGGATCCGGAATGTCAAATTATTGCTAGATTCCAATTTTCATAATTTTTGGAATTAATATGTGAGTGTGGCAAAGGAAGACATGTTTTGTCAATTTCAGTTGAATTGGATCGACCAGAAAATGGCCATTTTTCAAACAATCTCCAAATTCAACGAAATTAATTTTGTTAGGACCATATCATCAAAACATAGCTAGATTTATTTTTTTGGAGTCAGCTTATAGCCCCGATAAATTAAAATGTGTTTTTTAATTAAACATATATTGATTTATATTTTAATTTAAAGAAAAGCTGATAATAATGGCCGAATTGGGTTACGAAACTATCCCATTGTATTCGGAATGGGGGTATTTAGCTCAGGACAACACTCGTTGGGATCCGTTTGGAGATTGGAATGTTAAACTTCAAAATTTTGAAATAAATAAATTAATAAATAATGGTATAAATATAAAGAATAGGTCTAACCCTTATTTCATTTCTTCTGGTCAAATAAACCCGCCTTCCCCAGAATCAAAATCGCATCGCTCCTCCATCGCCATCGTCTTCACCATTGACGTCGAACTCCGCTCCATCATCTCCTCCCTTCGCTCCACCACCGGCGTCGAGACCACCCCAAATCGCACCGCGCCACCAGACCGCGCTTGTGCCGCCGTTGTCCCTTCCTCCGACCGAAACTGTGATTTTTATTCTATTTTTAAAAATCGAATTTCATTTAATTCAGTTTGTTTAATTCTGTTTTATTTAAATTCTGATTTTATATAAATTAGTTTATTTAAATCAGTTCTTAGTTTATATAAAATTAGTTTTAGTTTATATAAATAAGTTTATTTAAATCCGGTTTTAAATCCAGTTTTGGATCCAGATTTTAATTTAAATTCAGTGTTGTTTAAAATTAGTTTTTTTTTAAACTCTGGTTTTATTTATATCAGTTTTTGTTTAAGATCTGATTTTATTTAAATCAGTTTTTATATATATTAATCAGTTTTTATAAATCAGTTTTATATATTAATCATTGTTTTATAAATCAGTTTTCAATTTAAAAATTGATTTTTATTTAAGAAAAGATATGATTTTTTTTCATTGTTTCAAGATATGATTTTTTCATTGTTTCAAGATATGATTTTTTTTTCATTGTTTCAAGACATGATTTTTTTCATTGTTTCAAGATATGATTTTTCTTTATTGTTTCAAATTTTGATTTTTCATTGTTTAAAAATATGTTTGAAATATTTTTTTAGAAAGATAAAAAATATGATTTTTCATTATATAACAAAACATGATTTTCATTATGTAACAAAATATGACTTTTTATTATATAACAAAACATGATTTTTCATTACGTAACAAAACATGATTTTTCATTGTGTAACAAAACATGATTTTTCATTATATAAAAAAACATGATTTTCATTATATAAAAAAACATGGTTTTTCATTATATAACAAAACATGATTTTTTATCATATAACAAAACATGATTTTTTATCATATAACAAAACATGATTTTTCATGATATAACAAAACATGATTTTACATTATATAACAAAACATGATTTTTCATTGTATAACAGAACATTATTTTTCATTGTATAGAAAACATTATTTTTCACTGTATAGAAGACATTATTTTTCACAGCATAGAAAACATTATTTTTTCACTATGTAGAAAAACATTATTTTTCACTGTATAGAAAAACATTATTTTTCATTGCATAGAAAAACATGATTTTTCATTGCATAGAAAAATATGATTTTTATTTATAAATATCGTTGTTTAAAAATGTGATTTTAAAATATATAAACATCATATTGAAAATATGATTTTTATTGTGAACAGTATGAAAAAGATTGTGTTGGAATTTCGGGAAAATCCAAACTGTTCAGAAATTCAGAAATAAAACTGGCGGAGTGGATCCCAAAGGTGAGAACTCCTTTTTACTTTATTAATTTTACAGTTAAATATATGTTAGGATACAGACGGTGCTTAGTAGCACCCGACACCTTTGATTGAAACCATGATTGTTTGTTTGGACGGTATTGTGATGTGATTGTGGTGTGAAATGGAAAATAAATATTCATGTGTAGAATCAAATATTCTATCGTTAAAAATATAATTTTTAACGCATGTACATGAACGGCATAAAATTATCATGAAAATAAATATTCATTTACAAATCGGACGATTTGTTTATGTACACCCGTTTACCAATATGATTGGGACGATAAATTATACACATCGCCCAACTGCACAAATAAATAAACATTTGTTGTTTGAAAACACCACACGGCTATTGGGATGATATTTGACATACACTATTCCCAATATTTAGGTGTATGTCAATCGATGGATTGACAAGCTGTGATGAGCGTTATTTATTTATTTTAATGCTCACACAGTTGTAAAATGCACTCTGCATATTGTATGAATTTTTAATGATTGTTTATCATTATTATTGTATACATGCGATGTATGAAATCCATATAAATAATATTATATGGTAATTGTTTGGGTTTCATTCCAATATGGAAATTAAAGAATATTTTAAAATAGTATTCATGTGTTGAATAAAAATATTTAAAAAATAAAATTATAGTTTTTATTGAAAGTATGAACCAATAAAATATTTATTGTTTTGAAAAGAAAATGTTTATACAATAAAAATCACATTTTTATTGTATGTATGAACGAGTAAAATATTCATTGTTTGAAATAGAGTATGTTAACAATAAAAATGCACATTTTTATTGTGTGGGTATAAATGATTGAAAATATTCAATGTTTTAAAATAAAATGTTTAAACAATGAAAATTACATTTTGTTTGTATTATAAAATCATTAAAAAGAATTATGTTAAATAAAAAGATTAGACAATAAAAATTATAATTTTATTGTATGTTTGATTCATTAAAGAGATTATGCCTAATTAAAAATGTAAAACATTTACATAATAGTAAAGTAGAAAAATGACAATGATTGAAATAGAAAAGTTAAATAATAAAAGTTTACATTGGAAATAATGGAAAATATTCATTGGTTGAAATAAAAAGGTTTAACAATAAAAATTTACATTTTCATTGTATATAAGAAATGGTGAAAAAGATTCAAGTTTGAATAAAATTATTTCAATATTAAAATATTCATGGTTTGAATAAAAATGTTGTAACATTACGAATTACATTTTTTATGTATGTATGATTCACTAAAATATTCACGGTTTGAATAAATGTTGTGACATTAAAAATTATATTTTTAATGTACGTATGATTCATCCAAATAATCATTGTTTGGATAAGAATGTTCAATTTTGATTAAAAAATGAAAATGAAGTTGAAATCGATTAAAATGAAACTATAAATATTTTATAAAATACGATTTAAATAGAAATCGATGAAATATTATATATATATATATATATATATATATTTAATGGCCTGAATAGAACGCGTCGCGCGGCGACCATTCGCGAATTTCGACCATTAACTTCAATTTGATGTAACGAGAGATCCGACCATCGGATTCTCCTAAAACTGAAACCGTTGGGTTTGTATCGAAAAGAGCTTTCCAATGAAATTAAGAGATTTGAAATCTAACAGTTAGAATTGGAGATATGTCAAAATCAATTTCAGAAAAGGTCGTTATGGATGAAGTTCGTTTGTCATTATTGGAAACCAATTGTACGGATGATAATAAAATTATTAAAAATCTGGAAAAAATATGTAAAATCATAGTAAATGGTTTGGAAAGATTTTTGATGAAAAAATCTAATTTTATAAAGATAAAATTATATTTTTATCAAGATGAACTTGTTATTAACTAGAATAATAGTTTTATTATTTTTAGAAATAAATAAACATTTTAAAATGGTTTTAAAATTACCAGAATTTTCCAATATATATATTTATATATATTGGAATGGATTTGAATGGAAATTATCTTCGGAATATTTCGATATTGGATTTTGTTATTATTAGAATATTGTGAGGAAATTGGAAGATATATATGTCGTTATTCTCAATACAATATTTGTTGGTCTCAGAATTTGATATTGAATATAAGCCGATGAAATTTCTATTCAGAACCTTATATTTAATGTCAAATTGGATTTTGGGTTTATCGTGAATGGTGTCTTTAAAAAATACTGTCCTTAAACCCAGTTTAGAAAAAATAAATCTTTTAATTAAAATTAAGGAAATTTTACCAATTAATTAATATTTGATTGAAATTGAATTGAAATTGCATTTTGGGTTTATCGTGATCAATGTTTTAAATAACATTTATTTTTTAACCCAATTAACTGTGAAGAAATAATTTGGAATTTATAAATCTTTTATTAAGATTTAAATGGGAATTTTCTAAAGTAAAGTTTTCCAATTTAATATATTAAATTGGAATTGAATGGAATTCGATTTGGTAATAATTGATATGAGCTTCTGTGAATGAAGACCACTACTATATATGGAATTTAAAATGTCTTGCCGTTATTCCATTTATATTATTAGTCTGATACAGGAATTTATATCGATTATATATTGTTATGATTTCCATGTAGATTCCATTTCGATGGAAGATGACTTTGAGTTTATCGTGAACTATGTTTTTAAATGACATTAGTTCTTTAACCCAGTTAAAGATCAGATTAATTTCTTAAATTCGAATAATCATTAAGCAATGATTTTTGAGATTAAAAAGAATAAATTTAAAAGGTTTTATCTTTGATAAAATATATGGGAACCTTTCCCTGAAAATGTGAAAATTTTGTTAAAATAATATTTTTAATTGGAATGATGCGTTGGATGTGTTTTTATAGCACTTGATTATAAATTACGCGAGTTATTCGGAAAGACCGGGTTTAATCCATTCAGAATAATGAATACGACGACTAACAGTCGAAGAGATTGAAGACGGTGTCAGACCGACAATCTTCACATCGAAGGGATGAGTTGCTATTGATGCCCATGATTGGAGTAGCTACCTTGAAGGGGCTACGGTAGTGGCCGTCTGGACGTACTTGTTGATTATTCGGATATGCGAGGGCCTCTCTTCCATATTGGGAATTCGGGACGAGGAATAAGGTGCCTCCGGTTTCGTTCAGACCCAGAATGGACATGTAAATGGATGGTATGTCTGACGTTGTATTCCTTTATGTTGTATTCCTTGATCTCTGCTAATATATATATCTTTTTGGTAGCGGAGAATTTATTTTCTTGCTTAACACCCTTCTCTGAGACGTATGAGCTCAGAGGTTATATATTGGCAGAAATCAATAGTATGACATGGACTGACAATGTGGCATGCTAAGATGCATGGATCAAGGTTTTTGTTGAAAATCAGAGCCTTGTGGATGATGATCAAAGCATAGCTTTAATTATCATAACTATGTGTATAGAGTTACTTCGCGAGCCTCACACCCCGGTAAGAGTCAGAAACGGGAAAAGGGAACGCAGGGAGTGCACACGTTTCTTTCTAGCTAGAAGTGGTGATAGGGTTTTGCAAGCCCTGACATTTTTACTTATGTGGATGATGGATTACGAGGTCTCGATTATATTGGTCGATAACGACAAATTTATAGGTTCAACAGGACCGGGAAACGTGTGTTCAGGCATAACTAATCCACTAAGGTATATTTGTGGACCGGCCGTATAGGATCTAAGGGTTCACTACGGGGAATCCCGAGGCATTTGCTAGAGTGTCTCGAATCGATAAGGAGATCGTCCCTAGCCTTGGCTCATGATGGAAACCTAACTTCCAATATGACATTAGGGTTTTGATTGTAAACTTATATATGGCGACATAGTGGGATGGGGCACTCATGCCGTCCATGATTGATACATTTACTTTCGAAATTAATTTCTACACTATACACTTATAGTAATAATAAAAGAGAAATTTCGCATACCAAGCATATTTGGCTATTATAAGGTAAAACTCTAACCTCCGACTTGCGTTGCATTTGTGTGATTGGACCCAAGTCTTATAATAGCTTCAATTTTCTTTTATTAGCATTGCGTTATTTATTTATGCCCTGATATTCTTGGGGTTAAACATGTTTTGTGTTATATGGAGTAGTCCCTTGATTTACCTTACTTTAAAATCAAATTGATAACTGTTTTGAGTTCTCATACCAATCCCATGACTGACCTAGAGTTTATTGTTCCTTCTTAAACTCTAGGTACCCATATTTTCCACACGGGCAGTCAGTAGTTTTGGTTTTGCATATTTCTATTTAACAGGATCCTGGATTACAGCTGGGGCTATATTCGGAAAGTTTTCCGCTACGCATTAAACTTATGTCTTATTTTCCACTGCTATGTAATTTTAAATCTTCGATATTGTATTTCCAATTTGTAATATGTATTCATATTCTGGTATATTCTTGTACTCTGATGTAAATTGTTGTAATAAGCAACAAGATGTTCTATTGTTTGTGCTCTGATTTGTCGTGTTCTCAACTCAATCTGGGCTTTCCTTTATGGGGAAGTTTGGGTCGTTTCATTTGGTATTAGAGCCTTGATTTACAGAGCTCGAGAACAAGACACATTAGAACTGAACGAAAGAATTCATCAGAGATTAGATCATTAATATCCAATAAGAATAAATCGTTAGAGATAGGATTAGTAGTATCCTAGAACGAGCGTGAAGAGTGTTATTTTTAAATAAAAAAATGAAACCAAATATTGTTCTGAAATTTTAATGAAACGACCCGAAATCCCCCTTGCGGGAAATCCCCCTTGCGGGAAATCCCGGATTGAATAAAAAAATGAGACCAAAATGTCATCCATAAAGACCATCACAACTTATTTAGGTACTCCTTGAACACCCTTCTCATCAAATTAACAAAATATGCGGGGCGTATGTCAAACCAAATGGCATCACCAGCCACTCATAAAAAAAAACATCCGGTGTCCTAAAGGTAGTCTTTTCTATGCTATCCTCAGCCACTCTCAACTGATGAACTTCCGTGGCTGAGTCCACTACTAAAACACTGAGGCGCCAACCAACTGATCAAAGAGATCATCAATCCTTGGCAATGGGTGTCTATTCTTCTTTGTGAGTTTCTTTAGTTCTCTTTAGCCTACACAAAGTCTGAGGGACCCATCCGCCTTCATAACAAAAACTACTGGAGCGCCCCACTCCGATATACCTCGTCTTATGAACCCCTTCTCAAGCAAATCGCCTACTTACTTATGGAGTTCCCTCCTCTCACTAGGAGCCCTGTGGCACACTGGCCAAGATACTGGTTTAGCATTATCCACCAGATATATTCGGAAGTCAATCTCCCGCTTCGGAGGTAAGCCCTTCACCTCCTCAAACACATACGGGTATTCCCGGACCGCTCTAACAGATCGCAGACTCTAGACCAACGTGTCAAGCGATTCTAGATACCTTAGCATAACAGATTCTATGGGATTACAAGAGATCTCGAGAGTGTTACCCAGGCGGCCCATAAGCCTAACAACTCTCCCTTCAAAATGAAGAACGGCACCCCTACTGGATAACCAGTCCATGCCCAAAACTAGCCCATAGCCCGTGAAGCCCAACAAGCATCACATCTAAACTCAACGCTAAGTATAGAAACTTTCAAACCCAAACACATCATGGAGCCCAATTGGGTTTGAAACAACTAAGGGATCATCTACCAAACTGGTGTCTAAGTGCAGTGACTCAACTAACAATGATGAGATAAACGAACTCGATGCGTCAGAATCAAATAAGTTCGAATCGGATAATAAAGAAATCCAACCTCCCATCTAGACGGTCTTATCCCCATCTGGTACCCTAGTCGTGAGGGAATACAACTACCCTCCAGAAGATTCCATACCTTGCCCTTGCTTCTTTGGACAATCCTAATGAGGTGTCCTATTCCTCTCAAAAGGATAACCACTTGCCTTCTTCTTCCCCATTCTCCACTCGTAACCTCCCACCAATGAGGTTTCATCCTTCATTAACCAAACAACTATTTGAGCCTTCCTCCCATCGTCGATCCAATAGATACCTACCAGTCCTCCTCCTTCTAGAACCAACTTCTAATCCGACTAACAACTAAGTCCCTTGAAGTGGTTTTCCATTCTTATCTGTCTTAGAAAGGTCATCTATACACGGAGGGGAAACTCAAAATCGAGAGAGGAAGAGATTCAAAACGGAGAATTCGAAAGATAAAGATATGGCTATCGGGGATTATGCTTTTCTTTCAAAAACTTTTCTCTTAAAGGACATGTTTTCGAAAATACTCCTTTCAAAAATATTCTTAGAAAATAGTTTTTCTAAAAATTTTATCTGTTCTGGTAACCTTAAGCTCTGATACCACGTGTAACACCCCACACCCGCTAAGGTCACTCGCTAAGGGAATGCCTTAGTTTTGGTGGAGTATTTTTAGTGAGTATAGAACAGAAAAATTTACCACAAGACAGATATAAGTAATACTTGAAAATTTAAAACATTATTTCATTGCAGCGGAAAGTAAAACATGTTTGGTTACATCACAAAACCATAACAACTATTTGTACATAATATCCATCCTGATAAAATAGAAGTACATAATCCCACTACATAGACAATAGCCATAATAGAAAAGATAAACCGAGCTTTACTTCTACGGTCCAAGCCCAAAGGATAGAAATAGCGGTCTGATCCAAGCCCACTAGTGCTAGGCCCACTCTGAAAACCTGAGGGTTGGGAAAAAGATAAAAACAACGGGGTCAGACATAAGTCTGAGTGAGTCCTATAACCCTAACAATACAACCATTAAAGTAATTAGGGTATGACATAAATAAGGTACGGTACCTCTGGGGATAATGACTACAATAAGTAGCCCACAAAACACAGGATGTACTACGATAATCGAAACGACGTATTTATCCACCCAAGGATAATTACTAGCTTACACCACCCCAGACCTACCCACCCAAGGGTAATTCCTACACTGCACCACACCAGTTCTACCCACCAAGAGTAATTCCTACTTAAAGGTTGATCCCACTTAAATACTTAGAAAATATAACTAATAGCTTCTGGTACTTCTAGCTGACCACGTAGGTGCCGTCTGCCCCTACCTCCACTAGGTGTACCTAGTTATCTTACCCAGTAGTTTCGTGTACCCCTACATAGGTGCCGTCTGCCCCTATCTTTACTAGGTGTACCCACTACCCCCAAGCGATCAGCTCCCTAACGTAGATACCCGTGCTGGTCCCACAGTGGGGTGTATCACTCCCCTAAAGTGGCTACCCAATACTATCCACGGTGCACGGCTTTATATCTACACGATGCAACAACGGCTTATCTACCAGCCCGGGCCCACACACGAATATGAAACCCGTTGGACTTGCGTTGCCACCGCTACCCCGTTTTGGCCTCTTATAATCAAGCCCAATATGCGTGTCCCGTCACTCGACATGGGTCGAGCCCACAAAGATACGTTTGGGATATTGGTTGAAATGGGCCCCCCCCCCACAAGCTACTACTTAAGCTTGTCATTTTATCTAGTGCATCCCACTTAACCCCTTTTTATAATCATGCCCCCTTACATGTTAAGGTTTGGTTAAGTCATCTAATTATATTACAATTGCCACTTAAGGCACCCACTAGATTTCCGCATGCCACCCAAGGCACTTACTTGATTCCCACATGCCACCCAAGGCACTTACTTGATTCCCACATGCCACCCAAGGCACTTACTTAACCCTTTAATCATGTTTATTTACATGTTCCACTTTGGTTAAGTATTCTAATCGTATTTTCTATTGCCACCCAAGGCAACCCACTAGTTTCCTCATGCCACCCAAGGCACCCCCACTAGTTACTACATGCCACCCAAGGCACCCACTTAACCCCTCATGTCCCACTACATGCTAATATGGTTAAGTGTTTCTTAATTAATTAAGACCGTGATCTCCCATAAAGACCTCCCACATTAGACTGGCTGTTATGACCGCCTGGTTAAGCCGGTAGAGTCCGGGCAGTCTTACGTCATAACAGAGTCTAACCTCGTGTCTTTACCTTAATCACGTATTTAATTTATGGCTAAGACCTCTCACATTGGGCTGACATTTGTAGCAACTGGTTAATCCGGTCGGGTCCGGGCAGTTTTACACTACAAATGAGTCCAACCTCGTGTCTTAGTCGATTAATTACACCTAATTAATCACCCCCATATTAATTATCCCTAATTAATATCAAGTTTTCCATAACATGGGTAGACCTAACTCAATAGGTAAATTCCCATGGGGTAGACCTAACTCAATAGGTAAATTCCCACTTATGGTAATTTATTTTTATGGTATGCTTAATCATACCCAAACTTACATTTATTAACATATTTACCAACCCCATCGTTCCCCACGTAAATCGTCCTCATTTCATGACATAATAAAGGGGAAGATCCATCACAATTATCATGGGTTTAGCATACAACTTTGTCATGGGTTAAGAGGATGTCAACTTGCATATATGAGCATATATTAACCCCACCACATTTAACCCAAACTTGCACATTATCATACACATGTCTTGCATAACATGTTGAACTTGCATATAAGCATTCTCATAACTTGCATAACACGTTAGACATGCATTTAAGCCTACACATAACTTGCATAAGCATTCACATACTTGCATGGGCATTCATATACTTGCATAAGCATTCACATACTTGCATATCACATTAAGCTCGCATTTAAGCATATACATAACTTGCATAACATCATGCTCATAACTTGCATAATCTCATAAACTTAACTTGCATAACACTATGCACATAACTTGCATACCCTCATACACATAACTTGCATAATAACATGCACATAACTTACATAACATCATGCACATAACTTGCATAACATGTTGAGCTTGCATGTAAGCATAACTTGCATAATATGTCGAACTTGCATATATGACTTGCATCTTAAAGGAGGGTAAACATGCATAGCATATAAGGGTGCCATCTTGCATATGTATATACCATATTTAAAAGGGTAAACTTGCATGTCATGATTTATGCATAATACCAAACACTTAGCATGCATAAAACCACTTACTTATCATGCATAGAATCAAATACTTATTATGCATAAAATCAAATACTTATTATGCATAAAATCAAATACTTATTATGCATAAACCCACCACTTAACTTGCATAAACCCAAACACTTAACATGCATAAAACCCCATACTTAGTATGCATACAATCAAATACTTAGCATGCATAACATCAAATACTTAGCATGCATAAAATCACATGCATAACTTGCATATCATGTTACATATAACTTGCATATATTCTCACATATAGTTTGCATAACATGTTACATATGCATAAATGTTTAACATAGTGTTTTGCATCATAAAACATGGCTTTAAACTTGCATTTAACATAAAACTTGCAAATCACATATCATACAAACTTGCATAAACACATTTATCCACAAACATAGCCATGTCTTATCACATCCTACCATAATCAATTTAATAATTGATTATTAAAGCCATAGGAACTCACCAAAACCAAGATTAGCAAACTTATGAAGTAAAACTAGTTGCCAAATATGAAGAAGAAGATGATTAGGGGTTGATTAGCTTGCAACTCTCTTCATTGATTTGTGGAGGCCATGACCAAGTTTCATTTTGCCATAGTTTAGTTACAAGATTTAATTATGAATGAATTAGGGTAGGGTTAGGGTCTTATTTATAGGATTAGGTAGTGTTTTAGGCCCTTAGATTAACCCTAAACTAATTTAGGTCCGTCAGATTTAGGAAACCTCTAGAACCAAGCCCAGCCCTAGCCAGAAAACCAGATCTGGTGCACCCAAGCACCCTGGTTCGACACGCCGTGTCGACAGGAAAGTCGACAGGCAAGTCGACACCCCTGTCGACAGGCCTGTCGACAGCCCTGTCGACATGGTCAGGGCGGGAATCTTCCCGCCTGGCCCCGCTGGTTCTGATTTCAAATCCTAATTTAAATTTCTAAATCTGTTTTTAAGTTTTAAATTTTATGCAAACTTCTTTGGGCCATAACCGGGCCATATGGACTCCGATTCTCGAAAACTCGGACTCTATTTCGCGTATTTTTCCGAGACGAACGCAACGACGCAGCCCGTTACCCCCAATTCCCACATTTGAGATTATTTATCTTATGATTAGTGAATTTTAGTATTAACTAAAATTCGGGGTGTTACAATAGAACTATCCGGATATCATTCCAGCTGTAAACCAGGATCCTATGAATATAAATCTACAAAACCAAAACTACTAGTTGCCCGTGTCAAAATAGGGGCACCCAGAGTTTAGGTTAAAACAATAAACTCCAGGTCAGTCATGTGACTAGTGTGAGAACAAAAGCAGTTACTAATCTTTATTTTAAAGTTAGGTAAATCAAGGGACCACGCCGTATAACATGGAACGGGTTTCCTCCCAAGAATACCAGTGCATAAAGCAACAGCGCAATGCTAACTAAAGAACAATGAAGCTATTATAAGACCAGGTCCCATCACACAATGTAACACAAATCGGAGGATAGGGTTTTACCTTATAATATCCAAAGAATGCTTGATACGCTAAATTTCATATTTTGATTCTTAATCAGACTCCAACCGTAAATTAGTAAGAGAACGATTCCCTAAGTATTAACCCCGAAGGCCGAAACCAACATCATACCAATACTCACAAAACCACCCATCTTAGCTCGTTTCCGGTTAGTTTCTGATTTTATATACATTCATAAATATCAATCATAGACGGCATAAGTGCCCCATCCCACTATGTCGCCATATATAGGATTACAATCAAAACTGAATTATCACGTATTTGAAACTGGATTTCCATCTGTGAACCGAGGCAAGGGATCATCCTCTACCGAATTCGAGACAATCTAGCCCATGTCTCAGGATCAGAACGCATCGACCCTTGGATCTTCAGTGTCGGTCCACCGATGTGGATTAGACGAAATCCTGAACACTACGTCTCCCCGCCCTATGGGGCGTAAATGAGCCAATGAATGAATCCATCGGTTCGAGAACGACCGATATATCCGAGGTGGCTCGCTATCCATCATCCACATAAGTAAAATGTCAGGCCGTGTAAAAACACTGACACAACTCCTAGCTAGAAGGAAACGCATGTTCTCCCTGCAGTCCTCTCCCGTTTCTGGTTCATACCGGGGTGTGAGGCTCGCGAATCAACGCTACACAAAGCTGTGCCACACAGGCTGTGCTTTGATCATCAACCACAAGACTCTGCTTTTCAACAGGAGCCATGATCATTTGCATCTTAGCATGCCACACAGGCAAACCACTCCATGCAACCGATATCCATCAATCACAAAGAATGATATCCAATGTCAGACACACAGTCCATTTACAAGTTCATTCTGGGCCTGAACGAAACCGGAGGCACCTTGTACCTCGCGTATCCATCGATCTCCAAGTACATCTGGACGATCACCAACTGATTCCCTCCTCTTGGGTGTACATCCCAATCATGATCATCAGTAATCACCTAAACAACGTGAAGACCTCTGGTCTTCAACCACCGTCCTCGTCTTTGACTCATAGTCGAATCAGTTATTCAGGATGGGATAAACCCGGTCTTTCTGAATAACTCGCGTATATAATAAACAAGTGTTACACAAACACAACATATGCCTCATTCCAATTCATCAGTCACTTACCGTAAATTAGTAAGGGAACAATTCCCCAAATATTAACCCCGAAGGTCGAAACCAATATCAGATCAATACCCAGAAAACCATTCTTCTTAGCTAATCTACAGTTAGTTTCTGGATTTCCCTTTCTTACGGAAAGGTTCCCATTAATTTTATCAAAGATAAATTCTTATAAATTTATTCTTTAATCTTCTTTCGAATATCAATTCAAACTAGTCGGGATTAGCGAACCACACCGAAGTGATCATTTATTTTATTTCCCAATCCCAACCTATTCATCCCATGAAGTAAAACTGGTCATACTTCATGTCTAACACCACGGTATTGTCGGTAAATTCAATTACCATTTCACGTTCAAATCTAATTAAAGACTTAACTATCGCCTGGAGCAAAACTGGTGATACTCCATTCTCGATCTTTTCAATCTAATTAAAGATTCATTAGAACTCCACTTAGTTTTAATCTTTGACTGGGTTAAAGAATCAGTGTCATTTAAAACACGGTTCACGATAAACCCCAAAATCACATCACATTTCAATCAGTCCCTAACCGTAAATTAGCAAGTGAGCAATTCCCTATGTATTAACCCTGAAGGCCGAAACCAACATCAGATCAATACCACAGAAACCATTCAACTTAACTAATCTCCAGTTAGTTTCTGATTTTCTTAACTCCTTTGGGTCTAAGAACAGTATTATTGAAGATACCGTTCACGACAACCCAAAATCACATTCCATTAATTATCAGGTTAAAGAACCAGTGTTAGTTAAAACACTATTCACGATAAACCCAAAAATCAATTCCAATTCAATTCAAATTAAATATTATTTAATTGGTACAGTTCATTAAATCTAAATAAAAAGATTTAATCTTTTTCTCAACTGGGCTTAAGAACAGTGTTAATGAAGACACCATTCACGACAAACCCAAATCACATTTGATATTAAATACAAGGCTCTGAATAGAAAATTGTTGTATATAACAGTGTTGTATACACAATTATATGATTTTTGTTTGATGATAACAACCAAATATATTTTATTATTGAATGTGTTTGTAAATGCACTGATACAGAAATTCGAACAATCACACAGTATTTTATAAAAATATTTTATTTCAATATCAAAAAGTACATCTTTTTACTCCACTATTTGACATATTACATTTCATTCATACAACTCTGTCACTCACTACACATACAAACACTTTCATACATTGACATTTTTTTACTGTCTTCTATCGTCCATCTTCTATCTTCACAGCCTTCAGTCAAATCCTGTCTTCATACCTGTCACAAGAAGAACACACAGTAGACTGCAACAAAAATAAAATAGAATAAAAGCAAATAAAAATTTATTTTTAAATTTTATTTGCCTCAGAATTACGGTGTGTTTCTCATCACTTTTCTAGACTTGGTCTGATATGCAGGGACAGAAAAACTCGTCTGGATGGCTGCATATACACACGTGTATACACGTGTGCACTGCCACGCCAATCCAGTGTCGCGACTGAGGAGTAGCCACTTGGACCATCTCGACTCAGTGCACATGTCAACACACATCAAAATGGTCGAGCCAAGCCCAAGACTGCTCAGCAAATAATAATTCAATGTAAAGTCAATAAAAAACTCAAAGTGGTCGAGACAGCTCAGCACAAGGCAGAGGCAACATATTTGGATGACTTTTCAAAAATGGTCAAGCACATTACTAGTACACAAAAACAATGCAGCAACAAACAAGAAACAACATGGTGGAGCAAAACTGAGGTCACAAGTACATAGGAGCATTTACAAGTGCAGTCACAAAGAGGAGTAACAGCATGGACTACACTAATATAAACAAGGAATTCAAATGATCAAGTGATTGGTCAAAGATAGATCCAAGTAGTATAAACAATACAAGAGCAAATCAATACAAGTGCATCGATAAAAGCTGAGCAGCAGTAACATGGATTAAAAACACTGCATACACAAGGTGAAGTAGCATAGTGGACACAGCAATTATACATGAAAACACAAAGCAAATTAGTGTTGTTCAAATCTGTGTGAATGGCAAATTATGCGTAAACAATAACAATATATGGTACAGCACATGTGAAATGATCAAGAGCAGTTAATATCAAATGAAATTCAAGTAGACAAGTATGTGTACATGTGTGTACACAGGGTCAACATGGTACAGCACATCAAACAAAAGTGGCAATATCCAATCTCAGGAGCAAGCAAGATTTTACACAAGTTTTAGTTCAAATCTAACTAGTGTTCATGGGTGTACTACAAACTAAGTAAAAGACAGGATGAAGCAGTATGTAAGTATGTACAGGTCATGTTCAAACAGCAAGACAGAATGGTGCAAACTGCATGGCACAGATACATACAAGTGGATAGTGAAACATAAATGTTCAAAAGCAGGAAAAGTATGATCAGTTACAACAAGCTTCCAGAAACGGCAAAATAGCATGAACAATACTGATGCAAACAAGGCGCAAAGAAGATTACAGCCTATGTATGACAGAGCAGCAGATTAGAATCAAGAACAAGACACATTTTTTTTTAAAGGAAAATCATTTTTAATGGTGTCGAAGGTACTAACAAAAAGTTCCTGAAATCCAAGTGAAGTGTAATGTCAAAGTATGGAAAATCAGTTCAAGCATCAGTTAATCAGTCATGGCACAATTCATGTGAAAGCAAGAGGGTGCCATGAATAAGACATAACAAGCAATGGATGTGTAATAAAAATTTAGCATCTGTTCTTATCAAAGAATAACACAAATTCAAAGTCAAGGAAGTCAAGCGAAGCATCTGTCCGTTTTTTTTCAAAAGAAGCAACTGTTCATATCAGATTTAAAGACAGGAAAAATAGTTTTGCTTTGAAAAGAATGATTCAAAGAATTTTTTTTAAAATTCCAGAAATCAGGGTTTAAATTTATTTCAAGACCGATTCAAAGTTCCAGAAACATACGAGGCAAGGAAGAATTCATCACGCAAAATATATATTAATCACAAGTTCAAATTAAGGAATTCAAAGTCAAGGAAGACTCAATCAAAAGTTCCAAATCAGCCGCAAGAAAGCTATTTCAGAAAGCCCCAAATATTTTCGTATATATCAATGACCAATTCCAATACGAAATCAGAGCAAATATCGGATTTTTGATCCTATATAAACACCAATCATCATCGGCATAAAGTCATGGAAGATCGAGTACAACTAAACCATAAAATCGAATAGTAAAAACCATACCAGAAATCGAGAGAAGCTAGAAACCAAATCAGAGCCTATAAATTCGATCGAAGTTGATACAAGCCGCCAGAGATTGAAGCTAAGAAGAATCGAGCAACAGGAAACTGATTTGCAACAACCAGTGATCTCGATTTAGCACTTTCAGAGAAACCCTAGTTTTTTTTAAGCCGCCATTTCTATTTCCAGAAAGAGACAAAAGGGAGCTTGGGCTATACAAAGCAAAGCCGTGAAGCAACAAAATAAGGGAGCCGCCTTTTTATGTTAATAAGGGGATAACCCTAAACATTTAAACTCCTAGGGTTTTATTTTTCTTTTTATTTTAAAAAATTTAAATTTCATTCCTTAAAGTCAATAACTACTAGTGTTTGTAGTTTGAAAAATCACAACTTAAGGGGTCGAGTTGTGTCAAGGTCTTGAGCATATGGTTTTAACAGTCGGGAGCGAAGGTCGCAAGTTTACAAGAGTCTGTAAGCGAAGAGATTGTTTAAAATTCCTAGTAGAAACCTTGAATGCAGCAGTAGGCATAGTTTTGCCGAAGCTGGGTATTTTCTGTGTGTGATTTTTTTTTTGTGACTTTTATTTTATTTTAAATCTACTTAATTTGCAATAAACCCTATTCACCCCCCCTCTAGGGTTAATTTAGATCCTACAAGTGGTATCAGAGCAGGTATTTTTCATTTTATTTTAAATCTAGAGTCATGAATTTGTCTAACAACGCTTTTTCTGAGGGTCAGTCCATAGCTAGGCCACCAATGTTTAATGGAACTGATTATGCCTATTGGAATGCTAGGATGAAAATTTACTTAAGTTCAGTTGATTATGATGTATGGGATATCGTTGAAACAGGCTATAAACCTCCTGTTACGATTATCAATGATATTGAAATTCCTAAACCAAAAGATAAGTGGGATGCTAATGATAAAAAATTATTCTCAACTGATGCCAAAGCAATGAATGCTTTAATTTGTGCACTTGATAAAACTGAATTTAACCGTATATCTCACTGTTCAACTGCGCAGGAAATTTGGCATACTTTGGAAGTTACACATGAAGGAACATCTCAAGTCAAGGAATCTCGTCTCGCACTACTCTGCAATGAATATGAAAATTTCACGATGCGGAAAGACGAAGATATAAAAGAGATGTATGGTCGATTCTCCACACTGATTTATAATGCAAGGGCTCTTGGAAAAGTCTACACTGAAGTAGAATTAATACGCAAGATACTGAGAGTACTGCCAATGAATTTCGAAGCCAAAGTAACTTCCATTCAAGAATCAAAAGATCTAAATAAGTTGAAAATAGAAGAATTGATTGGAAACCTGATTGCTTATGAAATGGAGTTAAAAGCCAAAGAAGGACGCGATGATTCAGAATCAAAGAAAAAGACAATTGCTCTAAGCAACACTGTTGAAAGTAACGATGAAGCCGAGAATCCTATCGAAGAATTGGCCATGGTTCTTAAAAAGTGGTCTAACAAAAAATACAAGTCACGAAAGAAGAGTTCAAAATCCAACAAATCCAAGAATTCAGACAATTCAGACGATGAAGTCATATGCAACAACTGCAATAAACCAGGCCATATCAAACCAAACTGTCCATTACTTCAGAAAGAAAGAAAGAAGAAGAAGAAAAAGAAAGCTTTTGCAGCTACATGGGACGATGAAGAAGGAGAAGAAGAAGACTCTGACAGTAATAAAGAGGAAGCCAATTTGTGTCTTATGGCACAGTCAGATTCAGAAAATAGCGAAGATGATTCCACTGAGGTACCAAATTACTCTTATAAAGATTTAATTTTAATGTGTCATGATCTTACCAAAATCGTTGATTCTCTTGAACTAAAAATCAAGAAATTAAAATCTGATAGGTTAAAATTGGTTCACGAAAACAATAGGTTAGAAACTGAGCTTGAAAAAGTGACAAACCTTGATTGTGAAAACTGCAAGTTATTAAAACAAGAGCAAACAGAATTTAAGGCAAATTTTGAAAAATTGAAACAAGAACACTTAGCTTTAAAAGAAAGTGATGACACAAAAAGAAAGAACTTCATTAACAGATGCACTTCTCTTGTAAGTGAAAATGAAGCACTTAAAACCAAAGTAAAAAATCTGGAAATAACATTGAGTAAGTTTTCAAAAGGGGAAAAATCATTTAGAATGCTGCTTGGAAACCAATTATATGCTAATAATAGAAAAGGATTAGGATTTGGGAAAACACACATTAATATGAATGATAATGCGAAGGGAGGAAGTGTTTTTCCTAAATGTACAAAATGTGGAAAAATTGGACATAGCTATGAAAAATGTCAAAATAGGAACAATAATAAAAAATTCATACAAATTTGGGTTCCAAAAGAGTCGACAAGTATTTGTAATAGATTTGGATTTGATAAGAACAAACAAATTTGGATTCCAAAAGGATCTGTTGTTCAAAATCAAAAATTTTCAGTTACTAATTTTATTAGACCTATGAGTTTCTCTAGGTCATTCTCTTCTTCTTGTGTGTAGGTATGTTGGCGGGCTAAGGAACAACAAGAATGGTACTTGGTTTCAGGTTGTTCCAAACATATGACAGGAGATAAATCGAAGTTCCTTAGCCTTGAAAAATATAAAGGAGGAAGTGTGATAATGGGCGATAACAGAAAATGTAAAATTATCGGTAAAGGTAAAGTTGGTAATAGTACTTTCTCCTTAACTGATGTTTTATATGTTGAAAACTTGCATCATAATCTCATTTCCATAAGCCAACTATGTGACAAAGGAATGAGTGTGATATTTGATAATGAATCTTGCAAAATTATTGAAAAATCCACAAACAATATTGTGTTCACTGGAAAAAGAAAAGGAAATGTTTATACTATTTCATTTGATGATTTGACTCTCTCACGATGTTTAGTAGCTACGGATGAAGAAGTTTTCGTATGGCATAGGAGATTGGGTCACGCTAGTATGAGTCTCTTGGAAAAACTTGAATCAAACGAATTGGTAAGAGGTCTACCACATCAGAAATATAAAAATAATAAAGTGTGTAAATCATGTGCTATGGGAAAATTCAGTCGTTCATCATTTCGTCCCAAAAATGTTGTTAGCACTAATAGGGTACTTGAATTGATTCACATGGATTTATTTGGACCAAGTGAAATCGCTAGCTTAAATGGAAAAAGATATTGTTATGTGTTGGTTGATGATTATTCTAGATTTACATGGGTTTATTTTCTAGCCAAAAAATCCAAAACTTTTGATTACTTTTCAAAGTTTGCAAAACTCGTTCAAAATGAAAAAGGTGTTTCAATAAAAACTTTAAGAAGTGATCATGGTGGTGAATTTGAAAATTTGGATTTTGAAAATTTTTGTGAAGAAAATGGTTTTAAACAGTAATTTTCTGCTCCTCGAACACCCCAACAAAATGGGGTAGTCGAAAGGAAAAATCGTACATTACAGGAATTGGCTAGATCTATGTTAAGTGAATATAATTTGCCTTTGACTTTTTGGGCAGAGGCAGTTAATACATCCTGCCATGTAATGAATAGAGTAATGATTAGACCAATACTTAACAAAACATCCTATGAATTATGGTTTGACAGAAAGCCTAACATTTCGTATTTTAGAGTTTTTGGATGCCCTTGTTATCTTCTTAATACAGGTGATCATCTTGGTAAGTTTGAATCAAAGGCTGACGAGGGAATTTTCATGGGTTACTCGTCAAGAAGCAAGGCTTATCGAATCTTCAACAAACGATCAAAAACCATTGTTGAAACCATAAACGTGAAATTTGATGAATCAGATCTGGATACAGTGGACAAAGAGAAAAACGATGAGGGAATTACATATGAGGGTGGAAAAGAAAATAGCAAAGAGAAGACTGGCAGTGATGATCAAACAAAACAAACGTTTGAAGTCGAAAAGTTGAAATTCAAAACCAACCATCCTCCAGAATTGGTGATAGGAAATCCAACGGCAGGTATACGAACTCGTTCATCATTTAATAAAGATATATGTACTTTTTGTATTCACAGTTGTTTTATCTCAGAAATCGAACCTAAAAATGTTGAAATTGCACTTAATGATGAAAGTTGGATTTTAGCGATGCAAGAAGAACTTAATCAATTTGAGCGGAATAAAGTTTGGAAATTAGTTCCTAGACCGAATGACTATCCAGTAGTAGGAACTAAATGGGTGTTCAAAAATAAACTTGATGAATCCGGAAATGTAATTAGAAACAAAGCTAGGTTGGTTGCAAAAGGATATAATCAAATTGAAGGCATTGATTTTGATGAGACATTTGCACCAGTAGCTAGGTTAGAAGCCATTAGAATTTTGCTCAGTTTTGCGTGTTATAAAGGTTTCAAACTTAAACAAATGGACGTAAAAAGTGCATTTTTAAATGGAGAATTAAAAGAAGAAGTTTTTGTGGAACAACCCCCCGGTTTTGAAAATCATGAATTTCCAAACCATGTATTCAAACTTGAAAAAGCATTATATGGTCTTAAACAAGCTCCTAGAGCTTGGTACGATTGTTTAAGCGCATATCTTTCGGAAAACGGGTTTAAAAAGGGCAGTGCTGACACAACGTTATTTCTATTACATGAAGGTGATGATTTTTTAATAGTTCAAATTTATGTTGACGATATTATATATGGTGCTACTAACGATTATTTGTGTAAGAAATTTGAAAAAGTCATGCAGGATAAATTCGAAATGAGCTTAGTAGGTGAATTAAAATACTTCCTTGGATTTCAAATCAAACAAAGCTCCAAGGGAATTTTCATATCACAAACAAAATACATTGCTGAATTGTTGAAAAGATTTGGACTAGAAAATGCAAAACCAATTAGAACACCGATGAGTCCTTCAACCAAGCTTGACAAAGACGAGAAAGGAGTTGCAGTTGATCAGAAATAATATCGTGGAATAATTGGTTCACTTCTTTATCTTACTGCATCTAGGCCTGATATTATGTTTGCTGTTTGTTTATGTGCACGCTTTCAATCTAACCCAAAAGAATCTCACTTAAAAGCCACAAAAAGAATATTAAGATATCTTTTGCACACACACAAATTTGGTTTATGGTACCCCGCATGCAATAATTTCGAATTAATTGGATATTCTGATGCTGATTATGCTGGATCCCTTGTTAATAGAAAAAGCACTAGTGGGACTTGTTTTATGCTAGGACACTCGTTAGTCTCGTGGTCAAGTAGAAAACAAAATTGTGTTGCTTTATCCACAACTGAGGCTGAATACATTGCTTTGGGAAGTTGTTGTGCACAAATACTATGGATGATGCAAACTCTTTCAGACTTTGGTCTAATTTATAAAAAAGTACCACTAAAATGTGATAGTAAAAGTGCTATAGACTTGTCTAATAATCCTGTTCACCATTCACGCACTAAACACATAGATGTGAGACATCATTTTATTAGAGATCACATTTCACGAGAAGATATTAGTATTGAGTTTATTTCAAATGACTGTCAACTTGCTGATATCTTTACAAAACCTCTTCCCGAAGATAGATTTTCACGATTACGCTTAGATTTGGGAATTATAGAAATTAATTAATCATTATCCTTAAAAAAAATAAAAAAAAACTTTTAAATGGTTATTCAAAAGTTAAATGATTGATCATTTGAACTGTTTTGGAACTCGTTGAAATAATGACGGATCTTGGAATTGTGATGAGTATTAACTATAATGTTTTTTTTATCATGAGGAAATGTTTTTAGATCTCATGATGATTGGACAGATTTTATAATATTTTTGAATTAAAGCTTATTTCATGACCATCTTCTATATCTACCATACTTCTGTCACTCATCATGGTTTTATTTAATTTGGGGAGTTCTAATTATTCTTGGAATTTAGAAATAAATAAATAAATAATTTATCCTTGGTACTCACTCCCATTTAAATGTCCTCACGGTTATGCGTGGGTGAATTACCTTAATCTCTATGTGCTTTCATTCTCACTTAAAAGACCTTCGGGCTGTGCATGGATGGAACTCATCAGAGAGGATAAAGTTAAGTTACTACTAACCCCATTTAAAAGACCTTTGGGCTATGCGTGGTTAGGAAGTGCTTAACATATTTTTAAGCATTTTTAAAATCTTTAGATTTTATATTCAAATATTCAATTTTTATTGAACTCTCCTAATTCTATAAAATCCATAGTAAATCCATTCATTCTGAAAGTGAAATTTGTCTCTGACTCAAAGAATATTATGATTTCTGTTTGATTTAATGAGATTTACGATATATTATCCTCTTGATCTGAATTTATATTTCTAGTTTATATTCATCACTGTTTTAATTTCTGTTATTCTTTTGATGATAACAAAAGGGGGAGAATGATCAAGATTTTGATGGATGAGTAAACATTTATAGAATATTTTGAAATTTGGGTTTGATTAATTCATTTCAAAATTTTCAAATCTATGCATCAATAAGGGAAGCCTAGTTGTAGGGGGAGCTTACAAATAGGGGGAGTAACATACTTCACATTTCAAACACGTTTCAAACACAATCATACATTCAAAATCTTTTATTAGTTTGTCATCATCAAAAGGGGGAGATTGTTGTATATAACAGTGTTGTATACACAATTATATGATTTTTGTTTGATGATAACAACCAAATATATTTTATTATTGAATGTGTTTGTAAATGCACTGATACAGAAATTCGAACAATCACACAGTATTTTATAAAAATATTTTATTTCAATATCAAAAAGTATATCTTTTTACTCCACTATTTGACATATTACATTTCATTCATACAACTCTGTCACTCACTACACATACAAACACTTTCATACATTGACATTTTTTTTACTGTCTTCTATCGTCCATCTTCTATCTTCACAGCCTTTAGTCAAATCCTGTCTTCATACCTGTCACAAGAAGAACACACAGTAGACTGCAACAAAAATAAAATAGAATAAAAGCAAATAAAAATTTATTTTTAAATTTTATTTGCCTCAGAATTACGGTGTGTTTCTCATCACTTTTCTAGACTTGGTCTGATATGCAGGGACAGAAAAACTCGTCTGGATGGCTGCATATACACACGTGTATACACGTGTGCACTGCCACGCCAATCCAGTGTCGCGACTGAGGAGTAGCCACTTGGACCATCTCGACTCAGTGCACATGTCAACACACATCAAAATGGTCGAGCCAAGCCCAAGACTGCTCAGCAAATAATAATTCAATGTAAAGTCAATAAAAAACTCAAAGTGGTCGAGACAGCTCAGCACAAGGCAGAGGCAACATATTTGGATGACTTTTCAAAAATGGTCAAGCACATTACTAGTACACAAAAACAATGCAGCAACAAACAAGAAACAACATGGTGGAGCAAAACTGAGGTCACAAGTACATAGGAGCATTTACAAGTGCAGTCACAAAGAGGAGTAACAGCATGGACTACACTAATATAAACAAGGAATTCAAATGATCAAGTGATTGGTCAAAGACAGATCCAAGTAGTATAAACAATACAAGAGCAAATCAATACAAGTGCATCGATAAAAGCTGAGCAGCAGTAACATGGATTAAAAACACTGCATACACAAGGTGAAGTAGCATAGTGGACACAGCAATTATACATGAAAACACAAAGCAAATCAGTGTTGTTCAAATCTGTGTGAATGGCAAATTATGCGTAAACAATAACAATATATGGTACAGCACATGTGAAATGATCAAGAGCAGTTAATATCAAATGAAATTCAAGTAGACAAGTATGTGTACATGTGTGTACACAGGGTCAACATGGTACAGCACATCAAACAAAAGTGGCAATATCCAATCTCAGGAGCAAGCAAGATTTTACACAAGTTTTAGTTCAAATCTAACTAGTGTTCATGGGTGTACTACAAACTAAGTGAAAGACAGGATGAAGAAGTATGTAAGTATGTACAGGTCATGTTCAAACAGCAAGACAGAATGGTGCAAACTGCATGGCACATATACATACAAGTGGATAGTGAAACATAAATGTTCAAAAGCAGGAAAAGTATGATCAGTTACAACAAGCTTCCAGAAACGGCAAAATAGCATGAACAATACTGATGCAAACAAGGTGCAAAGAAGATTACAGCCTAAGTATGACAGAGCAGCAGATTAGAATCAAGAACAAGACACATTTTTTTTAAGGAAAATCATTTTTAATGGTGTCGAAGGTACTAACATAAAGTTCCTGAAATCCAAGTGAAGTGTAAAGTCAAAGTATGGAAAATCAGTTCAAGCATCAGTTAATCAGTCATGGCACAATTCATGTGACAAGCAAGAGGGTGCCATGAATAAGACATAACAAGCAATGGATGTGTAATAAAAATTTAGCATCTGTTCTTATCAAAAAATAACACAAATTCAAAGTCAAGGAAGTCAAGCGAAGCATCTGTCCGTTTTTTTCAAAAGAAGCAACTGTTCATATCAGATTTAAAGACAGGAAAAATAGTTTTGCTTTGAAAAGAATGATTCAAAGAATATTTTTTAAAATTCCAGAAATCAGGGTTTAAATTTATTTTCAAGACCGATTCAAAGTTCCAGAAACATACGAGGCAAGGAAGAATTCATCATGCAAAATATATATTAATCACAAGTTCAAATTAAGGAATTCAAAGTCAAGGAAGACTCAATCAAAAGTTCCAAATTAGCCGCAAGAAAGCTATTTCAGAAAGCCCCAAATATTTTCGTATATATCAATGACCAATTCCAATACGAAATCAGAGCAAATATCGGATTTTTGATCCTATATAAACACCAATCATCATCGGCATAAAATCATGGAAGATCGAGTACAACTAAATCATAAAATCAAATAGTAAAAACCATACCAGAAATCGAGAGAAGCTAGAAACCAAATCAGAGCCTATAAATTCGATCGAAGTTGATACAAGCCACCAGAGATTGAAGCTAAGAAGAATCGAGCAACAGGAAACTGATTTGCAACAACCAGTGATCTCGATTTAGCACTTTTAGAGAAACCCTAGTTTTTTTTAAGCCGCCATTTCTATTTCCAGAAAGAGACAAAAGGGAGCTTGGGCTATACAAAGCAAAGCGGTGAAGCAACAAAATAAGGGAGCCGCCTTTTTATGTTAAAAAGGGGATAACCCTAAACATTTAAACTCCTAGGGTTTTATTTTTCTTTTTATTTTAAAAAATTTAAATTTCATTCCTTAAAGTCAATAACTACTAGTGTTTGTAGTTTGAAAAATCACAACTTAAGGGGTCGAGTTGTGTCAAGGTCTTGAGCATAGGGTTTTAACAGTCGGGAGCGAAGGTCGCAAGTTTACAAGAGTCTGTAAGCGAAGAGATTGTTTAAAATTCCTAGTAGAAACCTTGAATGCAGCAGTAGGCATAGTTTTGCCGAAGCTGGGTATTTTCTGTGTGTGATTTTTTTTTTTGTGACTTTTATTTTATTTTAAATCTACTTAATTTGCAATAAACCCTATTCACCCCCCTCTAGGGTTAATTTAGAT
Source organism: Allium sativum (assembly GCA_030737875.1). Taxonomy (NCBI): domain Eukaryota; kingdom Viridiplantae; phylum Streptophyta; class Magnoliopsida; order Asparagales; family Amaryllidaceae; genus Allium; species Allium sativum. The sequence continues at coordinate 103,723,617 of CM060912.1, forward strand.
CCTACAAAAATATATCGGCTTATATTCAATATCAAATTCTACGACGAACAAATATCGTATTGGAAATAACGGTATTAATATATCTTTCAAATTTCCATAACAATACCTATATAATCACGAAATCCAACATCGAAATATTCCAAAGACAATATCGGTTCAAATCCATTCCAATTCAAATATTGGAAATTCTGGTTATTTTTCAAAACCATTTCAAATTCACTTTATTTATTTCAAAAATAAATGAATTATAATTCTAGTTCAAAACTAGTTCATTTCGATAAAAACTATTTTTATCTTTTGAAATATGGAGTTTTTCATCCCAATTCTTCACAAATCATTTCTTATGATTTTACACAAAATATTACTATTTTTAATAATTTTATCAAGGCCCGTACAATCGATTTCCATCAACGGCCATCGAACTGCACTTACAGTGACCTTTTCCAAATTTGATTTGGACATAATTCCAAATCCAACCATTGTATTTCAAATCTCTAATATTCATATGAAAGCCCTTTTGATACGAACCCAACGGTTCCGGTTTTAGGAGAATCCAACGGTCGGATCTCCCGTAATATCCATTCGAAGTCAATGGTTGAAATTCGCGAACTGCCACAGCGCGGCGTGTTCTATTCAGGCCATTATATATATAATATATATATATCATCGATTTCTTTTTAAAACTTATTTTATAAATCGTTTTAAATTCATTTTCAAAATGATTTCAACCTCATATTCAATTTCTAATCAAAATTGAATATTCCACATCATCGATATACAAATGATAATATTTTCAAAATGTTATATTTTGAAATCACTTTCTTTTCTATATTCGTTATAAAAACGAATAAAATCGATATAAATATCGCTTTCGTCAAAATGGCGTAAATGTAATCAACAGGGCTTCATATATTTCTATTTTCAAATATTCTATTTCAAATATTTCTATTCAAATATTTCTTTTTCAAATATTATACTTCAAATATTTTTTCAAATATTCTATTTCAAATCTTTCTTTTTCAAATATTCTATTTCAAATATTTCTTTTTCAAATATTTTATTTCAAAACTGGAATGAGGCCTAATCAAATACCATATAATGTTAATTATATGGATTTTTCTACAACACATGTATATAATAACAACGATAAATAATCAACCAACATCCAGAGTGCACCACACAACTGCATAAGCACTAAATATAAATATTTAATGCTTATAACAACCTACCAATCAATCAATCGACATACAACTAATTATTGGGATTAGTGTATGTCATATATCATCCCAATACCCGTGTGGGGTTTCAATCAATCAAACACAAAAAAAATTTTGTGCAGTTGGGCGATGTGTAAAATTTATCGTCTCAATCAATATCAGTCAAATGTGTGTATATAAACAAATCGTTCGATTAGTTTATAAATATTTATTTTATATACACGTTAAAAGTTATATTTTTAACTATAAAATATTTTTAACTATATAAATATTTTATTTTATTTCACATCACACAATTAACTACACATCAAAATCAAACAAACAAGCATACAAGTCGTCCATGGTCTGTGGACGACGGGTATCGGGTGCTACTAAACACCGTCTGCATCCTAGTATATATTTTTAACTAGAAATTTAAATTAAAGGTGAGGAGTTCTCACAGACTAGCTAAACCAAACGCCATGACTCTTCTTATGTAGAATTCTTCGTCGTGCTCGTCTTTTGTCAATTTCATCATCCGTAGCCACTACATATATAAAAATCGCATTTTTATATTGTTGCTATGTATATAAAAATTCTATTTTTACATCGCTACTATATAGATAAAAATTCTATTTTTATAACGGTGTTCATATAATAAAGATTGTATTTTTATAACGCTCCTTCCTATATAAAAATTATATTTTTATATCTACTTCTAATATAAAGATCGAATTTTTATATCCTCGCTATAAAAATCCCATTTTTATTTCAACAAATATATAATAAAAATCAGATTTTTATTTCGCTACATATATAAAGATCAAATTTTTACTATCTATATAATATAAAAATCGTATTTTTATAACCTCTACTATATAAAAATCATATTTTTAATTCGCTACTTCTTAGTGAATATCGTATTTTTACTCCATTAAAAATCATATCTTTCTAAACATAAAGATTATTTCTTTTTTACTTACATTAAAAATCAAAGCATTACATCGTTATTCGTATATCAATTTCATTTTCTTCTCATTGTTCAAACAAGTAAAGATCATATTTTTTTTTGATACTTCCATATATATAAAAATCCTAATTTTATATAATTAAAAGTCACATCCTTGTTTAATGAAAAATCACTTCTTTAATTTCAGTTTAAAAGAACAGTGTTTATTTACTAAATTAATCACCTAAAATAAAACTAGAAAGAAATAAATTAAATAAGCAGAAAAACTCACGGTTGATGGAGGCTCGAAGGAGGAGATGGCCAGTGGGAGCGGCGCAGGGATGTGGGCAGGCGGTAGGTGGGTCACGGCAACCTAGGGAGGTGGCGGTTGTAGTTTTCGGGGCGGTGGAGGTTTTGAAGAGGAGGGGGGTGCACTCGAATGGGAATAGGAAGAGAGGAGGGAGGGGAAGGGCCGGCGCCTGACTCCGGTGGTGACAGCAGTCGACGGCAAAAGGGGGGGGGGGTGAGATCAAAGCAGCGGTATTCAAATTTTTTCTTCTGTTTTGTTTTATGTTTTTATCGAAGGAATGGGGGGTTAACTGGTTATAGGAAAATATAAGGTTTCATATAAAATATATATATTTAATTATTTATTGATTTCAAAAAGCAACTTTATATTTCGAACTCGAAATCGAACCCACCGACTGTCGTCCATGGCTAATCAACACCTTTCCGAACACAATGGGATATGTATCGCAGGTTGATTCGATTGTTTCGATCAGTTTTCGTCAAAATCAAAATATAAATCTATATATTGAATTTGAACGCATATTTCAATTTATCGGGGCCACATACGGACTAAAAATTCCCAAAAAATATTTCTAACTTCGTGTCGACGATACGGTCCTAACAAAACTGATTTCGTCAAATTCTGAGACCGTTGGAAAAATGGCCATTTTCCAGTCGATTAAAATCAACTGAAACCGGTCAAACGCATTTTCCTTTTCCACGCTCACATATTGATTCGAAAAATTACGAATTTTGGAATCTAGCAATAACTTGACATCACAGGTCCAATAAAAGTGGTTTCGTCGAAAACCGAGGTCATTTGCAAAATTTCCATTTTTAAGGGCCTGAATTCCATAGCGACTATTCTGAATTTTCAACTGGACGTAACTTTTTATCCCCACTATGAAATTTCAATTTTTCTGATTATTTGGAAAGATATTATCAATTAGATTCAAATATTTTTGGTTTCGCTAAATTTCAGTTTATTTTGCACCCGGTACATTCATTTGAAATTTGAAATCGAATTATCGAACTCCCGCGCCATTTTCAATTCCTTTTATAATTATAAATAAATATTTATATTCTAACGATGACGTATATAAATATATACGTTCTAATTCTATTCAAAGTAAATTTCTCATCGATATTACTTAAAACAATCATTTTAAATATTCAAAATTCATCAAAATTACCAAAATAAAAATTTTAAATGGGCTCAAATTTCTGGGTTATTACAATCTCCTCCACTTAAAAATTTTCATCCCCGAAAAGGAACGAAGCCGAAAGTTGTTTAACAAATCAACTCAACTTTCATTAATTTCATTACGGCTTAAGTTCTTCAACTTTTCAGTTTCTAAGAACTTATTAAATTTTTCAAAAAATTTGGTTAACACCATAAATTTTCGAAAAATTTCGCCATAACCTCTCTTGCACCAGAGACTTCGGGATATTTCATTTAGCCTCCCATGGCCTTCTTCAATCCAAAAGAAAAGGAAAAGGCCAATCGGCTCATAAAATCATCATCACCCAAACAAAACAGTAAAGTATGGTAAACATGTACCTATTTGTCGGGCAAACAATTTTATTCTTCTGCTCTAGCCTCCTTGCTATGACCTGTTCAATGTAAGTACATGTACATGCATGCAATTGCAAAAATTTTCAATACAATTCAACATTTGGTTCAATTTGACTAAAGGTTCAACATTTAACTAAACAAACAATATCAAACAACACAATCAGCAATCAATTAGTTGATTATCTTTCAAATCACATAATTTTGATATATAGTCAAAAATCACATTTTTGGTGCCAAATCACAACAATAGGCGCTATCTAGCTTCGGTTCTCATACCAGTCTATTGGAAATATATAGAAATCTATCTTTTGAAACTCTTAAATAAATACTGGCGATGGTGCCCCATCACCAGAATTATCCCCGGGCAACTAGAGTGTGATTCTATAACTATCCAGTACATTAAAACTTCGAATACACGCTTGCAAGGCGTATATGCAAAATCTTTATATATTGGATTGTCCCAATTCAATATAAAATAAATAATCAAATACGAATAATTGATTTGAATTTTTAAAACAAAAATTGATTTCATTTTAAAAATATACTCTTGACACTCATTCTAGGATACTACTGATCCTATCTCTAACGAGTCATTCCCACTAGATATTACTAACCCAATTTTTGATGAATTCTTTCGTATGGTTCTAATGTGTCTTGTTCTCTAGCTCTATAAACAAGATGTAACACCCCACGTCCATTAATGTCACTCACAAAGGGAATGCATTAACTTCCATGGAGGTTTTAAGTGAATATAGAACAGTAAAATTACAACAAGACAGATATAAAATAGTACTTGGAAATTCAAAAACTTTATTTCATTGTAGCAGAAGTCAAAACATGTTTGATTACATCATAACACCATATTCAATGTCAAGTACAATATCTATCTTGATAAAACAAGTACATAACCCCATTACATGAATAGCCATTAAAAAGAAAGATAACAAGCTGGACTTTACTTCAGCAGTCCAAGCTTTCCAGAAGATAAGCGATCCAACTAGACTCCACTAGAACTTGGCCCAACCTGCGGACCTGAAGGGAGAAAAAGGATGGAAAAGAGGGGGTCAGACATAAAGTCTGGTGAATATGATAATTCTACAATACTATTACCAAAATAACTGGACTAAGGCATAAGCTGGAAAACAAGAAAATGTCTATGAAGAGCAGATTAAGGACATAGACAATCGCTAAAGGCAACGTTATAGGCGCTCCTAAATACTAAAGGATAAACACTATACTGCACCACACCAGTCACCCTAAAGATTCATCCCACTTAGCTTCACTTAGAAACTTTCCCAATGACTTTACGTACCCCTAGCTGACTACATAGGTGCCACCTGCCCCTATCTCCACTAGGTGTACCCTACTTCCCATTATTCGATCGGCTCCCTAACTCGTAGATACCCGTGCTGGCCCCACAGTGGGGTGTATCACTCCCCTAAAGTGGCAACCTGATACAACGGACATGCACGGCTTATACCTACACGATGCAACAACGTCTTACCTACCAGCCCGGGTCCACACACGCATATGAAACCCGTTGGACTTGCGTTGCCACCGCTCCCTGTTTTGGCCTCTTATAGTCAAACCCAGTATGCGTGTCCCGTCCTCGACTTGGGTCGAGCCCACAAAGATACGTTTTGGGATACTGTTTGAAATGGGCCCCCACTATTTACCACAAGCATTCCACCTAAGCTTGTCCCCATTAGTCCATCCCACTTAACCCACTTAGTCATGTTCATTTACATGTGTGTTTGGTTAAGTCTAATCGTATTTCAAATGCCTCTAAAGGCAACCACCAGATTCCTCATGCCACCCAAGGCACCTACTTAACCCCCATGTCCCACCTTACATGATTATCTGGTTAAGTATTTCTTAGTTCATTAAGGCCATAACCTCATAAAGACCTCTCACATTAGACTGGCATTTATGGCAGCTGGATTTGCCGGGCGGGTCCGGGCAGTCTTACACCATAAAAGAGTCTAACCTCGTGTCTTTACAACTGTTATGCTTTAGTTTGGGCCTAGGACCTCTCACATTGGGCCGACATTTGTGACTACTGGATTTGCCGGGCGGGTCCGGGCAGGTTTACATCACAAACGGGTCCAACCTCGTGTCCTAAGCATTGATTATTAATAATAATCCACTTTCCCCCAATTTTAATAATTCCCTACTTGAATTATTAATTACTTCCAATTTTTAACAATGTCCATAATTGACTCGATTATGGACATCCATTCATGGTATGCAAAATCTTACAAAATTGCACCCAATTTATTAATTCCTAATATTACCCCTACCCCACGTTTGAACGTTTATTCGCAAAATATATGTTAGACTCGAATAGCCTAACTCATAGCATAAAAGAGATTATCATAATAACAACATGTATATGTGACCAAATGAATCATAATAAGGGGTGAAACTTGCATATGTCCAACTTGCATAGATTATACATGTCATGGACCTAAAGGTGTCAACTTGTTCAAAATTCACCTAATATAATCTCAATCAATTTTCATAAACTTACATATGAACATGTGTGAATCAACATCATCTAATTTTTTAACAACATGGTTTTATATGGGTACACCTAACTCAATAGGCAAATTCCCATAATCAAGTTTTATTTAATTATAGTTTCAAGTTTATGGGTACACCTAACCTAATAGGCAAATTCCCATAAACAAGATCCATTTAAATTAAAAAAAAAAACATAACTTTAAGCATGTTCCAACAACATCATGATTTTACAACATAATATAGCATGATTTATAACATGGCATAGTATGATAGTATAACATAGCTTGACATGATTCTCAACATAGCACGACATAGCATAAAAGAATTTACAACATAGCATGACATAGCATATATAATTTACATCATACGACAACATAATAACATAATAAGAGATCCACAATATATAGAATTTACAATTACAAATCACATCACTTTCTTGTGATCCATTCATAACTGAGTCAAATTAGTTTGTAATAGTCTTGTGAGAATCATCATACTCACCAACAAAAGAAAAGAATTAGAGAAAGAGAGATCTTTTGATTTGATTTGTGTAGATTTAGTTGTAGATGATTAGGCTTCCTCTTCTTAGTTTGTGACGGCTACGCTGAACTCCATGGCAGCAGCATGACGGTAGCTTCTCTAATTTTACAAGTGATTTAGGTTTAGGGTCTACCCACTTATTTATAGATTTTAGAATGCATTTAGGCCATTAGATTTAACCTAGAAATAACCGCAGCCGTTCAGACAAGATGGGGTTTATCTTGTTGACTCAGCAATGAGTCAGAAGTGACTCAGCAAACACTCAGCAATATATATATATATATATATATATATATATATTCTACAATGTACACATTAGATACATCCCCCCCCCTTTTACACACTTATTATTGTTTTTATATACATATTAGATACATCCCCTCTCTTACACACTTATTAATATTTTTATATTCATATTAGATACATCCCCTCTCTTACACGCTTATTAATATTATTATATTCATATTAGATACATCCCCTCTCTTACACACTTTTATATTCATATTAGATACATCCCCTCTCTTACACACTTTTATATTCATATTAGATACATCCCCTCTCTTACACATTTATTAATATTTTTGTATTCATATTAGATACATCCCCTCTTCTACACACTTATTATTATTTTAGCAACTTTAGTGTTAATAGAAAATTCGGGGTGTTACATTCTCCCCTCCTTTTAGGATTTCGTCCCCGAAATCTTCAAGTCTGGAAGAATGTATATCCTACCATCCAAACGTCCATCTACTCATCCATCATACACAGGCATCCATTGTCCTTACAGACTTCTAATGCTTTCATGTTTAAATGCACAGTGTGTGTATATGTCCGTATCTAATGCAAAATCAGGCGGTCCACTGATTCAGTTGACCTCCTTAATGCAACTATGATCGTGCCATGCATCCATTATGTATGCAAAAGATTCTTAATGCTACATAATACTTCTATATGCGTGCACAACCATCATCTGAATGCAGCATCCACATGATAATACAACCATCGTTCATCCATTTTACTAAATACATCCATATATATATGCAATATGCAATATGTAGTGACTGAGCCGATCTAGTGCCTAAAGTGTGTGTATATATGCATCCACGAGCACCCACTAGCAAACACTTGCATCCATTTTGCATCCATCATACATAACATGTCTCAAACACATGTTTCAACCATATGATTATCCTAACTAAAGGTCAAAGATACTAATGAGAGGACGTACTAAAGATAAGATAAGATAAGCTAAGCGATAAAGGAGAAATTAAAAGACATACCCTCAAAAAGAAAAGGGTACAACGAACGCATCTTCTCTTCTGTCTCCCAAGTTGCATTGCTCTCATCATCTCCCTATTGCACTTTGACCAGTCTGACCTCTCGATTCCTCAACTTTTTGATCTCCGACCCAAGAATGCATGTAGGAGCTCGTCTAATTGTTGCATCACGCTCTATTTCCACCTCTTTAAGCAAGCTCGGCTCTACCACCTCCGCGGTCTTGTGCAAACACTTCCTCAAATGTGATACATGGAATACGTCGTGTACTCCACTAAGTTTCTTAGGCAACTCCACCCTATATGCCATCTTCCCAATCCTGTTTTTTATAGGAAACGGCCCTACAAACCTTGGTGCTAATTTCCCCACGGACCCAAAGCGAACAACATTTTGTAACGGAGATACTTTGATAAAAACCATGTCCCCAATGTCAAACTCAAGATCTGTCCTCCTCTTATCAGCATACGATTTCTGCCTATCTTGTGCTGCTTTCATCCTCCTTCGAATCAACTCAATCTTCTCCGAGGTTTCCCTAACCATATCGGGCCCAAGTAGGATTTTATCGGTAGATTCCCACCAACATGTAGGCGAACGGCAAGGCCTTCCATAAAGAGCTTCGAAAGGTGCCATGCCAATACTAGACTGAAAGCTATTATTATATGCAAATTCTACTAACGGAAGGTGCTCTTCCCATGTACCCCCAAAGTCTAGGATACAAAGCCTTAAAAGATCCTCTAGAATGCGATTCACCCTCTCCGTCTGGCTGTCTGTCTGAGGATGATATGCGGTGCTCAAACATAGCCGAGTCCCTACCACCTCTTGTAAACTCTTCCAAAATTCGCTAGTAAAGATGGGGTCACGGTCGCTTACTATACTAGAAGGAATACCGTGCAAACGAACTATCTCCTTAATGTATACAGAAGCCAACCACGAAGCAGTCCTCTTACTTTTCACGGGAATAAAATGGGCGCTTTTAGTAAGTCTATCTACTATAACCCAAATCCCCGTGTTACCCTTCCTTGATCTTGGTAATCCATACACAAAATCCATTGAGATGCTTTCCCATTTCCATAGTGGAACTTCTAATGGGTGAAGCAACCCACCGGGTTTCTTTTGTTCTGCTTTAACTCGTTGGCACACCAAGCATCTAGCGACGTACTCGGCCACATCCTTTTTCATACCGGCCCAAAAGAAAACCCGCTTCATATCTTTGTACATCTTATCCCCGCCGGGATGAATGGTCATTTTTGAGCGATGAGCATCATCAAGAATGGCCTTCCTTAAGTCTTCGTCTTGCGGTACAGAAAGTCTATTATCCCTTCGTAACCAACCCTTATCGTCTAGGGTATACCTACGAAGATGGCTTGACGACTCCCCCCCTTTGAGATTTTCTACTATCTCAACCAACCGTGGGTCGTCTCGCTGTGCCTCACCAACCCGTCCTAGAAGTGTAGGTCTAACCTCCAAGGATGCTAACAGACCGGGTACTAAGTCAACGGAGGGTCTAAAGTCAAACATAGAGATGAATTCTAAGCTTTGTCGTTCAACAAACAACGGACTCAAGGACAACCTTTTCCTACTTAAGGCGTCTGCCACCACGTTACCCTTGCCCGGGGTATATGCTATTTCAAAATCGTAGGAGGCTAAGAATTCCATCCACCGTTGCTGCCTTAAATTCAAATCCTTCTGAGAGAATAAGTATTTTAATGATTTGTGGTCAGTGAACAGTTCAAATTTCTCACCAAGAAGATAGTGACGCCAAGACTTAAGCGCGAAAACAATTGCGGCTAGCTCTAAGTCATGCGTGGGGTAATTCTTGTCATGAACCCTCAACTGCCTTCCACCATAGGCTATTACTCTTCCCTCTTGCATGAGGACCGCGCCAAGTCCCGTCCCACAAGCATCGGTATAGATGGTAAACGGTTTATTCCCGTCTGGCAGCACTAAGACTGGGGCTGAAGTTAAGGCTCTCTTTAAACGTTGGAACGCATCATCGCAATCTTTGTCCCACGTAAAAACCAGGTTCTTCTTCGTTAACCGTGTTAATGGAGCTGATATTTTTGCGAAGTCTTTGATAAACTTCCTATAATAGCCAGCCAACCCCAAGAAACTTCTTACTTCGGTTGCATTTTTAGGGACCTTCCAATCTTGGATGGCCACCACCTTTGCGGGATCCACTGCTATCCCTTCTTTGGAAACCACGTGCCCTAAGAACCGTACTTCCTTCCTCCAGAAGTGACACTTAGAAAATTTTGCCTTAAGGTTATGCGCTCGAAGGGTTTCCAACACTTCCCTAAGATGTAGGGAGTGCTCTTCTTTATTCTTAGAAAAGACTAAGATGTCATCCACAAAGACTACCACGAATTTGTTAAGGTATTCCCTAAACACCCTACTCATCAAATCAACAAAATATGCAGGGGCGTTTGTCAAACCAAAGGGCATCACTAGCCATTCATAGAATCCGTCAGGAGTCCTAAAAGCAGTCTTATCTATACTATCCTCAGCCACTCTCAGTTGATGAAAGCCAGTGGCTAAGTCCAACTGCGAAAACACTGAGGCGCCAACTAACTGATCAAAGAGATCGTCAATCCTCGGCAGTGGGTGTCGGTTCTTTTTAGTAAGCTTGTTTAGTTCTCTATAGTCCATACAAAGTCTAAGAGACCCATCCGCCTTTGTGGCAAAAACTACTGGAGCACCCCACTCCGATATACTACGTCTTATGAACCCCTTATCAAGCAACTCCTTTACTTGCTTATTGAGTTCCCTCCTTTCACGAGGAGCCATGTGGCGCACTGGCAAAGATACGGGTTTAGCATTATCCACAAGATAAATTCGAAAGTCTATCTCCCGCTTTGGAGGTAAGCCCTTCACCTCCTCAAACACATCCGGATATTCCCGGACCACTTCTACCGATCGCAGGTTCTCTACAGACGCGTCAAGCGATTCAAGATAACTTAGCATAACGGAATTTATGGGATTACAAAAGATGTCGAGAGCATTACCAAGGCGAGTCACAAGCCTAACTACTCTCCTTTCACAATCAAAAATGGCCCTATTTCTAGACAACCAATCCATTCCTAAAATTAGCCCATAGCCCGTGAAGCCCAATACATTAGCATCACATCTAAATTCAACGCTAAGTATAGAGATTTTCAAATCCAAACATATCATGGTCAAATGAGCCGAACCCCCAATTGGATTTGAAACGACCAAGGGATCCTCTACTAAACTGGTGTTCAAGTGCAGTGATTCAACTAATGATGCAGAGATAAACGAATGAGATGCGCCAGAATCGAATAAGGTACGGACAGGATGATCAAACAGAAAAACTAAGCTTTCAACAGAAATTGTTCTACCTCTTTCTTGCAGCGGTGGGGCCGCGATAGCCTGAACTTGCCCCCTTGCCTGCCCTGGTGCCATAAGAGCCTGCACCTGTCCTCCCGAGGTAGACCCTGCCCTCTACCCCTTCTTTGGACAGTCCTTCACTAAATGTCCCGCATCTCCACAATGAAAACAACCAGTCTTCTTTTTCTTTCTACAATCTTTGCTGAGATGGCCAGGCGTCCCACAATTGAAGCATTTCTTCTTCCCTTTGCCATTATTGTTTTTACCACCCTTCTTATTTTGCTGTTGGGGTTTCTTCTGATCCCCTTTCTTTTCAACTGCCTTATCCTCATGCATAAGTGCCATTTCTACTAGCTTTTCAAAGGTGGCTCCCATAGGGATGTGGGTCATAGCCAACCCTTGCAACGGTTCATTCAAGCCTCTAACAAACCTCAAAGCTTTCTTCTCTGGCGTGTTCACCAACTCCAAGCCAAACCTTGCTAACTGATTAAATTTATTGACATATTCCTTTACTGATGAGCTCCCTTGCTTTAGTGCCTGGAATTTTTCCATATTTAAGTTCTCCTCTGCCCTTGAAAGAAACTTTGCCTCAAACCTTCGTCTGAAATCCGCCCATGAATCGACTGGACGTTCCCCGTTAGTGACCTCCCACCAAAACGAGGCCTCTCCCTTCATTAACCAAGCAGCTAAACGGACTTTCCTCCCATCTTCCACTTCAAAGATATCCAACAATTCCTCAGTCTCCTTAAGCCAATCTCTGGCCTCCACAAACGTCTCAGTCCCTTGAAATGTTTTTCCTCCCATAGCCTTGAATTCCTTGCACGTCTTTGCAAAAGTGTCAACACGAGGAGGAGGAGGAGGAGGAGGAGGAATGGGTGCAACTAGGGGTGGAGGAGTATCCGCTGGGCCTGCAGTGGTGGCCCTAGCCTCCAAGTATCTCCTAAACCACCCTGGAATCGTCACACCTTCTGGGAGATTAAGATCTTCAGCCATGCTGAAACGAAAAAGGAAAGATTCAAAATGGAGAATTCGAAAGATAAAGATAAGGATGTGGCTATTTGGGATTATGTTTTTCATAAAAACTCTCTTTAAATAACATGTTTTTTTTTTTTTGAAAGCACTTCTTCCAAAAATACTTTAGAAAAAAAATATTTTTCTAAATTTTTTTTTTATCTGTTCTGGTAACCTTATGCTCTGATACCACGTGTAACACCCCACGTCCATTAATGTCACTCACAAAGGGAATGCATTAACTTCCATGGAGGTTTTAAGTGAATATAGAACAGTAAAATTACAACAAGACAGATATAAAATAGTACTTGGAAATTCAAAAACTTTATTTCATTGTAGCAGAAGTCAAAACATGTTTGATTACATCATAACACCATATTCAATGTCAAGTACAATATCTATCTTGATAAAACAAGTACATAACCCCATTACATGAATAGCCATTAAAAAGAAAGATAACAAGCTGGACTTTACTTCAGCAGTCCAAGCTTTCCAGAAGATAAGCGATCCAACTAGACTCCACTAGAACTTGGCCCAACCTGCGGACCTGAAGGGAGAAAAAGGATGGAAAAGAGGGGGTCAGACATAAAGTCTGGTGAATATGATAATTCTACAATACTATTACCAAAATAACTGGACTAAGGCATAAGCTGGAAAACAAGAAAATGTCTATGAAGAGCAGATTAAGGACATAGACAATCGCTAAAGGCAACGTTATAGGCGCTCCTAAATACTAAAGGATAAACACTATACTGCACCACACCAGTCACCCTAAAGATTCATCCCACTTAGCTTCACTTAGAAACTTTCCCAATGGCTTTACGTACCCCTAGCTGACTATATAGGTGCCGCCTGCCCCTATCTCCACTAGGTGTACCCTACTTCCCATTATTCGATCGGCTCCCTAACTCGTAGATACCCGTGCTGGCCCCACAGTGGGGTGTATCACTCCCCTAAAGTGGCAACCTGATACAACGGACATGCACGGCTTATACCTACACGATGCAACAACGTCTTACCTACCAGCCCGGGTCCATACACGCATATGAAACCCGTTGGACTTGCGTTGCCACCGCTCCCTGTTTTGGCCTCTTATAGTCAAACCCAGTATGCGTGTCCCGTCCTCGACTTGGGTCGAGCCCACAAAGATACGTTTTGGGATACTGGTTGAAATGGGCCCCCACTATTTACCACAAGCATTCCACCTAAGCTTGTCCCCATTAGTCCATCCCACTTAACCCACTTAGTCATGTTCATTTACATGTGTGTTTGGTTAAGTCTAATCGTATTTCAAATGCCTCTAAAGGCAACCACCAGATTCCTCATGCCACCCAAAGCACCTACTTAACCCCCATGTCCCACCTTACATGATTATCTGGTTAAGTATTTCTTAGTTCATTAAGGCCATAACCTCATAAAGACCTCTCACATTAGACTGGCATTTATGGCAGCTGGATTTGCCGGGCGGGTCCGGGCAGTCTTACACCATAAAAGAGTCTAACCTCGTGTCTTTACAACTGTTATGCTTTAGTTTGGGCCTAGGACCTCTCACATTGGGCCGACATTTGTGACTACTGGATTTGCCGGGCGGGTCCGGGCAGGTCTACATCACAAACGGGTCCAACCTCGTGTCCTAAGCATTGATTATTAATAATAATCCACTTTCCCCCAATTTTAATAATTCCCTACTTGAATTATTAATTACTTCCAATTTTTAACAATGTCCATAATTGACTCAATTATGGACATCCATTCATGGTATGCAAAATCTTACAAAATTGCACCCAATTTATTAATTCCTAATATTACCCCTACCCCACGTTTGAACGTTTATTCGCAAAATATATGTTAGACTCGAATAGCCTAACTCATAGCATAAAAGAGATTATCATAATAACAACATGTATATGTGACCAAATGAATCATAATAAGGGGTGAAACTTGCATATGTCCAACTTGCATAGATTATACATGTCATGGACCTAAAGGTGTCAACTTGTTCAAAATTCACCTAATATAATCTCAATCAATTTTCATAAACTTACATATGAACATGTGTGAATCAACATCATCTAATTTTTTAACAACATGGTTTTATATGGGTACACCTAACTCAATAGGCAAATTCCCATAATCAAGTTTTATTTAATTATAGTTTCAAGTTTATGGGTACACCTAACCTAATAGGCAAATTCCCATAAACAAGATCCATTTAAATTAAAAAAAACATAACTTTAAGCATGTTCCAACAACATCATGATTTTACAACATAATATAGCATGATTTATAACATGGCATAGTATGATAGTATAACATAGCTTGACATGATTCTCAACATAGCACGACATAGCATAAAAGAATTTACAACATAGCATGACATAGCATATATAATTTACATCATACGACAACATAATAACATAATAAGAGATCCACAATATATAGAATTTACAATTACAAATCACATCACTTTCTTGTGATCCATTCATAACTGAGTCAAATTAGTTTGTAATAGTCTTGTGAGAATCATCATACTCACCAACAAAAGAAAAGAATTAGAGAAAGAGAGCTCCTTTGATTTGATTTGTGTAGATTTAGTTGTAGATGATTAGGCTTCCTCTTCTTAGTTTGTGACGGCTACGCTGAACTCCATGGCAGCAGCATGACGGTAGCTTCTCTAATTTTACAAGTGATTTAGGTTTAGGGTCTACCCACTTATTTATAGATTTTAGAATGAATTTAGGCCATTAGATTTAACCTAGAAATAACCGCAGCCGTTCAGACAAGATGGGGTTTATCTTGTTGACTCAGCAATGAGTCAGAAGTGACTCAGCAAACACTCAGCAATATATATATATTCTACAATGTACACATTAGATACATCCCCCCCCCTTTTACACACTTATTATTGTTTTTATATACATATTAGATACATCCCCTCTCTTACACACCTATTAATATTTTTATATTCATATTAGATACATCCCCTCTCTTACACACTTATTAATATTATTATATTCATATTAGATACATCCCCTCTCTTACACACTTTTATATTCATATTAGATACATCCCCTCTTCTACACACTTATTATTATTTTAGCAACTTTAGTGTTAATAGAAAATTCGGGGTGTTACACAAGAGCTCTGATACCACGATAAAACGACCCGAACTCCCCCTTACGGGAAATTTTGGATTGAATTGAGAACAACACACAAAGGAACTCAGAAAGAAGAACATTTCATTGTTAATTACAACAATTCCATCAGAATAAAAGAATATACAGAGTAAGAATAAATATTACACAGAAAATATCAGAGATTACAATACATACATAGCAGCGGAAAATAATACAAAGCACAACTGAAAGAGATATACGGATATAGAGCTTTCCGGATATCATTCCAGCTGTAAACCAGGATCCTATGAATATAAATCTGCAAAACCAAAACTACTAGCTGCCTGTGTCAAAATAGGGGCACCCAGAGTTTAGGTTAAAACAATAAACTCCAGGTCAGTCATGTGACTAGTGTGAGAACAAAAACAGTTATTAATCTTTATTTTAAAGTTAGGTAAATCAAGGGACCACGCCGTATAACACGGAACGGGTTTCCTCCCAAGAATACCAGTGCATAAAACAACAGCGCAATGCTAACTAAAGAACCATGAAACTATTATAAGACCCAGGTCCCATCACACAATGCAACACAAGCTGGAGGATAGGGTTTTACCTTATAGTAGCCAAAGAATGCTTGATACGCTAAATTTCATCTTTTGATTCTTAATCAGACTCCAACCGTAAATTAGTAAGAGAACGATTCCCTAAGTATTAACCCCGAAGGCCGAAATCAACATCAGACCAATACTTAGGAAACCACCTATCTTAGCTTGTTTCCGGTTAGTTTCTGATTTTATATACAATCATAAATATCAATCATAGACGACATAAGTGCCCCATCCCACTATGTCGCAATATATAGGATTACAATCAAAACTGAATTATCACGTATTGGAAATTGGATTTCCATCCATGAACAGAGGCAAGGGATCGTCCTCTACCGAATTCGAGACAATCTAGCCCATGTCTCAGGATCAGAACGCATCGACCCTTGGATCTTCAGGGCCGGTCCACTGATGTGGATTAGACGAAATCCTGAACACTACGCCTCCCCGCCCTATGGGGCGTAAATGAGCCAACGAATGACTCCATCGGTTCGAGAACGACCGATATATCCGAGGTGCCTCGCTATCCATCATCCACATAAGTAAAATGTCAGGCCGTGTAAAAACACTGACACAACTCCTAGCTAGAAGGAAACGCATGTTCTCCCTACAGTCCTCTCTCGGTTCTGGTTCATACCGGGGTGTGAGGCTCGCGAATCAACGCTACACAAAGTTGTGCCACATAGGCTGTGCTTTGATCATCAACCACAAGACTCTGCTTTTCAACAGGACCCTTGATCATTTGCATCATAGCATGCCACACAGGCAAACCACTTCATGCAACCGATATTCATCAATCACACAGAATGATATCCAATGTCAGACACACAGTCCATTTACAAGTCCGTTCTGGGCCTGAACGAAACCGGAGGCACCGTGTACCTCGCATATCCATCGATCTCCAAGTACGTCTGGACGATCTCCAATTGGTACCCTCCTCTTGGTTGTACATCCCAATCAAGATCATCAGTAATCACCTAAACGACGTGAAGACCTCCGGTCTTTAACCACCGTCTCCGTCTTCGTCTTCGACTCATCGTCGAATCAATTATTCAGGATGGGATAAACCCGGTCTTTCTGAATAACTCGCGTATATAATAAACAAGTGTTACACAAACACGACATACGCCTCATTCTAATTCATCAGTCACTAACCGTAAATTAGTAAGGAAACAATTCCCCAAATATTAACCCCGAAGGCCGAAACCAACATCAGATCAATACCCAGGAAACCATTCTTCTTAGCTAACCTACAGTTAGTTTCTAGATTTCACTTTCTTAAGGAAAGGTTCCCATTAATTTTATCAAAGATAAATTCTTTTTAATTTATTCTTTAATCCTCTTTTGAATATCAATTCAAACTAGTCGGGATTAGTGAACCACACTGAAGTGATCATTTATTTTATTTCCCAATCCCAACCTATTCATCCCATGAAGTAAAACTGGTCATACTTCATGTCTAACACCATGGTGTTATCGATAAATTCAATTACCATTTCACGTTCAAATCTAATTAAAGACTTAACTATCGCCTGGAGCAAAACCGGTGATACTCCATTCTCGATCTTTTCAATCTAATTAAAGACTCGTTAAAACTCCACTTAGTTTTAATCTTTGACTGGGTTAAAGAACCAGTGTCATTTAAAACACGGTTCATGATAAACCCCAAAATCACATCACAATTCAATCAGTCCCTAACCGTAAATTAGCAAGTGAGCAATTCCCTAAGTATTACCCCGAAGGCCGAAACCAACATCAGATCAATACCCCAGAAACCATTCAACTTAACTAATCTCCAGTTAGTTTCTGATTTTCTTAACTCCGTTTGGTCTAAGAACAGTAGTATTGAAGATACCGTTCATGACAACCCAAAATCACATTCCATTAATTATCGGGTTAAGGAACCAGTGTTAGTTAAAACACTGTTCACGATAAACCCAAAAATCAATTCCAATTCAATTCCAATAAAATATTATTTAATTGGTACACTTCATTAAATCTAAATAAAAAGATTTAATCTTTTTCTCAACGGGGCTTAAGAACAGCGTTAATGAAGACACCATTCACGACAAACCCAAATCACATTTGATATTAAATACAAGGCTCTGAATAGAAAATATATCGGCTTATATTCAATATCAAATTCTACGACCAACAAATATCGTATTGGAAATAACGATATTAATATATCTTTCAAATTTCCAGAACAATATCTATATAATCACGAAATCCAACATCGAAATATTCCAAAGACAGTTTCGATTCAAATCCATTCCAATTCAATTATTGGAAATTCTAGTTATTTTTCAAAACCATTTCGAATTCCCTTTATTTATTTCTAAAATAAATGAATTATAATTCTAGTTCAAAACTAGTTCATTTCGATAAAAATCTATTTTTATCTTTTCAAATATGGAGTTTTTCATCCTAATTCTTCACAAATCATTTCTTATGATTTTACACAAATTATTACTATTTTTAATAATTTTATCAAGGCCCGTACAGTCGATTTCCATCAACGGCCATCGAACTGCACTTACAACGACCTTTTCCAAATTTGATTTGGACATAATTCCAAATCCAACCGCTAGATTTCAAATCTCTAATATTCATTAGAAAGCCCTTTTCGATATGAACCCAACGGTTCTGGTTTTAGGAGAATACGACGGTCGGATCTCCCGCAATATCCATTCGAAGTCAATGGTTGAAATTCGCGAACTGCCACAGCGCGACGCGTTCTATTCAGGCCATTATATATCTATATAATATATGTTATATATATTTCGTCGATTTCCTTTTAAAAACGTATTTTATAAATCGTATTAAGTTCGTTTTCAAAAGATTTCAACTTCATATTCAATTTCTAATCAAAATTGAATATTCCACATCATCGATATACAAATGATAACATTTTCAAAACGTTATATTTTGAAATCACTTTCTTTTCTGTATTCGTTATAAAAATGAATAAAATCGATATAAATATCGCTCGCGTCAAAATGGCGCAAATCTAATCAACACGGCTTCATATATTTGTATTTTCAAATATTCTATTTCAAATATTTCTATTCAAATATTTCTTTCTCAAATATTCTACTTCAAATATTTCCTTTTCAAATATTCTATTTCAAATATTTCTTTTTCAAATATTCTATTTCAAATATTTCTTTTTCAAATATTTTATTTCAAATATTTCTTTTTCAAATATTTTATTTCAAAATTGGAACGAGGCCCAATCAATTACCATATAATGTTAATTATATGGATTTTTCTACAACACATGTATATAATAACAACGATAAATAATCAACCATCATCCAGAGTGCACCACACAACTGCATAAGCATTAAATATAAATATTTATCGCTTATAATAGCCTGTCAATCAATTGATCGACATACAACTAATTATTGGGATTATTGTATGTCATATATCATCCCAATACCCGTACGGGGTTTCAATCAATCAAACACAGATTTTATTTGTGCAGTTGGGCGATGTGTAAAATTTATCGTCCCAATCAATATCAGTCAAATGTGTGTATATAAACAAATCGTTCTATTTGTTTATAAATATTTATTTTATATACATGTGAAAAATTATATTTTTAACTATAAAATATTTTTAACTATATAAATATTTTATTTAATTTCACATCACACAGTCAACTACACATCAAAATCAAACAAACAAGCATACAAGCCGTCCATGGTCTGTGGACGACGGGTGTTGGGTGCTACTAAACACCGTCTGCATCCTAGTATATATTTTTAACTAGAAATTTAAATTAAAGGTGAGGAGTTCTCACAGACTAGCTAAACCAAACGCCACGACTCTTCTTATGTAAAAATCTTCGTCGTGCTCGTCTTTTGTCAATTTCATCATCCGTAGCCACTTCATATATAAAAATCGCATTTTTATATTGTTACTATGTATATAAAAATTCTGTATTTACACCGCTACTATATAGATAAAAATTCTATTTTTATAACGGTGTTCATATAATAAAGATTATATTTTTATAACGCTCCTTCCTATATAAAAATTATATTTTTATATCAACTTCTAATATAAAGATCGAATTTTTATATCCTCGCTATAAAAATTCCATTTTAATTTCAACATATATATAATAAAAATTAGATTTTTATTTCTCTACATATATAAAGATCAAATTTAAGTTGGGTATCTTAAACCTAAAACAATGGAATAAAGCTGCTCTGGTAAAGCATTTAGTTGACTTTCTTAATGGCACTAATAGCATTTGGGTTCTCTGGTCCACGTATAATGTAATAAAGGGAAGATGCATATGGACCATGACTCAACCTCAGAATTTAAGTTGGGTATGGAGAAGCCTTTTCAGAATAAAACAACAGGTATTGCCTTGCTTCAAATATGCGGTATCGGAGAATTCGAACGTCCTGCTATGGGAGGATCCTTGGCTGGAAAACGGCTTGATACTAAGTAACACACTCACTCACCTGGAGATTCTATCCACTGGTATTAGTCACCATGCCAGGATCGGTGACTACGTGAATGATGGCATAATCTGCCTACCTCAGTCTTCGGTTTCCACTATTAATGCCTTATGGAAAAAAGCCTGACATATTAAACTCAGCAATGAAGACACAACCGTCACTTTATGGTGTAATAAAGGAACAAGTTTAGCATTAATAGACTTTACAACTTCTTAACTGGCATATGTGACATGCCTTCTTGCTCTTGGAGTAAGAAGATATGGAAGAGAGATAACCCACCACGTGAAAACCTTATGCTATGAAATGTAATTAACAAATCAATGTTTACCAAAGACAAGCTCCTTCTTCGTGGTATCACTTGCGATCAAGTGTGTGTTTTTTGTTGCGTCGATAATGAAAATATGGAACACTTATTTTTCCATTGCAATGTTCTTTATAAAATCTGGGAAGATGTTTTGTCAGACACTGGGAGAGAGGATGCTCGTCAGAACTCGGTCTTACAATGGAGACAATTGCATAAACAAACTGGAAGTAGAAGAGGTAGAGGACGGTTACTTAATTTTGTGCTGAAAAAATTCTTGTACACGGTTTGGAGGGAAAGAAACACTTATGTCTTTGACCGAGACAGAGCAAAGAATAGTGCACAGCTAAGAAGTCATGTTAGGCGAGTTATAAGAGATGGAGTTAGAAATCTTAACTTCACTTTTGACCCTAGAATTCTCAGCAAACTTATGTAATATTTGTCTTGTTTTTGTTGTTTTCTTGTTCTTGGACAACCGTGTCCCGGTTCTTTAATAAAAGTGGTAGGGGTCCACTCAACCCCGTAAGCCTTGCAAAAAAAAAAAGATCAAATTTCTACTATCTATATAATATAAAAATCGTATTTTTATAACCTCTACTATATAAAAATCATATTTTTAATTCGCTACTTCTTAGTGAATATCGTATTTTTACTCCATTAAAAATCATATCTTTCTAAACATAAAGATTATTTCTTTTTATTTACATTAAAAATCAAAGCTTTACATCATTATTCGTATATCAATTTCTTTTTCTTCTCGTTGTTCAAACAAGTAAAGATCATTTTTTTTATAAAAATCCTAATTTTATATAATTAAAAGTCATATCCTTGTTTAATGAAAAATCACTTCTTTAATTTCAGTTTAAAACAACAGTGTTTATTTAATAAATTAATCACCTAAAATAAAACTAGAAAGAAATAAATTAAATAAACAGAAAAACTCACGGTTGATGGAGGCTCGAAGGAGGAGAGGGCCAGTGGGAGCGGCGTAGGGATGTGGGCAGGCGGTAGGTGGGTCACGGCAGCCTAGGGAGGTGGCGGTTGTAGTTTTCTGGGCGGTGGAGGTTTTGAAGAGGAGGAGGTGCGCTCGAACGGGAATAGGAAGAGAGGAGGGAGGAGAAGGGCCGGCGCCTGGCTCCAGTGGTGGCAGTAGTCGAAGGCGAAGGGGGGGCGAGATCGAAGCAGCGGTTTTCAATTTTTTTTTTCTTTTGTTTTCTGTTTTGATCGAATGAATGGAGGGTTGTTGACCGGTTATAGGAAAATATAAGGGGGGTTTCATATAAAATATATATATTTAACTATTTATTGATTTCAAAAAGCAAATTTATATTTAGAACTCGAAATAGAACCTACCGACTATCATCCATAGCTAATCACCCCCATTCCGAACACAATGGGATATGTATCACAGGCTGATTCGATCGTTTCAATCAGTTTTCATCAAAATCAAAATATAAATCTACATATTGAATTTGAACGCACATTTCAATTTACCGGGGCCACATACGGACTCTAAAAATTCCTGAAAAATATTTTCTAACTTCATACTGACTCTACGGTCCTAAAAAAACTGATTTCATCAAATTCTGAGACCGTTGGAAAAATGGCCATTTTCTAGTCGATTAAAATCAACTAAAACTGGTCAAACGCGTTTTCCTTTGCCACGCTCACATATTGATTCAAAAAATTACGAACTTTGGAATCTAGAAATAACTTGATATCACGGATCCAACAAAAGTGATTTCGTCGAAAACCGAGGTCGCTTGCAAAATTTCCATTTTTAAGGGTCTGAATTCCATACCGACTATTCTGAATTTTCAACTGGATGTAACTTTTTATCCCCACTATGAAATTCCAATTTTTCTGATTCGTTGGAAAGATATTATCAATTAGATTCAAATATTTTTGGTTTCGCTAAATTCCGGTTTATTTTTCACCCGGTACATTCATTTGAAATTTAAAATCGAATTATCAAACTACTGCGCCATTTTCATTTCCTTTTATAATTATAAATAAATATTTGTATTCGAACGATGACGTATATAAATATATACATTCTAATTCTATTCAAAGTATATTTCTCATCGATATTATTTAAAACAATCATTTTAAATATTCAAAATTCATCAAAATTACCAAAATAAAATTTTTAAATTGGCTCAGATTTCCGGGTTGTTACATTTAATCTTAAAATATGTATTTGAGTATATTATTATATTTTAATTTGGACAATCGAGTATGTGAAGATTTTGAATATACGCGTAATTAACGTGTATTCGAAGCCTCATATACTAGATAGATATAGAATCACACTCTAGTCGCCCACGGATAATTCTGATGATGTAGCTACATCATCAATATTTATGTTCGAGCTTCGAAAGTGGGAGTCTATATATTTCCAACTGACTGGTGTGTGAACCAAAACTAGATAGGGTTATTATTGTGATTTGGCATCAAAAATATGATTTTCGAATATATATACATAAATAGAAAGATATTTGTTTTAAAATTTAACCAACTAATTGATTGCTGGTTGTGATGTTTGATAATTAGTTTAACTAATTAAAATATTGGAATGTGTAACGACCCACATTTTTCAGCGATATAATTAATTTATTTAATTATTTAAATAGTGATTTAGGGAATTAAATGGTCGTTAAATTAAATAACATTGAATATTTAATTAAAATAAATAATATAATAATATATTTAATTTCTGAAATATCAGAAATAGTGGAATTCACAAAATGGTGTGAATTGGATCACTTATGATATTTAATTCAGTTTAGAATTGAATTAGAATAATGAATATATTATTTGAACGACATTT
Organism: Allium sativum; assembly: GCA_030737875.1. Taxonomy (NCBI): domain Eukaryota; kingdom Viridiplantae; phylum Streptophyta; class Magnoliopsida; order Asparagales; family Amaryllidaceae; genus Allium; species Allium sativum. Next base: position 103,747,650 of record CM060912.1, read on the forward strand.
TGAACGTATAATTATATTATAAATATAATCGAGCTCGAAATGGCGTGGCAGTTCGCTATTTGGCGATTTGAACTTTAACTGGATATACAGGATTCGTTTTAAATTGGATTTTTGTGAAACAAGAAACGTTAGGAGTTGGTGAAGTATATTTTTCTAGTGGAAGAGAAAAATCGGGATTTTGTCATGTAGATTTTGATTTATGTCCAAATCAAGTTTTAGAAAAAGTTGCTATGGAATTCCTTTATAATTTATATCGATTTATTTATATCATAAGAGGATATATATATATATATATCGAATATCAATATAACTGGTAATTTTGAATATCGAGTTATAAATCCCAGTGGAATAGTATGATATTTTGTTGTGATATATATGATAACATTTATTTTTATATATTAAATATAAATGTTTTTAAATATATTTCTATATTTAAATGGGTTATTGATCTTTAAAAATAGCCAGTTTTGTAAATGAACTCAGAATTCGACGAAACTAATTTTGTTGGATCCGCAATATTAGATTATTGCTAGAGTTCAGTTTCCATGATTTTTGAAGTCAATGTGTCGCCGTACTGATTTTTAAGTGAAAAACAGACGATATTCTGTCGGTTAAAAATACGTTGTGTGAGCAAACGAAGTCAGAATTCGACGAAACCAGTTTCGTTGGGTCCGCAATGTCGAGCTATAGCTGCACGTCCAGTTTCGTGATTTTTGGGTATCGTGTGTGATCACAGGGATTTTTAAACACAAATACAAGTAGCAATACGATAGAAATTAATATAATAATCGAATAAAAAATATATTTTCATACTATATATATACCCTTAACAATCACCAAAACCCTAGGACTTTCATTCTCTGCTCAATTTCATTTCCGCCACAACTAATTTTCTTCCAACATGGAAATCCTCTTCGAAAAAATCAAATAAAATCACAGAAATTTCGTAAAATCCCAACTCTCATATCCTTGTGCTCCTCATATCTTTGTCTTCAATTCTATATTTGTTTCACTGGGATCGATGGTGCTTTTGTACGCTGGGTTCTGTAACAGTAGACCTGGGGTTTACCTTTTTGTGAGATTTAGATTTTAATCGAATAAAAGGCGGTTAGATTTGGGTTTATGGTGGGAGTTGGCCTCGTTTATGGATTTTTAGGGTATTTTCAAACAAAAAAATGTCAATCGATGCACTGTAATATCGTGCAGACCTGGAAGACGCGGTCTTGAGATTTTCGTCGAGTTGGGCTTTACTGGGTGGAGGAGGAAGAGTTGGAAAGGGGGAAGAGAATGGTGAGATTCTAGTTGGGTTCGATGGCAAGAAGGAGGAGAACGAGAAGCAAGAAGGTTCGAAGATGGCTTTGGACGATTTCCTAGAGCCGCATTGAATTATGGAGGAAGATGGTCTTTTAACGGGTAGGGGTTAAATGGTTAAGTGGGCCGAGAAAATAGTGGTGAGCCCAAATAAGTGAAATTCAAGTTTTGCTTTATTTAAATGTGCATAAGTTTGTAAAACCAATAACTTGCTCATATATTATCGGAAATCAGCGAAATAAGATCCGTTGGGATCGTATGGACGGCGGCTACAACATGGAACTGACTGGAGTGGATTCGAGCTTGTTACAATTTATGGAGAAATAAATTGTCTGATCAGAATCAACTAACGCAAATCGTTAATTAACGGTTAACGCGAAAGGTGAGTAAATCTCACTAACTCTACTCAACTTATATTTTCATAAAATATTCTTTTTTGAATTTATAAATAATTGTTGTTTGCTGTGTGTGGGTTGTTTGGTTGAACTGGTATTCAGTTGATTGAAATTATAGATAACGACAGATATAAATCGTTGATCGAATATAAATTCTGTTTATCAGAATACTTCACATCCATGTTATTTATGTTGATTAACATCTGTGGATGCAGGTAAACAGGTCGGAGGGACCCAATTGGGTTCCTCAACGTTTATTTTACTGTTTTTCATATATTGTGTTATATGATGTGATATGAAATATGTTATTGATTTTATATGTTGGAATGACACCGATCATTGTTTTATGGTATGTTAAATACCATAAGGAATACTGGAATGTTAAAAAAAGAAATTTCAATGTTATATTGAAAAGAAATATTTATAAAATCAAAAGATTTTATAAAAAGAAAACTATTTATTTGGAAATAAATAGATTAAAAAGGGGGTATTTATTTGTAAATCAAATAGATAGAATTGAAGGGAAATACTTGTAAAATTATTTACGAATGGAACTGAAAAGAAAATATTTGTAAACTATTTATGAATTGAATTGAAAGTGATATTTATTTGAAAAATAAATAGAATAGAAAGGGGAAATATGTGTAAAGGGAATAGTTAGATTATCAAAGGAATTACTTATAAAATCAATAAATTTTATAAATTGAAATATTTTATAAAATAAATAGAATTATCAAAAAGGGATTTATTTTGTAAATAAATAGATTATAAAAGGAAATACTTGAAAAAGTGACTAGAATTGTATAAAAGGAGAATCTTACATTTGAAAGGTTTAGACCCGTGCTTCGCACACGGGTATAACGTGTTATGGATTTAAAGCAAATATTTTAAATAAAATCTATTCTGACCGATAGATTGAGAAGGATAATTTATAAATAATATTTTATAAATTTAATGAAATGTTTATCATTGGATAAATAGGATATATAATTCAGGATTTATATAGAGAAGTAAGAATCGATTTCAACATCGATGTTTAAACAGAATAAATATAGAGTGAATCAAAGGAGTTAATCAATTAGAGTTAACTGAACATAGTTAATTGAATTAGAATTTATTGAATATTAGATATTCAATTAGAGTTGATTGAATATAGTTATTTGAGATAGAGTTAGTCAAACATAGTTATTTAGGATGTGTTGCCATTTCATACGACTGCTTGCGTAATTCGTAGGGTTGCAGATAGCATATGGCGGTCGGATGTTTCCTGAGGGAATCAGGCGTAACCATTGTGATCGCTGCGATCTAGAGTCAAGCGAATGGAGATAAATTGAATATTAGCCATTTGAAACAGAGTTAAAACAGACATAGTTATTCGAATATAAATTAATCGAATATTAGTTATTCGATAGAAGTTGAATAAGTTGAGTTAATCAAGTAAGTTAATCAAGTTGGGTAAATTGAGTTAAGTTAGTCAAGATAAGTTAATCAAATCGAGTTAATCCAAATGAATTGATCCAAAGGAGTTATTTGAAATAATTTATTCAAATAAAATTAAGGAGTTGATCGAATATAGTTTATTCGAAAGGAGATTAATCGAATGTGAATCATTCGTGGAAAGTAAATCGAATGTAAATCATTCGAAGAGAGATTATCGAATATAGTTATTCGTAGAAAGAGTTATCAAATATAGTTTATTCGAAAACGAGTTATCGAATAGAGATTTTTTGGAAAGAGAATTATACAATGAATTCGATTATATCGAAATTCGGGAAAGTAATATTTACTTGCCGTTTTTATCAAGGTTTACTTATTTATTAATAAATTAGTGGTTTAGTTATTTAGTTAAATAAAGGAATAAAAGTTATATTTTGAAGCTAGATATTTAGGAAGAAGGGATTATAACGCTATAGTTACAACCAATGTTTAAAAATAAAGAAGTGGATTCATAAATAGAATCTGAGAGTTTCGTAAGGAAGTTTATTAAAGAATTGAAAGGTGGGCTTTGTCTATTTCGAGGTTAGAAATGTTGTTCAGTTAAGGTCTGAGAGGTAATTATACCCCAACTTGACTAACTTCGTTTTTAACTAAGGGTTGGGTAAGGTTCGATAGTGAATGTTGCTTAAGTGAATTTAGTTAATGAGTGAAAAGATTTGAATTGGCTAAGTGATGTTTTATTTAAACATTAGTTTAAATCAAATGAGGAAGTTTGGAAACGTTTCCAAATAAGGATCAGAAATGTTTTCCAATATAGGAAATAAGAAATAGAATTAAATATGGTGATGTGGCCCAAATGATTTATAAAGTATATTTTTTTTCCAAATTTAGAAATTTAGAATTTACGAATATATATAAAAGGAAAATGGATATATTAATGATAATTCAATTGAAAGAAATAAACCTTTGAATGATGATTGATCGATAGAATTTCCATATGGAAATAATATCATTGGTTGCACACTTGTTTTCCTTTGATAGTAAAATCACTGACTATCGAAGTTTTTGACCATTTTTCTGTCGTCAATACGGAGAGACCGGGATCAGATTCATTATCTCAAAACCACTCTGTATGGACGTTAGCGTTGCGATCAAATATTGAAGACAGAGTTATGCAAGTACTATCCTGTTTACAGAATAGTGCCTTCGGTTTGTCCAGTCCCAGGGCAACGTGAATGGACAAATGTGTGACAAAGTATATCTAATGGATTGCGTAAGTTGATCTCTTCAAACGTACTTACGTTTGGTGGAAGAGGAATTCGTTTCTCTTAGCTTTATACCCGTGGTATTTTGAGGAAATCAATTTGTGATTTGGCGGGTATGACGATGTGGCATTCAAAGCGAATGGTGGTCAGATGTTCCAAAGAGACGTTATGGCCTCAAGCCTCATCAACCGGGAAATGACAGAAATCGGGCAGGCAACATGGCTAAGTGGGTCGCTCCCATTAGGGTGTATATCACCTATCTAGAGAAAATCCATTTCATTCTTTTATCTATGACCGATGCCGTCCCTTTTCGGGAAACGGTAGGGTAGCTCCCAACCGTTGGTGATATACATTCGATACACTCAAGTGAAATGAGTGGCCGGTCATGTGTGGGCCGGGTTGCAAGACGTTCTTGTTGAACCCAGTGTATTTTCCTCTAGAGATACACTATCGGCAGGTGGTCCCATACCTTGTCATAGTTGGAATCCAATCTCCAATAAGCACCCGCGATTTTGTTTGTATACTATATACATGGAACGTGAGATGCAAGCGTTCTGCTAGATTGTTAATTACTTGTGATTATACATTATTATAATATCAGAGAAGTATTGATTTCCAAAAACTGTTTTAGGTTATCGTAAGGTAAAAACCATCCGTGTTTATGTGTGGATCGGTCTTACGATTATCATTTCTTTTGAAAAGGATTCTGAAAAGTTAAACCAAATGATTTGAGTTTACTCACACCAGTCCCATGACTGACCCAGAGTTTATTTTGTTTTGTTTTCCCTAAACTCTTGGGTGCCTAAATTTGTACTAGCAGTCAAGTAGTTCAGGTCTTTACAAATATACTTAGAGGAGCTTGAAGCATGGGGCTTCAGGATTATATAGCTATTGTTATTTCCGTTGTGTGTAAGTGTTGTACTCTGATAATGTTACTGTATTTATATACTATTTTATTTCAAAGTTATTGTTATAATATATTTTATTCGTTCCGCTGTGAGATTTGTGTTTACTCTGATTGTGTTCTTCTTCTTCGTCTATTCTAATTTTCTATCTTATCTATTCTCACCCACTAACTTCTTCCTATTAATGATCTAGAATGTTCGATGTCTGAATGGTCAACATGGTAGTTTGGTGTTGATTTTCGGAGTCGAAAATCCCAATTCGTTACAGTGGTATCAGAGCTGAAGGTTAAGTGATTACCTTGGCTCTGTGGCGTGACTCAGTAGAGGTGGAGTTAGTAGTACCCTAGATTGAGTTTGATTGTATCTATACGAGTAAGCGTATTTGTATATTGAATAAAAATGATTTTATATTGTGGAGATTTATTGGTTGAGTAGTTTGTGAATTCTGGTCGATCAGTTTGATCCACTGTATCGATAGGGGCTACCAAACACTCGAATACGATAAACCGACACAGTATGTTTTGAAAGAGGGTAAATGAAATAATTTTACCCAAAATATATTTTGATATAAAGAAAGGTATACCTTGGAATTATTATCATATGTTGGATATGTTGGTTGATTAAAATTGAAATGGTTATATAAATAACCAATTTGAGTTCGTAAAATATGAAATTAGATGAATTAAATCTGAATTAAATTAGGATTGGAAATAAAAATTCTGAATCGTGGAAAAATTTTCGTATATGAATTTGAATTAAGTATAAGAAATTTTAAGATCTTGGGAGATTTTAATTTGTTTGTAAGCATCGTGAATGATATTTGAAAAAAGATTTCAAAATGAAAGTGTTTAAATATGGTTTTGAAAGTGATATAGTATTGAACTCACTTGGATAGCTGGAAAATAACTCTGATGATGCTGGCTACATCATCAGTGTTCATTTTCGAGTTGTAAGTGACGAATTACTACCAAAGATTTTGTTTTCGAATTTTTTTGGGAAAAGGAAGTTGTTTTGAACCCCGAAAGGAAATGATTGACTTTAGAAAAAGCTAAGCTATTTAAAAACTCCCAGAAGTCAGATTGTTTGAATTAAAAACAAATTAAATAGAAATTTGTGAAAGCAAATATGAAATGAATTGAAACCAATTAACTGGAAATTGAATTAGAATCAGATTTTTGAGTTGTGAGATAGGAATCTGAAATGGTATTGGATTGATGAGTTAGGAGTTTGTGATATACACGTAAATGTGTATATTTTATCCACATATTTGTCTTATTTTATCTTTTAAATAATTGATATTGTGTATTTATAGCTGTGTTTTCAGATTGTTGACAAGAATCATGATTTAGAGCATTTGATGAATAAATCATGAAGAATTTGTTGAAAAAGAGTGAAGTTAAAATTACTTAAGCTTGAAAAGTTTAAAGCTTGAAGAACAGATGCAAATAGAGTTCAGTTGGGTAGATTTGGCTCACTAAAGGCTCATATTGTGTTCACATTGGCTCAATTGCAGACCATTTCATTCATCCACTATACGCGTTCACACTGGCTCACTTACAAGGCCTCTTACTCTATAACCCCGTTCACACTAGCTTATATGTCATTTGGGCTAATTCTTTAGTCCCACATTGTGGAATTTGCCAAGTAGCCTTTGTCATATCAGCTATAAATACCTTGTATCTCATTCATGTAAAAATACACTTAGTTTTATTCTGTAATCCTTTGCTTGGAATAAAACTCTTCTTTCTCTCTTCTATTTAGTTTTTATTTGCATTTTATTTATGTTCATGTCTGTTATTTTCTTTTTATTTTCTTTTCTTTTAGCTATGTCTAGCTAATCCTCTTTGATTAAGGGGTGATGACGCTAATAGATATGATTCAATATGAATCGCATAGCCAAAAGATTTGAACTTCATGTATGTAGATCTAGATATCTGAACCAAGGGTTAGATCTGAACCTTCATACCCTGTGTCGTTTAAGAGCTGTGCTCCTTCACAGGGTATATTCGAGTTCGATCTAACACTTATCAGATTTAGATCTAATTTTAGGGTTTTAGAAATTAATTAGTGAATCTGTCCTGATAGTCTATGGTTGTAGAGCTGAGCTCCTGCATAGGCTATGCTTGTCGTTATTTAAATATTTGTTTCTAAAAACCTATAATCGTTGATTCATGTTTGTGACAGAAACATGTATTAGATCTGGTTAATCTTTTGGCTATTGATGAATATGAATCTGATCTATGTCCTTATCCCCTAATTGCTTTCACTTATTGTTAAAACTCTCTTTTATTTAATTTCTGCTATTTTCTGTGTTTTCAATCAATCAAAATCTTGGAATAACTTGATTGGATTAATTAATTAAAATATTTTTGGTCCCAGAGTTCGACACCCTCTACAACAATCCTTGTTGTTTAGGAAAGCCGAATGGATTTTACAGTTTTTTACAATTGTATAATTTGTTCGCAAACAAATTTTGGCGCCGTTGCCGGGGACCAAAATAATATTTTATTTTTAAATCCTTCGAGTTATAGTTTTTTTTATTTATTTTTATTTTTCTGTTAAAAAAAATTGCAATTTTTGTTTCATTTGTTTCCTTTCTTATTCCTTTTCCCGTCTTTACATTTCTTTTTCTACAAGAAAAAATAGTCCTTTGCAAATTTTCCTTGTGTGATAGTCTTTCCTTTTTTTTCTAATTTCTTTCCCGCTTTTCTTTCCAATTTATTTCAATTTCTATAATCCCTCTTTCCTTTTGTTGACAAATTACTTCGAAAAAATAAATCATTTGCCATTTCTTTTCTGATTGACTTCTCATTCTACTCTTCTGATTTTCAATACAATTCCATTCCCTCTCTTACACTCATTTCTTTCCATTTTTTTTTTTTTTACAAAGTTTCCTTTGTACAACTCTGAAATAATAATAAACAAAAAAAATCCTTTTCTGTTTTCTTTCCTATTCTCTGCCTCTTCTACTACAAATATTCATCTCCCACCGCTAACCATCACTTCCTCCCCTTCAAAACATTTACACACTACCTTTCCGAGCTTTCTAATCACCAGTACTCCTCTGTAAAACCCTGTTGTCCCCTTCGCAAAACCACCACGTTCAGATCATTAACAAACTTCATCCCCCTCTGTCATTCTACCCTTTCACCACTACACACCATACCCATCGTCACAGTTCATCAGTACTACCAAACCTTTCCACCTACTGCCACAATCGTCAATCCATCACTCAGCGAAACTTCCATACAATTCAAGCCATATTTGCATCACCACACTACACTACATCCCCCCTCAACAATACACCACAACAACAACGCCTCCTAAAACCACCATCTACTACGAACAAACCTTCAGCAATCACCATCATCTTATCGACTCTCAGCATCTTCCTTCCACTACACCGCTAATCCAAATACCCACCGAAGTCGCTAACTCCAAAAATCCACCCCAAATCTCCTCAAATAGCCTCGCTCAGAGCAACCACCAAAAACTCCTATCGCCACAAACCCGAAACCACGAATCCTTCAACACAGAACGTCATCTTCAACCTCCACTGGACATTGCCTTCATTATCCATACACAGTTCCAACAAACCACCCAGTAACCCATACAACGCCTTCAACCTGTTCCTCACACCGCAAACAAATTTTGTTCCTCACACCCAAAATTCCAGTCGCGTCTAACTCCGCCTGAGAATCCAATCACGATTTGAACTAATCCAATCATCACATCTTCACGAGAAAGCAACAATCTCCACTTCACTAAATCACCCAATCCGCTCTCGCCACCGAACCCCATACCCAATCTCGCAACCCCGAATCTGCACTCAAATCATCCATCGCCCGAAGCAAAACTCCGAAGCACCAAACAGTTCCTGCTTTCAACCTTCGCTTCAAATCGCCAATTCGAACAACCTAATTGAATTAGAAAAGGGATGCGAGGCCTTCTTTGGACCGGTTTATTGGATCTTGGATTTTTAAAATTGATTGCTCCTGTAATTTTTTTTCAAAGAAAAAATCGGTTCAGATTTCAATAGAGATGAGAGAGCACGAATTATCTAGAAGCAAGTAAACAGGTTTCTGTCATTTAAAAAAATGGGTTTGTGAATGGGCCAGGCTTTGGTTAACTAGTGGGTTGCGGGTTTAGTTTAATTGTTTCCCTTTTTGTAGAGATTGTTGTGGTTTAAGCATGGCTGCTTTGATTCACTTTGCATTTTAGTTTGGTATTTGTGCACTTTGTTTAGTTCATTTGTTTTCTTTTAGTGTGTATTTTGCTTTTAGTTATTGCCTTGGTTTTTGTTTTATAAAAAAAAGACAAAAAGGAAAAAGAGAAATTTTTCGAAAACATAATAGGAGGCAACAAATACAGAAAGCAGCGGACGATTCAGGGTTGGAGCGGTTGCACACCAAGTGGGGTGTGAACACACTAGCGCGACCCAACTGCACTGGAGGACTGCCAATCAACGTGAGTATTTTCTACTCTACAGGGACTGCTGTTGCAAATAAAAAATATATATAGAAACTGCTTGTAAAAATCTTCTGCAGGAGCAGCGGCTTGCTTGTAAAAATTTTATTTCTGTAATTTATCATTCTTTAACTGTCTGTAATTGATTATTTTGATTGTTGATGTGTGGTTGGAAATTTTAAAATAAATGTGGACTAAATTATTTTTGAAATCAAATTGAGGATTCCCCAGAGCTCGTATGAAAAAATATTCGTTAAATTGACAATTAGGATTGATACTCTCTGAGGTGTCTAAGGAACGGTAGAGTCTAGAACTCAAACAGGTTCTTAAACCTTCAGTTGTGTTTCTACGGTGATTCGTGGCACACTGATAATCCCTGTCCGAACCTGGCCCAGACTTGTATTCATTTAATCCGAATTTGTTAATTTTAACAATTTTTTTTAGAAGCTTCTTGAAAATGTCCCAATTCCCTTTTTCCAACGGATTTTACGATAGTTGTGAAAATCAATATAATCCATATAATTTTACACCAAATTCATATGGATATTTTAATAACAACTTTTGTACAAACAATTTGGATTTTATGCCACTGACTTTTCAAAATTTTCAAAATACTTCTGATTGTACACCACCAAATTTTCAAAATGATGATCAACCCTCAATTCTTGAAACACGTATTGAATCTTTACATGAATTGAGCATACAACAAAATCAAGAAATAAATGAATGGTGTAATTCATACATGTGCAACAATTCAAGTGAAAGTTTTCGAAATAATCAAAATCCGATTTCACCTTCAAATTCCAAAGATTTTGATTATAACCCTTGTCAATTCAGTTTTGAACTCCAAAATGAATTTCAAATTCAAAATGGAAATGTAAATCATTTTTCAAATGATTTTGGCAATGGGAATAATTTCAATTGTGCTGCTAGTGAAAATTTTTGTTCTCAACAATTTCAACTTGAAAATTCTCGTGTAAATAACTATAAATTTGATTTTGTTGAGCAAACAAATGAAATTGACGACTACTTGAAGTTTCGTGAGAAACAAAATCAAATCCAAATGTGTGACAAATCGAGCGATAATCCACCTTTGCCCATAATTAATGATTTTCAACTGGCAACTTTTGAAATCGATGAAAATCTCAATGAAGTTGTTGAAAGCTCTGTGATTGATTTGAATTTAAATTCTCTTAAAAACAAAGACATCAATCTTCAATTTGATCTTCCTCTCTCAAATTCTAAATTTTTTGAAAATTTAGCAACTTTAGATTGCCAACATGACAAAAATGATGAAGTTTGTTAACAACTGTTTAGGTGAGGACGATTTTGATGAGCGAAAACTTCTTAAACTGATTGACGATGATGTTGTTGGGTCTGAAATTGAAAATGAAACATTTGAAAACTTTGAAATTCTTGAGGTTGAAAACAATGGGACTGTTGAATGTGATCTCAAACATGATGACGATTTTTCTGAAATTGTTGAAACTCCTTGCGACTTGATCGTTTCAACTGAACCTCACTATGATCACTTGTTTTTCAATGATAAATTTATGCAGTATATGAATTCTTTCTGGAATGACACTATTTTTGAGAAAACACGATTTCGAAATTTACTGAAAATTCATTTGTTCGGTTTTGACTTTAGGTTTACGAATGAACCTTCAGTTAATAAAATTTCAAATATTAAAGAAAAACCGAACAATATTTCTCAAAACAAGTGTGGGGGTGAGAGTGATGCACACGTCTCTCAATTTATACATCATCTGAACAAGTCAAACTTTATTTTTGAAACTTTTGTTGAACCCCAGCCCATGACCTCTCTTTGTTTGCTATAAAAATTCAATTCGATTTCAGGATCAATTGTAAGCTCAAGCTTTTAAAACTAGCAACTCAAACTTTTGAAAAAACGAAATTTGTTTTTCCAAATCTGTCACGTAATATATAATCCTTTATGATTTGGTTTTCTGTGCTTCAGCTGTGTCTCATAAGCTTAATGAGGCTGGTCCATTGTGGACCGGTTCATCTATTCGATGACTGCGTATTTTCTGCACGTGTACCCGGTACGCCGTGCTGACCCTCTTATTTTATTTCCCTTTCACTAAGATATGTCTGATTAACGACTGTGAGGACACAGTCACACTCAAGTGTGGGGGGGAATTTACATTACATCAGCAATCAAATGTTACGAAGTAGGTCATTCATTGAACAAGGATTAACTTAAAATTCATAAATAACACCTTGGTTCTTGTTTGATAAGTTGAATTGTTGGGTGATGGGAATGAACATTATTTATTCATTGAATTGTAATGTGTCTTTTTAAGATGCTAGCTTGAGACTGTGCAGACGTTAGTCGTGTTCTGGAGTAAGCGTGTCAACCCTTGTTATACATGTTAGATAATGCAAGTAAAAATAATCACAAAGAAAAGAAAAAATTCATGAAATAAAAATTTGTTTGCACCTACATTTGTTGGATTTTCTGAGTTCGTTTTCATGCATAATATTTTATTTTCCACTCAAATTTTCAAAATCGTAGGTTCTAAAATCCACTTGGCCCAGTTAAGGAGAAATGACTCATTGTAGCGTTCTTCTTCGATACCCCACATTATTCAAACCCAAGTTTTAGTCGATTTACATCCATGTTTCGACAAGTTTATCTTATATTGGTATACTCAAGAACCTTTGTTTAAAGGTCAAAAACGTCACTTTTTATACCAATATTACACCACCCACTCCGTACTTGTTTTAAGGTAGGATAACCATATACCACATCTTATTTTATATGGGTTATCTATCTTACGAAACTTTGATTATCATTCCTTTCAGCTTTTTGTATAACATCAATCCAGACTTGTGTGTTGAATTAAGGTTATAGAAGTAGAGTAACTAGGGCACAAAACTTTCCTTTCATGAAGTGTTGGTAGTAGAGGGGGAATCAAATGAAATCAAGTACGTCATCATTCCATCTCCACTCATCATGCATCATGCAAAAGAAAAAAGAAAAAAAAAGAGAAAAAGAAAAAAAAAGAAAAAAAGAATAGAAAAAAAATGAAATAAAGAGAGAGTCTCTCTGAATAAAATAGTCTTCATCATTCCTGACTATGAAGCATCCATTTCCATTCCATCCACATCCATCATACTGTACTTAGAAGCAAGGTTTGTAGTTGAGGATATGAAAGGAAACAAAATGTCCATATGTGCCTTAGTATTACTTTATCTTTTGTAATTTGAAGTTCAACTAATACACTTGCCCTCTTATCTAGAATCTTTTTAGAACTTACAAATTTTCCTTCATCTATGCATAACTCATATCCAATACATTGCAGTTACACTAGTGCAAAATCATTCAAAAAAAAATCATTCAAAAAAAAAGGTGAATAAAGAAATGATTGGGTGCACATTGTCGATGTGTAGAACTTTGGTTGACACCACGCTCTTAACCTTCAAGACAATTACAGTGTTATCAAGGAATAACGATTCAGTTTGAAAATTTTTGTTCATTTTTGCACTAATTATGGGATGGACAATTTGGGGCTAAACCGTTATTATTGAAGTTAGGTGAAATCCTTGGAATGTGAAAGACCTTAAATATATTGTTTGATTAATCCGCGTACATAAGACGCTTTGGATTTTGTGGGTAGTATCTGTTGAAAACCCTCACGAGACAACACTCATCCTACTGGGGACACCCAGAGGTTTAACGGCTTGTTGCATACGCTAAATGCAATCGTGTTTCCTACGAAAGTGTGACATATCTTAGTTTAGTTTATTCGAGGACGAATAAAAAGATAAGTGTGGGGGTATTTGGTATACACGTAAATGTGTATAATTTATCCGCATATTTATCTTATTTTATCTTTTAAATAATTGATATTGTGTATTTATAGCTGTGTTTTCAGATTGTTGACAAGAATCATGGTTTAGAGCATTTGATGAATAAAGCATGAAGAATTTGCTGAAAAAGAGTGAAGTTAAAATTACTTAAGCTTGAAGAGTTTAAAGTTTGAAGAACGGATGCAAATAGAGTTCAGTTGGGTAGATTTGGCTCACTAAAGGCTCATTTTGTGTTCACATTGGCTCAATTGCAGACCGTTTCATTCATGCACTATACGCGTTCACACTGGCTCACTTACAAGGCCTCTTACTCTATAACCCCGTTCACACTAGCTTATATGTCATTTGGGCTAATTCTTTAGTCCTACATTGTGGAATTTGCCAAGTAGCCTTTGTCATATCAGCTATAAATACCTTGTATCTCATTCATGTAAAAATACACTTAGTTTTATTCTGTAATCCTTTGCTTGGAATAAAACTCTTCTTTCTCTCTTCTATTTAGTTTTTATTTGCATTTTATTTATGTTCATGTCTGTTATTTTCTTTTTAGTTTCTTTTCTTTTAGCTATGTCTAGCTAATCCTCTTTGATTAGGGGGTGATGACGCTAATAGATATGATTCAATATGAATCGCATAGCCAAAAGATTTGAACTTCATGTATGTAGATCTAGATATCTGAACCAAGGGTTAGATCTGAACCTTCATACCCTGTGTCGTTTAAGAGTTGTGCTCCTTCACAGGGTATATTCGAGTTCGATCTAACACTTATCAGATTTAGATCTAATTTTAGGGTTTTAAAAATTAATTAGTGAATCTGTCCTGATAGTCTATGGCTGTAGAGCAGAGCTCCTGCATAGGCTATGCTTGTCGTTATTTACATATTTGTTTCTAAAAACCTATAATCGTTGATTCATGTTTGTGACAGAAACATGTATTAGATCTGGTTAATCTTTTGGCTATTGATGAATATGAATCTGATCTATGTCATTATCCCCTAATTGCTTTCACTTATTGTTAAAACTCTCTTTTATTTAATTTCTGCTATTTTCTGTGTTTTCAATCAATCAAAATCTTGGAATAACTTGATTGGATTTATTAATTAAAATATTTTTGGTCCCAGAGTTCGACACCCTCTACAACAATCCTTGTTGTTTAGGAAAGCCGAACGGATTTTACAGTTTTTTACAATTGTATAATTTGTTCGCAAACAGTTTGGAATCGAGAACCAAACTTGAGTTTGAAATGGTAATTGGCTTGTTTAAGAGAATAGTTGTGTTGAAGATAAATTGATCAGAGATTGATTGGGATGACTTTGGTATATGCTGAATTGGCAGCAGAATAAAAGGATTTAATGATATGCTCGACAAAAAGGTACATGTTTATTTTTATGGATTTGGTGATTGATGGGCCGATTTTGCAAGCCGCTTGGCTATTTGATTTTCTTTTGGATTGGAAAGGCCTAGAGAGGCGAGTTGGGGTTTGAACTATTGACCGGTACAAAGGAGGTGCTGGTGAAATTTTTCGAAAATTTTGGGTGTTAGGAAAATTTTCAGAATTTTTGAAAATTTTCGTTAATAGAAGTAAATGAATATTTTAATTGAAATTAAATTGGTTCAATTGAAATTGAGGTTGGTAAGTAAAACAAATAAATTTGTACTAGTCAATAGGGTTTGTTCTCTACCTTAGCAATTTCGAGGACGAAATTATTTTAAAGGGGGAAGAATTAAACCACTCGCATTTTTCAACGATATAATTAATTTATTTAATTATTTAAATAGTGAATTAGGGAATTAAATGGTCTTTAAATTAAATAATATTTAATATTTAATTAAAATAAATAATATAATAATATATTTAATTTCTGAAATATCAGAAATAGTGGAATTCACAAAATGGTGTGAATTGGATCATCTGTGATATTTAATTCAGTTTAGATTTGAATTAGAATAACGAATATATTATTTGAAAGACAGTTTGAATGTATAATTATATTATAATTATAATCGAGCTCGAAATGGCGCGACAGTTCGCTATTTGGCGATTTGAACTTCAATTGGATATACAACATTCTTTTTAAATTGGATTTCTATGAAACAAGAAACGTTAGGAGCTGGTGAAGTATATTTTTCTAGTGGAAGGGAAAAATCGGGATTTCATCGTGTAAATTTTGATTTATGTCCAAATCAAATTTTTTAAAAAGTCGCTATGGAATTCCTTTATAATTTATATCGATTTATTTATATTATAAAAGGATTTTTATGTACATATTGAATATCGATATAACTGGTAATTTTGAATATCGACTTATAAATCCTAGTTGAACAGTATGATATTCTGTTGTGAATATATACGATAATATTTATTTTATATATTAAATTTAAATGTTTCTAAATATATTTCTATATTTAAATGGGTTATATAGAGCTTTAAAAATAGCCAATTTTGCAAACGACCTCAGAACTCGACGAAACTAATTTTGTTGGATCCGCAATATTAAATTATTGCTAGAGTTCAGTTTCCATGATTTTTGAAGTCAGTGTGTGGCTGTACTGATTTTTAGAGTGAAAAACAGTCGATATTTTGATGGTTAAAAATATGCTGTGTAAGCAAACGAAGTCGGAATTCGACGAAACCAGTTTCGTTGGGTCCGCAATGTCGAACTGTAACTACATGTCTAGTTTCGTGATTTTTGGGTATCGTGTGTATTCACAGGGATTTTTAAACACAAATACAAGTAGCGATATGATAGAAATTAATATAATAATCGAATAAAAAAAATATTTTCATCCTATACATATACCCTTAACAATCACCAAAACCCTAGGACTTTCATTCTCTAGTCAATTTCATTCCTGCCGCAACCAGTTTTCTTCCAACGTGGAAATCCTCTTCCAAAAATCAAACAAAATCATAGAAATTTCGTAAAATCCAAACTCTCATATCCTTGTGCTCCTCATATCTTTGTCTCAATTCTTCATGTGTTTCACTAGGATCGACGGTGCTTTTGTATGCTGGGTTCTGTAACAGTAGACCTAGGGTTTACCTTTTTGTGAGATTTATATTTTAATCGAATAAAAGGTGATTAGATTTGGGTTTGTGGTGGTAGTTGGCCTCGTTTATGGATTTTTAGGGTATTTTCAAACAGAAAATGTCAATCGATGCACTGTAATGTCATGCAAACCTGGAAGACACGGTCTCGAGATTTGCGTCGAGTTGGGCTTTACTGGGTGGAGGAGGAAGAGTTAGAAAGGGGGAAGGGAATGGTGAGGTACTAGTTGGGTTCGGTGGCAAAAAGGAGGAGAACGAGAAGCAAGAAGGTTCGAAGATGGCTTTTGACGATTTCCTAGAGCCGCATTGAATTGTGGAGGAAGATGGTCTTTTAACGGGTTGGGGTTAAATGGTTAAGTGGGCCAGGAAAATAGTGGTGAGCCCAATTAAGGGAAATTCAAGTTTTGCTTTATTTAAATGTGCATAAATTTGTAAAACCAATAACTTGCTCATATATTATCGAAAATCAGCGAAACAAGATCCATTGGGATCGTATGGACGACGGCTACAACATGGAACTGACTGGGAGTGGATTCGAGCTTGTTACAATTTATGGAAAAATAAATTGTCTGATCAGAATCAACTAAAGCAAATCGTTAATTAATGGTTAACGCGAAAGGTGAGTAAATCTCACTAACTCTACTCAATTTATATTTTCATAAATTTTTTTTTTTGAATTAATAAATAATGGTTGTTTGTTGTATGTTGGTTGTTTAGTTGAACTGCTAGTCAGTTGATTGAAATTATAGATAACGATAGATATAAATCGTTGATCGAATATAAATTCTGTTTTTCAGAATACTTCATATCCATGTTATTTATGTTGATTAACATCTGTTGTGACGACCGGGAATTTCGCTCGATCCGAATCAGTCGTTAAACCGATCTAGACCGTTCGAAACCCCTGATCGTTTGAGAACAGGACAAATCAGAACGCAGACGGAAGAACATTTCATTTATTATTACAACAATTCCATCAAATACAAGAATATACAGAGTATAATTGAATAAATTACATTCAATAAATATCAGAGATTTCAATATTCTACATAGCAGCGGAAAATAATACAAAGCACAACTGAGGGTGATATACGGATACAGAGCTTTCCGGGTATCATTCCAGCTGTAAACCAGGATCCTGTGAATATAAATCTGCAAAACCAAAACTACTAGCTGCCCGTGCAGAAAATGAGGCACCCAGAGTTCAGGTTAAAACAATAAACTCCAAGTCAGTCATGTGACTGGTGTGAGAACTAAAACAGTTATTAATATTGGTTTTAAAGTTAGGTAAATCAAGGGACCACGCCGTATAACACGGAATGGGTTTCCTCCCAAGAATACCAGTGCATAGAACAAACAGCGCTATGCTAAATAAAGAAAAATGAAGCTGTTATAAGACCCAGGTCCCATCACACAATGCAACGCAAGCCGGAGGATAGGGTTTTCCCTTATAATAGCCAAAGCATGCTTGATACGTTTAAAGCACATCATTTGATACTATAATAAGTGTATAGTGTCAAAACATTTCAATCGTAAATATAAATCATAGATGGCATGGCAACCATCTACTATGTCGCCATACTAGTTCTACAATTAAAACCGAAATATCCCGTATTGGAAATTGGATTCCATCATGAGTCGAGGCAAGGGGCAAGCTCCTCTCCGCGTTCGGGACACTCTAGCAAATGTCCCAGGGTTACGCACTCTGGGCAACCCCGGATGCGGCTGGGCCGGTCCTCACTTACGTTGGAGGATTGGCAATTCCTGAACACACGTTTCCCGGTCCTTACAGACCTATAATCGAGGCGCCTCATTCCAACAACCACAAAGGTGAAAAGTATATAAATGTCAGGGCTGGTAAGTCACTGACACCACCATAGCTAGAAAGAAACGTCGTGCCCTCCCAGCGGTCCGTATCCCGTTTTTAACTCATACCGAGGTGTGAGGCTCGTGAATTCACGCTATACACAAAGCTACGCCACAAAGGCCGTGCTTTGATCATCAACCACAAGACTTTGCTTTTCAACATAAGCCTTGATCCATGCAACTCAGTATGCCACACATGCCATTCATGCCATGCGATTGATATCTATCGATATATAACCTCTAAGCTCGTACGTCTCAGAGAAGGGCGTTAAGCAAGAGAATAAATTCTCCGACGCCAAACAGATATATATTTAACAGAAATCAATCAACACAGAATAAAATCCAATGTCAGACACACCATCCATTTACAAGTTCGTTCTGGGTCTGAATGAAACCGAAGGCACTTTCCTCGCATATCCATCGATCTCCAAGTACGTCTGGACGACCACCAACTATTTCCATCCTCTTGGGTGTACAGCCCAATCAGGATCGTCAGTAATTATCCAAACGATGTGAAGACTTCTGGTCTTCAACCACCGTCTTCATCTTCGACATATCGTCGAATCGGTTATTCAGAATGGGTATGAACCCGGCCTTTCCGAACAACCCGCGTATATTAAAAATAAATGTCACACAAACTCAACATACGCCTCATTCCAATTCATATTCTCAGGGAAAAGTTCCCATTAACTTTATCCAAGATAAATTCTTTAAAATTTATCCTTTAATCTTCCTTTGGATGTCGTTTCAAACCAAATCATGGTTTTCCAAACTAGTCAAGATTAGCGAACCACACCGAAGTAATTATTTATTTTATTTCCCAATCCCAACCTATTCATCCCATGAAGCAAAACTGGTAATACTCCATATCTAATACTGTGGTGTTATCGGTAAAATTAATTACCATTTCACGTTCAAATCTAATTAAAGATTTAACTATCGCTTTGGAGCAAAACTGGCGATACTCCATTCTCGCTCATTTCTAAATTTGATAATTTAGATTATAGATTCACATTTCAACCTAATTGCAGATTCGTTAAAACTCCTTTTACTGGGTTAAATAACTAGGTGTTATTTAAAACACAGTTCACGACAAACCCAAATCACATTCTATTTATTATCGGGTTAAAGAACTAGTGTTATTTAAAACACCGTTCACGATAAACCCATATCACATTCTATTTATTATCGGGTTAAAGAACTAGTGTTATTTAAAACACCGTTCACGATAAACTCATTTCAAATCCAATCAAATATATTAGAAATTCCGATTATGTAAAACCCCTTTTTAAATCTAATTTATTTATTTAAAAATAATTGGGTTTTAAATTTAGTTCAAAACTAGTTCATTTCGATAAAAATCCATTTTTATCTTTTCAAATATCGAGTTTTTCACCCCAATTTTTCCCAAATCATTTCTTATGATTTTACACAAATTATTGATATTTTTAATAATTTTAACAAGGCCCGTACAGTCGATTTCCATAAACGGCCATCGAACTGCACTTACAGCGACCTTTTCCAAATTTGATTTGGACGTATCTCCAAATCCAACCGTTAGATTTGAATTTCAAATATTTGTTAGAAAGCTCTTTTCGATATGAACCCAACGGTTCCGGTTTTTTAGGAGAATCTGACGGTCGGATCTCCCGTAATGTCCGTTTGAAATAAATGGTCGAAATTCACGAACTACCGCGGCGCGGCGCGTTCTATTCAGGCCATTATATATAATATATATATATATATATATATTTCATCGATTACCATTCAAACGAATTTTATAGATAGTTTTGAATTCGTTTCAAAAACAATTTCAACTTCCATCTCAATTCAAATCAAAATTGAATCTTTCCTTATAAATTCGTTTTAAAATTCATTTCTATTCAATTCAAATTTCAGTTCAATTCAAATTGGTTTTCGATTCGATTCAATTCAAATTCGTTTTCTATTCGATTCAATTAACATTCGTTTTCTATTCGATTCAATTCACATTCGTTTCAAATCAAATTCATTTCCTATTTGAATCCCATTCATTTCGTTTTCTATTTGATTTCAATTCAAATCGATTTTTAATTTGATTCGAATTCATTTCGTTTTCTATTTAATTCAACTCTAAATCGTTTTATATTCAATTCATTTCGAAATCGTTTTATATTCAATTCATTTCGAAATTGTTTTATATTCAATTCATTTCGAAATCGTTTTATATTCAATTCATTTCGAAATCGTTTTATATTCAATTCATTTCGAAATCGTTTTATATTCAATTCATTTCGAAATCGTTTTATATTCAATTTATTTTCGTTTTCTATTCAATTCAAATCAAATTCGTTATATATTCAATTTGATTCAAATTTCATTTCAAAATATGCGATTTCGAAATCACTTTTCAATATTCATTTTAAAATGAATAACATCGATATAAACATCATTCACGTCAAAATGGCGCATCTCTAATCAACACGGGTTCATACAATTCTATTTTCAAATATTCTATTTCAAATATTTCTTTTTCAAATATTTCCTATTCAAATATTTCTATTTCAAATATTTCTATTTCAAAATATTTCTATTTCAAATATTTCTATTTCAAAATATTTCCATTTCAAATATTTCTATTTCAAAATATTTCGTTCAACACATGACTAATCTCAATGGATGAGTACAGTCAACACCTGAACCTTTATTTTATATTGATAAAGATGTAAATTTTATTATTAAAATATTTCGTTCAACACATGACTAATCTCAATGGATGAGTACAGTCAACACATGAACCTTTATATTATAATATTCTTTATTTTCTAAATTGGAATGAGGCCCAATCAATCACCATATAATGTTAATTATATGGATTTTCATACATCACACGTGTATAATAGCATTGAAAAATAATCAACCATCAACCAAAGTGTACTACACTGTATAAGCATCAAATATAGATATCTAACGCTTATAACAGCCTGTCAATCAATCGATCGACATATTTAATCAATCAGGATGAGTGAACTTCAAATTTCATCCCAACACCCGTGTGGGGTTTCAAACAATCAAACACAGATTTTTATTTGTGCAGTTGAGCGATGTGTAAAATTTATCGACCCAATCAATGTCCTTCAAATAGGTGTACATAAACAAACCGTCCGGTTTGTAAATGAATATTTATTTATTCACATTCACGATAAAAATTATATTTTTAACGATAAAACATTTTATTCCAACATATGAATTTCTATTCAGTTCATTCTTTAAATAGAATGATATTTTTATTTTTCTAACATATTTTAGGAAATTTCGGCGGCATAACGGCACAATACTAGAAACGGGACGAGGCCTAGCCTTATCCCCGGTCTAGTGAAGGCCCACGCCATTCACACATCAATCAAATCCATTCCATTCCACCATACAATTCAATTCAGACCAAATAATCTAACCAACTACACAACCAAACAATTAAACAAACAAGCCATCCATGGTCTATGGATGACGGGTGTCGGGTGCTACTAAACACCGTCTGCATCCTAGTATATATATATATAATTAGAAAATGGAATTGAAGAGTGAGAAGTTCTCACCAAAGCTATCCAATCATCTTGACTCTTCTTTGATAGAAATCTTCATCGTTATCGCATTTTTGTCTTCTTCGTTGCTGTAGCCACTACATATGTAAAAATCGAATTTTTACTTCGCTATTCAATATATAAAAATCGAATTTTTACCTTGTTATTCAATATATAAAAAACGAATTTTTACTTCGCTATTCAATATATAAAAATCGAATTTTTACTATGCTATTCAATATATAAAAATCGAATTTTTACTATGCTATTCAATATATAAAAATCGAATTTTTATTATGCAATTCAATATATAAAAATCGAATTTTTACTATGCTATTCAATATATAAAAACTGAATTTTTATTATGCTATTCAATATATAAAAATCGAATTTTTATTATGCTATTCAATATATAAAAATCGAATTTTTATTATACTATTCAATATATAAAAATCGAATTCTTACTATGCTATTCAATATATAAAAATCGAATTTTTATAATCACGCTATATGGATAAAAATCCTATTTTCACACCGCTACTATATAAAAAGATTTCGCCTTTTCAAATGTAAAGATTTCATCACTATAAAAATCACCTCTTTATTTCAACGTATATAAAATAAAAATCAGATTTTTATTTCGCTACATATACAAAGATGATATTTTTATATTCTCTATCCTATAAAGATTATATTTTTATAGTTCACATATGCTAAAAATCATATTTTTATTATGCTATGGTGCAAATCAACATCATACTTTTACATGGTGATTATATTTTTAAAACCCATGACATATATATTTTAAAACAATGGCATGTATATATTTTTAACGATAAAACATGTGCTTTCAATATTTTCTAAACATCGCTACTTCTATCTTCTAAAAATTTCCTTTTTATAAATAAAAAAAACTGATTTTTATATAAAAATAAATAAATAATTCACTTACAGTAAATCGAAGGAGGAAGGGAGGGGGGGAAGTTCAGCGCGTCGGCCTGGAGGAAGAGGGGGCGGTGAGGCTTAGGCGGACAGTGGTGGCGTCCAGGAGGTGCTCCGTTTGCTGTTGGTGGCGGCTAGGTCTTCAAATCGAATTGGGGGCTGCGGGTTTAGGAGCGGACGGGGAGAAGAAGGGAAGAGAGGGGGCACTGGCGAACGAAGGGGAGGTGCGGTGGCGTTGGCCACCCGTGGCGGCGGCGGTCGCAGCCTGGAAGGGCGCGATTCGCTCTCTTTTTTTTTTCTCTCTGGAATGAAAACGAGAAATGGGGGGCCAGAGATTAAAGGAAGGAGATATTTATTTTTATTTTTATTTTAATTGCATAAAGTTGACTTTTACATACGACCTCAAAACGAGGCCCACCGCCTGTCGTCCATAGCGTTTTACCCCCATTCCGAACACAATGGGATATGTATCGTAGGTTGATTCGATCGTTTCGATCAGTTTCCGTTAAAATCAACATATAACTCTATATATTGAATTTGAACGCGCATTTCAATTTACCGGGGTCACGTACTAACTCGAAAAAATTCCCGAAAAATATTTTCTAGCTTCGTATTGACGATACGGTCCTAACAAAACTAGTTTCGTCGAATTCCGAGGCTGTTGAAAAAATGGCCATTTTCCAGTCGATTAAAATCAACTAAAACTGGTCAAACGCGTTTTCCTTTGCCACAATCACATATCGATTCGAAAAATTATGAAATTTGAAACCTAGCAATAATTTGACACTGCGGATCCAACAAAAGTGGTTTCGTCAAAATCCGAGGTCGTTTGCAAAATTCCCATTTTTAAGGGCCTGAATTCCATAGCGACTATTCAGAATTTTCAACTGGACATATCTTTTGATCCCCGCTATGAAATTTCGATTGTTCGGATTCGTTGGAAAGATATTATCAATTAGATCCTAATGCTTTTGGTTTCACTAAAATCCGGATTGTTTTGCACCCAGTACATCCAATTGAAGTTTGAAATCGAATTATCGAACTACCGCGCCATTTTCAATTCTATTTATAATTATACATAAATATTTATATTCTAACGACGGCGTATATAATATATACGTTCGAATTATATTCAAAATAAATTTTCCCGTCGATATTATTTAAAATAATTCATTTTAAATGTTCAAAATTCATTAAAATTGCCAAAATAAAAATTGTAAACTGGCTCAGAATTTCGGGTTATTACAATCTCCCCCACTTAAAACTTTTCATCCCAGAAAAGGAACAAAGTCGAAAGTGGTTTGATTATTCAACTCTACGTTCGATCTGGCTTCCATTCTCCAACTTTTCAGTTTCTGAGAATTTTCAAATTTTCAAAAATTTGGCTAACACCCTAAATTTTCTAAAAATTTCGCCATAACCTCCCCTGCACCGGGAGCCATGGGAAAATCCCGAAATTGCCATATGGGCCTTCTGATCTCAAAAAGAAAAAGAAAAGGCCAAGCGGCTAGCCAATAGGCTCATAAAATCATCATCACCCAAACAAAACAGTAAATTATGTAGTAAACATGTACCTATTTGTCGGGCAAACAAATTTTATTCTTCGACTCTAGTCTCCTTGCTATGACCTGTTCAATGTAAGTACATATATATGCAAGCAAATGTGACCAATTTTCAATACAATCCAATATTTGATTCAATTAGGCTAAATTGTTCAAAATTAACAAACAAATAAACAATCAACACAAACATCAATCAATTAGTGGATTAGAGTTTTCAAATTCATAAATTTTGATATATATACAAAAATCATGTTTTTGATACCAAATCACAAAAATAAATCTAGCTATATAAGTTCTGGTTCTCACACCAGTCTAATGGAAATATATAGAAAATCACACCTTCGAAACTCGAACACACACTACTGATGCTATATAGTCATCAGTAGAATCATCTCCGAGCGACTAGAGTGTGACTCTATATCTATCTAATATATTAAAGCTTCGAATATACGTTCATGACGTGTATATGCAAAACCTTTATATACTGGATTGTCCAAATCAATACAAATAAAATATTCAAATACGTATAAAACGATTTAAATTTTCAAAACCAAATTGTTTTCATTTGAAAAATATACTCTTCACACTCGTTCTAGGATACTACTGATCCTATCTCTAACGAGTCATTCTAATTGGATATTACTAATCCAATATCTGATGAATTTTTCATATGGTTCTAATGTGTCTTGTTCTCGAGCTCTGTAAACCAAAGCTCTGATACCAAATGAAGCGACCCGAACTTCCCCGGTCTCCGAAGAGATGAGAAAGAATGAATTACTGTGAGGACAAGACAAAACAGAACACAAACAGAAGAATATTTCATTTATTATTACAACAATTCCATCAGATACAAGAATATAAAGAGTATAATTGAATAAATTACATTCAATAAATATCAAAGATTTCAATATTCTACATAGCAGCGGAAAATAATACAAAGCACAACTGAAGGTGATATATGGATACAGAGCTTTCCGGGTATCATTCCAGCTGTAAACCAGGATCCTGTGAATATAAATCTGCAAAACCAAAACTACTAGCTGCCCGTGCGGAAAATGAGGGCATCCAGAGTTTAGGTTAAAACAATAAACTCCAGGTTAGTCATGTGACTGGTGTGAGAACTAAAACAGTTATTAATATTGGTTTTAAAGTTAGGTAAATCAAGGGACCACGCCGTATAACACGGAACGGGTTTCCTCCCAAGAATACCAGTGCATAGAACAAACAGCGCGATGCTAAATAAAGAAAAATGAAGCTGTTATAAGACCCAGGTCCCATCACACAATGCAACGCAAGCCGGAGGATAGGGTTTTCCCTTATAACAGCCAAAGCATGCTTGATACGTTTAAAACACATCATTTGATACTATAATAAGTGTATAGTGTTAAAACATTTCAATCATAAATATAAATCATAGACGGCATGGCTACCATCTATTATGTTGCCATACTAGTTCTACAATTAAAACCGAAATATCTCGTATTGGAAATTGGATTCCATCATGAGTCGAGGCAAGGGGCAAGCTCCTCTCCGCGTTCGGGAGACTCTAGCAAATGTCCCAGGGTTACGCACTCTGGGCAACCCCGGATGCGGCTGGGCCGGTCCTCACTTACGTTAGAGGATTGGCAATTCCTGAACACACGTTTCCCGGTCCTTATAGACCTATAATCGAGGCGCCTCATTCCAACAACCACAAAGGTGAAAAGTATACAAATGTCAGGGCTAGTAAGTCACTGACACCACCATAGCTAGAAAGAAATGTCGTGCCCTCCCAGCGGTCCGTATCCCGTTTTTAACTCATACCGAGGTGTGAGGCTCGCGAATTCACGCTATACACAAAGCTACGCCACAAAGGCCGTGCTTTGATCATCAACCACAAGACTTTGCTTTTCAACAGAAGCCTTGATCCATGCAACTCAATATGCCACACAGGCCATTCATGCCATGCGATTGATATCTATCGATATATAACCTCTAAGCTCGTACGTCTCAGAGAAGGGCGTTAAGCAAGAGAATAAATTCTCCGCCGCCAAATAGATATATATTTAACAGAAATCAATCAACATAGAATAAAATCCAATGTCAGACACACCATCCATTTACAAGTTCGTTTTGGGTCTGAACGAAACCGGAGGCACTTTCCTCGCATATCCATCGATCTCCAAGTACGTCTGGACGACCACCAACTATTTCCATCCTCTTGGGTGTACAGCCCAATCAGGATCGTCAGTAATTATCCAAACGATGTGAAGACTTCCGGTCTTCAACCACAGTCTTCATCTTCGACATATCGCCGAATCAGTTATTCAGAATGGGTATAAACCCGGCCTTTCCGAACAACCCGCGTATATTAAAAATAAATGTTACACAAACTCAACATACGCCTCATTCCAATTCATATTCTCAGGGAAAAGTTCCCTTTAACTTTATCCAAGATAAATTCTTTAAAATTTATCCTTTAATCTTCCTTTGGATGTCGTTTCAAACCAAATTATGGTTTTCCAAACTAGTCGAGATTAGCGAACCACACCGAAGTATTTATTTATTTTATTTCCCAATCCCAACCTATTCATCCTATGAAGCAAAACTGGTAATACTCCATATCTAATACTGTGGTGTTATCGGTAAAATTAATTACCATTTCACGTTCAAATCTAATTAAAGATTTAACTATCCCTTTGGAGCAAAACTGGCGATACTCCATTCTCGCTCATTTCTAAATTTGATAATTTAGATTATAGATTCACATTTCAACCTAATTGCAGATTCGTTAAAACTCCTTTTACTGGGTTAAAGAACTAGGTGTTATTTAAAACACAGTTCACGACAAATCCAAATCACATTCTATTTATTATCGGGTTAAAGAACTAGTGTTATTTAAAACACCGTTCACGATAAACCCATATCACATTCTATTTATTATCGGGTTAAAGAACTAGTGTTATTTAAAACACCGTTCACGATAAACCCATTTCAAATCCAATCAAATATATTAGAAATTCCGATTATGTAAAACCCCTTTTTAAATCTAATTTATTTATTTAAAAATAATTGGGTTTTAAATTTAGTTCAAAACTAGTTCATTTCGATAAAAATCCATTTTTATCTTTTCAAATATCGAGTTTTTCACCCCAATTTTTCCCAAATCATTTCTTATGATTTTACACAAATTATTGATATTTTTAATAATTTTAACAAGGCCCGTACAGTCGATTTCCATCAACGGCCATCGAACTGTACTTACAGCGACCTTTTTCAAATTTGATTTGGACGTATCTCCAAATCCAACCGTTAGATTTGAATTTCAAATATTCGTTAGAAAGCTCTTTTCGATACGAACCCAACGCTTCCGGTTTGTTAGGAGAATCCGACGGTCGGATCTCCCGTAATGTCCGTTTGAAATAAATGGTCGAAATTCACGAACTGCCGCAGCGCGGCGCGTTCTATTCAGGCCATTATATATATATAATATATATATATATATATATTATATATTTCGTCGATTACCATTCAAACAAATTTTATAGATAGTTTTGAATTCGTTTCAAAAACAATTTCAACTTCCATCTCAATTCAAATCAAAATTGAATCTTTCCTTATAAATTCGTTTTAAAATTCATTTCTATTCAATACAAATTTCAATTCAATTCAAATTGGTTTTCGATTCGATTCAATTCAAATTCGTTTTCTATTCGATTCAATTCACATTCTTTTCTATTCGATTCAATTCACATTCGTTTCAAATCAAATTCATTTCCTATTTGAATCCCATTGATTTCGTTTTCTATTTGATTTCAATTCAAATTGATTTTTAATTCGATTCTCGTTTTCTATTTAATTCAATTCGAAATCATTTTATATTCAATTCATTTCGAAATCATTTTATATTCAATTCATTTCGAAATCGTTTTATATTCAATTCATTTCGAAATCGTTTTATATTCAATTTATTTCGAAATCGTTTTATATTCAATTCATTTCGAAATCGTTTTATATTCAATTCATTTCGAAATCGTTTTATATTCAATTTATTTTCGTTTTCTATTCAATTCAAATCAAATTCGTTATATATTCAATTTGATTCAAATTTCATTTCAAAATATGCGATTTCGAAATCACTTTTCAATATTCATTTTAAAATGAATAACATCGATATAAACATCGTTCACGTCAAAATGGCGCATCTCTAATCAACACGGCTTCATATAATTCTATTTTCAAATATTCTATTTCAAATATTTCTTTTTCAAATATTTCCTATTCAAATATTTCTATTTCAAATATTTCTATTTCAAATATTTCTATTTCAAAATATTTCTATTTGAAATATTTCTATTTCAAAATATTTCTTTCTCAAATATTTCTATTTCAAAATATTTCGTTCAACACATGACTAATGTCAACGGATGAGTACAGTCAACACATGAACCTTTATTTTATATTGATAAAGATATAAATTTTATTATTAAAATATTTCGTTCAACACATGACTAATCTCAACGGATGAGTACAGTCAACACATGAACCTTTATATTATAATATTCTTTATTTTCTAAATTGGAATGAGGCCCAATCAATCACCATATAATGTTAATTATATGGATTTTCGTACATCACACGTGTATAATAGCATTGAAAAATAATCAACCATCAACCAAAGTGCACTACACTGTATAAGCATCAAATATATATGTCTAACGCTTATAACAGCCTGTCAATCAATCGATCGACATATTTAATCAATCAGGATGAGTGAACTTCAAATTTCATCCCAACACCCGTGTGGGGTTTCGAACAATCGAACATAGATTTTTATTTGTGCAGTTGGGCGATGTGTAAAATTTAGCGACCCAATCAATGTCCTTCAAATAGGTGTACATAAACAAACCGTCCGGTTTGTAAATGAATATTTATTTATTCACATTCACGCTAAAAATTATATTTTTAACGATAAAACATTTTATTCCAACATATGAATTTCTATTCAGTTCATTCTTTAAATAAAATGATATTTTTATTTTTCTAACATATTTTAGGAAATTTCGGCGGCATAACGGCACGATACTAGAAACGGGACGAGGCCTAGCCTTATCCCCGGTCTAGTGAAGGCCCACACCATTCACACATCAATCAAATCCATTCCATTCCACCATACAATTCAATTCAGACCAAATAATCTAACCAACTGCACAACCAAACAATTAAACAAACAAGTCATCCATGGTATGTGGATGACGGGTGTCGGGTGCTACTAAACACCGTCTGCATCCTAGTATATATATATATAATTAGAAAATGGAATTGAAGAGTGAGAAGTTCTCACCAAAGCTATCCAATCATCTTGACTCTTCTTTGATAGAAATCTTCATCGTTATCGCATTTTTGTCATCTTCATTGCTGTAGCCACTACATATGTAAAAATCGAATTTTTACTTCGCTATTCAATATATAAAAATCGAATTTTTACCTTGTTATTCAATATATAAAAATCGAATTTTTACTTCGCTATTCAATATATAAAAATCGAATTTTTACTATGTTATTCAATATATAAAAATCGAATTTTTACTATGCTATTCAATATATAAAAATCGAATTTTTACTATGCTATTCACTATATAAAAATCGAATTTTTATTATGCTATTCAATATATAAAAATCGAATTTTTACTATGCTATTCAATATATAAAAATCGAATTTTTATTATGCTATTCAATATATAAAAATCGAATTTTTATTATGCTATTCAATATATAAAAATCAAATTTTTATTATACTATTCAATATATAAAAATCGAATTCTTACTAGGCTATTCAATATATAAAAATCGAATTTTTATAATCACGCTATATGGATAAAAATTCTATTTTCACACCGCTACTATATAAAAAGATTTCGCCTTTTCAAATGTAAAGATTTCATCACTATAAAAATCACCTCTTTATTTCAACGTATATAAAATAAAAATCAGATTTTTATTTCGCTACATATACAAAGATGATATTTTTATATTCTCTATCCTATAAAAATTATAATTTTATAGTTCACATATGCTAAAAATCATATTTTTATTATGCTATGGTGCAAATCAACATCATACTTTTACATGGTGATTATATTTTTAAAACCCATGACAAATATATTTTAAAACAATGGCATGTATATATTTTTAACGATAAAACATGTGCTTTCAATATTTTCTAAACATCGCTACTTCTATCTTCTAAACATTTCCTTTTTATAAATAAAAAAAACTGATTTTTATATAAAAATAAATAAATAATTCACTTACAGTATATCGAAGGAGGAAGAGGGGGGAGTTCAGCGCGTCGGCCTGGGGGAAGAGGGGGCGGTGAGGCTTAGGCGGACGGTGGTGGCGTCCAGGAGGTGCTCTGTTTGCTGTTGGTGGCGGCTAGGTCTTCAAATCGAATTGGGGGCTGCGGGTTTAGGAACAGACGGGGAGAAGGAGGGAAGAGAGGGGGCACTGGCGAACGAAGGGGAGGTGCGGTGGCGTTGGCCACCCGTGGCGGCGGCGGTCGCAGCCTGGAAGGGCGCGATTCGTTCTCTTTTTTTTTCTCTCTAGAATGAAAACGAGAAAGGGGGGCAGAGATTAAAGGAAGGAGATATTTATTTTTATTTTTATTATTATTTTAATTGCATAAAGTTGACTTTTACATACGACCTCAAAACGAGGCCCACCGCCTGTCGTCCATAGCGTTTTACCCCCATTCCGAACACAATGGGATATGTATCGTAGGTTGATTCGATCGTTTCGATCAGTTTCCGTTAAAATCAACATATAACTTTATATATTGAATTTGAACGCACATTTCAATTTACCGAGGTCACGTACTAACTCGAAAAAATTCCCGAAAAATATTTTCTAGCTTCGTATTGATGATAAGGTCCTAACAAAACTAGTTTCGTCCAATTCCGAGACCGTTGGAAAAATGGCCATTTTCCAGTCGATTAAAATCAACTTAAACTGGTCAAACGCGTTTTCCTTCGCCACGCTCACATATCGATTCGAAAAATTATGAAATTTTAAATCTAGTAATAATTTGACACTGCGGATCCAACAAAAGAGGTTTCGTCGAAATCCGAGGTCGTTTGCAAAATTCCCATTTTTAAGGGCCTGAATTCCATAGCGACTATTCAGAATTTTCAACTGGACATATCTTTTGATCCCCGCTATGAAATTTCGATTTTTCGGATTCGTTGGAAAGATATTATCAATTAGATCCTAATGTTTTTGGTTTCACTAAAATCCGGATTGTTTTGCACCCGGTACGTCCAATTGAAGTTTGAAATCGAATTATCGAACTACCGCGCCATTTTCAATTCTATTTATAATTATATATAAATATTTATATTCTAACGACGGCGTATATAATATATACGTTCGAATTATATTCAAAATAAATTTTCCCGTCGATATTATTTAAAATAATTCATTTTAAATGTTCAAAATTCATTAAAATTGCCAAAATAAAAATTGTAAACTGGCTCAGAATTTCGGGTTATTACATCTGTGGATGCAGGTAAACAGGTCAAACGGACCCAACTGGGTTCCTCAACATTTATTTTACTGTTTTTCATATATTGTGTTATATGATGTGATATGAAATCTGTTGTTGATTTTATATGTTGGAATGACACCGATCATTGTTTGATGGTACATTAAATACCATAAGGAATACTCGAATGTTAAAAAAAGAAATTTCAATGTTATATTGAAAAGAAATATTTATAAAATCAAAAGATTTTAAAAAAAGAAAACTATTTATTTAGAAATAAATAGATTAAAAAGGGGATATTTATTTGTAAATCAAATAGATAGAATTGAAGGGAAATATGTGTAAAATTATTTATAAACGGAATTGAAAAGAAAATATTTGTAAACTATTTACGAATTGAATTGAAAGGGATATTTATTTGATAAATAAATAGAATAGAAAGGGGAAATATGTTTAAAGGGAATAGTTAGATTATCAAAGGAATTACTTATAAAATCAATAAATTTTATAAATTGAAATATTTTATAAAATAAATAGAATTGTCAAAAAGGGATTTATTTTGTAAATAAATAGATTATAAAAGGAAATACTTGAAAAAGTGACTAGAATTGTATAAAAGGAGAATTTCACATTTGAAAGGTTTAGACCCGTGCTTCGCCCACGGGTATAACGTGTTATGGGTTTAAAGCAAAGATTTTAAATAGTATCTATTCTGACCGATAGATTGAGAAGGATAATTTATAAATAATATTTTATAAATTTAATGAAATGTTTATCATTGGATAAATAGGATATATTAGTCAGGACTTATATAGAGAAGTAAGAATCGATTTCAACATCGATATTTAAACAGAATAAATGTAGAGTGAATCAAAGGAGTTAATCAGTTAGAGTTAACTAAACATAGTTAATTGAATTATAATTTATTGAATATTAGTTATTCAATTAGAGTTGATTGAATATTGTTATTTGAGATAGAGTTATTCAAACATAGTTATTTAGGATGTGTTGCCATTTCGTACGACTGCTAGCGTAATTCGTAGGGTTGCAGATAACCTATGGCGGTCGGATGTTTCCTGAGGGTATCAGGCGTAACCATTGTGATCGCTGCGATCTAGAGTCAAGCGAATGGAGTTAAATTGAATATTAGCCATTTGAAACAGAGTTAAAACAGACATAGTTATTCGAATATAAATTAATCGAATATTAGTTATTCGATAGGAGTTAAATAAGTAGAGTTAACCAAGTAACTTAATTAAGTTGAGTAAATTAAGTTGAGTTAGTCAAGATAAGTTAATCAAACCGAGTTAATCCAAGTGAACTGATCCAAAGAAGTTATTCGAAATAATTTATTTGAATAAAATTAAAGAGTTAATCGAATATAGTTTATTCGAAAGGAGATTAATTGAATGTGAATCATTCGTAGAAAGTAAATCGAATGTAAATCATTCGAAGAGAGATTATTGAATATAGTTATTCGAAGAAAGAGTTATCGAATATAGTTTATTCGAAAAGGATTTATCGAATAGAGATTATTCAGAAAGAGAATTATACAATGAATTCGATTATATCGAAATGCGGGAAAGTAATATTTACTTGCCATTTTTATCAATGTTTACTTATTTATTAATAAATTAGTGGTTTAGTTATTTAGTTAAATTAAGGAATAAAAGTTACATTCTGAAGTTAGATATTTAGGAAGAAGTGATTATAACGCTATAGTTATAACCAATGTTTTAAAATAAAGAAGTGGATTCATAAATAGAATCCGAGAGTTTCGTAAGGAAGTTTGTTAAAGAATTGAAAGGTGGGCTTTGTCAATTTCGAGGTTAGAAATGTTGTTCAGTTAAGGTCTGAGAGGTCATTATACCCCAACTTGACTAACTTCATTTTTAACTAAGGGATGGGTAAGGTTCGATAGTGAAGGTTGCTTAAGTGAATTTAGTTAATGAGTGAAATGGTTTGAATTGGCTTAGTGATGTTTTATTTAAACATCGGTTTAAATCAAACGAGGAAGTTTGGAAACGTTTTCCAAATAAGGATCTGAAATGTTTTCCAATATAGGAAATAAGAAATAGAAGTAAATATGGTGATGTGGTCCAACTGATTTATAAAGTATATTTTTTTTTCAAATTTAGAAATTTAGAATTTAGAATTTATGAATATATATAAATGGAAAATGGATAAATTAATGATAATTTAATTAAAAGAAATAAACCTTTGAATGATGATTGATCGATAGAATTTCCATATGGAAATAATATCGTTGGTTGCAAACCTGTTTTTCGTTGATAGTTAAATTACTGACTATCGAAGTTTTTGACCATTTTTCTGTCGTCAATACAGAGAGACCATGATCATATTCATTATCTGAAAACCACTCTGTATGGATGTTAGCGTTGCGATCAAATATTGAAGACAAAGTAATGCAAGTACTATCCTGTTTACAGAATAGTGCCTTCGGTTTGTCCAGTCCCAGGGCAACGTGAATGGACGAATGTGTGCCAAAGTATATCTAATGGATCGCGTAAGTTGATCTCTTCAAACGTACTTACGTTTGGTGGCAGAGGAATTCGTTTCTCTTAGCTTTTTACCCGTGGTATTTTGAGGAAATCAATTTGTGATTTGGCGGGTATGACGATGTGGCATTCAAAGTGAATGGTGGTCAGATTTTCCAAGGAGACGTTATGACCTCAAGCCTCATCAACTGGAAAATGACAGAAATCGGGCAGGCAGCATGGCTAAGTGGGTCACTCCCATTAGGGTGTATATCACCTTTCTAGAGAAAATCCATTTCATTCTTTTATCTATGACCGATGTTGTCCCTTTTCGGGAAACGGTAGGGTAGCTCCCAACCGTTGGTGATATACATTCGATACACTCAAGCAAAATTAGTGGTCGGTCATGTGTGGGCCGGGTTGCAAGACGGTCTTGTTGAACCCAGTTTATGTGCCTCTAGATATACACTATTGGCAGGTGGTCCCATACCTTGTCATAGTTGGAATCCAATCTCCAATAAACTCCCGCGATTTTGTTTGTATACTATATATGTGGAACGTGAGATGCAAGCGTTCTGCTAGATTGTTAATTACTTGTGATTAGACATTATTATAATATCAGAGAAGTGTTAATTTCCAAAAACTATTTTGGGTTATCGTAAGGTAAAAACCATCCGTCTTTATGTGTGGATCGGTCTTACGATTATCATTTCTTTTGAAAAGGATTCTGAAAGGTTAAACCAAATGATTTGAGTTTACTCACACCAGTCCCATGACTGACCCAGAGTTTATTTCGTTTTGTTTTCCCTAAACTCTTGGGTGCCCAAATTTGTACAGGCAGTCATGTAGTTCAGGTCTTTACATATATACTTGGAGGAGCTTGAAGAAGGAGGCTTCAGGATTATATAGCTATTGTTATTTCCGCTGTGTGTAAGTGTTGTACTCTGATAATGTTATCGTATATATATACTATTTTATTTCAAAGTTATGTTATAATATATTTTATTCATTCCGCTGTGATATTCGTGTTTACTCTGATTGTGTTCTTCTTCTTCTATTCTAATTTTCTATCTTATATATTCTCACCCTCTAACTTCTTTCTATTAATGATCTGGAATGTTCAATGTCTGAATGGTCAACATGGTAGTTTGGTGTTGATTTTCGGAGTCCAAAATCCCAGTTCGTTACAGAATGATAATTAATTTAACCAATATGTAATGAAAGGTAAATTTAGCCAAATCGAATCAAAATACTAAATTGAAAATTGATTAGAATTGCAAACAAGTACATATATATATGTGTGAACATATAATAGCAAGGAGACCGGAGAAGAGGAATAAAATTGTATGCCCGACAAATAGGTACATATTTACTGTTTTGTTTGGGTTTGATGATTATATGAGCTGATTGGCTAGCCGCTTGGCTTTTTTTTTCTTTTGGATTGGTGAGGGCCCTATGAGGCTAGTTGCGGCTTTAAATATCTTCCCGTACAAATAAGGTTATGGCGAAATTTTTCGAAAATTTAGGGTGTTCGCCAAATTTTTGAAAAATTAGAAAATTCTTAGAAACTGAGAAGTTGAAGAATTAAAGCCAGAATGAAAGTTCAGTTGGTTAGTTAAACAACTTTCAGCTCCGTTCCTTTTCGAGGACAAAAAGATTTTAAGTGATGGAGATTCTAACAAGCCGGATTTTCAAAACAAATTTAAAATTTTTATATTAGCAATTTTAATTAATTTTGAATATTTAAAAAATTTATTTTCAATAATAACGACTAAAAATTAATTTAAATCGAAGTTAGAACGAATTATTTTAATTTAATTATAAGAGGAGTTTAAAATGGCGTGGTGATTTGAAAATTCGATTTTAAACTTTAACTGAATGTACAGGATTCAAAATAAATCGGATTTCAGTAAAAATAGAAATATTAGAATCTGTTTAATAATATCTTTCCAACGAATCTGAAAAATTGAAATTTCATAGCAGGAATAAAACGTTATGTCCAGTTTAAAATTTAAAATAGTCACTATGGAATATATATATATATATATATATATATATATATATATATATATATATATATTAATTTAATATATAGCCACTATACAAACGACCTCCGTTTTCGACGAAACCACCTTTGTTGGATCCGGAATGTCAAATTATTGCTAGATTCCAATTTTCATAATTTTTGGAATTAATATGTGAGCATGGCAAAAGAAAACGTGTTTTGTCAATTTCAGTTGAATTGGATCGACCAGAAAATGGCCATTTTTCAAACGATCTCCAAATTCAATGAAATTAATTTTGTTAGGACCGTATCGCCATAACATAACTAGATTTATTTTTCTGGAATTTTTGGAGTCAGTGTATGGTCCCGATAAATTAAAATGTGCGTTTAAATTAAATATATATTGATTTATATTTTACTTTAAAGAAAAGCTGATCGTAACAACCGAATTGGGTTAGGAAACATATCCCACTGCGTTCGGAATGGGGGTATTTAGCCAGGGGCGACACTCGTTGGGATCCGTTTGGAGATTGGAATGTTGAACTTTGAAATTTTGAAATAAATTAATTAAATAAATAAATAATCGTATAAATATAAAGAGCAGGTCAAACACTTATTTCATTTCTTCTGGTCAAATAAACCCGCCTCCCCCAAAATCAAAATCGCATCGCTCCCCCATCGCCATCGTCCTCACCGCCGACGTCGAACTCTGCTCCACCTCCTCTTTTCACTCCGCCACCGGCGTTGAGACCACCCCAAATCGCACTGCACCACCAGACCGCGCAAGTGCCGCCGTTGCCCCCTCCTCCGAATCAGATTTTATTTAGTTCAGTTTGTTTAATTCAGTTTTATTTAAATTCTGATTTTATATAAATCAGTTTATTTAAATCAAATCTTCGTTTATATGAAATCAGTTTTAGTTTATATAAATCAGTTTATTTAAATCCAGTTTTGGATCCAGTTTTTAATTTAAATTTAGTCTTGTTTAAAATCAGTTTTTGTTTAAACTTTGATTTTATTTAAATCAGTTTTTGTTTAAGATCTGATTTTATTTAAATCAGTTTTTATATATATTAATCAGGTTTTATAAATCAGTTTTATAGTATTAATCATTGTTTTATAAATTAGTTTTCAATTTATAAAATTGATTTTTATTTATAAAAAGATATGATTTTTTTCATTGTTTCAAGATATGATTTTTTTTCCATTGTTTCAAGATATGATTTTTTTCATTGTTTCAAGATACGATTTTTTTTCGTTATTTCAAATTATGATTTTTCATTGTTTAAAAATATGTATGAAATATTTTTTTTTAGAAAGATAAAAATATGATTTTTCATTGTATAACAAAACATGATTTTTCGTTATATTACAAAATATGATTTTTCATTATATAAAAAAACGTGATTATTCATTATATAACAAAACGTGGTTTTTCATTATATAACAAAACATGATTTTTCATTATATAACGAAACATGATTTTTCATTGTATAACAAAACATTATTTTTCACTGTATAGAAAACATTATTTTTCACTGTATAGAAAACATTCCCTGTATAGAAAAACATTATTTTTCACTGTATATAAAAACATTATTTTTCATTGCATAGAAAAACATGATTTTTCATTGTATAGAAAAATATGATTTTTATTTATAAATATCATTGTTTAAAAATGCGATTTTTAAATATATAAACATCATATTGGAAATATAATTTTTACCGTGAACAGCATGAAAAAGATTGCATTGGAATTTCGGGTAAATCCAAACTGTTCAGAAATTCATAAATAAAACTGGCGGAGTGGATCCCAAAGTTGAGAATTCCTTTTCACTTTATTTATTTTACAGTTAAATATATATTAGGATGCAGATGGTGCTTAGTAGCACCTGACATCTTTGATTGAAAACATGATTGTTTGTTTGGACTGTATTGATGTGATTGTGGTATAAAATGGAAAATAAATATTCATGTGTAGAATAAAATATTCTATGTTTAAAAACATAATTTTTAACGCATGTATATGAACGGCATAAAATTATCATGAAAATAAATATTCATACAAGTCGGACGATTTGTTTATGTACACCGATTTATCTGATATGATTGGGATGATAAATTTTACACATCGTCCAACTGCACAAATAAATAAACATTTGTTGTTTTGAAAACCCCACACAGGTATTGGGATGATATTTGACATATACTATTCCCAATATTTAGGTGTATATCAATCAATGGATTGACAGGCCGTGATGAGCATTATTTATTTATTTTAATGCTCACAGTGTAAAAAGCACTCTGGATGTTATATGAATATTTAATGATTGTTTATCAATATTGTTGTATACATGAGATGTATGAAATCCATATAAATAATATTATATAGTAATTGTTTGGGTTTCATTGCAATTTGGAAAATAAAGAATATTTTAAAATAATATTCAGTGTTGAATAAAAATATTTAAACAATAAATATATCGTTTTTATTGAATGTATGAACCAATAAAATATTTATTGTTTTGAAAAGAAAATGTTTATACAATAAAAATCACATTTTTATTGTATGTATGAATGAATAAAATATTCATTGTTTGAAATAGAATATGTTAACAATAAAAATATACATTTTTATTTTGTGGGTAGAAATGATTGAAAATATTCAGTGTTTTTAAATAAAATGTTTAAACAATGAAAATTACATTTTGTTTGTATTATAAAATCATTAAAAGGAATTATGTTAAAGAAAAAAATTAGACAACAAAAATTAAATTTTTATTGTATGTTTGACTTATTAAAGAGATTTTGCCAAATTAAAAATGTAAAACATTTACATGATAGTAAAGTAGAAAAATGACCATTGATAGAAAAGTTAAACAATAAAAGTTCACCTTTTTATTGAATGTAGAAATAATGAAAAATATTCATTGATTGAAATAAAAAGGTTTAACAATAAAAATGTACATTTTCATTGTATATAAGAAATGGCGAAAAGATTCAAGTTTGAATAAAATTATTTCAACATTATAATAGTCACGGTTTGAATAAAAATGTTGTAACATTAAGAATTACATTTTTTATGTATGTATGATTCATTAAAATATTCATGGTTTGAATAAAAATGTTGTAACATTAAAAATTACATTTTTAATGTAAGTATGATTCATCAAAATATTCATTGTTTGGATAAGAATATTCAATTTTGATTAAAAAGTGAAAATGAAGTTGAAATCGATTACAATGAAACTATAAATAGTTTATAAAATACGATTACATAGAAATCGATGAAATATAATATATATATATATATATATATATATTATATTTAATGGCCTGAATAGAACGCGCCGTACAGCGACCGTTCGCGAATTTCGACCATTAAATTCAATTTGATGTAACGGGAGATCCGACCATCGGATTCTCCTAAAACTGGAACCGTTGGGTTCGTATCTAAAAGAGCATTCCAATGAATACAAGAGATTTGAAATCTAACGATTATATTTGGTGATATGTCCAAATCAATTTCAGAAAAGGTCGCTATGGATGCAGTTCGGTGGCCATTATTGGAAACTGACTGTACAGACGATAATAAAATTATTAAAAATCTGGAAAAAATATGTAAAATCATAATAAATGGTTTGTAAAGATTTTTGATGAAAAATACCAATTTTATAAAGATAAAAATATATTTTTATCAAAATGAACAAGCCATTAACTAGAATAATAATTTAATTATTTTTAGAAATAAATAAATTAGATTTGAAAATGGTTTTAAAATAACTAGAATTTTCCAATATATATTTATAGACATTGGAATGGATTTGAATGGAAATTATCTTTGGAATATTTCGGTATTGGATTTCATTATTTTACGAATATTATGAGGAATTTGTAAGATATATATATATATATATATATATCATTATTCCCAATACAATATTTGTTGGTCTCGGAATTTGATATTGAATATAAGCCGACAAAATTTCTATTCAGAACCTTATATTTAATGTCAAATTGGATTTTAGGTTTGTAGAGAACGGTGTCTTTAAAGACACCGTCCTTAAACTTAGTTTAGAAAAGAACAAATCTTTTAATTAAGATTAAGGGAATTTTACAAATTAACTAATATTTGATTGAGGCTGAATTGAAATTGGATTTTGGGTTTATCGTGAATAATGTTTTAAATAACATTTGTTTTTTAACCTAATTAACAGTGATGAAATAATTCGGAATTTATAAATCTTTTATTAAGATTTAAATGGGAATTTTCCGAAGTAAAGTTTTCCAATTTAATATATTAAATTGGAATTAAATGGAATTCGATTAGGTAATAATTGAGATGATCTTCTGTGAATGAAGACCGCTACTATATACGGAATTTAAAAGGCTTTGCCGTTATTCCATTTATATTATTAGTTTGATAAAGGAATTTATATCGATTGTATACTGTTATGATTTCCGTGTAGATTCCATTTCTATGGAAGATGATTTTGGGTTTATCGTGAACTGTGCTTTTAAATGACATTAGTTCTTTAACCCAGTTAAAGATCAGATTAATTTCTTAAATTCGAATAATCATTAAGTAATGATTTTTGAGATTAAAAAGAATGAATCTAAAAGGTTTTATCTTTGATAAAATTAATGGGAACCTTTCCCTAAAAATGTGAATATTTAATTAAAAGAATATTTTTAATTGGAATGAGGCGTTGGATGTGTTTTTATAGAACCTGATTATAAATTACGTTAGTTATACGGAAAGAATGGGTTTAACCTATTCTGAATAATGAATATGACGACTAACAGTCGAAGAGATTGAAGATAATGCAAGATCGACAATCTTCACATCGAATAGATGAGTTGCTATTGATGCCCATGATTGGAGTAGCTACCTTGAAGGGGCTACGGTAGTGGCCGTCCGGACGTACTTGTTGATTGTTCGAATATGCGAGGGCCTCTCTTCTGTATTGGACATACGGGACGAGGAATAAGGTGCCTCTGGTTTCGTTCAGACCCAAAACGGACTTGTAAATGGATGGTATGTCTGACGTTGTATTCCTTTATGCTGTGTTCCTTGATCTCTACTAATATATCTCTGTTTGGTGGCGGAGAATTTATTCTCTTGCTTAACACCCTTCTCTGAGACATATGAGCTTAGAGGTTATATATTGGAAGAGATCAAAAGTATGGTATGGATTGACAATGTGGCATGCTAAGATGCATAGATCAAGGCTTTTGTTGAAAAGGAGAGCCTTGCGAATGATGATCAAAGCATAACTTTAATTATCATAGCTTAGTGTGTAGTGTTACTTCGCGAGCCTTACACCCCGGTAAGAGGTAGAACGGGACAAGGGAACACAGGGAGTGCACACATTTCTTTCTAGCTAGAAGTGATGATAGGGTTTTGCAAGCTCTGACATTTTTACTTATGTGGGTGATGGATTAAGAGCCCTCGATTATATTGGTCGATAGTGACCAATTTATAGCTTCAATAGGACTGGGAAACGTGTGTTCAGGCATAACCAATCCACTAAGGTATATTTGTGGACCGGCCCTGCAGGATCCAAGCGTTCACTGCGGGGAATCTCGAGACATTTGCTAGAGTGTCTCGAATCGGTAAGAAGATCGTCCCTATCCTTGAGTCATGATGGAAACCGAACTTCTAATACGACATTACGATTTTGATTGTAAACCTATATATGGCGACATAGTGGGATAGGGCACTCATGCCGTCTATGATTGATACATTTACTTTCGAAATTAATTTTTATACTATACACTTATAGTAATAATAAAAGGGAAATTTCGCGTACTAAGCATATTTGGCTATTATAAGGTAAAACTCTATCCTCCGGCTTGTGTTGCATTGTGTGATAGGACCTGAGTCTTATAATAGCTTCATTTTTCTTTAAGTAGCATTGCCCCGTTTATTTATGAACTGGTATTCTTAGGGTAATCCCGTTCTGTGTTATACGGCGTGGTTGCTTGATTTACCTTACTTTAAAATCAAATTAATAACTGTTTTGAGTTCTTATACCAGTCCCATGACTGACTTGGAGTTTATTGTTCCTTCCTAAACCCTAGGTGCCTATATTTTCCACACGGGCAATCAGTAGTTTTGGTTTTGCAAAATTCTATTTAACAGGATCCTAGATTACAGCTGGAGCTATATTCGGAAAGCTTTTCCGCTACACATTATACTTATGCCTTATTTACCGCAGCTGTGTAATTTTAGATCTCTGATATTGTATTTCCAATTTGTAAAATGTATTCTACTCTGATATATTCTTGCACTCTGATGTAAATAGTTGTAATAAGCAATGAAATGTTCTATTGTTTTTGTTCTGATTTTTCGTGTTCTCAACTCAATCTGGGCTTTCCTTTACGAGGAAGTTTGGGTCATTTCATCCATTTTTCAAACAGACTCCAAATTCGATGAAATTAATTTTGTTTGAACCATCTCATCAAAACATAGCTAGATTTATTTTTCTGTAATTTTTGGAGTCAGTATGTAGCCCTAATAAATTAAAATGTATATTTAAATTCAATATATATTGATTTATATTTTAATTTTGGCAGAAAACTAATAAAAACAATCGAATTGGCTTATGAAACATATCCCATTGTGTCCGGAATGGGGGTGTTTAGCTAGGGGCGTCAGTCGTTGGATTTGGTTTGGAGTTCGTATCGGTAAACATGAATTTTTGAAATTAAAAGAATTAAATAAAATAAAATATTTTATTATAAATACCCCTTTTTATTTCGAAACCCTAACTCCCTTTCTGAGCCGTTGCAAACAGTTTTCAATGGCCAGATTTTTTTTCATTGTAATTCCTTAAAATTTCTCAATCTACGCTGTAGTTCATGAAGCATATAAAACAAAGAGTATAGAGAAAAGTGTGGTCTTTGATTTTATACGGGGATGATGAAGTTTTAGTTCATGGATTGGTTGATTTCATCCCCCAAAACCATCATGTTTGTCGCCATTTTTCACGAAGCAGGGCCCACCGAGTTCAATGTAGTTAATGGTGGGGGAAGGTGGTGTCAAAGCCGACGTCGAGGTGGCCTCTGATGGGTGGCCGACACTTTGGATCTTCATGTGGTGGTGTATTGTTATCAGCGACAATGGGTTCGACATGTCCAGAACAAAGAAGAAAGAAAAAAGGTAACGTTTTGTAAAACGTATTTAAAGGTTAATTTTATATTTAACTATATAATTTAGGCAATTAGTTAATTTAAAAAGCATAGATTTAAAATCTGAAATATTTAATATAAAATACATTGTTCAAAACCTGAAATATTTAATATAAAATACATTGTTGAAAATTAGATTTTTAAAAATAAAAAGCATTGATTTTCTTTTTAGTTTTTAATATATAAAGAATTTATAAAAATCTGATTTTTTATATAGAAAAGAATTTATAAAATTTTGATTTTTGATATAGAAAAGAATTTATAAAAGTCTGATTTTTGATATGTAAAAGAATTTATAAAATATACTATTATTCTAAAAATACCATGGTTTTAGCAATAGAATTGTTCTTGAAAATAAAATTTGCATAGTTTTATAAACAAAATTTGCATAGTTTTACAAATAAATTTACATTGTGTTATAAATAAAATTTTGGTTTTAAAGAAATAAATGCATTGTTTAAAAATTTA
Source organism: Allium sativum (assembly GCA_030737875.1). Taxonomy (NCBI): domain Eukaryota; kingdom Viridiplantae; phylum Streptophyta; class Magnoliopsida; order Asparagales; family Amaryllidaceae; genus Allium; species Allium sativum. Next base: position 103,791,926 of record CM060912.1, read on the forward strand.
ATTTTTAAAGGTATACATTGTTTTAAATATATGATTTTTAATAAATATTGAACGTTATAAAATTTGATTTTTAATTATAAATAACATTATTAAACATGTGATTTTTATTTAGATAACTAGGTTATAAAATGTAAATTTTTACAAGAATAGCATTGTTTTTAAATTATGATACTTTGTTATATAAATGTAATTTTTATATAAAATACCATTGTAATTGAAATGCAATTTTTATATAGAAAAATCATTATTTTTAAATAAATAAATAAAAGCATATAATAAAAACTGGAATTTTCATATATGAAAAAAAACATTATTTTTAGAAATGAACTTTTATGTGAAAAGCATTATTTTTAAAATGTGATTTTATTTAATATACATAGCGTTGATTAAAAATGTGATTTTTTAAAAATATAAACATCGTATTAAAAATGTGATTTTTAATATAAACTGCATGAAACGGTTACGTTGGAATCACGGTGAAGAATATAACGCACTAGAGCAAATCCAAACTATTCAGAAATTCAGAAATAAGAATGACAAAGTGGAAACCAAAGGCGAGAACTCCTCACTAAAATCTCTGCACAGTTATTTACATATATTTTCATAACTGAAAATATATAAAATTGCCAGTGTAGATTTTTATCAGTTTAATCATTATAAATTGTACACGGTACCTGTTAGATTATCTCCCTCATCTACAGACCATGGACGATTTAAATTGACTGTATTGTATGTTGCTTATGATGTTGAAATGTTGAACGTATTAAAAATAATGTTAACATTAATGTGGTAGTTGGAATTAAATTATAAATATTTATTTATAATTTAAAATAGTAAAAATTGGTTAAGTTTAAAAATAATTCAATCTGAATTAGAATTGGTTAAATTTGTTAACCAATAATTTATTTAAATAAACTGCTGTTGTTTGAAAACCCCACACGGGTACTGGGATGATATTTGGCATACACTAGTCCCGATATTTAATTATATGCCAATCGATGGATTGACAGTCTGTGATGAGTGTTACTTATTTATTTTAATGCTCACATAGTTGTAAATTTCATTTTGGATGTGAATGGACTGTTTAATGATTATCTGTCATTATTGTTGAATACATGCAACGTATGAAATCCATATACCTGAAAATATATGGTAATTGATTGGGTCGCATTCCAATTTAAAAATAAAAGAACATTTTAAAATAAAAGGACATTTTAAAATTAAGAATATTTTAAAATTAAAGAGTATTTTTAAAAATAAAGAGTATTTTTTAAATAAAGAATCTTTAAAAAAAATAAAGAATATTTCAAAATAAAATGTTTGAATAATAAAAATCACATTTTTATTGTATGTATAAACCAATAAAATAATCATTTGTTGAATTATATTTGGGTACATTAAAAATGTCACCTTTTAACGTGTTAACGAAAATAAAATAATCATTTGTTGAATTATATTTTTTACATTAAAAATGTCACCTTTTAACATGTTAATGAAAGTAAAATAATCATTTGTTGAATTATATTTTTGTACAATAAAAATGTCACCTTTTAACATGTTAATGAAAATAAAATAACCATTCGTTGAATTATATTTTTGTACATTAAACATGTCACCTTTTAACATGTTAATGAAAATAAAATAATAATTTGTTGGATTATATTTTTGTATATTAAAAATGTCACCTTTTAACGTGTTAATGAAAATAAAATAATCATTTATTGAATTATATTTTTGTACATTAAACATGTCATCTTTAACATGTTAATGAAAATAAAATAATCAATTGTTGAATTATATTTTTGTACATGAAACATGTCAACTTTAACATGTTAATGAAAATGAGAATAATCATTTGTTGAATTATATTTACGTATATTAAAAATGTCATCTTTAACATGTTAATAAGTAAATAAAATATTTATGTGTTGAATAAAATTTTTGGAACAATAAAAATAGTTATGTGGTTAAACGCCCTTTTTATCAATCGAGTTATTCATTTTATAATGAATATCGAAAAGAAATGATTCAAAATTTAATATTTTAAAAATATTATCATTTTAATATGATAAAGGTAGAGAATATTCACTTTTGATTTAAAATTAAAATTGAAGTTGGAATCGTTTTAAAACAAATATATAAATGATTTATAAAATATGTTTTAAATGGAAATCGACGAAATATATGTAATACAAATATTATATTTAATGGCCTAAATAGAACGCGCCGCACAGCTACCGTTTGTGAATTTCGACCATTAACTTCAAATTGATGTAATGGGAGATCCGACCGTCGGATTCTCCTAAAACAAGAACCGCTGGGTTTGAATCGAAAAGAGATTTCCAATGAATATAAGAGATTTGAAATCTAACGGTTGGATTTGGAATTATGTCCAAATCAAATTAGGAAAAGGTCGCTATGGATGCAGTTTGGTGGCCGATATTGGAAACCGACTGTACGGGCCTTAATAAAATTAATAAAAATATGGAAAAATTATGTAAAATCATAATAAATAATTTGGAAAGCTTTTGGATGAAAAATTTCATTTTTGAAAAGATAAAAATATATTTTTACCAAAATGAAATAGTTATTAACTAGTTTAATAATCCAACGTTTTTAAATAAATAAACTGGAATTAAATAAAAGAATTGGATTTTGGGTTGTCGTTAATGGTGTCTTAAGTAAAATTGTTCTTAAACCCAGTTGAATAAAGAGTAAATCTTTTAACTAAGATTTAGAGAAGTTTACCAATTAATTAATATTTAATTGGAACTGAAATGATAATTGATTGTGGGTTTACCGTGAACTGTGTTTTAAACGACATTTGTTCTTTAACCCAATTAACAGTGAAAATATAATTTGGAATTTATAAATCTCTTATTAAGATTTAAGTGGAAATTTTCCAAGGTAAAGTTTTCCAATTTAATTAAATAAATTGGAATTGTACGGAATTCGATTTAATAATAATCAAGATGAGCTTATGTAAAAGAATACTGTTACTATACCTGGAATTTAAAAGGCTTTATCATTATTCCATTAATATTATTAGTCTGATACGGAAATTTATAACGATTATAAATTGATCTAATTTCTATAATGATTCCATATTTAATGGAAGATGATTTTGGGTTTGTCATGAGCTATGTTTTAAACGACATTGGTTCTTTATCCCGATTAAAGATAGTATTTATTTTCCTAAATTTGAATAATCATTTAGTGATGGTTTTTGAGATTAAAACGGAACTAGAGTTTTAATGAATCTTTAATTAGATTAAAATGGGAATGAGATAATTAAATTTATCGAATTCATGAAATGATCGAGAATGGAGTACCACCAGTTTTACTCTAGCCGATAGTTAAATCTTTAATTAAATTTGAACATAAAGGGGTACTTAGCTTTACCCAGAACATAGTGGGTGTTAGATATGGAATATTACTAGTTTGCTCCATGGGATGAATGGGTTGGGATCGGGATAATAAATGACAAATGATTACTTCGGTACGGTTCGTTAATCCCGACTAATTTTATAAACCTTAATTTGGTTTAAAATTGATAAAGGATAAAATCAAATCTTTTGAATTGATATACAAAGGAAGATTAAAGAATAAATTTAAAAGTATCTATCTTTGATAAAATTAATGGCAACCGTTCCCTAATAATACGAATATTTTATTAAAAGAATATTCTCAATTGGAATGAGGTGTATGATGTGTTTTTATAGCACTTGATTATTGATTATAAAATACGCGAGTTATTCGAAAAGACCGGGTTTAACCCATTCTGAGTAATTACTACGACGATTAAAACTCGACGATGAAGACGGTGGTTGAAGACCGGAGTTCTTCACATCGTTTGGATGATTACTAATGTCTTGAGTGGGCTGAACACCCAAGACAAGGTAATAAGTGGTGATCGTCCAGACGTACTTGGAGATTGATGGATATGCAAGGACCTCTCTCCTGTATTGGACATATGGGACGAGTGATTGACATAGAAATGTGTTTATTTTATGCTCTTATATCTTATCTTTTGTATATAAATAAATATTACTTGGGTATTGTTTTGTTAATTTTACAGATAGTCCAACCCAGCCCGCATGCAACCAGAAATGTAGAGAAATAGAGTTCAATTTGCTGTGTATTTGCATTTTGAAGAATTATAGATGAAGATATCACATCTAGTTGCTGTTGGACAAGAAAAGGAGTGATAAAAAGGCTTTGCACATCACAAATCAATGAAGAAGTGTCAAGAAAGCAAGAGGAAAAGAGAAAAGGCCCATTTATGTTCTCATTGTAAATTAGTGGTGATGTAATGACCAGGCCCATTTACCATTAGGGTTAGGGTTAGGGTTTGGCTATCTACCCTATATATACCCCTGTAATAACCTTGTATCCTATATCACATTTCTTATTCCATTGTTCTAGTAAAAGTTCTTCTTTCTCTTTTATTTTCTGCATTTTGTTTTTCTTAGCAACTAGTGTTGTCTATACGATTAGATTCGGTAGAACACTATTTGTATTTTGCACTTGTTTGCATTAGTGATTTACCGTCTGATTAGATTCAGCGGAAATCCTAATTTTAATTCTTGTTTGTTATTTCAATTTCTGCAATTTCAATTTCTCCTTTTTTTTTATTATTTCCTTAGGTCAAATTGGGTTTGATTAGATTCAAATCTAATTCATAGTTTCATTTGCTTTCCATTGAAATTGCGATTTGATCGTCGGTTCAGTTAGATCTGTTCTGAATCAAATTACAGTTTTAGTTTTGTTTTGTTTTGCAAAATCAACCTCCAAAGTTCGTCTAACATGCCCATGAAACATATAAATAATAAAATTTAACTTTCCTCCCTGTGTTCGACCTGTATGCTACACACCTGTATGCTTGCAGAATTTATTACAAATGTCGCGCTTTTCTAATTCATAGATCAACGACGATCAAGTTTTTGGCGCCGTTGCCGGGGAGGTAAACACTAAATTTTATTATTTATTTAATTTCTGATTCGTGTTAGTTTTTTTAATTTTAATTCATTTTCTTTTTGTTTTCTTGTGTATATAGAAAAAAATCTTGATTGAATAGATTTGGTATTATTCAATGATACCGTAATCTTCTATGCAAGAGAAAAAAAAATAACTTGCCATTTTCATTGATTTTCTGTCTTTGCCATTTTTTTTCTTTTACTTCTTTCTTTTTTTTCCTAATCATTTCCTCCTTTGTACAAATTTCTTTCTTGTTTTACAAGCCTAAAAAAAACTGTTAATTTTCCTTTTTTCTTTCCATCTTTCCAATCGTCTACATTCTTTTTCTTTTTACAAATTTCAAAAAAAAAAGATTCCTCTTTTGCAATTTTTTTCTTTTCTTCTTTTGTCTTTCTTGTTCTCAATTCATTTGATTTCTTTTCTTCTCTTACAAATTTCCTTTCTTTCCTCTTTATTCCTCCTTTTCAATTTTCAATACAATTACTTCTCATTCTTCTTTTACAAGTTCAAAAAAAAAAAAACTTGCCATTTTTCTTTTGTTTCTTCCCTGTTTTCAACCTCTTTCCCTTTCCCCTTTCTTTCATTTATTTGTTTCCCTCTTGCAAATTCATTCCTACTTTAGACAAATAATAAAAAAAAAAATTAGAACTTGCCAAATTCTCTTGATTTTTTTTCCTTTTCATTTTTGTTTTTCCTTTTATATTTCTTTTTTTTCTTTCCCTCTTCATCTATTCCTTCTTTCCAATTTTTACTTTATTTTTATTGTTCATTATTGTTGTACATTTAATTCGCCAAATTTTCTTTAATTGGTTTCCATTTATTCCTTCCTTCCTTTTACTTCTTTCCAATTGTCAATACACTGCTTTCCATTCTTTTACAACAATAACCAAAAAAAAAAACTTGCATTTTTTTAATCGATTGGTTTCTAATTACAACTCTCTCTCACTTCCTCTAATCTTTCTTTCCATCTTTCTACCACCTTGTTGATTTTCACATTTTTCTTTTCTCTTTCCTTTTCTTTTTATTTGTTTCCATCTTTTGTCTACAATTTTCTAAAAAAAAAAAAAAACTTTGGCATTTTCTTCTCTGTCTACGTTGTTTTCTTTCTTGTTTTTGTCTGCTTTTATTTCTTTCCTCAATTCCTTCTACCCTTCCTCTCTACTCAAAAAACCTTGTTTTTTTTTTCTTATTTCCTTCCTTTTTTCATTTTTCCCCCTTTTTTGTTTTTCTTTTTCTCATTCATTTCTTTCCCTTTCTTCTTGTTCAAATTTTCAAAAAAAAAAAAAATTTGCATTCTTTTCTTTTTATTTATTTCTTTCCAATTGCATTTCTCATTCACCTCCTACAATCTCTCATTCCATTATTTCATTTATTTCTTTCCAGCTCTCTCCTTCATAATTTTTTTTCTTTTTCTTTTCTCTCTTTTTTTTCTTTTGTTGATTTTGCTACCTTTCTCTCTCTCTCTCTCTCTCTCAAAAAAGAAGAAGAAGAAGAGGTGAAATTCAAATCAAAGGCCAAAGGAAGGAACAGATTCAAGCAACGAAATTGAAAGGTCAACGGATTTGCAAATAATGGATTTCAATCATTAATACTGCTCAATTTTTCTGGACAGACAGCCATACCCTACGGTAATATTTTTCTAAACTCAACAGGTGCTGAAACTGCTTTGAGCATATTAAAATTGTTGTAAAAAATTCTTCTGCAGGGCAGCGGCTTGCTATGTACAATTTTTAATTTTCTGCAATTTATGTTGTGACTGTTCTGTGACTGAATTTTCTGAATATATTTGGTGAGGGACGAATACCCATAATTACAGCCATCACTCTCATCGTTTTTCAATAATAAAATTTTGATTTTCAAAATAATATAATTGAAAAATAGTCTTTGTGAAGTTGACTGTCTCATATAATTAGATCGCGGATATATAGTAGTTCAATTTATTGAACTATTAGCAAAAGAGGTTGCATACTACCCGTAAAACATTGGTCGTATCCCTTAGTGTTATACTATACGTGAACGGCCATAAGACCCTCTTCCCCCTTCTAATTTAGTCAGTTAATTAATAGAGCACTACTCGACATTTTATATTATTTTGAAGTGAGAATAATTTCTGTCTTACCGTGACTTCTTTAAAATGTCCGATTCAAAAAAATCCTTGAGAGAAATGTGGGATAATAATCGGAGTAGACGTCCTCTTGAAGAGTATGAGTATGAATTGCAACTCATAAAACAAGATTTCCCGAAATTTCATGAGTCCAGTGTCAACCATTTTCAAAATTTTCCAACTGACCCTCATTTTCAAAATCAAACAAATGATCGGAATTGTGATTTCAATTCAAATTTCAACAATTTTGATTATGGGCCACATCCACATCAAAATGGCTTTGAATCCCAATATAGTTTTGATCCACATCATTATGAGCTTGGAAACCAGTTTGAAAATAATTTTGAAAATGATTTTCAAATCAATCAAAATTTTCGAATTTACTATCCACATCCACATTTTGAATATGACCAAAATTGCAATTTTCCCTCGAATTTTCACAGTTTTGGTTATGAACCTAATTTTCAAAATCAAAATGATTTTTCTGAAAATTCAAACAACCACCACATTGGAAGTAATTTTGATTGTGAAATTGATGTGGACTATAATTTTGAGAATCAAGACGAGAGCTCTCAAATCAGCGACCGTCTTAACATTCTTAGAGAGAGGGAAGAAAGACTAAATAAAAAGGCTGATGAACTTCTTTGTTTATTGACATCTTTGAAAGAACAACGAGAGCAACAAAACCAAATTCAAACAAGCGATGAATCAGAAAATAATCCATTCTTTACTGATAGTGAAAATTTTCAAATAACAACTTTCGAAATTGAGAGTAACGATCTAAATGAAGTTGTTCACAATGCAGTAAATGATTTGGATTTCAACTCTTTTCAGGAAGAAGATTTAAGCTTAAATTTTGATCTTCCTCTTTTGGGCTGTGAGAAACCTGAAATCTTTAAAATTGAACAGAATAAAAATGTTGAATTTTTCAATTCAAATTTGGAAAAGGATTTTAATGAACATGAATTTTTTGGGTTGTACGAGAATGAGTTGCCAAATGAGGATGAAACAGAATTAGGCCACGAATCCAAGTTTGAGACTTTTGATTTTGAGATTTCAAACAAACTTGACATTGTCAGTGTCGAAAATACGTTGTCAATTAACGAAATTGAGAAATGTGATCACACAGTCTTGAACACCACTCAGATGTCAAATTTCACTGAATTTATATACGATCACACATTCTTGAAAAATTACACTGACAAATTTGTTGAACACATGAACTATTTTTGGAATGTTAGCTTGGTTGAAAAACTTCAGGTTAAGACGACCCTAGATATTTATCTTCTGGACTACAAATCGAGGTATAAAGATGAGATGGTTTTCAAGAACTCTTGCTTGTTAGAAAACATGTCTAGACACTGTGGGAATCGGACTCATAGGGCCAGAACCAAGTGTGGGGGAAAAAGTTGGTGGAATTCTTTGCATCGCGTACATCGCAAACACATATATCATTTTACATTTAATCCATCTCTGGGTACGATCTTTCAAATTTAGGAAACGTTTACAGTGTGGACACTGTTTAGTTCTAGTGTGGGGGGGGGGGAGTCTGCATTGCATTCTTTTGATTTGTCTTTGATTTTTCTTTCTTTTTATGTAGGACCATCATACATTTTATATCGTAGTAACATACCATTTTTTTTTTTTAAAATACGACTCATTTTCAATTGATACAACAAAATAAGTTTACAATTTTTAGCCAGTTGATAGTATTTTTCTCTCTCAACTTAGATCGAATAGGAAATATAATGAAAAGTTTAATTTTGAGGGATAATAGTGTAACCGGTACATAGGGAGATTCTTAGGTGATGGCCATGAAATTTATTCTATATTGTAGACTTTGTTTAAATAAGTGGAGGACTTAAAATACTTATATTGGCTTTTCAAATCTTTAAAACTAAGTTGTGTTAAGTTGAATTCGCGTAACTCTCTTTTGTGCTTATATTTTCGATAATAATAATAGTATTCCAAGGGTATCCAACATTGCTTGTATATCGAGCGTTGGTGTGCAAACCCGCCAAGCTCTATCCGACACGTTGTTGACAAAGTCAAAGTTGGAATATCTTGGTCTCATTCTATGAGATTGGACACCTAAGGATTACCGACACGTTGTTGACAAAGTCAAAGTCGGCCTGCACAATCCGCCAAGCTCTTTACCCACTCTCCGTTAGTCCGCGAGGCAGTGCATGGGTGGTAAACCTTGGTCTTTTTAGTTAGGTGTATGTACTTAATCATAAATCTTAAAATTTTATAGAATAAAGAATAAGCGATGATACCCAAACACTTCTTGACCTTATTGATTTGACTAGCCATACATGAGAACATTAGAATACCACTTTGCAAACTGTGCCAAGCAAACTAAGAATTTATTTCATGGCTGCACTATGTTATCGACCGAACTAACTGGCCAAACTGGAATTTAACATTTGAAAACTTGATTTATATTGAAAATTTGTGACAAGTCGAGGTATCTAAAATAAAATCAACTGGTTAGAAATTATTAACTTAATTTGTTGTACCACTTCAGAAACAAGTCGTGTTTTCATATTTTTTCGTTTTTGTTTGCATATGTCCATTGCATTCATGTAGTTTCATTAGAATCATAGCATACTGCATTTGGATTTTGTGGGTAGTATCCGCTGAAAACCCTCACGAGACACCACTCGTCCTACTAGGGACACCTAGAGGTTTAACGGCTTGTTGCATACGCTCAATGCAATCGTGTTTCCTACGAAAGTGTGACCTATCTAGTTAGTTTTTCATTTCTTGTTTTACTCGAGGACGAGTAAAAGATAAGTGTGGGGGTATTTGATTGACATAGAAATGTGTTTATTTTATGCTCTTATATCTTATCTTTTGTATATAAATAAATATTACTTGGGTATTGTTTTGTTAATTTTACAGATAGTCCAACCCAGCCCGCATGCAACCAGAAATGTAGAGAAATAGAGTTCAATTTGCTGTGTATTTGCATTTTGAAGAATTATAGATGAAGATATCACATCTAGTTGCTGTTGGACAAGAAAAGGAGTGATAAAAAGGCTTTGCACATCACAAATCAATGAAGAAGTGTCAAGAAAGCAAGAGGAAAAGAGAAAAGGCCCATTTATGTTCTCATTGTAAACTAGTGGTGATGTAATGACCAGGCCCATTTACCATTAGGGTTAGGGTTAGGGTTTGGCTATCTACCCTATATATACCCCTGTAATAACCTTGTATCCTATATCACATTTCTTATTCCATTGTTCTAGTAAAAGTTCTTCTTTCTCTTTTATTTTCTGCATTTTGTTTTTCTTAGCAACTAGTGTTGTCTATACGATTAGATTCGGTAGAACACTATTTGTATTTTGCACTTGTTTGCATTAGTGATTTACCGTCTGATTAGATTCAGCGGAAATCCTAATTTTAATTCTTGTTTGTTATTTCAATTTCTGCAATTTCAATTTCTCCTTTTTTTTTTATTATTTCCTTAGGTCAAATTGGGTTTGATTGGATTCAAATCTAATTCATAGTTTCATTTGCTTTCCATTGAAATTGCGATTTGATCGTCGGTTCAGTTAGATCTGTTCTGAATCAAATTACAGTTTTAGTTTTGTTTTGTTTTGCAAAATCAACCTCCAAAGTTCGTCTAACACGCCCACGAAACATATAAATAATAAAATTTAACTTTCCTCCCTGTGTTCGACCTGTATGCTACACACCTGTATGCTTGCAGAATTTATTACAAATGTCGCGCTTTTCTAATTCATAGATCAACGACGATCAACGAGGAATAAGGTGCCTCCGGTTTTGTTCAGACCCAGAACGAACTTGTAAATGGATGTGTGTCTGACATTAGATTCCATTCTGTGCTAATTGATTTTTATTAAATACATATCTGTTTGGTGGCGTAGAATTTATTCTCTTTCTTAACACCCTTGTAACAACCCGAAATTTTGGGGCCAATTTAAAATTTATTTTAGGTGATTTTAATAAGTTTGATATTTAAATAATCTATTTTAAATAATAATGATCACAAAGTTGATTTAAATCGAAGTTAGAATGAATGATTTAATTTTAATTAAAAAAAGAGTTAGAAATAGCGCGGTAGTTTGAAAAGTCAAACTTGAACTTTGACTGACCGTACAGGATGCAAAATTTAACGGATTTTAGTGAAACCAAAAATATTAGAATCTATTTAAAAATATCTTTCTAACAAATCTGAAAAATTGAAATTTCATAGCGGAAATCAAAAGTTACGGCCAATTCAATTTTTAGAAAGGTCGCTGTAGAATTTATATAATATATATGGCCCGAAAGGCTACTTTTCACATATGTAGGAATTTGAACTCGAAACCACTTCCATTGAGTTCAGAATGACGTTTCAACATTGAAAAACAGTAAACACTTATATATTTTGAGTTTCGAATATTATTTGTTTAAAAATGTATTTTTAATATTAAATATATTGGCCTTGAAAATAGTCATTTTTCAAACGACCACCGTTTTCGACGAAACTACTTTTGTTGGAACCGGGATGTCAAATTATTGCTAGGTTTCAATTTTCAGAATTTTTCGAATTAATATGTGAGCGTGGCGAAATAAAATGTGTTTTGACTATTTACAGTAAAATTTAAACGCCTTAAAAATAGCCATTTTTCGAACAGTCTCAGAATTCGATGAAAATAATTTTGTTGGATTCGTATCGTCATAAGAGAGCTAAAAATATATTTTTTTTAGAATTTTTAGAGGTCGTATGTGGCCCCGGCATATTTAAATGTACGGTAGAAATTAAATAATTAATTTAATATTGTATTTTCAATTAAAACCGAAAAAACGTACAGACATCAGAATTGGAGCCCGGGACATAGCCCATCGCGTTCAGAAAGCCTCAAAACATTAAGATCGACAGTAAGCAGGCCCAAATCCGAGAAAGTCCAAAAAATCTACTTTATTTCATGAAATTCGGAATTAAATATTAAAATATTATTAAATCCGAAAACCCTAACCCTAATTTGGCCAGCCGCCATATCCAAAACCGAAGGCCAGAAAACACCCAAATTCAAACGCTAATGTCTCTCAATCCGCTCAACGAAAATCGACGTATGACCTACCAAATCGAAGAGAATTCAGAGACCTTTCAATCTATATGGTTAAGATCGGGTTTTGGTGCACGGATTTTGCGGATTTTGGTTGAGAAGGTGCTGCGTTTATGGGTTATTTGTGGGTCCTAAGGGGTGCGAGTGGGGCCCGGGTCTCGGCGCGGGTGTGTCTCGAGGTGGCCGACGAGGTGGTGGCTTCTGATCGTGGTCCGGGTGCTTGTGGTGGCGTGCATGTAGAAGGAGCAAAGGTGGATGATGGGTTACAAGTTCGGCCGAACACGTTGGGGAAGAAGGTGCCGTGCACTTTTTATTATTATTTTATTATTTAAATATAAAATTTGTTCAATTTTTAAACGTGTACAACTCTCTCATACGAGGTCCGTTTTACAAACCGTCAGTTGCGTTGGAATCGTCTTTCCGAGAGCTTCGCGATGGCGAAGACCACACCTGATTCTGAGACAGTCAAATTTTCAGCAAAATTCAATGTGAGAATTCAAATTCTATTATTTAATTAATTATTAATTAATTTTCTCGTGTTAAAAATTATTGTATTATTGTGTTGATTCAGATCTGAAATGTTTGGATTGGATAGATGATTGATTGTTGCTTGTGGTATGATTTGTTGTTTGTGACATGTTAGATCCGCATTGAAATTGCTATATTATTGAATTCTATTCGGGATTAGGAAATTAATTCTAAATTTAGATTTAAATCATATATTTGTATTGAAATTAAAAAGATGAAAATTTTACGATGTAAGTAAAAAGATAATATTTTTTTTTGTATTGAAAAAAAAAAGAAGAAGGAAAAGATCATATTTTTAAATGGAAAAAAAATATAAATTTTTACGGTGTAAATAGAAAGGTGATAAATTTTTAAATTGTAAAATATTAAAAGGTGATATTTTACGATTAAATATTAAAAGACGATGTTTTTACATTAAAATATAAAAGTTGATATTTTTACACCGTAAAATATAAAGGTTGATATTTTTACATTACAAAATAAAAAGTTGATAGCTTTACATTGTAAACATAAAAGTGAATATTTTTACATTGTAAGTAAAAGAATGAAATTTTATGAGGTAAAATAAATTACATTTTTATTATGTAATTTATGAATGAATTTGCACCATATGAAATAAATTACATTTTATTATGTAATTTATGAATGAATTTACTCCGCATGAATGAAATTTCATTTATTTTGTAATGTATATGAAATGAATTTGTGAACTTGCTTTGTAAATTAAAAATTACATTTTTATAGGTAATTAAAATGTGAATTTACACTGTATGATAAAAATTACATTTTTAGATGTAATTTAGATATGAATTTATGTCGTATGTTAGAAATTACATTTTTCTATGTAATTAAAAAAATGAATTTGCATCGCATGATGAAAATTACATTTTTCTATGTAACTTAAAATTGAATTTGTACCGCATGATAAGGATTACATTTTCCTATGTAATTTAGATGTGAATTAGAACGGTAAAATAAAAATGACTTTTTTTTCTATGTAATTTATATATGAGTTATATTGGTAAGATAAAAATTACATTTTCCAATGTAATCAGAATATGAACTGGTATTGCATTATAACAATTACATTTCTTTATGTAATTGGGACATGAATTTACAATGTGAAATAAAAATTACATTTTTATATATAATTAGAAATGGGATTAGCAAATAAAATTAAAACTTACATTTTTATATGTAATTTAGGATGATATATACAATGTAAAATAAATTTTACATTTTTATATGTAGTAAGAAATTGAAAATTCGCGTTGATATTAAAATAACACTTTTGTAAAGATATTGCATTAGAATAAAAAGATAGTTTTTGTCGCTTTTTCTTTTTAGAATTAAAAACATATTTTGTCACCTTTTCTTTTTAATATGAAAAGGGTCATTTTTGTCGCTTCTTCTTTTTAACATTAAAAGAACATTTTGATGTCATGTTTCTTTTTAGCATTAAAAGAAGCATTTTTGTTGTTTTTCCTTTTAGTAATAAAAAGAACATCTTGCTTTCATTTCTTATGATAATATTTTATCGTCATTTTGAATGCGGTAAAAATAGAATTATTAATGTTGAATATTTTATCGTCATTTTGAATGCGGTGAAAATAGAATATTTAATGTTGTCATTTTTATCGACATTTTTGGTGCGATAAAAATAGACAATGTAGTGATTCATTTTTATCGACATTTTTGGTGCGATAAAAATAGACAATGTTAGTGATTCATCTTTATCGACATTTTTGGTGCGATAAAAATAGACAATGTTAGTGATTCATTTTTATCGGCATTTTTGATGCGATAAAAATAGCAATGTTAATGTTACATTTTTATCATCATTTTAGATGCGATAAAAAGAATATATTTTTGTGTTACATTTTATTGTCTTTCTAGAGACAATAAAAAGAATAAAATTAAAGAATTACAATTTTATGTAAAATTGCTTTCATTGAAAAGAATAAATACAGAAGACTAGATTTTTGTTGTTAATAATAAACAATGAAAAAGGGAACATTTACATTTTGATGTAAATAAACAATAAAAAGAAAAATTACATTTAAAATGTAAGTTAGAATAAAAAGGACATTTTGCTAAAAAAAATGTAAATTACAATAAAAAGTATAGAAATAAAGATCACATTTTTATTGGCCGTTTATAGGCAATAAAAGAGACATTTTTATCATCATGTTATATATTGTGTATTACACTGCCATTCACAAGTTACCCGACTTGTGTATGTGATTGGGACGATAATTTTCACACATCGCCCAAGTGCACAAATTAGTTTATCATTTGCTTGATTGGTTGAAAACCCCACACGGGTGTTGGGATGAAAATTCGCATACACAAATCCCAATATTTAGTTGTATGTTGATCGTTAGATCGACAGACTGTGATGAGCGTTATTATTTAATTTTAACGCTTACACAGTGGAAATTACACATTGGGTGTAATGGATGACTTGATGATTATACTGTTATTGTCATATATATGATGTGTGTGAAGTCCATATAATCCAAATTATATGGTAAATGTTTGAGTCGCATTTCGTTTCAAGTGTTCTTTTAAATAAGACTATTTTTACATTAGAAATCCTTTTTATATAAAGTGCATATATTTTTCGTAATATATTTTTAATCAACTATTTGTTAAACAAAGAATATTTGTAAAAGATAAAGATTTGTAAAATGAAGAATATTCTCATTTAGAATCTTTTATATAAAGAATATGTTTATGATTATTTTAAAATATGTTTTTAAAGGGTTACTAGCATTTGCAATCATATTTTGTGATATGAAATAAATTGAGATGTGAAGTGGATTTACCATGGACGATGTTTTAAACGACATTTGTCCTTTAATCCAATTTACATTGAGATTATTATTTGGAACTTATGAATCTATTTTATAGATTTAAAAAGACATTTTCTATAAATCAAGTTTTTCAACTAATATATTAAATTGGAATTTAGTGGAAATTCGATTGGTAATAATCGAAATGGGCTTCTGTAAAAGAAGACCGATATTATATATGAAATTTAAGAGGCTTTGCCGTTATTCCATTTATATTATTAGTTCGGTACAGAAATTTATATCGATTATGTATTGATTTGATTTTTGTGGAATTCCGTATTTTTTAGAAATTGATTTATAGATTTTATTTTAAATATTAATCTTTGATAAAATTAATGAGAATCTTCTAAAATGAATATCTTATTAAAAAGAATATTCTGAGTTGGGATGTGACGAAATGTGTGATTTTCCAAAATTTGTTTTTAATCCCAAATTACGCAAGTTATTCAGAAAGACCGGGTTTAACCCATTCTGAATAATCATCACGACGATCAAGAGTCGATGACGAAGACGGTGATTGAAGACCGAAGGTTTTCACATCGTTGGGATGATGATGACTGGTATCTTGAATTGGGATTGGCCTTCCAAGGCAAGGTATTTGGTAATGATCGTCCAAACGCATTTGGAGATCGACGGACACGTTGTTTCGCTCAGACCCAGAGTGGACTTGTAAATGGATTGCGTGTCTGACATTGTATTCCTTTCTACTGTATTTGTTGAATGCTACCGATTATATATTTCTGTTGGTGGGGAAGAATTTATTCTTTACTTATCACCCTTCTCTAAGTCGTATGAGCTTAGAGGTTATATATATATTGGTAGATGATCAATAGTATGGTAGGGTCTGACAATGTGGCACGCCAAGATGCAAATTGATCAAGGCTTTTGTTGAAAAGCAGGGCCTTGTGAAATGATCAAAGCGTAGCCTATTATGGAATAGCTTTGTGTATATCATGACTTCGCGAGCCTCACACCCCGGTATGAGTAAAAACGGGATACAGACTGCAGGGAGTGCACACGTTTCTTTCTAGCTAGAGTGATGTCAGGGACCTACCAACGCTGACATTTTACTTATGTGGATGATGGATTTTGAGGTACTCGTGTTTTATAGGCCGTTTGTGGTCATACTATAGGTTCAAAGGAACCGGGAAGCGTGTGTTCAGGCATAACTAATCCACTGCCGATAGGCGGGGACCGGCCATGAAGATCCAAGGGTTCACTGCGGGGGATCCTGAGGCATTTGCTAGAGTGTCTTGAATCGGAGAGGAGCTTGCCCCTAGCCTCGACTCATGATGGAATCCAAATCTCCAATACGACCTTGCGGTTTTGATTGTAGAACTAGTACGGCGACATAGTATATGGTACCTATGCCGTCTAGGATTGATATTATATTTGAATGTTTTAAATATATATATATACACACTGACAATAATATCGTTTTCACGTATCAAGCATCTTTTGACCATTATAAGGTAAAACCTTATACTCTGGTGTGCGTTGCATTGTGTGATGGGACCTGGGTCTTATAATGGTTTCATTTTTCTAAAAAGCATTACGTTATTTGACGATTTACTTTAATTATGCACTGGCAATCCAATGGAGTAAACCCGTTCCGCGTTAGCGGCGTGGTCCTGTGATTAGCCTACTTATTAGATAAGTTAAGTTAAGAATTCTCACACCAGTCCCACGACTGACCTGTAGTTTTGTAACAACCCGTATTTTCAATAACCTGTTATAACGTAAATCGAGGCAGAATTTAATTCTAAAATCAGAATCAAGGGAAACGGGCTATGCCATTGCATTCGTCTCGGAAAAATACGCGAAATAGAGTCCGAGTTTTCGAAAATAGGAGTCCGTATGACCCGATTAAGGCCCAATGAAGTTTTCAGAAATTTCCAAGTTAAAAACAGATTTGGATTTCAAGTTCAAATTTCGAATTTCGGGCCTGGAAGGCTAGGCGGGAAATTTCCCGCCAAGCCAACCAAGTCGACAGGCCTGTCGACTTGGCAGTCGACTTGGTTGGACCCAAGTCGACAGCCCTGTCGACTTGGCTGTCGACTTGGTTCAGCCGGGCAGTTTTGCCTGGTGCACCATTTTGGAGTTGTGTTGAGTTTGGGGGCCAGATTCGGTTTTGAGGGCTGAGATTGGAATTAGGGTTTAATCCTAAGGCTAAAACTAATCCTAATCTCTATAAATAAGCCCCTAACCTAACCCTAAATCATCATTATTCATTCAAGTAACTAAACTATGGCAAAATCATTCCTCTCATGGCCTCCACTCTCTTCATAAAATTCCTAAGTTATTTCTATGAGAGATTTTCAATGCATACAAGTGTTTTCAAGCTTGTATGAGCATCATTAGCTTGCATTCAAGTCAAGTTTCTATATTTGCATCATAAAGCAAGAGTTTTGATCATTTTGGCTCAAGGGTTTTTCTATTGGAGCTTTCATATTGGGTTTATTTGATTGCATAAGGGCTTTGTCTCAATCTTATATTTGCTTATACTCATTTGAGTCTTCATAAGCATTGTAAGCCCTTTTACCTTCTTTTTTAAACTCTAAAGTTAACGAATGATGCAAGTTGTGTTTGATCATTATGATATGCAAGTTTATCATGTTATGTTATGCAAGTATGCCATGTTATGATATGCAAGTTTACCATGTTATGCTATGCAAGTTTGCCATGTTATGATATGCAAGTTTATCATGTTATGTTATGCAAGTATGCCATGTTATGATATGCAAGTTTACCATGTTATGCTATGCAAGTTTGCCATGTTATGATATGCAAGTTTATCATGTTATGTTATGCAAGTTTGCCATGTTATGATATGCAAGTTTATCATGTCATGTTATGCAAATTTGCTATGTTATGATATGCAAGTTTGCCATATGATATGCAAGTTATGTTATGCAAGTTTGGGTTGATCATTTTGCTCATGTTATCATGTTATGCAAGCTTATCTTGGGTTTATGAGCTTAAAGCTTCAAGCTTTATGCTAAAGGTTGCATTTTGGCAACATGTAAGTTATCATATCCCTTATGATAACTTGCATGTGAGGCTAAATGCGAACTTATGGCAACTTCTACATGTCATTTATCACCATGTATCACTTATATGCTAAGTTTGGTTTTATGCATACTTTTGAGGCCTAATGATGCAATATGCAAGAATATGAACATATGTACATTTCATATGCCACCATGTTAAACTTGTGGCTTCAACACCATTTGTCATCTTTATGCCAAGTTCCCTCTTTCTATCCTTTATGCGCTATTGCGATTATGTAAGCGATGGGATTGCGTTTGGGGTTGGGTAAACTTAAAAGACATGAAAACATAAGATTAGGAATTTACCTATTAAGTTAGGTCTACCCATTGGGAATTTACCTATTAAGTTAGGTCTACCTAAATTCTTGAAAACTTGTAATATGTTTTGGAAACATAATGGACATGACACTTAGAAAATATAAGTGTGACCAACTCGAGGTTGGGTTGAGTTTGTAGCGTAAAACTACCCGAAACCGACCGGCTTAACTAGTTGCTACAAACAATAGGACCCAATGTGAGAAGTTGGTCATGTTGTACCTTGAACCCGAGGTTAGACCAAGTTGTGGTGTAAAGCTACCCGGACCCGCCCGGCTTAACTAGTAACCACAACAAGGTCTAATGTGAGAGGTTAAGGCACATTAAATTAGTTAATGCCTCATGATTAGGGTTAAGTCATGGTCCACTTAATACTTAACCAATTTGGGCTTGGTGGATTAATCAGGGTTAAGTCGTGAACCCATCGTTACACTTAACCAAGTTAATCCATGATTAGTAAATGGGTTAAACCGTACTTAACCCACTAGAAAATCCTAGCAATGGGGGTCCACTCCAGCAGTAATCCCAAGTTTGTATCATTAAGATCCTAGGGACTAGGCTAGGGTGGGGCACGATTACTGGACTGGTATAAGTGACCAAAACGACGGCCGAGTGGTACGCCGATGTAGTTCCGGACGGACTATGGTCGTGCACGTAGTCCGTATTTGGAGAAGTCAAGCATGGGTACCAGTAGATCGAGACTGTGCACTCATGTTTATGGTGTCCAGGGGTTGACACCCTAGGGCTTGATACACCCGAAGGGTGGACCCGGCACAGTCCGACTACAATTATGTTTGGGCCGTATTGACACCAACACGTGACGAGTTAGGCTTAGGGAGCCGATCGATTAGATAGTTTGGTTGGACCTCGTATTAGGGTCATTTCATGTTATTGGGTCAAAGCTTGGGCCAAGGGATCAATACTTGTTTATTCAAGTCATGTTAGTTTGCTAGTACACCTGTGGTGCAAAACCTTAATCCTGATTATGCGATGACACCTTTTATCTATCATGCCAGTATGTAGTTATCCTTATGTTCATCTCAGTTTTCATCATGCGAGTTAACTTTATTAGTTTATAGACTGATGGTAGTAGGGCTTACTCGGTCTTTTTGACTGACCTGTTTTCTTTCGCCTCTTTTCTTCCGTTCCCCCCCCCCCCCCCCAGGTTCGGTGGGAATATTGGAGCTTATCTTGGATTTCTGATCGCTTGCTTGTGGGATTTTAGCTCATGTACGGTCTTGACATGAAGCTAGCTATGGTTATCACTTATTTTGGGGATAGTACTTACGTATTTCAGTTTTTCAGTGATGTTGTTTTTATCTAGACTTGTGTATTTGGAAGGTTGACATTATGTTGTACCAGACTTGTTTTGAAATAGTTTGAAATCTTCCGCTGTTTTACTTATCTTATTTACTCTGTTCACATATATACATATGTTCTTGTTCTGCCTTGATATATCATTATGCATGTTTACCCGGTACAAACGCCCCTCCAAAGTCAGAGTGCTTGCAAGAGCCACCCTGGCGGAGGTGGGGTGTTACATTTGGTATCAGAGCATATGGTTTACGAGAAGGAACAAAAAGGTTTTTGAAACTTTTGGAAAACTATTTTCAAAACCAAGTATAAAGTATTTTCCAAAGAAAAGTCTAGTTTATTTTAAAGGCTATTCCCCAAAAAGCCATTAGCAAAAAAAAAAAAAAATCCTTCGTTTTTCTCCATTCTGAATCTATCTTTTTTCTTCGTTTTCAGTATGGCCGATAACTTTGCTATTCCGGAGGGAGTACACGTACCTGGTTGGTATAGGAGACTTTTGGAGGCTAGGGCAACCGAAGTCGGCCCCGCAAATGTTACTCCTCCTCCGGTGGCTAATGTTTCTCCTCCTCCTCCCATAGCTGATGTTCCTCCTTCCCCTCAACCTCCACAAGCGGATTTTTCGGAAACTTGTAAGGACTTTAAGACGATGGGTGGCAAGAATTTCATTGGAACGGAAACTTTTGTAGAGGCAAGGAATTGGTTGAAAGAAACCGAAGATCTTTTCGCCATCTTTGACATAGATGACCGTAGGAAGGTTTTATTGGCAGTGTGGTTGCTAAAGGAAGAAGCTGCACGTTGGTGGGTGGTCACCACCGCTACTAGGCCAAATGAGACTTGGGATGACTTTAGGGGAAAGTTTGGACTAAGGTTCCTATCACTGAAGCAAGGGGACATGACTATTAGGGAATACATAGATAAGTTTAATCAACTGGCTCGGGTCGGTTTAGACTTGGTTAACACAGCTCAGAAGAAGGCCCTATACTTTGCTCTAGGATTAAACGAGCCATTACATGGTTTAGCCATGTCTCATATACCCTTGGGGCCAACTTTCGAGAGTTTGGTGAATATGGCCCTACTCAATGAAGAGAATAGGAGTGACAAGAAGGAGGTCAAGATGAATGAGTCTCAAAACAAGGAAACGGAGCCCAAAAAGGAAATGAAAAAGAAGGAGGAGAAGTCTGAAGATAAGAAGGAAAAGAAGTGCTTTACTGGTGGAAGCTTGACTCATCTAAACAAGGATTGCAGAAAGAGGAAGGGCACCTGCTTTGACTGTGGAGAAATGGGACACTTCACTAGGGACTGCCCGAAGAAGGGAGGGCCTACGTCGGAAGGAACGGTGAATTCCGGGAAGCAAGGCAAGAACTCCAAAAACCGCAAGAACAAGAGTCAAGGCAACAAGGGGAACAATAGCAAGGGCAATAACGACAAGAGGAAGTGCCATTATTGCGGTTCAGTTGGGCATCTTATTAAGGATTGTAGGAAGAGAAAAAGGAAGAGTGGTGAATGCTTTCATTGTGGTGAGTTTGGACATTTCAGCAAAGATTGCCCGAAGAAGCAAGGGCAAGGTCAGACTCAGTGTGCAAGACCATCTGGAGGGCGAGTTCATCCCCTCAAAATCGTTCTTTCAGCTCATGATCGAGGTAGTGTTTCTGTTGAAAGTCTTGTTTACATTTCTGATTTTCCTGTTTGTACTTTGTTTGATTCTGGCACATCGCATAGTTTATTTCATCTGATCTAGTTGAAAGTTTGCACCTAAGTTCTAGTCTAGTTAATGATCCCGTGTGTGTTTCAAATCCAATTGGGGTTTCCGCCCATTTGTCTATTATCTACGTGGATTTGAAAATCTCTATCTTTAGTGTAGAGTTCTCGTGTGATGCTTATATTCTCGGTTTCATGGGGTATGGGTTGATTTTGGGCATGGATTGATTGTCCAGTTTTGGAGCCATCCTTGATTTTTGAGCATAGGGTTGTGAGGCTCATGACTCGCCTCGGTAATACCCTAAAAATTTCTTGTAACCCTATGGGTCCCGTCACGTTGTGTTATCTTGAATCCCTCAACTCGTCTATCGATAGTTTGCAATCTATGAGGGTGGTCCGAGAATATCCTGATATCTTGGGTGAAGTGAAGGGGTTACCCCTAAACACGAGATAGATTTTCGCATTTATCTGGTTGATAATGCCAAGCCAGTTACGTGGCCGGTTAGGCACATGGCCCCGTAAGATGAGAGTTAAGAAAGCAAGTCAAGGAGTTGCTTGAGAAGAACTTCATTAGACGAAGTATATCTGAATGGGGAGCGCCTGTAGTATTTACTACCAAGGCAGATGGTTCTCTTCGACTTTGTGTTGATTATCGTGAGTTAAACAAAGAGAACAGACAACCATTGCCAAGGATCGATGATTTGTTTGATCAGCTTGTAGGAACATCTGTTTTCTCTTGATCTTGCTACTGGATTCCATCAGCTCAGAGTAGCTGAGGATAGTATAGGCAAAACTGCGTTCAGAACTCCAGATGGATTCTTAGAATGGCTGGTCATGCCATTCGGTTTGACTAATGCACCCGCCTACTTCGTGGACTTGATGAGTAGGGTGTCTAGGGAGTTCCTGAACGAGTTTGTGGTAGTCTTTGTAGACGATATCCTGACTTTCTTAAAGAACGAGGAAGAACATGCTAGACATCTCAAGGAGGTGATGGATACGCTTAGAGCGCATCAGTTGAAAGCCAAGTCCTCCAAATGTCATTTTGGAGAAAAAGGAGTTAGATTTCTTGGGCACATAGTTTCTAAGCAAGGCTTAGTGGTGGATCCTGCTAAAGTGGTCGCGGTTCAAAACCGAAAAGCTCTGACGAGGACAATTGAAGTAAGAAGTTCTCTCAGTTTAATTAGTTAGTTAGCATCCCTTGAGCTTAGACCTACCCTTCTGGATCAAGTAGGGACTTCACAGAAAGAAGACCCGCAGTTAGTCGAGATCATGGACAAGTTGATTCGAGGCGAGATGGTAAGTCACCTCGCTATAGATGACAAGGGATGGCTAAGACGCGATGAGAGAAAGAAGGTTCTTGAAGATGCACATCACCCGAGGAGGTGGCCGAGTTTGTCCCAAGGTGCATGTTGTGCCAACATGTTAAAGGCCGAGTCATAGAAGCCCGGTGGGCTATTATATCCATTGGAGGTCCCCGCAATGGAAGTGGGAAAAGCGTCACGAAGGATTTCGTGGATGGACTGCCTAGATCAAGAAAGGGAATAAGAGCATGTGGGTCATAGTAGGTAGACTCACGAAGAGTGCTCATTTCACTCCGGTAAAGAGCGAAAGGATTGCATCATAACTAGCGACAGTTTACTTTCAAGAAATAAAGCGGTTGCACGGGGTTCCCTAAAGGATAGTTAGTAACCATGACTCAATTTTCACTAGCCAGTTTTGGAATAGTCTACGGGAAGTCATGGGCAAGCGACTGAATCTAAGTACGGCCTATCATTCACAGGCGGATGGTTCATTTCGTTCAAGCATGAGTTATAGAAAATCACGTTAGTAAGAGCAATTGGCAACGTGGATTGGTATTTTCAAGAAAAGTTCTGCTGTGTGGAATACTTTATAGTAAGTAAACGAGATCCAGGATTCACTGGTGAATTTTGGAGAGCTTGCATGAAACCATGAGGTCATAGTTATGTTTAAGCCAAGAATGATAGAAGAGTAAGAGAAAGAGGAAGACGAGAGGCGACAATGAAATGGGTTCCAACTCATATTTGGAAATAAGAGTTAAGAAGCTAAGAAATCATGAGGTTAAAGACGGTCAAAGCACAGTGGAGTTAAGCTCAAGGAAACGTGACTTAGAAGACTGAAGGCTAGATACGCGCATCATATCTCTTTTTAAGAGCATATCCTTGATCCTTGTTTTCCTGTGGAACTTACTCGCATGTTATCTTTTTACGTATATCCTCTCGGTCCCATTCTCGGTCCTATTTCTGTCAGGAGGTATGACTTATTGGCTAGTAATACATGTCAGGGTTTGGAGGTGTAACGACCCGAAAAATCCGAGCCAATTTAAAATTTTTATTTTTAAGTAATTTAGTTGGAAAATGAGGCAAAATTTAAAATTTTCATTTTAAATAATGATTAAAGCCAGTGAAAATAGCCAATTTTCAAACGATCTCTGTTTTCGACGAAACCAATTTCATCGGAACCGGAATATCATATTATTGCTAGGTTTCAATTTTTAGAATTTTCCGAATTTATATGTGAGCATGGCATAGGGAAATGTGTCTTGTTCATTTCAGTCAAATTTAATCGACTGAAAAATAGCCATTTTTCAAACAGTCTCAGAATTAGACGAAATTAATTTTGTTAGGACCGTATTGTCATAACAAAGCCAAATATGTTTTTTTTGGATTTTTCTGAGTCCGTATGTGGCCTCGGTAAATTTATTTGTACGACAGAATTAAAATTATAAAGGATTTAAATATTAATTTAAATGATACAGGCCACAGACAGCCGTTTGGACTGACGGGACCTAGCCCGTTGGATCCGGAATAGGGTTTATTTGCTAGGATGGGCTTCAGTTGGACTGGAATTGAATCAGTTTGAAAGGAATGGATTTATTCGTAAAATTGCAATTAAAAGATTATAAAATAGGATTTTAGAACCCTAATCTTCTTGGCACTGTTCATCACCCAGAATTAAGCCGCCGCCATCTCTTTCTAACGTCCAAAACTTCATCCCTCTTTTTCTCCCTCCTTGCTTCGAATTAAAACTCAAACCACCCACCAAATTGAAGAGCTTCACACCCTCTATCCGCTCATACCCGAACCATCTCGCCTCATCACCTGTAGCGCTCGTACGAAGCCCACGAAGTCGCGGGTTTTGCGTCGCCCCCATGCCCACGTGGCAGCACCGAGCTGCTCCCCTTCGCCGGAGTAGGTGCGGCGCCTGTAGCCCAACGCGGTGGGACCCTCGGATCGAACTCCAGCTCCTCTGATCAACGTTGAAAGTGAACCCTAGGTCGGGATAGTCCCTGAAGCTCACGGCCGAGGTTCTGAATTGAGGAACAAGGTTCAATTTCTTAATTAATTATTTATTTAAATTAATATAAATTGTTTTATAACTTAGTTAGACCATAACTAACGCATACGTCATCGAAACTTGATGATTTCAGAAGTTGTGCACTCGTATCGGCGAGATCTGCGAGCCTAGACTGACCAGAGCTGATTCTGAACAGCTTGAAATTTGACAAATTGCAAAACTGTGAGAACTCTGATCTAATTTAGATAATTATATATTAATGTAAATCGTGAAATTCTAATTCGTATACTATTGTTCTTGATCTGCGTCACGATGATATTGGTATGCGATGAGTTTGTGATTATTGTATGTGGTGATGCCATGAAATATTTGTGTTATTCAGCTATGTTATTCTGGTGTAATCATGAAGAGACTCTCATCTTTATTATCTTCTTTATTTTCATCTCTTTTTTTAAAAAAAAAGGGACTTAGACCTTTAAATATATAATTTCTTTTCTTTATGAAAATTTGAATCTTGGATTCACAATAGATTAAAATAATCAGTTTTAACATAAAAACTTGTTAATAAAATAATTGACAAATTTTTACATAAACTGTGTTAATAAAATGAAGGACAATTTTTAATGTTATATTTTTGACAAGGTTTCAACATAATTTGTTTGATAGAAAAAAAAAACAAATTTTTGATGTCATTTTGTTAATCAAATAAAAAGAGACAATTTGATGTTGATTTTGTTAATCAAACAAAAAGAGACAATTTTATGTTGATTTGTTAATCAAATGAAAAGACAATTTTTATGTGATTTTGTTAACAGATGAGAAGAGACAAATTTTTACGTTAATTTTGTTAAAAAAAATAATAATAATAATAATATTTATGTTGATTTTGTTAACATAGAAAAGGAACAATTTTTGCGCTTATTTTATTAACAAAATAAAAGAACAAATTTAGTACTCATTTTGATAACATAAATACAAAGACAGATTTTTGGGTCCGTTTTGTCAAAACAAATAAGAGGACAATTTTCACCTTTGTCTTATCTACAAATTAAATTACCCATTTTTATCTTTATTTTATAAATGCAAGTTGAACCCTTATTTATAAAACAAAATGTAAGTTTTAATCTTTATTTTTATTTACAAATGAAAATAAAGATGAGGTCCTTAATTTGATTCATCAAAGTTGCACCCAATCATATCTATGTTGGTATAGATGAAATGACACCCAAACCTACATCATTGTGTTAACTGTATTATGACGACACCAATTTATATGTTGTGTTAATTGTATTGTGACAACACCATTTTATACATTGTGTTAACTTTGTTGTAATGACGCCAAAGGTATACACCAAACTATATGCTGTGTATTATTGGTCTGGTTAGACATATTATTGTGTGATTGACATGAAATTGACACTAAATTATAGAGTGCCACCTTTGGGTTTGACATGAAATAGATTGTTTTATGTATTGAGATATCACATTGAACATATACGTTGACATCAAAAATCTCATAGTCAAGTTAGTAGAGTTGAAATGGGTCAAATCTTCATCGTCATGATAATATATAGTTAAAAATGAATCCAATATTGACATTAGAAAATATACAGATACTAGTATTAGAAATGTTGACGTTAGAAAAGGTGTTCTCATAAATAAGAATTAAAGGTTGCATTTTCTTAGGTAAAAGAAAATAAAAAGCTTGCATTTTACAATGTAAAGAAAATTATTTTTCTAAGAAAAAAAAATGGTAAAAGAACATTGCATTGTAAAGGTAAATAAATGCAATATGTATATTTTCTTATGTAAAAGAAAATAAATGTAATATGCACATTTTCTTATGTAAAGGTAAATAAATGCAATATGTATATTTTCTTATGTAAAAGAAAATAAATGTAATATGCACATTTTCTTATGTAAAGGTAAATAAATGCAATATGTTTATTTTCTTATGTAAAAGAAAATAAAAGTCAATATGTACATTTTCAAGGCAAAGGTAAGTAAAAGAAAACACTTACATGTTCAATGTCAAGGGTAAAGGAATAAAACAAAATTATTACTTTTGTTTAACATAAAAATGCACATAGTCTAAAATATGATTTTCGTCGCATTAGAATTGGCGGACAAAAATATTATGTTATAAACAAAAGAATGGATTTTTGAAATAATGGAAGGCGCCAAATGGTTTGATTTATATATATAATATAAATTGAAACTAAGCGAAACACGCGCGGTAGTTCGCGTTTTGAAATCATAACTTTAAGCGGCTGTGTAGAAAGATCCGACCGTTGGATTTTCCCAAAACTGGATTCGTTAGGACCGTCTTGGAAAGAGCTTTCCAACGATATAAAATTTACCAAAATCTGACGGATAGATTTTAAGATATGTCTAAAACAAATTTTGGTAAAAACAGCGCCAGGGTCGCCTATCGACCCGAAGCGTCGTTTAATTAATTCGCACTGTCTTTAAATAAAAATAATTAGAAATAAATCGCTATGAATAAATATAAACGACGTGAAATGATTTAAATGATAATTATGCGATGATTATTTGAAAAGGCCGAGTTTAACTCATTTCAAATAATCAAACGACGATTTAAATCGAAATAATAGAAGACGATGTTGAAGACCGGCGATCTTCACATCGAACGGACAACGATTATTGAGACCTTGAACTGACTTGCTCCCAGGGAAGGGTTGATGTAGTAGTTGGCCGGTCGTATGGGTTGATTGTCCGGATAAGCGAGGACCTCTCTGGTATCTCCGGTTTCGTTCAAAACCCAGAACGGACTTGTATGGACGCGCGTCTGACGTTGGAATTCGTTTCGTGTAACCAAATCAATTTTTATTAATGTATGCTTGTTTGGTGGTAGAGAATTTATTCTCTGCTTAACACCCTAGTATATGTTAGTAGTTATAGATAGCTTGACGCGAATTGTCAATGTGGCCCGCTAAGATGCGAATGATCAAAGTTTTGTTGAAAAGCAGACCTTGTGAAAATGATCAAAGCACAGCCTGTTTGGGCGTAGCTTTGTGTATAGCGTAACCTCACGAGCCTCACACCCCCGGTATGAGTCAAAACGGGATACGGACTGCAGGAAGTGCACACGTTTCTTTCTAGCTAGAGTGATGTCAGGGACCTACCAGCGCTGACATTTTACTTATGTGGATGATGGAATTTGAGGTACCTCGTTGTTTATAGGCCGTTGGTGGTCACATTATAGGTTCAAAGGAACCGGGAAGCGTGTGTTCAGGCATAACTAATCCATACACATATGTGTGGACCGGCCCTGAAGATCCAAGGGTTCACTGCGGGGAATCCTGAGGCATTTGCTAGAGTGTCTCGAATCGGAGAGGAGCTTGCCCCTAGCCTCGACTCATGATGGAAACCAATCCTCCAATACGACATTACGATTTTAGTTGTATACTTATATACGGCGGCATAATATATGGTACCTATGTCGTCTAGGATTAATATATTTATATTGAAATGATTTATGAAAACTTATGCACACTAGTAGTAATACGTTGGACGTATTTATCATCTTTTGATCGTTATAAGGAAAAACCCTTTCCTCTGGTGTGCGTTGCATTGTGTGATGGGACTTGGGTCTTATAACGATCTCATTTTTCTTTAAAAGCATAGCGTTATTCAAACAACTTACTTAATTATGCACTGGCGATCCAATGGAATAAACCCGTTCCGCCTTAGCGGCGTGGTCCTGTGATTCGCCATATAGTTAGTTAGTATAGAAAGATTTCTCACACCAGTCCCACGACTGACTCGAATTTTGTTTCACTTTGCAAATTTCGGGTGCCCTCTTTCCACACGGGCAGCCAATTGACAGGTTGTTAGGTTGCTTCCTTGGAGTTGCTGATCTTGGAGCTTGCTTATTCGCTTTGGTGTTGCTGCTTATCGAGGTGCTTTGTTGGACTATGCAGGCCCTCATCTTTATCTTTGTTTCTGCTTAGACTTTGAGACATTCAAACCGTATTCCACTTCATTTCAAACTGTGTCTTTAACATTATGTACTTGTTTCCTTTTGTTGGGATTTTGATGTAATAAGTAGGACTCTGTGACTGGGATTCTGTGTTATGATAACATCCATATTCCGCTGCTATGTTGATGTTGTTGTTTTATAGATTCTTATATTTATGTTGTTATCTGTGTTATGTGTTGCTATATTTATGTTATATTCCAATGATCATCTCAACTTTCGTTCTGCGTAAGTTTGGGGTTATCACAGTTGGTATCAGAGCTTTGGTTTAACCTTAGTTTTGGAATATGACATATTTATAGCAATAAGTCTCATTAGAGATAGGACTAAAGTCCTAGAGTGAGCATAACATAATAGCACATATTTATCAGTCGTTACATCATTTTCACCTCTTAGCCTTTCCTTTGGAAGATTTTCATTTCTGTGGTCTGACTCTTCCCTTGATGTTACAGACTAATTCATTATGAGTACTAGAGCTAGAACCCGTGGAGGTGGGAGAGGTGGAGCTAGAGGGCCACCCGAAGAAGAGCCCATTCATGAGCAGCCCGACCCTATAGTCGCACAGCCATTCGACTTAGAACGGATGTCAAAGAAATTCAAAAACTTGGGCGGAGTTCCTTTCACTGGTAGAGAGACTGCTGTTGAAGCAGAGTCATGGCTCAAGAATTGCGAGAAGATCTTAGAAGGGATGGAACTTGAGGATCAAAGAAAGCGTTTCCTGGCTGCATGGCAACTCAAAGATCAAGCTGAGCACTGGTGGGACACAGTTAAGATTGGAAACGATGTGGCCAATATGACCTGGGCAAAGTTTAAAGAGCTCTTCAACGAGAAATACATCCCTCCACAAGCAAGAGAACGTCTTCGTGAACAATTTGTCAATCTGAAACAAGGAAATATGACAGTTGCTGAATATGCGATGAAATTTGATGAGCTTTCCCGTTATGCCCCTAACCTAATTCAAGACCCAACTGAGAAGAACAAGAAATTCATTAAGGGCCTCGCTACAAAGTATCTGAATAGGGTTACAGCTCATATCGATCTTCCCTTCCATGAAGTTATTACCTTTGCCAGCCGCTACGAGGAAAATGATGAGTCTGCCCAACAAGAGAGAGCAAAGAATCAGAACAATAGCCAGAAGGAGCAGACTAGCAAGAAACCTGAGACAGGAAATTCTTCAGCTGCAAAGCCACAGGGGAAGAAGAGAGACCGGAGCAAGGTGACATGCTTTAATTGTGGCAAGACCGGGCACTTTGATTACGAGTGTAAAGTGCCGAAAAGAGTCAAGAGAAACGAATCAGGCCCCAGTCAGAACCGGGGTCAGAGCTCTCAGAAACAGGGTCAGAATTCTCAGAATAGTGGCCAGAATCCTCACCGCAACCTGGAATGCTACAACTGCCATCAGAAGGGGCATATCAAGCCAAATTGCCCATTGCTGAAGAATGCTCAGGTGGCACATGTATATGAGGGTACGACTACACCAGCTCCTACCGAGGGCCCAGGTACACCTGATGTTTTAAGTGGTACTCTTAACATTAAAAACATCCCTATTACTGTCCTATTTGACACCGGTGCAGTACGTAGTTTTATTTCTTCTGACACCATTAAAAAGCTAAAATTAAGTCCAAGGAAACTTAAGGAATTAATTAGAGCCCATAGTCCGATAGGAGGTTCCCTTGTTCTAGATCAATACTGTAGAGTGCCGATCTCCTATTCTTGTTATCAGTTTCCCTTTAATCTGATTGTCATGAATTTCTCTGGTTATTACATTATATTGGGAATGGATTGGCTAACCAAATTTGAGGCTTAGTTGGTATGTGCTAAGAGGATTATCAAAGTCAAAACTAAGCTTGGCAATATCACTATACCCTGCCACGGCTCAGCCACTGACAGAAAAGAATTCTGGTCCTCTTTAGAAGTCACTCCTACTTCTATTGAGGAAATCCCTATTGTCAGGGATTATGCCGATGTATTCAAAGAAGTTGAAGGCTTACCTCCACGAAGAGAAATCAACTTCAGAATTGACTTGGCTCCGAATGCAAGGCCTGTCGTACATCCTATTCGGAGAATGTCACCCAAAGAAAAAGAAGAGCTGAGAAATCAAACCAACCAACTTTTGTTTAAGGGCTTGATCAGGCCTAGCTTCTCAGAATGGGGCGCAGCCGTGGTGTTCATTCCAAAATCAGACGGTACCCTCAGGTTATGTGTGGACTACCGTGATCTCAACAATCAAACTCTGAAGAACAAATACCCACTGCCTCGTATTGACGACTTGCTCGACCGCTTGCATGGGGCGTGAGTTTTCTCTAGAATGGACCTAGCTACAGGCTTCCATCAACTTCGCATCGCAGAAGAATGTGTGCCTCTAACTGCTTTCAGAGGGCCGGATATCTTTTATGAATGGCTGGTAATGCCTTTCGGTCTATGTAATGCTCCAGCATATTTTGTTGATCTGATGAATAGGGTCTTCAGGGATGTTATAAATAAAGTTGTGCTCGTGTTCATCGATGACATCCTCATTTTTTCTAAATCTACTGCTGAGCACGAACAACATCTGACGGAAGTCTTGGGGATTTTGCGTAGAAATGTGCTGAAAGCCAAATTCTCCAAATGCATATTCTGGCAAGAAGAGGTGAAATTCCTCGGACATGTCGTATCAAAAGAAGGCATTTCAGTTGATCCAGGAAAAATCTCAGCCATCCAAGACTGGAAGCAACCTCGAACCCCCACCGAGGTCAGAAGTTTCTTAGGGCTGGCTGGTTATTATCGGAAATTTGTCAAAGATTTTTCAAAGATTGCTTGTCCATTGACAAACCTGACCAAGAAACATACAAAATTTATTTGGACGCCCGAGTGCGAGAAAGCCTTCCAAGATTTAAAAGAGAGGTTGACTAATGCTCCTGTGTTGACCATTATAGATGGCAATCAGGATCTGACAGTCTGGACTGACGCTTCTCATCAAGGTTATTTCCTTTTTATTAATCAACATGTTAGGGATAACAATTTCTTTTATTGTCAAATCTCATTTTAACGTGTTAGTCCTTTATCCATTCAAGGTATTGGGGCGGTGCTGATGCAGCAAGGCAAAGTGGTCGCATATGCTAGCCGCCAATTGAAACCGCATGAAAAGAATTACGCCACTCATGATCTTGAGCTAATGGCGATCGTGTTTGCTCTTAAAATTTGGAGGCATTATCTCTTGGGTGAGAAGTTTGAAGTATACACGGACCACAAATCCTTGAAGCATCTTTTTACCCAAAGAGATTTGAATATGAGGCAGCAACGCTGGGTTGAATTTCTTGCATCGTATGATTTTGTTATCCTATATACTCCAGGGAAAGCCAACGTTGTAGCCGATGCGCTCAGTCGAAAGAATACAGATGGTGAAAAACTCCTTCTCGCCAATCTCGTTATTACTTCTACTCTGATTGATAAGATCTCCGCTCTCCAAAAGGATGATAAATTTATTCAGAGGATTATCAAAAGAATTCAGGATGGCGAATCCACTAGCTTCCAAATTGACGACAGAGGGATTCTGAGGCTATCTGGCCGAATTTGTGTTCCATACATTCCTGAGCTCAGAAGGGAAGTTATGGATGAGTGCCACAAATCTAAGCTTAGTATTCATCCAGGGGTGAGCAAGATGTATCAAGACCTCAAGCGCACATTCTGGTGGAAATCCATGAAGAGAGATATTTCTATTTATGTTTCTAGATGTCACACTTGTCAGCAGGTCAAAAGTGATCAACAGAAGCTAGCAGGTCTATTGCAACCGCTAGGAGTTCCAGGCTGGAAGTGGGAAGAAATTTCTATGGACTTTATTGACGGCTTGCCTCGTACCCGAAAGGGGAACGATAGTATATGGGTAATTGTTGACCGCTTAACAAAGTCTGCCCATTTTATCCCCGTCAAGACCAACAGAACAGCTCGGAGTTTGGCGCAGCTTTATCTTAAAGAGATTGTCAGATTGCATGGGATTCCAAGAAGCATTGTTAGTGATCGGGATCCCCTATTTACGAGCAAATTTTGGGAAGCTTTCCAAGAAGAACTCGGTACTAAGTTGAATCTGAGCACAGCTTATCACCCTCAGACAGATGGCCAGACTGAGAGGGTGAACCGCATTCTAGAGGACTTGTTGCGAGCGTGCATTCTGGACTATGGTGGTTCATGGGAGGACCATTTATACCTGGTGGAGTTCTCTTACAATAATAGTTACCAAGCCAGCTTGGGAATGTCACCGTTCGAATTACTATATGGTAGACCATGTAGGTCCCCAGCATGTTGGGTGGAGCCAGGCAATCGATTAGTCTTGGGTCCCGACATGGTTCGTGAAGCATCGGACAAAGTTGAATTGATTAAGAAGCGCCTGTTGGCTACTCAGAGCCGACAGAAGAGTTATGCAGATCAGCGAAGAAGACACTTAGAATTCTCTGTTGGGGATCGGGTATATTTGAAAGTTTCCCCATTAAGAGGCGTGATTCGTTTTGGTAAGACGGGGAAATTGGCGCCAAGGTTCATAGGCCCATTCCCTGTTCTCGAAAGGATTGGTACTCTTGCTTATCGAGTACAGTTGCCCGACTGGTTGCCTGGGGTGCATGATGTCTTTCATGTGTCTCAACTCCGCAAGCACGTACACGACCCTGATTTGATTGAGGATGAATTGAATCAGCAGGTCTTGGATATTGCTCCTAATCTGACAGTGAGAAAAGATCCGATAAAGGTTATTGGCAAAGAAATCCGGGTGTTGAGAAACAAGAAGATTCCCCTAGTCAAGGTGCAGTGGAGCAGTGATCCTAGGGACTGCACTTGGGAGACAGAGGATAGCTTCAGAAGGGCTTATCCCCATTGCAGAGAGGATATCTCCGAATGATGCTTGTGTTAAGGTACATTTACCACAATTTACATTTCTGTCGTTTCCTACTTTTACTTTCTTTTCGAGGACGAAAAGTTTTTAAGTGGGGGAGACTGTAACGACCCGGAAAATCCGAGCCAATTTAAAAATTTTATTTTTAAGTAATTTAGTTGGAAAATGAGGCAAAATTTAAAATTTTCATTTTAAATAATGATTAAAGCCAGTGAAAATAGCCAATTTTCAAACGATCTCTGTTTTCGACGAAACCAATTTCATCGGAACCGGAATATCATATTATTGCTAGGTTTCAATTTTTAGAATTTTCCGAATTTATATGTGAGCATGGCATAGGGAAATGTGTCTTGTTCATTTTAGTCAAATTTAATCGACTGAAAAATAGCCATTTTTCAAACAGTCTCAGAATTAGACGAAATTAATTTTGTTAGGACCGTATTGTCATAACAAAGCCAAATATGTTTTTTTTGGATTTTTCTGAGTCCGTATGTGGCCTCGGTAAATTTATTTGTACGACAGAATTAAAATTATAAAGGATTTAAATATTAATTTAAATGATACAGGCCACAGACAGCCGTTTGGACTGACGGGACCTAGCCCGTTGGATCCGGAATAGGGTCTATTTGCTAGGATGGGCTTCAGTTGGACTGGAATTGAATCAGTTTGAAAGGAATGGATTTATTCGTAAAATTGCAATTAAAAGATTATAAAATAGGATTTTAGAACCCTAATCTTCTTGGCACTGTTCATCACCCAGAATTAAGCCGTCGCCATCTCTTTCTAACGTCCAAAACTTCATCCCTCTTTTTCTCCCTCCTTGCTTCGAATTAAAACTCAAACCACCCACCAAATTGAAGAGCTTCACACCCTCTATCCGCTCATACCCGAACCATCTCGCCTCATCACCTGTAGCGCTCGTACGAAGCCCACGAAGTCGTGGGTTTTGCGTCGCCCCCACGCCCACGTGGCAGCACCGAGCTGCTCCCCTTCGCCGGAGTAGGTGCGGCGCCTGTAGCCCAACGCGGTGGGACCCTCGGATCGAACTCCAGCTCCTCCGATCAACGTTGAAAGTGAACCCTAGGTCGGGATAGTCCCTGAAGCTCACGGCCGAGGTTCTGAATTGAGGAACAAGGTTCAATTTCTTAATTAATTATTTATTTAAATTAATATAAATTGTTTTATAACTTAGTTAGACCATAACTAACGCATACGTCATCGAAACTTGATGATTTCAGAAGTTGTGCACTCGTATCGGCGAGATCTGCGAGCCTAGACTGACCAGAGCTGATTCTGAACAGCTTGAAATTTGACAAATTGCAAAACTGTGAGAACTCTGATCTAATTTAGATAATTATATGTTAATGTAAATCGTGAAATTCTAATTCGTATACTATTGTTCTTGATCTGCGTCACGATGATATTGGTATGCGATGAGTTTGTGATTATTGTATGTGGTGATGCCATGAAATATTTGTGTTATTCAGCTATGTTATTCTGGTGTAATCATGAAGAGACTCTCATCTTTATTATCTTCTTTATTTTCATCTCTTTTTTTAAAAAAAAAAGGGACTTAGACCTTTAAATATATAATTTCTTTTCTTTATGAAAATTTGAATCTTGGATTCACAATAGATTAAAATAATCAGTTTTAACATAAAAACTTGTTAATAAAATAATTGACAAATTTTTACATAAACTGTGTTAATAAAATGAAGGACAATTTTTAATGTTATATTTTTGACAAGGTTTCAACATAATTTGTTTGATAGAAAAAAAAAAACAAATTTTTGATGTCATTTTGTTAATCAAATAAAAAGAGACAATTTGATGTTGATATTGTTAATCAAACAAAAAGAGACAATTTTATGTTGATTTGTTAATCAAATGAAAAGACAATTTTTATGTGATTTTGTTAACAGATGAGAAGAGACAAATTTTTACGTTAATTTTGTTAAAAAAAAAAAAAAAATATTTATGTTGATTTTGTTAACATAGAAAAGGAACAATTTTTGCGCTTATTTTATTAACAAAATAAAAGAACAAATTTAGTACTCATTTTGTTAACATAAATACAAAGACAGATTTTTGGGTCCGTTTTGTCAAAACAAATAAGAGGACAATTTTCACCTTTGTCTTATCTACAAATTAAATTACCCATTTTTATCTTTATTTTATAAATGCAAGTTGAACCCTTATTTATAAAACAAAATGTAAGTTTTAATCTTTATTTTTATTTACAAATGAAAATAAAGATGAGGTCCTTAATTTGATTCATCAAAGTTGCACCCAATCATATCTATGTTGGTATAGATGAAATGACACCCAAACCTACATCATTGTGTTAACTGTATTATGACGACACCAATTTATATGTTGTGTTAATTGTATTGTGACAACACCATTTTATACATTGTGTTAACTTTGTTGTAATGACGCCAAAGGTATACACCAAACTATATGCTGTGTATTATTGGTCTGGTTAGACATATTATTGTGTGATTGACATGAAATTGACACTAAATTATAGAGGGCCACCTTTGGGTTTGACATGAAATAGATTGTTTTATGTATTGAGATATCACATTGAACATATACGTTGACATCAAAAATCTCATAGTCAAGTTAGTAGAGTTGAAATGGGTCAAATCTTCATCGTCATGATAATATATAGTTAAAAATGAATCCAATATTGACATTAGAAAATATACAGATACTAGTATTAGAAATGTTGACGTTAGAGAAGG
Organism: Allium sativum; assembly: GCA_030737875.1. NCBI lineage: Eukaryota > Viridiplantae > Streptophyta > Magnoliopsida > Asparagales > Amaryllidaceae > Allium > Allium sativum. Next base: position 103,828,768 of record CM060912.1, read on the forward strand.
TGTTCTCATAAATAAGAATTAAAGGTTGCATTTTCTTAGGTAAAAGAAAATAAAAAGCTTGCATTTTACAATGTAAAGAAAATTATTTTTCTAAGAAAAAAAAATGGTAAAAGAACATTGCATTGTAAAGGTAAATAAATGCAATATGTATATTTTCTTATGTAAAAGAAAATAAATGTAATATGCACATTTTCTTATGTAAAGGTAAATAAATGCAATATGTATATTTTCTTATGTAAAAGAAAATAAATGTAATATGCACATTTTCTTATGTAAAGGTAAATAAATGCAATATGTTTATTTTCTTATGTAAAAGAAAATAAAAGTCAATATGTACATTTTCAAGGAAAAGGTAAGTAAAAGAAAACACTTACATGTTCAATGTCAAGGGTAAAGGAATAAAACAAAATTATTACTTTTGTTTAACATAAAAATGCACATAGTCTAAAATATGATTTTCGTCGCATTAGAATTGGCAGACAAAAATATTATGTTATAAACAAAAGAATGGATTTTTGAAATAATGGAAGGCGCCAAATGGTTTGATTTATATATATAATATAAATTGAAACTAAGCGAAACACGCGCGGTAGTTCGCGTTTTGAAATCATAACTTTAAGCGGCTGTATAGAAAGATCCGACCGTTGGATTTTCCCAAAACTGGATTCGTTAGGACCGTCTTGGAAAGAGCTTTCCAACGACATAAAATTTACCAAAATCTGACGGAGAGATTTTAAGATATGTCTAAAACAAATTTTGGTAAAAACAGCGCCAGGGTCGCCTATCGACCCGAAGCGTCGTTTAATTAAGTCGCACTGTCTTTAAATAAAAATAATTAGAAATAAATCGCTATGAATAAATATAAACGACGTGAAATGATTTAAATGATAATTATGCGATGATTATTTGAAAAGGCCGAGTTTAACTCATTTCAAATAATCAAACGACGATTTAAATCGAAATAATAGAAGACGATGTTGAAGACCGGCGATCTTCACATCGAACGGACAACGATTATTGAGACCTTGAACTGACTTGCTCCCAGGGAAGGGTTGATGTAGTAGTTGGCCGGTCGTATGGGTTGATTGTCCGGATAAGCGAGGACCTCTCTGGTATCTCCGGTTTCGTTCAAAACCCAGAACGGACTTGTATGGACGCGCGTCTGACGTTGGAATTCGTTTCGTGTAACCAAATCAATTTTTATTAATGTATGCTTGTTTGGTGGTAGAGAATTTATTCTCTGCTTAACACCCTGGTATATGTTAGTAGTTATAGATAGCTTGACGCGAATTGTCAATGTGGCCCGCTAAGATGCGAATGATCAAAGTTTTGTTGAAAAGCAGACCTTGTGAAAATGATCAAAGCACAGCCTGTTTGGGTGTAGCTTTGTGTATAGCGTAACCTCACGAGCCTCACACCCCCGGTATGAGTCAAAACGGGATACGGACTGCAGGGAGTGCACACGTTTCTTTCTAGCTAGAGTGATGTCAGGGACCTACCAGCGCTGACATTTTACTTATGTGGATGATGGAATTTGAGGTACCTCGTTGTTTATAGGCCGTTGGTGGTCACATTATAGGTTCAAAGGAACCGGGAAGCGTGTGTTCAGGCATAACTAATCCATACACATATGTGTGGACCGGCCCTGAAGATCCAAGGGTTCACTGCGGGGAATCCTGAGGCATTTGCTAGAGTGTCTCGAATCGGAGAGGAGCTTGCCCCTAGCCTCGACTCATGATGGAAACCAATCCTCCAATACGACATTACGATTTTAGTTGTATACTTATATACGGCGGCATAATATATGGTACCTATGTCGTCTAGGATTAATACATTTATATTGAAATGATTTATGAAAACTTATGCACACTAGTAGTAATACGTTGGACGTATTTATCATCTTTTGATCGTTATAAGGAAAAACCCTTTCCTCTGGTGTGCGTTGCATTGTGTGATGGGACTTGGGTCTTATAACGATCTCATTTTTCTTTAAAAGCATAGCGTTATTCAAACGACTTACTTAATTATGCACTGGCGATCCAATGGAATAAACCCGTTCCGCCTTAGCGGCGTGGTCCTGTGATTCGCCATATAGTTAGTTAGTATAGAAAGATTTCTCACACCAGTCCCACGACTGACTCGAATTTTGTTTCACTTTGCAAATTTCGGGTGCCCTCTTTCCACACGGGCAGCCAATTGACAGGTTGTTAGGTTGCTTCCTTGGAGTTGCTGATCTTGGAGCTTGCTTATTCGCTTTGGTGTTGCTGCTTATCGAGGTGCTTTGTTGGACTATGCAGGCCCTCATCTTTATCTTTGTTTCTGCTTAGACTTTGAGACATTCAAACCGTATTCCACTTCATTTCAAACTGTGTCTTTAACATTATGTACTTGTTTCCTTTTGTTGGGATTTTGATGTAATAAGTAGGACTCTGTGACTGGGATTCTGTGTTATGATAACATCCATATTCCGCTGCTATGTTGATGTTGTTGTTTTATAGATTCTTATATTTATGTTGTTATCTGTGTTATGTGTTGCTATATTTATGTTATATTCCAATGATCATCTCAACTTTCGTTCTGCGTAAGTTTGGGGTTATCACAGGAGGGGTCCGTTAGGTTGACTAAACCTTTTGGGCTTTTATAGAATATGGGTTGGGTTAGGGAGGGATTTCTTGTAATCCGAAAGGAGTATATCCTGCTTATCTTCCCGATCTCTTTGTAGCATATCTTTTGCTATCCATGTTCGTCTTGATTATCTAGTTTATCATGTTAATCTTGTCATGAGAACCTTAGGTAGAAACCCTTTGGATGAAACATGTATTTGAAACATGTTATGCTTGATGGTTGCAAGTGGTTGCAAGTGTTTGCAAGTGGTTACTCATGGATGCATTATACACGTTAGGCACTAGATCGGCTCACACACTCCTCATATTGCATATGCATGAGTGTTTATGCTTATTCATGGATTAAAATTTTTGTGTTATCACATGGATGTTGCATATGGATGTATGTTATGTGCACACATATAGATGTTATACATTATGTTAGAAATTGCATACATATGGATTCATTTCACTAACATAATTTGCATTGATGATATTTGCATTAGATAAGTACATATACACACACCTTTGCATATGTTCATACAACATTTAGAATCTTGTAAGAACAATGATTGCTCGTGGATGATGTTTTGAGTAGATGGATGTTGGATGGTAGGATACGTTCTTCCTAACTTGAAGATTTCGGGGACGAAATCCTTTAAGGAGGGGAGAATGTAACAACCCGTATTTTCAATAACCTGTTATAACGTAAATCGAGGCAGAATTTAATTCGAAAATCAGAATCAAGGGAAACGGGCTATGCCATTGCGTTCGTCTCGGAAAAATACGCGAAATAGAGTCCGAGTTTTCGAAAATCGGAGTCCGTATGACCCGATTAAGGCCCAATGAAGTTTTCAGAAATTTCCAAGTTAAAAACAGATTTGGATTTCAAGTTCAAATTTCGAATTTTGGGCCTGGAAGGCTAGGCGGGAAATTTCCCGCCAAGCCAACCAAGTCGACAGGCCTGTCGACTTGGCAGTCGACTTGGTTGGACCCAAGTCGACACCCCTGTCGACTTGGCTGTCGACTTGGTTCAGCCGGGCAGTTTTGCCTGGTGCACCATTTTGGAGTTGTGTTGAGTTTGGGGGCCAGATTCGGTTTTGAGGGCTGAGATTGGAATTAGGGTTTAATCCTAAGGCTAAAACTAATCCTAATCTCTATAAATAAGCCCCTAACCTAACCCTAAATCATCATTATTCATTCAAGTAACTAAACTATGGCAAAATCATTCCTCTCATGGCCTCCACTCTCTTCATAAAATTCCTAAGTTATTTCTATGAGAGATTTTCAATGCATACAAGTGTTTTCAAGCTTGTATGAGCATCATTAGCTTGCATTCAAGTCAAGTTTCTATATTTGCATCATAAAGCAAAAGTTTTGATCATTTTGGCTCAAGGGTTTTTCTATTGGAGCTTTCATATTGGGTTTATTTGATTGCATAAGGGCTTTGTCTCAATCTTATATTTGCTTATACTCATTTGAGTCTTCATAAGCATTGTAAGCCCTTTTACCTTCTTTTTTAAACTCTAAAGTTAATGAATGATGCAAGTTGTGTTTGATCATTATGATATGCAAGTTTATCATGTTATGTTATGCAAGTATGCCATGTTATGATATGCAAGTTTACCATGTTATGCTATGCAAGTTTGCCATGTTATGATATGCAAGTTTATCATGTTATGTTATGCAAGTATGCCATGTTATGATATGCAAGTTTACCATGTTATGCTATGCAAGTTTGCCATGTTATGGTATGCAAGTTTATCATGTTATGTTATGCAAGTTTGCCATGTTATGATATGCAAGTTTATCATGTCATGTTATGCAAGTTTGCTATGTTATGATATGCAAGTTTGCCATATGATATGCAAGTTATGTTATGCAAGTTTGGGTTGATCATTTTGCTCATGTTATCATGTTATGCAAGCTTATCTTGGGTTTATGAGTTTAAAGCTTCAAGCTTTATGCTAAAGGTTGCATTTTGGCAACATATAAGTTATCATATCCCTTATGATAACTTGCATGTGAGGCTAAATGCGAACTTATGACAACTTCTACATGTCATTTATCACCATGTATCACTTATATGCTAAGTTTGGTTTTATGCATACTTTTGAGGCCTAATGATGCAATATGCAAGAATATGTACATATGTACATTTCATATGCCACCATGTTAAACTTGTGGCTTCAACACCATTTGTCATCTTTATGCCAAGTTCCCTCTTTCTATCCTTTATGCGCTATTGCGATTATGTAAGCGATGGGATTGTGTTTGGGGTTGGGTAAACTTAAAAGACATGAAAACATAAGATTAGGAATTTACCTATTAAGTTATGTCTACCCATTGGGAATTTACCTATTAAGTTAGGACTACCCAAATTCTTGAAAACTTGTAATATGTTTTGGAAACATAATGGACATGACACTTAGAAAATATAAGTGTGACCAACTCGAGGTTGTGTTGAGTTTGTAGCGTAAAACTACCCGGAACCGACCGGCTTAACTAGTTGCTACAAACAATAGGACCCAATGTGAGAAGTTGGTCATGTTGTACCTTGAACCCGAGGTTAGACCAAGTTGTGGTGTAAAGCTACCCGGACCCGCCCGGCTTAACTAGTAACCACAACAAGGTCTAATGTGAGAGGTTAAGGCACATTAAATTAGTTAATGCCTCATGATTAGGGTTAAGTCATGGTCCACTTAATACTTAACCAATTTGGGCTTGGTGGATTAATCGGGGTTAAGTCGTGAACCCATCGTTACACTTAACCAAGTTAATCCATGATTAGTAAAAGGGTTAAACCGTACTTAACCGACTAGAAAATCCTAGCAATGGGGGTCCACTCCAGCAGTAATCCCAAGTTTGTATCATTAAGACCCTAGGGACTAGGCTAGGGTGGGGCACGATTACTGGACTGGTATAAGTGACCAAAACGACGGTCGAGTGGTACGCCGATGTAGCTCCGTATGGACTATGGTCGTGCACGTAGTCCGTATTTGGAGAAGTCAAGCATGGGTACCAGTAGATCGAGACTGTGCACTCATGTTTATGGTGTCCAGGGGTTGACACCCTAGGGCTTGATACACCCGAAGGGTGGACCCGGCACAGTCCGACTACAATTATGTTTGGGCCGTATTGACACCAACACGTGACGAGTTAGGCTTAGGGAGCCGATCGATTAGACCGTTTGGTTGGACCTCGTATTAGGGTCATTTCATGTTATTGGGTCAAAGCTTGGGCCAAGGGATCAATACTTGTTTATTCAAGTCATGTTAGTTTGCTAGTACACCTGTGGTGCAAAACCTTAATCCTGATTATGCGATGACACCTTTTATCTATCATGCCAGTATGTAGTTATCCTTATGTTCATCTCAGTTTTCATCATGCCAGTTAACTTTATTAGTTTATAGACTGATGGTAGTAGGGCTTACTCGGTCTTTTTGACTGACCTGTTTTCTTTCGCCTCTTTTCTTCCGTTTCCCCCCCCCCCCCCAGGTTCTCAGGGTGGGAATATTGGAGCTTAGCTTGGATTTCTGATCGCTTGCTTGTGGGATTTTAGCTCATGTACGGTTTTTACATGAAGCTAGCTATGGTTATCACTTATTTTGGGGATAGTACTTATGTATTTCAGTTTTTCAGTGATGTTGTTTTTATCTAGACTTGTGTATTTGGAAAGTTGACATTATGTTGTACCAGACTTGTTTTGAAATAGTTTGAAATCTTCCGTTGTTTTACTTATCTTATTTACTCTGTTCACATATATACATATGTTCTTGTTCTGCCTTGATATATCATTATGCATGTTTACCCGGTACAAACGCCCCTCCAAAGTCAGAGTGCTTGCAAGAGCCACCCTGGCGGAGGTGGGGTGTTACAAGTTTGTTTCACTTTGCAAACTAGGGTGCCCTCTTTCCACACGGGCAGTCGAGTAGCTTTTTGCAGATATAGTTAAGCAGGATCCTGGATTGAAGTCTGAAGCCGGGTCCAGAATATTGATGGCCTTCCGCTGAGATTAGTTCCGCTGCAATGTATTTAATTTAATTTAAATGTTTCTTCCGCTGTATTATTTATCGATGTACTCTGATATATTCTGTACTCTGATGTAACATTTATTATTGATGTTATAAAAGTCTGTGTTTTTGTTCTGATGTGTTGTATGGCCAAAGTTAAAGTATTCGTAGATTTTCACCTTTTGGGTCAGACCTGTGTGGTTTATGGTCGATTCAAAGGGCGGGAATTTGCGGGACTTTACAGTTGGTATCAGAGCTCTGGTTAGCTCAAATCTTTGGGGTACAACTTGTTAGAACTGAACGAAAGACTCATCAGAGATTGGATTAGTAATGTCCAATAAGAATACTCAATAGAGATAGGATCAGCAGTATCCTAGAATGAGTGGACTCGTTAGAGATGGGGTTAGTAATGCCCTAGAACGAGTTAAGAGTTACGAATTTATAATTAACGTATTTTTGATATTTATAATCTATTCTTTGAAATATGCTTTTTATATATATAAAGTTATATATATTTTGAAAAGATAATCAACCATTAAAATTTAAAATTAAGATATTTAATTTTACAATTTTTAGCTACGTTCCTTTTCGAGGACGAAAAGTTTTTAAGTGGGGGCGATTGTAACAACCCGGAATTTTGGGGCCAATTTAAAATTTATTTTAAATGATTTAAATAAGTTTGATATTTAAATAATCTATTTTAAATAATAATGATCACAAATTTGATTTAAATCGAAGTTAGAATGAATGATTTAATTTTAATTAACAAAAGAGTTAGAAATTGCGCGGTAGTTTGAAAAGTCAAACTTGAACTTTGACTGACCGTACAAGATGCAAAATTTAACGGATTTTAGTGAAACCAAAAATATTAGAATCTATTTAAAAATATCTTTCTAACGAATCTGAAAAATTGAAATTTCATAGAGGAAATCAAAAGTTATGGCCAATTCAATTTTTAGAATGGTCGCTGTAGAATTTATATAATATATATGGCCCGAAAGGCTACTTTTCACATATGTAGGAATTTGAACTCGAAACCACTTCCATTGAGTTCAGAATGACGTTTCTACATTGTAAAATAGTAAACACTTATATATTTTGAGTTTCGAATATTATTTGTTTAAAAATGTATTTTTAATATTAAATATATTGGCCTTGAAAATAGTTATTTTTCAAACGACCACCGTTTTCGACGAAACCACTTTTGTTGGAACCGGAATGTCAAATTATTGCTAGGTTTCAATTTTCAGAATTTTTCGAATTAATATGTGAGCATGGCGAAATAAAATGTGTTTTGACTATTTACAGTAAAATTTAAACGCCTTAAAAATAGCCATTTTTCGAACAGTCTCAGAATTCGACGAAAATAATTCTGTTGGATTCGTATCGTCATAAGAAAGCTAAAAATATTTTTTTTTTTGAACTTTTAGAGGTCGTATGTGGCCCCGGCATATTTAAATGTACAGTAGAAATTAAATAATTAATTTAATATTGTATTTTCAATTAAAACCGAAAAAAAAACGTACAGACATCAGAATTAGAGCCCGGGACATAGCCCATCGTGTTCAGAAGGCCTCAAAACGTTAGGATCGACAGTAAGCAGGCCCAAATCCGAGAAAGTCCAAAAATCCACTTTATTTCATGAAATTCGGAATTAAATATTAAAATATTATTAAATCCGAAAACCCTAACCCTAATTTGGCCAGCCGCCATGTCCAAAACCGAAGGCCAGAAAACACCCAAATTCAAACGCTAATATCTCTCAATCCGCTCAACGAAAATCGACGTATGACCTACCAAATCGAAGAGAATTCAGAGACCTTTCAATCTATACGGCTAAGATCGGGTTTTGGTGCACGGATTTTGCGGATTTTGGCTGAGAAGGTGCTGCCTTTATGGGTTATTTGTGGGTCCTAGGGGGTGCGAGTGGGGCGGGGGTCTCGGCGCGGGTGTGTCTCGAGGTGGCCGACGAGGTGGTGGCTTCTGATCGTGGTCCGGGTGCTTGTGGTGGCGTGCGTGTAGAAGGAGCAAAGGTGGATGATGGGTTACAAGTTCGGCCGAACACGTTGGGGAAGAAGGTGCCGTGTACTTTTTATTATTATTTTATTATTTAAATATAAAATTTGTTCAATTTTTAAACGCGTACAACTCTCTCATACGAGGTCCATTTTACAAACCGTCAGTTGCATTGGAATCGTCTTTCCGAGAGCTTCGCGATGGCGCAGACCACACCTGATTCTGAAACAGTCAAATTTTCAACAAAATTCAATGTGAGAATTCAAATTCTATTATTTAATTAATTATTAATTAATTTTCTTATGTTAAAAATTATTGTATTATTGTGTTGATTCAGATCTGAAATGTTTGGGTTGGATAGATGATTGATTGTTGCTTGTGGTATGATTTGTTGTTTGTGACATGTTAGATCCGCATTGAAATTGTTATATTATTGAATTCTATTTGGGATTAGGAAGTTAATCCTAAATTTAGATTTAAATCATATATTTGTATTGAAATTAAAAAGATGAAAATTTTACGATGTAAGTAAAAAGATAATATATTTTTTTTGTATTGAAAAAAAAAGACGAAGGGAAAGATCATATTTTTAAATGGAAATAAAAATATAAATTTTTACAGTGTAAATAGAAAGGTGATAAATTTTTACATTGTAAAATATTAAAAGGTGATATTTTACGATTAAATATTAAAAGACGATGTTTTTACATTAAAATATAAAAGTTGATATTTTTACACCGTAAAATATAAAGGTTGATATTTTTACATTAAAAAATAAAAAGTTGATAGCTTTACATTGTAAACATAAAAGTGAAGATTTTTACATTGTAAGTAAAAGAATGAAATTTTATGAGGTAAAATAAATTACATTTTTATTATGTAATTTATGAATGAATTTGCACCGTATGAAATAAGTTACATTTTATTATGTAATTTATGAATGAATTTACTCCGCATGAATGAAATTTCATTTATTTTGTAATGTATATGAAATGAATGTATGAACTTGCTTTGTAAATTAAAAATTACATTTTTATAGGTAATTAAAATGTGAATTTACACTGTATGATAAAAATTACATTTTTAGATGTAATTTAGATATGAATTTATGTCGTATGTTAGAAATTACATTTTTCTATGTAATTAAAAAAATGAATTTCCATCGCATGATGAAAATTACATTTTTCTATGTAACTTAAAATTGAATTTGTACCGCATGATAAGGATTACATTTTCTTTGTAATTTAGATGTGAATTAGAACGGTAAAATAAAAATGACTTTTTTTTATGTAATTTATATATGAGTTATATTGGTAAGATACATTTTTCAATGTAATTAGAATATGAACTGGTATTGCATTATAACAATTACATTTCTTTATGTAATTGGGACATGAATTTACAATGTGAAATAAAAATTACATTTTTATATATAATTAGTAATGGGATTTGCAAATAAAATTAAAACTTACATTTTTATATGTAATTTAGGATGATATATACAATGTAAAATAAAGTTCACTTTTTTATATGTAGTAAGAAATTGAAAATTCGCATTGATATTAAAATAACACTTTTGTAAAGATATTGCATTACAATAAAAAGATAATTTTTGTCGCTTTTTCTTTTTAGAATTAAAAACATATTTTGTCACCTTTTCTTTTTAACATGAAAAGGGTCATTTTTGTCGCTTCTTCTTTTTAACATTAAAAAAACATTTTGATGTCATGTTTCTTTTTAGCATTAAAAGAAGCATTTTTGTTGTTTTTCCTTTTAGTAATAAAAAGAACATCTTGCTTTCATTTCTAATGATAATATTTTATCGTCATTTTGAATGCGGTAAAAATAGAATTGTTAATGTTGAATATTTTATCGTCATTTTGAATGCGGTGAAAATAGAATAGTTAATGTTGTCATTTTTATCGACATTTTTGGTGCGATAAAAATAGACAATATAGTGATTCATTTTTATCGACATTTTTGGTGCGATAAAAATAGACAATGTTAGTGATTCATTTTTATCGACATTTTTGGTGCGATAAAAATAGACAATGTTAGTGATTCATTTTTTTCGGCATTTTTGATGCGATAAAAATAGCAATGTTAATGTTACATTTTTATCATCATTTTAGATGCGATAAAAAGAATATATTTTTGTGTTACATTTTATTGTCTTTCTAGAGACAATAAAAAGAATAAAATTAAAGAACTACAATTTTATGTAAAATTGCTTTCATTGAAAAGAATAAATATAGAAGACTAGATTTTTGTTGTTAATAATAAACAATGAAAAAGGGAACATTTACATTTTGATGTAAATAAACAATAAAAAGAAAAATTACATTCAAAATGTAAGTTAGAATAAAAAGGACATTTTGCTAAAAAAAAATGTAAATTACAATAAAAAGTATAGAAATAAAGATTACATTTTTATTGGCCGTTTATAGGCAATAAAAGAGACATTTTTATCGTCGTGTTATATATTGTGTATTACACTGCCATTCACAAGTTACCCGACTTGTGTATGTGATTGGGACGATAATTTTCACACATCGCCCAAGTGCACAAATTAGTTTATCATTTGCTTGATTGGTTGAAAACCCCACACGGGTGTTGGGATGAAAATTCACGTACACTAATCCCAATATTTAGTTGTATGTTGATCGTTAGATCGACAGGCTGTGATGAGCGTTATTATTTAATTTTAACGCTTACACAGTGGAAATTACACTTTGGGTGTAATGGATGACTTGATGATTATACTGTTATTGTCATATATATGATGTGTGTGAAGTCCATATAATCCAAATTATATGGTAAATGTTTGAGTCGCATTTCGATTCAAGTGTTCTTTTAAATAAGACTATTTTTACATTAGAAATCCTTTTTATATAAAGTGCATATATTTTTCGTAATATATTTTTAATCAACTATTTGTTAAACAAAGAATATTTGTAAAAGATAAAGATTTGTAAAATAAAGAATACTTCTCATTTAGAATCTTTTATATAAAGAATATGTTTATGATTATTTTAAAATATGTTTTTAAAGGGTTACTAGCATTTGCAATCATATTTTGTGATATGAAATATATTGAGATGTGAAGTAGATTTACCGTGGACGATGTTTTAAACGACATTTGTCCTTTAATCCAATTTACATTGAGATTATTATTTGGAACTTATGAATCTATTTTATAGATTTAAAAAGACATTTTCTATAAATCAAGTTTTTCAACTAATATATTAAATTGGAATTTAGTGGAAATTCGATTGGTAATAATCAAAATGGGCTTCTGTAAAAGAAGACCGATATTATATATGAAATTTAAGAGGCTTTGCCGTTATTCCATTTATATTATTAGTCCGATACAGAAATTTATATCGATTATGTATTGATTTGATTTCTGTGGAATTCCATATTTTTTAGAAATTGATTTATAGATTTTATTTTAAATATTTATTTTTGATAAAATTAATGAGAATCTTCTAAAATGAATATCTTATCAAAAAGAATATTCTGAGTTGGGATGTGACGAAATGTGTGATTTTCCAATATTTGTTTTTAATCCCAAATTACGCAAGTTATTCAGAAAGACCGGGTTTAACCCATTCTGAATAATCATCACGACGATCAAGAGTCGAAGACGAAGACAGTGATTGAAGACCGAAGGTTTTCACATCGTTGGGATGATGATGACTGGTATCTTGAATTGGGATTGGCCTTCCAAGGCAAGGTATTTGGTAATGATCGTCCAAACGCATTTGGAGATCGACGGACACGTTGTTTCGCTCAGACCCAGAGTGGACTTGTAAATGGATTGCGTGTCTGACATTGTATTCCTTTCTACTGTATTTGTTGAACGGTATCGATTATATATTTCTGTTGGTGGGGAAGAATTTATTCTTTACTTATCACCCTTCTCTAAGTCGTATGAGCTTAGAGGTTATATATATATTGGTAGATGATCAATAGTATGGTAGGGTCTGACAATGTGGCATGCCAAGATGCAAATTGATCAAGGCTTTTGTTGAAAAGCATGGCCTTGTGGAATGATCAAAGCATAGCCTATTATGGCATAGCTTTGTGTATATCATGACTTCGCGAGCCTCACACCCCGGTATGAGTCAAAAACGGGATACGGACTGTAGGGAGTGCACACGTTTCTTTCTAGCTAGAGTGATGTCAGGGACCTACCAGCGCTGACATTTCACTTATGTGGATGATGGATTTTGAGGTACCTCGTGTTTTATAGGCCGTTGATGGTTATACTATAGGTTCAAAGGAACTGGGAAGTGTGTGTTCAGGCATAACTAATCCACTGCCGATAGGCGGGGACCGGCCCTGAAGATCCAACGGTTCACTGTGGGGGATGCTGAGGCATTTGCTAGAGTGTCTCGAATCAGAGAGGAGCTTGCCCCTAGCCTCGACTCATGATGGAATCCAAATCTCCAATACGACCTTGCGGTTTTGATTGTAGAACTAGTACGACGACATAGTATATGGTACCTATGCCGTCTAGGATTGATATTATATTTGAATGTTTTAAATATATATATATATACACACTGACAATAATATCGTTTTCACGTATCAAGCATCTTTTGACCATTATAAGGTAAAACCCTATCCTTTGGTGTGCGTTGCATTGTGTGATGGGACCTGGGTCTTATAATGGTTTCATTTTTCTAAAAAGCATTACGTTATTTGACGATTTACTTTAATTATGCACTGGCAATCCAATGGAGTAAACCCGTTCCGCGTTAGTGGCGTGGTCCTGTGATTAGCCTACTTATTAGATAAGTTAAGTTAAGAATTCTCACACCAGTCCCACGACTGACCTGTAGTTTGTTTCACTTTGCAAACTCGGGTGCCCTCTTTCCACACGGGCAGTCGAGTAGCTTTTTGCAGATATAGTTAAGCAGGATCCTAGATTGAAGTCTGAAGCCGAGTCCAGAATATTGATGGCCTTCCGCTGAGATTAGTTCCGCTGCAATGTATTTAATTTAATTTAAATGTTTCTTCCGCTGTATTATTTATCGATGTACTCTGATATATTCTGTACTCTGATGTAACATTTATTATTGATGTTATAAAAGTCCGTGTTTTTGTTCTGATGTGTTGTATGGCCAAAGTTAAAGTATCCGTAGATTTTCACCTTTTGGGTCAGACCTGTGTGGTTTATGGTCGATTCAAAGGGCGGGAATTTGCGGGTCTTTACAACCCTTCTCTGAGACGTACGAGCTTAGAGGTTATATATGGATAGACATCAGTTGCATGGCATGAATTGTCAGTGTGTCATGCTAAGATGCAAATGATCAAGCCTTTTGTTGGAAAGCAGAGTTTTGTGGATGATGATCAAAGCACAGCTTTAGTTAGCACAGCATTGTATAGCGATACTACGCGAGCCTTACAACCTGGTATGAGTCAAAAACGAGAGAAGACTGCAGGGAGGAAATTCGTTTCTTTCTAACTAGGAGTGGTGTCATGGTATTGAGCCCAGAAATTTTTACTTATGTGGATGATGGAATGAGGCACCTCGGATATTGAGTCCCTAGTGGCTCAGATTTTATGCCCCATAAGGCAAGGAAACGTATTTTTCAGGCATTACTAATCCACTAAAGTATTTATGGACCGGCCTTGAAGATCCAAGATGCAGTTGCGGCTGATCCTGAGACATGGTAGGCTAGATTGTCTCGAATTAGATGAGGACGATCCCTAGCCTCGACTCATAGATGGAAATCCAACTTCCAATACGACATCGTGCGGTTTTGATTGTAGAACTAGTATGGCGACATGATATATGGTACCCATGCCGTCTATGATTGATACATTTATATTTGAAGTTGTTTTAAACAATATGCACATATAATATCAAAATAATTTGTTTTATAGTGTATTAAGCATTATTTGGTTATTACAAGGTAAAACTCTATCCTTCGGTTTATGTTGCATTATGTGATGGGACTTGATTCTTATAATAGCTTCATTTTTCCAAAAACCATTGCGTTGTTTTATTTTAAACTAAGATTCATGTGGAGTAAACCATCTCCGTGTTACATGGTGTGGTCCCATGATTTTCCAACTTGAAAATTTAAGATTAATAATTGTTTTAGTTCTCACACCAGTCCCATGACTGACCTGGAGTTTATTGTTTTCACCTAAAGTCTGGGTGCCCCTATTTTCCACACAGGCAGTTAGTAGTTTTGGTTTTGCAAATATTATATTCACATGATCCTGATTTACAGCTGAAGCGATATTCAGAAAGCTCTGTATCCGTGTATTTCTTTCAGTTGTATTTTGTATTATTTTTCCACTGCTATTTAATTGTAATTTTAAACCTTTGATATTATTTTTCCGTTGTATATTATTTATTCATACTCTGTTATATTCTTATACTCTGATGTAAATTGTTGTAATAACAATGATATATTCTTCTGTTTGTGTTCTGATTTGTCGTGTTCTCAACTCAGTCCGGGCTCTCCCGTAAAGGCGAGTTTGGGTCATTTCATTATGGTATTGGAGCTTTGGTTTACAAAGCTCGAGAACATGGCACATTAGAAACAAATGAAAGAATTCATCAGAGATTGGATTAGTAATATCCAATGAGAAAGACTCGTTAGAGATGGGAGTAGTAGTATCCTAGAACGGGTTTCAAAGAGTGTTATTTTTAAAATAAAAATGAAAACAAATTTTGTTTTGAAAATTTAAACCTTACGTATTTGAGTATTTTATTTAACTTTGGACAATCGAGTATATGAAGATTTTACATATACGCTGTAACGAACTAGGATTTTCGACCCAGAAAATCAACATAAAACCCATGTTAATTATTCAGGCATCGAACATTACAGATCATTAATAGAAAGAAGTTAGAGGATGAGAATAGATAAGATAGAAAATTAGAATAGAAGAAGAAGAAGAAGATCACCACAGAACAGAATCAGAGTAATACGAATCTCACAGCGGAACGAATAATATATAATCTATAACATAGCTTTGAAATAAAATAGTATACAATAACATTATCAGAGTACAATGCTTATACACAGTGGAAATAACAATAGCTATATAATCCTGAAGCCTCCTGCTTCAATTTCCTCCACGTATATCTGTAAAGACCTGAACTACTTGACTGCCCATACAAATTTGGGCACCCAAGAGTTTAGGGAAACCAAAAAAAAAAACTCTGGGTCAGTCATGGGACTGGTGTGAGTAAACTCAAATCATTTGGTTTAACTTTTCAAAATCCTTTTAAAAAAGAAAAGGAAATCATAAGACCGATCCACACATAAACATGGATGGTTTTTACCTTACGACAACCCAAAACCGTTTTGAAAATCAATACTTCTCTGATATTATGATAAAGTGTAATCACAAGTAATTATCAATCTAGCAGAACGCTTGCATCTCACGTTCCATATATAAAGTATACAAAAAAAACCGCAGGCGCTTATTGGAGATTGGATTCCAACTATGACAAGGTATGGGACCACGTGCCGATAGTGTATCTGTAGAGGCAAATACACTGGGTTCAACAAGAACGTCTTGCAACCCGGCCCACACATGACCGACCACTCATTTCTCTTGAGTGTATCAAATGTATATCACCAACGGTTGGGAGCTACCCACTGTCTTCCCAAAAAGGGACAGCATTGAATAGACAAAAGAATGAATTGAACTTTCTCTAGATAGGTGATATACACCCTAATGGGAGCGACCCACTTAGCTATGCTGCCTGCCCGATTTTTGTCATTTCCCGGTTGATGAGGCTTGAGGTCATAACGTCTCTTTGGAACATCTGACCACCATTCACTTTGAATGCCGCATCGTCATACCTGTCAAATCACAACTTGATTTCCTCAAAAATACCACGGGTATAAAGCTAATAGAAACGAATTCCTCCACCATCAAACATAAGTACGTTTGAAGAGATCAACTTACGTGATCTGTTAGACATACTCTGTCAGACGTCCGTCCATTCACGTTTGTCCTGGGACTGGACAAACTGAAGGCACTATTCTTTAAACAGGATAGCCCTTGCGTAACTCCGTCTTCAATATTTGATCGCAACGCTAATGTCCATACAATGTTTTCAGATAATATATCTGATCCCGGTCTCTCTATATTGACGACGATAAAATGGTCAAAAACTTTGATAGTTGGTGATTTAACTATCAAAGAAAAACAGGTGTGCAACCAACGATATTATTTCCAAATGGAAATTCTATCGATCAATCATAATTCAAAGGTTTATTTCTTCTAATTAAATTATCATTAATTTATCCATTTTCCATTTCTATATATTCGTAAATTCTAAATTTCTAAATTTGGGAAAAACATACTTTATAAATCATTTGGAAAACATCACCATATTAACTTCCATTTCTTATTTCCTATATTGGAAAACATTTCTGATTCTTATTTGGAAAATGTTTCCAAACTCCTTCATTTGATTTAAACCGATGTTTAAATTAAACATCACTAAGCCAATTCAAACCATTTCACTCGTTAACTAAATCCACTTAACAAATTTTAACTCTCGAACCTTAACTACTCCTTAGTTAAAAACGAAGTCAATCAAGTTGGGGTATAATTGCCTCTCAGACCTTAACTGAACAACATTTCCAACCTCGTAACAGACCAAGTTCACCCTTTTTGACTCTTTAACAAACTTCCGTACGAAACTCTCAGACTCTATTTATGGATCCCTTTCTTTATTGAAACCATTGGTTATAACTATAGCGTTATAATCCCTTCTTCCTAAATATCAAATTTCAAAATATAACTTTTATTCCTCGATTTAACTAAATAACTAAACCGCTAATTTATAAATAAATAGGTAAATCTTCATTAAAACCGGAAAGCAAATATTACTTTCCCTGAATTCGATATAATCAAATTCAACGTATAATTCTTTTTTTCGAATAATCTCTATTCAATAGCTCCTTTTTCGAATAAACTATATTCGATAACTCTTTCTTCGAATAACTATGTTCAAAAATCTCTCTTCGAATGATTTACATTCGACTAACCCTCTTCGAATGATTTACATTCGACTAACTCTCTTCGAATGATTTACATTTGACTAACTCTCTTTGAATGATTTGCATTCGACTAACTCTCTTCGAATGGTTTACATTCGATTAACTCTCTTAATTCTGTTCGAATACTATTTCGAATAACTCCTTTAATTTAATTCATTTGGATTAACTCGGTTTAATTAACTCATCTTGACTCGCCCAACTAAATTAACTCAACTTGATTAACTCAACTTATTTAACTTAACCTTTTTAACTCCTATCAAATAACTAATATTTGATTAATTTATATTTGAATAACTATGTCTATTTTCGACTTTATTTCGGATAGCTAATATTCGATTTAACTCCATTCGCTTAACTCTAGAACACAGCGATCACAATGGTTACGCCTGAGTCCCTCAGGAAACATCCGACTGCCATAGGCTATCTGCAGCCCTGCGAATTACGCTAGCAGTCGTACAAAATGGCAACTCATCTTGAATATCTATATTTGACTAACTCTATCTCAAATAACTATATTCGATAAACTCTAATTGAATAACTAATATTCATAAATTCTAATTCGATTAACTCTAACTGATTATTCAGTTTCGAATATCGATGTTAAAATCGATTCTTACTCCTCTGTATAAGTTCTGACTTAAATATTCTATTTATCCAATGATAAACATCCTATTTAATTTATAAAATAATATTTATAAATTTATCCCTCCATCTATCTGTTAGAATAGATTCTATTTAAAATCTTTGCTTTAAATCCATAATACGTTATACCCATATGCGAAGCACGGGTCTAAACCTTTCAAATGTAAAATTCTCCTTTTATACAATTCTGGTCACTTTTTCAAGTATTTCCTTTTATAATCTATCTATTTACAAAATAAATCCGCTTTTTGATGATTCTACTTATTCTATAAAATATTTTCTGTTTATAAAATCTACTGATTTTATAAGTAATTCCTTTGATAATCTATTTATTCCCTTTACACATATTTCCCCTTTCTATTCTATTTATTTTTCAAATCAATATCCCTATCAATTCAATTTGTAAATAGTTTACAAATATTTTCTTTCAATTCCATTTGTAAATAATTTTACAATTATTTTCTTTCAATTCTATATATTTGATTTACAAAAAATATCCCTTTTTTTAATCTATTTATTTTCTAAATAACTAGTTTTCTTTTTATATAAAATCTTTTGATTTAAAAAAATCTTTTTCAATATAACATTGAAAATTCCCTCTTAACAGACCAGTATTCCTTATGGTATTTAACGTACCATATAACAATGATCGGCAACATTCAACCATACAAAATCAACAACAGGTTTCATATCACATCATATAACATAATATATGAAAAACAGTAAAATAAATGTTGAGGAACCCAGTTGGGTCCCCCCAACCTGTTTTCCCTGCATCCACAGATGTTAAATAATAAAATTAACATTAATTTCATTTTACTGTGAGATATTCTGCTAAACAGAATCAATATTTGATTAACGATGTATGTCTATATCGTTATCTATATTTTCAATCAACTGACTAGTAGTTCAACCAAACAGCCAACACATAGCAAACAATCATCATTTATTATTTCTGAAAATATTTTAGAAAAATATAATTAAGAAGAGTTAGTGAGTTTACTCACATTGGACGATTATCATTATGTAACGATAATTGGTCGTTGGTTTGATCCAGGCATTAAATTCCACCATAATTCCAAACGAGCTTGAATTCACTCTCGGTCAGTTCCATGGTGAAGCCCTCATCCCTACTGTCCCAACGGATTCGATCGTTTGTGATTCTGATATCGTATGACATGATATTCAATTTACAAGTTAGACGGTTTTTAAATAGTTTCAATTTAAATAAGGTATGTTATCGGACCTGACCATTATTCTTTGGCCCATTCCAATTTACTGTTGCGCCGGCCCATGTGAACAGTACTCTTCTTTCCCCAAATATAAAAATCGCGTCTTCCTGTAGAAACATGGCTATTGCCGTGATATTCAGGCATCCACTCTCCCTCTCTCCTTCATCATGTCCCAAACGGAGACCACTAACATTCCTCTCTACTCGAGCTCACTCTCCTGGTATCGAAATAGAATGACTCGCATGTACATTGCAAATCGCGTTTTCAAGGTTTCAGCTCCTCCTACTATACATCGCCCGTCAATCATCATCACCAAATTCTCCAAACTCCATCCATTAGTGCGCCTACTCCTCCCGATCACTTTAACATCATCGTTTCAACCCATCTCCGACTCAAGCGCCAGTGGACCTCAACCCTAGGTCGCGCTGTACAAATCCAAAGTCAGGAATTTTGTTCGAACACAGCAGAAAATATACTGCATTGAAGAGTAGCATTTCAGAAGTCCAAAAACACTTGTTTTGGAAATTATAAATTTTTATGTGAATTCGAATGAATTTTAAAAGATGAAAACCCACGTTTTGTAAATTGAAGAGTGGCGGCCGATGTATTTGACCAGAAGAGAATTTCGTTAGGGTTAGAAGAGTTAGGATGATATTTATAGCTAGGTTTTATATTTTTTATTCGATTATTTGATTTTATTTTAAGTAATCGTTATTTGTATTCGTCCTCTAAAATTCCTGTGACCACATATGATATACAAAAATCACAAAAATGGACATGCAACTACTGTTCGACATTATGGTCCCAACAAAATTAGTTTCATCGAATTCTGAGGTCGTTTTAAAAACTGGCTATTTTTAAAGCTCAAATAACTCATTTAAATAAATAAATATATTTAAAAACAATTAAAATTAATATTTAAAAATAAATATTATCATATATATCCATAACAGAATATCATATTGCTACACTGGGATTTATAGCTCGATATTTCAAATCCCGTGTTACATTGATACACGATTTGTATTAAAAATCCATTTTAAAATATAAATAAATCGATATAAATTATAAAGGAATTCCATAGCGAGTTTTCTAAAATTTGATTTGGACATAAATCAAAATCTACATGATGAAATCTCGATTTTTATCTTCCACTAGAAAAATATACTTCACCAGCTCCTAACGTTTCTTGTTTCACAGAAATCTGATTTAAAACGAATACTGTACATTCAATCGAAGTTCAAATCGCTAAATAGCGAACTTCTGCACCATTTCAAGCTCGATTATAATTATATTATAATTATACATTCAACTATCATTCGAATAATGTATTCGTTATTCTAATTCAATTCTAAACTGAATTAAATATCACCGATGATCCAATTCACACCATTTTGTGAATTCCACTATTTCTGACTATTTCAGAAATTAAATATATTATTATATTATTTATTTTAATTAAATATTCAATATTATTTAATTCTGGTCATTTTAAATAACCAAACCATTATTTAAATAATTAAATAAATTATTTATATCGCTGAAAAATGTGGGTCGTTACATTCTTCCCCACTTAAAATAATTTCGTCCTCGAAATTGCTAAGGTAGATAACAAACCCTATTGATTAGTACAAATTTATTGGGTTTACTTACCAACCTCAATTTCAACTGAACCAATTTAATTTCAATTTAAAATATTCATTTATTTCTATTAACGAAAAATTTCAAAAATTCTGAAAATTTCCTAACACCCGAAATTTTCAAAAAATTTCGCCAGCATCTCCTTTGTACCTGTCAATAGTTCAAACCCCAACTCGCCTCTCTAGACCTTCTCCAATCCAAAGAAAATCAAACAGCCAAGCGGCTCGCGGATTCGGCACATAAAACCTCATATGGGAACTTAAACATGTACCTTTTGTCGGGCATATCACTAAATCCTTCACTTGCTTTTACTCAATACCTGCTGATCATATATCCATCTATACCAATCGATTTCCAATCACTTTCAATCAATCAAATCTCAATACAATTATTTGCTTATCCAAAGCCAAATTCCATTTCAAACTCGTGTTCCATTCTCGATTAAAACTCTTAACTCACCAATACCATTTCAGATTCTTATCTCATGATTCAAAATCTGATTTTACTCCATATATTATATTCCAATTAAATTTCCAGTTAATTGGTTTCAATGCATATTTGCTTTCACGAATTTATTTAATTTGCTTTTAATTCATACTATCTTCCTGGGGATTTTAAACAGTTTAGTTTTTCAAAAATAAATTATTCTCTTTCGGGATTCAAAAGAATTTCCTTTTTCTCAAAACAATTTAAAAACAAAATCTTTGGTAGTAATCTGTCACTTAGGACTCGAAAATGAACACTGATGATGTGGCCAACATCATCAGAGTTATTTCCCAGCTACTGAAGTGAGTTCAATACTATATCACTTATAAAAACCATATTAAACACTTCCATTTTGAAATCTTTTTCAAAATATTATTCACGATGCTTGTAAACAAATTAAAATCTCACAGGATCTTAAAATTTTCTTAAACTTAACTCAAATCTACTTACAAACCCTTTTTCCCTAGTTTTCTTTCAGAATTTTAATTCCAATTCTAATTTAATTCAGATTTAATTAATCTGAATCCATATTATACGAACTCCAATTGGTTATTTATATAACCATTTTCAATAATAATCAACCAACACATCCAATATACTATAATCATTAGAATATAATTATTTTCTTTATATCGAAATATACTTTGGGTAATATTATCTCATTTACCCTCTTTCAAAACATACTGTGTCAGTTTATCGTATTCGAGTGTTTAGAAATCCTTATTGATACAGTGGATCAAACTGATCGACCAGAATTCGCAAACTACTCAACCAATAAATCTCCGTAACATAAAAATCATTTTTTTTATAAAATCTACAAATACATTCACTCGTATATATACACTCAACTCAATCTAGGGTATTGCTAACCCTATCTCTACTGAGTCACACCATAGAGCTAAGGTAATCACTTAACCTTCAGCTCTGATACCACTATGAAGAACTT
The DNA here is from genome assembly GCA_030737875.1 of Allium sativum. Taxonomy (NCBI): domain Eukaryota; kingdom Viridiplantae; phylum Streptophyta; class Magnoliopsida; order Asparagales; family Amaryllidaceae; genus Allium; species Allium sativum. Next base: position 103,851,394 of record CM060912.1, read on the forward strand.
GGATTTTCGAACTAGAAAATCAACATAAAATCCATGTTAATTATTCAGGCATCGAACATTCCATATCATTAACAGAAAGAAGTTAGAGGGTGAGAATAGATAAGATAGAAAATTAGAATAAAAGAAGAAGAAGATCACCACTAAACATAATCAGAGTAATACGAATCTCACAGCGGAACGAATAATATATAATCTATAACATAGCTTTGAAATAAAACAGTATGTAATAATATTATCAGAGTACAATGCTTACACACAGCGGAAATAACAATAGCTATATAATCCTAAAGCCTCCTGCTTCAAGATCCTCCACGTATATCTGTAAAGACCTGAACTACTTGTCTGCCTGTACAAATTTGGGCACCCTAGAGTTTAGGGAAAACAAAAAAAATAAACTCTGGGTCAGTCATGGGACTGGTGTGAGTAAACTCAAATCATTTGGTTTAACTTTTCAAAATCCTTTTCAAAAGAAAAGGAAATCGTAAGACCGATCCGCACATAAGCACGGATGGTTTTTACCTTATGATAACCCAGAACCGTTTTGAAAATCAATACTTCTCTGATATTATGATAATTTCTAATCACAAGTAATTATCAATATAGCAGAATGCTTGCATCTCACGTTCCACATATATAGTATACAAACAAAACCGTGGGCGCTTATTGGAGATTGGATTCCAACTATGACAAGGTATGAGACCACCTGTTGATAGTGTATCTCTAGAGGCCAATACACTGGGTTCAACAAGAACGTCTTGCAACCCGGCACACACATGACCGACCACTCATTTCGCTTGAGTGTATCGAATGTATATCACCAACGGTTGGGAGCTACCCACCATCTTCCCGAAAAGGGACAGCATCGAATATACAAAAGAATGAATTGGATTTTCTCTAGATAGGTGATATACACCCTAATGGGAGCGACCCACTTAGCCATGCTGCCTGCCCGATTTCTGTCATTTCCAGGTTGATGAGGCTTGAGGTCATATCGTCTCTTTGGAACATCTGGCCACCATTCACTTTGAATGCCACATCGTCATACATGTCAAATCACAACTTGATTTCCTCAAAAATGCCACGGGTATAAAGCTAAGAGAAACGAATTCCTCCGCCACCAAACGTAAGAACGTTTGAAGAGATCAACTTATGCGATCTGTTAGATATACTCTGTCAGACATTCGTCCATTCACGTTTGTCCTGGGACTGGACAAACCGAAGGCATTATTCTTTAAACAGGATAGCCCTTGCATAACTCTGTCTTCAATATTTGATCGCAACGCTAACATCCATACAGAGTGGTTTTCAGATAATATATCTGAACCCGGTCTCTCTATATTGGCGACGATAAAATGGTCAAAAACTTTGATAGTTGGTGATTTAACTATCAAAGAAAAACAGGTGTGTAACCAACGATATTACTTCCAGATGGATATTCTATCGATCAATCATCATTCAAAGGTTTATTTCTTTTAATTAAATTATCATTAATTTATCCATTTTCCCTTTCTATATATTTGTAAATTCTAAATTTCTAAATTTGGGAAAAACATACTTTATAAATCATTTGGAAAACATCACCATATTTACTTCCATTTGTTATTTCCTATATTGGAAATCATTTCTCATCCTTATTTGGAAAACGTTTCCAAACTCCTTCATTTGATTTAAAACGATGTTTAAATAAAACATCACTAAGCCAATTCAAACCATTTCACTTGTTAACTAAATCCACTTAACAAATTTTAACTCTCGAACCTTAACTACTCCTTAGTTAAAAACGAAGTCAATCAAGTTGGGGTATAATTACCTCTCAGACCTTAACTGAACAACATTTCCAACCTCGTAATAGACAAAGTTCGCCCTTTTTAACTCTTTAACAAACTTCCCTATGAAACTCTCGGATTCTATTTATGGATCCCTTTCTTTATTGAAACCATTGGTTATAACTATAGTGTTATAATCCTTTCTTCCTAAATATCAAATTTCAAAATATAACTTTTATTCCTCGATTTAACTAAATAACTAAACCACTAATTTATAAATAAATAAGTAAATCTTGATTAAAACCGGAAAGCAAATATTACTTTCGCCGAAATCGATATAATCGAATTCAACGTATAATTCTTTTTTTCGAATAATCTCTATTCGATAGCTCCTTTTTCGAATAAACTATATTCGATAACTCTTTCTTCGAATAACTATATTCGAAAATCTCTATTCGAATGATTTACATTCGATTAACCCTCTTCAAATGATTTACATTCGACTAACTCTCTTCGAATGATTTACATTCGACTAACTCTCTTCGAATGATTTACATTCGATTAACTCTCTTAATTCTGTTCGAATACTACTTCGAATAACTCCTTTAATTTAACTCATTTGGATTAACTCGGTTTAATTAACTCATCTTGACTAACCCAACTAAATTAACACAACTTGATTAACTCAACTTATTTAACTCAACTTATTTAACTTAGACTTTTTAACTCCAATCAAATAACTAATATTCGATTAATTTATATTCGAATAACTATGTCTGTTTTCAACTTTATTTTGAATAGCTAATACTCGATTTAACTCCATTCGCTTGACTCTAGATCGCAGCGATCACAATGGTTACGCCTGAGTCCCTCAGGAAATATCCGACCGCCATAGGCTATCTATAGCCATGCGAATTACGCTAGCAGTCGTACGAAATGGCAACTCATCTTGAATATCTATATTTGACTAACTCTATCTCAAATAACTATATTCGATCAAATCTAATTGAATAACTAATATTCATAAATTCTAATTCGATTAACTCTAACTGATTAACTCTAACTGGTTATTCAGTTTCGAATATCGATGTTGAAATCGATTTTCTTACTTATATATTCTATTTATCCAATGATAAACATCCTATTTAATTTATAAATTTATCCCTCCATCTATCTGTTAGAATAGATTCTATTTAAAATCTTTGCTTTAAATCCATAACACGTTATACCCGTGTGCGAAGCACGGGTCTAAACCTTTCAAATGTAAAATTGTCCTTTTATACAATTCTGGTAACTTTTTCAAGTATTTCCTTTATAATCTATCTATTTACAAAATAAATCCCCTTTTTGATGATTTTATTTATTCTATAAAATATTTTCTTTTTATAAAATCTATTGATTTTATAAGTAATTCCTTTGATAATCTATTTATTCCCTTTACACATATTTCCCATTTCTATTATATTTATTTTTCAAATCAATATCCCTTTCAATTCAATTAGTAAATAGTTTACAAATATTTTCTTTTCAATTCCATTTGTAAATAATTTTACAAATATTTCCCTTCAATTCTATCTATTTGACTTACAAATAAATATCCCTTTTTTTAATCTATTTATTTTCTAAATAACTAGTTTTTGTTTTTATAAAATCTTTCGATTTAAAAAAAAATCTTTTTCAATATAACATTGAAAATTCCCTTTTAACACACCAGCATTCCTTATGGTATTTAACGTACCATACAAAATCAGCAACATGTTTCATATCACATCATATAAAATAATATATGAAAAAGAGTAAAATAAATGTTGAGGAACCCAGTTGGGTCCCCCAACCTATTTTCCCTGCATCCACTGATGTTAAATAATAAAATTAACATTAATTTCATTTTACTGTGAGATATTCTGCTAAACAGAATCAATATTTGATTAACGATGTATGTCTATATCGTTATCTATATTTTCAATCAACTGACTAGCAGTTGAACCAAACAGCCAACACATAGTAAACAATCATCATTTATCTTTTCTAAAAATATTTTAGAAAAATATAACTGAGAAGAGTTAGTGATTTTACTACATTGGACGATTATCGTTATATACCGATAATTGGTCATTGATTTGATCCAGGCGTTAAATTCCACCATAAATCCAAACGAGCTTGAATTCACTCTCGGTCAGTTCCATGGTGAATTCCTCATCCCTACGGTCCCAACAGATCGTGATTCTGATATCCTATGACAAAGATATTTAATTTACAAGTTAGACGATTTTTAAATAGTTTCAATTTAAATAAGGTTTGTTATCGGACCTCACCATTATTCTTTGACCCATTCCAATTTGCTGCTTCACCGGCCCACGTGAATAGTACTCTTCCTTCCCCAAATATAAAAATCGCGTCTTCCTGTAGAAACATAGCCATTGCTGTGATATTCAGGCATCCACTCTCCCTCTCTCCTTCATCATTTCCCAAACGAAGACCACTAACATTCTTCTCTACTCGAGCTCACTCTCCTGTTATCGAAATGGAACAACTCGCATGTACATTGCAAACCACGTTTTCAAGGTTTCAGCTCCTCCTACTGTACATTGCCCGTCAATCATCATCACCGAATTCTCCCAAACTCCATCCATTAGTGCGCCTACTCCTCCCGGTCAATTTACCATCATCGTTTCAACCCATCTCTGATTCAAGCGCCAGTGGATCTCAACCCTAGGTCGCACTGTACAAATCCAACGTCAGGAATTTTGTTCGAACATAACAGAAAATATACTGCATTGAAGAGCAGCATTTCAGGAGTCCAAAAACACTTATTTTGGAATTTATAAATTTTTATGTGAATTCGAATGAATTTTCAAAGATGAAAACCCACGTTTTGTAAATAGAAGAGTGGTGGCCGATGTATTTAACCAGAAGAGAATTTCATTTAGGGTTAGAAGAGTTAGGATGATATTTATAGGTAGGTTTTATATTTTTTATTCGATTATTTTATTTTATTTTAAACAATCGTTGTTTGTATTCGTCCTCTAAAATTCCTGTGACCACATACGATATCCAAAAATCACGCAAATGGACATACAGCTACAGTTCGATATTACGGTCCCAACAAAATTAGTTTCGTCGAATTCTGAGGTCATTTGAAAAACTGGCTATTTTTAAAGCTCTAAATAACTCATTTAAATATATAAATATATTTAAAAACAAATAAATTTAATATTTAAAATAAATATTATCGTATATATCCACAATAAAATATCATACTGCTACACTGGGATTTATAGCTCGATATTTCAAATCCAGTGTTACATTGATATTCGATTTATATTTAAAAATCCATTTTAAAATATAAATAAATCGATATAAATTATAAAGGAATTCCATAGTGACTTTTCTAAAATTTGATTTGGACATAATTCAAAATCTACATAAAGAAATCCCGATTTTTCTCTTCCACTAGAAAAATAAACTTAACCAGCTCCTAACATTTCTCGTTTCATAGAAATCCGATTTAAAACGAATCCTGTACATTCAATTGAAGTTCAAATCACCAAATAGCGAACTGCCGTGCCATTTCGAGCTCGATTATAATTATATTATAATTATACGTTCAACTGTCGTTCGAATAATATATTCGTTATTCTAATTCAATTCTAAACAGAATTAAATATCACCGATGATCCAATTCACACCATTTTGTGAATTCCACTATTTCTGACTATTTCAGATATTAAATATATTATTTATTTTAATTAAATATATAATATTATTTAATTCTGGTCATTTTAAATAACCGAACCATTATTTAAATAATTAAATAAATTATTTATATTGTTGGAAAATGTGGATCGTTACATACGCCTAGCTAGTGTATATACGAAGTCTCAAATATAATAGGTAGACATAAAATCACACTCTAGTCGCCTGGAGATGATTCTGATGATGGAGCTCCATCATCAGTGTGTATGTTCGAGTTTCGAAAGTGGGATATCTATATATTTCCAATTGACTGGTGTGTGAACCAAAACTTAGTTAGAGTTTATTGTTGTGATTTGCACTAAAAATATGATTTTTAACTATATATAAAAGTTATGCATTTAAAAATTTAATCAACTAATTGATTGCTGGTTGTGTTGCTTGATTATTAGTCTGATTAATAAAAATATATTGGAACCACAAAACCAATAAGAGAAATGGTAAATTTAGCTAAATCGAATCAAATATTGCATTGAATTGAAAATTGATTGCAATTGCATGCATATACATGTATATACATCGGACAGGTCATTGCATGGAAGCTAAGAAGAGGAATAAAATTGTTTGCCCTTCAAATAGGTACATATTTACTGTATTCATTGGAGTTTGATGATTTTATGAGCCAGTTGGCTTTTTCTTTTTCTTTTGAATTGATGAGGGCCTGCGTGGATAGTTGCGGTTTTAAATATCAACCCATTCAAAGTAGGTTATGGCGAAATTTTTCGAAAATTTAGGGTGTTAGCCAAATTTTTGAGAAATTAGAAAATTCTTAGAAACTGAAAAGTTGAAGAATGAAAGCCAGAATGAAAGTTGAATTGGTTAGTTAAACGACTTTTAGCTCCGTTCCTTTTCGAGGATGAAAAGATTTTAAGTGGGGGTGATCGTAACAATCCGGAAAATCGGAACCAATTTAAAAGATTTATTTTGATTGTTTTAATGGATTTTAATATTTAGAATAATTTATTTTAAATAATGACGACTAAAAATTTATTTAAATCGAAGTTAGAACTAATAAATTTATTTTAATTATATAACGAGCCTGAAATGGCGCGGTAGTTTGAAAATTTGATTTTAAATTTCAAATGAATGTGCATGATTCAAAATAAATCGGAATTCAGTCAAACAAGAAATACATGAATCTGTCTGATTATATATTTCTAGCGAATGTAAAAAATCCATATTTCATAACGGTAATTGAAAGTTTTTTCCAATTTAAAATTCAGAATAGTCGCTATGGAATTTATATATATATTTTTTAATATAAATATATCGTCATTTTACAAACGACCTCCGTTTTCGATCAAACCACTTTTGTTGGATCTGGAATGTCAAATTATTGCTAGATTCCAATTTTCATAATCTTTGGAATTAATATATGAGCACAATAAATGTAAATGCGTTTGGTAATCTCAGTTTGAATTTAATCGACTGAAAAATGACCATTTTTCAAACGATCTCCATATTCGACAAAATTAATATTATTAGAACTGTATCATCAAAACATAGCTATATTTATTTTTCTGTAATTTTTGGAGTCAGTATGTGGCCCCAGTATATTAAAATGTGCGTTTAAATTCAGTATGTATTGATTTATATTTTAATTTTGGCAAAATTTGATCAAAACAGTCAAATTGCCTTATGAAACGTATCTGATTGTGTCCGCAATGGGGGTGTTTAGCTTAGGGCGTCGGTCTTTGGGTTTGATTTGGAGTTCTTATCGGTAAACATGAATTTTTGAGATTAAAAAAATTACATAAAATTAACAGGAAAATATTTACAAGGACAAAAGCCAAGGCCTTTTTATCCATAAGGACAGCCCACTAAAATTTTTCTCAGAAGGACAATATTTTGAAAAAAAAAATTGGCCGCTACTTTTATCTTCTCCCTCTCTCACGTCGGCCGCTACTTTCAACTTCTCCCTCTCTCACGTCATTCTCGATTTCATCTTAAATCATGAAATCATAAAATCAGAAAACGCAAAATCACGAATTTCAGAAAATAGTTAAATCGAAATTTGAAATATAAGAAAAACAACACGAAATCAAAATCGAGAAGAAATTCGTTCGAAACCCTAAAAAATTAAAAAAAAATGTCGATCAACAAAATCCAAATGGAAATCGATTGCGATTGGAAAAAAAATATGTAGCAGACGACGGAAATCACAATTGAAGAAGTCGAAATTGTTGAAACAATTTTTTTAGATTGGAAATGCTTTTTTTTTTTTTTTTTTACCAGTACAACAGTTCGTAGGTATCATTTTTGTATTTTTGTAGTTATCATTTTTCCTGTTTTTAACTTTAAAGCATAGTAGCAGTTTTTAGTTATCATTTTTCTATTTTTTAGTTATCATTTTTCATGTTTTAACTTTAAGAACATAGCAGCAGTTTTTAGTTATCATTTTTCTATTTCTGTAGTTATCATTTTTACCGTTTTAACTGTGTTATATGTTTTTTTCATGAGATTTTGTTGTTGTGTTAATTTTGAGGTTATATTGATGTATCAGCTAAGAAACGAAGCCGAACTTATTTCAGTTTAATCAATCAAACTATGATATAATTTTTTTTCATTGTTTTATCTTCAAAGCATTGCATCAGTATTTAGTTATCAATTTTCTAATATTTTAGGTATCATTTTTACTGTTTTAACAGTGTTATGTGTTGTTTTGTTTTGATTTTATTGCTGTGTTATGTGATGTTTAACATAACACATAAATCACAGTAAAAATGATAACTTAAAAAATATAAAAATGATTCCTTCAAACTGCAGTAATGTTTGACATAACAGAGAAATTACACTAAAAATGATACCTTAAAAAATATAAAAATGATACCTTAAAACTGTTGTGATGTTTAACACAACACATAAACTGCAGTAAAAATGATAACTAGAAAAATAGAAAAATGATAACTAAAAACTGCTGCTATATTTTGAAGTTAAAACAGGAAAAATGATAACTAAAAAAATATAAAAATGATACCTACGAACTGCTATACTATTAACGATAAAAAAAACATTTCGAACCAGAAAAATTTGTTTCAACCAATTCGTGTTCTCCAAATCTGATTTATGGCGTCTGTAAAACATTATTATTCCATTCAATTAGAATCTACAAATCGATTTTTGCTGTTCGTCCTTTTTCTGTTGTCGACTTTTTCCTGTTTCGAGCGATTTAGGGTTTTGAATTTTTGGGTTCGAACGTTGATTTCGATTCTGATGATTTCAATTTCCTGATGTTTGAATTCGATTTCAAATTTCGTTTTTGGTATATTCTGAAATTCGTGATTTTGCAATTCATGATTTCGTGAATTTTATATTTCGTGATGACTGGTGCGCAAGAGGAGAGAAGAAGAAAGAAGCGGCCGATTTTTTTTCTTCAGTGTATTGTCCTTTAGGATAAAATATTAGGCGGCTGTCCTTATGGATAAATTTTAGTGGCCTTTTGTCCTTAAAAAAATTTTTCCCATAAATATTTTATTATAAATACCCCCTTTTTATTTAGAAACCCTAACTCCCTTTCTGAGCCGTTGCAAACACTTTTCAATGGCCTGATTTTTCAATTTTAATTCCTTAAAATTTCTCAATCTACGCTGTAATTCAAGAATCATATAAAACAAATGTTATAGAGGAAAGTGTGGTCTTTGATTTTATACGGGGATGATGAAGTTTAAGTTCATGGATTGGCCGATTTGATCCCCCAAAACCGCCATGTTCGTTGCCATTTTTCATGAAGCAGGGCCTACCGAGTTCAATGGAGTTTATGGCGGGGGAAGGTGGTGTCAAGGCCTCTGATGGGTGGCCGGTGTTCTGGATCTTCATGCGGTGGTGGATTGTTATCAACGACACTAGATTCGACATGTCCAGAACAAAGAAGAAGGAAAAAGGCAGCATTTTGTAAAACGTAATTAAAGGTTAATTTTATATTTAACTATATAATTTAGACAATTAGTTAATTTAAAAAGCATAGATTTATAATCTGAAATATTTAATCAAAAAACATTATTTAAAATCAGAAATATTTAATATAAAATACATTGTTGAAAATTAGATTTTTAAAAATAAAAAGCAATTATTTTCTTTTCATTTTTTAATATATAAAGAATTTATAAAAATCTGATTTTTATATGGAAAAGAATTTATAAAATTCTGATTTTTTGATATAGAAAAGAATTTATAAAAATCCAATTTTTGGTATGTAAAAGAATTTATAAAGTATACTATTGTTTTAAAAATACCATGGTTTTAGAAATAGCAATAGAATTGTTTTTGAAAATAAAATTTGCATAGTTTTATAAATAAAATTTGCATTGTTTTATAAATAAAATTTTGTTCTTAAAGAAATAAATGCATTGTTTAAAAATGTAATTTTTAAAGGTATACATTGTTTTAAATATATGATTTTTAATAAATATAGAACATTATAAAATTTGATTTTTAATTACAAATAACATTACTAAAAATGTGATTTTTATTTAAATAACTAGGTTATAAAATGTAAATTTTTACAAGAATAGCGTTGTTTTTAAATTATAATACTTTGTTATAGAAATGTAATTTTTATATAAAATATCATTGTAATTGAAATGTGATTTTTATATAGAAAAATCATTGTTTTTAAATAAATAAAAAAAGCATATAATAAAAACTAAAATTTTCATATATAAAAAAAACATTATTTTTAGAAATGAACTTTTATGTGAAAAGCATTGTTTTTAAAATGTGATTTTATTAATATATATAGCGTTGATTAAAAATGTGATTTTTTAAAAATGTAAACATCGTATTAAAAATGTGATTTTTAATATAAACTGCATGAAATGGTTACGTTGGAATCGCGGTGAAGAATACAACGCGTTGGAGCAAATCCAAACTATTTTGAAATTCAGAAATAAGAATGACGGAGTGGAAACCAAAGGTGAGAACTACTCACTATAAACTCTGCACAATTATTTATTTATTTTCATAACTGAAAAATATATTGAATTGCCAGTGTAGATTTTTATCAGTTTAATCATTATAAATTGTACACGATACCAGTTAGATCATCTCCCTCGTCCATAGACCATGGACGATTTAAATTGACTGTATTGTATGTTGCTTGTAATGTTGAAATGTTGAACGTATTAAAAATAATGTTAACATTAATGTGGCAGTTGGAATTAAATTATAAATATTTATTTATAATCTAAAATAGTAAAAATTGGCTAAGTTAAAAATAATTCAATCTGAATTAGAATTGGTTAAATTTGTTAACAAATAATTTATTTAAATATACTGTTGTTGTTTGAAAATCTTACACGGGTATTGGGATGATATTTGGCATACACTAGTCCCAATATTTAATTGTATGTCAATCGATGGATTGACAGCCTGTGATGAGCATTATTTATTTATTTTAATGCTCACACAGTTGTAAATTTCACTCTGGATGTGATTGGACTGTCTGATGATTATTTATCATTTTTTTTTTGCATACATGCGATGTATGAAATTCATCTACCTGAAACTATTGGTAATTGATTGAGTCGCATTCCGATTCAAAAGTAAAAGAACATTTTAATATAAAAGGACTTTTTAAAATAAAGAATATTTTAAAAATAAACAGTAATTTTGAAATAAAGAATATTTCAAAATAAAATGTTTGAATCATAAAAATCACATGTTTATTGTATGTATAAACCAATAAAATAATCATTTATTGAATAATATTTTTGTACATTAAAAATGTCACCTTTTAACATGTTAATGAAAATAAAATAGGCATTTGTTGAATTATAACTTTTTACATTAAAAATGTCATCTTTTAACATGTTAATGAAAGTAAAATAATCATTTGTTGAATTACATTTTTTTACATTAAAAATGTCACCTTTCAACATGTTAATGAAAATAAAATAATCATTTGTGAGGCTAATATAGGAGTCATCATCTCTGAAATACATGACAAGCCCAATTTCCCCCTTCATTCCCGCTAAACCTAATCCGCCGCCACCCCATCGCATCCTCCCCTCACATCCGCAACCAAATCTGATCCCTCCTTTACCTGATCCTCCTCCCCTCGCCAATCCTCCACTGCCGCCTCTGCCTCCTATTCAGCTCCAAACCTACCTCTACCCAAGGTTCGTCGATCATCGCTTTTTGCGAGTAAGCCTTGCAACGCCGAAGCCTTTACACCACCGACTTTAACATTAAAGTATGATGAAAAGCACCGCCTCCCACCAATAACTAACATTGTCGAGGCTAGTGTTGTCGAATGGCAAGAATCCCTAGCTGGCTTATTCTTGGATTCGCCACTCTCTTATACAGCGGTCGTCACTCAACTCCTTAGGCATTGGAAACCGGGAGGTTCGATTAAGGTTAAGTCTACCAGAAGTATATTTTTCTTTCTTGTTGCTGATAGCGAAGATAGGAAGCATATTTTGGAGGTGGACCCCATAGTCATAAGAAAGAAAGTTTTTGTTATTAAGGAATGGGACGTCAAAATGGGGTTATCGAGTAAAGGAGCTAGAAATGTCCCCGTATGGGTTAAAATGACTAACCTACCGAGGGTGGCTTGGTCGAAGGTGGGTATATGTTGGTTAGCTACTTACGTTGGCAAGTTCCTGTGCATGGACCAAGCCACTGAGAGCCTTGATTGGTTAGGATTTGTTAAGTGCATGGTTGAGATAACACCAGATAGGGAACTGCCAAGCAAAATTATGGTTCTTTTACCATACGGAACTGAGCATGAGATTATTGTCGAATATTTTTGGAAGCCCGACATCTGCTGCTCTTGTAAAGTCTTTGGACATTTGATCGATAATTCCCCTTACGCCAATCGTAATGTAACGCAAGAAAAGTGTGCATATATTGGGAAATCTATTCACAAAGAAGGTAATCAAAGACCAGTGGAAACTTCACATGATGAGGAGGGTTTCACTGTTAACAAAACGACTATTCAGCGGCAAGGTAAAGGCATTTCAGCGAGTAACAATTCCAAGGTGAGAATAAATCCTCCAGGAATTAATCAAAAATGGGAAATAGTGGTGACAAACACTCCAAAGCAACATTTTGTAGAAGCCTTACTAGCAGCCAATAGGTACGCTATCTTTAATGAGCTGAATAGCACTAGTAAGTATTCTACTAATACTCATATTCCTGAAGAAGGAAAAATAGTTGAACTTGCGGAAGCTAGTGGTTTGGATAAAAATGTGGATGCTGGAATGAGTTGTGATGCTGATTGCATCAGTGAGGTAATGGTCAATGATAACGCTCAAGTGTTGTTAGTTGGCACGGTAGAGGGGAACCAAACTACTCAAACATGTGTCTCAGCTGATGCTGCATCTCCCCACGTCAACGGCTATGAACAACATGACGGAACAGGTACAATGGATGCAATGGAAATCATTCTAAACGATGTAACTGAGTAGGAACAAGCCTTGAATGAGGGCGGGAACGATGTATGGGTACCTGCTTCTGATAATGATTTATAGTCTACAAAGGAATATGGCTTAAAGCCAGGTTTTTTTGAAAGGATCCTCTCCGCAAGGAATCTTTGTGCAACCGGATGCCGTGGTCTTGTCTGTCCAAACTTCTGCTGTTAATGCGGAGTGTGAAACAGACGAAACTCTTGATTCCTTTCTACAGGAGAACTTCAACTTAACAATGGAAAGTGTTAACGTAAAAGCAAAGCAACCAAAGCCTAAAGAAAAGATGAAGCCAAATATAGAGAAGACTATGTTGGAAACAATAGCGAGCTTGGGTGATGAGATTGACAAAGGTGACCTCGACCCTTTTTTATGTATTGAAAAAAGAAAGCTCATGGAGCTTATGTCCGAAAATTACACAACTCTACAGAAAAGGAAAAAGGAAAATGCTAGTGGAAAGAAACAAGTCACCAACCCCTACGCTAACATTCCACCGTCTCCAGGATATAAACCAAGACCACCAGATTTGGTAGTTGTAGACTCTCCAGACTCTTCTTCCAGAGCCGGTGGCAGTGCAAAGAAATCCCCTATCACACGAAGCATGACAAGAGCTGGGGTTCGTACCCAATTTGATAACAGCTAAAAGCAATTGGTGATTTTGGTACTACTATTGGCACAATGAAGCAAAAAATGGAAGTAGTAATATGTAATGTAATATATTGAACCAATGAATTGTAAGTTCCGCTGTGTGGGAAATGCTTTTTCTTGTTGACATTCGCCTGTTTTATCAACAATTTGTCTTGCATTTTCTCTTACTTATTAATAAAGTGTTATGGATCACTTTAAAAACCGGTCAGCCTTGCTAAAATAATCATTTGTTGAATTATATTTTTGTACATTAAACATGTCACCTTTTAACATGTTAATGAAAATAAAATAAACATTTGTTGAATTATATTTTTGTACATTAAAAATGTCACCTTTTAACATGTTAATGAAAATAAAATAATCATTTATTGAATTATATTTTTGTACATTAAACATGTCATCTTTAACATGTTAATGAAAATAAAATAATCATTTGTTGAATTATATTTTTGTACAATAAAAATGTCATCTTTAACATGTTAATGAAGTAAATAAAATATTTATGTGTTGAATAAAAATTTTGGAATAATAAAAATAGTTATGTGGTTAAATGCCCTTTTTATCGATCGGGTTATTCATTTTATAATAAATATCGAAAAGAAGTGATTTCAAAATTTAATATCTTAAGAATATTATTATTTTAATATGACAAAGATAGAGAATATTCAATTTTGATTTAAAATTGAAAATGAAGTTGGAATCGTTTTAAAATGAATTTATAAACGATTTATAAAATACGTTTTAAATGGAAATCGACGAAATATATATTATATATATTATATATTTAATGGCCTGAATAGAACGCGCCGCGCAGCGACCGTTCGCGAATTTCGACCATTAACTTCAAATTGATGTAACGGGAGATCAGACCGTCGGATTCTCCTAAAACTAGAACCTTTGGGTTCGTATCGAAAAGAGCTTTCCAATGAATATAAGAGATTTGAAATCTAACGGTTGGGTTCGGAATTATGTCCAAATCAAATTTGGAAAAGGTCGCTATGGATGTAGTTCGGTGGCCGATATTGGAAACCAACTGTACGGGCCTTAATAAGATTATTAAAAATATGGAAAAACTACGTAAAATCATAATAAATAATTTGGAAAGATTTTGGATGAAAAATTCCATTTTTGAAAATACAAAAATATATTTTTGTCGAAATGAACTAGTTATTAACTAGTATAATAATCCAACGTTTTTAAATAAATAACTTGGCATTAAATAAAAGAATTGGATTTTGGGTTGTCGTGAATGGTGTCTTAAATAACACTGTTCTTAAACCTAGTTAAGTAAAGAATAAAAATTTTAATTAAGATTTAGAGAAGTTTACCAATTAATTAATATTTATTGGAATTGAAATGATAGTTGATTGTGGGTTTATCGTGAACTATGTTTTAAACGACATTTGTTCTTTAACCCAATTAACAGTGAAAATATAATTTGGAATTTATAAATCTCTTACTAAGATTTAAGTGGAAAATTTCCAAGGTAAAGTTTTACAATTTAATAGAATAAATTGGAATTGTATGGAATTCGATTTAATAATAATCGAGATGAGCTTCTATTAAAGAATATTGTTACTATACCTGGAATTTAAAAGGCTTTGTCGTTATTCCATTAATATTATTAGTATGATACGGAAATATATATTGATTATAAATTGATCTGATTTCTATAAAGATTCCATATTTAATGGAAGATGATTTTGGGTTTGTCGTGAGTTGTGTCCTAAATGGCGTTGGTTCTTTAACACGAATAAAGATAGGATTTATCTTCCTAAATTTGAATAATCATTAAGTGATGATTTTTGAGATTAAAATGGAACTAGAGTTTTGATGAATCTTTAATTCGATTAAAATGGGAATGAGATAATTAAATTTATCGAATTCATGAAATGATCGAGAATGGAGTACCACCAGTTTTACTCTAGCCGATAGTTAAATCTTTAATTAAATTTGAACATAAAGGGGTACTTAGCTTTACCCAGAACATAGTGGGTGTTAGATATGGAATATTACTAGTTTGCTCCATGGGATGAATGGGTTGGGATCGGGATAATAAATGACAAATGATTACTTCGGGACGGTTCGTTAATCCCGACTAATTTTATAAACCTTAATTTGGTTTAAATTTGATAAAGGATAAAATCAAATCTTTTGAATTGATATACCAAGGAAGATTAAAGAATAAATTTAAAAGTATTTATCATTGATAAAATTAATGGGAACCTTTCCCTAGTAATATGATTATTTTATTAAAAGAATATTCTGAATTGGAATGAGGCGTATGATGTGTTTTTATAGCACTTGATTATTGATTATAAAATACGCGAGTTATTTGAAAAGACCGACTTAACCCATTCTGAATAATTACTACGGCGATTAAAAGTCGACGATGAAGACGGTGGTTGAAGACTAGAGTTCTTCACATCATTTGGATGATTACTGGTGTCTTGAGTGGGTTGTACACCCAAGACAAGGTAATAATTGGTGATCGTCCAGACATACTTGGAGATCGACGGATATGCAAGGACCTCTCTCCTATATTGGACATATGGGACGAGGAATAAGGTGCCTCCGGTTTTGTTCAGACCCAGAACGAACTTGTAAATGGATGTGTGTCTGACATTGGATTTCATTCTATGCTAATTGATTTCTATTAAATATATATTTGTTTGGTGGTCGATAATTTATTCTCTTTCTTAACACCCTTCTCTGAGACGTACGACCATAGAGGTTATATATGGATAGACATCAGTTGCATGGCATGAACTGTCAGTGTGGTATGCTAGGATGCAAATGATCAAGCCTTTTGTTGAAAAGCAGAGTCTTATGGATGATGATCAAAGCACAACTTTAGTTAGCATAGCTTTGTGTATAGCGATACTTCGAGAGCCTCACACCCTGGTATGAGTCAAAAACGGGAGAGGACTGCAGGGAGGACATGCGTTTCTTTCTAGCTAGGAGTGGTGTCATGGTACGGAAACCAGACATTTTTACTTATGTGGATGATGTAATGAGGCGCCTCAGATATTGAGTCCCTAATGGCTCAGATTTTATGCCCATAGGGCAGGGAAACGTATTCTTCAGGCATTACTAATCCACTAAAGTATTTGTTGACCAGCCTTGAAGAACCAAGGTGTAGTTGTGGCTGATCCTAAGACATGGTAAGCTAGATTGTCTTGAATTCGGTGAGGGCGATCCCTAGCCTCGACTCATAAATGGAAAACCAAGTTCCAATACGACATTGTGCGGTTTTGATTGTAGAACTAGTATGGCGACATGATATATGGTACATATGCCGTCTATGATTGATACATTTATGTTTGAAATTATTTTCAAACACAATGCACTTACAATATCAAAATAATTTATTTTATATCGTATCAAGCATTATTTGGCTATTATAAGGTAAAACTCTATCCTCTGGCTTGTGTTGCATTGTGCGATGGGACCTGAATCTTATAATAGCTTCATTTTTTCAAAAAACATTGCGTTATTTTATCTTAATCTAAGATTCATGTGGAGTAAACCCGTTCCGTGTTATACGGCGTGGTCCCATGATTTCCTAACTTTAAAATTTAAGATTCATAATTGTTTTAGTTCTCACACCAGTCCCATGACTGACCTAGAGTTTATTGTTTTGACCTAAACTCTGGGTGCCCCTACATTCCACACGGGCAGCTAGTAGTTTTGGTTTTGTAGATATTATATTCACAGGATCCTGGTTTACAACTGAAGCGATATTCGAAAGCTCTGCATCTGTGTATTTCTTTCAGTTGTATTTTGTATTATTTTTCCGCTGCTATTTAAATGTAATTTTAAATCTCTGATATTATTTTTCCTTTGTATATTATTTATTAATACTCTGTTGTATTCTTGTACTCTGATGTAAATTGTTGTAATAATAATGAAATTGTAACAACCAGGAAAATACGAGCCAATTTAAAAATTTTAAATTGGATATGTTAAAGAAATTTAAACAATTGAAATAGAATATTTCAATAAAATAGTGAATTAGAAATAGTGTGGCAGTTTGAAATTTTGAATTCAAACTTTGACTGACTGCACCGGGTGCAAAATATAACAGATTTAAGTGAAACCAAAAATATTTAAATCTGTTTATGAATATCTTTCTAACGAATCTGAAAAATCGAAGTTTCATAGCGGGAATCAAAAGTTATGGCCAAATGAATTTTCAGAAAGGTCGCTATAGAGAATATATAGCCCTTGAAAATAGACATTTTGCAAACGACCTCTGAATTCGACGAAACCACTTTTGTTGGGTCCAAGATCTCAAATTGTTGCTAGGTTTCAAATTTCATAATTTTTGAAGCTAGTATGTGAACGTAGCAAAAGAAAATGTGTTTGGTCATTTTTTGTTAAATTAGACCGACCGGAAATAGGCCATTTTTCAAACGATCTCAGAATTCGACGAAACTAGTTTTGTTGGGACCGTAGCATCAAAACATAGTTGGGTTTACTTTTTTGGAATTTTTCGAATCAGTTTGTGGCCCTGGCAAATTGAAATGTACGTTCAAATTGAATATAAAATATTTTATACTTTAATTTGAAAAATAACTGACTGTAACAATCGAATTGGCCTACGAAACATATCCCATTGTGTCCGGGATGGGGGTATTTATCTTGGGGCGACAGTCGTTAGGTTGAAATTGGTGTTCGTTTAGACAAGAAGATATCTTTGAATTTAAAATAAATTAAAAATAAAATAACATAGCCAATCACTCACCTTTCTCTCTCATTTTCTTTGACTAGTCAAACCCGTTCAAAACCCCCCCACGAACGATGAAGCAGCTCCAAGCTTCCCACCCATTTTCCGATCGCCACAGGTAGAACATCCCCCGCTCCAGTTAAGTCTTTTGCTCGCCTCGCCCTCCTCTTTAAATCCATGCCCTCCTCACCAAGCATCGCTGACCATTTCTCGAGAATCGCGCTGTGGAAGATTCGCCGTTCGACGCTGCCTACCTCGTCCGATCTACGTGCGAGTTGACCACCAAGGGTGGCGCTAGTGCGGTTTTCCGTGCTCTACAACGTGGTGCAGTCGGATTTTATTATCGTGCAACGATCGAAGCGAAAAATCGAAACCTAGTTTCCAAGAATTCAGGAGGTAAATGGCTTTGATTATTTAAACTGAAAAATAACAGTTTTATGTGTTGTTAATTTCGATCTTCGTTTAAAAATCGTATCTTTTTGCTACGTTAACGAAATTCGATGAAACAGGAAACATCGTGACCGCAACGAGGCTCTTTACATTCTAGAAGAGACCTCGGATTTTTCTGAGCTCGCTAGGATTTTTAGCACCTCGACAACCAATGTGAGAATTCTAAATTGAAAATGTGAATGGATATGTCATGCATAAATTATATAAGCGAAATATAAATTATACACGTGTCATATACCTCATGTACATGCGTTGTGTAAGCTATATGAGCGACGTATGAATTATACATGCATTGTATTAATGATATGTGTGTTGAAATGCAAGTGAAATATAGAAATAATATATATATATATATATATATGTATTTACTCCCTTCGTCCATAAACCATGGACGATATTTATTGTTTGTGAATTGGTGTGAAAAATTTGGTGAATAATGCGAATGGTTGATAGAATGTTTGTGGTTGATATTGTTTGGTTATGATTGAAAAATACCCATTGGTGATTGAAACAAATTTGAAATAATTGTGGAAAAGAAAATCATACTCGCCTGCATGCGAATTAGATGTATGAAATCCCCATTGTCAAAAACCGCGAGGTTTTAAGGTAGAGCGAGGAGCCGTACTCGGGACAGTGCCGGTTTTAACTACCTTGTTGTTATGCTGCCGAAATTTTGAATAATATTCATGTGTTAGAATTATTTTCATATATTGAAATTATTTTCATGTGTTGAAACCAAAGTCGTGTGTTGAAAATATCCATGTGTGGAAAAATGCTCATATGTTAAGAATTAATGTGTTGAAAATTAAATTCATGTGTTGAATGAATAAAGTGTTTAAACAATAAAAATCAAATTTTTTATAATATATATGAAGTATGTAAAATATTCGCGTTATAAATAAATTGTTTCAACAATAAAAATTTCATCTTTCTTATATGAACAAACTATATAAAATATCCATGTGTGGAAATGCTCATGTGTTGAGAAGTGCGTGTGTTGAAAAGGTTCATGTGTTGAATAAAAAGATCGAGCAATAAAAATTACCTTTTATTGAAATTGTGAAGTGTTAAAAATATTCATGTGTTGAATAAATATTTTAGATTATAAAAATACCATTTTTATCATGTATGTGATTCGCTAAAAATATACGAGTGTTGAAATAAATATTTGTTTGCTATGAAGATTATTTTTAACATGTATAGGAACTAAATGAAATAGTCATGTGTTGAAATATATTTTAGTTCGCCAAAAATATCATTTTCGAAATGTGAAGTGTTAAAAATAACCACTTGTTCAAATAAATATGCATGAGTTGAAATATTCATTAATTAGCTAATGATATGATTTTTGCTTGTGTATGCAACGTTAGAATGAATGGTGACTTTAAACCAAACTGAATCAAATATGAAGTTGAATGGAAAATGATAAATGATAAGAATTGCACATATGTACATGCATATTTATTAAACAGGTTATAGCAAAGAGGCTAGAGAAGAGGAATAAAATTGTGTGCCCGACAAATAGGTACATGTTTACTGTTTTGCTTGGGTGATGATTTTATGAGCCTATTGGCTAGCCGCTTGGCTTTTTCTTTTTCTTTTTGAGATGAGACGCCCGTGTGGCTATTTGGGAATTTTCCCAGCCCCTCCCGTACATAGGAGGTTATGGCGAAATTTTCCAAAATTTAAAGGCGTTAGTGAAATATTTGAAGTGAAAACGATATAGAAATCGTCGAATGAACTATATTTATATATATATATATATATATATATATATATATATAATTAAAACGAATCATGGCCGTGCAGTTCGTGTTTTGAAACCGTGATTTCAAACGACTCATGCGGGAAATCAGACCATCGGATTTTCCCGAAACCGCAACCGTTGGGTTCGCCTTGGAAATATCTTTCCAATGGCACCAACTTTGTAAAGATCCGATGGTTGGATTCTCTGGAATGTTTAATTCAAATATGAAGAAAAACAGCGCTAGAATCGATTATATTTATATATAAATATAAATATAATTAAATTAAATCGAATAACGATGCCGTAGTTCGTATTTTGAAATTGTAACTTCAAACGACTAGTGTGGGAAATCCGACCGTCGGATTTTCCCAAAGCTGAAACCGTCGGATTCGTTTTGAAAGGATCTTTCTAATGAAATAAAATTTGTGAAGATCCAATGGTTAGATTTTCAGATATGTGTAAAATAAATTTAGTGAAAAACAGCGCCAGTGCCTAGGCACGACTTGAAACGTCGTTTAATTAAATATGGTCATTTTTAAATAAATAAAAATGGCGATATATCGTTATAAAATATTATAAACGATATAGAATGGAAATAAACCGATTTTGCTGGGTTTGCTTGATATGTGACGGTTGAATGTATTTAACATGAAAATTATACAAAGGAACTGAAATGTGAATGTTGAGTAATTTACCCATGTGAAGAATTGATTTGAAAATCTAAATATACGTGGATTATTTGAAAAGGCCGAGTTAATTCTCATTTCAAATAATCGATCGATGGTGAGAAGTCAAAAAAGATGAAGACGGTTCAAGACCGATGATCTTCACATTGGATGGATGGGCGTTACTGATGCTCGTGATTGGAGTAGCTACCTTGAAGGAGCTGAAGTAGTAGCCGTCCGGACGTATTGTTGATTGTGCGGATATGCGAGGAATATGGTGCCTCCGGCTTCGTTCAAACCCAGAACGAACTTGTAAATGGACTGTGTGTCTGACATTGGATTTTGTTCTGTGTTGATTGATCTCTGTTAAATATATATTTGTTTGGCGGCGGAGAATTTATTCTTTTGCTTAACGCCCTTCTCTGAAACGTACGAGCTCAGAGGTTATATATAGATAGAAATCAGTCGCATGGAGTGGATTGCCTGTGTGGCACGCCTAAGTGGCATATGATCAAGGCTTCTGTTGCAAAGCAAAGTCTTGTGGTTGATGATCAAAACATGGTCTGTGTGACATAGCTTTGTGCATAACATGGATTCGCGAGCCTCACACCTCGGTATGAGTCAAAAACGGGAGAAGGACTGCTGGGAGAACACGACGTTTCTTTCTAGCTACGGTGGTGTCAGTGACCTACCAGCCCTGACATTTATATATACTCTTCACCTGTGTGGTTGTTGGAATGCGAGGCGCCTCGATTATAGGTCTGTAAGGATCGGGAAACGTGTGTTCAGGAATTGCCAATCCTCAAAAGTAGAGGACCGGCCCAGCCGATTTCAAGGACCGTTGTGTGCGATCCTGGGACATTTGCTAGAGTGTCTCGAACGGAGAGGAGCTTGCCCTTTACCTCGACTCATGATGGAATCCAATTTCCAATACGAAACTGTGGATGTGATTGTATTACTAGTATGGCGACATAGTGGTATGGGTCATTTATGTCATCTATGATTGATATTTATGATTGAAATCTCTTTTGAAACATATATGCACTAGTAATGATATCAAACACTTTTGTTTTATACGAATGAAGCATTTCTTGGCCATTATAAGGTAAAACTCTATCCTTCGGCTTGCGTTGCATTGTGTGATGGGACCTGAGTCTTATAATGGCTTCATTTTTATAAAAAGCATTGCGATGATTTAATCATTTACTTTATTTCATACACTAGCACTCATTGGAGTAAACCCGTTCCGCGAAAGTGGCGTGGTCCTTTAATTTGCCCTTTAATTGTGATTTAATCAGTTAAGTAGATTTCTCATACCAGTCTTATGACTGACTCGTAGTATGTTTCACCTTGCAAACTCGGGTGCCCTCATTTTCACACGGCCAGCCTAGTTATAGGTAGCTGACATATTATGGCTTGGCACCGCAGTAGAGGTGCACTTTTGCACTCATGGCGAGGCTTGACTACATTTTGATGACTGTGACTTTTCCGCCATTATTGTAAATGTATTATGATTCCGCCACAGGCGATGTAGACTGATGTTTAGTTTATGTACTCTCTATGTATGATTCTGCCACAGGCGATGTAGACTAATTATGTACTATTATGCACTAAGTAGTATCCTGCACTGTGCTCTCTGATGTGGTGATATATATATATATATATATGATTTCGCTATCATATTTGTGTAAATTATTCTATTTCTTGTTTATGCTATTATCTGTACTCTGCTAATGATGATTAATGTGTTGTATTCCAATGATTATCCTTAACATCGTGGTACGGGGTTTTGGGATTGTCACAGAAATGTTCTTTTGTTTATGTTCTGGTTTGTCGTGTTCTCAACTCAATCCGGCCTCTCCCGTAAGGGCGAGTTTGGGTTGTTTCATATATAAGTTTTTATTTGAATTAGAATGATAATAATAAATTATTACCAATGGATTTGATTATTTGAAATCAATTTATATTTTATCGATTTAATTTAACAAATGAAAATAGCTATTTTTCAAATGATCTCGGATTTCAATGAAACCAATTTTATAAATCCATAATGCTAAGTTATTGTAGGATTTCAAGAATCGAGTCAATCAGAGTTGTTATGTGATCGCGCAAGATAAAAATGCATATCGTTTAACGGTTTGAAATGACCATAGTGTTGTTTTTGCAGATGGTCTCGGAATCGGTCGAAGTCAGTTTTACCGTGTCTGGAATATAAAATTATTATTGTCTTTCAAATTTAACAGCAATTGGGTTTAATATTTGTTTATGCGAGCTATAAACGTCGAGTAATGAAATACGCATGAATATAATTGAATATAATAATAAAATATCAAAAATATCTTTACTATAGATACATCCCAAACTTCCTAACTCTAAAATCACAACAGCTACATCTCTATATTCTTCACAATCGATATAATTTTTTTTCGTTGAGCTAGGGGACGAATTGAAGGAAAGTTGTAGGAACCCAATATTTCTGATATTTTGAAGATTTGAATTTTTAAGAATTTCGAACAACCGCGCATGATTATGGATACATACACTCATTTTTAAATATGATTTCAAAAAGTATAACGGTCAAATAAGGTCTTAATATCAGTTTTATCAACTTACTATTTCAAACAATTTATCATATAAATAAGAATTTGATATTATTCACCAATATTGGAACTAGTCTCGAAAAATCATTGGAAATGAATTGTAAATTTTTTTATATTATAAAATCGTTAAAATAAGGTTAATGGATTTTTAAAAAAATAATTAAAAAGAATATTTTGAAAACTGATAATTCAGTGCTATTTTAAAAGCCAAGAAAATGGATATTTTGCAAATAATCTTATAATCCAATGAAATCAATTTTGTCGGATCCATAATAGTATATTGTGGTAAGATTTCAAATTTTGTAGCAATCGGGATTAGTATGTGATTATACAAGTAGAAAACGTATGGGCAAATTTTAAAGAAACTTCATTTAAAATGATTGAATTAATTAGTTTTGGGCCAATAATTAATATTTAAAATATATTAAAAATAAAATATAATGTTCAAATGTTCGGTAAATGTTCATAGAACACTAGTTTACTTCCGTGAACATTTATATGTCATAACACGACAATTAGAAGTGTTAAATGTGATTAACCAAGTTAAAGCAACACATTAATATAGAAAGTGTGTTTTCTTTGAGGTATCACCTTCCTAGCATAACCATTTGTGCTTCTTACGTGTTGTCAAGCCCCCTTCCTAGACTGCAACACCTCACTGATCTATACCTCCTTCCATTTCCTACAAAAGAGACCCTCATCTCCCACTTTTCTCTTCTTTCTCCACTTCTCTTCTTCCTTCCTTCCATTCTTCTCCTTCCTCCTCAACAATGGCCGCCTAGCCCCTCCCCCTCCTATGTCGTACGCCAGCCTCCCTCCACCAAGGCCATGGGCCCCACTTCATGGTCGAACCCCCTAAACACCCAAAAATCCCACCTTTCCTTTTTTTACAACTAAAGATCCAACCTTTCTTCATTAAATCCAAGTTAGAACTCATATAAATGTATATAACTTGGTAACATATAAGTGTTATGTGTACAAAGTGTTCATTTAGTTTCTAGCAATGTTGCAGTGACATAAAGATCCTTCCTTTAAAGTTAGACGAAGTGGAATAACAATGGTGAGCAAACTTCATTAATGTTTGGTTAATTAGTTTTGTTAGTGAGAAATTATATGCTCACGTTTAAATTAATATGATTATAGATTTGATTAGTGATGTGGTATGTTGAATGCAAGTGATTATAGGCATATGTGCTTGATGTTGTTTGTGGTTAGAATATGGGTATGAATATGGTTAAAATATGGTAATTATAGATAATTTTATATATTTATGATTGATTAATGATTGTATGATTGTGGTTAATCTATTGATTGACAAAAGTTTATAATTCGAAGTTTGGTCTGAATGGGACTAGTTGTGCAGTGGCAGTTCACAAATTTTGACCATTAACTTCAAATTGATGTATCAGAAGATCCGACCATCGGATTATCCTAAAACGAGAGACATTTGGTTTGAAACGAAAAGATCTTTCCAATGATATGTAAATTTTTAAAATCCAATGGCCAGATTTTGAAATAAGTCCAAATCAATTTTGAATAAAAACATCGTTGGTGCAGCTAGTGACCCGAGAACGAATTTTAAAGAAAATAGCTATTTTTAAACTACTAAAAATATAGCAAATTTATGGTAAATCATAATAAATGATTTGAAAGAAATTTGGATTGGATATACCAAGTTTGGAAAGTTAAAAGGCTATTTTGGGAAAATAAGCCATGGTAGCAATGCTACTTGAGACATTTTGATTTAGGGATAACATTTGATTCATTTAAATTGTGAGTGTAAATTTAAATGAATGTTTTGAAAGGTGATTTCATAAAATAATATGAAATTAATATTTGAATTATGAGGAAGTAGAAATATCTGAAAATAAATATTTTGAAGATGATAAATGGTTTATAAAATATGTTTTATAAACAAAAAGAATTTCAATGGCTTAAATCCCAATGTTTAAAGGGTCTAGAAAGCAACAGTACTATGATTTAAAAGTACTTGTGATTATTATTGTGAAGCAATTCACCACTTCTGGATAGAAATGTATTGTTATGTTACCAATAATTTGGGTAACCCATTGTTAAAAAGTGGGTAATGTATGAGGGTATATTTTCTCTTGAGATAGAGGGACATTGTTAACGATATTTTCCGTCAACACTAGAAGCGGTTCAGCAGGGTCAGACATAAACTGGAAACATGTGGATTGGCTCGCTTCTCCGATCGATTTTAGTGGGAACTTTCGATGCTAGGGTTCAGAGGTGCAGGATAACTGAGGACTATTAGGTTGGATCTAGGCCCAGTGGCTGAGGTTCGACCGCCATTCGAGGATAATGAAGGGTGTAAACCCAAGCTTCTCTGTAGAATGAATAATGAAGTGCAACTACTATGATTAGAGAAATAATAATACACACTTATAGAGCAATTTCCATATAAGAAGATTCCTTTTTATTAAGCTTTTATCGGAAGTACATGAATGTCATAGGGAGGAATTCTCCATTGTTCTTATTTCCCAAGTTGCTTCTGATGGTACAAAAAGTAAGAAAAAAAAGATCCCCTTAATGTGACCTTTGGGGTCTTATTTATAGTGGTTTAGGGCCCCTTCCGTCGGAGGGTTATCGGACCTGCATGGGTCTTTCTTGGTTATTTTATTCTTGGCTTTGGGTGCTTGACCTTTGGATGCCTTTGGTGTGTTTGGTTACGATACTTGAATTCTTGAAGGTAGCTTCTAAATGTAGGCTTGCGGACATGAACTTTCGGATGTAGGCTCTAGGCTCTATCGTGAATACTTGGAGGGGCTTGACCTCGTGGTGTATGTTGATAGCTGTCGCGTTGAAACCGCTACGGGTTTCAGTACTAGGTAGCCTAGTATGGGTAGCCTGTATCCCTGCCCGGGTCTCGGCTAGGCTTCCGTTAGGGATTTGTAATGGCATGTATTCTTGGAGGGTGGTTTCTGATGTTATTTTTATTTATTCGCGAATATTACCTTTTGGTATCCAAGCAGTATACATTCCGAAAGTTGGCTCTGGGTGGCCTTCGCGTCCTTCTGGCTTAGTGCCTTCGATGCTTTTGTCTTCAGGTGTACCGGCATTTGGGCAGGTTATTATCGAAGATTCCTTTGGGCTTTGTCCATCGGGTTTAATGCTTCGGATTTACTTGGTTTCGGACTAGGTTAGCTTCTTTATTATGGGAACTTCTACCAGGTTGGGGCTGTCGGGGAGATCTTGCCGGGTTGACCCTGGCGGACGAATCCCATCGGTCATGTCTTGTAGCTTTCGCGGTCCTTTCCCTTAGGAGGATTTCGGTTGATGTAGTTTCTTAGGTTATTCGATACCCCTTCACTGCTAGCCTGCTTCGATGTTAATTTTAGTAGTAACATTTTCCCCCCTCTTTTGGTAAAGGGGTGTTTTCGACTTTTCAAGTCTAACTTCTGGCCTACTTCGAAATGTCATGTCAGAGTTTTTTTGGTCTTCCTCGATAAGAAGCGTAGATTGGCTTTCATTTGTATGGCCCGGATTTATCTTGGAATTTGAACATAAACCTTTCTTCCTCATCGTTCCCGTCTTTCATCTGCAAATCAAATCCTTGGGCAAGATTACTGTTCTCATAAAAGAAAATGCTCAAATCCTCCTCTTTCTTGAAGACCCGAGCTTGATTACTGGCGTGTGTTTTCACATCTCATATAAATTGCAATCCTAATTATGCGTCAAAATTGACACGATGGTTAGCTAATGTTATTCTTGTTTATAAATATAGGTCCAGGTGCTAATCTTAATGTCACTCCTGAAAGGACTCTAATGTCATCAGGATTGTCTCCTTCGGTAATTATGTCGACTTTGTTTAGGTCTCTAGGACATTCGTGTTAGGCATAGTCATACGTTAGTTAAAGTATAAAAGATGTGATTTTCCCCATATCCCCCATCTGGGTCTGGCTTAGGTTTCTGCCTTCTTGACCTATGTTAATCGAGGTGTAATGGTATATAATAATATTTGATAATGCTAGTGATATGAGCAATTACGCAAGAGACACGCTGTACTGATCGTATTGTTACGGAACGATGTTACCTGGCAGAATTATGTCTCAAAAAAGCCCTGCTAAGGAGAAGGTCAAGGATTCCAAGGTTCCCCGTCCTAAGAAGGCATTTGCGCCCAAGCCGTCCTTGATTATATCCCAACAGTTTGTGGATGCCATATTGGATGATTTTGGCATAGTGGGCATGGACGCCATGATTGATGCTTCTCGAAACTTCCTCAAGAATCCTCTAGAAGGATTCTTCGTGTATTCAGCTATTTATATTTTGCATGGGGGTTTTCTCCCTTTTCCCCCTTTTCTTCATAAGCTTTTGGTAGATTTGAAAGTTGCTCCTATTCAACTTTCTCCAAACACATATGCAACTCTTTTGTGCGCGGAGGCTCTGGCGCTTGCTTCGGGTCAAAGATCTTTAAGTACGGACCTTATCCGCCACATGATCCGATTTTCCAAGACCTCAGAATCGCCGATCTAGAGGGCCAACCCGGTTAAGAGGTTGATAACCGATGTCATCAATAAAACTAAGCCGTGGGAGGACCAATATTTCCTTATCCAATGTCAACCCGGCATATCAGGACAATTTATTGACGAAGGTGGGTTTTCATTTCTATTTTTTTTAACATTACCCCCATTGTAGAACTCCCTCCAAAGGTGTAATTTTGACTACGGAGGAAGCTCAAGTGGTTGATGCCATCTTTAGTGCACCGATAAAGCATATGTGCAGGTCGTTTCTTTTGAATGTCGATAGACTCCACGAGTTTGGTTTGCTTCCTCCTGGACAAAAGTTATTGGGGCAACCCCTATTCAATTCCCTGGTCCAAAATGAGTATTGTCGGGTTCTGATGTGTTTAATGTAGGATCTCCTCTCCGCCCAGGGATTTTAGACGAGAACAATTCATTTGTCTCGACAGACTCTGCCATTCTTTTTCTTGTTTTTCGGTTGTTCCATTTTGTGATTCATCCTTCCCTTTTCTTAGGATCCTCAGCTTCCCAGGATACAACTATCATTGTTGCTTATATCCGGGCCAGCGCTCTGGCCATGAAGAGGCTTGCTTAGCCCGTCGTTGACCCTCCATCGAAGAAACCCATGTGTGTTGAGTCGGATAGATTCTCAAGAGATAATGTCGTTACTCCAGAAACAAAGCAAACTTTTGACCCTTCCGTTATAGATTTCAAACAAGCGGTAAATATTGGTGCTTCCCCGGAAGTCTCCCCGAAAGGTAAATCCACGGGTGACCCTACCCCTCTCGATGTTTTTGATGAGGTGGATGAGGGAAGTCTTGATTTTTCAGTATCGTCTTCCTCTCAGTATATTTCTCGTCCTACACCTCCTTCGCCCTCCTTGGACTTTGAGAAGCTTGTGGAACTGGTTCTTTTTTTCCTGAAGTAGCGGATATTACCTCAACTTCTGCTACCTTGAACCCGATAGATCTCTACAGACAACAAATTAGGGATATCCTCTTAATATTATATGCATGTCCACCCTTCTCTCTTTATTTTATCTTTAACTTATTCTTCTTCTTTAGATGATGAAAACTTGGTATGTTTCCCAAGGACCAGCTTCCACTTCAGCGACTGAAGTCAACATTTTAAGGGAAGAGAATAAGGTGCTGGCAGATAAAGTGGACGCTTTGCAGCTAGAGTAGACAGAGGGAGATATTGAACGAAAGGAGTTGGCAGCTTCATTAGAGGGAGTGAGGAAGGCCAACGAGGATTTGGCGAAGGAGGTTGAAGACCTTAAAGCATAGAAAATGGAACTGGAGATTGACTATGCTGACAAGATGGATAAGATGAACACCTGGCTTGCCATTGCAAAGAGGACTATTTATGAAGCCACCAATAGAATTTCAATATTTTTGAATTTCCACCTCAACAATATCGCCATGGAGTATTAAGAATATGCCCTCCTCCTTGCCTCTTCAAACAACTATGAAAAACTTTTGGATTTTAACTTTACTTTAATTGGCCCCTTTATCCAAGACAGAGTCCTAGAGATGATCGAGCAGGTGAAGCGAGAGCGTAGGGTTCCCTCAACCAGTAAAATAGATCTCGCATCATTGTTGTTTGTTGACGAGTTTGTTGAAGATTACGAGGAAGATGGGGAGGAGTTCAATACAGCAGACGGAGAGGTAGAAGGTCACACGAACCAAGCAGACGGGTCCAGATGAGATGCTGGAGAATCTACTCTTACATTGCAGGAGCTTCCCCTTGAGGATGAAGGCTCTTTAGGCTTTAGGAAAAGGAAGGCGCCTGGTCATTCTGATGTTGATGTCGCACAGGTATGGCTTTTGCTCTCAAGGTGTCTTTCTCTCCCTTGGGTATCATTAATAATTAAGTTTCCCATATTACAACAATCCTCTGTTCCTTCAAAGACTTGAATTGTAGTTATGTTTTAGACTCTTCATTTTAGAATTTTAAGGGGAAAAACTCAAGAAGCTTCATTCAACGCAGACGATTTTAACATGGGATTTTGAATGTTGTTGTATTAAGCATATATTCTCTTGTGGTCTGTTTGTGAGTTGGTTTGATTTTGTGATTCTCGGTAGTGTATGGTGTCGTGATAATGTGCTAGTGTAAACATGGAACCTATATTGTGCATGAACTGATAAGCGTAATGTGATGGTTTTTTCTTTTAGAAGTATGATGTAATTAACACACACTAGATGTTTGCAATTTTTGTATCATAATGTTTCACCTTGTCTATGGCTAAGAGGATTCGTTCCAGACCCCCTCTTCGCAATTTAGGGAGGAAAGTCTGAATGTCGTTGGTTGCAGAGATATTTTTAGCGACGCTCCTCTGTTGGGATACAAAAAGGTATATTACCTCCAGAATGTGACAATCACAAACTTCAAGGAACAAGTGTCCGATTTGGAGAAGCAATTGAAAGAAAAGGATGAAGCTATTTGCAGTTTACAAAATAGGTTAGCAACGATATCCTACGAAAGCTCAGATGTGGTGGTTCGTAGATTATACCAACAAATCGATAAGTTAGAGGATGAGTTGAAGAAAGCCAAAGAGGACTGCGCTTCCTTGGAGTTTGCTTTGCAAAACCTTCATTCAGAATTAGATATTTTTTTTATGTTTGAGGTGTGGAAATTTTATTTCTTACAACAAAGACTGTTTCTATGTAATCGATTTCTGGTGGAACTGACAGTGTGTCACACATTTTATTTATCGCTTTTGTTATAAACAATATTATTATGTTCCAAGGCGTTGTAATGAATGGAAATCTACCGGTACTACGTGTAGGGAAACTTCTTCTCAAAACAATTATCCTTGGAATATTTCTAGTGAAAAATCGCCTAGAACACATAAAGGGATAGTCTCTCATAGGATGTTACTGAAACCGTTTGCGATCTTCTCCCCGATTGTTGTTTGAACCAATGATATGATATGATCTCGTTTTTCAGAATTACGTAAGGGACTGATATGTTGAAAAGGGAAAACAACTAATGGACGTATAAATTAAAAGCACTTCCCTGAGAGGTTTATGAGTCCACCTTTGGTGGAAAACCTTGAGCCCCCGCTTGAATTTCCGAGAGGGGCAAGTGATTTTTTTTTCTGATTCAGGAATTGGGTTCTTCATAGATTTGGTGTGGCCTTGCACTACAAGAAAACACTGATTTTGCGTTAAAATTTAGAAGCGGAAATTTCCGTCGCTAATTTGCGATGGATTTCCATGAGATCTACAAGGGATAGTTTTATTTTTTTCAAATTTTTGTTTTTTTATTTATCACCGTCGCCCTGTGTTATTCCTCGCTAATCCACTGCAAATTGCATCAATTTACCAGTAAAAATTTTCCGTCGCTATTTCCGCTGCAAATTGAGACAGAATACTAACGGATATGTTTCGAAGGTACTTTGCTCAGAATTCCAATGTATTTGCAAGAGATATTTATGTTATTTTTGTAAAAGATGCTTTAGTGTTATTTTTTATAATTATTAACATGTTTAATAATTAATAATTAATTACAAAAAATATATTAAGAAGTAATCTTTAATAATATATGATTAATAAGTAACTTTTAATAATTAAAAAATAAAATTTATCATCCAGTATCTAAAATTCAATAATTATAATTGATAATTATGTTTAATACGTATTAATCCAAAAAATTAAAACTTTCATATTTTCTAAAATAAATATAAAATTTTGAAGTTTTCATAATTTTGAAATAAATATAAAATTTTGTAAAATGTTCAAAATTTTAAAATAAGAAATTTAATAAATATTAAAGAGTTCTGAAATTCAAAGAATGCAAACATAACCACTAGTTATTATATCCATGCTCATTTACATGCTTTCACATATAATCATCTTCTCTCATTGAATATGTTTTCAATTGTGATGAATAGTTTATAATTACCAACTGAATGTTATGTATTTTTTAGAAACTGATTTTTCTTAAATATATTTTTAATAAACGATGGTCGTGAGTTGACTTTAACCATATAATAATGAAAATTACTATTATAATAAAGAATTAATAATTAATTGATGGTCGTGAGTCGATCATACCTTAAATCTCTTCCAGTTCGCATGTCTGTTTCTCCGCACTCTTTAAAACCACTGTTTCTCTTCCACTTCACCAACTCCTCTCTCACCAACATCGCTTCCTAACCCAAATACATCTACTTCTTCCAAAAGTTATGGAACAGCCAATGTAAACAATATTTAATAATTAATACATAATATTTATTATCAATATTTTATAATCATATTGTTATTTAATATGAATAGTTTAATATCTCATAATTAAACTTGCATTTTTTTAAATTGATTTTAAATACAAAATTTGAAATTTTATCGGATACACAAATAAAAAACTATTTGTTAAATTAAAATTTCAAAAAAATTCAAAGTAAATAATAATAACCTATTAATTATACCTCTTATTTGATAATTTAAAGTTAAATTTCAGTAATCAATATCTAATTATTAATGTTAGTTATATGATAATTTATCCATTATATTATATTATATGTTCTTAAAATCCTTTCAGCTTCAAATTTATCAAAAAAAAAAATCACGATGCTTCCACGTGTGTATCCCCATGATCTAGCGGCTTCGGTCCTTTCCTTTCATGCGTTAACCCTTTCCGCCGCCTTTTCCTTTTCTACGCCCTAGCCTGCCTTCTCCCTTTTTCCATTGTGCTCTGCGAAATTACTACGCTACCCAACTACTGCTTCCTTCTCCATTAGCTATTCCGTCCCCCTTACTATTGTTTTGCTTCTCCAGCCAAACTCTATTGATCATCGTTCTTCTTTCCTGTGGGTCTGCGTTCAACCTCACCTTTTATTACCTATTTCTTCTCATTCTTGGCTTCGACTCTTCACTGAGGAGTTACCTGGATTGCGAACACTGACCGATTGCGATTCTGATTTTGACTCTACACTGGACGGATTTCGTTGCCTTCACCCATCATTCGATTGTGGTACCATCTCCACGTGTGTCTGATTGGCATTCCTCCCATTTCATTACTGTTCTATTTATTATATGCTCCCATCAATTTTTTTGCCAATTTTAGAAGTTGTTCTCTGTAATTTTCAATCGACTGTTGTCATGAGTTATACAAATCCGACTTTACCTCTATTTGCCAAAATCAATGTTTCTCAAAAAAAATTCAGTTTTTCAGACATGTTTCTGCTACACGTTTAGCCCTTTCGATACATGCTTTCCCTCTTCATTTAATGTTTCAATACCCACTAGGATTCCACAGTAACATGTTTTAGTAAATGAATAATTCAGTGCATTGAATAAGTCAACATCGCCGTACCATAGACATCCCTTTCCATTAATCACAAGATATATCATATATTTGATTGATGTTTTCTGTTTTTGCTAGCGATGGTTATTCTCTTTATTTTGTAATTCTTAGTTGAATTTATAGAAACATTAGAATTGATATTTGAAATCTGGAATGTTCTATAAGCTGTAGGGATTATTTGGACAGAGGATATGATATGCTCATTGAAGGCGATAGGATAAGTCCTTTGCAGTCGCTTTGTTCCATGATGATTCTTACTTTACCATTATATACGGTTCTCTCCTAATATTGCTTGATTTAGATACCTAATAATTTTAAAATCAGTCAAACTAATATAGTAAATATTAAATTTCTACTGTTCGAAGATGTAGAAATCATACTAATCCTTCAATGTTTCTTTTGATGTTTAATGCTAATGTTTCATTTAACCTAACCGTGGATCTATAGAATGTAATATGAATTGGCTAAACTTTTATTTACTAACTTCCTTTATTTTTCTTTCCCAACCCAGCTAAAATAAAAAACAATATTTCCTACTTGGGCCATATACATATTTATGGCAAGATGTTTTCTTACTTCCTAGAACTAAATCTTAGCAAAAAATTAAGTGAATATTCCATTTTTACATTTGATTTTTGTAACACCCCACATCCATTAATGTCACTCACAAAGTGAATGCATTAACTTCCATGGAGCATATTTAGTGTATAGAACAGAATGTAACAAGACAGATATAAATAATTGTACTTGAAAAACTTAAAACAACTTTTATTATAGCGGAGAAATAGTTTGATTACAACAACTTCATAAACCAAGTACACTTAATATCCATCTTGATAAATTGTTTCAGAGTACATAAAATAAGAAGCATAAACCCCAACACAAGTAGCCATAAAAGAGATGAGATGAACTTTACTTTCAGCAATCCAAGCACTTCCAAAAGAGAGAGAAAGAGATCCGAGATCAAGCTCCACTATTACTAGTCCCACCCTGAGAACCTGAGGGTGGGGGGAGGAAGAAAAAGGCGAAAACAAGGGGGTCAGACATAAAGTCTGGCGAGTATAATAACTTTGACAATATAATTATTAAAGTAACTAGGATAAGGCATAAACTGGTAAGATAAGATATGACCATGAAACAAGTGGGCATGACAAAGAAAATAAGAGGAATATTCTGGCGTTAATCTCGATCCTAATCACTATAGGATAATTACTATACTGCACCACCACTAGTCACACTAAAAGTTGATCCTGTCTACAGAATTTAATAATGATAATGGTAATTTCGTGTACCCCTAGTTGCCTTCATAGGTGTCGTCTGCCCATATCTCCACTAGTTGTACCCACTACCCTCATTTGATCGGCTCACTAACTCGTAGATACCCGTGCTGGTCCCATACTAGGGTGTATCACTCCCAAAAGTGGTAACCCGATACCACCAAAGATGCACGGCTTATATCTACACGATGCCACAACGTCTTACCTACCAGCCCGGCCCATGCACGCACATGACCCCGTTGGACTTGCGTTGCCACCGCTAACCCGTTTTGACCTCTTACAATCAAATCCAATAAGCGTATCCCGTCCTCGACTTGGGTCAAGCTCACAAAGATACTTAATGGGTTACTGGTTTGAAAAGGGCCCCCATGCTTGACACAAGCCTTCCACCTATGCTTGGTCCCTACTAAGGTTTCCCCACTTAACCCCATTCTTATTCATGTCTTCTTACATGTTTCAATCTTGGCTAAGTGCATCTAATCGTATTTCACATGTCACCCAAGGCACCCACTTAATTTCACATGCCACCCAAGGCACCCACTTAACCCCCCATGTCCCACTACATTTTTATCTGGTTAAGTGTTACTTAATTCATTAGAACCGTAACCTTGTAAAGACCTCCCACATTAGGCTGACATTTGCAGTTGATGGATTTGCCGGGCGGGTCCGGGCAGTCTTATACCGCAAACGAGCCTAACCTCCTGTCTATACAATTGTTACGCATTTGATTTGTGCTTTTGACCTCTCACATTAGACTGGCATTTATGGCTGCTGGATTTGCCGAACGGGTCCAGGTAGTCTTACACCACGAAAGAGTCTAATCTCGTGTCTTAGGCGGTTAATTATTACACATCTTTATTTAACCCCAAATTGGATTAATATCCCTATTCAAATTTGTCAATAAATTCCAAATTTATTTATGTCCATAATTGTCTCTTAAAATTATGTCCATAAATACCAATTATGCCAATTAATGTCTCAAATTAATTATATGCCTTTTAAGGCCATTTTATGCCAATTCACAATTTATGTATATTCAATATTATCCCATCATCCCCACGCTATTCGTACGTTTTCATATGACATATGTTAGACTCGCAAATAGTCTAACTTATAAAAAGAAAAACAACATCACATAACGCATAAAATAGATCTAAGGATCATGACATAAGATTACATAGCCAATAACTTACGTATGAATTTCATTCAAACTAGCATATGATACAAAACTAGCATAGGTAATGGGCATAAACTTGCATAACTTATGTACTGCTATAGATCCAAACATAAAGGTGTGAACTTGCATATGGATCTAAACATAATGATGTAAACTTGCATATAGATCTAAACATAAAGATGTAAACTTGCATATAGATCTAAACATAAAGATGTAAACTTGTATATGGGTCTAAACATAAAGATGTAAACTTGCATATGGATCCAGACATAAAGGTTAATGTGACATAAACTAGCATATGCATATACATGTCTCACATATATTTTAACAACCCAAACTTGCATAAGATTCATACATGAATATATGATCCAATCATCACAAACTTGCAAAAGATATATGATTCAACTTGGATAAGATTCACATAAGAACTAACATATGATCCAACTTGCATAAGACTAACATATGATTCAACACCACAAACATACATATAATTTACATTACATGATTCAAAATCATATTCTCATAATCCCAATTATATCTTATCATAATTAAATTAATAAATTATTTTGTGAAAGATATCATACTCACAATTAAAAAGAATATTCTTGTCTTTCTGGGATCTGTATTCTGAAACTGAACTGCTCGCCTTTGATGTAGACTAATCGTTATTTAGATTTGATTTGATTTTGATTCAAGCTTATATCTTGCTTTAGGGTTGAAAGTGTATGGCGGCTACTCTAGGTTCTCCATTGACGGCACGGCGGCTCTTGTTATGAATTAATGTGATTAGGATTAGGGGTTTAGGAGTGTTTTTATAGAAGTTTAATTTAATAAGAGTCGTCGGATTAACTTAGGGATAACCAGAACCATCAGGACCACTCAGATGCCACATCAGCCCTTAGGGCGCATCGGGCCACGGGTTGACAACCAAACACCCTGGATCGACCCCTAGTCGACCCAGCGGAGCTCTGGTCGACCCAGCGGGGCTCTGGTCGACTCCAAAATGGTGCGGTTCGGCTATTCCTCCTCCCGATTCGCTGTTTTGAACTTTTTTTTGATTTTTTTATATATATCTATATATATTACTCTCATATGCATACAAACTTCAAGGCTTAATAACTTCTTCATAAGTTATCCGTTTTATGCAAACCAAATGTCTATCTCGACACAAAATTTTGAGACGAACAGAATAACGCAACCCATTTCACTTAATTCTTCTTCTAAAAATTAAGAATACTTTAATTTGTGAATTTTAATGTTATAAAATTACGAGGTGTTACAATTCTTTTCAATGAAACTAATTTGAATAAAATTTGAATTTAACTATACAAATTCCAAATATCAATAAACTAATTTCAAGAGAATCAATATTATTTTTGTTCCAAAACCTATGTGAAGTGTTTCATTGTTGACTTTTGAGTTCCTCTCCACGATTATTTTTGGGAAACATTTATTGGTAAAAATTGCAGATAAGTATTAACCTCAACTTCCATGAATCAAGCAACAATAATTGACGATTAATATAGGCGATGATTGCTTATATCATTCTTTAACCGATATTCATTCCACGTAGCTTTTCATCAACCATTACTCGTGTTTGGCATTGCAAGCTTCAACGTTTGGTGCTTTTAGCTATCCATCATCTTACTGTTTCAGTTTTTATTGTTTGTTGTTGTTCAGTCCACATAATAGGAAGAAACTTTAGTGGAATACCAAATTTCATTAATTTAACATGATATTTTCGTTCTATTGTTACTATCCACAATTAATTCCTAGTTAAATGCACATTTTTTGTTGCTAAATTTCGATTTGAAATCACAATTTTAATTCCTTTTTTATTATTTTGACAAGAATATATCTTGTACCATTCAGTTATTTATTCTTACAATTATTGTTTAGGAAGGTTCACATGCATTTTAGAAATCTTTCAACCCATGCGATGACATTGCCACGACCTCTTTGAGATGTGAGCAACATTCAGAAACTTATGTTTCTCATTTCGCTTATAGTTTGTTGTGTGACCTGAGCATGCCTTGGGTGTGTTATTTCAGTGGACTATAATCATATCTTACTTTGCTACTACCAGAAAGATTGCTTAATCGACTTATATAAATTACAAGTACTTTGGAAAAGCATTAATTGCTAATATGTCGAACCATGTTTGGAAACGCACTTGCCAACCAGTGGACTATTTATAAGAACCTTAGGTTGTATACCATCTGCTGATTGTTTTAATATGGAAACAATGATTTTTGTTTTATTGTCGAAATAAATGAAGAAAAATCATTCCTGTAAGCATCCGTTCGTCGCTGAATCTGACACTGTTTACGTATGTATTTATCAATGTATATTAACATTATTTAATCGTGCAAACAAATGGTAATGATTTTACTCTATTCTAAGCTGCTAAGACTTGGAGGAATCATATCGTTTATCCGTTTTTAAAGGCTTTCGATTCATTATCTTACACTTACTATATTTCCTTCTTCAACATGGGTTATTGTTTACATTGTAAGACTGTTTCTTTAGTGTGATGTGGTCATTTGGACAAACTAAGATATTTGTAACACCCCGGATTTTTGAATAATCGAATTAACTAAAATAAAGAAAAAATAATCTCAGACGTGAGAATTAAGGGAATGGAGTTGTGCCATTGTGTTCGTCTCGGAATTCTGGTTGAAATAGTGTCTGAGTTTGCGGGAAACGGGTACCGGATGAAGGAGTTATGGACGAACGAATATTGGTGGCAAAAAGAAGAAAAAAATATATTGCACTGGCACACTTGGGAAGTGCTCCAGTACATATTTGCATTAGCGCACCTGCCAAGTGCGCCCAGGCCGAGGCAGCAGGCCTGCACAGCTTTTTGGTTCAGTCTGACCCATGTTGCTGAGTCCTTTCTGACTCCTTGCTGAGTCATTAGGGCTGAGGTGTCACCCTATCCCGATTGAATGGTTTTGATTAACCCTAAGATCATCCGACGGCTTAAATTAATTTAAAACTCTATAAAAAGAACCATAGACTCAAACCCTAATTCAGAATTAAAACTAAAACTATGGTCGTCATGTTGTCGTCTTGAACCCTGGAATAGTCGCCACCAGTTAGAGAGGAAGAACAGTAAATCAAATCAGTTCTATTTAACCCTAACAACGAATCTTCCTCAAAGGAAAGCTAATTCAACTTCAGAAATCAGAATTCAGAACTCAAGGCCGCCTTTGAGTTATAAGTTCGATAGTTTTAATAAAATAATTAGTAATTTAATTGGATTAAGTTATGATGCGGATTGTATAGATGTGATGTGAATTATTGATCACATGCTGTAATTATGTTATAGAATAGTGTTGAAATCTCTATGATGTTATGTTGTGATGCTATCATTTATGATGTAAAGTTATGTTGCTATTATCTATGTTGTAATTTTGTATATAATCAAATCATCATGTTTCATATGTTAGTTTGGTGATGTTGATTCATATGATAAATCATATGTATGCAAGTTTAGGTTTTTATTTAAACATGAATCATATACAAGTTGGGTAAAATTATATGTGACCTTACATAATTATGACATCTAGTTTATGTGAAAATTTGATTAAAAGTTAGGCTATGACATGGGTGAGTTATATGCTAAATTATACATGTTAAATGCAAGTTTACACCATTGTTATGATGCATAAATTACATATGCAAGATTCTATAAATATATGAGTTTGGGGTATGAATCATGTTATGCGAATTTAGGGTTATTGCCTATGCAAGTTTACACCTTTAGATGTAGATCTATGACATACATGATTTACGCAAGTTCACACCTTTAGATTTGGATCCATGACATATGTTGTTTATGCAAGTTGTAACTTTGGCCTATGCAAGTTTTAGATGTAGAACATCATTCACATATGCAAGTTCATCCCTATGTTTAGGTCTACGTTTTAATTATGTGTACATTGTGATATTTTCTCTTTATTCCAAAAGTTAGACTATTCGAGTCTAACGTATATTTTATGTTAAACGAACAAACGTACAACGTGGGGTAAAGGGCATAATATTAAAAAGATTTAATTAGCATAAATTCCTTAAAAGGCATAAAATATAAGTGTGGTGAAAATTGGCATGATTTTACATACCATAAATGGATGGACATAATTGAGTCAGTTATGGACATCATTAAATTTGGAATTGATTGATAATTTGAATAGAGAAAGTAATTCAAATTGGGGAATGATTAATTAGGAGAAATTAATCATCTATGTCACGAGGTTAGGCTCTTTGGTGGTGTAAGACTGCCTGGACCCGCCCGGCAAATCCAGCTGCCACAAATGCCAGTCTAATGTGAGAGGTTTTAGGCATAAATTAAATACGTAGCAATTGTAAAGACACAAGGTTAGGCTCTTTTGTGGTGTAAGACTACCCGGACCCGCCCAGCAGATCCAGCTACCACAAATGCCAGTCTAATTTGAGAGGTCTTTATGAGGTTACGGTCTTAATTAATTAAGAAACACTTAACCAGATAAACGTGTAGTGGGACATGAGGGGGTTAAGTCGGTGCCTTGGGTGGCATGTGG
Organism: Allium sativum; assembly: GCA_030737875.1. Taxonomy (NCBI): domain Eukaryota; kingdom Viridiplantae; phylum Streptophyta; class Magnoliopsida; order Asparagales; family Amaryllidaceae; genus Allium; species Allium sativum. The sequence goes on from CM060912.1 coordinate 103,891,959, forward strand.
AATCTAGTGGGTGCCTTGGCTGGCATTTGGAAATACGATTAGAAACACTTAACCAAAATTGAAACATGAATAAGAAGTGGGTTAAGTGGGATGTACTAGAGGGGACCAAGCTTAGGTGGACAGCTTGTGTCAAGTGATGGGGGCCCATTTCAACCAGTAACCCATACGTATCTTTGTGAGCCCGACCCAAGTCGAGGATGGGACACGCATACTGGGCTTGACTGTAAGAAGCCAAAACGGGTTAGCGGTGGCAATGCAAGTCCAACGGGTTCATATGCGTGTGTGGACCCGGGCTGGTAGGTAAGACGTTGTTGCATCGTGTAGGTATAAGCCGTGCATTGTTAGTTGTATCGGGTTGCCACTTTGGGGAGTGATACACCCCACTGTGGGGCCAACACAGGTATCCACGAGTTAGGGAGCCGATCGCTTGGGGGTAGTGGATACACCAAGTGGAGATAGGGGCAGGCGGCACCTATGAAGGCAGCTAGGGGTGCACGAAACTACCAATATCATTATTAAGTCTGTAGGTGGAATCAACCTTAGGATGACTAGTGGTGGTGTAGTATAGCAATTATCCTATAGCGTTGGTGTAATTTGGTAATTATCTTATAGTGGGTTAGGTGCGCTTTAACGATATCGTTGTTCATCTTGTTTCCTTATTTACTCTTCCATATTCAATGGTTCATGGTCATTTCCTTATTTTCCAACTTATGCCTTAGCCTAGTTACTTTGTTAATTATATTGTTAAAATAATCGCACTTGCCAGACTTTATGTCTGCCCCCCTTTGTTTCCTCCTCTTTTCTTCCTCCCCCCCCCCCCTAAGGTGCTCAGGTTGGGACTAGCACAAGTGGAGCTTGATCTTGGACTGCTGTTTCTCTGCTTTTAGAAGATTACTTGGGTCGTTGAAGTAAAGTTCAGCTTCTCTTTTATTTATGGCTATTTTGTATTGGGGATTATTTCTTTCAGTTTATGTACTTTTGGTAGTCAATATGGATATTATGTACTTTGACTCTGGTTTTGAATGATGTAAGCAAACATATGTGTTTTCCGCTGCAATGAAATAAAGTTTTAAATCTTTGAGTACTATTTATATGTGTCTTGTTGTTAAGTTTATGTTCTATACTTACTTAAAACGCTCCATAGAAGGTAATCCATTCCCTTTGTGAGTGACATTAATGGATGTGGGGTGTTACATGTGGTATCAGAGCGAGGTTACCAGAACAGATATGAATTTTAAAAAACTATTTTTTAAAAGCATTTTTATAAAGTACTTTCAAAAGTATGTTTTAAGGAAAGTATTTTCAAGAGAAAAGTATATTTTAGAAAGCATAACCCCAAGAGCCATATATCTTTCCCTCGGTTCCTTTATATTGAATCTTTCCTTTTTCGTTTCAGCATGTCTGAAGCATCTGAGATACCAGAGGGTGTTCATTTACCCGGTTGGTTTCGTCAATATCTCGAGGCCAGGGCCTCCACCGCAGGTCCAGCAAATGCTCCTCCTCATCCCCTTCCTCCTCGTGTCGATACTTTTGCTGAGATATGTAAGGACTTTAGAGCAATGGGTGGAAAACCTTTTCATGGGACGGAGACATTTGTTGAAGCTCGTAAATGGCTAAAGAAGGTGGAAGAATTGTTTAGAATCTTTGAAGTGGATGATGAAAGAAAAGTCCAGCTAGCTGCATGGCTAATGAAGGATGAGGCCTCGTTTTGGTGGGAGGTTACTAATGGGGGACGTCCAGTCGATACATGGCTAGATTTTAGGCAGAGGTTTGAGGCGAAGTTTCTCTCACGGGCTGAAGAGAATCTATACATGGAAAGGTTTTTGGCGTTAAAGCAAGGGAATTTATCGGTGAAAGAGTACGTCAACAAATTCAACCAATTGGAAAGATTTGGCTTGGACTTCGTAAATACTCCAGAAAAGAAGGCTCTAAGATTTTTAAGGGTTTAAACGAGCCGCTTCATGGGTTAGCTATGACCCACATTCCCATGGGAGCTACCTTCGAGAGACTAGTTGACATGGCGCTCGTGCATGAAGAGGAGAAGGGAGCCAATGCTAACAAGGCACCCGAGAAGAAAGGGGATCAAAAGAAGCCGCAACAGCAACAACAAAACAAGAAAAGTGGCAAAGGCAACAATGCTAAGGGAAAGAAAAGATGCTTTAACTGTGGGACACCCGGCCATCTAAGCAAAGATTGTAGGAAGAAAAAGAAGACTGGCTATTTCCACTGTGGTGAGGCGGGACATCTTATTAAGGACTGCCCAAAGAAAGGGAAGAGGGCAGGGTCTACCTCGGGAGGACATGTGCAGGCTCTTATGGCACCAGGGCAGGCAAGGGGACAAGTTCAGGCTCTCATGGTCCCACCGCTGCAAGAACGAGGTAGAGCAATTTCCGTTGAAAGTTTAGTTTCTCTATTAGTCATCATGCCCGTACTTTATTCGATTTTGGAGCATCACATTTGTTTATTTCTACATCATTAGTTGAAACACTGCACCTTGATACTAGTTTAGTTACTGATCCCTTAGTAGTCTCAAATCCTATCGGTGGTTCGGCTCAACTTTCTATGATTTGTCAGGATTTAAGATTGTTTATCTTGGGCATTGAGTTTGAGTGCAACGCTTTTGTTCTTGGCTTCATGGGCTACGGTTTAATTCTAGGTATGGATTGGCTAACTGTAACAACCCGTATTTTGATAACGTGTTATTACCATAAATCTAGGCAGAATTAAATTTTAAAATAAGAACCAAGGGAAACGAGTTGCGCCATTGCATTCATCTCAGAATTCTGCATGAAATCTAGTCCAATTTTTCGAAAATCGGAGTCCATATGACCAAGTTATGGCTCCCCAAAGTTTCAGAAATATTCAGAGTTCAAAACAGCTCAAATTCGAATTCAAAAATTCGAATTTCAAAAGCAGAACAGACTGGGTAGGAAATTTCCCGCCCAGACCCAGGTCAACTGGGGAGTCGACTGGGCAGTCGACACCCCCAGGACCAGGTCGACTGCGCAGTCGACTTGGGTGTCGACTGGTCCCCGAACCCATTTTTGGGCCAGTGTTCGTTCTGATGTTTCTAGTCCGATTTCTGTCCAGATTCATTTGCCTAAACCTATTTAAACAGCCCCAAACCTAGCCTTCTCTACACACAATTCTATTCTGCTTCTACTCTACCTCTATTCTAAATAAAAGCAAAAATGGCGTCGCTACTCTGCTGGAATCAAAACTAGAAGCTAATCAACATCAACCTAAGCAACTCAATTCAAACTAGAGATTAAAGCTTCTGCAACGATCCTACGACAATTTCTGTTCTTAATTCTCGATCCACGCACTGTAAGCCCCAGTTACTCTTAGATCTAAACTGTAAATTTAACATGAACACGATGTAAACTGAAATTATGCCTAAACATGATAACTAGGTTGGATCTATCGTTGTAAATCCTTGATCTATGACTATCCTTTTTTAGATCTAATTTTGTACACCCTAGATCTATTCATGTGAAACTTTGACTTGTGGATTATTGTATGAACTTGATTTGGGACATATTCGTGTTATTAACCTAAAACCTCTCATGACCTTTATCTAAACATTACCTGTGATTTTGAAACTATTATTGGGGATATTATCTTATGTCAATCCATTACCATGTCTATCACCATATTCTGCCAAGTTGATGTTGAGACCCTTATTCATATGCCTGAAATGTTATAATCGTTATGCTTAACCTGTAAACACCTTTGCCATCCTGTGACTATCCTTTTTGTGTTATTCCCTATCTTGATATCTTGTGTTGATGCGAATTCACATACGTTGGGGATACGTTTTGGGTAGATTAGGCAAACTTGAAATTGGCTATAAAATTATAATGATATGACATGAAAACATGACATGTAAACTTGACATGAAATTATACTTGAAAACTTGAATCATGAACATGGTTAAAACGTACTTAAACTTGACATGAAAAATTAAGCATGGACATGACACCTAGATAACTTGAACGCGGCCAACTCGAGGTTGGGTTGAGTTTGCAGTGTAAAACTGCCCAGAACCGCCCGGTGAATCCAGTAACTGCAAACAATAGGACCCAATGTGAGTAGTTGGTCATATCGCACTCGAAACCCGAGGTTAAACTAGGTTATGGTGTAAACCTGCCCGGACCCGCCCGGCACATCCAGTAACAATAACCAAGTCTAATATGAGAGGTTAGGGGTGCATTAAGTAAATTAATGCCACTGGATAGGGTTAAGTCATGGACCACTCGAATATACTTAACCAATTTGACACGTTGATTGGATAGGGTTAAGTCATGAACCGCTTGAACACACTTAACCAACCTGACACATGATTCATAGGACTAAGTCTTGAACTAGAACGACACACTTAGTCAATTTAACATGACACGTAGATGGGGTTAAGCCTCGATTTTAAATAACAACTTAACCTGCTGAATGAAACCCTAGTTACGCGGTCCTTTTCAGCAGTAACCCACTAGATGTATCACGGTACCCTGGGACTAGGCAGGGTAGGGCACGATTGCTGGGCTGATTGTAAGCGACCAGAACGACGGCTGAGTTGGTGCGCCATTGTAGGTTCAGGCGGACAAGGGTCGTGCACTTAGTCCGGAGTTGAAAAAGCAGGCATTGGGCATCAGTAGGATTATCTGTGCATTCTTGATTCGTGTCGGTGGTTAGCACCCTAGGGCTTGATACACCCTATGGTGGACCTAGCACAGGTGACTACATTCGTGATAGGGCCGTATGACATAGACACACGACGAGCTAGACTTGTAGGGAGCCGATCGATTAGATCATACCGTTGGACCCCGAATTGGGTCACTTCACGATATTAGGCCAAGGGATTATTTCTTGATTTATAGTTGACACGGGATTAGTATACCAGTATAGTTTGTATGGCGAACCTTGAGTACGCAATGTTAGACTTGAGTTATCTTGTTAGCTTAGTTATCATGTCAGACTTATCATCATTCCTATGTTTAATTCCAGTTTATTCATGTCTTGTTAACTTTACTAGTTTCTATGCTGATAGTCACTAAGGCTTACCAGTCTTTTTGACTGACCCGTTTTCTTTCGCCTCTTTGTCTTTCGTTTCCCCACCCCCCCCCCCCCCCCAGGTTCTCAGGGAGGAAACTCTAGCTCTTAGCTTGGACTTAGCTTGCTTTATGATAGCTCATGTACGGTTTGGTCTTGAGCTATGCTATGGCTGCACTCATGCACTTTTTGGGGAATAATATTTTACTTATGTTGTTTTAAGTACTTTGCTTCTTTAGAACTTGATGTAATGAAATAATGACATGGCATTTTGATGTAAGAGGTTTTGACTCTATTTTTCAGTAATGAGATTTGGTTTTAAAGTTTATATCCGCTGCTTTATACACTCTATTTTATCTATGTTCTGTCTTGTGTTATCTCTGTGCCTGTTTACTAGATAATACCCCTCCAAAACTAGGGCATTCCCTTTGTGAGTGACCCTAGCGGAGGTGGGGTGTTACACTAAATAGATATGGGGCCATCCTAGATTGTGAAAGAAGGGTAGTTACATTGTTGACTCGTTTTGGAAAGACCCTTGATATTTCTTGTGACCCTAGAGGTCCAGTAATGCTTAGCTACCTAGAATCCCTTGATGCATTCGATGATGATTTACATTTTGTTCCCATAGTCAGTGAATATGCTGATGTCTTCGACGAGGTGAGCGGTTTACCCCCAAAACGTGAGATAGACTTTCGAATATATCTAGTAGATAATGCAAAGCCAGTTGTATTACCAGTGCGCCACATGGCTCCAAGAGAGAGAAGAGAACTTAGTAAGCAAGTGAAGGAATTGCTTGAGAAGGGTTTCATCAGACATAGTATATTGGAGTGGGGTGCTCCAGTAGTATTTGCCATGAAGGCGGATGGGTCCCTTAGACTTTGTGTGGACAATAGAGAACTTAATAAGCTTACTAAGAAGAATAGACACCCACTGCCGAGGATTGATGATCTCTTCGATCAGTTAGTTGGCGCCTCAGTGTTTTCGCAGTTGGACTTAGCCACTGGTTTCCGTCAGTTGAGAGTGGCTGAGGATAGCATAGACAAGACTGCCTTTAGGACTCCAGATGGTTTCTTTGAGTGGCTTGTGATGCCCTTCGGTTTGACAAACACCCCCGCATACTTTGTTAACTTGATGAGTAGGGTGTTCAGGGAGAACCTTAATAGATTCGTGGTAGTCTTTGTGGACGACATCTTGATCTTTTCTAAAAGCGAGGAAGAGCATGCCCTACATCTTAGGGAAGTGTTGGAGACTCATCGAGCGCATAGCCTTAAAGCTAAATTTTCTAAATGTCACTTTTGGAGGAAGTAAGTGCGATTCTTAGGGCACGTGGTTTCCAAAGAAGGGATAGCTGTGGATCCCGCGAAGATAGTGGCCATCTAAGATTGGAAGGTTCCTAAAAATGCTACCGAGGTGAGGAGTTTCTTAGGGTTGGCTGGCTACTATAGGAAGTTCATTAAGGACTTTGCAAAAATATCATCCCCATTAACACGCTTGACGAAGAAGTACTTAGTTTTCATGTGGGACATAGATTGTGATGATGCATTCCAACGTTTAAAGAGAGCTTTGACTACAGCCCATGTCTTAGTGTTGCCTGATGGGAGTAAGCCATTTACCGTTTATACCGATGCTTGTGGGATAGGACTAGGCCCAGTTTTAATGCAAGAGGGAAGGGTAATAGCCTATGGTGGAAGGCAATTGAGAGTACATGAGAGAAATTACCCTACACATGACCTAGAGTTGGCTGCTATTGTCTTCTTGCTTAAGTCTTGGCGTCATTATCTTCTTGGCGAGAAATTTGAATTATTCACTGACCACAAGTTGTTAAAATACTTGTTCACTCAGAAGGACTTGAACTTAAGGCACCAAAGGTGGATGGAATTCTTAGCATCCTATGACTTCGAGATAGTATATACCCCTGGCAAGGGTAACGTGGTGGCAGACGCCTTAAGTAGAAAAAGGTTGTCCTTGAGTCCGTTGTTTGCTGAGCGGCAAAGCTTAGAGTTCATCTCTACATTTGACTTTAAACCTTCCATTGACTTTGTACCCGTTTGCTAGCATCCTTAGAGGTCAGGACCTACGCTTTTGGGACGGATTGGCGAGGCACAGCGAGACGACCCACAGTTGGTTGAGTTAGTAGAAAAGCTCAAAAGTGGGGAGTCATCGAGCCATCTCCGTAGGTATACCCTAGATGATAAGGGTTGGTTATGTAGGGACGGTAAACTTTGTGTACCACAGGACGAGAACTTGAGGAAGACCATCCTTGATGATGCACATCGTTCGAGGATGACCATCCATCCTGGCGGGGACAAGATGTATATGGACATGAGACGAGTTTACTTTTGGGCCGGTATGAAGAAGGACGTGGCAGAGTTTGTTGCTAGATGCTTCGTGTGCCAATAAGTAAAAGCAGAGCAAAAGAAGCCCGGTGGATTGCTTCACCCATTGGAGGTCCCACAATGGAAGTGGGAAAGTGTTTCGATGGACTTTGTTGACGGATTACCAAGATCGAGGAAGGGTAATACGGGGATTTGGGTCATGGTAGACAGACTTACTAAGAGCGCCCATTTCATTCCCGTGAAGGGTAAGAGGACTACTCCATGGTTAGCCTCCGTATAAATTCGAGAAATAGTTCGTTTGCACGGTGTTCCTTCTAGCATAGTGAGCGACCGCGATCCTATCTTCACTAGCGAGTTTTGGAAGAGCTTGCAAGAGGCGTTAGGGACTCAGTTATGTTTGAGCACCGCATATCATCCTCAGACGGACGGCCAGACCAAGAGGGTGAATCGTATTCTAGAGGACTTATTGAGATTGTGTGTCTTAGATTTCGGAGGTACATGGGAGGAACATCTTCCGTTGGTAGAGTTCACATATAATAAAAGCTTTTAGTCTAGCATTGGCATGGCACCGTTCGAGGCTCTTTATGGACGGCCGTGTCGTTCGCCTACATGTTGGTGGGAGTCTACAGATAAGATCTTGCTTGGACCCGATATGATTAGAAAGACTTCGGAAAAGATCGATTTGATTCGAAGGAGGATGAAGACGGCGCAAGATAGGCAGAAATCTTATGCTGACAAGAGGAGGATAGATCTTGAGTTTGATATTGGGGGCATGGTCTTTGTCAAGATGTCTCCATTACGGAACGTCGTTCGCTTTGGGTACGTTGGGAAGTTAGCACCAAGGTTCGTAGGGCCATTTCCTATTAAGGAGAGGATTGGGCAGATGGCTTATAGAGTGGAGTTGCCCAAGAGACTTAGTTGCGTACACGATGTATTCCATGTATCACATTTGAGGAAGTGCTTACACGAGACCGCGGAGGTGGTAGAGCCGACCTTTCTTAGAGAGGTGGAGATAGAGCATGATACGACAATTAGACGAGCTCCTACATGCATTCTTGGGTCGAAGATTAAAAAGTTGAGGAATCGAGAGGTCAAACTAGTTAAAGTGCAATGGGGAGATGATGAGAGCAACGCTACATAGGAGACGGAAGCGAAGATGCGTTCATTATACCCTTTTCTTTTCGAGGTATGCCTTTAATTTCTCCTTTATCGCTTACCTTGTACTTATCTTATCTTTAGTATGTCCTCTCTCTAGTATCTTTGACCTTTAGATAGGATAGTCCTATGGCTGAAACATGTGTTTGAGACATGTTATGTATGATGGATGCATGTGGATGCAAGTGTTTGCTGGTGGTTGCTCGTGGATGCATATACACACACTTTAGGCTCTAGATCGGCTCAGTCACTTCATATTGCATATTGCATATAAATGTGTGTACATATTTAAGTAATGAATGTATAATGGTTGTACCATCATATGGATGTTGCATTTTGGTGAATGGTTGTTTACACATATAGAAATAATATGTATCGATAAGGTTCTTTCGCATACATAATGGACGCACAGCACTATCATGGTTTGCATTAAGGAGGTCAACTGAATCAGTAGACCGCCTGATTTTGCATTAGATAAGGAACATATACACACACCTCTTGCATATGTTCATACAGCATTAGAAATTTTATAAGGACAATGGATTCCCGTGTTTGATGGTTGAGTAGATGATTGTTTGGATGGTAGGATATGCATTCTTCTTAACTTGGAGATTTCGGGGGTGAAATCCTTTAAGGAGGGGAGAATGTAACACCCCGGATTTTTGAATAATCGAATTAACTAAAATAAAGAAAAAATAATCTCGGACGTGAAAATTAAGGGAATGGTGTTGCGCCATTGTGTTCGTCTCGGAATTCTGGTTGAAATAGAGTCCGAGTTTGCGAGAAACGAGTACCGGATGAAGGAGTTATGGACGAACGAAGATTGGTGGCAAAAAGAAGAAAAAAATATTTATTGCTTAGGAAGTTCTCCAGTACAAATTTGCACTGGCACACCTGCCAAGTGCGCCCAGGATGAGGCAGCAGGCCTGCACAGCTTTTTGGTTCAGTCTGACCCATGTTGCTGAGTCTTTTCTGACTCCTTGCTGAGTCATTAGGGCTGAGGTGTCACCCTATCCCAATTGAATGGTTTTGATTAACCCTAAGATCATCCGACGGCTTAATGTAATTCAAAACTCTATAAAAAGACCCATGGGCTCAAACCCTAAATCAGAATTAAAACTAAAACTATGGTCGTCATGCTGTCGTCTTGAACCCTAGAGTAGCCGCCACTAATTAGAGAGGAAGAACAGTAAATCAAATCAGTTCTATTCAACCCTAACAACGAATCTTCTTCAAAGGAAAGCTAATTCAACTTCAGAAATCAGAATTCAGAAGTCAAGACCGCCTTTGAGTTGTGAGTTCGATAATTTTAATAAAATAATTAGTAATTTAATTGGATTAAGTTATGATGCGGATTGTATGGATGTGATGTGAATTATTGATCACATGCTGTAATTATGTTATAGAATTGTGTTGAAATCTCTATGACGTTATGTTGTGATTCTATCATTTATGATGTAAATTTATGTTGCTATCATCTATGTTGTAATTTTATATATAATCAAATCATCATGTTTCATATGCTAGTTTGGTGATGTTGATTCATATGATAAATCATATGTATGCAAGTTTAGGTTTTTATTTAAACATGAATCATATACAAGTTGGGTAAAATTATATGTGACCTTACATGGTTATGACATCTAGTTTATGTGAAAATTTGATTAAAAGTTAGGCTATGACATGGGTGAGTTATATGCTAAATTATGCATGTTAGATGCAAGTTTACACCATTGTTATGATGCATAAATTACATATGTAAGTTTCTATAAATATATGAGTTTGGGGTATGAATCATGTTATGCGAATTTAGGGTTATTGCCTATGCAAGTTTACACCTTTAGATGTAGATCTATGACATACATGATTTATGCAAGTTCACACCTTTAGATTTGGAACCATGACATATGTTTTTTATGCAAGGTGTAACTTTGGCCTATGCAAGTTTTAGATGTAAAACATCATTCACATATGCAAGTTCATCCCTATGTTTAGGTCTACGTTTTAATTATGTATATATTGTGATGTTTTCTCTTTATTCCATAAGTTAGACTATTCGAGTCTAATGTATATTTTACGTTAAACAAATAAACGTACAACGTGGGGTAAAGGGGATAATATTGAAAAGATTTAATTGGCATAAATGGCTTAAAAGTCATAAAATATAAGTATGGTGAAAATTGGTATGATTTTACATACCATAAATGGATGGACATAATTGAGTCAATTATGGACATCGTTAAATTTGGAATTGATTGATAATTTGAATAGGGAAAGTAATTCAGATTGGGGAATGATTAATTAGGAGAAATTAATCGTCTAAGACACGAGGTTAGGCTCTTTTGTGGTGTAAGACTGCCCGGACCCACCCGGCAAATCCAGCTGCCACAAATGCCAGTCTAATGTGAGAGGTCTTAGGCATAAATTAAATATATAGCAATTGGAAAGACACGAGGTTAGGTTCTTTTGTGCTGTAAGACTGCCCGGACCCGCCGGGCAAATCCAACTACCACAAATGCCAGTCTAATGTGAGAGGTCTTCATGAGGTTATGGTCTTAATTAATTAAGAAACACTTAACCAGATAAACATGTAGTGGGACATGAGGGGGTTAAGTGGGTGCCTTGGGTAGCATGTGGAATCTAGTGGGTGCCTTGGGTGGCATTTGGAAATACGATTAGAAACACTTAACCAAAATTGAAACATGTAATTGAAACATGAATAAGAAGTGGGTTAAGTGGGATGTACTAGAGGGGACCAAGCTTAGGTGGACAGCTTGTGTCAAGTGATGGGGGCCCATTTTAACCAGTAACCCATACGTATCTTTGTGGGCTCGACCCAAGTCAAGGACGGGACACGCATACTGGGCTTGACTGTAAGAGGCCAAAACGGGTTAGCGGTGGAAACGCAAGTCCAACGGGTTCATATGCGTGTGTGGGCCCGGGCTGGTAGGTAGGACGTTGTTGCATCGTGTAGGTATAAGCGGTGCATTGTTGGTTGTATCGGGTTGCCACTTTGGGGAGTGATACACCCCACTGTGGGGCCAGCATGGGTATCTACGAGTTAGGGAGCCGATCGCTTGGGGGTAGTTGGTACACCTAGTGGAGATAGGGGCCGGCGTCACCTATGAAGGCAGCTAGGGGTGCACGAAACTACCAATATCATTATTAAGTCTGTAGGCGGGATCAACCTTAGGGTGACTAGTGGTGGTGTAGTATAGCAATTACCTATAGCGTTGGTGTAATTTGGTAATTATCTTATAGTGGGTTAGGTGCGCTTTAACGATATCGTTGTTCATCTTGTTTCCTTATTTACTCTGCCATATTCAATGGTTCATGGTCGTTTCCTTATTTTACAACTTATGCCTTAGCCTAGTTACTTTGTTAATTATATTGTTAAAATTATCGCACTCGCCAGACTTTATGTCTGACCACCTTTGTTTCCTCCTCTTTTCTTCCTACCCCCCCCCCCCCACCCCAAGGTGCTCAGGTTGGGACTAGCACCAGTGGAGCTTGATCTTGGACTGCTGTTTCTCTGCTTTTAGAAGATTACTTGGATCGCTGAAGTAAAGTTCAGCTTCTCTTTTATTTATGGCTATTTTGTATTGGGGATTATATCTTTCAGTTTATGTACTTTTGGTAGTCAAGATGGATATTATGTACTTTGACTCTGGTTTTTGATGATGTAAGCAAACATATGTGTTTTCCTCTGCAATGAAATAAAGTTTTAAATCTTTGAGTACTATTTATATCTGTCTTGTTGTTAAGTTTCTGTTCTATACTTTCTTAAAACGCTCCATAGAAGTTAATGCATTCCCTTTGTGATTGACATTAATGGACGTGGGGTGTTACAATATTCCAGCCAATCCAAGTACAAAATGCAAAAAGCAAATGCAAACTGCTCCACATTCAAAATAATAATACGCGATATGGTGAAGAGTAGGCTTTGTCCTGTATCTAAAATCTATGAATATGAATGCATACCAATGCATCATAAAGCATAAGTACTAGATAACAAAAGATACTTGATATTAATGGATTTTGGCACCCACTACCACTGTAGTTTTTCCTGTAAGCATCTTCATGCAATTCGCAATATATCTATGCCATATAAGCAACCTGAATGTATATATTTCCCCTAAAGAACTCATATAACTTCAAACTATAGACTCTCATTTGATAATCTGCCGAAAAATCCATGTAAGTTCATTATCTTAAGACATCCTTATGTCACTGTTGCCTTATCAAAATGGTGTCCAATGCTAAGTACGAAAATCTATATTTCTTTTCAACTGAATAGCATCGTATCATAGTGCATACAACTCATGTTATTCAACTTCTACTATCGGCTTAACTTTCCAGGTGCATGGTATGTATGTATGTATATTGTTGTCAAAGTTTCTTCATATACAGTGTCCTGTTTTTGCTGTTTGAGCATTGGCTATTGCTTTATTATCATGTTTTCATATTTTAAACTTGCGTGTTGGATCATAATATTGCAGTTTAAACCATATTTACTTTATATTCATTTTTGAAATTATTTTAATCTTATGATTACTACTGGATTTTACATCTTGAATTTTATTTTAAAAAGTGGCATAACTTCATATTTATTCAAGTACATTTAGATGTACATGCTAGTACTTTAGTGTGTTAATCAATGAACTTTTTTTGTGTTATCTAGTTTACTACAATAAAATATAAAAGGGTATTCATTTATAAAATATAGGAAACAGGAAGAAAAAATAGCACTTCAAGGTTCGTAAAGAAATACCACTGGTGATGGAGCTATAGGAAAAACATGCATGCTGATCTCCTACACAAGCAGCACTTCTCTAACCGTAAGTGATGAAACAGTCTTATAAAAAGTTTTTTTATATGAATTAGGCTTAAAAATGGAGTGAATTTGTAGGAATATGTGCTAACGGTGCTTGACGACTTCAGTGCAAATGTAGTGGTGGATGGAAACACAATGAGCCTTCACCTTTGGGATATAAAAGGTAATTTACCTCTGAGAATTCAAAGATTTAATCCTGCAATCTTCCAGTCACCAACATAAGTTGTATAGTAAACTTGATATGATACGGTAAACACATATAGCAAGGGCAGTTAGCTGAATGACATTGTTACGTTTGCACGGTAATAATTAATTACTAAATTTTGCAGGGCAAGAAGATTATAACAGGCTAAGGCCACAAAGCTATAAATGTGCTTGCATGTTCAACAAGCTTGCTAGTTTCTTCAGTTGAGGGAGGAATTAGGGAAGATCAGCCCATCATGTAAAGTTATTTATAAAGCTCACATCCTGCAAATTTGTTGTTAAGGTAAAGTTGATTTTTTTTTAAATTAATTTTTGAAAATTCTAATTCAATGTTGTTTTGGTGCTATTTCGGTTGTTTTGGTTGCTCTAATGTGGTACTTTTTCTAATTAATTAATACACTTAACTGTTTTGTGAGGAAAGCACACAAAGTAGAGTTGTTCCAAATCAATTATTTGTTTATCATTATTAACCAAGCCATCTTTTTCCAGTTATATGCATATGCATATACATATAAATGTACATATATACATACATATGGACATATATACATGCATATACATATATTTGAAATTGTAGTCCAAGTGGCACGATTTCCAGTGACATGGTGTGTTTTAAGCCAGTCAATATTTTAGTTTTAACCGAGTCATCTTTTTACTATAGTTTTCTAGAGATGCGATGTGTTGACGTTTTTGAACTGATAACTCGTAAGCATCCCATTATTTGAAATTGTAGTCAAAATAGACTAGTTCTAGGAAATAGCGACACCGTTCGAACGGTGCTTTTGGGTTTATTTGCACCACATTTATGTAGATATCAAGCCGAGGACTTACTTGCCGTGACCATATATATATATACACACACACACACACACATACACATGTGTATGTGTGTTTCGGAAGCCTGGAGTTAAACTGTTAAGTGTTTTCCAATGATATCGTAATGTCTTATTAGAGTATATTTGGGTGTCAACTTGGTAGAGGAGTTGCATGGATTAAATATTTAGTTAGGCTTTTATACAAAACCTGTCAAGTGTTTTGTTCTGGAACCTTGTAGTATTTTTGTTGGTTAGGCTTTCTAATTAGTACAACAGCCCATGTTATGTGTATATATATTGTATGGATTATAAAAAAGACTGTTCATAGATTAATACTTTTGTTGGTAGGATCTAATATCATATAGGAATGATACTTTGTTCTTTTTTATTTTCGCTTGCCCTTTGGTAAAAGTAAGAGCTAGCATTGTTTAATTTGAGAAAGCAAAGTGTACTAGCATGTTGTAAAATGGTCACGCCCCATGCATTGTTGGCTGCTGATTTTTTCTTCATGTTGTTAGTGTGCTATCACTTTTATTTAATTATATTTTGTATTAGAAAGAATAGAGAGATACGTAAATTACAAATAATGCTTTGGTTATCCTGTCTTTATTATGGACAAACGCCTAGTTTTCATTGAGTGCGCAGCAATCCCAATTTGCTTACTGATGTTCATGTGGTTTAGAGTTTGCAATTTTTTTATTACTGATAAGGTGCCAGATCCTAATTATGGTGGGTTATATACTGATATATGTTTGCTTATTTGCATGGACCAATGTATTGTTGATGGCCATGTTAGGAATACCAAAACTGTCAAAGATCAATTTTATTTCATAAAAAATCACTAGTTTGTGTAAACGAACATGTGTGCTCATACTACTCGTTTAGCATACCTATAATATGATTAACTTAAACATGTCAACCAAACACTTCAAACCTAAAGTGTAATTGTTTTGTTAGTTTCTCAAACCAAGTCTCAGTGTTATTTTATTAAACGAACTAAAATTAATTCCATCAGAAGCTGAAAACTCACATCCTGTAGAAGCTGAAAACTCATATGCTATTGTTTCAGTAGAAATGTCAGAAGTGGTCTTCTGCTACCTCCAGAAGTTTTAGGCCTGCATAATGACGATAATATTTGAAAGAATGAAAAGCAATAGCCTTCAGAAAAAGAAAGGAAGAGGTATCAAATTTTTACCCAATCCTTCAACAGTGAACCATTCATTTTCTTCCACTCCCAAAGGCTCGAGGAAGAATGAGCAAGACAGGGAGAGCATTGAAGCACAAATGACAAAGATGATGGCAATGCATAGGGGTTGTGATAAAGTTTTGGGTTTGTCATTGCCGTCGTGTTCGTAGGTTGGTTAGGTATGTTAAAGACTTATTTTAGTGAAAATATAATGTTATGTGTAATTAGTACAACATTGTATGTGTTTGTATATGTGATAATGTTAGATCCAGCTAAATAGTTTTGTTGATCATAATACAACTTCGTGTATTAATTAATAAAGGATTATGGATGTTCTTTTTTGATATGCTATTTATTTCAGCATTCACAATTGGATGAAATTATTGGAAAATTTAACTTTACTTTTTTGATATGCTATTTATTTCAGAATTCACAATTGGATGATATTAATATATATATATATATATATATATATATATGGAAAGTCTATAAAGACACAAAATTTTGACACAAATGGTGACACAATTGATTTGCACCATTGGATCACCCCATGAATTACCCTCTCCATATAAAGACAAAAGGATCCAACGGTTGAGGCTCTATGTATCTCCCTTTGTGTCTAATTTTGTGTTCAAATAGCCGCCTCCATATATATATATATATATATATATATATATGTATATGTATATATATGTATATGTATATGTATATGTATATATGCGTAGATCAGAAGGGGAACAACGGCGGATTGGCAACTAATGATGTTAGATGAAATGTTTACATAAACAAAAATACGTCGCTAATCCTTAAGGGTTTACCGTCAAAAATAAGTCAAATAAAATATATTTCGTCGCAAATCGCTTGCTAATTAGCAAGGGATTACCGACGGATATTTGTAAATAATAATTTCTCAAAAATACATATTCGTCGCTAAAACGTCGGTAAATAAATTTTAAAATAATTTAAAATAAAAAATTTATATTGAGGGAAATGACGGAAAAAGGTCGGAGAACTCACGCTAAAATCCGTCGCAAAAGTTTGACATAAATACCGTCCCGAAATTTACCGACCACTCGGATTCCCGGTAATCCGTCGCTAAAGCCTATATAGTGATGGATTACCAGCATATTTCGCTGCTTCAAAATCATATTTTTCTTGTAGTGTTGGTGACGCCACATCTGTTGGTGATTTTTTGCAGGATTGTCCCAGGTTGTGGTATGTAAGACCGTCGGCTTTCTTTAGGACTGGAACCCCTTTCAGTTTCTGCAAAGAGCCGAATGGACCCAGATATGGGTATTAATATGTAGGTGACCGGAACCTCTTCCAGTTTCTGTAAGGCACCGAATCGACCCAAATTCAGGTATTAGCATAGAAGACTGGAACCCCCTCCGGTATTAATAAAGTGAATATCCCCTTCGGATTTGATTTGGGAAGCAGAGGTTGTACGTGTTCTTGAGCCTCCCCTTGGGCTTTTGAGGTCAAAGCAGAGGATGTACGTGCTTTGTTAGCCACTCTATGGGACTGTGCGTCCGGAGCGCTTGGCTAGCTTATCCACAAGAAGGGCCCAAGGACTTACCCGACCTCCCTCTAGGAGGCGCCTTATTCTGACCATTGTAGATGATGATAAGGCTTCGAAACTTATACGGGGCCATCGTAGGCACAGAACTAAGGTTTTCTGTTTTGACGCTCTATAAGGACCATCATAGGCATTGGTAGAGGCTTATATGCCACCCACTCCAAGAGATGCCTTATCTTGACCGTCATAGGCGATGATAGGGGTTTGCGTTCCCTTCTGCGGCTAACGCGGAACATAAGCAGAGGTAGGATGTGCTTAGTTCTAGCAGAGGCAGGGCATACTCTTCTGCGAGGAGAGGCAAGGCTTGCTAATTTTAGATGCACCGCAACAACCATTTCTGGTGTGCAACGACGGCTTACGCTTTTGATGCTTTAACCCTGCCTCCTCTGGTTTGGGCATGGAGAAAGACTAACGTACCATCCCCCTTCGGGGATGCCTCACCTCGGCCAATTTGGCGATGATGAGGGATTTAATCCATTTGTAGTTGGACCCCTTTTCGGTTTTCTTTTAAATTCTGAGAGGTGGGATTTCCGTACATTGACACATGTGTATTGATCCTTTTCATATGGATTTTCTCAAACTCATCTCAATTTTTTGATAAACTCTCGTAATCGGCCTTGACTGACGAATCTGACGATGGCTTCCCCAAGAGTTCTGTAGTGATTAGTCTCGTGTCCATTCATCAACTGATAATGATAGTAAGGCCCTCTTGTATTTCTTTCGCATTTAGGCCACTTCTTCATGGAGGTCCAATAGTCGAGTTCGTGTTTGGTTAGAAAGTAAACATTCTCCCTCGAAGTAGTGAGGTAGCGTTACTGGGGTATCTTTGGCGTTCACTTCCCTTTTTGCTGATGGGGTCTAATCCTCCTGCCAATCATCCCAGTTGTGTTCCTGTACTTTTGTCCTTTCTTTCCGGAACATACCGAAATCGAGTTGTCATCTCTTTAGTCCACTTGTCGGCGAAGTGGTTGAAATCGTCCATTATTTTGCATTCGAGCGTCATTCCCTTAACTTGCCTGTAGAGAACATCCTTTAGGTGGAGGAAAACGCTAATGTCCTCTGATGTAGATCTACTAGGTCAGAATGCCATGGTTTGTCCTATGTAGGAAGAGCTGTTATTCTCCATCTCATAAGCATGTAGTTCCATTTTCCTCTTCCGCTATAATACTCACAAAGCCTCTGCTCTCAACTCTTGTTCCTCCATTACCCTATGGCTAGTTGTGACGATCCCAAAATCCGAGGGGCGGTATTAAGGATAATCATTAGGAAATAACACATTAATCATCATAGCAGAGTACAGATAATAGCAGAAACAATAAATAAAATAATTTTACATGGATATGACAGCGGAATCACAACATGTAGGAATATCAGAATAGCATAACGTGGGGATACACTTAGTAAAAAGGAAGGGAAGTGATCAGTCATCATCGCCAAAGGCGGAATACATACATGCAGTGACAAAATAAGAATATCAGTCTACATCGCCGAAGGCGGAATACATATACATATCGTGAGAAATACGGAAAGTAAATCAGTCTGCATCGCCAGTGGCGGAATCATAATATACACAGTAATGGCGGAAAATATCTAAGTCAACACTATGAAGTCAGCCTCGCCATGAGCCAAAAGTGCATGCTGTGCAGCAGTGCAGAACCAAAAATCACCTGTCACCTGTGTACTAGGCTGCCCGTGCGAAAATAAGGGCACCCGCGTTTGCAAAGTGAAACAAACAACGAGTCAGTCATGGGGACTGGTATGAGGAATCTATTTAACAGTTAAACAACAGTAATAGCAAATCATAGGACCACGCCACTTTCGCGGAACGGGTTTACTCCAGTGATTGCTAGTGCATTTTAAAATAGAGTAAATTCTTTTAAAACAATCGCAATGCTTTTAGAAAGAATGAAGCTATTATAAGACTCAGGTCCCATCACACAATGCAACGCAAGCCGGAGGATAGAGTTTTACCTTATAATAGCCAAATATGCTTGGTACGTATAAAGAGAAATCATTTGATATTATTACTAGTGCATATATGTTTCAAAAACGAATAGCATCATAAATATCAATCATAGGCGGCATAGCTACCATATACTATGTCACCATACTAGTTCTACAATTAAGTCCGTTGTTTCGTATTGGAAATTGGATTTCCGTCATGAGTCGAGGCAAGGGGCAAGCTCCTCTCCGCTTCGAGACACTCTAGCAAATGCCTCAGGATTACGCACACTGGGTAACCCCTGGATCGGCTGGGCCGGTCCTCACTTACGTTAGAGGATTGGCAATTCCTGAACACACGTTTCCCGGTCCTTACAGACCTATAATCGAGGCGCCTCGCATTCCAACAACCACAAAGGTGAAAAATAGATATATATGTCAGGGCTGGTAAGTCACTGACACCACCATAGCTAGAAAGAAACGTCGTGCTCTCCCAGCGGCCCGTATCCCGTTTTTAACTCATACCGAGGTGTGAGGTTCGCGAATCTACGAAATACACAAAGCTAGGCCACGTAGACCTTTCTTTGATCATCATCCACAAGACTTTGCTTTGCAACAGAAGCCTTGATCACAGCATCTTGGCATGCCACATAGGCAGTCCACTCCATACGATTGATTTCCATCGATATATAACCTCTAAGCTCGTACGTCTCAGAGAAGGGCGTTAAGCAAGAGAATAAATTCTCCGCCGCCAAACAGATATATATTTAACAGAGATCAATCAATATAGAACAAAATCCAATGTCAGACACACAGTCCATTTACAAGTCCGTCCTGGGTCTGAACGAAACCGGAGGCGTCAAATTCCTCGTATATCCGTCCAATCAACATACACGTTCAGACGGCTACTACTTCTGTCCCTTTCCGGTAGCTACTCCGGTTAGGAACCTCAGTAGCGCCCATCCAACCGATACGAAGATCGTCGGTCTTGAATCGTCTTTGCATCTTCCAATTCGAATCGCTCGATGAATTACTTGAAATGAGGGTTAACTCGGCCTTTTCAAATAACTCACGTCATTAGAATTTAAATCGATTCTTTATATGGTTATATTATTCGACATCCATCTTTCAGTTATTTAGTGTTATTTTCATGTCATACGCATACAACCATCAAATATCAAACAATTCAAGCCCAACTGGTTTATTTGCAACCTATGTTGCTTATAATATTTTATAACTATTTTTCGCCATTTTTATTTATTTAAAAATGGCCATAATTAATTAAACGACGTTTCAGGTCGTTTCGTGTCACTGGCGCTGTTTTTCCCTTAATTTGTTTTACACATATCGGAAAATCTAACCGTTGGATCTTCACAAATTTTACATCAGTGGGAAGATATTCCCAAAGCGAACCCAACGGTTCCAGTTTCGTGAGAATCCGACGGTCGGATCTTCCACACTAGTCGTTTGAAGTTACGGTTTCAATTTACGAACTGCAGCGTCGTAATTCGATTAAATTTAATTATATTTATATATATATATAAATATAATCGTTTCTGGCGCTGTTTTTCCTTAATCTTGAATTAAACATTCCAGACAATCCAACCGTTGGATTTTTACAAGGTTGGTGCCGTTGGAAAGATTATTCCAAGGCGAACCCGACGGTTGAGGTTTCGGGGAAATTCAATGGTCTGATTTCCCGCACTAGTCGTTTGAAATCACGGTTTCAAAATACGAACTGCACGGCCTCGTTTCGTTTTAATTTTATTTATATTTATATATTTATATAAATATAGTTCATTCGATGATTTCTATATCGTTTTCACTTCAAATATTTTTCTAACTCCCTAAATTTTGGAAAAATTTCGCCATAACCTCCCCTGTACCGGGGGCATCGGGAAATCGCAAATAGCGTCCCGGTCCTTCTAATCTCAAAAAGAAAAAGAAAAAGCCAAGCGGCTAGCCAACAGGCTCAAAAATCATCACCCAAACAAATCAGTAAATGTGTACCTATTTGTCGGGCACAAATTTTATTCCTCTTCTCTAGCCCCTTTGCTATAACCTGTTCAATAAATATGCAGGTACATATATATACAGTTCTTGTCAATTATCATTTTCTATCCAACTTCATATTTGATTTCTGTTTGGTTTAAAAACACCATTCATTCTAATGTTACATAAATAGGTGCAAATCATTTCATTAGCTAATCAATGAATGTTTCAACTCATATATGTTTATTTTGAACAAGTGGCTATTTTTAACACTTCACATTTCAACGATTTATGCATACAATAAAATGTGATTTTTATTGCAAAACAAATTCATTTCAAAAACACTGTTCTTCTATATAGTTCAAGTTGGTGATAAAAATGGGATTTTTATCATAAAACAATTTCTTTTAAGACGAGATTATTTTACACAGTTCATATAGTCAATAAAAGGTGATTTTTATTATTTAACAATTTATTTCAAAATATGAATATCATTCAACACATGAATTTCTAAACAACGAATGAATAGCAATTCAACACATGAATGTTTTCTATAGTTTCTATATATAGATAAAAATGTGATTTTTATTATCGAACGGTTTATTTCAAAATATGAATATCATTCAACACATGAATTTCTAAACAACGAATGAATAGCAATTCAACACATGAATGTTTTCTATAGTTTCTATATATAGATAAAAATGTGATTTTTATTATCTAACAGTTTATTTCAAAATATGAATATCATTCAACACATGAATTTCTAAACAACGAATGAATAGCAATTCAACACATGAATGTTTTCTATAGTTTCTATATATAGATAAAAATGTGATTTTTATTATCGAACGGTTTATTTCAAAATATGAATATCATTCAACACATGAATTTCTAAACAACGAATGAATAGCAATTCAACACATGAATGTTTTCTATAGTTTCTATATATAGATAAAAATGTGATTTTTATTATCGAACGGTTTATTTCAAAATATGAATATCATTCAACACATGAATTTCTAAACAACGAATGAATAGCAATTCAACACATGAATGTTTTCTATACAATGAATAAATATAGTTAAAGCATACGAAAATAATTCAAACACAAGAATATTATTCAAAATTTCGGCAGCATAACGGCAGGGTAGTTACACCGGCACCGTCCCTAGTACGGCTCCTCGCTCTACCTTAAAACCTCGCGGTTTTTGACAATGGGAATCATGCATCTAATTCGCACGCAGGCGGCATGTTTATTTTTATTTCATTTCCACAAACTAATCCTATGTGGTTTCAACCAAATATTTCTCAACCACAAACGGGTATTTTTCAACCACAATCAATCCATATCAATCACAAACAATCCCAAACTATCAATCAATTTTCACCACAATTTCAACCAATAAATATCGTCCATGGTTTGTGGACGAGGGGCGTATATATATATATATATATATATATATATATATTTATATATAGCAATTCACTTTCATTTTCAACTTAGACATATTTATATAAAAAGGGATTGAAGAGTGAGAAATCCTCACCAATAGCTATCCACTCACACGATTCTTCCTTAATAGAAACTTCGCCCACTTCGCCTTGTTGTTGCTTTCGTTGACTGTATCCTCTACATAGGTAAAAATCGAATTTCATTATGTTATTCAATATATAAAGATTGCATTTTGACTTCGCTATTAAATATAAAGATTATATTTTTATTATTCTTTCAAAAATGCAGTTTTTTTCCTTTTAGAAAAATGCAGTTTTTTTTCTATTCTTTTAAAAAATGTAGTTTTTTTTCAATTTCTTTTAAAAACAGTTTTGCCTTTTTAGAAAAAATCAGTTTTTCTTTCTTCATAAAAATCAGTTTTTAAATTCATTTTTAAAATCAGTCTCCCTTTCTTTTTTTCCTAAAAATTCAGTTTTAACTCTTTTAAAAACAAAACAGTTTTTATCTTTTAAAAGATTCAGTTTTTATTTATTTTTTTTCCAAAAAAAATCAGTTTCTCTTTTATTAAAAATGCAGTTTTTTATTCTTTTTGAAATATGCAGTTTTTTTATTCTTTTTGAAATATGCAGTTTTTTCTTCTATCAAAAATGCAGTTTTTTCCTTTTTGAAAAATGCAGTTTTTTTTCTATTCTTAAAAATGCAGTTTTACTCTTATTAAAAATGCAGTTTTTCTATTCTTAAAAATGCAGTTTTACTCTTATTAAAAATGCAGTTTTTCTATTCTTAAAAATGCAGTTTTACTCTTTTAAAAAATGCAGTTTTTATTTTATCTTTTTCAAATGCAGTTTTTTTTCCTTTTAGAAAAATAGTTTTCATCTTCTAGAAAAATGCAGTTTTTATTTTCTAGAAAATGCAGTTTTTATTTTCTAGAAAATGCAGTTTTTAAAAATCCCTTTTAAAAATGAATGCAGTTTCTGATTTCTTTTAAAAACAGTTTTTGATTTCTTTAAAAACAGTTTTTAAAACTCTTTAAAAATACAGTTTCTTTTTATTTCTTTTAAAAATTTCTGTTTTTAAAATCTTTTAAAAATTTTTGTTTTAAAAACTTAAAACAAAAATCAGTTTTATAATTCCCTTTAAAACAGTTTTTAAATCATAAAAAAAAACAGTTTATACATTCACTGTAAAACAAAAACAAAAAGCAAAAACAAAATAAAATCAAATTAAACGCTCACCGAGCTTCGAATGGGAGGAGGAGGAAGTCGGCGGTTCTCGTGGCGTGGCGATGTCTGGAGTTCGATGGTGGTTCGCGGCAGTGGTTTCGGAGGTGTCGAGGGCGAGGGTTGCTCGATGGTTCGTTCGGTGGGAGGAGGAGGTTGCGAGGGTGGTAGGCGGCGATCTGGCGTGGGTTCGTCGGCGGCTCGAGCTAAGGGGCGGCGCGATTTAGGGTTAGGTCTTTCTTTTTTTTTTTCGTTCTGTTATTATGAAAGAGGGATCGGGGGGGCCAACAAAGAGAAAAGGGGAGAAGTATATTCTTTTTTTATTATTTTATTATATTATTTAATTATTAAATTATGCACAAGGGTTGACTTTTACATATGACCTCGAAATGAGGTCCACCGCCTGTCGTCCATAGCGTTTTACCCCCATTCCGAACACAATGGGATATGTATCGCAAGCTGGTTTGATCGTTACAATCAGTTTCTGTTGAAATTTACAATTTAAATCCTTATATTGAATTTTAAACGTACATTTCAAATTACCGGGGTCACATACTAACTAGAAAAATTCCCGAAAAATATTTTCTAGCTTCGTATTGACGATACGGTCCTAACAAAACTAGTTTCATCTAATTCTGAGACCGTTTGAAAAATGGCCAATTTCCAGTCGATTAAATTCAACAGAAACTGGTCAAACGCGTTTTCCTTTGCCACGTTCACATATTGATTCTAAAAATTATGAAATTTGAAACCTAGTAATAGTTTGACATCCCGGACCCAACAAAAGTGGTTTCGTCGAATTCCGAGGCCATATGCAAAATATCAATTTTCCAGGCCTATATATTCTATATACCGACTCTTCTGAAAATTCATTCGGCCATAACTTTTGATTCTCGTTATGAAACTTCGATTCTTCAGATTCGTTAGAAAGGTATTGACTAACAGATTTGAATATTTTTGGTCTCACTAAAATCCGTTATATTTTCCATCCTACACAGTCAGACTTAGTTTGTATTCAAAATTTCAAACGACCATATTATACACAATTCTATATTTTATGGAAATAGGCTATTTTAATCATTCAAATTTCTTGTTAATAACCTAATTTAAAAATTTTAAACTGGTTCACATTTTCCGGGTTATTACAATCTCCCCCACTTAAAACTTTTCGTCCTCGAAAAGGAAATAATAGTTAAGCAGGAAATAAAATGTAAATGCAAAGTATTGTAAAGGTACCTTGCACCGGAGTTAGTCAGAGATATCCACTCTGCATTTGGGATAGGCTTGTTTAATGCTTTCCTCAGTTTCCCAAGTACAGTCTCTAGGATCACTACTCCACTGCACTTTGACTAAATGGATCTTTTTCCTCCTTAGCTCTCTGGTTTCTTTGCCAACTATCTTTAATGGATCTCTTTTGAGTGCTAATTCTGGAGTTATTTCAATATCCTGTTGTGCTGCTTCTTCCACAACAAGATCTGGATCATGAACATGTTTTCTGAGTTGAGATACGTGGAACACATTATGTACACCAGGCAACCAATCAGGTAATGATACCCTATATGCAAGAGTTCCAATCCGTTCAAGTATAGGAAAGGGACCAATAAATCTCGGTGCCAACTTCCCAGTCTTGCCAAATCTGATTACCCCTCGCATGGGAGAAACTCTTAAATACACATAATCGCCAACGGCAAACGATATATCCCTTCTTCTCGCATCAGCATAACTTTTCTGCCGGCTCTGTGCGGTTTTTAATCGCTTCTTAATGGAATCGACTTTATCCGATGCTTCTTGAATCATATCGGGCCCTAACACAAGTCTGTTGCCAGGTTCTACCCAACATGCGGGAGATCTGCACGGTCTACCATATAGTGCTTCAAATGGGGACATTCCCAAACTTGCTTGATAGCTATTGTTGTAAGAGAATTCTGCTAAATGTAAATGATCTTCCCATGAGCCTCCAAAATCAATAACGCAAGCCCGCAGCAAATCCTCTAAGATTCTATTCACCCGCTCAGTTTGGCCGTCTGTCTGAGGATGATAAGCGGTGCTTAGATTTAATTTGGTCCCCAATTCTTCTTGGAATGCTTCCCAGAATTTGCTAGTGAACAGGGGATCTCTATCGCTGACTATACTGAGCGGTACTCCATGAAGTTTAACAATTTCTTTGAAGTAAATCTGTGCCAGACTTTGAGCCGTTCTGTTGGATCGGACAGGGATAAAATGGGCAGTCTTCGTGAAGCGATCTACGATCACCCATATACTGTCGTTTCCTTTTCTAGTCCGAGGCAAGCCATCGATAAAATCCATCGAGATTTGTTCCCACTTCCAACCTGGAATTTCCAATGGTTGTAATAATCCAGCTAATTTCTGCTGATCACTCTTGACTAGTTGGCAAGTGGAGCATCTGCTAACATATAATGAGATATCTCTCTTCATTGACCTCCACCAGAATGTGCGTTTGATATCGTTATACATTTTGCTCACACCGGGATGGATACTTAATTTGGATTTGTGGCATTCATCAAGTATTTCTCTCCTGAGCTCGGGAAGGTTTGGGATGCAGATTCTACCCTTTAATCTTAAAACTC
The DNA here is from genome assembly GCA_030737875.1 of Allium sativum. Lineage (NCBI taxonomy): Eukaryota > Viridiplantae > Streptophyta > Magnoliopsida > Asparagales > Amaryllidaceae > Allium > Allium sativum. The sequence goes on from CM060912.1 coordinate 103,918,308, forward strand.
CCTTGTCATCGAGTCTAAAACTTGTGGATTCACCTCCTTTGATTCTTTGACTGATTCTTTGAATAAATTCATCGTCTTTCTGAAGAGTCGAGATCCTATCTATTAATAAAGACGTGATGACAAAACTGGCGATGATTTCATTCTTTCTGCTGAGCGCATCTGCTACAACATTGGCTTTCCCTGGAGTGTATATAATTTCAAAATCGTATGCTGCAAGGAACTCTAACCAACGCTGTTGCCTCAAGTTTAAATCTTTCTGGGTGAACAGGTATTTCAGGGATTGATGATCGGTGTATAGTTCGAATTTCTCGCCCAATAGATAATGCCTCCATATTCTTAAAGCAAACACGATAGCTAATAACTCAAGATCATGAGTAGCATAGTTTCTTTCATGTGGCTTTATTTGACGACTGGCATATGCGATCACTTGGCCTTTTTGCATCAACACTGCTCCTAGCCCTCTAATAGAAGCATCTGTCCATACTGTCAAGTCTTGGTTACCTTCTATTATTGTCAATACCGGAGCGGTTGTCAACTTCAGTTTCAGCTCCTGGAAAGCTTCTTCACATTCGGGAGTCCATTTGAATTTTTCATGCTTCTTTGTAAGCTTTGTCAATACTCCTGATATCTTTGAAAAATCCTGAACGAATTTCCGATAGTAACTAGTTAATCCAAGGAAACTTCTAACTTCAGTGGGTGTAGTAGGTTGTTTCCAGTTCTGAATCGCTGTAATTTTGCTTGGGTCTACAGCAATTCCTTCTTTTGATACGACGTGGCCAAGAAATTTAACTTCATTCTGCCAGAAGACACAATTAGAAAATTTAGCTTTCAAGACATTTCTTCTTAGAATTTCCAACACTTGTTCTAAATGTTTTGCATGTTCTTCTTTCGACTTAGAGTAGATTAGAATGTCATCGATGAAGACTAGAAAAAATTTATTCAACACACCACGGAACACTCTGTTCATAAGATCAACGAAGTATGCCGGAGCGTTGCACAAGCCGAACGGCATTACTAACCATTCGTAGAATAGATCGGGACCCCTGAAGGCTGTCAAAGGAACATAGTCTTCGGCTATACGCAATTGGTGGAAACCTGTAGCTAGGTCCATTCTGGAGAATACGGTTGCTCCATTTAATTGATCTAACAGATCGTCTATTCGGGGCAAAGGATATTTGTTCTTCAGTGTTTGTTTGTTGAGATCCCTGTAATCGACGCAAAGTCTTAGAGTACCGTCTGATTTAGGGACAAATACTACTGCGGCTCCCCATGCTGAAAAGCTTGGTCTGATCAGACCTTTCCAAAGCAATTCTCGGGTTTGGCTACTTAGCTCTTCTTTTTCTTTCGGGGCCATTCTTCTTATTGGATGGACTACTGGTCGAGCATTCGGAATTAGATCAATTCTAAATTCAATTTCTCTTTGCGGCGGTAAGTTCTCTACTTCTTCAAACACATCCGCATAATTTTTCATGACCGGTATCTTTTCTATTGAAGGGGGAGTAATTTCTAAAGAAGCCCAGAATTCTGTTCTATTAATTTCTGAACCAAGACATGGTATGGTGATATGCCCCGATTTTGTTTCAACTTTCACAATTCTTTCGGCACATCTAACTTCGGCCTTATATGTTGTCAACCAGTCAAGTCCCAATATCATATCAAATTCGGAAAGGTCCATGACAATCGAATCAAAAGGAAATCGGTATCGAGAAAAAGAAATAGGCACTTTACAATATATACCGAGACTAACAGAACCTCCTATCGGGTTTTGGACTTTAATCCGTTCCCTTAGAATTCTTTGTTTTAATTTTAACTTGTGTACAATTTTACCAGAAATGAAGCTACGTGATGCACCAGTATCAAAAAGTACAGAAACAGGAATATTTTTAATAGTAAGGGTACCTCCCAAGACATCGGGTTTACCTGATCCGTCGGTGATAGCTGGCGGGGTATTCCCGTCATAAACATGGGCCACTTGTGCGCTCTTCTTCAAAGGACAATTATTGCTGTAGTGCCCCTTCTGGTGGCAATTGTAGCATTCCACTGAGTTACTGGCCCTTGGCTTCTTTGGGGCTTTGCATACATTAGAGAAATGACCGGGCTTCCCGCAATTGTAGCAGTTGCCTTTTGGGATCTTTGTGGGTTTTTGAGTCGCGGCCGCGGTGATGCTAGATTCGGGTTGGTCAGTTGAGGTCTTGCGCTTAATCCCTGCTTGGCTCTTAGCGCGGTCTTGGCTAGCATGCCTCTCATCCAGTCCTCGTAGTTGCAAGCCATCTCTACGAGTTCGATAAAAGAAAGTTTGATGTTGCTCATAGCCCTATCATGATATTTGCGCTTCAGCCCAAAAATGAATCTTTTATTCTTCGCTTTGTCGGTCAAAACCAACTCTGGGGCATAGCGCGATAGCTGAGTGAACTTATTCAGATAGTCTTGAATTGAGAGGTCTCCCTGCTGGAGATTAGCAAATTGCTCCCGCATCCTCTCAAGAGCTTGTTCTGGCACAAACTTCTCATTGAATAATGTCCTGAACTGCTCCCAGGTTCGGATAGTACCAGCTGCAGCTCCAGAAGTAATGGCGTCCCACCACAGCTCTGCCTCTTCCTGAAGAAGCCAAATGCCAAGTCGGGCTTTATTGTTAGTTCCCATGCCCATACCTTCGAAGATTTTCTCGCAGGTCTTCAGCCAAGCGATAGCTTCAGTCACTGTGCCTGTGCCTGTAAAAGGTTTCCCTCCAAGATTTCGGTATCTCTTTGCCACTTTATCCAACTCAAAGTCTTCGGGAGCTGGTGCCTGAATAATAGGGATCTCTGCAGCTACGGGGATATTCCCCCGTCCTCCTGCTGCATCTCCTCGGCCTCCACGGCCTCCTCTGGCTGCTGCTGCTCGTGTAGCCATCTAAGAGTACTGTATAAGCAAGGAAAGAGTCAAGCCCACAGATTTGATAATTTTCATAAATGATAAAGCAAGGAAATACAAGGAAAGATAATGATGATGTACTGATCAAATTGTTTTGCTAATTTGCTTAGCTCATTCTAGGACATTGCTAATCCTATCTCTAATGAGCTACTCGCATTAGAACACTACTGATTCTATTCTGACGAGGTGTTTAATGTGTTAGATCCCAGAACTAAGGTTAACCAAAGCTCTGATACCAACTGTGACGATCCCAAAATCCGAGGGGCGGTATTAAGGATAATCATTAGGAAATAACACATTAATCATCATAGCAGAGTACAGATAATAGCAGAAACAATAAATAAAATAATTTTACATGGATATGACAGCGGAATCACAACATGTAGGAATATCAGAATAGCATAACGTGGGCATACACTTAGTAAAAAGGAAGGGAAGTGATCAGTCATCATCGCCAAAGGCGGAATACATACATGCAGTGACAAAATAAGAATATCAGTCTACATCGCCGAAGGCGGAATACATATACATATCGTGAGAAATACGGAAAGTAAATCAGTCTGCATCGCCAGTGGCGGAATCATAATATACACAGTAATGGCGGAAAATATCTAAGTCAACACTATGAAGTCAGCCTCGCCATGAGCCAAAAGTGCATGCTGTGCAGCAGTGCAGAACCAAAAATCACCTGTCACCTGTGTACTAGGCTGCCCGTGTGAAAATAAGGGCACCCGCGTTTGCAAAGTGAAACAAACAACGAGTCAGTCATGGGGACTGGTATGAGGAATCTATTTAACAGTTAAACAACAGTAATAGCAAATCATAGGACCACGCCACTTTCGCGGAACGGGTTTACTCCAGTGATTGCTAGTGCATTTTAAAATAGAGTAAATTCTTTTAAAACAATCGCAATGCTTTTAGAAAGAATGAAGCTATTATAAGACTCAGGTCCCATCACACAATGCAACGCAAGCCGGAGGATAGAGTTTTACCTTATAATAGCCAAATATGCTTGGTACGTATAAAGAGAAATCATTTGATATTATTACTAGTGCATATATGTTTCAAAAACGAATAGCATCATAAATATCAATCATAGGCGGCATAGCTACCATATACTATGTCACCATACTAGTTCTACAATTAAGTCCGTTGTTTCGTATTGGAAATTGGATTTCCGTCATGAGTCGAGGCAAGGGGCAAGCTCCTCTCCGCTTCGAGACACTCTAGCAAATGCCTCAGGATTACGCACACTGGGTAACCCCTGGATCGGCTGGGCCGGTCCTCACTTACGTTAGAGGATTGGCAATTCCTGAACACACGTTTCCCGGTCCTTACAGACCTATAATCGAGGCGCCTCGCATTCCAACAACCACAAAGGTGAAAAATAGATATATATGTCAGGGCTGGTAAGTCACTGACACCACCATAGCTAGAAAGAAACGTCGTGCTCTCCCAGCGGCCCGTATCCCGTTTTTAACTCATACCGAGGTGTGAGGTTCGCGAATCTACGAAATACACAAAGCTAGGCCACGTAGACCTTGCTTTGATCATCATCCACAAGACTTTGCTTTGCAACAGAAGCCTTGATCACAGCATCTTGGCATGCCACATAGGCAGTCCACTCCATACGATTGATTTCCATCGATATATAACCTCTAAGCTCGTACGTCTCAGAGAAGGGCGTTAAGCAAGAGAATAAATTCTCCGCCGCCAAACAGATATATATTTAACAGAGATCAATCAATATAGAACAAAATCCAATGTCAGACACACAGTCCATTTACAAGTCCGTCCTGGGTCTGAACGAAACCGGAGGCGTCAAATTCCTCGTATATCCGTCCAATCAACATACACGTTCAGACGGCTACTACTTCTGTCCCTTTCCGGTAGCTACTCCGGTTAGGAACCTCAGTAGCGCCCATCCAACCGATACGAAGATCGTCGGTCTTGAATCGTCTTTGCATCTTCCAATTCGAATCGCTCGATGAATTACTTGAAATGAGGGTTAACTCGGCCTTTTCAAATAACTCACGTCATTAGAATTTAAATCGATTCTTTATATGGTTATATTATTCGACATCCATCTTTCAGTTATTTAGTGTTATTTTCATGTCATACGCATACAACCATCAAATATCAAACAATTCAAGCCCAACTGGTTTATTTGCAACCTATGTTGCTTATAATATTTTATAACTATTTTTCGCCATTTTTATTTATTTAAAAATGGCCATAATTAATTAAACGACGTTTCAGGTCGTTTCGTGTCACTGGCGCTGTTTTTCCCTTAATTTGTTTTACACATATCGGAAAATCTAACCGTTGGATCTTCACAAATTTTACATCAGTGGGAAGATATTCCCAAAGCGAACCCAACGGTTCCAGTTTCGTGAGAATCCGACGGTCGGATCTTCCACACTAGTCGTTTGAAGTTACGGTTTCAATTTACGAACTGCAGCGTCGTAATTCGATTAAATTTAATTATATTTATATATATATATATAAATATAATCGTTTCTGGCGCTGTTTTTCCTTAATCTTGAATTAAACATTCCAGACAATCCAACCGTTGGATTTTTACAAGGTTGGTGCCGTTGGAAAGATTATTCCAAGGCGAACCCGACGGTTGAGGTTTCGGGGAAATTCAATGGTCTGATTTCCCGCACTAGTCGTTTGAAATCACGGTTTCAAAATACGAACTGCACGGCCTCGTTTCGTTTTAATTTTATTTATATTTATATATTTATATAAATATAGTTCATTCGATGATTTCTATATCGTTTTCACTTCAAATATTTTTCTAACTCCCTAAATTTTGGAAAAATTTCGCCATAACCTCCCCTGTACCGGGGGCATCGGGAAATCGCAAATAGCGTCCCGGTCCTTCTAATCTCAAAAAGAAAAAGAAAAAGCCAAGCGGCTAGCCAACAGGCTCAAAAATCATCACCCAAACAAATCAGTAAATGTGTACCTATTTGTCGGGCACAAATTTTATTCCTCTTCTCTAGCCCCTTTGCTATAACCTGTTCAATAAATATGCAGGTACATATATATACAGTTCTTGTCAATTATCATTTTCTATCCAACTTCATATTTGATTTCTGTTTGGTTTAAAAACACCATTCATTCTAATGTTACATAAATAGGTGCAAATCATTTCATTAGCTAATCAATGAATGTTTCAACTCATATATGTTTATTTTGAACAAGTGGCTATTTTTAACACTTCACATTTCAACGATTTATGCATACAATAAAATGTGATTTTTATTGCAAAAAAAATTCATTTCAAAAACACTGTTCTTCTATATAGTTCAAGTTGGTGATAAAAATGGGATTTTTATCATAAAACAATTTCTTTTAAGACGAGATTATTTTACACAGTTCATATAGTCAATAAAAGGTGATTTTTATTATTTAACAATTTATTTCAAAATATGAATATCATTCAACACATGAATTTCTAAACAACGAATGAATAGCAATTCAACACATGAATGTTTTCTATAGTTTCTATATATAGATAAAAATGTGATTTTTATTATCGAACGGTTTATTTCAAAATATGAATATCATTCAACACATGAATTTCTAAACAACGAATGAATAGCAATTCAACACATGAATGTTTTCTATAGTTTCTATATATAGATAAAAATGTGATTTTTATTATCTAACAGTTTATTTCAAAATATGAATATCATTCAACACATGAATTTCTAAACAACGAATGAATAGCAATTCAACACATGAATGTTTTCTATAGTTTCTATATATAGATAAAAATGTGATTTTTATTATCGAACGGTTTATTTCAAAATATGAATATCATTCAACACATGAATTTCTAAACAACGAATGAATAGCAATTCAACACATGAATGTTTTCTATAGTTTCTATATATAGATAAAAATGTGATTTTTATTATCGAACGGTTTATTTCAAAATATGAATATCATTCAACACATGAATTTCTAAACAACGAATGAATAGCAATTCAACACATGAATGTTTTCTATACAATGAATAAATATAGTTAAAGCATATGAAAATAATTCAAACACAAGAATATTATTCAAAATTTCGGCAGCATAACGGCAGGGTAGTTACACCGGCACCGTCCCTAGTACGGCTCCTCGCTCTACCTTAAAACCTCGCGGTTTTTGACAATGGGAATCATGCATCTAATTCGCACGCAGGCGGCATGTTTATTTTTATTTCATTTCCACAAACTAATCCTATGTGGTTTCAACCAAATATTTCTCAACCACAAACGGGTATTTTTCAACCACAATCAATCCATATCAATCACAAACAATCCCAAACTATCAATCAATTTTCACCACAATTTCAACCAATAAATATCGTCCATGGTTTGTGGACGAGGGGCGTATATATATATATATATATATATATATATATATTTATATATAGCAATTCACTTTCATTTTCAACTTAGACATATTTATATAAAAAGGGATTGAAGAGTGAGAAATCCTCACCAATAGCTATCCACTCACACGATTCTTCCTTAATAGAAACTTCGCCCACTTCGCCTTGTTGTTGCTTTCGTTGACTGTATCCTCTACATAGGTAAAAATCGAATTTCATTATGTTATTCAATATATAAAGATTGCATTTTGACTTCGCTATTAAATATAAAGATTATATTTTTATTATTCTTTCAAAAATGCAGTTTTTTTCCTTTTAGAAAAATGCAGTTTTTTTTCTATTCTTTTAAAAAATGTAGTTTTTTTTCAATTTCTTTTAAAAACAGTTTTGCCTTTTTAGAAAAAATCAGTTTTTCTTTCTTCATAAAAATCAGTTTTTAAATTCATTTTTAAAATCAGTCTCCCTTTCTTTTTTTCCTAAAAATTCAGTTTTAACTCTTTTAAAAACAAAACAGTTTTTATCTTTTAAAAGATTCAGTTTTTATTTATTTTTTTTCCAAAAAAAATCAGTTTCTCTTTTATTAAAAATGCAGTTTTTTATTCTTTTTGAAATATGCAGTTTTTTTATTCTTTTTGAAATATGCAGTTTTTTCTTCTATCAAAAATGCAGTTTTTTCCTTTTTGAAAAATGCAGTTTTTTTTCTATTCTTAAAAATGCAGTTTTACTCTTATTAAAAATGCAGTTTTTCTATTCTTAAAAATGCAGTTTTACTCTTATTAAAAATGCAGTTTTTCTATTCTTAAAAATGCAGTTTTACTCTTTTAAAAAATGCAGTTTTTATTTTATCTTTTTCAAATGCAGTTATTTTTCCTTTAGAAAAATAGTTTTCATCTTCTAGAAAAATGCAGTTTTTATTTTCTAGAAAATGCAGTTTTTATTTTCTAGAAAATGCAGTTTTTAAAAATCCCTTTTAAAAATGAATGCAGTTTCTGATTTCTTTTAAAAACAGTTTTTGATTTCTTTAAAAACAGTTTTTAAAACTCTTTAAAAATACAGTTTCTTTTAATTTCTTTTAAAAATTTCTGTTTTTAAAATCTTTTAAAAATTTCTGTTTTAAAAACTTAAAACAAAAATCAGTTTTATAATTCCCTTTAAAACAGTTTTTAAATCATAAAAAAAAAACAGTTTATACATTCACTGTAAAACAAAAACAAAAAGCAAAAACAAAATAAAATCAAATTAAACGCTCACCGAGCTTCGAATGGGAGGAGGAGGAAGTCGGCGGTTCTCGTGGCGTGGCGATGTCTGGAGTTCGATGGTGGTTCGCGGCAGTGGTTTCGGAGGTGTCGAGGGCGAGGGTTGCTCGATGGTTCGTTCGGTGGGAGGAGGAGGTTGCGAGGGTGGTGGGCGGCGATCTGGCGTGGGTTCGTCGGCGGCTCGAGCTAAGGGGCGGCGCGATTTAGGGTTAGGTCTTTTTTTTTTTTCGTTCTGTTATTATGAAAGAGGGATCGGGGGGGCCAACGAAGAGAAAAGGGGAGAAGTATATTCTTTTTTTATTATTTTATTATATTATTTAATTATTAAATTATGCACAAGGGTTGACTTTTACATATGACCTCGAAATGAGGTCCACCGCCTGTCGTCCATAGCGTTTTACCCCCATTCCGAACACAATGGGATATGTATCGCAAGCTGGTTTGATCGTTACAATCAGTTTCTGTTGAAATTTACAATTTAAATCCTTATATTGAATTTTAAACGTACATTTCAAATTACCGGGGTCACATACTAACTAGAAAAATTCCCGAAAAATATTTTCTAGCTTCGTATTGACGATACGGTCCTAACAAAACTAGTTTCATCTAATTCTGAGACCGTTTGAAAAATGGCCAATTTCCAGTCGATTAAATTCAACAGAAACTGGTCAAACGCGTTTTCCTTTGCCACGTTCACATATTGATTCTAAAAATTATGAAATTTGAAACCTAGTAATAGTTTGACATCCCGGACCCAACAAAAGTGGTTTCGTCGAATTCCGAGGCCATATGCAAAATATCAATTTTCCAGGCCTATATATTCTATATACCGACTCTTCTGAAAATTCATTCGGCCATAACTTTTGATTCTCGTTATGAAACTTCGATTCTTCAGATTCGTTAGAAAGGTATTGACTAACAGATTTGAATATTTTTGGTCTCACTAAAATCCGTTATATTTTCCATCCTACACAGTCAGACTTAGTTTGTATTCAAAATTTCAAACGACCATATTATACACAATTCTATATTTTATGGAAATAGGCTATTTTAATCATTCAAATTTCTTGTTAATAACCTAATTTAAAAATTTTAAACTGGTTCACATTTTCCGGGTTATTACACTAGTGGTTCTCGACTTATCCGCTCAAGATCTTGAAATCCTTCATCTAGGCATTTTGCTCATAAATTCGCTTCTTCCAAGCTAGTCCGATCCGGGACAGAATAGCACAGGCAGATATGTGACTGCTAACCATGAGGTCGGAGGTTCAGGCCCCTCCCTCTAGCGCCAAAATGTTAACGATATTTTCCATCGACACCGGAAGTGGATCAGTAGGGTTAGACCTAAAAAGGAAACAGGTGGATCTGGCTTGCTTCTCTGATCGATTTTAGTGGGAATTTTAGATGCTAGGGTCCAGAGGTGCGGGATCGCTGAGGACTATTAGGTTGGATCTAGGCTCAGTGACTGAGGTTCGATCGCCATTCGAGGATAATGAGGGGTGTAAACCCGGGCTTCTTTGTAGAATGAATAATGAACTACAACTACTCTGATTAGAGAAATAATAAAACACACTTGCAGAGCAGTTTTCATATTGGAAGATTCCTTTTCATTAAGCTTTTATTCGAAGTACATGAATGTCATAGGGAGGAATTCTCCATTGATCTTATTTTCCAAGTTGTTTCTGATGGTACAAAAAGTAAGGAAAAAATCCCCTTAATGTGACCTCTTAGGTCTTGTTTCTAGTGGTTCAGGGGCCCTTCGATCAGAGGGCTATCGGACCCGCATGGGTCTTTGTCGGTTGTTTTATTCTTGGTTTTGGGTGCTTGACCTTCAGCCGCCTTTGATGTGTTTGGTTACGATACTTGAATTCTTGAAGGCAGCTTCTAAATGTAGGCTTGCGGACATGAACTTTCGGATGTAGGCTCTCGGCTCTATCGTCAATACTTGGAGGGGCTTGACCTCGTGGTTTATGTTAATAGCTGCCGGGTTGAAACTGCTATAGTTTTCGGTACTAGGTAACCTAGTATAGGTAGCCTGTATCCCTGTCTAGGTCTTGGCTAGCCTTTTGGTAGGGCTTTTGTAGTAGGATGTATTCTTGGAGGGTGGTTTCTGGTGTTATTTTTATTTATTCGCGGATGTGGCCTTTTGGTATTCATGGAGTATACGCTCCAAAATTTGGCTCTAGGTGGCCTTTGCGTTCTTATGGCTTAGTGCCTTCGATGCTTTTGTCTTCAGGTGTATCGGCATTTGGGTAGGTTATTATCGAATATTCCTTTGGGCTTTGCCCATCGGGTTTATTGCTTCAGATTTGCTTGGTTTCGGACTAGGTTAGCTTCTTTATTATGAGAAATTCTACCAGGTTGGGACTATCAGAGAGATCTTGTTGGGTTGACACTGGCGGACGAATCCCACCGGTCACATCTTGTAGCTTTCGCGGTCCTTCCCTAAGGAGGGTTTCGATTGATGTAGTTTCTCGGGTTATTCGATACCCCTTCACTGCCAACCTGCTTCGATGTTAATTTTGGTAGTAACAGACATACTATATGGCTCGTTCTCGATGTAGAGGGATATTCTATTTTATTTATGAGATGAGAAGGCTGGGACCTAATTGCCTTCTTACCGGGAGAAACCTCCTGAATTACTTGCATATGTTTTGACATGCTTTTACAGTAGATATTTGAGATTTTTAAATGTGATTCGTTTCTGAATCCCGAAGTGAAGTATGATTTGATATGAAAGAAATATCTGGTGTTTCAATGATTTAAAATGAAATTGGGATTTTAAGTTTGAAAGGATTGTTTTCAAAGGAGTGGATTTTGAAAATAAATGAAGTATATTTGGTTTGATAAATCTAAATATGAAGATAAAAGTACTTTGGTTTTGAGTTTTATGATTGGTATTCATATGGGGAAAACCTGTTTCGTGTTATACGGTGTGTACCTATAATTTAACTTACTTTCAAACGTAAGTAACTGTTTTGTTACTCACACCAGTCTCATTACTGACTCGGAGTTTATTTTTTTCTACCTAAACTCCAGATGCCCACAATTTTCCACATGGATAACTTGTAGTTTTTGTTTGTAGATTTTATATAGTAGAATTCTTGATTATGGCAGGAGCTATACTCTGGATCATTTTTATAGTCCTCTACTGAGAGTAATGTTTTCCACTGTGCATTTATCTTCTGTTGTATTAATTGTTATACTACGATATTCTTGTACTCTGTTGTAATATTGTAAAAGTATTAATGAAAAATTATTTTGTCTCTGTGATGATGAGTAAGTACCCATAACAATCCGGCTTTGAGAACAGTTTTGGTTGGTTTAATCATCGAGATGAACCAGTCCCAATAGTTGGACATTACAGCTTGGTATCAGAGCTTTGGTTTACAAAGTTTTAGGGTACAACTCGTTTCAACAGAAAGAAAGAACTCATCGGAGATAGGACTAGTAATATCCTAGAAGAGTGGTTCATTAGAGATAGGGTTAGTAATGCCTAGAATGAGTTAAGAGTATTATGTATATGAGAAAGCGTACTCATAATAAGAAATTGAAATTATCGACGATTTTGGACAGTCGATAAGTTCTGAAACCAGTTTGGCACAAAAATAAAGAGTGTAAGTAGTTACGAATACCTTGGGAATTAAGTATCACAATTTTGACAAAAATGTATTTGGTAAATAGTTTAAAGGGTTATTATAACTAAATTATCTTACTCTTCTTTCCTTTTCGAGACAAAAAATTTTAAGTAGGGGAGAATGTAACGACCCAAAATTTCTAATATATTGAAAATTCGAGTTTTTAAGAATTTATATTAACGGCTCACGGTTTTGGATACATACACTTATTTTTAAATACGATTTCAAAAATTATAACTATCGGATAAGTTCTTAATATCAGGTTTATTAACTTACCGATTCAAATAATTTATCGTATAAAATAAGAATTTGGCACTATTCACCAATAATGAAACTAGGCTCGAAAAATCATTGGAAATGAATTATAAAGTTGTTTTATATTATAATATATTTAACATAAGATTATTGGATTTTTAAAATAATAAATAAAAAGGATATTTTGAAAACCGATAATTCTGTGCTATTTAAAATCAAAGAAAATAGGTATTCTGCAAGCATTCTCGAAATCTGACGAAACCAATTTTATTGGATTTTTAAATGTAAATTATGGTAAGGTTTCAAATTTCAAAGCAATCAGATTAGTACGTGATCATACGAGTAGAAAACGCATAGGAAAATTTTAAAGAAACTTCATTTGAATGATTGAGTAAATTAGTTTTGGGCCAATAATTAATATTTAAAATATATTTTCAAAAAATATTTTTCAATTGTTGGGTAAATATTTTTATAACGCTAATTTTCTTCCATGAACATTTATATATCACAACGCGACAATTAGAAGTGTTAATGTGGCTAAACCAGTTAAAACAACACACTAACATAGAATTTATGTTTTTTTTGAGGTGTCACCTTCTTAGCATAACCATTTGTGCTTTTTATGTGCTGTCAAGCCCCCTTCCTAGATTGTCAATGCCTCAACGATCCATGCCTCCTTCCATTTCCTATAAAAGAGACTCTCCTCTCTCACTTTTCTCTTTTTTCTCCACTTCTCTTCTTCCTTCCTCCCATTCTTCTCCTTCCTCCTCAGCAATGGCCGCCTACCCCCTCCTATGTCGTAGGCCAGGACCCTCTCTCCACTAAAGCCATGGACCCCGAATTCATGGTCGAACCCCCTAAACACCCAAAATTCCCACCTTTCCTCCTTTTTACAACTAAAGATCCAACCTTTCTTCATTAAACCCAAGTTAGAACTCATATAAACATATATAAGTTAGTTACATAGAAGTCTTGTGTGTAAAAAGTGTTCATTTAGTTGCTTGCAAGGTTGCGGTGACAAAAAGATCCTTCCTTTAAAGTTAGACAGAGTGGAATAACAATAGTGAGAAAATATCATTCATTTTTGGTTTTGAATTAATATGATTATAGATTTGATTATTGATGTGCTATGTTGAATGCAAGTGATTATATGCATACGTGCTTGATGTTGTTTATGGCTAGAATATGGGTATGAATTGTTGACATGGGATTAGTAATTTATATGTTGACACAAGTGATTCAGATTTTGAAATTGTAAACAAAATGGTTGATTAAATTGGTTAATAACTTGGTTGATATGTTGCATGTACATTGGGTGAGTATAACATTTGTTTATATTGGCGCGACTTTTGTCAAAATTAACATGACATGGGTAGATAATTTTATATGTTTATGATTGATTAATGATTGTACGATTGCAGTTAATCTATTGATTAGCAAAAAATATTAGTCGGAGTTTGGTCTGAATAGGACTAGTCACGCAGCGGCAGTTCGCGAATTTCGACCATTGACTTCAGATTGGCGTGCCAGGAGATCCGACCGTCGGATACTCCTAAAATAAAAAAAGATTGGTTTGAAATGAAAAGCGATTTCCAATGAAATGTAAAGTTTTAAAATCCAACAGTTAGATTTTGAAATATGTCCAAGTCAATTTTGAATAAAAACAACGCTAGTGCCGTTAGTGACTGAAAATGGAATTTAAAGAAAACAGTTATATTTAAATTATTAAAAATAGGGAAAAATTATGAAAAATCATGTAAATGATTTGAAAGAGATTTGCATTGGATATACCTAGTTTGTAAAGTTAAAAGGCTATTTTGGGAAAAATAAGCCATGGTAGAAACACTATTTGTGAAGTTTTGGTTTAGCGAGAGCATTTAATTCATTTAGATTGTGATCGTAAATTTAAATGAATGCTTTGAAAAATGATTTCATAAAAGAATATGAACTGAATATTTGATTTTGAGGAATATTTGAAAATAAATATTTTTAAGATGGTAAATGGTTTATAGAAGATGTTTTATAAACAAAGAAAATATTGACGGCTTAAATATGTTTAAATGATTTAGAAAGCAACAACAGTACTACGATTGAAAGTACTTGTGATTATTATTGTGAAATTATTTACCACATCGAGATGAAAATGATTTGTTATGTTACCAATGGTTTAGGTAACTCGTAATTAAAAAGTGGGCATTGTGTGAGTGTAGCGTTCAGGAAATTTTGACTCTCGAATCCAGACACTAATACTCTCCATGTCTAAATTCAAGTATCGAAAAACCGAAAGCTAATAGAAAGAAATTAGAGGATAAGAAAAAGAATGAAAGAAAGTTAAGAATAGAAGAAAGAAGAAGAAGAACAATACACAATCTCACATCGTAGCGGAATAAAATATAATACAAAAATAAATCTTTATTGAAAAACATGAAACGATACTTACATTTATCAGAGTACAGTAGACATTCGTCATATCTGGACAGTTATAACAGCCTGCCCTCATTTATAACACATAGCGGAATAATTCCTATATATGAATATGAACTCCAACAGCTCATCTCCTGGAATTCGTATCGTCTTATCCTGAACCTGTACTCGGGCCTGACCTGGGCATTACGAACGCACAGGTCAGTCTGGTGGACCAATGTGAGAAAAACCCACTAAATTATTGGAATCATCCAACTTGATTTTAAAGTTAAAAATACTTTCAAAATAAAAGGATAATCGTAAGACCAATCCACATATAAACACGATGGTTTTTACCTTACGATATCCCAAAATATTTTTTGAAATCAGTATCTTATTGTGATATTATAATAGCGTCTAAATATAAATAATTAGAATCTAGCAGAACGCTTGCATCTCACGCTCTACATATATAGTATACAATCAAAACCGCGGGAGCTTATTAGAGATTGGATTTTCTACTATGACAAGGTATGGAACCACCTTCCGATAGTGTACCTCTAGAGGGGAATACACTGGGTTCAACAAGAATGTCTTGCAACCCGGCCCACACATGACCAACGACTAATTTCTCTTGAGTGTATCGAGTATATTGTCACCTTACGGCCGCTCAGTTACCGTTTCCCGGGAGATACAGAAATGAAAAGAAGTAACAAATATGAATATTATCTAGATGGTATATTATCTAGATGGTGACAATACACCCTAATGGGTGCGACCCACATAGCCATGTTGCCTGGCAAATTTTTGTCATTTCCCAGTTGATGAGGCCTGAGGTCATAATTAATTTAGTTGTTTATTTATTTTTATTCTTATGGAACATCTGGCCACCATTCACTTTGAAAGCCACATCGCCAAATCCGCCAAATCACTAATTGATGTCTATAAAAATATTCTGGTCGTTAAGCTAAGAGAAGTGCCCTTCTCCGCCACTAACAGAAATATGTTTGTAAAAACCAATGTACGTGATTCTTTTGGAAATACTTTGTCAGACATTCGTCCATACAAGTTGTCCTGGGTCTTGACAAACCGAAGACACCCTCCTACCACATCCTAGGAATCACCCTATAGATCAGTAGAGAGAAGTCCTTGTAATCCATAAATTCCAACCACGATAGAACCATAGTATATTTATGGCCGATAAACCAGAAATTTTAAGTAGTTCTTCCATTTTATGAGGATCTATGGTCTTCAATTACTCCATCTCGATTTGCATCAAATATCTCCAATGTTTACGTATTTTCTAGTCGGAATGGTTTTCGAATATAAATTCGATCCCGGTCTTTCCGTACCAACAATCGCTTTAGGCCAGATTTGATAGTCGGTAATTTAACTATCAAATAAAATAACCGTTCATCCAAAAATGAAAAATTGAATTTATTGATTCAATAATTGCCTCCTGATTTAATCATTCGTTAATCAAACTTCTTAATTATCACAACATTTTGAAATACTCGGTTTTGGTTCTTATATTAATATATAAGAATATTCAAACCAGTTCATCTTTAAGACACTTTAATAATGTTTTCCTTATCTTGGTCATTAGTCCCTAACCGTACACTAGTAAGAGAATAATTCCCTAAGTATCAATTCCGAAGACCAAAACAAACATCAGATCGATACTTAGAAAACTATTCATCTCAACTAATTTCCAGCTAGTTTCTAACTCCATTAACTAACTTTCTTAATTTCTAACGAATAGAAATCTCAAATATTACTAACCATTTAAATGAGACATTTTTCTCAACTTTATAACTATTCAGATATTATACTTATAAATAACATTTTCAAAACAATGTTACAACCTTTATAAAATATTTCCTTACAGATTCGATTTGCAAAATATTTGCTAAATATTTATTTCTAAATTGAAACAAGATTTTTCTTATAACGATGTATTTTTATTAACCAACTCGATTTCATTTTAATCTTCGTAAACCAAGTTCTATATCACATATGGATTCATTATTTAATCCTTACAAACATTTGTATATGTTTATTTCACTCATTCCAATTTTATTTCAATAAAATTCATTCCATTCTATTTGTTCTAAATTTATCTTATACAACTCATTTGCAAATTCTAACAATATTTACTATTTAAAAACCATGTGTGAAATTCTTTAAAAAAAATCTATCTTATATTATTCAAATTAGTTGTACTTAAATTCAATTTAAATTTATAAATTTCAAAAACCCTTTTGTAACTTACTTTTAAAAAATTCCACTTGTAAACCATTTACTTCAACCTTTATTCACCTCACCCATGAAAAATGTCTCTTAATACAAATTCAATCTTTACTTGATTTCATAATTGACATTTCAAGCTCAAATTCTACTTACAACTTTTAATTATAGAGTTATATATATCTTATTTAAAATTTCCATTTTGCAGTTGGAAAATTCAAATCTATTTCAAATATCCATTTTAAACCTATTTCCCATATATCTTCCCACTTCATACTTAGATTATATTTTCTGAATTTTTTAATAATAATAATGATTATTTCATTTCATTTTTTTATAAACATTGCTTATAAAATCAACTTCTCGCTTTTTTTGTTAAAATAAAACTTTACTATTCAATTCCATTTATAATTCGGTTTCTAAATAAAAATTCCATTTGAAAATAAAATTCCCTTTTTATACTTTTATATATTTAAATTCTGTTTAAAATCCATTTATTGTTTTTGACATCCAAAAATATCAAAAATCAAGTCCCAGGGTTAACACACATCTGAACATGTCATATACTATCACAAGTTATCAATCATATCAAATAACAACATATATGTAGAAAAAAAATTGTTGAGGAATCCAGTTGGATCCCTCTGTAACAACCCAAAAAATCAGAACCAATTTAAAAATTTTATCTTTAGAAATTTTAACAGAAATTGAGTCAGAATTTAAAATTTTGATTTTTAAATTATAATAAAGCCCTTAAAAATAGTCATTTTGCAAACGACCTCCGTTTTAACAAAACCACTTTTGTTGGATCTGTAATGTCAATTTATTGCTAGGTTTAAATTTCCGTAATTTTTTGGAATTAATATGTGAGCATGGTAAATCAAAACACGTTTGGTAATTTCAGTTTGAATTAGATCGACTAGAAAAAGCCCTTTTTTCAAACGGTCTCCGAATTCTACGAAATTAATTTTGTTAGAACCGTATCGTCAAAATAAAGCTAGATTTATTTTTCGGGAATTTTTGGAATCAGTATGTGCCCCCAGTAAATTAAAATGTATGTTCAAATTCAATATTAAACATTATATATTTTAATTTAAAGAAAAACAGACTGAAACAGTCGAATGGGATTTTGAAACATATTACATTGTGTCCGGAATGAGGGTATTTAGCTAGGGGTGACAGTCGTTGGGTTTGATTTGAAGTTCGTGATGATTTGGAGTTTTAAAGTGAATTAAAGAATATAAAAAAAATAGAAAAATTAAAACCCTAGACTATTCACAACAGAATCGGCCACCACCCGCACTTTTGAATGGCTGAAAATGATCAAGAAGTATTCCTTAATCTCTTCAAATATTTTGCAAATTAGATCGAGATTCTAAAGGGAAAATTGAAGAGAGTTTCTTGCTCTTCGATTCTGTACAAACGTGGTCAATTTCAGTGGAGTATATAGCTCAAATTCTCTGGCCAAAGAGGCCACGCTCGCACCTGATTTCCGTAGGACCAGGGCCATCGAGTTCGCCTTAGTTGCGGGTGCCAAGAGAGGGTGTTGAGGCCATTGAAGTGGTGGCGTCCGATCATCGTCACGGCAACTCTGGTGGTTGCGAGATTCAACCCTAATTTTGAGCAATTGGGTTAGATCGATGGCTTTAATTTTTGAAGAAGAAGGTTGACTTTTTTTAATTATTATATAATTAATTCTAACGTGTCATGAACCTTTAAAAATACACAACTTTTGATACGATATCGAAATCTGATGAAACAAGAAGCATTAGGACAATGACATCGCACACTACATTTTAGAAGTGACTAGAATTTTTTTTAGATATATCTACAATTTTTGAAGGAGTAAAACCAATGTGAGATTTCTGACTTCAAAAATAAACGAATAAAATTATACTAGGTTACAGACGGATCTTAGTAGCTCCCGACATCGTCGTCCACAGGCCATGGACGACTTAACTGTATTGTGGTGTGAAATTGATTGTGATTGTGTATGATTGATTGTGGTTGAAACGAAATTGGTTGTGATTGTGGTAAATTCACATTGTTGTGAAAATGAATTGTATTGTGGAAATTATAAAAATGAAATCCTTGTATCGCTGCAAGGCCTACGATAGCAGAGGACCCGTGCTAAGAACGATGCCGGTATTTATTACCCTGTCGTTATAATGCCGAAATTTTCTAAAATATTCATGTGATGTAAAATATTACTGTTACGAAATAAAATTGTTTGAACAATAAAAATCACATTTTTATTGTATATATAAAATATTCATGTTATGAAATAAAATTGTTTAAACAATAAAAATCACAATTTTATTGTATATATAAAATATGTAAAATATTCATGTTATGAAATAAAATTGTTTGAACAATAAAAATCTCATTTTTATTATATATATATATATATATAATATGTAAAATATGTTATGAAATAAAATTGTTTGAACAATAAAAATCGCATTTTTATTGTATATATAAAATATGTAAAATATCCTTGTATGAAATAAAAATTATTTGAGCAATAAAAATCACATTTTTATTGTATGTATAAAATATGTAAAATGTTCATGCTTTGAAATAGAATAGTTTGAACGATAAATTTTCATTTTTATTTTATATTTATATAAGTTTAAAAATAATCATGTTTGAAATAAAATATGTTAAACAATAAAATACATTTTTATTGTGTATGTAGGAAAGATAAAAAAAAGATTCAAGTTTGATAAAAATATGTTAACATTGAAAATTACATTTTTAATGTAAGAATGATTCATTAAAAAGATTCAAATTCGATAAAAATGTTTTAACATTAAAAATTACATTTTTAGTGTATTAATGAATCATTAAACAGATTTAAGTTTGATGAAAAAATTAACGTAATGAAAATGATTTAACAATAAAAACTACATTTTTATTGTATGTAGAGTCACAAAAATATCATCTTTAACATGTGTAGGAAGAGTATAAAATTTCCATGCGTTGAAGTATATTTTTGTTCATTAAAAATATAATTTTTAACATGAAAAATGAAGTGTACAAATCTATTTAAGGAATAAATAATTTGAGATCGTCGAACGAATTATATATATATATATATATATATATATATATATATATATATATATAAATTCGCGATTTGGAATCGTAACTTTAAACGATTATACCGAGAGATCTGACCATCGGATTTTCCCAAGACTGGAACCATTGGGTTTGCTTCGCAAAGATCATTCCAACGATATAAAATTTGCTAAGATCCAACGGTTATATTTTGAGAAATGTGTAATTCAAATTTTAACAAAAACAGTGCCAGGGGCGTGTAATGACCAGAAGCGTCGTTCGAATTAAATGGGCTATATTTTTATAAATAAAAATAGCGGTAAATCATTATAAAATATTATAAACGATATGGAATGAAAAGAATTGATTTGAATTATGTATATTCGTGAATTATTTGAAAAGGCCAAGTTAATTCTCATTTCAAATAATTATATGACGACTAGAAGTCGAAGATATTGAAGACGGTGGTCGAATACTGGCGATCTTCACATCGAATGGACGACTACTGATGCCTTTGATTGGAGTTGCTGCCTTGAAAGGGTTACAGTCGTAGTTGTCCGGGTGTACTTGTTGATTGTTCGGATATGCGAGAACCTCTCTTCCGTATTGGACATATGGGATGAGGAATAAGGTGTCTCCGGTTTTGTTCATGTAACGACCCAAACTTCCCCGTAAAGGAGAGCCCGAATTGAGTTGAGAACATGAAAAATCATAACATAAACAGAAGAATAATTCATTGCCTATTACAACAATTACATCAGAGTACAAGAATACAATAGAGTATGAATAATTTATACATCAGAAAAATATCAGAGATTTAAAATACATTACATAGCAGTGGAAAAATAATACATAACACAGCTTAAAGAAATATACGGATACAGAGCATTTTCGAATATAGCTCCAGCTGTAAACCAGGATCATATGAATATTAAAAACCAAAATTACTAGCTGCCCATGTGGAAAATAAGCGCACCTAGAGTTTAGGCTAAAATAATAAACTCCAGGTCAGTTATGTGATTGGTGTGAGAACTAAAATAGTTATTTAAAACTTTGCTTTAAAATAGAGTAAATCAAGGGACCATGCCATATAACATGGAATGGTTTTCCTCCCAAGAATACCAGTGCATAAAACAAACAGCGCGATGCTTTTTTGGAAAAATGAAGTTATTATAAGACCCAGTCCTATCGCACAATGCAACGCAAGCGAAGGATAAGTTTTCCCTTATAATAGCCAAACATGCTTGGTACATTTAAAACAAATCATTTGATACTATTATAAGTGCATAGTGTATAAAACAACTTCAAATATAAATGTATCAATCATAGACGGAATGGGTACCATATATCATGTCGCCAATACAAGGCTCTACAATCAAAACCGAAATGTCACATATTGGAAGTTGGATTTCCATTTGTGAACCAAGGAAAAGGTGACATCCTGTGCTCATTCGAGACAATCTAGCTTGCCATGTCTCAGGCTGTAGTCGCAACTGCACCTTGGATCTTCAAGGTCAGTCCTCTCTTACGTTTAAGGATTGGCAATTCCTGAACAATGCGTTTCCCCGCCCTATGGGCCGTAAATGAGCCAGATGACTCAATATTCATCTGCTCCGTAGTAACCGATATATCTGGGGTGCCTCACAATCCAACAACCACATAAGTAAAAATGTCTGAGCTCCATACCATGACACCACTACTAGCTAGAAAGAAACGCATGTCCTACCTGAAGTCGCTCCCGTTTCTGTTTCACACTAGGGTGTGAGGCTCGCGAATAAATGCTATACACAAAGCTATGCTATATTAAAACCGTGCTTTGATCATCAACCACAAGACTCTGCTTTTCAACATAAGCCTTGATCCTTTGCATCTCAGCATGCCACATAGGCAATTAACGCCATGCGACTGAGGTCTATCAATATATAACCTCTGAGCTCGTACATCTCAGAGAAGGGCGTTAAGCAAGAGAATAAATTCTCTGGTGCCAAATAGATATATATTTAATAGTGATCAATCACACAGAATGAAATCCGATGTCAGACACACATCCATTTACAAGTTCTGTAATAACTTGGAAATCTGAGCCAATTTAAAAAAATTTATTTTGGCAATTTTAGTAAATTTTGAATATTTAAGTTGATTTATTTTAAATAATAACGACGAGAAATTTATTTTGAATAGAATTAGAATGTATATATTTATTCGAATCGTCGTTAGAATATAAATAATTTATTTTAATTATAAAAGGAATTGAAAATGGCGTGCTAGTTTGAAATTTCGATTTAAAAGTTCAAATGAATGTATAGGATTCAAAATAAACCGGATTCTAGCAAAACCAAAAATATTAGAATCTATTTGAGAATATATTTCCAACGAATCCGAAAAATTGAAATTTCATAGCGGGAATAAAAAGATATGCCCAGTTGAAAATTAAGAATAGTCGCTATGGAAAATATAGCCCTTAAAAATGGAAATTTTGCAAACGACCTCGGTTTTCAACGAAAACACTTTTGTTGGATCCGATATGTCAAGTTATTGCTAGGTTTCAAAATTCATAATTTTTGAAAGCAGTATGTGAGCATGGCAAAATAAAACGTGTTTTGGTAGTTTTAGTCAATTTCGATCGACTAGAAAATGGCCATTTTTCAAACGGTCTCAGAATATGATTAAATTAGTTTGTTAGAACCGTACCGTCGATACGAAGCTAGAAAATATTTTTTGGGAATTTTTAGAGTCTGTATGTGGCCTCAGTAAATTGAAATGTTTGTTTAAAATTCAATATATAGATTTCTATTTTGATTTCAACGGTAACTGATCGAAACTGTCAAATTGGCTTATGATACATGTCCCATTGTGTTTGGAATAGGGGTAATTAGCTAAGGACGACAGTCGTTGGGTTTGATTTCGAGTTGGTAACGATAAACAAAAATTTTAGGAAATTAAAATTAAAAATATAATTATATATAGTGGGTCAAATTTGGCCAAACCCATATAATCCCTCCTTCCTGGTCAAACCCGCTGCCCTCTTCAACTCACAACGGCGGAAAAAGCTTCCTTTTCCCCCTCGATTTGCGCCAAATCCAAGGAGAATTAGACCCTCCTCCTGAAGCAAAAATCAAAGCCCTCCCTTGCCTCTTCACATCCATACCCACTGGAGCAACCCTCGTGTAGAAATCAGGGAGGAATCACGCCAGGAGGTGGCGAATTTCACGCTCGATTTCCGAGCTGGGTGGAGCACCGATTTCGATGCAACTCATGGGGGTGGCGGCGGACCACAAGCCCTCCAGCGTGGCGCCTTCAGATCTCCCTCCAGCATCTTGAACGGCGAGCAAGGATGAACCCTAGGTGGTGAGCAAACGGCAGTGAGTTGTTATCATTATTTAAACATGTTTTAAATTCTGATTTTCAAAGAAGAATACAAATACATTGTTTTAATGTTATAAAAAAAATATGACAAGCATTGTTTTTAAATTTAAATATGTTTTATTTTTATTTTTATTTAAATATACACCATTGTTTTCAAAATGTGATTTATATATATATATATATATATATATATATATATATATAAAGAGCATTGTTTTTAAAAGATAAAATAGAGTTATTTTTGAAAATATAAACATACATTGTTTTTGAATAAAAAGGAGCATTCTTTTTGAAAATATACACTTTTTTGAGAAGAGAAAAGAATAGATTTTGAAAACTGAAAAGAATAGATTTTGAAAACTGAAAAGAATAGATTTTGAAAACTGAAAAGATAGGATTTTTTCTGTGAATGGAGTTGATCTCTATTTTTATTTTATTTTGAAAAGCTTTGGTTTTTAATTCGAAAAACTATAAGGTTTAGATCTTTATTCATATGAAGTTAAGATTTTTAACACTTTAAAGATATGATTTTTAACAATATAAAAATATGATTTTTATATAGTATATATAATAAAAATATGATTTTTATATTATAGAGAAAATAAAAATATGATTTTTATAATGTAAACATTGTTAATGGAATGTGATTTTTACACATATGGATTTGAAATAAAAATATAATTTTTATTAGAAGAAGAGCGATATAAAAATATAATTTTTATTATGAAGTTAGCGTGATAAAAATATGATCTTTATTATATGAACACCGTTATAAAAATAGAATTTTTATCTATATAGTAACGGCAAAAAATAGAATTTTTATCTATATAGTAGCAGTATAAAAATGTGATTTTTATATACATGGCAACAATATAAAGAAGCAGTTTTTATATTTGTAGTGGATACGGACAATGAAAGTGACAAAAGGCGAATACGGTGAAGATTTTCTACATATAAAGAGTCACGGCATTTGGTTTAGCTCTTGGTGAGAACTCCTCACTTTTATTTTTATTTCTAGTTTGAAATATATACTAGGATGCAGACGGTGCTTAGTAGCACCTGACACCCGTCGTCCACAGACTATGGATAGCTTGTTTGTTTGATTGATGTGTTGTGAAAAATGATTGTGTGTAGTGGAATGAAACAAATTATTTTATAGTTAAAAATATAATTTTTAAGTATATAAAATAAATAGTTATAAACGAATCGGACGATTTGTTTATGTACACACATTTGACTGATATAGATTGGGACGATAAATTTTACACATCGCCCAACTTTACAAATAAAACCTGTATTTGATTGTTTGAAAACCCCACACGGGTGTTGGGATGAAATTAGCCATACACAAGTCCCAATAATTAGCTGTATGTCGATCAATTGATTGACAGGCTGTTATAAACGTTAAATATTTAAATGCTTATGTAGTTGTGTGGTGCACTCTGGATGATGGTTGATGATTTATCGTCGCTATTATACACATGTGTTGTAGGGAATCCATATAATTAACATTATATGGTAATTGATTGGGCCTCATTCCAAGTTGGAAAATAAAATATATATTCATGTGTTGAATAAAAGAAAATTCATGTGTTGAATAAAATATATATTCATGTGTTAAATAAAAGAAAATTCATGTGTCGAAGAAAATATTCATTTGTTGAGTAGAATAATGAAATTAATGAGATATATAAAGCCGTGTTGATTAGATTGACTCCATTTTGACGTGAACGATATTTATATCGATTTTATTCAATTTTATAATGAATATTGAAAAGGAATTGATTTCAAAATATAATGTTTTGAAAATATTATCATTTATATATCGATGGTATGGAATATTCAGTTTTGATTAGAAAATGGAAATCCTTTTGAAAATGAATTTAAAACGATTTATAAAATATGTTTTAAAAGGAAATCGATGATATATATATATATTATATATATATAATGGCCTGAATAGAACGCGTCGCGCTGCGGCAGTTCGCGAATTTCGACCATTGACTTCGAACGGATATTACGGGAGATCCGACCGTCGGATTCTCCTAAAATCGGAACCATTGGGTTCGTATCGAAAAGATCTTTCTAACGAATATTAGAGATTTGAAATCTAACGGTTGGATTTGTAGTTATGTCCAAATCAAATTTGGAAAAGGTCGCTTTAAGTGCACTTCGATGGCCGTTGAGGGAAATCAACTGTACGGACCTTGATAAAATTATTAAAAATAGTAATAATTTGTGTAAAATCATAAGAAATGATTTGGAAAGGATTGGGATGAAAAACTCCATATTTGAAAAGATAAAAATAGATTTTTATCGAAATGAACTAGTTTTGAACTAGAATTATAATTCATTTATTTTTGAAATAATTAAATTGGATTTGAAAGGGTTTGAAAAGTAACCAGAATTTCCAATAATCGAATTGGAATGGATTTGAATCGAAATTGTTTTTGAAATATTTCGATGTTGGATTTCGTGATTATACAGATATTGTTATGGAAATTTGAAAGATATATTAATATTGTTATTTCCAATACGATATTTGTTGGTCGTAGAATTTGATATTGAATATAAGCCGATATATTTTCTATTCAGAGCCTTGTATTTAATATCAAATGGGTTTTGGGTTGCCATGAATGGTATCTTTAATAATACTGTTCTTAGACCCAACGGAGTTAAGAAACTGAGAAACTAACTGAAGATTAGTTAAGTTGAATGGTTTCTTGGGTATTGATCTGATGTTGGTTTCAGCCTTCGGGGTTAATACTTAGGGAATTGTTCACTTGCTAATTTAAATTTAAAGGCTGATGGAATGGAATGTGATTTCGGGTTTATCGCGAACCGTGTTTTAAATGACATTGGTTCTTTAACCCAGTTAAAGGCAGGATACAATTTCCCAAGTTAAATAATCATTGATAGTGATCGTTGGGAAGATTAAAACCAAGTGGAGTTTTAATGAATCCTTAATTAGATTGAAATGATCGAGAATGGAGTATCGCCAGTTTTGCACCAGGCGATAGTTAAATCTTTAATTAGTTTTGAACGTGAAATGGTAACGGAATTTACCGACAACACCGTGGTGTTAGATATGAAGTATTACCAGTTTTACTTCATGAGATGAATAGGTTGGGATTGGGAAATTAAAACAAATGATTACTTCGATAAGGTTCGTTAATCCCGACTAGTTTGGATAAACCATAATTTGGTTTGAATTGATATTCAAAAGAAGATTAAAGAATAAATTTAAAGAATTTATCTTTGATAAAATTAATGGGAACCTTTCCCAGAGTATAAGAATATTTGAATAAAAGAATATTCTGAATTGGAATGAGGCGTATGTTGTGTTTGTGTAACACTTGTTTATTATATACGCGAGTTATTCAGAAAGACCGGGTTTATCCCATTCTGAATAACTGATTCGACGATGTGTCAAGGATGAAGACGGTGGTCGAAGACCAGAGGTCTTCACGTCATTTGGATAATTACTGATGATCTTGATTGTGTTCTACACCCAAGAGGAGGGAATCAATAGGTGATCGTCTAGACATACTTGGAGATCGATGGATATGCGAGGTACAAGGTGCCCCCGGTTTCGTTCAGTCCCAGAACGAACTTGCAAATGGATTGTGTTTCTGGCATTGGATTTTATTCTTTGTGATTGATTTCTATTAAATATATATCTGTTTAGCGGCAGAGACTCTTGCTTAACCCCCTTCTCTAAGACGTACGAGCTCAGAGGTTATATATTGATGGATATCAATCGCATCGAATGAACTGCCTATGTGGCATGCCTAAGTGGAAAATGATCAAGGCTTTTGTTGAAAAGCAAAGTCTTGTGGTTGATGATCAAAGCACCGCCTGTGTGGCATAGCTTTGTGTAACATTGATTCGCGATCCCCACACCCCGGTTGTGAACCAGAAACGGGAGAAGGACCTCAGGGAGGACATGAGTTTCTTTCTAGCTAGAAGTGGCGTCAATGCTTTTGCGACCTGCCGAGTTTGACTTATGTATTTGTTGGATTGTGAGGCGCCTCGGATATATCAGTGACTATGTGTAGCTGATGGAGTCAGTGGACTCATTGACACCCCATAGGGTGGGGAAACGCAGTGTTCAGGCATTTAAATCCACATCGGTGGACCGGCCCTGACGATCTAAGGCTTGCCTGCGCGCTTGCCTAAGACATGGGCTAGAGCGTCTCGAATTCGGTGAGGACGATCCCTTGCCTCGATTCACAGATGGAAACCCAACTTCCAATACACGACTTTGCGGTATTAGTTGTAATCCTATATATGGCGACATAGTGGTATGGGGGCACTTATGCCGTCTATGATTGATACTTATGATTGAAATTGTTTTGACACTATACACTTATAGAAATAATAAAAGATGAAATTTAGCTTATCAAGCATTCTTTGGCTATTATAAGGTAAAACCCTATCCTCCGGCTTGTGTTGCATTGTGTGATGGGACCTGGGTCTTATAATAGCTTCATTACTCTTTATTTAGCATTGCGTTGTTGTTTTATGCACTGGTATTCTTGGGAGGAAACCCATTCCGTGTTATACGGCATGGTCCCTTGATTTACCTAACTTTAAAATAAAGATTAATAATTGTTTTAGTTCTCACACCAGTCACATGAATGACCTGGAGTTTATTGTTTTAACCTAAACTCTGGGTGCCCCTATTTTCCGCACGGGCAGCTAGTAGTTTTAGGTTTGCAGATTTATATTCACAGGATCCTGAATTACAACTTAAGAGATATTTGGAAAGCTTTGTATCCGTGTATTACTTTCAATTGTGTTTTGTATTATTTTTCTGCTGCATTGTAATTTGTAAATCTCTGATATTTATCGAATGTGTAATATTTATTTATTCTCTTTATATTCTTGTATTCTGATGAATTGTTGTAATAAGCAATGTAATGTTCTTCTGCTTATGTTCTGATTCGTCTTGTTCCCAGAACAATCAGGGGTTTCGAATGGTCTTGGTCGGTTTAGCGAACGATTCGGATCGAGCGAAATTTCCCTATCGTTACAAGTTCGTTCTGGGTCTGAACGAAACCGGAGGCACCTTATTCCTCGTCTCATATGTCCAATACAGGAGAGAGGTCCTCGCATATCCGGTCGATCTCCAAGTACGTCTAGACGATCACCACTTATTACCTTATCTTGGGTGTACAGCCCAATCAAGACATCGGTAATCATCAAAACGATGTGAAGACCTCCCGTCTTCAACCACCGCCTTTATCGTCTACTTATCGTCGAGTCAGTTACTCAGAATGGGTATAAACCCGGCCTTTCCGAATAACTCGTGTATATTATAAACAAGTGCTCTAAAACACAACATACGCCTCATTACAATTCTAGATATTCTTTTATTTAAATATTCATATCCTTCGGGAAAGGTTCCCATTAATTTGATCAAAGATAAATTCTTTTAAATTTATTCTTTAATCTTCCTTTGGATATCAATCTAAAACTTATCAAGGTTTATCAACTAGTCGGGATTGGCGCACCTTACCGAAGTAATCATTTTTTTAATTTCCCAGTCCTAACCTATTCATCCCATGGAGCAAAACTGGTAATACTCCATATCTAATACCACAGTGTTATCGGTAAATTTAATTACCATTTCACGTCCAAATCTAATTAAAGATTTAACTATCGCATGGAGCAAAACTATTAATACTCCATTCTCGATCATTTCTTGAATTTGATAATTTTAGTTATCGGATTCACATTTCAATCTAATTAAAGATTCATTAAAACTCTAATTCAGTTTTAATCTCCAAAAATCATTACTTAATGATTTTCTTCAAAGTTAAGAAATTAATCTTATCTTTAACTGGGTTAAAGAACTAATATCCTTTAAAACACAGTTCACGATAAACCTAAAATCCCATTCCATTAATAATGAAATATTCATGGAAAATAGATCAATATATATAATCGATATAAACTTCCATACCCAACCAATAATATAAATGGAATAACGACAAAGCCTTTTAAATTCCATATATAGTAACAGTCTTGCTCCACAGAAGTTCACTTCGATTATTACCAAATCGAATTCCCTTCCATTCCAATTTATTTTATTAAATTGGGATACTTTTCTTTGGGAAATTTCACATAAATCTTAATTAAAAGATTTATAAATTCCAAAACATATTTCATTGTAAATCGGGTTAAAGAACGAATGTCGTTAAAAACACAGTTCACGATAAACCCGATTCACATTCCATTAATTATTCCAATTACCAAATGTAACTGGAAACTCTAATAATCATAATTAAAAGATTTATTCTTTCACACAGGGTTTAAGAGCAGTGTTACTGGAGACACCGTTCACGACAAACCCAAACCCCAATTCTTTTATTCAATTCCAATAAAATATTAATTAATTGGAAAATTTCACTAAATCTTAATAAAAAGATTTATTCTTTTCTCAACTAGGTTTAAGAACAGTGTTATTTAAGACACCATTCATGACAAATCCAAAATCTCATTTGATATTAGATACAAGATTCTGAACAGAAATTATATCGGCTTATATTCAATATCAAATTCTGAAACCAACAAATATCATATTGGAAATAACGATATAAATATATCTTCCAAATTTCCATAACAATATCTGTATAATCACGAAATCCAACATCGAAAAATTCCAAAGATATTTTCCATTCTAATCCACTGCAATTCATATATTGGAAATTCTAGTTATATTAAAACCCATTCTCAATCCAATTTATTTATTTAAAAATAATTGGATTTTAATTCTACTTAATAACTAGTTCACTTCGATAAGAATATATTTTTATCTTTTCAAATATGGAATTATTCATCCCAATTCTTTCCAAATCATTTATTATGATTTTACACAAATTATTGATATTTTTAATAATTTTATTGAGGCCCGTACAGTTCGATTTCCATAAATGGTCATCGAACTACACTTACAGCGACCTTTTCCAATTTTGATTTTGACATAATTCCAAATCCAACTATTAGATTTCAAATCTCTTGTAGAAAGCTCTTTTCAATACAAACCCAATGGTTCCGGTTTTAGGAGAATCCGACGGTCGGATCTCCCGTAATGTCAATTCGAAGTCAATGGTCGAAATTCACGAACTACCGCGGTGCGGCGCTTTCTATTCAGGCCATTAAATATATATAATAATTTATATTTCGTCGATTTCCATTTAAAACGTATTTTATAAATCATTTTAAATTCGTTTTAAAAACGATTTCAACTTCATTTCAAATCAAATTTGAATATTCCTTAATAAATTTGTTTTAAATTCAATTTAAAACGATTTCAATTACATTTCAAATCAAATTTGAATATTCCTTATCATTATAATATTAAATGATAATATTTTAAAAAAATTAGATTTTGAAATCACTTCGCTTTCCGATATTCATTATAAAAAAATAAATAAAATAGATATAAATATCATCTGCGTCAAAATGGCGCAAATCTAATCAACATGGCTTCATATATTTAAATATTTACGTGTCCATCCAAAACCAGACATCGAAATCACATTTTGATTCTTTTCTGAATATTATTTTAAAATATTCATTATGTTAAAATATTAGTTATTTTAAATTATTCTTTATTTCTGAATTGGAATCAGACCCAACCAATTACCATATAATTTTATTTATATGGATTTTATACAACACATGTATATATCAACAATGATAAACAATCAACCACTAGCCAGAGTGCACTACACAACTGTATATACATTAAATATAAATAATTAACGCTTACAACAGTCTGTCAACCCACCGATTGACATACTAGTAAACAATTGGGATTAGTATACGTCAAATATCATCCCAATACCCGTGTGGGGTTTCAATCAACAAACACAGATTTTATTAGTGTAGTTGGGCAATGTGTAAAATATATCGTCCCAATTAGTATTGGTTAAATGGGTGTACATAAACAGATCGCCCGATTTGTTCATGAATATTTATTTTCATTCATATACTCGTTAAAAAAAAATATTTTTAACGATAAAATATTTATTCCTGCATATGAATATTTTATACAGCTCATTTATACAATAAAAGTGGTATTTTTATTACCCAGATATTTTATTAATCACACGAATATTTTATACAGTTCATATATTCAATAAAAATGATATTTTTATTATCCAAATATTTTATTCATCACATGATTGTTTTATACAGTTCATATATTCAATAAAAATGATATTTTATTATCCAAATATTTTATTCATCACATGAATATTTTATACAGTTCATATATTTGATAAAAATGATATTTTTATTATCCAAATATTTTATTCATCACATGAATATTTTATACAGTTCATATATTCAATAAAAATGATATTTTTATTATCCAAATATTTTATACATCACATGAATATTTTATACAGTTCATATATTTGATAAAAATTATATTTTTATTATCCAAACATTTTATTCATCACAAGAATATTTTATACAGTTCATATATTCAATGAAAATGATATTTTTATTATCCAAATATTTTATCATCACATGAATATTTTATTTTCCATTTCGCAACACAATACAACCAATTTCCACAACACAATACAATCTAACAAGTCGTCCATGGTCTGTGGACGACGGTGTCAGGAGTAAGCCCCGTCTACAACCTAATGTATATTTAACGGTAAATAATTAGTGAGAAAGAGTTCTCATATTGACCGGTTTTAATTTCTGAATTTCTATTCACGTTCACATTTCCCTAAAATTCTAAAGTGCTCCATTTCCGTTTTGATCAATTCTGAAGTGTAGAGTTTTCTGATACTAGTCCAACACTTCTAAAATCGCGAATATCTGACCTCATATGAAATAGTTACACAAGCTTACACATTGAATGCTTTAATTACATCATTAGCAAATAATTAATATATAATTAACCTTAATTATTCTCCCCCCTCCATCGCTCTAGACAACCATCGTATAACAAAAGCCATTTGCTCTAACTTAGGGTTCCGATTAGCTCCTCCACTGCTCAACTATTCAACTATCAGCCTCCACCACTTCATAGACCTTCGAACCACCTACCATCGCCCACCACCCTGGTGAACTCGCACTCATCCTCAGCCCGCAAATTAAGGGCGGCGGTGACCTATTTAGGCGCCAGAATCGAGCCCCATAGGCCACAAAAATGGATATCCACCATAGAGATTCTTCGTCTCGAGGAGTTCTACGATTTAGTCTTTGCGAGCCTAGGAAATTATTGCGTGGATATTGAAATATTTGGGTTTGAATTTTTGAACGAAATCGGCTGTGAAACTGAAGATGGCAACGGATATGAATTGTGGGGTGGGCTAGGGTTTCTTTTGGGGTATTTATATTAATATTCCAATTTCTAGAAGTTTCTTTGTGTACGAACCCTAAATCTAACCCAACGACTGTCACCCGTAGCCAAATACCCCCATTTCGGACACAATGGGATATGTCCCGTAGCCAATTCGACTGTTTTGATAAGTTTTCATCAATATTAAAATATAAAATAATATATATTGAATTTAAATGCACATTTTAATTTATTGGGGCCACATACGGACTTCAAAAATTCCAGAAAAATAAATCTAGCTATGTTTTGGCGATACGATCCTAACAAAACTAATTTCATCGAATTTGGAGACCGTTTGAAAAATTGGTCATTTTTCAGTTGATTAAATTCAAACTGAAATTACCAAACACGTTTAAATTTACCACGCTCGCATATTAATTCGAAAAATTATGAAATTCGGAATCTAGCAAAAATTTGACATTGCGGATCCAACAAAAGTGGCTTCGTAAAAAACGGAGGTCATTTGCAAAATCGGTATTTCTAAGGGTTATATATTATATAAAATTCCACAGTGACTATTTTGAATTTTCAACTGGACATAACTTTTTACTCCCGTTATGAAATCTGGATTTTTCACATTCGTTGGAAAGATATTTTCAAACAGATTCACATATTTCTAGTTTTACTAAAATCTGATTTATTTTGAATCTTGTACATTCATTTGAAATTTGAAATCGAATTTTCAAACTGCTGCACCATTTCCAATTCCTTTTACAATTAAAATAAATATTTATATTCTAATTTCGATTTAAATAAATCTAATTCTATTCAAAATAAATTTCTGGTCATTATTATTTAAAATAAATCATTTTAAATATTCAAAATACATTAAAATTGCCAAAATAAAAAAATTAAATTGGTTCTGATTTTCCGGGTTGTTACAATCTCCCCCACTTAAATCTTTTCATCCTCGAAAAGGAACGGAGCTGAAAGTTGTTCAACCAACCAACTCAACTTTCATTCTGGCTTTCATTCTTCAAATTTTCAGTTTCTAATAATTTTCAAATTCTTCAAAAATTTGGCTAACACCCTAAATTTTTGAAAAATTTCGCCATAACCTCCTTTGTACGGGGAGACATTTAAAGCCACAACTTGCCACGTAGGTCCCTTATCATCTAAAAAGAAAAAGAAATGAAGCGACCCGAACTTCCCCGGTCTCCGAAGAGAAGAGAAAGAATGAATTACTTTGGGACAAGACGAATCAGAACGCAAACAGAAGAACATTTCATTGCTTATTACAACAATTCCATCAGAATACAAGAATATACTGAGTATGAATGAATATTATATATATCAGAAAATATCAGAGATTTAAATATATTACATAGCAGCGGAAAATAATACAATACACAGCTAGAAGTAATACACGAATACAGAGCATTTCGAGTATCGTTCCAGCTGTAAATCAGGATTCTGTGAATATAAATCTGCAAAACCAAAACTACTAGCTGGCCGTGTCAAAATAAGGGCACCCAGAGTTTAGGTTAAAACAATAAACTCCAGGTCAGTCATGTGACTGGTGTGAGAACTAAAACAGTTATTAATATTGGTTTTTAAAGTTCGGTAAATCAAGGGACCACGCCGTATAACACGGAACGGGTTTCCTCCCGAGAATACCAGTGCATAAAACAACGGCGCAATGCTAAATAAAGAAAAATGAAGCTATTATAAGACCCAGGTCCCATCACACAATGCAACGCAAGCCGGAGGATTGGGTTTTTACCTTATAATAGCCAAAGAATGCTTGATAAGTTTAAAACAGATTATTTTGATTGTACTATAGGTGTATAGTGTCAAAAACAATTTCAAATCATAAGTATCAATCATAGACGGCATAAGCGCCCCATCCCACTATGTCGCCATATATAGGATTACAACTAAAATCGAAACGTCACGTATTGGAAGTTGGATTTCCATCTGTGAACTGATGCCAGGGATCGTCCTCTACCGAATTCGAGACAATCTAGCCCATGTCTCGGGATCAGAACGCAATAACCCTTGGATCGTCAGGGCCGGTCCACTAATGTGGATTATTATGCTTTAACACTGCGTTTCCCTGCCCTTTGAGGCGTAAATGAGCCAACAAATGACTCCATCGGCATCACATAGTCACTGATGTATCCGAGGCGCCTCGCAACAGCAACAACCACATAAGTCAAACTCGTCAAGGCATGTAAAACCACTGACGCCACTTCTAGCTAGAAAGAAACGCATGTCCTCCCTGAGGTCCTTCTCCCATTTCTGGTTCACAAACTAGGTGTGAGACTCGCGAATCAACGCTACACAAAGCTATGCCACATAGGTCGTGCTTTGATCATCAACCACAAGACTCTGCTTTTCAACAGAAGCCTTGATCATTTGTATCTCAGCATGCCACACAGGCAATTCACACTATGCAACCGATATCAATCACACAGAATGAAATCCGATGTCAGACACACATCCATTTACAAGTCCGTTCTGGGCCTGAACGAAATCGGAGGAACCTTATTCCTCGCATATCCATCGATCTCCAAGTACGTTTGGACGATCACCAACTGATTCCTTCCTCTTGGGTGTACAGCCCAATCAAGATCATCAGTAATCACCGAAACGACGTGAAGACCTCCGGTCTTCAACCACCGTCTTCTTCTTCGACACCACGTCGAATCAGTTATTCAGAATGGAATAAACCCGGTCTTTCTGAACAACTCGCGTATATAATAAACAAGTGTTACACAAACACAACATACGCCTTATTCCAATTCACCAGTCACTAACTATAAATTAGTAAGAGAGCAATTCCCCAAATGTTAACCCCGAAGGCCGAAACCAACAACAGATCAATACATAGGAAACCATTCATTTTAACTAATCTTCAGTTAGTTGTTAAATTTCACATTCTTAGGGAGAGGTTCCCATTAATTTTATCAAAGATAAATTCCTTAAATTTATTCTTTAATCTTCTTTTGAATATCGATTCAACTAGTCTGGATTAGCGAACCACACCGAAGTAATCATTTGTTTTAATTTCTCAATCCCAACCTATTCATCCCATGAATTAAAACTGGTAATACTTCATATCTAACACCACGGTGTTATCGGTAAATTTAATTACCATTTCACGTTCAAATCTAATTAAAGATTTAACTATCGCCTGGAGGAAAACAGGTGATACTCCATTCTCGATCTTTTCAATCTAATTAAAGATTCATTAAAACTCCACTTGGTTTTAATCTTTAGCTGGGTTAAAGAACCGATGTCATTTAAAATACGGTTCACGATAAACCCCAAAATCACATCACATTTCAATCAGTCTCTAACCGTAAATCAGCAAGTGAGCAATTCCCTAAGTATTATGCCCGAAAGCCGAAACCAACATCAGATCAATACCCAAGAAACCATTCAACTTAACTAATCTCCAGTTAGTTTCGGATTTTCCTAACTCTGTTGGGTCTAAGAACGGTATTATTGAAGATACCATTCACGACAACCCAAAATCACATTCCATTAATTATCGGGTTAAAGAACAAGTGTTATTTAAAACACCGTTCACGATAAACCCAAAAATCACTTAAAATTCAATTCCAATTAACTACATTTAATTGGTACACTTCATTAAATCTAAATAAAAAGATTTAATCTTTTTCTCAACTGGGTTTAAGAACAGTGTTAATGAAGACACCATTCACGACAAACCCAAATCCCATTTGATATTAAATACAAGGATCTGAATAGAAAATATACCGGCTTATAATCAATATCAAATTCTACGACCAACAAATATCGTATTGGAAATAACGATATAAATATATCTTTCAAATTTCCATAACAATATCTGTAAAATCACGAAATCCAATATCGGAATATTCCAAAGATAATTTCGATTCAAATCCATTCCAATTCAACTATTGGAAATTCTGGTTATTTTCAAAACCATTTCAAATCAAATTTATTTATTTTAAAAATAAATAAATTATTATTCTAGTTCATAACCAGTTCATTTCGATAAAAAAACTACTTTTATCTTTTCAAATATGGATTTTTTTTCATCCCAATTCTTCACAAATCATTTCTTATGATTTTACACAAATTATTAATATTTTTAATAATTTTATCAAGGCCCGTACAGTCGATTTCCACCAACGTCCATTGAACTGCACTTACAACGACCTTTTCCAAATTTGATTTGGACATAATTCCAAATCCAACCGTTAGATTTCAAATTTCTAATATTCGTTAGAAAGCTCTTTTCGATATGTGCCCAACGGTTCTGGTTTTAGGAGAATCTGACGGTCGGATCTCCCGCAATATCCATTCGAAGTCAATGCTTGAAATTCGCAAACTGCCGCGGCGTGGCGCGTTCTATTCAGGCCATTATATATATATATATTATATTATATTATATATATATATATATCGTCGATTTCCTTTTAAAACGTATTTTATAAATCGTTTTAAATTCGTTTTCAACACGATTTCAACTTCATATTCAGTTTCTAATCAAAATTGAATATTCCACATCATCGATATACAAATGATAATATTTTCAAAACGTTATATTTTGAAATCACTTCCTTTTCTATATTCATTATAAAAACGAATAAAATCGATATACCTATCGTTCACGTCAAAATGGCGTCAATCTAATCAACACGGCTTTTATTCAACACATGAATTTATTTTCTATTCAACACATGAATTTTTTTCAATTCAACACATGAATTTATTTTCTTTCAACACATGAATTTATTTTATAAATTAGAATGAGACCCAGTCAATTACCATATAATGTTAATCATATGGATTTTCTACAACACATGTATATAATAACAAAGGTAAATAATCAACCATCATCCAGAGTGCACCACACAACTGCATAAGCATTAAATATAAATAATTAACGCTTACATAGTCTGTCAATCCATCCACTGACATACAACTAAACAATCGGGATTAGTGTACATCAAATCTCATCCCAATACCCATGTGGAGTTTCAAACAATCAAACACGGATTTTATATGTGCAGTTGGGCGATGTGTAAAATTTATCGTCCTAATCAATATCAGTCAAATCAGTGTATATAAACAAATCGTCCGATTTGTTTATAAATATTTATTTACACATTAAAACTCATATTTTTAACTATAAAATATTTTCCACTATAAAATATTTTATTTCATTCCACATCACACAATCAAATTTCACAACACAGCAATCAAACAAACAAGCCATCCATGGTCTGTGGACGACGGGTGTCGGGTGCTACTAAACACCGTCTGCATCCTAGTATATATTTCAAACTAGAAATAAATTAAAAGTGAGGAGTTCTCACCGACTAGCTAAACCAAACGCTGCGACTCTTCTAATGTAGAAAATCTTCGTCATGCTCGCCTCTTGTCACTTTCGTTCTCCGTATTCACTACATATATAAAAATCACATTTTTATATTCCTTTTGTATATATAAAAATCATATTTTTATAATCTTAAAAATCCAATCTTTTACTTTACAAAAATCAAATCTTTTCTTCATGATAAAAATCTAAACTTTATTTATATAAAAACATGAATTTTATGTTGATAAAACCCACTCTTGATGTATATAAAAATTCATCCTTTCATCGTATAAAAATTCTATTTTTCTTCATATAAAAATATAATCTTTCACATACATAAAATTCCCATTTTCATATATGAAAAATCATATCTTTTGCCGTCTAAAAATCATGACCTTACTCGTCTAAAAATCATATCTTTAACCTCATAAAGATTACATTTTTATTGATCTAAACACATTTAAAACTGAAATTAAAGTAAAACAAATATATATAAATATAAAAAATCACTTCTTTACGGATCTAGGGGTCGGAGGAGAGTCATCGGGGTTTGCTTCGCTGGCCATCGATGGTCAAGGCAGGGCCCACGTCATGAGTGGTCGGGGTTTTGAGGGGTTTCAGTGCGTCGAACAAAGGAAAGAGGAGGAGGAGAGAGCAGCCTGGAAGCTTGGCTTGCAGACTGGAGGTGACGGGATGGAGTTGTGGCAGTCGCTGGCGAAGCAAGGGAGGGGGTGGCTGCGCCTCAGGCCAGCAGCATCGGTGGGGGACGGTTGGGGTAAACGTCGGTCTGGAACGGGGTAACTAGGGTTTGGTGGCTAGTACGAGATTGGAGAGGGAAGAGGATGGGGCTGCGGCGTCGGAGGGGAGGTGGTCTTGGGTGAAGCGGCGCGTAGGCAGAAGGGGTGGGCGGTGCAGTCATCGGTGGCGTGAGGAGGGCTCCATCACCCCTTTCTTTTTTTCGGGTATGGAAATTCTGATTTGGGGGAGAGGGAAAATATGGGGGGTTATATTATAATTTATTTATTTTATACATTTTATTTTCTAAAAGTTGACTTTTCATTCAAACACCAAACGAGGCCCAACAACTATCATCTCTACCTAACTACCCCTATTCCGAACACAATGGGATAGGTATCGCAGGCTGATTCGATCGTTTCAATCAATTTTCTTTAAAATCAAAATATAACTCTATATATTGAATTTGAATGCACGTTTCAATTTACTGGGGCCACATACGAACTCTAAAAATTCCCAAAAAATATTTTCTAGCTTCGTATTGACCATACGGTCCTAACAAAACTAATTTTGACATACTTTGAGACCGTTTGAAAAATGGCCATTTTCCAGTCGATTAAAATCAACTAAAACTGGTGAAACGCGTTTTCCTTTTCCACGCTCACATATTGATTCAGAAAATTACGAATTTTGAAACCTAGCAATAATTTGACATCCCGAATTCAACAAAAGTGGTTTCGTCGAAAACGAAGGTCGTTTGCAAAATTTCCATTTTTAAGGGCCTTTATATATATTAAAAAAAATATAAATTCCACAGCGACTTTTCTGAATTCTAAACTGGACATATCTTTCAACTTCTAAAGTGAAATCTCAGTTTCTCAACTTCGTTAGAAAGATATGATTAAATAGATTCAAATATTTCTTGTTTCATCCAATTCTAACTTAAAACGAATTCTGTATATTAATTTGAAATTCGAAATCGAATTTTCAAATTATCACGCCATTTCAGGCTCGTTATATAATTAAAATAAAATTATTCGTTTTAACTTCATCGAAAAAAAATTCTGTCGTTATTATTTAAAATAATTCATTTTAAATAATAAAAATTTGCGAAAATTGCCAAAATAAAATTTTTAAATTGGCTCAGATTTCCGGGTTATTACAAGAAAAAGCCAAGCGGCTAGCCAATCAGCTCACAAAATCATCCAAACCCAATAAATTAGTAAACATGTACCTATTTGTCGGGTATACAATTTTATTCCTCTTCTCTAGCCTCCTTGCTATGACCTATTCACACATATATATGTACGTGCATGCATTTCCAAACAATTTTCAATTCAATTTCAATATAGTTCAAAATTTGATTCAGTTTGGCTCAATTTTGCCTTACATTCTTTTATTGGTTTTATTAGTCCAATATTTTTATTTAGTCACACTAATTATCATACAACATAACAAACAATCAATTTGTTGATTAATGTTTCAAATGTATAATTTTAATACATAGTCAAAACAAATCACAACAATAAACCCTATCTAATTTTGGTTCTCACACCAGCCAGTTGGAAATATATAGATATCCCACTTTTGAAACTCGAAAATAAACTACTGAAGCCATACGTCATCAGTAGAATCATCTCCTGGCGACTAGAGTGTGATTCTATATTTATCCAGTATATTAAAACTTCGAACATACAATTGCAAGGCATATATACAAAATCCTTATATACTTAATTGTCCAAATTCAATATAAAATAAATATCCAAATACGTATAAAGTGGTTTAAATTTTCAAAACAAAATTTGTTTTCATTTTTATTTTAAAAATAACACTCTTCACATTCGTTCTAGGATACTACTGATCCTATCTCTAATGAGTCATTCTTATTGGATATTACTAATCTAATCTCTGACGAATTCTTCGTTTGGTTCTAATGTGTCTTACTCTCGAGCTCTGTAAACCAAAGCTCTAATACCACGTGAAACGACCCAAAATTCCCCGTAAAGGAAAGCCCGGATTGAGTTGAGAACACGGCAAATCAGAACACAAACAGAAGAACATTTCATTGCTTATTATAACAATTACATCAGAGTACAAGAATATAACAGAGTATGAATAATTTACACATCAGAAAAATATCAGAGATTTAAAATACATTACACAGTGTGGAGAAATAGTACATAACATAGCTTAAAGAAAATAAGGGTATAGAGTGTTCCTAATATAGCCCCAACTGTAAACCAGGATCTTGTGAATATAAAAAACCAAAACTACTAGCTTCCCATGTGGAAAATAGGGGCACCTAGAGTTTAGGTTAAAACAATAAAGTCCAGGTCAGTCATGTGACTGGTGTGAGAACTAAAACAGTTATTTAAAACTTTGCTTTAAAATAGAGTAAATCAAGGGACTACGCCGTATAACACGGAACAGGTTTCCACCCAAGAATACCAGTTCATAAAACAAACAGCGCGATGCTTTTTGAAAAAATGAAGCTGTTAAAAGACCCAGATCGCATCACACAATGCAACGCAAGCCGGAGGATAGGGTTTTCCCTTATAATTGCCAAACATGCTTAGTACGTTTGAAACAAACAATTTGATACTATTACAAGTGCATAGTGTATAAAACAACTTCAAATATAAATGTATCAATCATAGATGGAACGGGTACCATATATCATGTCGCCAATAATAGGCTCTACAATCAAAACTGAAATGTCGCGTATTGGAAGTTGGATTTCCATCTGTGAACCAAGGAAAAGGGATCATCCTGTGCTCATTCGAGACAATTTAGCCTACCATGTCTTAGGCTACAGTCGCAACTGCACCTTGGATCTTCAGGGCTGGTCCTCTCTTACGTTTGAGGATTGGCAATTCCTAAACAATGTGATTCCCCGCCCTATGGGGCGTAAATGAGCCAGATGACTCAATATCCATCGGCTCTGTAGTTACCGATATATCCGAGACGCCTCGCAATCCAACAACCACACAAGTAAAAATGTCGGGGCTCCATACCATGACATCACTCCTAGCTAGAAAGTAACGTATGTCCTCCCTAAAGTCCCTCCCATTTC
Organism: Allium sativum; assembly: GCA_030737875.1. Lineage (NCBI taxonomy): Eukaryota > Viridiplantae > Streptophyta > Magnoliopsida > Asparagales > Amaryllidaceae > Allium > Allium sativum. Next base: position 103,960,340 of record CM060912.1, read on the forward strand.
TGGTTCACATTGGGGTGTGAGGCTCACGAATTAACGCTATACACAAAGTTGTGCTATATTAAAGCCATGCTTTGATCATCAACCACAAGACTCTGCTTTTCAACAGAAGCCTTGATCCTTTGCATCTCAGCATGCCACTTAGGCAATTCACGCCATGCGACTGATATCTATCGATATATAACCTCTGAGCTCGTACATCTCAGAGAAGGGCATCAAGCAAGAGAATAAATTCTCCACCGCTAAACAGATATTTATTTAATAGAGATCAATCACACAAAATGAAATCCGATGTCAGGCACGCATCCATTTACACGTTCGTTCTTGGTCTGAACGAAACTGAAGGCACCTTATTCCTCACCCCATATGTCCAATACAGGAGATAGGTCCTCGCATATCCGGTCGATCTCTAAGTATGCCTGGACGATAACCACTTATTACCTTGTCTTGGGTGTATAGCCCAATCAAGATATCAGTAATCATCCAAATGATGTGAAGACCTCCAGTCTTCAACCACCATCTTCATCGTCGACTTATCGTTGAATCAGTTATTCAGAATGGGTATAAACCCGGCATTTCCGAATAACTCGCGTATATTATAAGCAAGTGCTCTAAAACACAACATACGCCTCATTCCAATTCTGAATATTCTTTTATTTAGATATTCATATCCTTTGGGAAAGGTTCCAATTAATTTTATCAAAGATAAATTCTTTTAAATTTATTCTTTAATCTTCCTTTAGATAAAAATTCTAAACCATATCAAGGTTTATCAACTAGCCGGGATTAGCGCACCTTACCGAAGTAATCATTTGTTTAATTTCCCAATCCCAACCTATTCATCCAATGAAGCAAAATTTGTAATACTCTATATCTAACACCATGGTGTTATCGGTAAATTTAATTACCATTTCACGTCCAAATCTAATTAAAGATTTAACTATCGCTTGGAGCAAAACTGGTGATACTCCATTCTCGATCATTTCTTGAATTTGATAATTTTATTTATCAGATTCACATTTAAATCTAATTAAAGATTCATTAAAACTCTAATTCAGATTTAATCTCCAAAAATCATTACTTAATGATTTTCTTTGAAGTTAAGAAATTAATCTTTTCTTTAACTAGGTTAAAGAACTAATGTCATTTAAAGCACAGTTCATGGTAAACCAAAAAACCCATTCCATTAACAATGGAATCTCCCTAGAAAACAAATCAATATATATAATCGATATAAACTTCCATATCCAACCGATAATATAAATGGAATAACGACAAAGCCTTTTAAATTCCATATATAGTAACAGTCTTCCTCCACAGAAGTTCACTTCGATTATTATGAAATCGAATTCCATTCCATTCCAATTTATTTTATTAAATTGGGAAACTTTTCTTTGGAAAATTTCCCTTAAATCTTAATTTAAAGATTTATAAATTCCAAATCACATTTCACTGTAAATCAGATTAAAGAACGAATGTCGTTAAAAACACAGTTCACAATAAACCTGATTCACATTCCATTAATTATTCCAATTACCAAATGTAACTAGAAACTCTAATAATCTTAATTAAAAGATCTATTCTTTTCACACAGGGTTTAAGAGCAGTATTACTAAAGACACCGTTCACGACAAACCCAAAACCCAATTCTTTTATTCAATTCTAATAAAATATTAATTAATTGGAAAATTTCACTAAATCTTAACAAAAATATTTGTTCTTTTCTCAACTGGGTTTAATAATAGTGTTATTTAAGACACCATTCACGACAAACCCAAAATCTCATTTGATATTAAATACAAGACTCTGAATAGAAATTATAAATGCTTATATTCAATATCAAATTCTGATACCAACAAATATCGTATTGGAAATGATGATATAAATATATCTTCCAAATTTCCATAACAATATCCGTATAATCACGAAATCCAAAATCGAAATATTCCGAAGATGATTTCTATCCTAATCTATTCCAATTCATATAATGGAAATTCTGGTTATATTAAACCTCATTCTCAATCCAATTTATTTATTTAAAAATAACTGGATTTTAATTCTACTTAATGATTAGTTCATTTCAATAAAAATGTATTTTTATCTTTCCAAATATGGAATTTTTCAACCCAATTCTTTCCAAATCATTTTTTATGATTTTACACAAATTATTGATATTTTTAATAATTTTATCAAGTCCCGTACAGTCGATTTCCATAAACGGTCATCGAACTGCACTTACAACGACCTTTTCCAATTTTGATTTGGATATAATACCAAATCCAACCGTTCGATTTCAAATCTCTTATACTCGTTGGAAAGCTCTTTTTGATACGAACCCAACGGTTCCGGTTTTAGGAGAATCCGATGATCGGATCTCCTATAATGTCAATTCGAAGTCAATGGTCAAAATTCACGAACTACTGCGGCGCGGCGTGTTCTATTCAGGCCATTATATATAATACATATATTATATATATTTCGTCGATTTCCATTTTGAAACATATTTTATAAATTGTTTTAAATTCGTTTTAAAAACGATTTCAACTTCATTTCAAATCAAATTTGAATATTCCTTAATAAATTCGTTTTAAATTCATTTTAGAAAGATTTCAGTTCCATTTCAAATCAAATTTGAATTCCTTAATAAATTTGTTTTAAATTCATTTTGAAACGATTTCAATTCCATTTCAATATTCCTTATCATTATAATATTAAATGATATTATTTTCAAGATATTAGATTTTGAAATCACTTCGCTTTTTGATATTCATTATAAAAAATGAATAAAATCGATATAAATGTCTTCATATATTTAAATATTTTCGTGTCCATCCAAAATAGGACATCAAAATCACATTTTGATTCTTTTCTGAATATTATTTTAAAATATTCATTATTTTAAAATATTAGTTATTTTAAAATATTCTTTATTTCTGAATTGGAATCAGACCCAATAAATTACCATATAATTTTATTTATATGGATTTCATACAACACATGTATATATCAACAATGATAAATAATCAACCATCAGCCAGAGTACCCTACACAACTGCGTAAGCATTAAATATAAATAATTAATGCTTACAACAGTCTGTCAACCCATCAATTGACATACAACTAAACAATTGGGATTAGTATACGTCAAATATCATCCCAATACCTGTTTGGGGTTTCAGTCAATAACCAAATATTTTATTCATCACATGAATATTTTATACAGTTCATATATTCAATAAAAATGATATTTTTGTTATCCAAATATTTTATTCGTCATATGAATATTTTATACAGTTCATATATTTGATAAAAATGACATTTTTATTGTCCAAATATTTTATTCATCACATGAATATTTTATACAGTTCATATATTCAATAAAAATTATACTTTTTTATCCAAATATTTTGTTCATCACATGAATATTTTATTTTCCACTTCACAACACAATACAATCAATTTCCACAACACAGTACAATCAAAAAATTCGTCCATGTTCTGTGGACGACGGTGTAAGCAGCTACTAAGCCACGTCTTCAACCTAGTATATATTTAACTGTAAATAATTAGTGAGAAAGAGTTCTCATATTGGCCGGTTTTAATTTCTAAATTTCTGTTCGCGTTCACATTTCCCTGAAATTCTAAAGTGCTCCTTTTCCGTTTTGGTCAGTTCTGAAATGTAGAGTTTTCTGATACGAGTCCAACCCTTCTGAAATCGCGAATTTCTGACCTCATATGAAATTATTACACAAATTTTATACACTGAATACTTTAATTACCTAATTGTTCTCCCGCCTCCATTGTTCTGGACAATCGCCGTATAACAAAACCCATTCGCTCCAACTTAGGGTTCCGATTAGCTCCTCCACCGCTCGACTATTCAACGATCAGCCGCCACCACTTCATAGACCTTCGAACCACCTAACATCACCCACTACCCGGATGAACTCACACTCATCCTTGGCGCACAAATTAAGGGCGACAGTGGCCTATTTAGGCGCCAGAATCGAGCACCATAGGCCACATAAATGGTTCTCCGCCGTAGAGATTCTTCGTCTCGAGGAGTTCTTCGATTTAGTCTTTGGGAGCCATGGAAATTATTGCGTTGATTTTGAATTATTTGGGTTTGAATTTTTAAACGAAATAGGCCGTCGAACTGCAGCGGCTACGAATTGTGGGGTGGGCTAGGGTTTCTTTTCGGGTATTTATATTAATTTATATTAATATTTCAATTTCCAAAAGTGTTTTTGCGAACGAACCCTAAATCTAACCCGACAACTATCGCCTCTAGTTAAATACTCCCATTCTGGACACAATGGGATATGTCTCGTAAGCCAGTTCGACTGTTTCGATCAATTTTCATCAACATTAAAAATATAAATCAATATATATTGAATTTAAACACACATTTAATTTACCGGGGTTACATACGAACTCCAAAAATTCTAGAAAAATAAATCTTGCTATGTTTTAATGATACGGTCCTAACAAAACTAATTTCATCGAATTTGGAGACCATTTGAAAAATTGGTCATTTTTCAGTTGATTAAATTCAAACTGAAATTACCATACACGTTTAAATTCACCACGCTCACATATTAATTTCAAAAATTATGAAATTTGGAATTAAGCAATAATTTGACATTCCGGATCCAACAAAAGTGGTTTCGTTGAAAACGGAGGTCGTTTGCAAAATCACTATTATTAAGGGCTATATATTATATAAAATTCCACATCGACTATTCTGAATCTTCAACTGGACATAACTTTTTTATTCCCGTTATGAAATCTGGATTTTTCACATTCGTTGGAAAGATATTTTCAAACAGATTCAAATATTTTTAATTTTACTAAAATCCGATTTATTTTGAATCCTGTACATTCATTCGTAATTCGAAATCAAATTTTCAAAATGCCGCGCAATTTCCAATTCCTTTTATAATTAAAATAAATATTTATATTCTAATTTTGATTTAAATAAATTTATACGTTCTAATTCTATTAAAAATAAATTTCTAGTCATTATTTTTTTAAAAAAATCATTTTAAATATTCAAAATACATTAAAATTGCCAAAATAAAAATTTTAAATCGGTTCTGATTTTCCGGGTTGTTACAGTTCAGACCTAGAACGGACTTGTAAATGGATGTATTTGACATTGGATTTTATTCTGTGTTGATTTATTTCAATTAAATATATATCTATTTGGTGGCGAAGAATTTATTCTCTTGCTTAACACCCTTCTCTGAGACATACGAGCTCAGAGGTTATATATCGATAGACATCAGTCACATGGCGTGAATTATCAGTGTGGCATGCCAAGGTGCAAGTGATCAAGGCTTTTGTTGAAAAGCAGAGCCTTGTGGTTGATGATCAAAACATAGCTTTGATTAGCATAGCTTTGTGTATAGTGTTGATTCGCGAGCCTCACACCCCGGTATGAACCAGAAATGGGAGAGGACCGCAGGGAGGACATGCGTTTCTTTCTAGCTAAGAGTAGTGTCATGGTATGGAGCCCAAACATTTTTACTTATATGGATGATGGAAGGAGGTGCCTCGGATTTGAGTCCCTAGTGGCTCTAAATTTACGCCCCATAGGGCGGAGAAACGTGTTGTCCAGGAATTAACAATCCACTAAAGTAAGTGTGGACCGACCCTGAAGATCCATGTGCAGTTGTGGCTAAATCATGAGGCTCGGGCTAGATAGTCTCGAATTCGGTAAGGACGATCCCTTGCCTGGGTTCATGATGGAAATCCAACTTCCAATACGAGATCGGTTGGTTTTGATTGTAAACCTATATATGACGACATGATATATGGTACCCATGTCGTCTATGATTGATACCTTATGATTGAAATGTTTTTGAAACATATATACACTAATAATAATATAAAATGGTTTTGATTTATACTTGTCAAGCATATTTCGCTATTATAAGGTAAAACTCTATCCTTCGGTTTGCGTTGCATTGTGTGATGGGACTTGAGTCTTATAATGGCTTCATTTTTCTAAAAAGCATTGCACTGTTTAAATGATTTACTTTATTTATGCACTGGAAATCCAATGGAGTAAACCCGTTTCGTGTTAGTGGCATGGTCCTGTGATTAGTCTTATTATTATATAAGTTAAGTAAGATTTCTCATACTGGTCCCATGACTGAATCGTAGTTTTTTTCACTTTGCAAACTCGGGTGCCCTTATTTTCCACACGGGTAGCCTTGTATTCAGGTTTGAGCAGACTCATTCTGGGTAGCTATGGAGCTTAAGATGGATTCTATTATTTCTGTTGTGTTGTTCAGACTTCATTTAGCATATTATGTTTGATTCCACTGCAGACATTTTATATTAAGCTGAAACTGTATTTTGTACAAAGTACGATCCAGTTGTGCTGTGTAACTCTGATGTTGATATTATTTCAAGTGCAACTTTAACGTACTTTATCTGTAACGACCCGCATTCTATGCATCTGGGGATCGTAAAATATTTATTTATTTCTCATGCAAAGTTGTATAGCCATGTAACTTTGGGAGACGACTATTGGGGTCATTTCCTATGCTCATGATTTTGGCCAATTTTTAAGTGACCATTTTGCCGCTAGCTGATCTTGTTTCGGCCATAATTCTTGATTGATAAGAAGTTTTGACCTGAAACTTCCATTAGATTCGGATGATGGTTTACCATTCCGTAGAGCGGTCACATTAGCCAAACGGACTCAACCTTTGGGAGATATGGCTGAAACAAAGTTTAGAAGGTGAAAAACAGCTTAACCAGGCCTAATTAGGGTGACTAACAAGAGGGCCCAAACCTATTTGGGATTAGGGTTATAGGGAGGCTAAGAACTATAGGAAAACGATCTATTTTCATTTTCTCAGCCGCCTCAAACATTTCCCTAACCCTAACAATGGCCTCTAACACCCAAATCACCTTATAATCACCATTTAATCAAGTTTTAGCCTAATCTACATCCAATCAAGGAAAATTAGCATCAAATTAGGAATAGAGCTGCTATGTTGCATAGAGATTCAACCTAAATCAGAGATGTTTTCAGATCTAAGTTTTTTTTTGTGGCTAAGGTGAGTGATTTGCATAGTTTCTCACTAATTACGGTTGATTAGGGGTAATTAGTGTTAATTAGCGAAAATTTGTAAAATTCTAAAATATTATTTTAGGGATTTGGTAGAAATTTGGGTTAATTTGGATAAGTTTTGCTAATTGTTTACTTAAACATGATTAAGGGGGTTTAAGGGGAAAACATAGATTTTTGGGTATGTTTGATCCATATTAACATGTTAAGTTGTTGTTTTAGTGCTTATTGTTGATTATCTATGTTGCCATGACTATATGGTATGCTTTGTGGTTGATTAGAAAAGTAAGAGTGGTCGAAAACGTCGTCGTATGGCGTAAAACAGTCGCTGGAAAAGTTGCAGGAATTTGACCCAAACTGGATCGGATCAGTGGAGGAGGGCATGAACCAACCCGCTTGTGGAGCATCCCACAGCCCGACCCGCCTGCATCTGTAGTTCTCAGAACCGACCCGCTCGTGGACGGTGACCATGAACTGATCCACTCGTGGCCTACATGCAACGACTCGAAACGGAGTGCCAACCAAGGACCAGAAGCCGCGAACCAAACAGAACCTCACGATCGAACCAGGGAACTACTCCGAACCACCAAAAGAAGAAGCGTATGAGCCAACCTAAGTGGAGAAGCCCAACCTGAACCGATGGGGTCATCACGACCTGACCCGTATGGAGCAATCCAATCCGAAGCAGGTGATCACGAACTGAACCAGGATGGCCAAACTGAACCGATGATGACTGAAGGACCGTACCGATCCGAAGGAGACGAAAACCTGAGATGTAAAGGTAGTTCAAATGGGAGGTTGTAACTTAGGATCCAGATGGGAACCAATGAGTGAACTTCACGATTGGACTTTGCTGTGGGACGTGTGATAAGGAGTTGTCGACGTCCATAGCTTTTATTCACTACCGAGAGACGATTGTTAGGCTACGGATTTGTGCAGTGAGGTAGCTATTACTCCATGGGACAGAGTGATCGTAGCAAGTCTATGAGCCAGTGTAGTGGAGTCCGTCATGACTTCATGGGGCAGAGTGGACATAGCAAGGACTAGTGGCTATGGATCAGTGCAATGGAGTCGCCATGACTCCATAGGGTAGAGTGATCATAGCAAAGGATTTGTGAGGTCAAAGTAGTGATATCGTATGCTTTACGCACTGAGTGAAAGATGTGAGGATGTTTGCTATGCTTGATTGTTTTCCATCACTATGACATATACACCCCTCCCCCATTATCTTTATACCATATGTTGGTGTCAACTTAGAGTATTGTACATCCTGTTGTGCTAACTCTTTGGTTGCAGGTCCAAGTTCAGGTACGGTTTAGTATACCTGTTGTAGTTCAGATTTTTGCTGCTTATCGCTCATACCAGACTTTTGTCTAACCCAGAATTTTATGCCTCTTCTTATTACTCTAGGTGCTCTTAAACGGGCAGACTAGAGGCAGGTTAGGTGGTATGCACGAGTAGCTGTACTGGAGACGAGCAGGAGGCTTCCACGTATGATATATATATATAGATATTCTCCCTGTGTCACCGCTGGTCACTACTTTGGGCATTAGTAGTGTACCTTTCTTATTTTGCTTTATAGACAGTCTGAAAAGTTGTAATAATGATGATGTGGAACATAAGTTGTATTTGGAATTTTCCGCTGCTGTCATGGTTTAGTTTTCAGCTTATGCATTGTCTCGCCTGTTTTATGTCAAGTATGTTATTATTATATTTTATTCCATGCACTGTGAGACATTCTATTGGTTCCTTGCTAGTTCAAGTTCCCTTCTTTTCCTTTCTTTGGCGACTGTCCCGTGCTGGTTGGACATCAGCACAACGCACTTTCATTGGAAATGTCGGCTGGTGCGGGGCGGGCCGTCACATTTGGTATCAGAGCTATCAGAGCTCTAGGTTGCGTAGTTAACCTATGGAAGACACTAGAGAGAGATAATACGTGTATTAGAGCGCGTATTTGTGATATTTTGGTTTCCAAAACCTATATATATACTATTAGTATATTTAAGGATGAAGTCGCACTGCACTGGCACCACTGAAGAGAGGTTAATCGTTTTCTCCTTACGGATAGAACGATGAGCCGATATACTAGGGGTACGGGTAGAGGAGCTAATAATGGGAATGCTCCTGATATGAGGACGATGTTCACTGACTTCATGAGAGAGATGCTTAGAAATGTACAAGGAGCAGTTCCCAATGCTGCAAATGGTGGTGGTGCTGCGGTGCAGGCGCCTAGAGCCGATTTCGCCAAGCTTTGCAAGGATTACACTAATCTTGATGGGAAGTTGTTCCACGGAACAGAGTCGGCTACAGAAGTTCAGGATTGGTTGGATAGCTCTGAGCGTATCTTCGAAGACTTGGGTATCGAGTATCAAGTTACATGGGATCAGTATAAGGCCCGATTTAGTGAAAAATTTATCCCAGCTGCTCAGAAGTCAGAGTTGTTTAGGAAGTTCTTGGAGCTTAAGCCGGATGGTAGGGTAGTCTCGGAGTATATTGCTGAGTTCGATACTTTATCGAAGTATGGATTATCTATTATCGACACTCCCGAGAAGAAGAATGAGAAGTTCATAACGAGCTTAGATCAGTACTTGGGGGAAAGGCTTATAAACCATATCGATGAGACATTTGAATCGATTGTGGGGAAAGTTTTGAGATCAGAGAGTCTATAACCTAAGTCAAAGACTGAGGTTGCATCTGTAGAGGAGCCAAAACCGCAAGCAAGCAGTGGAGGCAAGAATGGTTCTCAGAATAAGAGAAAGCAGAATCAGACCAAGGATGACTAGAAGAAAAAGAATAAGAAAGATGTGGAGTGCTTTAGCTGTGGCAAGAAGGGCCATTATGCTAAAGAATGTCGAGCGAAGCCAGCAGACAGGAAGTGCTTTAACTGCGACCAAGTAGGACATCACAAGGATAAATATCCGCAACCCCCTAAAGAGAAGTAGATTGTAAAAGCAGATGCTCTTAATGTTGTTCCTTCTTCGTCGAATGCCCCAACCGCGGTGGATAAAGGATAGAAGGTCGTCATTCAAGGTATGCTTTCTATTTATGATGTTCCTGTTTGAGTATTGTTTGATACCGGAGCTTCCCGTTCCTTCATATTTAGTGACCTGGTAAATAGGTTGGGATTGTAACCCGAGATAGTCGATAAAACTTTAGCGGTGACATACCCGATTGGTGGTCCGACTAGCCTTAACATGATTTTTCGTAATGTGGTCTTATCAAGTCAGGGATGCATGTTTGTTTGTGATTGTTTTGTTTTGGGCTTTACTGGGTTTGGCTTTATTTTGGGAGTCGATTGGCTCCAAAGGTACAGGGTGGTGGTAGACTATAAGGGCTTTTTGGTGATAGTTAGAGTGGATGATGGCCGAAGGGTAGTGTTTGGTGGCCTATCTAGTGATGGGGTAATGGCTAGTTTTCTAAATTCCCTCAACATCCTGCATGATGAGTTATCAGATGTGCCCGTGGGTAGCCAGTATCCGGACGTCTTCGAGGAAGTGACTGGACCTCCACCACGCCGAGAGATTGAGTTTTGTATTGATTTAGTGAAAGATGTCAGGCCTATAGTGATGCCACTTCGTCGTATGGCACCAAGGGAGCAGCGAGAGCTCGGGGTGCAAGTAAGCGATCTTTTGAAGAAGGGATTTATCAGAAGAAGTGTTTCTGAGTGGGGAGCACCAGTTGTGTTTGCTACTAAGGCAGATGGTTCCCTTCGATTGTGTGGGGACTACCGCGAGTTGAATAAGTATCCTATACCGCGGATAGATGATTTGTTTGATCAGCTGAGTGGCGCGAGAGTGTTCTCCCAGTTGGGTCTCATGATAGGTTTCCATCAGCTTAGGGTGGAAGCTGAGAGTATAGCTGAAACAGCCTTTCAGATGCTGTCTGGATTCTACGAGTCTTTGGTCATGCCATTCGGGTTGGCCAATTCGCCAGCATATTTTGTGGATCTTACGAATAGAGTATTCCGAGATCAATTGAATAAGTTTGTTCTTGTGTTCGTGGATGATATCTTGGTTTGTTTAAGGACAAAGGAAGAACACAAGGAACATTTGAGGATAGTGATGGAGGTGTTGTGAAAACACCAATTGAAAGCAAAGTTTTCTAAGTGTCACTTCTGGATAAGGGAAGTGATATTCTGTGGCCATGTTGTTTCAAAGAATGGTATTGCCGTGGACCCTGCGAAGGTAGCTATGGTACAAGATTGGTCTACGCCCAAGAATGCAATAGACATAAGAAGTTTCTTGGGGTTAGCTGGATATTATCGTAAGTTTATCCAAGACTTCTCCAAGATAGCAGCACCGTTGACTCAGTTGACCAAGAAGAATCAAGCTTTCGTCTGGGACGAAAAGTGCTAGAATACATTCAAGAGTCTAAAGGAAAATTTGACATGTGCACCAGTGTTAGTAATTCCTAAGGGAGTGAAGAGATGACAGTATATACAGATGCATGTGGTACCGGACTGGGTGTTGTATTGATGCAAGGAGGTAGGGTTGTAGCTTATCCAAGTCGGCAACTGAAACCGCATGAGAAAGATATCCTACCCATGATTTGGAATTGGCAGCGATCGTGTTCGCGTTGAAGATGTGGAGACATTATCTCTTGGGAGAAAGATTCGAGTTGTTTACAGATCATAAATCATTAAAATGTCTTCTCTCTCGAAAGGATCTAAATCTCTAATAGCAAAGATGGTTAGAATTCTTGGCTTCCTATGATTTCGATATCGCATATACACCAGGAAAGGGCAATGCAGTAGTTGATGCATTGAGTAGAAGATATGCCAATTTAGGGGCTATGTTTCTAGAATGGAAGCAAGTAGAGTATATCGAAGGGTATGATTTCAGACCAAAGTGCGAATTGGATCCAGAGATGCTAGCAAGTTTGACGATTAGACTCACTTTGATTGAGCGGATTGTTTCCAGTCAGAGGGACGATCCTAACCTATTGGAAATCATCTCAAAGTTAGAGATGGGAATCGATGAAGAGATGAACAAGTATGGGCTTGATCGAGATGGATGGCTTAAAAAGAATGGTAAACTAGTTATGCCCAATATCAATGGATTAAGAGATGAAGTGCTTAGAGAATGTCATCACTCGAAACTGACCATACATCCCAGTGGTAACAAATTGTGTCGAGACATGAAGTAGACCTACTACTGGGAAGGGATGAAAAGAGACATTGGGAAGTTTATATCCAAGTGCATGAATTGCCAGTTAGTTAAAGCTGAGCAAAAGAAACCTAGTGGTTTGTTGCAACCATTGGAAAGTCTAGAATGGAAATGGGAACAAGTCTCAATGGATTTCATTGATGGGTAACCAAGAACTAGATCGGACCATGATAGCATTTGGGTGATTGTGGACCGATTGACTAAGAGTGCAATGTTTATACCCGTCAAGTCGAATAGAACGGCAACTGATTTAGCGGAACTATATATGAAGTGGATAGTGAGATTTCATGGAGTACCTAAAAGCATTGTGAGTGATCGAGATCCGTTGTTTACTAGTGGGTTTTTTGAAAAGCTTACAAGAGGCTCTAGGGTCAGAATTATATCTCAGTACCGCGTATCATCCTCAAATTGATGGTCAAACAGAGAGGGTGAATCGTATATTAGAAGATCTCTTGAGAGCTTGCATATTGGATTTTGATGAATCATGGGATGACCATTTGCATCTAATAGAGTTTGCATATAATAATAGTTATTAATCCAATATTGGCATGGCTCCATTTGAAGCTTGTACGAAAAACCGTGCAACTCACAGTCATGTTGGTTAGAAACTAGTGATAAATTTGTGCTTGGACCAGATGTGATAAGAGAAACTTTAGACAAGATTAAGATCATTCAACAACGACTGAAGGCTTCCTAAGACAGGCAAAAGAGTTACGCTGATAAGAGGCGAAAGGATTTGAAATTCTCCGTTGGCGACCTAGTATTTGTCAAGATCTCTCCATTAAAGAATGTTATTTGATTTGGAAGGAGAGGAAAGCTAGCACCAAGATTTGTTAGTCCATTCCCAATCTTCGAGCAAGTTGAGAATTTGGCATATGAAGTTGAGTTGTCGGATAAGATGGCAGGAGTTCATAATGTAATGCATGTTTCCCAGTTAAGGAACTTTGTGCACGACCCCGATATGACTATTTCACCTGATCAGTTGGATGATATCGAAGTAGAACCCGAGGCGGTTGGGAACCGCAAGCCGATTCGTATTGTCGAGCACAATACGAAGCAATTTCGAAGGAAAGCGGTGAATCTGGTCAAAGTTCAGTAGGACGAGAATGAGAATGACTGTACTTGGGAGACAGAGGAGAGCATTAGGAAGACGTATCCAGAACTCTTTGCCTGGTAAGATTTTAATTGCAATTTAGTTTTCCGCATGCTAGGATAGACTTGTTTGTTGTTTTGTATGTTTGATTGTTGTGAATGATTGGTAGGCATGCGGGATACTTTACTTGTTTCTTAGTTAAGGAATTTCGGGGGCGAAATTTCTTAAGAAGGGAAGAATGTAACGACCCGCGTTCTACGCATCTGGGGATTGTAGAATATTTATTTCTTTCTCATGTGAAGTCGTATAGTCATGTAACTTTGGAAGACGACTATTGGGGTCATTTCCCATGTTCATGATTTTAGCCGATTTTTAAATGACCGTTTTGCCCCTAGCTGATTTTTTTTCGTCCATAACTTTTGATTGGTAAGGAGTTTTGACTTGAAACCACTTCCATTAGATCCGGATGATGGTTTACCTTTTCGTAGAGTGGTCACATTAGCCAAACGGACTCACCGTTTGGGAGATATGGCTGAAACAAAGGTTTAGAAGGTGAAAAACAGCTTAACCGGGCCTAATTAGTATGATTAGCAAGAGGGCCCATAATCCATTTCGGGATTAGGGTTATGGGGAGGCAGAGAACAGAAGGAAAATGATCTATTTTCATTTTCTCAGCCGCCTCAAACATTTTCCTAACCCTAACAATGGCCTCCAACACCCAAATCACCTTCTAATCACCATTTAATCAAGTTTTAGCCTAATCTACATCTAATCAAGGAAAATTAGCATCAAATTGGGAATAGAGCTACTGTGTTGCATAGAGATTCAACCAAAATCAGAGATATTTTCAGATCTAAGTTTTGCTTGTGGCTAAGGTGAGTGATTTGCATAGTTTCTCACTAATTACGGTTGATTAGGGGTAATTAGTGTTAATTAGCGAAATTTTGACTTAGAAAAATATGGAAAATTTTGTAAAATTCTAAAATATTATTTTAGGTCTCTGATAGAAATTTGGGTTAATTTGGATAAGTTTTGCTAATTGTATGCTTAAACATGATTAACAGGGGTTAAGGGGAAAATATAGGCTTTTGGGTATGTTTGATCCATATTGACATGTTAAGTTATTGTTTTAGTGCTTATTATTGATTCTCTATGTTGCGATGGCTGTATGGTATGCTTTGTGGTTGATTACAAAAGTCAGAGTGGTCGAAAATGCCATCGTATGGCGTAAAACGGTCGCTGGAAAAGTTGCAAGAATTTGACTCGAACACCGGATCGGATCGGTGGAGGAGGGCACGAACCAACCCGCTTGTGAAGCATCCCACAACCCGACCCGCCTGCATCTGGAGTTCTCCGAACCAACCCGCTCGTGGATGGTGACCATTAACTGATCCACTCGTGGCCTACATGCAACGACCCGAACCGGAGTGCCAACCAAGGACCAAAAGCCCCCAACCAAACAGAAGCTAATGATCTGAACCAGTGAACTACTCCTAACCACCAGAAGAAGAAGCGTATGAGCCAACGTAATTGGAGAAGCCCGAACTGAACAGATGGGGTCATCACGACCCGAACTGTATGGAGCAATCCGATCCGAAGCAGGTGATCACGAACTGAACCAGGATGGCCGAACTGAACCAGGATGGCCGAACTGAACCGATGATGACTGAAGGACCGAACCGATCCAGAGGAGACCAAAACTCGAGATGCAAAGGTAGTCCAAATGGGAGGTTGTAACTCCGGATCCAGATGGTAAACAATGAGTGAACTACAAAATTGAACTTTGCTGCGGGATGTGTGATAAGGAGTTGTCGATGTCCATAGCTTTGATTCACCACCGAGAGACGATTGTTAGGCAACGGTTCAGTGCAGTAGGGTAGCTATTAATCCATGAAGCAAAGTGATCGTAGCAAGGCTATGAGCTAGTGTAGTGGAGTCCGTCATGACTTCATGGGGATGAGTGGACATAGAAAGGGCTAGCAGCTATGGATCAGTGCAGTGGAGTCACCATGACTTCATGGGGCAGAGTGATCATAGCAAAGGATTTGGGCGGTCAAAGTAGTGGATATCGTATGCTTTACGCACTGAGTGAGAGATGTGAGGATGGTTGCTATTCTTGATTGTTTGTCATCACTATGACATGTACACCCCTCCCCCATTATCTTTACACCATATGTTAGTGTCACCTTAGAGTATTGTACATCCTGTTGTGCTAACTCTTTGGTTGTAGGTCCAGGTTTAGGTATGGTTTAGTATACCTATTATTGTTCTGTTTTTTGCTGCTTATCGCTCATACCAGACTTTTGTCTGACCCAGAGTTCTATGTCTCTTCTTATTACTCTGGGTACTCTTAAACGGGCAGGCTAGAGACAGGTTAAGTGGTATGCACGAGTAGTTGTACCAGAGATGAGCAGGAGGCTTCCACGTATGATATATATATATATATAGGTATTCTCCCTGTGTCGCCGTTGGTCACTACTTTGGGCATTAGTAGTGTATCTTTCTTATTTTGCTTTAGAGACAGTTTGAAAAATTGTAATAATGATGATGTGGAACATAAGCTGTATTTGGAATTTTCCGCTGCTATCATGGTTTAGTTTTCAGTTTATGCACAGTCTCGCCTGTTTTATGTCAACTGTGTTATTATTATATTTTATTCCATGCGCTGTGAGACATTCTGTAGACTCCTTGCTAGTTAAAATTCCCTTCTTTTCCTTTCTTTGGCGACCGTCCCATGTTGGTTGGACATCAGCACAGCGCACTTTCATTGGATATGTTGGCTGGTGCGGGGCGGGCCGTCACATTATCTGGTGTATTCTATGATTCTGTTCTGCTGTTATTGTTTTGTGTTATATTCCAATGATTATCCTTGCTTCCATGGCATGGGTTTTTGTGGTTATCACACCCTCCAACCTGTTTTTCCTACATCCACAGATGTTAGTCAACAATAATAATACCCATCCTACATCAAGGTAGGATATCGCGGTATAGAAGGTCATCCACTATATATATTGTGGGGGCGCATAAGGAAATCATCCGCTAATGGTACTACGGGAATATACAATCACCAATATTATTGTATAATTATATATATACACACACTATTATAATTTTATATCGATTGACTATCATCTAAACAAGCAATTAATAAATTTTGAAATACTAAAAATAGTTCCCAATAATTTAACTGAGTGAGTTTAACTCGCCTTGATTTTCCATAGCTGGATATTCTGTTTTAATTTCTGAATTAGTCGCGTCTACAAATCGTCTTCAATGAAATAATTACCCATGATTATTTATTTTTAATTAACAATTAATCGATTATTAATTAAACTTACTTAGCGAATAATTAAATAAATTCTAAGTATTTTAAATCCTAAAAGAAATGCATACCTTATTTCGCTAATACTATGAAGCCGACTCAACAGTTACTGATCCTTCTCCATTGAGAACAGCCCCCAAAACCGCAGTTATCCACTTAGACATTTCGTCAAACATCTTGAGGTCGATCTCTATTTCTTTTTAACACTAACACATCAGGACCTTACTTGCCCAAATGCCCCACTGCACACATTAATCTTTCCAATCCACAGACCATTTATGTCTGTATCTCACATCTTACAATATATGGTTCGATCTTCCACAATACTGCATGTCGAACATACCATATTCCCTAATCTACCCAGTTTTAAACACCAGACTTGCATGATCTTCTTCCGGCTATCACAAAGCCTTAACACCATTACCAGATTTACAGTCCATCGGATATCTCGCTCCACCCCAGTACATACTCATCCATAAAACACACCACTCTAGATTATTAGTGTGTATCCCTATCCTAAAAATTCAAAAGACCCTTACCTTTCTCGTTTCCACTACGAGTTCCAAAACATCTAGTCACCAATCAATGAAATTTGAACTCCAGCTCGTAATCTAACCCAACGTCGACCTTTCAGAGTCAACCTCCCCTAAAATCATATCTCCCTTCCAACATCAATTTCATCCCTCCAATTCCCTTCTGTACTTCGCTAATGACTTCAGTGTGGTTTCGAGCTTCACAGAAATTCATAACTTCAAAACACGACTGTTGATTTTGTTTCCTTCCTATAGTCGCAAGCCTCTAGAATGACACCAAGGAACTTGAAAGCTTTCGGTCTGCAAGGGAGAGCGATGAATTGGTGGAATGCCATTAGAACAGCTACTACAGAAGATCAGGTTACTTGGGATCGGTTTAAGGCTCGCTTTAGCGACAAGTTTATCCCGGCTGGTGCGGGGTGCGCCGTCACATTTTTTATTGTTATTCAAGAACGATGGATTTCGATTTGTGAAGAAAGAAAAAGGAATGGAAAGAAAACAACTTGAATTGCTCTGTTGGCTTGGGATGATAGAATATAACGTGAGGGACAAATTTATAGGCGAGAGTGAGAAAAGTTAAGAAGAACATCGAACTCAACTGGTACTGGTAGGTTAGCATTAGGCATTGACATTAGGGGAGAAACAATAGGATTTAGTGTACATCGATGGTAAGGAAAAAACAGTGAGTTGAAAGAACGAGGGTAGCTTCTTAGGGTAGGTATGCTGAGTTATCTTCACTTGGAAGGAATTTCATACGTTACCCTTAAATAAATCTGAACCGATGTAAATCTATTAAATTAAAATATCACATTGATTTCTTACTCCTATCTATACGCAACAAAATGGCATTTCTAGAGCTCTACCACAATTCTGAACATAATGGAATGTGTTCCGTAGTCTAATTCAACTATATACAAAAGATATTAAATTAAATTGTCGATTTAACATCAAAATTTGACTGAACATAAAATAACAAATAAATTACTATTATCATATATATATATATAAACTGAATTCATACAAATTTCAAAATACACTAACTTAAATTTTGAAACCCGATATTTCTTTTTCAAGTTAAACTAATATTAAATCGATTTGTTTATTAAATAAATCGTTATCATTTTTATAAATAACTCCACAACGACTATTTGTAAATTTGAGTTGGCCATACTAACAATATAAAATACAAAATTCTGATTTTTCTCTTTTATTAAAAAATTATAGTTCAACAGATCCGAATATTTCTTATTTCAATGAATTCCAACTTATAATGGATTTTGTACGCTCGTTCGAAATTCAAAACTAATATTACGAACTACTACGCTATTACGAGCTCATTTTAGTTATATATATATATATTTATAAATACATTAAACTTCATTTTATTTAATATAAAATTCCATTTATATCACTAATTCAATACATAAACTTATTTTAAATATTCTAGTATAAATCGATAAAAATGCGGGACGTTTCATTCCTTCCCCCTTAAAAGAATTTCGTCCCTGAAATTACTAAGTAGAAAAGGTGCAACATCTTATTCACTTCCTACAATCCACTCATGTAACTCGACACTTGCCTCCATATCCTTCCTACTCAACCAACTTACTAGTTCCAATTTCACTCATCAATCTTTAACTTCAGTTTCCAATTGAACATTAACTTTTTGTTAAAAAAAATTGAAAACATTGAAATTTTTTCTAACTCCCTAAATTTTTTAAAAATTTCGCCAGCACCTCCTTTGTATGGGTTGGTCAGTACAACTACAAAATGACTCTCTAGGCCTTCTCCGAGAAAATTAAAAAGCGAAGCGGCTTGCCAAATAAGCTCATAAAATCCCATATGGAATTAAACATGTACCTTTTTGTTGGGCATCTCATGTTTATTCTTCACTTGCTTCCATCTAATAAACCTGCTCAATCACATGCACCTGTATTTCTAACTGATTATAAACAACTTAATTCTTACTTCCAATTTGTCAATCCATCCACTAACTTGTTATCTTACTTAAATCATGATACTTAAAAACAAGCATATTCAATTATATGTCTTTGCTTACAAAGAAGTCGAGTTTCATTTTTATGACTCAAGTTCCATTTTCAGTTTCTCTTTACAAGTTCATTTTTACTTGAGTTCAAAGTTTTATTTCTAATTTACGAGTCCGTATAAATTTCGAATTCAAATTTCAATCTTAGTCAAATTTAATTTGATTTATTTTTCCAAGTCATATTCAGTTGTATTCATTCGAATTGGATTTATCTCATCTCACTTTTTATTAAACGATTTGTGTCGAGCTCTGTTAAGATTATCAATATTCAACTTATTACCATTTCAATTTGAATTCAAGCACTTTCAACCCATATTGATCCAATAATTCATTTTAGCTTAATATGGTTTCAATCCCAATCTATTTAACTTACTTTTCAAATAAGTTCTGATTCATTTAACTCATTTATATTGGAATTTTCTTGCTTAGCTTCCAAATTTTTCATTTAACTTCATTAATTGTTGGTGGATTCCTATCTAATCAATCTTACAATAAATTAACAAACAACACACAATCATCTTAACCAACCCAATTGAATTCATATTCAATATTAATAATTCCTTGTTTGTATTCACTTTGGCCCAACATATCATTTTATCAATCTGCTTATATCAAATTGATTTCCAATCCAATACTGATTCTTATTTCATTAGCCTATAATATATGATTTCAACTTCTGTTTTTATATCAAAATTCTTTATTTTATCTTCTTGTTATATTAAACTATTCCAATTTCATAATTTCATTTGAATTTATTCAAACGATCAAACAATCAAATACCAACAAAATATAAGAAAATTATTTCTTTTCTGTACAAAATATAATTTGGGCAAAATTATTTCATTTACCCTTCTTTACAAAATAATACTGCATCAATTGTCAGTTCAAGATTGAACTAATCAAATAACACAATATAAAACATTTTTATAAAATCTACAAATACGCTCTCATATATAGGTATATACACTCAAACTCAATCTAGGGTATTACTAACCCTATCTCTATCGAGTTATTCCATAGAGCCAAGGCTATTCCTAAACCATTGCTTTGATACCAATTGTAGCATCCCAGAAATTTCGACTCTCGAATCCAGGCACTAATACTCTCCATGTCCAAATTCAAGTATCGAAAATCTGAAAGCTAATAGAAAGAAATTAGAGGATGAGAAATAGAAAGAAAGAAAGTTAAGAATAGAAGAAAGAACAACAACAACAACAACAACAACAACACAGTCTCACATCGTAGCAGAATAAAATATAATACAGAAATAAACCTTTATTAAAAAACTTGAAACAATACTTACATTTATCAGAGTACAGTAGGCATTCATCATATCTGGACAGTTATAACAGCCGGCCCTCATTTATAACGCATAGAGGAATAATTCCTATACAAGAATCTGAACTCCTCCAGCTCGTCTCCTGGAATTTGTATCATCTTATTCTGAACCTGTACTCGAGCTGACCCAAGCATTACAAACGCATAGGTCAGTCTGGTGAACCAGCATGAGAAAAACCACTAAATTATTGGTATCATCCAACTTGATTTTATAGTTAAAAATAAGCCTTACAAAAGAAAAGGATAATTGTAAGACCAATCCACACATAAACACAGACGATTTTTACCTTACAATAACCCAAAACATTTTTGAAATCGATATCTTGTTGTGATATTATAATACCATCTAAATACAAAAAAATTAGAATCTAGCAGAATGCTTGCATCTCACGCTCTACATATATAGTATACAATCAAAACCACGGGAGCTTATGGGAGATTGTATTTCCAACTATGGCAAGGTATGGAACCACCTTCCGATAGTGTACCTCTAGAGGGGAATACACTGGGTTCAAAAGAACGTCTTGCAACCCAGCCCACACATGACCGACCACTAATTTATCTTGAGTGTATCGAATATATTGTCACCTTACGGCTGCGCAGCTACCGTTTCCTGGGGATACACAAATGAAAAGAAGTAACAAATATGAATATTCTCTAGATGGTGACAATACACCCTAATGGGTGCGACCCACATAGCCATGCTGCCTGCCCGATTTTTGTCATTTCCCGGTTGATGAGGCCTGAGGTCATAATTTATTTAGTTGTTTATTTATTTTTATTCTTATTGAACATCTGGCCACCATTCACTTTGAATGCCACATCGTCAGATCCGCCAAATCACTAACTGACCACAAAAATATTATGGTCATTAAGCTAAGAGAAGTACCCTTCTCCGCCACTAATAGAAATACGTTTGTAAAAACCAACGTACGTGATTCTTTTGGAAATACTTTGTCAGACATTCGTCCATACAAGTTGTCCTAGGTCTGGACAGACCGAAGGCATCCTCCTACCACGTCGTAGGAATCACCCTATAGATCAGTAGCGAGATGTCCTTTCAATCCGTAAATTCCAACCACGACAGAACTACAGTATATTTATGGCCGCTAAACCAGAAATTTTAAGTAGTTCTTTCGTTTTATGAAGATCTACAGTCTTTAATTACTCCATCTCGATTTACATCAAATATCTCCAACGTTTACATATTTGATGGTCGGAATGGTTTTTGAATATAAATTTGATCCAGGTCTTTCCGTACCAATAATCGCTTTAGGCCAGATTTGATAGTCGGTTGTTTAACTATCAAATAAAACAACCATTCATCCAAAAAATAGAAATTGAATTTATTGATTCAATAATTGCCTCTTGATTTAATCATTCGTTAATCAAACTTCTTAATTATCACAACACTTTGAAATACTCAGTTTTGGTTCTTATATTAATATATAAGAATATTTAAACCAGTTCATCTTTAAGACATTTTAATAACGTTTTCCTTATCTTGGTCATTAGTCCCTAACCGTACACTAGTAAGAGAATAATTCCCTAAGTATCAACCCAGTAGGCCGAAACCAACATCAGATCCGTACTTAGAAAACTATTCATCTCAGCAAATTTTTAGCTAGTTTCTAATTCCATTAACTTCATTTCTTAATGTCTAACGAATAAAAATCTCAAATATTACTTACCACTTAAATGAGGCATTTATCTCAACTTTATAACTATTTTGATAATTTACTTATAAATAACATTTTCAAAATAATGTTACAACATTTATAAAACATTTCCTTAAGGATTCGATTTGCAAAATATATATTTGCTAAATATTTATTTCTAAACTGAAACAAGATTTTTATTATAACGATGTTTTTTCATTAACCAACTCAAGTTCGTTTTAATCTTCGTAAACAAAGTTCTATATCACATCTGGATTCCATACTTAATCCTCACAAACATCTGTATATGTTTATTTCACTCATTCCAGCTTTATTTCAATAAACTTCGTTCCATTCTATTTGTTCTAAATTTATCCTATACAACTCATTTGCAAATTCTAACAATATTTACTATTTAAAAACCATGTATGCAATTCTTTAATAAAATCTATCTTATATTATTCAAATTAGTTCTACTTAAATTCAATTTGAATTTATAAATTTCAAAAACCCTTTCTAACTTACTTCTAACAAATTCCACTTGCAAACCATTTACTTCAACCCTTATTTACCTCACCCATGAAAAATGTCTCTAAATAAAAATTCATTCTTGACTTGATTTCATAATTGACATTTCAAGTTCAAATTCTACTTACAACTTCTAATTATAGAGTTATATATATCTTATTTAAAATTTTCATTTTGCAGTTGGAAAATTCAAATCTGTTTCAAATATCGATTTTAAACCCATTTCCCATATATCTTCCCAATTCATACTCAGGTTATATTTTCTGAATTCTTTAATAATTTTTTTTATTGCACTTCTTTATAAACATTACTTATAAAATCAACATCTCGTTTTGTTTGTTAAAATAAAACTTTACTGTTCAATTCCATTTATAATTCGATTTCTAAATAAATATTCTATCTGAAAATAAAATTCCCTTTTTATACTTTTATATATTTAAATTCTATTTAAAATCCATTGATTATTTTTGACATTCAAAAATATCAAAAATCAAGGTTTAGGGTTAATACACATCCAAACAGGTCATATACTATCACAGGTTATCAATCATATCATATAACAACATATATGTGAAAACAAATAAATAATTGTTGAGGAATGCAGTTGGATCCCTCCAACCTATTTTTCCTGCATCCACAGATGTTATTCAAGAATAATAATACCCATCCTACTTCAAGGCGGGATATCACGGTATAGAAGGTCAACCACTATGTATATTGTGGGGCGCATAGGGAAATCATCTGCTAATAGTATTGCGAGCATCCGCTAATGGTACTGCGGGAATATCCCATCACCAATATTATTGTATAATATTATATATATATTATTATGACTTTATATCGATCAATTATCATCCAAACAAACAATTAATAAATTTTGAACTATTAAAAATAGTTCCCAATAATTTAACTGAGTAAGTTTAACTCAGCTTGATTTTCCATAGCTGGATATTCTATTTTAGTTTCTGAATTTTTCACGTCTACAAATCATTTTCAATGAAATAATTACCTATGATTATTTATTTTTAATGAACAATTAATTGATTATTAATTAAAATTAATTAATGAATAATTAAATAAATTCTAAGTATTTTAAATCCCAAAAGAAATGCATACCTTATTTCGCGAACACTACGATGCTGACTCAACAGTTACTGATCCCTCTCCATTGAGAACAGCCCCCAACACCGCAGTTATCCACTTAGACATTTCATCAAACATCTTGCGGTCAATCTCTATTTCTTTTTAAAACTAACACATCAGGACCTTACTTGCCCAAACGCCCCACTGCACACATTAATCTTTCTAATCCATAGACCATTTATGTCTGCATCTCACATCCCACAATATATGAATCAATCTTCCAAAATATTACATGTCGAACATACCATATTCCCCTAATCTACCCAGCTTTAAACACCAGACTTGCGTGACCTTCTTCCAACTATCACAAAGCCTTAACACCATTACCAAATTTACAGTCCATCAGACATCTCGCTCCACCCCAGTACATACTCCTCCATAAAACACACCACTCCAGCTTATCAGTGTGCATCCCTACCCTCAAAATTCAACAAACCCGTGCCATTCTCCTTTCCACTGCCGAGTTCCCAAACATCCAGTCACCAATCAATAAAATTTGAACTCCAGTTCATAATCTAACCTAGCGTCGACCTTTCAGAGTTGACCTTCCCTGAAATCGCATCCCACTTCAAACATCAATTTCATCCCTCCAATACCCTTTTGTACTTCACTAATGACTCCGGCGTGGTTTCGAGCTTCACAGAAATTCACAACATCAAATCATGACTGCTGATTTTGTTTCCTTCCTGTAGTCGCAAGCCTCTAGAATGACACCAAGGAACTTGAAAGCTTTCGGTTAATTCCCAAAACATGGCTCGCGATTTCAGTTTCCTCTTTTTTTTATTTAAGAACAGTGGATTTCGATTTGTGAATAAAGAAAAAGGTATGGAAAGAAAACAACTTGAATTGCTCTGTTGGATTGGGATGATAGAATAGAACGTGAGGGACTAATTTATAGGCAGAGAGAACAAAGATAAGAAGAACATCGAACTCAACTAGTACTGGTAGGTTAGCATTACGCATTGACATTAGGGGAGAACAAGTTGGCTTCAGTGTACGTTGATGGTAAGGAAAAAAACAGTGAGTTGAAAGAACGAGAGTAGCTTCTAAAGGTAGGTATGCAGAGTTATCTTCACTTGGAAGGAATTTCATATGTTACCCTTGAATAAATCTGAATCGATGTAAATCTATTCAATCAAAATATTGCATTGATTTCTAACTCCTATTTATACACAATAAAGTGGCATTTCTAGGTTTCTACCACCGTTCTGAACATAATGGAATGTGTTCCGTAGTCTAATTCAACCATATATACAAAAGATATTAAATTAAATTTATGATTTAACATTAAATTTGACTGAATATAAAATAACAAACAAATTACTATTATCATATATATACATAAACAGAATTCATACAAATTTCAAAATACACTAACTTCAATTTTAAAACCCGAAATTTCATTTTCAAGTTAAACTAATATTAAATCGATTTATTTTAATTAAATAAATCATTGTCGTTTTTATAAATAATTCCATAGCAACTATTTGTAAATTTGATGTGGCCATAACTAACAATACAAAATACGAAATTCTGATTTTCCTCTTTTATTACAAAATTATAGTTCAACAGATTCGAATATTTCTTATTTCAATGAATTCCGACTTATAACGGATTCTTTGCGTTCATTTGAAATTCAAAACTAATATTACGAAGTAATGCGCTATTACGAGCTCGTTTTAATTATTTTTATATATTTATTAATACATTAAACTTCATTTTATTTAATATAAAATTCCATTTATATCACTAATCCAATACATAAACTAATTTTAAATATTCTAGTATAAATCAATAAAAATGTGGGATGTTACAGTGAGGGTATGGTTCTCTCTTGAGATAGAGAGACATACTGTATGATTTGCTCTTGATATAGATGTAAATGTGTACATTTTATCCGCTTATTTATCTTATTTTCTCTTTAAAATAATTGATACCATGTATTTATAGTTGTGTTTTCAAATTATTTCTGATGAATGGATTGATGCACTTAATTGTTGAAAAGCTTAAAGAATTGGTGCAAGAAGAGTGTTGATTTTTAGAGCTAGATTAAAGCTTAAAGACCTGAAGAAATGTTGTTGTTCAACCACCTTCTGCCGCATATTTTAAAGTCAAGATTTAATGCCTTTTCATATGGATCGCTTGTCTTAGGTGTTATCAAGTTATTATTCATTGAAGTTGGTTCCGCTTGATGCCCACAAGTTATTTTTCCATTACATTTGCATGTCCATTCACTTGCATTCACATTGGTCTAGTTGTTATTTGGGCAAAGACTTTTTGTCCCACATCTTGTAATTGGCCACTTAATCTTGGTCATAGCAGCTATAAATACATTGTATTTCTTTCATTTCGAATTGTCTTAAGTTTTATTCTATAAACTTTCTCTTGGAATAAAACTATTCTTCTCCTTTTCTCTTTAGTCTTTGTTTTATTTTGTTTATGTTTGTTCTTTTCTTCTTCGCATTTTATCATTTAGCTATGTCTAGCTAATCCCCATTAATTAGGGGGTGATGACGCTTATATACTAGATTCAACATGAATCACATAGCCAAATAGATTAGTACTTTATGCATATAGATCTTGATATGAACCAAGAGTTAGATCTGAACCTTCGTATTTTGTGTTGTTTAAGAGCTATTATAGGGTATATTCGTCTACGATTGAATGCTTATCAGATTTAGATCTAATTTTTAGGATTATAGAAATAAAGTAGCGAGTCTGTCTTAATAGCCTATGGTTGTTTAAGAGCTTAGCTCCTACATAGGCCTATGATTGTCATTATTCACATGTTTGTTTCAAAAAACCTAATTATCGTTGATTCATGTTTGTGATAGAAACACGAGTTAGATCTAAATTTATCTGTTGGTTATTGATGATTATTAATCCAGTTTATGGCATTATTCCCTAATTGCTTTCATTTATTATAAAAACATTCTTTTTCTTTATTTTCTATAGTTTTCAAATAATCAACTTTCGGAATAATCTGATTGGATTTATCAATTAAAATAATTTTGGTCCCAGAGTTCGACACCCTTTACAACAACCCTTGTTGTTTTGGAAAGTCGAACGAATTAAATAATTGTTTACAATTGTTAATTTTTTCGCACACAAATTTTGGCGCTGTTGTCAGGGACCAAAATAATTTTTATTCGTAAATCCTTTGGGTTATATTTTTATTTTCTTATTTTTTTCATTAAAATAAAAAAAACACTTGCCTTTTGTTTTCAATCTCTTTCCCCTTCTTTCATCCAATTTTCTACAAATTTCTTTCCTTTTTACAATTCTTTCAGATAAAAAATACAATTCCTTTTTCAATTCCTTTCTATTTTCTTTCTTCTATTCTTGCTGACTCATCTTCCTTCCTTTCTCTGCCTTATATTACCTTTCTTCTCTTCTGCCCACCAAAATCACAAATATGTGAACAAACCTCCAATCCAGCAAAAGTCAATGTCGTGATTCATGCTCAAATCCCACACCACCATCGTTTAGCTAACCTTATACCAAATGAAATTCTAACGCAATTCACAAACCAACTACCTCCTATTCACATACCACTTCACCATAATCCCTTTCACATACCACTATACCATCCTCAACCCCCACGTTCAAGACAAAACCGTCCCTTTTTCTTCATCACCATACCCTCCACAATCACAAGTCATACAGCCGCATAGATTACCGATCACCACTTACCAACCTATAACAAATATCAGTCATTAGCCACTTATCAGCACATACCAGTCATAAGCCAAAAACAACAACCCCAAATACCGATCACCACTTACCAGCCTGTCACATCTCCAATCTGCCCTTCTACTCATGCAATAACCAAGCCATCACACAATCAAATCCCCAAGATACCTTCTTCGACCAATCCTGAAATCCCTCACCACAAACCCAAATTACAAAACTTCCTTTGTCACAGACATCACCATACCCAAAACCTCGACAAAACTGACTCAAAATCCACCACCACGGTTTCAAATCATCCTCACCACCTCCCCAAACCATCGTCCACACTCTTTTTTAATCACTTCTCTTTGCCGTTCATCCATTAACTCAATACCCCTAAAATTTAGTTTGGTTGTTGCCAAATCCACAAAGTCCCCTCAATCTCACAACTGCCTCAGTACCCGCAAACCACAATACCAGTTCTTTTCAACCTTCATTTGATCAGCATCAATACTCCACGTCTTCATCATACCAAGATACATATAGTCCTTACATACACAGACCCGTAACCGCCATCGTTATACAAGAATGAACTCTCAGCAAAGCCTTCCCCCCTCATGAACCCGATCTGCTCCCATCGAAACAAAAACCTTCATCATCCTACAAACTCATAACCCCATAGCCATAAGCCATTGCAACAACCTCAACACAAAATTATCCACAGACTCATCAACATCATCAATCGCACTTCCCCAACCAATAGAACTCACACTTTACGGAACCCACATTTAAGCTCTCTCCGCAGCCAAGTAGGAAATCAGTCACGAACCCCGAACCCACATATCAGAATCACAAGTCGAAACCACAGTCTTGCATCCCACCGCTCACCAAAACAATGCTTTCATCCATTAGCCTTCATCTCGACATACCAAATTCGGAGGCCAAATTGGAGGATTTGGGAGTTTTCACTTCTTTTTTTGGATTTGGGAATACGGAAGTGTGGTGTGGGAGACTAATAATTTGGGTTTGTGTAATTTTGGTTTTAGGTCTTTGGTTTGTTCAGTGAATTCAATAATTTCCCTTAGTTTGTTAGGTTTTGCCGAGAATTTAGTTTTGCTGGGTTAATTTGAGTGGTGGGACGGGTTTAAGTTATTTATTTTGTAGAGTGTGTGGTGTTCAGTGCAATTTATTTATTTTTCCTTTTTATTTGAATTGTTTTGGGATTTTTAGTGGGTCGGGTTTCTTTAGTCTTGGATTTGTGTGTTGTAATTTCTTTGTTTTTGTTTTCTATTTATTTTAGTTTGTGTTTTGAGTCTTCTTAGGCCAAAGTGAAAGAGGCAGAATTCAATCAACAAACAAAGAATTCAGAAATCAAGCGATTTGCAAAAAGATTTGTTGGACCGGTTGCACATCAAGTGGGGTGTGAACGCGCTAGCGCTACTCAGTTGCACTGGACGGACTGCCATACCTCACTGTAAAATTTTCTAAACTCTACAAGGTCTACTGCCGCTTGAAAAATATATAAAAATTGCTTGTAAAGATTTTGTGTTGGTGTCATGGCTTGCTTGTAAAAAAATTTATTTCTGTAATTTATCAATTCATGACCGTTCTGTGGTTGATTATTTTACCAGTTGATGTGTGGTTGGAATTTTTGAAAATGAACGTAGGATAAATTGAAATGTTCGTTTTTGAAATAAATTATTTTTTAAATTGAATCGAGGATTCCCCAAAGGTCGTACGACAAAATATTCATTAAATTGACAACTAGGTGTCTAAGGAATGGTAGAGTCTTGAACTCAAACAGGTTCTTTATCCTTCAGTTGTCTTTCTGCGTGACTCGTGGCACACTGATAACCCATGTCTGAACCTAGCTTAGACTTGTAATCATATAATTTTAAGTTGTTAATTTTAACATATTTTTAAGAGCTTCTTTAGAGCCAAATGTTTTACAACTAATTTTTCGACAAAAAACTCTCTTCTTCTAGTACATGTGTGCTTGCCCAATGTACAACCAAAATTGTAATTCTTTTCAAAATTTCGATGATTTTTGGTACAATTCAAATCAGAATGAATTTCAAGTTGAAAATTTTTCTAATAATGTCAACGATCAAAACAATTTCAACACGGTTTTCAACCAAAATGATTTTCATAATATGAGTGAAGGTATGATTTTGGTTCGAATATGAAAAATGTGTTGCAAACAAGCTAAATTTGTGGCGAGGTTGGTTGTGGAAAATAAAGAATGAATAACTTTTAAGAGATGAGGTAGTTGTATTTTTAAGGTCAACCAGTATGGAACACATAAGAATGACGAATCTAAAAAACAGCATCTTGAAATCTAAATTGTCTACCAAATTTTTTGAAAAAAGCTTGAGTGAAATTGATCAATTAATGCATAAAATTTGGATTTATCGCGAGGAAATCAAGGAATGGGCGTGAACTTTAGATGAAAAATAGGATTCTGAAAATAAAGATATTGAAAACATGTGTATCATTGAACAACTGGCTCGATACATTATTGAATTGTATTTTGACCGAATGTACCAAATTCAAAATTTAACGGATTTTAGTGAAACCAAAATTATTAGAATCTATTTCAAAATATCTTTCCAACGAATCCGAAAAATTGAAATTTCATAGCGGAAATCAAAAGTTATGTCCAGTTTAAATTTCAGAATAGTCGCTGTAGAATTTATATATATATATATATATATATATATATATATTAAAAATAGCCATTTTTCAAATGACCTCCGTTTCTGACGAAACCACTTTTGTTGGAATCGGAATATCAAATTATTGCTAGGTTTCAATTTTTATAATTTTTAGAATTAATATGTGAGCATGGCAAAAGAAAATGTGTTTTTTTAGTTTCAATCAAGGGTGCGTTTTTTACAGGTCCCTATTAAGTACTAAAATATAAGAAAAGTCCAGCCGTAGAAATTATAGAAATTTCATCCCTATTTTCAAAACGCGGCACATAAAACTCCGTCTTTGTCCTTTAAACCCTAAAAGTTCTTCGTTCTGGAAAATATCTCTTCATTTATCGCACCGCATCTTGAGGAGTGACAATCGAAGAGGAAAATCACAAATTTTCAGTCGATTTTCTTTATTTAATTCTCGATCAAGTGGAAACGCATAAAATCAAAGTCGATTAGATCAGAAAATATCATCGACCTGGTGAGAACGAAGGTAAAAATTTAATTTTTTTATTTTTTCTGTCATACAACATCTTATCTTGTCATATTTTATTTTTAAATATGTATTAACTTCGAATTGTTGCATGATTATATGAATACATACAAATTTTCATTCAAATTTGATTTAAAAAATGATTTCGGTTGCAAAAAAAATCCGTACAATCGCTTTTTCCAAATTTGAAACTATCAGCAGATTCATGCAACTATAAGCAGATTAATGCATTTAATCCCAATTGTTGCATGTAATTGTGCAATTATTATCTGAGTGCTGAATAATTATATGCATTTATCCAAAAATGTAGAATGCAATTTTGATACTTTTACATAATTGTTGCATAATTCTATGCAGTAATTAGAAATTTTGCATGTAATTCTGGAACTATCAACACATTATATGCAATTCTGGTAATATTTACATGCAGATAATAAAAATAGCTGCATACTTTTATGCACATATTTTGGATATTTGAATATTCATGTAAACACGTAATAAGTGCGTACTTGTACGCATGAATTCATAATTTTTACAAACTTGTATGCATAAAATATGATGACTTGCATACTTTTATCTTGATTCCATAAATATTATCATATTAATGCAGATATTGAGATTGTTTGCATATTTCTATGCATGTTTTCATACTAAATAGAATAATTCTAACAAATTGATAATTTTTTTACATTTTCTGCAGCGTCAATTAGGAAATGTTTGTAATAAATATAATGAAACAAAGAAGTGAGGACAAACAAGTCGACAAAGATGATGAAGTATACAAGCTTGATTCTGTAAAACTACAACGACCTGTGATTACTGCTCGAATTCTAAATTGCAAATTTTACAGTTGGACTGTAGGTGATGACCTAACACAGGCGTTCCTGCTATCAACCGAAAACAAACCTTCTGATTAAAATTATTAAAAATGGTGTTTAGATGTGTGTACAAATATGTTGACTGGTTTTCTGTATTCAAACTACTATGACATTATTATGTATTTTCTGTACTGAATTACTGTGGAAGTTTATGTACTGAATTTAGTTTTTCTATTCTTAAATGATATTGTGAATTGTTTCATTCTTGTATACAGTTATTCATAATACTTGCATGTTTAAATGCAAATATTGTTATATGTTATGCATATGTGAAATTACAAAATATGCAGGATAATTTCAAGATTAAAAAACGGGAAGTAAACTTCAAAATTAAAAGAGGATATGCATACACAATGAACATTTGCATACCTGCATGCACATAATAAGAATAATTGCATATGTCTATGCAAAAATTGATAATATTTGTATACATTAGCCAGTTATAAAGATACTTTCGTACGTATATGTAACTACTACGAATTGTTTCATACATTTATGCAGCAATGCAAAATAGTAGGAAAAAATAATACAAATCTTCAGTATAATTGCATACATGTACGCAACTATACTGAATAATTGCAAATGTATAAGCCTAAAAAAACTATAAAAATCACAGAATTTAACGTTAAAAAACTGAACTAAATTTAAAGTAGAATGTGAACGTTCACAACAGTATGCAGTATAACTTTGTTAAAAAAAACAAAAAAAAACATATAATAGTATTTTGAAGAACGCCTCATCTTCTACGATCATCTTTCGGAAAGTTTTTGATTTGTTGACAATACAATATCCAATTGTCTTCATCTTCTCCAAACACAATAGAAATTGCTACAGGGAAAAAACCTATGAAAAAATAAATAAAAAATATTAAAAGAATAAAATAAACTACAAAACAAATAGTACAAAATAGAAGCAAAACATGCACAAATAATTAATGCACTACAGTGCAAATTTACAGTAAAATCACATTCGTACATGCAATTCTGTTTTATTTTTCAATTTGTTATCAAATTTGCACACATGCGTTCATATTCTAAAAATATTTGCATACATGAATGCACAGTTTTTGCCCGTTGCAATAAAATGTTGCGGTATACTTTTTTGCAACAGGCTTTTGCTGTTGCAACAGATCCTTTTGCAACAGTAAATGCCCGTTGCAATAGATTTATAAATCTATAAAAAAAATTGCAGCTTATAGATATTACATATTAAATGTGTTCGTTTTAGTATTAGTGTATATCACAAAATGAAATAAACAAATAAATTTTTTATTTTAACAATATTTTAATATTACAAACAATTACAACAAAAATTTCTGCAATTTTCATACACCATTCATGTATAACAATTTCTTCTCCCACATAATTCATTTCTTTCGAATATAGTATTTTTTAATCATATTTCTACTCTATCATACATATACTATAACAAGAAAATAAATATCATCGGTTCCCCAGAACAAATCTGCAGTTCATGCTCCATGTTTGTTCTCAATCATAAACATGTACCACCCTGTGTTAGCAATACATAATCACATCTGAATATCATAACCTGCAAAGGCAAAAGGCAAAACATTAAACAAATGTGGAGTTATGAACTGCAGTTCAACATGGAGGAAACGTCCATCAACCATATAATACCATAATTAGCTTTTCATACCGATAATCGAAATATTATTACTCCCTAATTAATAAGCAAACTATATTTCTTACATCTCTTGTAGGCGGGTGTGTACAATTATGTTATACATATGCTAGAGCCCGACCTACTTTTGAAAAGCAGGTGGTCAAAACTATCAAGAGTATCGACTTATTATTTTAGAAGAAATAAACAGACAGCGATGATTGATTTCATATTGATCACAAACAGATTATGTACCATAATGAACATGGTGAATGTCAGGATCATTCATTTCTAATGAAGAAATTATAGGGATAAAAGTAACTGACGTATCTCTTTCATTAATGAGCATCTCTGCTAGAGCAGGAAGCTTATTGCTCAGCTCTTGCAACATGAATTTTACCATGTCAGGATCATTCATTTCTTCCACCATTTTCCTTAATGATTCAGCATTATTCAACACTTCCATCTAAAATTGGTTAAAAATGGTAGGCATAGCCAATTTTATCCACATGAGCCGGTAAGTGTAAAATTGAAAGAAAAAAAAAATCAAAGGAAGAATGACACAACATCAAAGAATTGCTAGAGACTGCATAACGGCATTCCTCGTGATTTTTAATAATAATGCCCTAAGAAGTTTCTTAAAGACCATTACTATATCTCAAGTTATAACTGAATATGCAAACCAATATTTTGCATTAAAGATAGATGAGTAGGCCAGAATAAATATGCAAACTTAACTGCTCATCAAGATCACCTTAGCAGAATAGACAAAACCAAATAAACTAACAAGGACAAAAGAACTGACCTTTTTTACCATATCTTTTGAGTCTGGCTTGTAATCTGATTGAAAGAATATGTGATATGCATATTTCATCGAGTGCCACAGGGATATATTCCTCGATATTCTTCGCAATGTGATCTGCCAAAGGGATGATTCCATAATCAATTTGAACCCTCTTTCAATTAACAATACAGACTTTGAATACTATGTCTGATCATTATCAATTAAAGAAATCATCATGCAAATGATAAGCTTCACACATGTTATACCATTTAAGCAGTGAAATTATCAAATATTAATGACAAAAATTCAATATAATCATGTATTTGTATGCAGCAACCGGTTAGAGAAAAGAAAGTCATGAACAACCTCATATGCAAGCGTCATCCCTCCATGTACTAGTTTAATATAACATAAATTAAACTAACCAATATCAAACCAGTGAAGATGAAAGCAATACCAAGTATTCGATTCATTGTTCATTCAACAAGCTAAATAATATAAAACCAATATCAACCGAATGGAACCACTCACATTTTTATTGTGTGACAGTAGCACGCTTCTGTCCACATTTTTGCACTCAGAGAGTCAAGTAGCACCTGTAAAACTACAGAAACAGTAACTGCTCCAAATTAAAACTGAAAGTAGCTTAGATTTAGGGCAACTGAAAAGAAAACAAGCAATTGGTTAAAAAAATTGGGGCAACTTACGGCTGTGAATGGTGATTACAAGCTAATGGATAAATTGTTACAAATATCTCTGAAGAAACAGTTAAATTATAGATTAATAAATAATCTTAGAATACGAAGTTGATGAGCAGTCAACGGCATGGGTCTTTGCGGCAGAGGCAGAATGCAGAGTGGATCGCGAGAGATGGAGATGGTCGGGATGTGACGTCGGTGCGCGGTCGCGTGGAGACGGCCGATGGTGGCGTGGCGTTGATGACGGTTTCAGCATGAGGAAAGCAATTTGATTTCAATCTTTAGCATCGTACTAAAATTTGTTGCCCCAGCGATCTGATACCCGAGCGCTCGATTGCGACTTTGAGGGCGGCGATTTTGGGGTAGAGGAGGAGGGTCTTCTGTGAATTGGGGCTAAAGTTGGTACCGGAAGAGAGAGGAAGAGGGACATTGCTGTGGACATTTTAAGGGGATAAGATTTCGTTTTTGGTCCAAGTTGAGCAGATATCCGCTAAGGCTTCTTAGGTATTGACATCTCCGATCGTTCGGGGAAGCATATCGCTGGTTAATGAAATTAGTTAGGGGATCGATATGGGATTTAGGGTTCTACGAAAAAGAAACTGGTGGCGGCGAATGAAAATTTTGGCGGGTATCAAAAAAAATTCCGCCTGTTTTTTGCGTGTTTAGAAAAGCAGGTTGGACGCGTTAGCTAACTTATAACCATGCGTTTCTTTTCCATTGAACGATAATGTTGACTTTGCATCTAGATCTAACACATCAACGTGTTACTTAAGTTTGAATGAGAGAAAATTAGTCGTTGGCATCATGGCTGACGCCTGGCGTCGCTTTATAGCTAATTTAATCATATTAAAACTAATTAAATTTACGTATTTATAGTTTTCTACAGTTAATGACTTTTAGTTATTAAATTTTACTTATTAGTTAAATATCAAATGTTAGATGTTGATTATTGAACAGTAGTATTGATTTATTGATTATTAATAATTAATTATAATAAATTATTAAACACAGAAAAATATTAATTATTGATAATATATAATATTATAAACTGTAATAAAGATACTTTTTTGCAACTGATAAGTACACACAAATTAATTATTATTAATCCATTTCAATTAATTTTGACTTAATACTTATCAAATTACAACTAAATATTAGCTAATACTTCATACTTTTGTATTTAATAATAATTACGCTTACCAAAGGTTGGGGGAAAAAAATTAAAGCTCTATTTTTCGCAACTGGCTGCCAGTTGTAAAAAAACACAATTTATTAATCATTAATAATTAAATATAATATTAGAAATATAAAAATAATTATTATTGATAACCAAAAACTATTAATTAATTCATAAAAATACCTCTATCAAACACAAATAATAAAATAATTCATACAAGAAATTATTATTATGAATTTATGAATTATTTAATATTTAAACATATTCATATTTCAAATTAATTGTTAATTATTATCCACTAGTTTTTTATTATTAATTTATTATTATTTAATAATTATTTATTTATTTATTTTTTAAATGTTAATCATTATTATTTGTTACTTATTATTATTATTTAATTATAATTAACAATTATAAATATCACTTTATAATACTTAACATTTATTATTAATAAATAAATATTAAATATTAATCCTAATTATTATATAATTACTAGTAGTTAATCATTTAATAGTAACTATTTAAAATTAATTATTAAAAGTTAACCATTAAAAGCTGATACTTATTTTTAGTATGTTTTTCGCAACTGGGTTTACCAGTTGTAAAAAATATAGTTATTGCAAGTGGCGAAAACAGTTGCTAAAGATATTTATTCGCAATTGGCTTGGAAGCACAGTTGCAAATAATATGTTTGTTGCAACTGTTATGAAAGCATAGTTGCTAAAAGTATGTTTTTGCAACAAGAAGAGAAGAGTAGTTGCTAAAAATATGCTATTCGCAACAGAAAGAAAAGGCCTATTGCTAATTCTCATCTGTTGCAACTGCTATAATAGATCTGTTGCTAAATATCATTTACTGCAACTGTCATTTGTCGCCTGTTGCAAATAGCTAGTTGCAATAGAGTATTTTTCTTGTAGTGATTCAAAACAATTGTATGATTTTGTTTACAATTTCTGCATTATTGCATGCTAGTATTAACAAAAAAAAGCATATTTAAAAGCATATATACGAAAGAATATTATACTGTTCGGATTAAATTCATGAACGCATGCAAATATTCAGAAAAATTGCATATGTGTATGCTTAAAAACACAATAATTGATGTTAATAGTGAAAAATAAATTTAAACAAAACATACTTTTATTTCCATTTTTTCCGGTAGCAGCTACTAAACATCCTTACCCACATCTAGCATTACCAAACATCAACAGCACCAAAACACCATTATCAGCTTCTGAATACATATATGAAAATTTCCTGAATATATGCAAAGCCCTATACACAGAATATAACAATAGTTGCATATTTTTATGCAAAGATTAACAACTTATGCATATTCGTATACACATATTCAGAATATAAGAACAAATGTATTACCAAACTTAATAAATAAATCTATACGATCAATTATTACACGTATTAAAACTATATACGATAATTAAAATGTCCATCGACAAATCTATACAAGTAAAGAAGATCAGATTAATCAGTTAAATAAGATCAAGCACAAAATGATACCCGTAAAAAATAAAAACGAATAAAAGTATAAATTACCTTGAAGAATAAACATTCATTGTATACATCAAAGATGGATCTAATTTAATCACAGAAAGAATTCCGAGCACCGTAAATTCTAGATCGACGAACGCAAAAAGTGATAACGACACCGCCATGACACAGAATTGTATGATTCTGGAAAAAAATAAAACCCTAATACGTGTTTCATATTAGATTAATTACGGTGATAATTAAGGAAGAAGGGCAGTTCCGTAACAAAAAAGGCCGCTATTCAAAAATAGGGATGAAATTTATATGTTTCAAAAGGGGAGGATGTGAGCCTAATTAAGTTTAGTTTAAGGATGTGAGCCTAATTTTCACTTCAATCAAATCAGATCGACTAGAAAATGGTTATTTTTCAAACGATCTCAGAATTCGACGAAATTAGTCTTGTTAGAACCATATCATCAAAACATAGCTAGAAATAATTTTTCTGGAATTTTTAGAGGTCGTATGTGGCCTCGGTAAATTTAAATGTAAGATTGAATTAATTAAATAAATGATTTAAATATTAAATTAAATAAAACAAGCTGTAGATGATCAAACGGCTTGACGAGACCTAGCCCATCGCGTCCGGAACATGGGTATTTGCCTAGGGACATCTCTTGTTGGGCTGAAATTGAAGCTGTTAAGGACTTATGGGCTAAAATCAATAAATTAGAAAAATATAATATTATTTTATTATAAATATAAGCCAAAACAAAACCCTAATACGTTATAGTACAGCCGCCGCCACTTTCTAAAGCAATGGCCACGAACGCTCCAAAATAAATAGTCAATCTCCCCCATCCTATTCAGAATGAGATCATAGTTCTTTAGCGATAATTGAAGTACATCCCGAGCTCTTCAATTTGATATGATGGTGGTCAGTTTCTGGTCGACGTGGTGGCGAGGTTCTGGTCGCAAAGGCGGCGCGTTTGGAGGTGGGTTCATAGGGCTGTGGTGGGGCAAGTTCACCGAGAAGGTAGGTATGGGCGGAGTACTAGGCGTCGGTCGTGGTGGCGGCAGCTGATCGTCGATCCGGGGTCAGAAGGGGGTTGCTATTTGGACAGTTTCAAACTAGAGATGGGTTCGTTTTTTGTACAGTGAACGATGTCTGGAGGAAGAAAAGGAAAAGGAGCAGCCTAAACAAAGTAATTAGAGTAATTAGTTTTTAATTATTTTAGTTAATTATTTATTAAATTGTTAAAGTTTAAAACGTTGTAACTTCTTCAACCCGCAGCGGAATCGAACATTTTAAAATGCGTTGGAATCGTCTTTCCGAGATCTACGCTATGAAACCGACTAGAACTGAAATAGAGCAAAACAGAATTTGAGAAAAAATCCCAATCTGTACAGAATTAAAAGCTCGGTGAGATTTCTCTTTCTTTTAAATTAATTATTGTATTTAATTTATTTGCTATGTAACTATTGTATGTATAAGTCTTAGATCTGGTGTGATGTGATTGTGGATGATTTACTTGTTGATTGGTGATGTATAAACACAGATTTGTGTGTTTTGAATAAAAATAAATCATTTTGAAAAGTTATTGATTTGGATTAGAATTTCCAAATCGATAGAATAAAACTAAACATTTTGTAAAATCATTGATTTGGAATGGAATCGCCATTTCAGTATAACTGATCTTTTATTTGCATCCTTTCATGCAAATATACATAGAAAATATAATTAATCTTTTATTTGCATCCTTTCATGTATATATACATAGAAATATAAATGTTCTTTATTTGTATTCTTTTATGCAAATATACTCAAAGAAATATAAAATTTCTTATATTTGCATTCTTTTATGCAAATATATACATAGAAATATAAATGTTCTATATTTCTATTCTTTTATGCAAATATATTCATAGAAATATAAAATGTTCTTTTATTTGCATTCTTTATGTTAATACACTTTGAAATATAAAATATTCTTTTATTTGCATTCTCTAATGCAAATATGCATTGAAATAATTAAAATCATACTTATGTTTGCAATTTTAGATGCGAACAAAAAATTAGAATTAAAATCATATTTTTTTTTTGTTTGTAGTTTTAGATGCAAACAATTAGAATTAAAACCATATTTTTTTGTTTGCAATTTTAGATGTGAACAAAACATTAGAATTAAAACCATATTTTTTTGTTTACAGTTTTAGATGCAAACAATAAGAATTAAAACCATATTTTTTTGTTTGCAGTTTCAAATGCGAACAAAACATTAGAATTAAAACCATAATTTTATTTGCAATTTTAGATGCAAACAAACAATTAGAATTAAAACCATATTTTTTGTTTGCAGTTTCAGATGCAAACAAAACAATAGAATTAAAATTACAATTTGCTTGCATTTTAAATGCAAAAAAAAAAAAAAAAAAAACTAGAATGAATATTACATTTTTATTTTGTATATTGAATAGAATTAAAAATATGATTTAAAAGGATACATTTTTGTTGGTAAGTTTAGTTGCAAACAAAGCATAAAGCATAAAAAAAGAATTATATTTCTATTTGCATATTTAGATGCAAATAAACAACATTTAATAAAGATTATATTTTATTTCATATTTAAATGCAAATAAACATCGTATTTAAAAGTTGAATTTTCATTTGCATTCTTTGATGCAAATAAACTACTGTATTAAAAGTTGAATTTGTATTTGCATTCTTTGGTGCAAATAAACTATGAAATTTAAAAGTTGCATATTTATTTGCATTCCTTAATGCAAATAAAATATTAAATTAGAAGTTGCATATTTATTTGTATTCCTTGATGCAAATAAAATATTAAATTAGAAATTGCATATTTATTTTCATTCCTTGATGCAAATAAAATATTGAATTAGAAATTGCATATTTATTTGCATTCCTTGATGCAAATAAAATATTGAATTAGAAATTGCATATTTATTTGCATTCCTTGGTGCAAATAAACAGGCCCAGCCCAAGGCATAGGCGGGCTAGGCCGCCGCCTAGGGCAGCACCGCCAGAGGCGGTGCTGGAGAGCAGCGAGTTGGTGTTTGTGTATTTAAAAATACTTTTGTATATTTGTTCTAGGGGCAACAAGTCAATGAGAGTAGTAGTGGCTTGATGGTATGATGCTCAAGTTATTATGAGGCAACCAGGGATCGATTCCTGGGATGTACATCTGTTTTCTCCGCTTGTTTTGCAATCGCAATTTCCCACTTTAACATTTTGGCTTCGCCTAGGGCATCATACGGGCTTGGGCCGGCACTGCAATTAAAATATTGGGTTAGAAGTTGCATTTTTATTTGCAAATTTAGATGTAAGTAAAATATTGAATTAGAAGTTGCATTTTATTTGCATTCTTTGATGAAAATAAAACATGAAGTTAAAAGTTGTATTTTTATTTGCATTCTTTGATGCAAATAAATCATAAATTAAAAAATTACCTTTTATTTGCATTTTTAGACGCAAATAAAAAGCATAGTTAAGAAGTTACACTTTTATTACAATTGAGATATAAATAAAAGAATAGGATTAAAAATATCATTTTTACTTTTGAACTAGAGAAGATTAAAAAAGAGGTTATAATAAAATAATCATTTTTGTCAATTTACATTAGTTATAACAAAATAATCATTTTTGTCAATTTACATTAGTTATAACAAAATAATTATTTTTGTCAATTTACATTAGTTATAACAAAATAATCACTTTCGTCAAATTTCATTGGTTGAAACAAAATAATTACTTTTGTCAATTTATATTAGTTGAATCAATTATTCATTTTGCCAAATTATATTGGTTGATACCAAAAGGACATTTTTGTCAAATTAGAATTAAACACAAACCGCATTTTGATAAAATAGATTTGTCGGCAAATGAATGTATCACTCTTCTTATACATTTCGTTGAGATAGAATTTATATGCCAATAAAATAATCCTTTTTATTTGCATAACATACAATAGAATTTATAGGGAAATATAAAAATCATTTTTGTGTGCAAACTTACATTGGGGTTTATATTCAAATATAAGAATTATATTCTTGGTCAACCCACAACTTAGAATGTATAGGCGAGTTAAAGTGACATTTGTATATGTTAATGCATACATTAGAATTTGTATGCACTTTAAAAAAAACATTTTATGTGTTGAGTTATACATTGAAACATGTACAAATGAGATTATTTCTTTTATGTGCTAAAAATTAAGAATAATTACTTACATGTAAAGTACAATGAAAATTATCTTTTATTTGCCATCCACAATAATGTCATATAAATAAATTACATTCTATTAAATATTAGAAAAGTATAAGAAATTATACGAGTCAAATATATTTTATTGCGACATTAGAAATAAAATATCATTTTTGTCCATCATTATCAAAATGTTGGTAGTATTAAAATTGGTTAAATTCATTAACCAATTATTTATTTATATGTACTGTTGTTGGCTGAAAACCCCACACGGGTATTGGGACAATAATTGATATACACTAGTCCCAATATTTATTTGTATGTCAATCAATAGATTGACAGGCTGCTATGAGCGTTATTGTTTCATTTTAGTGCTCACACAGTTGTGAATTTCACTTTGGATGTTGAATGAATGGTTTGATGATTATTTATCAATTGTTGCCATTTACATACGATGTATGAAATCCATATAACCAAAGTTACATGGTGAATGATTGAGTCGCTTTCCGATTCAGAATATCCTTCATATAAAGAGTCGTAAACAAAGAATTTCTTTTAAATAAAGAATAAATCTTTCAACTAAGATTATTGGTATTTCAATTTATATTTATTTATTGGAAAACGATTTTGGGTTTATCGTGAACAATGTTTTTAAAAGACATTAATTCTTTAACCCAGTTAAAAATAAGATTCATTTCTTAAAATGGAATAATTGTAAGGTAGTGATTTTGGATATTAAAACTGAATTGTAATATTAATAAATCTTTGAAAATAAGATTTAAGAATAAATATGAAAGATTTATCTTTGATAAAATTAATGGGAACCTTTCCCTAATAATATTTTATTTAAAGAATATTCTGAATTGGAAAGAGGCGTTGGATGTGTCCTTATAATACTTGATTTTTAATTATAAAAATACGCGACTTATTCGGTAAGACTAGGTTTAACCCATTTTGAATAATTACTACGACGATTAAAAGTCGAAGACACTGAAGGCGGTGGATGAAGACCAGCGATCTTCACATCGAATGGACGACTACTGATGCCTGGCATTGGGTCGCTCCTAGTAAAGGGTTAATAGTGGTCGTTTGTTTGGACATACTTGTTGATCATCCGGATACGCGAGCACCTAGATGACTCCGGTTTCGTTCAGAAATGGATGTGTATCCGACATTGAATTTCATGTCGTGTAATTAAATTGATATCTATTAATATATTTCTGTGGTGGCGGAGAATGTATTCTCTTGCTTAACACCCTTCTCTGAGACGCACGAGCTCAAAGGTTATATATTGGTAGTTATCGATCGCATGGTATGGACTGTCAATGTGACATGCCAAGATGCAATTGATCAAGGCTTTTGTCGAAAAGAAGAGCCTTGTGGATGATGATCAAAGCATAGCCTATTTAGGCATAGCTTTGGGTATTTCGTTACCTCACGAGCCTCACACCCCGGTATGAGTTAGAAACGGAGCAAGGGAACGCAGGGAGTGCACACGTTTCTTTCTAGCTAGAAGTGGTGTTTGGGTTTAGCATGGTCTGGCATTTTACTTGTGTGGTTGATGAATTTTGAGGCACCTTGGATTTTTATTGCCGCCATGGCCAATTTATAGGTCCAATAGGGTCGGGAAGCGTGTGTTCAGGCATAACTAATCCAACCCATTGCACTATTGGGGAATCGGCCCTGCAGGATCCAAGGGTTCGCCAGCGTCTGAATCCTAAGACATTGCTAGAGTGTCTTGAATCGGTAAGGAGATCGTTCCTAGCCTTGACTCTTGATGGAAACCCAATTTCCAATACGACCCCATGCGGTTTTGATTATAGAACTAGTATGGCGACATAGTATATGGTAGCTATGCCGTCTATGATTAATACATTATGATTGAAAGGTTTTTAAAACATATATACACCAATAATAATATTAAATCCGTTTTTAGCGTATCAAGCATTTTTTTTATAAGGTAAAACTCTATCCTCTGGCTTATGTTGCATTGTGTGATGGGACCTGATCTTATAATGGTTTCATTTTTCTAAAAAGCATTGCGTTGTTTTAAC
This sequence comes from Allium sativum, assembly GCA_030737875.1. NCBI lineage: Eukaryota > Viridiplantae > Streptophyta > Magnoliopsida > Asparagales > Amaryllidaceae > Allium > Allium sativum. The sequence goes on from CM060912.1 coordinate 104,004,036, forward strand.
AATTTACTTTATTTGTGCACCGATAATCCAATGGAGTAAACCTGTTCCATGTTAGCGGCGTGGTCCTATGATTAGCCTCCTTATTAGTTAAGTTAAGTAAAGATTTCTCACACCAGTCCCATGACTGACCCGTAGTTTGTTTCACTTTGCAAACTAAGGTGCCCTCTTTTCCACATGGGCAGTCGAGTAGCTTATTTTGCAGATATATTGAGCAGGATTCTGGATCAAAGCTTAGAGCTATGTCTAGGGCATTGGTAACCTTCCGCTGTGATTAGTATATTTGATCCAGTGCATTGGATTACATTTATTGTAATTTATCTTCCGCTGTATTTTATTCAATGTACTCTGATATTTTGTACTCTGATGTAACATTATTATAATGTTTATAAAAGTATGTTGTTATTTGTTCTGATGTGTTGTATTACCAAAGTTAACGTATTCAGGTTTTGAACGGTCTTGGTCAGGTCAGGTCAGGCGAAATCCGGATCGTTACATGAACTTTGGCAAAACCTAGAAAGGTTATTACTTAAGGGAATTGATGATGTTAATGGATTTGAGGATTCCATGAAACTTGGCTTGACTTACATCAAAGAACTAGTTCAAAGAATAAACGATAGCAAACTAAGTGTATCTCACAGGATTGTTTATCAAATTTCTCTTCTTCAAACTGAAGTTACAGACTTGTACAACAACTATAAATCCTAATCTAGTGACAAATAAGTTTCTGCCAATGCTTCTTTCGAAACAAATAATCAGCCATTAATTTCATCACAACATTTCATAACAATTATTGATGATTCTGACGATATGATTGTTGAAAAAATGAAAATTTTGACAAATCTCTTGTGCAAAACACTGATTTCTATGAACTGAAATTCAAACTCAAACTAATGCTTCTACTGAAAATTCAACTTTTACTGAAATCTAAAATATTCAACTAACAACTTTTGAAAGTGATGAAAGTCTTAATGAAGTTGTTGAAATCTCTGTAATTGATTTGAATTTAAATTCTCTCGAAAATGAAGATTTCAATCTTCAATTTGATCTTCCTCTCTCAAGTTCTGAAAATTTGGAACATTTAGCAACTTTAAATTGTCAACATGAAAGAAATGACGAAGTTGGTAACAACTGTCTGAGTGATGACGACTATGATGAGCAAAAACTTCTTAAACTGATTGACAATAATGTTGTTGAGTCTAAAACAGAAAATGAAACATTCGAGAACTTTGAAATTCTAACGGAACTGTTGATTGTGATCTTAAACACAATGACAATTTTTGAAAAACTATTGAAACTCCTTGCGACTTGATCGTTTCAACTGAACCTCACTGTGATCACTTGTTTTTCAATGATAAATTTCTACAGTATATGAACTCTTTTTGGAATAACACAGTTTTTGAGAAAATACAATTTCGAAATTTACTGAAAATTCATTTGTTTGGTTTTAACTTTAGGTTTACGAGTGGACCTTTAGTCAACAAAATTTCAAAGAAAAACTGAACAATATTTCTCAAAATAAGTGTGGGGGTGAGAATGATGCACACGTCTCTCAATTTATACATCATCTAAGCAAATCAAATTTTGTTTTTGAAACTTTTACTACACTCGGCTCAATGACATCTCTTTAGTTGCTACAGAAATTCAATTCGATTTTAGGTTCAACTATAAGCTGAAAATTTTAAAATTAGCAACTCAAACTTTTAAAAAAAAAATTGTTTTTCCAAATCTGAAACATGATATAAAATTATTTATGATTTGGTTTTCGGTGCTTAAGCTGTGCCTCATAATCTTAATGACACTGATACATTGTTCCATATGGACCGGTTCATCTATTCGATGACTGCGTATTTTTGCCCGTGTATTCGGTACGCCATGCTACCCTCTTATTTTATTTCTCTTTCACTGAGATATGTCTGATTAAGGACTACGAGGACACAATCTATTTTTAAGTGTGGGGGAGGGGGAGTTGGAGGGAATTTACATTACATCATCAATCAAATTTTATGAACTAGGTCATTCATTGAATAAGGACTAACTTAAAATTCATAAATAACACCTTGGTTCTTTATTGATAAGTTGAATTGTTGGGTGATGGGAATGAACATTAATTATTCATTGACTATTAACGTGTCTTTTTAAGATGCTAGTTTGAGACTGTGCTGACGCGAATCATGTTCTGGAGCAAGCGTATCAACCCTTGTTATACATATTAGAATGTGCAAGTAAAAAAATCATAAAAAATCAAATAAAAATGATTTTGCACCTACATTTGTTGGATTTTATGAGTTCGTTTTCATGCAAAATATTTTTTCATTGAAATTTTTAAACTCGTAAGTTCTAAATTCCACTTGGCCCATTTAAGGAGAAATGACTTATTGTAGCGTTCTTCTTCGATACCCTACATTATTCAAACCCAAGTTTTAGTCTATTTACATCCATGTTCGACAAGTTTTTCTTATATTGGTATACTTAAGAACCTTTTGTTTAAAGATTAAAAAAACGTCACTTTTTATACCAATATTACACTACCCACTCCGTACTTGTTTTAAGGCAGAATAACCATATACTACGTCTTATTTTATATGGGTTATCTATCTTATGAAACTTTGCTTATCTTCCCTTTCAGCTTTTTATATAGCTTCAATCTAGACTTGTGTGTTGAATTAGAGTTATGGAAGAAGAGTAACTAGGGCATAAAACTTTCCTTTCATGAAGTGTTGGTTATGATTCACTTAGTAGAGGAGGAATCGAATGAAATAATATATGGTATCATTCCATTCGATCTCCACTCATCATTCATTTTCGGAAAAAAAAAAGAAAAAAAATGAAATAAAGAGAAAATCTCTAAGAATAAAATAGTTATTCATCATTCTCGAATATAAAGCATTCATTTTCATTCCATCCACATCCATTATACCGTACTTAGAAGCGAGGAGTGTAGTAGATGAGATGAAAGGAAACAAGATGTCCATATGTGCCTTAGTATTACTTTGTCTTTTGTAACTTGAAGTTCAACTTATACACTTGCCCTCTTATCTATAATATTTTTAGAACTTACAAAATTTCCTTCATCTACGCATAACTCACATCCAATATATTACAGTTACACTGGTGCAAAATTATTCAAAAAAAAAGAGAAAAAAAGTAAATAAATGATTAGGTGCACATTGTCGATGTGTAGAACTTTGGTTGACACCACACTCTTAATCTTCAAGGCAATTACAATGCTATCAAGGAATTACGATTCAGCTTGAAAATTTTTGTTCATTTTTGCACCAATAATGGGATGGACAATTAAGGACTAAATCGCTATTATTGAAGTTAGGTAAAGTCCTTGGAATTTGAAAGATCTTAAACATATTATTTGATTAACCCGTGTACATAAGACGCTTTGGATTTTGTGAGTAGTACCAGCTGAAAACTCTTATGAGACAACGCTTGTCCTACTAGGGACACCTAGGGGTTTAATGACTTGTTGCATATGCTAAATGCAATCGTGTTTCCTAGAAAGTGTGACATATCTTAGTTTAGTTTATTGAAGGACAAATAAAAAGATAAGTGTGTGGGTAATTGATATACACGTAAATGTGTATATTTTATCCTCTTATTTATCTTATTTTCTTTTTAAAATAATTCATACTGTGTATTTATATTTTCGTTTTCAGATTATTTATGATGAATAGATTGATGCTATTAATTGTTGAAAAGCTTGAAGATTTGATGCAAGAAGAGTGTTGATTTTCAGAGCTGGATTAAAGCTTGAAGACCTGAAGAAATGTTGTTGTTCAACCACCTTCTACCGCATATTTTAAAGTCAAGATTCAATGTCTTTTCATAAGGATCGCTTGTCTCAGAGGTTATGGAGTTATTATTCATTGAAGTTGATTCTGTTTGATGCCCATAATCTATTTTTCCATGACATTTGCATGTCCATTCACTTGCGTTCACATTGGTCTAGTTGTTATTCGGGCAAAGCCTTTTTGTACCACATCTTGTAATTGGCCACTTAGTCTTGGTCATGGCAGGTATAAATACGTTGTATCTCTTTCATTTAGAATTGTCTTAAGTTTTATTATGTAAACTTTCTCTTGGAATAAAACTATTCTTCTCGTTTTCTCTTTAGTCTCTGTTTTATTTTATTTATGTTGTTATTTTCTTCTTCGTATTTTATCATTTAGCTATGTCTAGCTGATCTCCTTTAATTTGGGGGTGATGACGCTTATATACTGGATTCAATATGAATCACATAGCCAAATAGATTAGGAATTTATGCATGTAGATCTGGATCTGAACCAAGAGTTAGATCTGAACCTTCATATTCTGTGTCGTTTAAGATCTATGCTCCTTCACAGGGTATATTCGTGTTCGATCGAACGCTTATCAGATTTGGATCCAATTTTTAGGATTTCAGAAATAAGCTAGTGAATCTGTCATGATAGCCTATGGTTGTTTAAGATATTAGCTCCTTCATAGGCTATGCTTGTCGTTATTCACATGTATGTTTCTAAAAACCTAACTATTGTTGATTCATGTTTGTGACAGAAACATGAGTTAGATCTATATTTATCTGTTGGCTATTGATGATTATTAATCTAGTTTATGTCATTACTCCCTAATTGCTCTCATTTGTTATAAAAAAACTCTCTTTTTCTTTATTTTCTGTAATTGTCAAACAATAAACTTTCGGAATAATTTGATTGGATTTATTAATTAAAATAATTTTCGTCCAAAGTTCGACAACCTTTACAACAACCCTTGTTGTTTAGGAAAGCCGGACGAATTAAATAATTGTTTACAATAGTTAATTTGTTCGCAAACAGCTCTCGATGTAGAGGGACATACTAGATTATTTATGAGATGAGAAGGCTAGGACCTAATTGCCTTGTTATCAAGAGAAACCTCCCGAACTGGTTGCATATGTTTTGATATACTTGTACTGTAGACATTTGAAATTTTTAAATGTGATTTATTTTTAAATGTGATTTATTTTTAAATCCTGAAATGAAGTATGATTTGATATGAAAGAAATATCTAGTGTTTCAATGGTTTGAAATGAAATGGGGATTTTACATTAAAAGAGATTATTTTCAAAAGAATCGATTTTGAAAATAAATGAAATTGATTTGATTTGATAAATCCAAATATGAAGACAAAACTATTTTGGTTTTGAGTTTTATAATTAGTATTCATATGAGGAAAACACTTTCCGTGTTATATGGCATGGTTCTATGATTTACCTTATTTTAAAATGTAAGTTACTTTTTGTTTCTTACACTAGTCCCATGATTGACTCAGAGTTAATTGTTTCCCACCTAAACTCTAGTTGCCCATAATTTTCCACATGGGCAACTTGTAGTTTTGGTCTGCCGATTTTATAGAGCAAGATTCTAGATTATGGAAGGAGCTATACTCTGGATCATTTTAATAATCTTCCGCTGAGAGTAATGTTTTTCACTGCGTATTTATCTTTCGCTGTATAAGTAGTTGTACTCTGATATTCTTATACTCTTATGTAATATTGCAAAGATATTAATGTAAAGTTCTTTCATTACTGTAATGATGAGTAAGTACCCATAACAATCTGTCTTTGAAAATGGTTTAGATCGGTTTAATCGCCGAGTTGAACCAGGCCCGAAAATGGAATGTTATAAAGATCCCAACAAGAAAGTTATATAGGAGGGCAACAACTCAAGACTGGAGTTTGATGTCGTGCAATCGCCTGTGGTGGCTGGAAATTGGGTTTTAAAAGAAGGTGGTTGTTTTCGGGTTTAGATGGATTTCGTGACGACGGTGAGGAATTAGACCTTGGAGGATGTTGGCAAAAGGGTGGGCTAGCTTGCAGTGGTGGTCGGAGCTTGAACAGTGGCATGTGGTGGTTGAGGCTTCGAGTTGAACGAGATTAGGTAGTTTTTGGGTTTTGGGGATTTTGTGCCTCTGTCGTTGGTGAGTGGCCTAAGGCGCATAGGATTTTGAGTTGACCAGTTTCTGGTCAATTCGCTTTTGCTGGCAATTGAAGGAAGCTTGAGCGGTCGCACCTTCGGGCGAAGAGAGCTGGGGTCATGGCAGTGTGCGGCCGATGGGGTCTGGTGCAGTGTGGCAACGTAGGTGAGGGTTTGAAGTGGGTAAGGGGGTCACGTTTTTACCTAGAGAATAAACGAGGGATGAGGCTATAATTATTTAAAACTAATAAAGGTAATCAGTGTTTAATGACAATAATTAAGCTAATCTAATTATGTTAATTATAATATAATTATTTTGAATTCAATTAAAAATTGTAATAAGTATAACTTATTCGTATGATATCAGATTGAGGTGAAACAAATTACATTGGAATCATATCGTCGTATACTACGCAGTTGAACTGGATTGGACTACTTTGGAGCTACTTGAATTTTTATCTAATTTTATACATATGTTTGAAATTGGATAAAATGATGCAAAATCGTCAAGTTAGAATGGATGGTGAGTTAACTCTCGCACTTTTTAGAATACTGTGATGTAGTCAAATTCATATAATAATATCACTATTGTTAGTACAAATTGTATGTTTGGATGCTTTGGATGATTATTGCTTTGCCAATGATTGTTGATATTAATATTTCTGTTGTCTTGAATGAATTAGAATAGAATTTATATTTCATACGCACATATATAAAGTGATATTATGAGATATGATGTAGGGAGAACATGTTGGAGTGATCCAACAGGATTCCTCAAATATTTTAGATATTACTTGCTTTCATATTATTCATATATGAAACGTTTAGATTAAGTAACTTTAAATCTGTTTTGGATGTTGATTGTTGAATTGAATTCAACACTGATGTGTTCTTAATCAATAAATAGTATTGATTAAGTGATTGGCAATAGATGGCCTAAAATCTATCTTTTTAAGGCGTTGGCTCACTGTCAAGCGAACTAAGTTGAATTTATAAAATTTATTTTTTATACCTGAAGCATGGTCTTAAAGTTTATTCTATATAAGTTGTGTAAAATATATTTTTTATAAAATAGATCAATATTTATAATCGGATTTCATAAAGGAAAAATATAAGATGGTTTGTATAGTACATCCCTATGTTTTAAATAAGTTTTATAAGCAAGTAAGTTAGAAATTAACCTTAGGGTTAATAGTTTGGGATAATTGTTTTTAAGAAACAATTAAGTGGGATTATGATAAATTGATTATGTTATTAACTAATCTAAAGGCAAGTATTAACTGAAATTAGTTAACTGTGTTTCCAAGTTGACAAAGTCAACTGTTTGAATTATAATTGGTTATTTAATTTAATTTTTCAATTAATTTAATCGAAATATTTTTGGAAAAAGGGTTCTAATAACTTAATGAGTGTTCATATAAGTTGATTAATCTTCTAATGAATTGTGTATAAAGGCAATTACTGAGTTGATAATATTAATAAAGTTGGTTATTATTTAAATAACTCTCTAAATGGAGATTAACTATTTTATTTCCAGTTAATAAGAAATTTGACTACTTTTATTTTAGTTGATGTTGAAGTAATTATTATTTTAATTAACAATAATTAAAGTGATTACCATTTTAGAATGGAATTCATAAGTTATGAATTGATTCATGCAACGGTGCCTGTGTTATAAATAAGTTTTATAATTTGATATTTCGAGTGACAAAACTTATCTAAGTTTTATAAAGTTATAAAACCTTGTTTTATGACTAAATGAGTTATAAGTGATTTCAGTTCTTTTGAACTAGTTTGATAAATAGTTTTGTTGAACCTGTAATTGACGGAGAAAGGATATTAGGATTTCATAAATGAAATCTATTGAAGTTAGATATTCATACAGAGTTTATAGATGATTTAAATTGATTTTAAGCTAAGGTTTGATTTTAAAATAAAACCAGGATTTATAAGATCCGAAATTTACAAAGAAAAAGGAACTCAAGTTTGTGAGAAGAGTTAAATTGAATTTTTATAAATAGTTTTATAAACGGATTTTATAACGAAATTCAAGTTTTATAGACAAGGTTTATAAAAGAGATGTAAAGCTAATATGATGGTTTAAAGTAAGTGTTTAATTAATAATTGAATTAAGTAAAATGATTGAAACTGAAAAGAGACTTTCAAAAATACAAAGGAATGATGCTTAATGGAATTGTGTAAAGGATTTGGTAAATAGATTATTGTAATAAATCTGAGTTGTAAATGAATTGTATCAAAAAGGTTTAAAGCTAAAGGCTTGTGTTTGAAGTAAGGGTTTACTTAATAAGCGAATTAAATAAAAGTTGTTATAATTGGAAGGAGATTTTTTCAGTTGCTGGAAATGGTTTATAAAACCATATTTTGATTGAATAATCAATAGGACTTGTGATATATAGTTGGTATTAGATTTTGGGTTGCAGACTTTGACCTGCATTAAAATAAGATGTCGAGGCAAGGTCTGAGAAGAAAATAAAATACCCAGTTGAATGACTTCATGGTTATCCGAGGGTTGATATTGCTTTGGAAATGGAAGTGGTGCGGGAAATTAATTTATTACTCCCATAAGTGATGTTATAAACTTTAATTTGCAAAGTTTAATAGGTTAATTAAAACTCTTTGAGTTTTATAGTAAACAATGTATCACATGACATTGTTTAGGCTAGATATGAATTTGTGACTATGCTTACACCATTTGGCTAACATTATAGCGCTACTTTCTAAGTAGTTAAAATAATTTATTTTTGTGAATATGCTTATTCTGAAGAGAAAAGTGTATAATTATGGTTTTTGAAGTAACGGAGACAAGAGATTTATGAATATACTTACCCCGTTGAGATAGGTTTATGGAATCGGCTTTTAAAAATCGATGAAATGATTTTAATAAATGGTTTTAATAAAAATGGATTGAGTTGTATTTTATTTTCTTAACTTTGCATACATGTGGATTCTTTGGCATGAACGTAACTCCATGAAATTCAAATTCAAGATGAAAAGCCTAACAAAATAGTATACATCATTCTTAACCTTGTTTTCGAATGGACAGGCACAAAAAGATGGAATTATGTTGATACCATTGATGTAAGAGTTAGGGACAGAGCTAGAGGAAGGGATGGACCATCAGCTTGATCTGATACTGCATGCTTGTTCTCAAAATTTTGGTTGCTGCTGTTATAGCTTTATTTTGGGTTTGTAATATGTAATATGTAATGCTCAATCTCTTTTTGGCGGGTCATGTAATATGTATTATGTTTGTTGCCTGCATTTTGTGTTTATATATGATATGTATATATACGAATGATGTACTGAACCTTTGGCTGGAAATATATTAAGGCGTGAATTGGATTGATTCACTACCTTTTTACTTCAAAAAAGGGGACTGAGTTGTTGATGTACTTGATTGTATTATATGAATTGATAGTTAAAGAACCAACTATTAGTAAATATCCCTTTTGACTTATGACATGTTAATTTAAGGAACCTGTGATCAAAACTTCTTGTTGTTAAGATGGGGGGTTCTCACTTTGTGTTTGGTGGCGAGCAGGAGACTCTTACCTCTACACGTCCCAGTGAATGTTTCATGGGTTAGTTAAGAATCGAGAGTCTGGATGTAAAAGCTGTTTCGAGGTACCACTGCATGTCACGATGGATGTCATCCATTGTCGAGGGTCTCATGGTCTTGGTTGTTGTAGTTGGTATCAAAGATGAAGGTTAAGTGATATTCTTAGCTTTGTGGTGTAACTCAATGGAGATGGGGTAGTAAGACCTTAGACTGAGTTCGAGTGTGTGTGTGTGTGTGTGTGTGTGTGTGTGTATGAGAGAGAGAGGATTGTTAGTGTTATAAAATGTTTTATATTATGTTTGTTTATTTATCGAGTGGTACATAAACTCCAAATTGATGCGTTTTGCTGATGTTGTTGATAGAGATTTCTAAACACTTGAACAAGGCAAATCGACATAATATTGTTTTAAAGAGTTGGTAAATGAAATCATTTTACCAAGATTTATCAATGAAATAATTTTTAAACTAAGTATGGTTTCATGGATGATTATTTTGATTGGAAATGATAATATTCTATTATTATCATTTATAGCAAAGTCGTACTCACCTTTGAGCATTGACTATTGTTGATCGATTGGTAGTGTACCAAACCGGTTTATGGGTATTAGCTGCTTGTTTTGATAAGTGTAATCTTATCACTCTTTTGCATAGGTTGGGTAAGAATTTAACCTAAGTAAATTGTTTAATATTTAATTAAACCAGGATGAACCTATGTGGGGAAATCTTATATAGGACTAGAATTGTCTAAGTGTGTAATCTATAAATGAGGTTTATAAATAGGAATTGGATTTGAGTTGGGGACCGAAGGATCTGAATTTCCAGTGAATTTTGAAAATGATTTTTCAAAAAATAAGTAGTATGATTATTTGAAGGCATTTATATATATGTGTGTATATATATATGGATTTTAAAGAGTTTAAAGGCACAGATCTTGCTCGTATCACTGGAAAATAATGTCGATGATGACTACATCATCATCAGTGTTCATTTTTAAGTTTCTAAGTAAGATTTGCTACCACAAATAAATTGTTCAATTAAAACGAAAGTTTGTTTTCTAGTATTAGATTAAATTAAGTTAACATCTTTAAGATCTGGCAATGGCAGATCCAAAATTGGCGTTCAAATCTATTTTGACAAATTCAAAATATGTTTTCACTAAACTTGCATCTTCGTTCTCGAATCGCATATCTCATTCGCAAGATGACAAGCATGTAACGGATAAATCTAATAATCCTTCAAGGAAATTTTGTTGAAACCGAAACCACCTCCCGTACCAATGCATAAAAATTCTAATCATTTCTTTGAAAATCTCAAAAATATCAAATCCAAAAATGGTTGCTTCAGATGCGGATCGACAGATCACTGGGCAAGAGAATGTCGGAACCCAACTTTCTGCTTTAATTGCCATAAAACTGGTCACAAAGGTTTCAGCTGTAAATCTACTTCCTCTCCAACAAAAATGGCGCCCCCAAACCAACAGAAAATACAGATCTAAGCCGACCATTTCCCTGGCGATTTCAGATGGGCTAGATCTATGTTGGTAATCTCGCTGCTCAAGGAAACTTCTCTATCCCTTAACTTGAAGTTCTTCTCAGATCTAGATTCGGGAGCATGACTGTGGCTTGGCGTTAGAATGTTAAGCGATGGGGTGATTTCCTCGTGGTCTGATTTCCTCTATCCTTGCTCATTGAGAATTTCTATTATTTTGTGTTTGCACTGCATGAAACTATTAACTTAAGGAGATTGAGCTACTAGATCGGAAGTGTTAGCGTGAGAAAGGTGAAGTTTTAGGTGATGTTAAAGAATATCCCTATTGTTTGTACAAGTTTGGAGGTTCTCAGGGCGGCGTTGGTTGACTTTGGGTATGTTACTAGGCTACAGTCAGGGGTGTTGCATGCAATAGATTTTACTAATCTGAGGGCACAGCTATATGCGGAAGAGTCAATTTTACTAATCAGAATTTCGATCGAGAATTACTAGCATGATTTTAAAATTACCACAATTGTCGGATACCCCGTTGCAAGCATGGACAATTCAAGTTTTAGAAGGCATATCTTAACAAAAGGAAGTGACGACAGATTGAATATTGTGAATTTCAGAGAGGTAGATGTCGGTGCTGAGATTGCAGGGGAGGTTGGAGGTGAAGACGTGAGGTAAGTGATGGATGAGGGTTTGGCTACTAATCCCATTGTGCTCTCCTTAGACAATGTGAATTCAGGTGGGGACATTAACCAAAACTATGTGGTGCATTATGAAGGATATGAAGGGGGGTTAACATTGAAGTTGATGGCGAAGGAAACATTGTGAAAGTGGGCAACGATGAAGAAGGAATTGGCTTGAATGACCTGAGTGTTGAAGGGGGGTAACAATATAGCTGTAGGATTGAATTAGTGGATGACAATGTATCGAAGGACCTTAATTCAGTGGGTAACAAGATGCTAGTAATTGCGGACTCTAGAGAGTGCCCCAGAACAAAGAGCAAGGGGAAGCGTATTTTGGACCAAACTAGTGTTGTGATGCTACGTAGAAGCGCTCGTGGGCTGCCTCACCTAATGTAAGGTAGTGTTTTTGTCCCTGTTATCCTTAATAATATTTCTAGTGAACAAATGCATGCTCTTGCTTGTAGTTCAGTATTTGTGTTGAATAATGATGTTATAGATGACTTTAAAAATAAAGAATTGGGGAGGGCTAATGAATCATTATGATAATTGTGTCCTGGATTGTTAGAGGCATAGGAACTTATGATAAGTGTCTTAGGATTAAAAATTATCTTAAGTCTGTTAAACCCGACATTATGTTGCTACAAGAAACAAAGCTTGAAAATCCTAAAGACTATGTATTTAAATGTCTGGGGTGGGGAGTAATTGATGAATGGTGTTTTCTTCCTGCTGTTGGTTCTCCGGGAGGAATTTTTACATGTTAGAATAGCAATAGTTGGAAACTGAAACTAGAAATTAGACAAAGCCATTATTTGCATGTGTCCTTAGAAAACAATGTGTCCAGAGAGCGGTTTTTTTGTCCAATGTCTATAGCCCAAATACTAGAAGGGAGAGGAGAACTATTTGGAAAGAGGGTATCAAATTTTATAACTTGATGGCTGGAGCATGGGTTATTGGAGGTGACTTCAATGTGACGCATTTTGAATTTGAGAGAAGTAACAATAAAGCTAACTACACTAGGGATATGGATGACTTTAATGAGTTTGTAAATGAATGTACTCTAATTGATTTCCCCTTGATGAATAGAAGATATATTTGTAGTGATGGAAGAACTCCTCTGACGCTGGTTAAGTTAGATTGTTTTTTAATCAACTCGAGGTTTGAAGAGTTGCACCCTCTGACCTTTCAAAAGGGACTCTCTTCAATCATTTCTGACCACTGCCCAATTGTGTTGGACTCTGGGGATCTAGTAAGGAGATTTTTTTAAATTTGAGAAAATGTGGTGCTTGGAGGAGAATTATGATGATTTGCTTGTACAAAAATGCTCCCAGTTTGGGGACAAGGGAGATGTTGCTAGCAACATTTGCAGAAAATTCAGATTGTTAAAAAAATTTCTAACTAAATGGAATAGGTAGGAGTTTGGCAATATTAGAATCAAAAAAGAAGAGATTGAAAAGGAGATTTTAGAGCTGAATATTCTTGAAGAGGAGAGATTATTAAATGATGAAGAAAATTGTGACGACCCAAACTTCCATGGTACAAAAGTAAGGATAATCATAGAAGCATAACAAAATTAAAACAATAACAGATCCCAGATAATAGCATAACATATAAATCATTGCAGCGGAAATGGAAATGTCGTCACAAAATATCATCACAGAACATCAGAGTACGCAGTACAGTAAACACTTAGCAAAATAGATGTCTGAAAAAGGGAAAGAAATAAAGTCTCAATCTCCCAAAATACATCAATACTCAATACTGTCTCAATGTCCCAAGAAGTAGAAAAAAAGATAAAAAGAAAAGATCCTTCATCAGCAAGCTCTAGTCCAGAAAACATCCTACCTGAAACCGTTCAATTGGTTGCCCGTGTGGAAAAAGGGCACCCAAGTTCGCAAACTGAAACAAACTACGAGTCAGTCATGGGACTGATATGAGAAATCTTACTAAACTAATAATATGGTAAATCACTGGACCATGACGCTAACGCGGAACGGGTTTATTCCGTTGGATTATCTTTGTTACCTTTTCTTAATAATGAAAAACAGTTTGAGAGAGCTAAGTCGATCCCTAGAACGGCTAGTCCGAGAACCCGAAATAAATAGATATACTCTTAGAGTATTCTTCCTATTGATTCAAAACTCCAAGTGGAACTCAAGCTCAGATTTGCCAGTGCATATGGATTATATATTTTAAGTAAAAAATAACGCAATGCTTTTTAGAAAATTAAATCATTATAAGACTCATGTCCCATCACACAATGCAATGAAAACAGAGGATAGAGTTTTACCTTATAATGATAAAAAATGCTTGATACGTAGAAAATAATATTTTTAATATTATTACTAGTGTCTAATATGTTTCAAAAATACTTCAAAGTAAATGTATCAATCCTAGACGGCATAGCTACCATATAATATGTCGCCATATATAGATATACAATCAAAACCGTAATGTCGTATTGGAGGTTGGTTTCCATCATGAGTCAAGGCTAGGGACGATCTCCTAACCGATTCGAGACACTCTAGCAATGTCTCAGGGTTCCCCGCAGTGAACCCTTGGATCCTGCAGGGTCGGTCCATAAATAACGCTAGTGGACTGGAAATTCCTGAACACATGCTCCCCGATCCTATTGGACCTATAAATTGGCCATTGGTGACCAATAAAAATATCTGCGGTGCCTCATTCCATCAACCACATAGGTAAAAATGTCGGGCCTTGTTAAAACCCAAACACCACTTCTAGCTAGAGAGAAACATGTGCACTCCCTGCGTTCTCTTGTGCCGTTTTTGACTCTACCAGGGTGTGAGACTCACGAGGTAACGTAATACACAAAGCTATGCCTAAATAGGCTATGCTTTGATCATCATCCACAAGGCTCTGCTTTTCAATAAATGTCTCGATCAATAGCATCTTAACATGTCACATTGACAGTCCATACCATATGATCGATAACTACCAATATATAACCTTCGAGCTCGTGCATCTCAAAGAAGGGTGTTAAGAAAGAAAATAAATTCTCTGCCACCACAGATATATATTAATAGATATCAATTCAATTACACAACATGAAATTCCATGTCGAACACACATCCATTTACAAGTCCGTTCTGGGTCTAAACGAAACCAGAGTCACCTTATTCCTCTTCTCATATGTCCATTATGGAAGTGAGGTGCTCGCGTATCCGGACGATCAACAAATACGCCCGGACAACTAGCACTTTAACCCTTTATTGGTAGCTAGCCAACGCCAGTCATCAGTAGTTATCCTTTCGATGCGAAGATCGCCGGTCTTCAATCGCCGTCTATGAGATCTTCAATTTAGACCGTCGTATGACCATTTGAAATGAGTTTTAACTCGGAATTTTCAAAGATCCTCGCATATATATATATATATATTAAAATAATTTCTTATCGTTAATGGTGTTTAATAACAATTAATCGCTATTTTTATTTATATAAAAATAGCCAAATTTATTTAACGACGCTTCAGGTCGATGGGCGGCCATAGCGCTGTTTTTACCCAAATTTGATTTACACAAATCTTGAAATCTAACCGTTGGATTTTAACAAAATTCATATCGATTGAAAGATCTTCCCAAAGCGGTCCTAATGGTTCCAGTCTTGGGAAAATCGACGGTTGGATCTTACGGTATAATCGTTGAAAGTTACGATTGCCGAAACGCGAACTACCGTGCGCAAATCGTTTAATTTTAATTAATATATATATATAAGTCATTGGCGGTTTCAACTACTTTTCAAACAATCACAAGCAAGCCAAACACAGTCTATATTCATGTTAAAGATTTATATATGATTTTCATAATTCTTCTAACATGATAAAATGATATTTGAAATAAATCATGTTTTAATGACTACTTATTTCCAATGGCATCTAAATTACATCAAAAATATATTTATAATGTTCACCCTTTTTGTTGAAACCAAATGGAAATAAAAACACGATTTTTATTTCTATAACTTTTATTGCATCTAAATGTATAATAAAAATGTGACATTTAAATCCACTCTTTTTATTGCCTCTAAATGACAATAAAAACGTAACATTAAAATCTGTTCTTTAAATTTCAATAAAATGACACTAAAAATGTATCACGTAATTTTATTCTTTTTATTGTCTTTGGAATGACAATAAAAATGACACATGTAATTCTATTCCTTTAATTGTGTATCTAAAATGTCATTAAAAAAATAACTTTTGACTTTACATTTAAATTGTCATTAAAAATGTAACTTTTAATGTATTCTCTTATTCACATATAATTTGACAAATAAAATGATACTTCAATTCTTATCATTTTTGCTACAACTAAAATGTAACTTTGTAAATCCTATCTTTTTTTCTCTAATTTAAAAGTAAAAATGATACTTTTATTCCTATTCTTTTATTTACATCTAAAATGTAAATAAACAGGTGACTTCTAATTTAAAAGTATAAAATTCAACTTTTAATTCATGTTTTATTTGCATCAAAGAATGCGAATAAAAATGCAACTTTTAAATCAATATTTTTATTCACACCAAAAATGCAAACAAAAATGTAACTTTCATTTTAATGTTTTTTATTTGCATCTAAAATGCAAACAAAAATGCAACTTTCATTTTGATGTTTTTATTTGTATTTAAAATACAAATAAAAATGTAACTTTTCAAATCATTTTATTATTTGTATCTAAAACACAAATAAAAATGTAACTTTTCAATTCAGTTTTATTTACTACTAAAATGCAAATAAAAAATGTAATCTTTTATTCAATGTTTTATTTGCAACTAAAATGCAAATAAAAAAATGCAATCTTTTATTCAATGTTTTATTTGTAACTAAATTGCAAATAAAAAAAATGTAATCTTTTATTCAATGTTTTATTTGCAACTAAATTGCAAATAAAAAAATGTAATCTTTTATTCAATGTTTTGTTTGCAACTAAATTGCAAATAAAAAATGTAATCTTTTATTCAATGTTTTATTTGCAACTAAATTACAAATAAAAAAATGTAATCTTTTATTCAATGTTTCATTTGCAGCTAAATTGCAAAAAAAAAGCCTGTAATCTTTTATTCAATGTTCTATTCCATCAAAAGTGCTAATGAAAATGTAATGACCCTGATTTTTGGTATTTGAATATTTTATTTATTTAAATATTGAATGTGATTGAATTAGAAATTTGATCAACTTGAATTTAGAATAAATGAGTTATTCGATATATTTGAATCGAATACGAAATTTAATATGGAATTAAATTTGTTTCGATGCATATGGAAATTCATATTTAAGTGTGAACAATAATATTAACGTATTTTTGAGAAATCGAAGTGTTTAAAAATCAATTAAAATATTAGTTCGATTTTATTTACACGTGAAAAGAATATTTTTGTAAACAGTTTCGGAATTTGACGAAACCGGTTTTATCGAGTCCGGAATAGTGTAATATAGTAGGTTGACAAATTTCATCGTATTTGGGAATGTTGTGTGATGGTTCGAGACTAAAACACTTGACGGGATTTTAAATTAATATTGTAATCAAAATATCTAAACAAATATCTAACTCATAAATATCTAAAAAAAATATCTCCCTATAAATAAACATTTAATCCTCCTCTTACAAACCTAATTTCACTCTTCTGTAGAAATCAAAATAGAGGCCGACGGCTCCTTGAATCCTTCTCCAAATTTTATAAAATTAGATACTAAACTAAATAAAGAAAAGCTTGATTCTTTGAACTCCTGAAAGCAAATGCTTCAAGTTAGTACCTTCAGATCTGGGTGCGATGGGTTTAGGGGGGAGGTCGACTTTTCTACAGGCGAGCTAGGGCTGAGTTGTATCGGAGATTCTGGCGACGAGGATGGAAGGCCAGTGGGGCGATGTGCTTCTGGTGGTGGCGCGCTTTGTTTGACGAAGTTTGGGAAGGTTCGAATACAAAAGACATTGCAAGCCTTGGAGCAGGATGCTGCTACTGTGGCGATGTCGCGTTTATGAAGGGGGTGTCAGAGTTGTTCTTATGGTGGTCATTGGGTGGAGTTCGGACTAACGAGTTTATTGGTGGTGGTGGCGGACCTGAGAGGTAGCCGAGGTGAATGGAGGAGTGCGACTTCATGGTAGCACCACTGTAGGAGGCTACATGTCGGAAATCAGGAGGAGGGTTAAAGTGAGGTAAATATGAATGATAGTGTAGAGTGGATGGGATTGCACAGGAGTTTGCATTTGAAAATGAAAGAGGAAGCACGCACTGTTAGTGAATATGGCGGTTGTACAGGAGGATCATGATGTTGTTAACCTGTTAAGCATGGAGGGTTTGTACTAGAAAAGAAGTACTGGGAGCATGAAGTATGATGTCTTGTTGAGGAGTTTAGGTGTCAGTTTCATACATATATATATATGAAAATAAAATAAAGGAGTATACGAGGAAGCTGCATGATGTCCTCGGGTTTTGATATCATAGAAAAATGGTGTGATGGAGACCGATGCAGAAAGGAGAAGGGTGGTCTGTGCTTTATGTGTAGCACTGGGACGTTGAGAAGCAAGCAAATAGGGGTAGTGCAAGTTGTTGTGGGGAGTGTGCTTGCATTGGGATGTCAGTATAGGCATTAATGGAAAATGATGTTTATATATTCAGTATGAACAAAGGAAGAAAGTGACATAGTAAAAGGAGGTGGTTTTCATGAGGTATAATGAACGACAAAGGGTAGAACAAGCGTAATGGTCATTTAAATAACTGGGGCGGTAGAATTGGTTTGTAAAATGTGGAGTGGTGGAAACAACAGTACATGCGAGAGTAAACGTTTGAGGGAGAAGGGCGCGGACCTGAGTTGCAAGGCAGCAGCAGGTTGAAGGTTGGACAATGGGGAAGCGGGTCTGCATTCTTGAACGTGGGTGGTTGGTCCAGGTTACTTTGAATCTGACGAATCAAGATCCGTTGGGATCGTATGGACGGACACTACCCAATGGAACCGACGGGGAGTGAATTGGAGCTCGTATAGATTTATTGCAAAATAAATTGTAGGATCAGAATCATCGACCGTAAATCGTTGGTTAACGATTACGGACAATGTGAGTAAAACTCACTAACTCTCCTAAATTTATATTTCTATGTAAATTGTACTTTATTTTTTATAACTGTTGATTGATTGCTATGTATTGATAATTTGGACTGTTAAATAGATTTGATTGAAAACGTAGATATAGTTATATATAGAAAACCGTCAATCAAATATGGATTCTGATTATCAGTATATTTCATGTTGGGATGAAATTGATGTATATTATACTGTGTAACATCCGTGGATGCAGGGAAACAGGTTGGAGGAATCCGACTGGATTCCTCAACAATTATTTTACTGTTTTCATATATTGTGTTATATGATGTGTTATATAATCTTTTCTGGATTATGTGTGTTAGAATGATATTGATCATTGTTATTCGATATTTTAAATATCATAAGAAATCCTGGGATGTAAAAAGGAGTATTTCAATGTATATTGAAATAAAGGAATTTTCTGAAATCACAGGATTTTATAAAAAGGAAATATTTATAAAACGAACACGGTTTTATAAAAAGGAAATTATTTATAAAACAAATAGAGTTTTATAAAAGGGATATTTATTTAGAAAATAAATAGAATTGAAAAGGAGAATATTTATTTAGAAAATAAATATAAATAAGAAATATTTATTTAGAAGATAAATAAACCGTTATAAATAGGAAATATTTGTAACGGTAAATAGAAGTTGTAAATAAGGAATATTTGTAACGGTAAATAGAAGTTGTAAATAAGGAATATTTGTAATGGTAAATAGAAGTTGTAAATAAGGAATATTTGTAACGGTAAATAGAAGTTGTAAATAAGGAATATTTGTAACGGTAAATAGAAGTTGTAAATAAGGAATATTTGTAACGGTAAATAGAAGTTGTAAATAAGGAATATTTGTAATGGTAAATAGAAGTTGTAAATAAGGAATATTTGTAACGGTAAATAGAAGTTGTAAATAGGAAATATTTGTAACGGTAGGTAAACGTTATAAAAAGGAAATTGATGAGATATAAAAGAGATAATATAAATAGAGTAATTGAATATTAGTCATTCAATTAGAAATAACCTGATTTGAGTTAGTCTAATATTAGTTAATCGAATAAGAATAGTCTAATATTAGCTAATCGAATTTAGTAACCGAATACAAGTTAATCAAAAGGAGTTTATCGAATTTAGTTATTCGATAGAGTTAATCAAAAGGAGTTTATCGAATTTAGTTATTCGATAGAGTTAATCAAAAGGAGTTTATCGAATTTAGTTATTCGATAGAGTTAATCAAAAGGAGTTTATCGAATTTAGTTATTCGATAGAGTTAAATCAATAGAGTTAATCGACTTATAGTATTCGAATAAGAGTAAATCAAATAGAGTTAAACAATATTAGAAACTGACTAGAGATTGGTAAGTTGAATATTTTTCTGAGTGTTGATCTGATGTTGGTTTCGGCCTTCGGGGTTTATACTTAGAGAATTGTTCTCTTACTAGTTTACAGTTAGGGACTAATAGTTGTGGAATGGTAGTGATGCGTAAATGAGGATTGGAAATGTTTTCCAATGTTGAAAACATATATTTTCTAATTTTAGAAAATAAGGAAATATGAATATATATATATATATATATGGTTGATGATTGGATCGATAATTCCATTTGGAATTTAGATCGTTGTTTGTACACCGACATGTTTTCATTGATAGTTAAATCACAGACTATCAAGTTTTGACCATATTTACGTTGTTGATATGGAGAGACCGGTTGGATTCTTATCCAAAGAACCACTCTGTATTGGCATAAGCGTTGCGAATATGCCAAAGAAAATTGAAGACGGAGTAAAATGCAAGGGCTATTGTATAAGTCTTAGATAGCATGGACTAAGATGGATGTACTGAATAGTGCCTTCGGTTTCGTTCAATCCCAGAACGAACGTAAATGGACGAATGTCTGACAAAGTATTTCCAATGATCGAATGGATTGGTCTGTATAAATATATATGGTTGCAACGGATTTATTCCCTTAGCATAACATCCAGAATATTTGTGTAAACCAATTAATGATTAACAGATCTGACAATGTGGCATTCAAAGTGATCGTGTTATCAATAAATGGAAAGTAATCGTAACCTCTGGCCTCAACATCCGGTAAATGACAAAAATCGGGCAGGCAACATGGCTAAGTCGGTCGCACCGAAGTAGGGTGTATAATTACCTATCTAGAGAATATTCATTTGCTTCTTTAATCTATCAATGCTGTCCTATATATATACGGGAAACGGTTGCTGATCCCAACCGTTGGTGATGTACATTCGATACACTCAAGCGAAATGAGTGGTCGGTCATGTGTGGCTGAGTTGCAAGATGTTCTTGTTGAACTCCAGTGTATCGTTCCTAGAGTACACTGATCGGAAGGTGGATCCATACCTTGTCATAGTTGGAAATCCATTACCCAATACGTGCTTGCGGTTTTGATTGTATACTATATATGTAGAACGTGAGATGAAAGCGTTTCTGCTAGTTGATATCTATTTGTACATAGACATTATTATAATATCAAAAGGTTTTTGATATAAAGATATTTTGGATTCTCATAGGGGAAAAACCCGTTCCGTTATGCGGCGTGGTCTTATGAGATATCGTTTACTTGTTCAAAGTGTTTTAAAATGTTTTACTCATACCAGTCCCATGACTGACCCGGAGTTTACTTTGTTGTTTTCCCTAAACTCTTGGGTGCCTAAATTTGTACGGGCAGTCAAGTAGTTCAGGATTTTACAGATATACTGGAAGAGCTTGGAGCAGGAGGCTTCAGGATTCTATAGCTATATTTATTTCCGCTGTTGTTGTAAGTGTTGTACTCTGATAAGTGCTATTGTATATATAACTGTTTGTATTTCAAAAGTTATGTTTATATTTTATTCGTTCCGCTGTGAGATTCGTGTTTACTCTGATGATGATGTTCTTCTTCTTCTTCTATTCTACTAGTTCTATCTTATCTATCCTCACCCTCTATCTTCTTTCTATTAATTTCTTGAATTTTCAGTGCAATTTGGGGTTGGACTTGTGTTATTTAGTCAGCTCAAATTGGACCGGATTTTCGGGTCATTACAGTTGGTATCATGGAAGAGCTTGGAGCAGGAGGCTTCAGGATTCTATAGCTATATTTATTTCCGCTGTTGTTGTAAGTGTTGTACTCTGATAAGTGCTATTGTATATATAACTGTTTGTATTTCAAAAGTTATGTTTATATTTTATTCGTTCCATTGTGAGATTCGTGTTTACTCTGATGATGATGTTCTTCTTCTTCTTCTATTCTACTAGTTCTATCTTATCTATCCTCACCCTCTATCTTCTTTCTATTAATTTCTTGAATTTTCAGTGCAATTTGGGGTTGGACTTGTGTTATTTAGTCAGCTCAAATTGGACCGGATTTTCGGGTCATTACAGTTGGTATCAGAGCTTATGTTAAGTTATACCTTGGCTCTGTGGCGTGACTCAGTAGAGATGGGGTTAGTAATACCCTAGACTGAGATTGAGTGTATATATATATGAGCACGTATTTGTTAATTGATATAAAAATTTGTTTTATGTTATGGAGATTTATTGGTCGAGCAGTTTATGAATTTTGGTCGATACAGTAATGCAAACTGTGTTGATAGGAGTTACTAAACACTTGAATACGATGAACCAACATGGTATGTTTTGAAAAGAGGGTAAATGAAATAATTTTACCCAAGTATATATATTGAAAATATTATAATGTGTTGGTTGTTATTAAAAATCGAATAAGATTATAAAAGTGGAATGGTTATAAATAACCAATCAGAATTCATATAAGTAAAGTATATGAAATAAGATGAATTAAATCTGAAATTAAAATCAGAATTGAAATTTAAAACTGGAAATTCAGACCAGTGTTTGTAATTGAATCTGGATTAAGTATACGTGAATTTTAAAATCCTGGGAGGTTTTAAATTTGTTTTGATAAGGATATCTGGGATTGATTTCAAAATGGGAAGTGTTTAAAAGTGGTTTTTGAAAGGAATATAGTATTGAACTCACTTTGATCGCTGGGAAATAATTCCGAGGATGGATCGATACATCATCGGTGTAATTTTCGAGTTGCTAAGTGACGGATTACTACCAAAGATTTTGTTTTGAAATTGTTTTGCAAAAACAAGTTATTCAGGAATTCAAAGGATTTTGAATTGTTATTATGATTTCAAGTGATTTGAATAAACCCAGGAATTTAAATTCGGAAATTAAATCAACTTACGGGTTAAATAGATGAACTGGTAAAAATGATTTATAAATTGGAATTTAACTTGAAATAAGTGAATATGAAATTGAGTTGGTAAGTTGGGAGATTGAAATTTGAGATTAGAGTTTGAATGGAATTTTACTTGAGTACAAGCCAATAATTCCGTTGAGAATAAAGACAGATTGGAGTTTGGTTTGGATGGCATGATATATGCAAAATTGATAGCAGATGGTAGGGATATAATGATATGCCCGACAAAAAGGTACAAGTTTATTTTATATATGAGTTTGGATTTTATGAGCCGAATTGGCAAGCCGCTTGGCTGTTTGATTTTTCTTTTGGTTGGAGATGGCCTAGAGAGGCGAGTTGGAGTTTTACCGATAGGGCTGTACAAAGGAGGTTATGGCGAAATTTTCTGGAAAAAAATAGGCGTTAGAAAATTTTCAGAATTTTTGAAAATTTTAGTAGTCGAAATAAATTAATATTTTAGTCGATATTAATTGGTTCAGTTGAAACCGGAGATAAGAGGTAAACAGATAAAATTTAACCCAGTAGATAGGGTCGTCCTTTAACTTAGCAATTTCGAGGACGAAATTATTTTAAGTGGGGAAGAATGTAATGACCCTGATTTTTGGTATTTGAATATTTTATTTATTTAAATATTGAATGTGATTGAATTAGAAATTTGATCAACTTGAATTTAGAATAAATGAGTTATTCGATATATTTGAATCGAATACGAAATTTAATATGGAATTAAATTTGTTTCGATGCATATGGAAATTCATATTTAAGTGTGAACAATAATATTAACGTATTTTTGAGAAATCGAAGTGTTTAAAAATCAATTAAAATATTAGTTCGATTTTATTTACACGTGAAAAGAATATTTTTGTAAACAGTTTCGGAATTTGACGAAACCGGTTTTATCGAGTCCGGAATAGTGTAATATAGTAGGTTGACAAATTTCATCGTATTTGGGAATGTTTTGTGATGGTTCGAGACTAAAACACTTGACGGGATTTTAAATTAATATTGTAATCAAAATATCTAAACAAATATCTAACTCATAAATATCTAAAAAAAATATCTCCCTATAAATAAACATTTAATCCTCCTCTTACAAACCTAATTTCACTCTTCTGTAGAAATCAAAATAGAGGCCGACGGCTCCTTGAATCCTTCTCCAAATTTTATAAAATTAGATACTAAACTAAATAAAGAAAATCTTGATTCTTTGAACTCCTGAAAGCAAGTGCTTCAAGTTAGTACCTTCAGATCTGGGTGCGATGGGTTTAGGGGGGAGGTCGACTTTTCTACAGGCGAGCTAGGGCTGAGTTGTATCGGAGATTCTGGCGACGAGGATGGAAGGCCAGTGGGGCGATGTGCTTCTGGTGGTGGCGCGCTTTGTTTGACGAAGTTTGGGAAGGTTCGAATACAAAAGACATTGCAAGCCTTGGAGCAGGATGCTGCTACTGTGGCGATGTCGCGTTTATGAAGGGGGTGTCAGAGTTGTTCTTATGGTGGTCATTGGGTGGAGTTCGGACTAACGAGTTTATTGGTGGTGGTGGCGGACCTGAGAGGTAGCCGAGGTGAATGGAGGAGTGCGACTTCATGGTAGCACCACTGTAGGAGGCTACATGTCGGAAATCAGGAGGAGGGTTAAAGTGAGGTAAATATGAATGATAGTGTAGAGTGGATGGGATTGCACAGGAGTTTGCATTTGAAAATGAAAGAGGAAGCACGCACTGTTAGTGAATATGGCGGTTGTACAGGAGGATCACGATGTTGTTAACTTGTTAAGCATGGAGGGTTTGTACTAGAAAAGAAGTACTGGGAGCATGAAGTATGATGTCTTGTTGAGGAGTTTAGGTGTCAGTTTCATACATATATATATGAAAATAAAATAAAGGAGTATACGAGGAAGCTGCATGATGTCCTCGGGTTTTGAAATCATAGAAAAATGGTGTGATGGAGACCGATGCAGAAAGGAGAAGGGTGGTCTGTGCTTTATGTGTAGCACTGGGACGTTGAGAAGCAAGCAAATAGGGGTAGTGCAAGTTGTTGTGGGGAGTGTGCTTGCGTTGGGATGTCAGTATAGGCATTAATGGAAAATGATGTTTATATATTCAGTATGAACAAAGGAAGAAAGTGACATAGTAAAAGGAGGTGGTTTTCATGAGGTATAATGAACGACAAAGGGTAGAACAAGCGTAATGGTCATTTAAATAACTGGGGCGGTAGAATTGGTTTGTAAAATGTGGAGTGGTGGAAACAACAGTACATGCGAGAGTAAACGTTTGAGGGAGAAGGGCGCGGACCTGAGTTGCAAGGCAGCAGCAGGTTGAAGGTTGGACAATGGGGAAGCGTGTCTGCATTCTTGAACGTGGGTGGTTGGTCCAGGTTACTTTGAATCTGACGAATCAAGATCCGTTGGGATCGTATGGACAGACACTACCCAATGGAACCGACGGGGAGTGAATTGGAGCTCGTATAGATTTATTGCAAAATAAATTGTAGGATCAGAATCATCGACCGTAAATCGTTGGTTAACGATTACGGACAATGTGAGTAAAACTCACTAACTCTCCTAAATTTATATTTCTATGTAAATTGTACTTTATTTTTTATAACTGTTGATTGATTGCTATGTATTGATAATTTGGACTGTTAAATAGATTTGATTGAAAACGTAGATATAGTTATATATAGAAAACCGTCAATCAAATATGGATTCTGATTATCAGTATATTTCATGTTGGGATGAAATTGATGTATATTATACTGTGTAACATCCGTGGATGCAGGGAAACAGGTTGGAGGAATCCGACTGGATTCCTCAACAATTATTTTACTGTTTTCATATATTGTGTTATATGATGTGTTATATAATCTTTTCTGGATTTTGTGTGTTAGAATGATATTGATCATTGTTATTCGATATTTTAAATATCATAAGAAATCCTGGGATGTAAAAAGGAGTATTTCAATGTATATTGAAATAAAGGAATTTTATGAAATCACAGGATTTTATAAAAAGGAAATATTTATAAAACGAACACGGTTTTATAAAAAGGAAATTATTTATAAAACAAATAGAGTTTTATAAAAGGGATATTTGTTTAGAAAATAAATAGAATTGAAAAGGAGAATATTTATTTAGAAAATAAATATAAATAAGAAATATTTATTTAGAAGAAAAATAAACCGTTATAAATAGGAAATATTTGTAACGGTAAATAGAAGTTGTAAATAAGGAATATTTGTAACGGTAAATAGAAGTTGTAAATAAGGAATATTTGTAACGGTAAATAGAAGTTGTAAATAAGGAATATTTGTAACGGTAAATAGAAGTTGTAAATAAGGAATATTTGTAACGGTAAATAGAAGTTGTAAATAAAGAATATTTGTAATGGTAAATAGAAGTTGTAAATAAGGAATATTTGTAACGGTAAATAGAAGTTGTAAATAGGAAATATTTGTAACGGTAGGTAAACGTTATAAAAAGGAAATTGATGAGATATAAAAGAGATAATATAAATAGAGTAATTGAATATTAGTCATTCAATTAGAAATAACCTGATTTGAGTTAGTCTAATATTAGTTAATCGAATAAGAATAGTCTAATATTAGCTAATCGAATTTAGTAACCGAATACAAGTTAATCAAAAGGAGTTTATCGAATTTAGTTATTCGATAGAGTTAATCAAAAGGAGTTTATCGAATTTAGTTATTCGATAGAGTTAATCAAAAGGAGTTTATCGAATTTAGTTATTCGATAGAGTTAATCAAAAGGAGTTTATCGAATTTAGTTATTCGATAGAGTTAAATCAATAGAGTTAATCGACTTATAGTATTCGAATAAGAGTAAATCAAATAGAGTTAAACAATATTAGAAACTGACTAGAGATTGGTAAGTTGAATATTTTTCTGAGTGTTGATCTGATGTTGGTTTCGGCCTTCGGGGTTTATACTTAGAGAATTGTTCTCTTACTAGTTTACAGTTAGGGACTAATAGTTGTGGAATGGTAGTGATGCGTAAATGAGGATTGGAAATGTTTTCCAATGTTGAAAACATATATTTTCTAATTTTAGAAAATATGGAAATATGAATATATATATATATGGTTGATGATTGGATCGATAATTCCATTTGGAATTTAGATCGTTGTTTGTACACCGACATGTTTTCATTGATAGTTAAATCACAGACTATCAAGTTTTGACCATATTTACGTTGTTGATATGGAGAGACCGGTTGGATTCTTATCCAAAGAACCACTCTGTATTGGCATAAGCGTTGCGAATATGCCAAAGAAAATTGAAGACGGAGTAAAGTGCAAGGGCTATTGTATAAGTCTTAGATAACATGGACTAAGATGGATGTACTGAATAGTGACTTCGGTTTCGTTCAATCCCAGAACGAACGTAAATGGACGAATGTCTGACAAAGTATTTCCAATGATCGAATGGATTGGTCTGTATAAATATATATGGTTGCAACGGATTTATTCCCTTAGCATAACATCCAGAATATTTGTGTAAACCAATTAATGATTAACAGATCTGACAATGTGGCATTCAAAGTGATCGTGTTATCAATAAATGGAAAGTAATCGTAACCTCTGGCCTCAACATCCGGTAAATGACAAAAATCGGGCAGGCAACATGGCTAAGTCGGTCGCACCGAAGTAGGGTGTATAATTACCTATCTAGAGAATATTCATTTGCTTCTTTAATCTATCAATGCTGTCCTATATATATACGGGAAACGGTTGCTGATCCCAACCGTTGGTGATGTACATTCGATACACTCAAGCGAAATGAGTGGTCGGTCATGTGTGGCTGAGTTGCAAGATGTTCTTGTTGAACTCCAGTGTATCGTTCCTAGAGTACACTGATCGGAAGGTGGATCCATACCTTGTCATAGTTGGAAATCCATTACCCAATACGTGCTTGCGGTTTTGATTGTATACTATATATGTAGAACGTGAGATGAAAGCGTTTCTGCTAGTTGATATCTATTTGTACATAGACATTATTATAATATCAAAAGGTTTTTGATATAAAGATATTTTGGATTCTCATAGGGGAAAAACCCGTTCCGTTATGCGGCGTGGTCTTATGAGATATCGTTTACTTGTTCAAAGTGTTTTAAAATGTTTTACTCATACCAGTCCCATGACTGACCCGGAGTTTACTTTGTTGTTTTCCCTAAACTCTTGGGTGCCTAAATTTGTACGGGCAGTCAAGTAGTTCAGGATTTTACAGATATACTGGAAGAGCTTGGAGCAGGAGGCTTCAGGATTCTATAGCTATATTTATTTCCGCTGTTGTTGTAAGTGTTGTACTCTGATAAGTGCTATTGTATATATAACTGTTTGTATTTCAAAAGTTATGTTTATATTTTATTCGTTCCGCTGTGAGATTCGTGTTTACTCTGATGATGATGTTCTTCTTCTTCTTCTATTCTACTAGTTCTATCTTATCTATCCTCACCCTCTATCTTCTTTCTATTAATTTCTTGAATTTTCAGTGCAATTTGGGGTTGGACTTGTGTTATTTAGTCAGCTCAAATTGGACCGGATTTTCGGGTCATTACAGAAAAATTGTAGCTTCTATTATATTCTTTCATTTGCATCAAAAATGCAAATGAAAAATGTAAGTTTTCTTCTATTGTTTTATTTGCATCAAAAATTCAAATGAAAAATGTAACTTCTTAAACTAGGCTTCTATTTGCATCTAAATTTGCAAATAATAAAAAATGTAACTTTTTATATGATGTTGCAATAACAACAAATGTGATGTTTTTATCATTCAATACACACAGTGATATATTTTATATTGAATTGAAAGTTCTAACTCAATTCAGCAACATAAACAAAGTAATTTATTTTTATTGAATTGACAATTATAATAATAATTTTCATTGAATTGACAATTCTATTTCAATTCAATGATATAAAAAAATGATACTTTTCATTGAATTGACAATTCTATTTCAATTCAATGATGTAAACAAAATTGATACTTTTCATTGAATTGACAATTCTATTTCAATTCAATGATATAAACAAATGATATTTTTATTGAATTGACAAACTAATTCAATTCTACAAATATGACCAAAATGGTATTTTTAATTGAATTGACAAACTAATTCAATTCAACAAATATGACCAGAATGATATTTTTAATTGAATTGACAGACTAATTCAATTCAACAAATATGACCAAAATGATATTTTTAATTGAATTTGCAAACTACTTCAATTCAACAAATATGACCAAAATGATATTTTTAATTGAATTGACAAACTAATTCAATTCAAAAAATAGGACCGAAATGATATTTCATTTTTGTTTAATATATATGATTCACAAAATATTGGCAAAGAAAAAAATGATTTATTTTAATTTAACCAACACATACAGATCTATAATTATTCATCACCAATCAATAGATCAGTCTTACAAAATTTCATCACATTGCATAACTAATTCATTAACATACATACAATTATTTCACAGTGAGAAAAAAATAATTAAATTGATTAATTAATTAAAATAAAAAATCTCATAGTTGGGTTATTCTTCTTTGTTTAGATCTGCAAATTTATCCAAAATTTTATCAGCTTGAAATTTCTCCTTTTTAGTCCAAGAACGTAGATCTCTGTCGTATGATCGCAACACTTTGAAAATCGTTTCGTTCTGAGTTCGAATGAATAAATATAATTTAATTAAGATTGCTAACATTTAAAGTGAATTGATTTAAATAATTAAATATAATATCCACCTCCTTCTTCTTTATACAGTTAAGGTCGTCGCATAACCTAATTGACTTCGATTCTAGGGTTCCACCTTGCGTGCAAATCAACAAGCTTTAGGACAATCGGGTGATGGCACGTCAGAGAGGAGGGGGAGGTGCGCCTAGGGGTACCCGTGACCGTGGGTGTGATCAACGTAGGGGGGCGGCGAAGGTCTCAAGTTGGCGGGTTTGGAGGGCTAAAACTCGACGAACACTTGACGGTTTTCAGATCAACCCATATAGAATTCGAGAGGATGAAAAACTCTCTGATAATGTCTACAGGATTGAGTTCTAATTTGTAGTGGATGAGGAGAATTTAGTGGAAGAAGATAGAGCAGTTTCGGCCATGGGATGAATGAAGGCGGCGGCTCTGTTTGATAGTATTAGGGTTTTGTTTTAATTTAGCTATTATTTATAATATTTTATTGTAAAATTTACAAAAAAAATCCATAAATCTTAAACCAAACCGATTTCAGTCTAACAGGAGTTGACCCTACCCAATATCCCCCGTTCCGGATCCAATAGGCTAGGTCTTATCAGCCCAAATGACTGTCTGTGGCTTGAAATTTTTAATTTAATATTTAAATCCTTTAATAAATTAATTCAATCGTATATTTAAATCTACCAGGGCCATATACGAACTCAGAAAAATCAAAAAAAAAATTTGGCTTTGTTTTGACGATACGGTCCTAATAAAATAAATTTCGTCAAATTCTGAGACTGTTTGAAAAATGGTCATTTTCAAGTCGATCAGATTTGACTAAGATTGACAAAACACATTCTCGTTTGCCACGCTCACATATTAATTCCAAAAATTCTGGAAAATTATGCTTAGCAATAATTTGACATTCCGGATCCAACAAAAGTGGTTTCGTCGAAAACGGAGGATGTTTGAAAAATGGTCTTTTATACGGGCAATAAATTATACTATAGCGACCCTTCTGAATATTCAACTGGCCATAACTTTTGATTCCCGCTACGAAATTTCGATTTTTCGGATTCGTTGGAAAGATGTTTTCAAATAGATTTAGACATTTTTGGTTTCACTAAAATCTGTTAAATTTTTAATTCGGCACATTCAGTCAAAGTTCATCTTTGACTTTTCAAACTACCGTACTATTTCTGATTCCTTTTGAAGTCAAAATACATATATTCACTCTAACTTCGTTTAAAATAATTTTTTAATCATTATTATTTAAAATAAATTATTTTAACTATTCAAAATTTACTAAAATAGCCAAATTAAAAATTTTAAATTGGTTCGTATTTTCCGAGTTGTTACAATCTCCCCCACTTAAAAGCTTTTCGTCCTCGAAAAGGAAACCATAGTAAAGTAGGATACAAAACAGAAATTGTAAGGTATTATAAATGTACCTCAACACAATATTTACTCGGAGATATCCACTCTGCACTTGGGATAGGCCTGTTTGATGTTATCCTCAGTCTACCACGTACAGTCTCTAGGATCCCCGCTCCACTGCACCATGACTAAGTGGATCCTCTTGTTCCTCAGCACTCGGGTTTCTTTGCCCACAATTTTCACTGGCTCCCTTCTCACTGCTAGGTTCGGGGTAATCTCCAACTCTCGTTGTGTTGCCTCCTCCACAACTAAGTCTGGATCATGAACATGCTTCCGGAGTTGGGACACATGAAATACATCGTGGACTTTAGGCAACCAGTCAGGCAGCTGCACTCTATAAGTGTAAGTACCAATCCTAGAGAATAGGAAATGGACCAATGAATCTCAACGCTGATTTCCCAGTCTTCCTAAATCGAATCACACCTCTCAGTGGGGAAACCTTCAAGTAAACAAGATCACCAACAGAGAATTCTAAATCCCATCTTCGAGCATCTGTAACACCCCGTATGTTGAATAACTTGCTATAATATAAAACAGGGCAGAACTAAATTTTAAAATCTGAACCAGGGGAAACGGGCTATGTCATTGTGTTCGTCTCGGAAAAATACGCGAAATAGAGTCTGAGTTTTCGAAAATCGGAGTCCGTATGACCCAGTTAAGGCCCGAAGAAGTTTTCAGAAATTCAAAACGGATTTAAATACAAAAATTTCACATTTCAGAAGAGGCGGGAAAATTCCCGCCAGGCAGAGGGAGTCGACCCTAGGGTCGACATGGGTGTCGACCCCCTCCTTAGGGGTCGACCCAGGGGTCGACGCAGGGGTCGACCCCCCCTGTCGGTCTGTGCGACCTGGGTGCACCATTTTGGCTTTTGGGCTGTGCTGGTGGCTAGTGACAAAATCTGACGGCTCTAATCTGATTTAGGGTTAATCTAATGGCCTAAAACACCTAACTAATCTATAAATACACCCTAAAACTACCCTAATTCATCCTAAAAATAGATACAATGTCGTTATGCCATCAAAATGCAACTTGAAGGAGCCTCCATCAAATTGTAGAAGAAGATAGCCTCTCAAATCAACCTCTAATCAACTCTAGCAACTTAATCTTCTTCATAGGAGTGCTAATCAACAAGTTGTTAGTTTCTATAGCCTTAATGAACAATTGTTGAAATGATTATGATAGGATATAATGAGGTTACGGCTATGAATGTGGATCAATGCAAGTTATGTTATCATATGCTATGTGTTAATGATGTTATGCAAGTTATGCAAGTTATATGCTATGTGTTCATGATGTTATGCAAGTTATGCAAGTTATATGCTATGTGTTCACGATGTTATGCAAGTTATGCAAGTCATATGCTATGTGATCATGATGTATGCAAGTTATGCAAGTCATATGCTATGTGATCATGATGTTATGCAAGTTATGCAAGTCATATGCTATGTGATCAAGATGTTATGCAAGTTATGCAAGTCATATGCTATGTGATCATGATGTTATGCAAGTTATGCAAGTTTTAGGCTATGTGTTCATGATGCTAGTTATGCAAATCACTATGATAAACATTGATCCATTATGACACCATGTTATGCAAGTTTGGTGTATGATTATATGCATGTTCATATATGATATGTTATGAAAGTTTGGTGTATGATTATATGCAAGTTCATATATGACATGCTATGCAAGTTTGGTGTTTGATTATATGCATGTAACATGTGCAAGTTTACACCTTTATATGAGATACATACATATGCAAGTTAACCCCTTTGTATGTCATACATACATATGCAAGTTTACCCCTTTGTATGACATAAGTAACTTATGCAAGTTAACCTCTTTATGACATATGTGATTCATGCAAGTTTGGGTTGATTGTTTATGCTAGTTGGGTTTGATGCTATATGCATGTTGACACCTTTAAAACCCATGTTGATGCTAATGTTATGCAAGTTGAACCCATTGTATTTGTGATGAATCTTCCCTTTTATGTCATGTTAGCGAATTACGTGGGGAACGATGGGGTTAATATTCATGTTAATGAAATGGTGTGAAGTTGGTATGATTATGCATACCATAAAGTGGATGGACATAATTGAGTCAATTATGTACATCATTAAATTTGTAATTAATTAGGGATAATTAATACAAATTATGGGGGTGATTAATTAGGTGTAATTAATCGACTAATACACGAGGTTGGACCCTTTTGTAGCATAAGACTGCCTGGAACCGACCGGCAAATCCAGCGGCTACAAATGATTGGCCCAATGTGAGACGTCTTAGGCACAAACTAAATACGTGACAAGTGTAAAGACACGAGGTTAGACTCGGTTATGGCGTAAGGCTGCCCGGACCCGACCGGCAAATCCAGCTGCCATAAAAGATAGTCTAATGTGAGAGGTCTTTACAATGGTTACGTTCTTAATCAATTAAGAAACACTTAACCAGATAAGCATGTAGTGGGGCATGAGGGGTTAAGTGGGTGCCTTGGGTAGCATGTGGAAATCAAGTAAGTGCCTTGGGTGGCATGTGGAAATCTAGTGGGTTGCCTTGGGTGGCAATAGAAAATACGATTAGAATACTTAACCAAGTGGAAACATGTAATTAAACATGATTAAAGGGTTAAGTGGGATGCACTAGATAAAGGGACAAGCTTAGGTGGGTAGCTTGTGGGGGCCCATTTCAACCAGTAACCCATATGTATCTTATTGGGCTCGACCCATGTCGAGGACGGGACACGCGTACTGGGCTTGATTATAAGAGGCCAAAATGGGTTAGCGGTGGCAACGCAAGTCCAACGGGTTTCATATGCGTGTGTGGACCCGGGCTGGTAGGTAAGACGTTGTTGCATCATGTAGGTATAAGCCGTGCACCGTTGAGTGTATCGGGTTGCCACTTTGGGAATTAATACACCCCACTGTGGGGCCAGCACGGGTATCTACGGTAGGGAGCCGATCGCTTAGGGAGTAGCGGGTACACCTAGTGGAGATAGGGGCAAACGGCACCTATGTAGTCAGCTAGGGGTACACGAAACTACTGGGTAAATTTTCTAAGTCCTTGGGTGGGATCAACCTTTAAGTAGGAATGACTGGTGTGGTGCAGTTAGTAATTACCCTTAGGTGGGTAGATGCGTCTTTACCGTTATCTTAGTTCATCCTATGTCTAGTTGGCTACTTAGTGTAGTCATTTGTCCCCAGTCATCACCGTACCAAGTTTATATCATACCCTAATTACTTTAATGATTGTGTTGTTAAAGTTATAGGGCTCACTCAGACTTATGTTTGACCCCGTTGTTTTTATCTTTTTCCCCCTCAGGTCCTCAGGTTGGGCCTAGCACTAGTGGGCTTTGATCAGATTTCTTTATCTATCTTTTGGAGCTTCGACCGTGATGTAAAGCCCAGCTTATCTTTTCTATTATTGCTATTAGTTATGTAGTGGGATTATGTACTTATGTTTTTATCAGGATGGATATTTGGTACTTAACTCTTTTTATGGTGTTGTAACTAAACACGTTTACCTTCTGCTGCAATGAAATGATGTTTTAGATTTTTCAAGTATTATTTATATCTGTCTTGTTGTAATTTTTCTGTTCTATATTCACTTAAAATGCTCCACCGAAGTTAAGGCATTCCCTTAGTGAGTGACCTTAGCTGGTGTGGGGTGTTACACGTGGTATCAGAGCTGAAGGTTACCGGAACAGATAAAATTTTTAGAAAACTATTTTCTAAAAACATTTTTGGAAGAAGTATTTTCAAAAACATGTCTTTAAAGAGAAAAGTTTTTGAAAAAAAAGCATAATCCCCAATAGCCATATCTTTATCTTTCGAATTCTCCATTTTGAATCTTTCCTTTTTTCTTTTCAGCATGGCTGAGAATCTTAACTTTCCGGAGGGTGTGACGATACCAGTATGGTATAGGAGATTGATGGAGGCTAGGGCCGCCACTGCGGGTCCAGCAAATGTTCCTCCACCAACAGTAGCACCCGATCTTCCTCCCCCTCCTCCTCCTTGCACGGATACTTTTGCTAAGACTTGCAAGGAATTTAAGGCTATGGGAGGGAAACCTTTTCAAGGATCAGAAACTTTTGTGGAAGCTAGAGATTGGCTTAAGGAAGTGGAAGAGTTGATAGATATCTTTGAGATAGAAGAAGGAAAGAAAGTCAAGTTTGCTGCTTGGTTAATGAAGGGAGAGGCCTCGTTCTGGTGGGAGGTCACTAATGGAGAACGCCCTATTGACTCTTGGGAGGATTTCAGGCAAAGGTTTGTGGCAAAGTTTCTCTCAAGGGCGGAGGAAAACTTGTATATGGAAAGGTTCTTGACTCTAAAGCAAGGAAACCTATCAGTGAAGGAATATGTCAACAAGTTTAATCAATTGGCAAGGTTTGGCATAGACATGGTGAATACACCGGAGAAGATGGCTTTGAGGTTCGTTAAAGGCTTGAATGAACCAATGCATGGATTGGCTATGACTCACATCCCTATGGGGGCCACCTTTGAGAAGCTAGTAGACATGGCACTCATGCATGAGGAAGAGAAGGGTCCCAATGCAAATAAGGCACCCGAGAAGAAAGGAGATCATAAGAGACCTCAACAGCAACAGCAAAACAAGGGTGGGAAAGGCAACGGTGGCAAGGGGAAGAAGAAGGCTTCAATTGCGGGACACCAGGCCACTTAAGCAAAGATTGTCGTAAGAAGAAGAAGACTGGCTGCTTCCACTGTGGCGAAGCAGGGCATCTAGTGAAGGATTGCCCTAAGAAGGGGCAAAGGACGGGATCTACCTCAAGGGGACAGGTGCAAGCTCTTATGGCACCAGGTCAGGCAAGGGGGCAAGTTCAGGCTCTCGCGGTTCCACCGATTCAGGAAAGAGGTAGAACTATTTCCGTTGAAAGTCTGGTTTTTCTGTTTGATCATCCTGTCCGTACATTGTTTGACTCTGGCGCATCGCATTCGTTTATCTCATCATCGTTAGTTGAGTCACTGCACTTAGACACCAGTCTAGTAGATGATCCCTTGGTTGTTTCAAACCCAATTGGGGGCTCCACTTATTTGTCCATGATATGTTTGGGTTTGAAGATTTCTATACTTAGAGTTGAGTTTAGATGTGATGCTTTTGTTTTGGGCTTCACGGGCTATGGGTTGATTTTGGGCATGGAATGGTTATCCAGTAATGGTGCCGTTCTTGATTGTGAATGGAGAGTTGTTAGGCTCATGACCCGCTTGGGTAATACTCTCGAGATCTCTTGTAATCCCAAGGATTCTGTTATGCTAAGTTATCTTGAATCGCTTGACGCTTCGGTTGAGAGTTTGCGATCTGTTAGAGTGGACCGGGAATACTCGGATGTGTTTGAGGAGGTGAAGGGCTTACCTCCGAAGCGGGAGATAGACTTCCGAATATATCTGGTGGATAATGCTAAACCAGTATCTTTACCAGTGCCCCACGTGGCTCCTCGTGAGAGGAGGGAACTCCATAAGCAAGTAGGGGAGTTGCTTGAGAAGGGGTTCATAAGACGAAGTATATCGGAGTGGGGTGCTCCAGTAGTTTTTGCCACGAAGGCGGATGGGTCCCTCAGACTTTGTGTAGACTATAGAGAACTCAACAAGCTCACAAAGAAGAATAGACACCCATTGCCGAGGATTGATGATCTCTTTGATCAGTTAGTTGGCGCCTCAGTGTTTTCACAGTTGGACTTGGCCACGGGGTTTCATCAGTTGAGAGTGGCTGAGGATAGCATAGACAAGACTGCCTTTAGGACTCCGGATGGTTTCTATGAGTGGCTGGTGAAGCCATTTGGTTTTACGAACGCCCCTGCATACTTTGTTGATTTGATGAGTAGGGTGTTCAGGGAGTTCCTTAATAAGTTCGTGGTGGTCTTTGTGGATGACATCTTAGTCTTTTCTAAGAGTGAAGAAGAGCATGCCCTACATCTTAGGGAAGTGTTGGAGACTCTTCGAGCACATAGCCTTAAGGCTAAATTCTCTAAATGTCACTTCTGGAGGAAGGAAGTGCGGTTCTTGGGGCACGTGGTCTCCAAGGAAGGGATAGCTGTGGATCCCACAAAGGCAGTATCCATCCAAGATTGGAAGGTTCCGAAGAATGCTACCGAGGTGAGGAGTTTCTTGGGGTTGGCTGGCTACTATAGGAAGTTTATCAAGGACTTCGCGAAGATATCAGCCCCATTAACTTGCTTGACAAAGAAGAATCTAGTCTTTGCATGGGACGTAGATTGTGATGATGCGTTCCGACGGTTAAAGAGAGCTTTAACCACAGCTCCAGTCTTAGTGTTGCCAGATGGGAGTAAGCCATTTGTTGTCTATACCGATGCTTGTGGGACAGGACTGGGCGCAGTCTTAATGCAAGAGGGAAGGGTAATAGCCTACGGTGGAAGGCAGTTGAGGGCGCATGAGAAAAATTACCCTACCCATGATTTAGAGTTGGCCGCTATTGTTTTTGCGGTTAAGATTTGGCGCCATTATCTTCTTGGAGAGAGGTTCGAATTGTT
The DNA here is from genome assembly GCA_030737875.1 of Allium sativum. Classification (NCBI taxonomy): domain Eukaryota; kingdom Viridiplantae; phylum Streptophyta; class Magnoliopsida; order Asparagales; family Amaryllidaceae; genus Allium; species Allium sativum. Next base: position 104,041,686 of record CM060912.1, read on the forward strand.
CACTGACCACAAATCATTGAAGTACTTGTTTTCCCAGAAGGATTTGAACTTGAGACAGCAAAGGTGGATGGAGTTCTTAGCATCCTATGATTTCGAGATAGCGTATACCCCTGGCAAGGGTAACGTGGTGGCGGACGCCTTGAGCAGAAAAAGGTTGTCCTTGAGTCCATTGTTCGTGGAACGACGAAGCTTGGAATTTAACTCGATGTTTGATTTCAGACCTTCCGTTGACTATATACCCGGTTTGCTAGCATCCTTGGAGGTCAGACCTACTCTTTTGGAATGGATTGGCGAGGCACAGCGGGACGACCCACAGTTGGTTGAGTTGGTAGAGAGGCTCATAAGGGGGGAGTCGTCCAGCCATTTGAGTAGGTACACCCTGGACGATAGGGGGTGCTTGCGTAGAGATGGTAGACTTTGTGTACCGCAAGACAAGGGTTTTAGGAAGGCTATTCTTGATGATGCAAGTTCTAGGATGACCATTCATCCCGGTGGGGACAAGATGTACCAAGACATGAAGCGAGTTTTCTTTTGGGCCGGTATGAAGAAAGATGTGGCCGAGTATGTCGCTAGATTCTTGGTGTGCAAACAAGTGAAAGCGGAGCAAAAGAAACCTGGTGGGTTGCTTCACCCATTGGAAGTTCCGCAATGGAAGTGGGATAGCGTCTCGATGGATTTTATTAACGGGTTACCTAGGTCAAGGAAGGGTAATACGGGAATTTGGGTTGTGGTAGACAGACTTACTAAGAGTGCCCATTTCGTACCCGTGAAGAGCAAGAGGACTGCTCCATGGCTAGCTTTGGTTTATCTTCGAGAGATAGTTCGATTGCATGGGGTACCTTCTAGCATAGTGAGCGATCGAGATCCTATCTTCACTAGCGAGTTTTGGAAAAGTTTGCTAGAAGCAGTGGGGACTCAGTTGTGTCTGAGCACCGCATATCATCCTCAGACGGACGGCCAGACGAGAGGGTGAATCGTGTTCTAGAAGACCTTTTGAGGCTTTGTATCTTAGATTTTGGAGGTACATGGGAAGAGCATCTTCCATTGGTAGAGTTCGCGTATAATAACAGCTTTCAGTCCAGTATTGGTATGGCTCCTTTTGAAGCTCTTTATGGAAGGCCTTGTCGATCACCTACATGTTGGTGGGAGTCTACGGATAAGATCTTGCTTGGGCCTGATATGGTTAGAGAGACTTCGGAAAAGATTGATTTGATTCATAGAAGGATGAAAGCAGCGCAAGATAGGCAGAAATCTTACGCGGATAAGAGGAGGACGGATCTGGAGTTTGATGTTGGGGACATGGTCTTTGTCAAAGTATCCCCATTACGGAATGTGTCCGCTTTGGGTCCGTTGGGAAGTTAGCTCCAAGATTTGTAGGACCGTTTACTATTAAGGAAAGGATTGGACGGATGGCATATAGAGTGGATTTACCCGAGAGACTTAGTGGGGTACATGACGTATTCCATGTGTCACATTTGAGGAAGTGCCTACATGAGACCGCAGAGGTGGTAGAGCCGAGCTTGCTTAGAGAAGTGGAGGTAGAGCGTGATGCAACTATTCGACGAGCTCCTACCCACATCCTTGGGTCAGAGATTAGGAAGTTGAGAAACAGAGAGGTCCTACTAGTCAAAGTGCAATGGGGAGAGGATGAGAGCAATGCTACTTAGGAGACAGAAGCGAAGATGTGTTCATTGTACCCATTCCTTTTTTAGGGTATGTCTTTTAACTTCTCCTTTATCGTTTGTCTAGTACTTATCTTATCTTTTGTATGTCCTCTCATTAGTACCTTTGACCTTTAGATAGGGTAAACCTATGGTTGAAACATGTGTTTGAGACATGTTATGTTTGATGGATGCGTGTCGATGCAAGTGGTTGCTAGCGGTTGCTCGTGGATGCATATACACACACTTTAGACACTAGATCGGCTCAATCACTTCATATTGCATATTGCATATAATTGTGTGTAGGTAGCTATATTAATGGATGTATAATGGTTGTGCTATCATATGGATGATGCATTTTGGTGAATGATTGTGCACTCATGTAGAAATAGTATGCGTCGATAGGGTTCTTTCGCATACATATTGGATGCATGGCACTATCATGGTTTGCATTAAGGAGGTCAACTGAATCAGTAAACCGCCTGATTTTGCATTAGACAGGGAACATATACACACACTCTTTGCATATGTTCATACAGCATTAGAAACTCTAAGGACAATGGATGCCAGTGTTTGATGGTTTAGTAGATGGTTGTTTGGTTGGTAGGATACGTTCTTCTTGACTTAGAGATTTCGGGGATGAAATCCTATAAGTAGGGGAGAATGTAACACCCCGTATGTTGAATAACTTGCTAGAATATAAAACAGGGCAGAACTAAATTTTAAAATCTGAATCAGGGGAAACATGCTATGCCATTGCGTTCATCTCGGAAAAATACGCGAAATAGAGTCTGAGTTTTCGAAAATCGGAGTCCGTATGACCAAGTTAAAGCCCAAAGAAGTTTTCAGAAATTCAAAACAGATTTAAATACAAAAATTTCACATTTCAGAAGAGGCGGGAAAATTCCCGCCAGGCAGAGGGAGTCGACCCTAGGGTCGACATGGGTGTCGACCCCCTCCCTAGGGGTCGACCCCCCCCCCTCCCCCCCGTCGTTCTGTGTGACCTGGGTGCACCATTTTGGCTTTTGGGCTGTGCTGGTGGCTAGTGACGAAATCTGACGGCTCTAATCTGATTTAGGGTTAATCTAATGGCCTAAAACACCTAACTAATCTATAAATACATCCTAAGACTACCCTAATTCATACTAAAAATAGATACAATGTCGTTATGCCGTCAAAATGCAACTTGAAGGAGCCTCCATCAAATTGTAGAAGAAGATAGCCTCTCAAATCAACCTCTAATCAACTCTAACAACTTAATCTTCTTCATAGGAGTGCTAATCAACAAGTTGTGAGTTTCTATAGCCTTAATGAACAATTGTTGAAATGATTATGATAGGATATAATGAGGTTATGGCTATGAATGTGGATCAATGCAAGTTATGTTATCATATGCTATGTGTTAATGATGTTATGCAAGTTATATGCTATGTGTTCATGATGTTATGCAAGTTATGCAAGTTATATGCTATGTGTTCATGATGTTATGCAAGTTATGCAAGTCATATGCTATGTGATCATGATGTTATGCAAGTTATGCAAGTCATATGCTATGTGATCATGATGTTATGCAAGTTATGCAAGTCATATGCTATGTGATCATGATGTTATGCAAGTTATGCAAGTCATATGCTATGTGATCATGATGTTATGCAAGTTATGCAAGTTTTAGGCTATGTTTTCATGATGCTAGTTATGCAAATCACTATGATAAACATTGATCCATTATGACACCATGTTATGCAAGTTTGGTGTATGATTATATGCAAGTTCATATATGATATGTTATGCAAGTTTGGTGTATGATTATATGCAAGTTCATATATGACATGCTATGCAAGTTTGGTGTTTGATTATATGCATGTAACATGTGCAAGTTTACACCTTTGTATGAGATACATACATATGCAAGTTAACCCCTTTGTATGTCATACATACATATGCAAGTTTACCCCTTTGTATGACATAAGTAACTTATGCAAGTTAACCTCTTTATGACGTATGTGATTCATGCAAGTTTGGGTTGATTGTTTATGCTAGTTGGGTTTGATGTTATATGCATGTTGACACCTTTAAAACCCATGTTGATGCTAATGTTATGCAAGTTGAACCCATTGTATTTGTGATGAATCTTCCCTTTTATGTCATGTTAGCGAATTACGTGGGGAACGATGGGTTTAATATTCATGTTAATGAAATGGTGTGAAGTTGGTATGATTATGCATACCATAAAGTGGATGGACATAATTGAGTCAATTATGTACATCATTAAATTTGTAATTAATTAGGGATAATTAATACAAATTATGGGGGTGATTAATTAGGTGTAATTAATCGACTAAGACACGAGGTTGGACCCTTTTGTAGCATAAGACTGCCCGGAACCGATCGGCAAATCCAGCGGCTACAAATGATTGGCCCAATGTGAGAGGTCTTAGGCACAAACTAAATACGTGACAAGTGTAAAGACATGAGGTTAGACTCGGTTATGGCGTAAGGCTGCCCGGACCCGACCGGCAAATCCAGCTGCCATAAAAGATAGTCTAATGTGAGAGGTCTTTACAATGGTTACGTTCTTAATCAATTAAGAAACACTTAACCAGATAAGCATGTAGTGGGGCATGAGGGGTTAAGTGGGTGCCTTGGGTGGCATGTGAAAATCAAGTAAGTGCCTTGGGTGGCATGTGGAAATCTAGTGGTTTGCCTTGGGTGGCAATAGAAAATACGATTAGAATACTTAACCAAGTGGAAACATGTAATTAAACATGATTAAAGGGTTAAGTGAGATGCACTAGATAAAGGGACAAGCTTAGGTGGGTAGCTTGTGGGGGCTCATTTCAACCAGTAACCCATATGTATCTTATTGGGCTCGACCCATGTCGAGGACGGGACACGCGTACTGGGATTGATTATAAGAGGCCAAAACGGGTTAGCGGTGGCAATGCAAGTCCAACGGGTTTCATATGCGTGTGTGGACCCGGGCTGGTAGGTAAGACGTTGTTGCATCGTGTAGGTATAAGCCGTGCACCGTTGAGTGTATCGGGTTGCCACTTTGGGGAGTGATACACCCCACTGTGGGGCCAGCACGGGTATCTACGGTAGGGAGCCAATCGCTTGGGGAGTTGTGGGTACACCTAGTGGAGATAGGGGCAGACGGCACCTATGTAGTCAGCTAGGGGTACACGAAACTACTGGGTAAATTTTCTAAGTCCTTGGGTGGGATCAACCTTTAAGTAGGAATGACTGGTGTGGTGCAGTTAGTAATTACCCTTGGGTGGGTAGATGCGTCTTTACCGTTATCTTAGTTCATCCTATGTCTAGTTGCCTACTTAGTGTAGTCATTTACCCCCAGTCATCACCGTACCAAGTTTATATCATACCCTAATTACTTTAATGATTGTGTTGTTAAAGTTATAGGGCTCACTCAGACTTATGTCTGACCCCGTTGTTTTTATCTTTTTCCCCCTCAGATCCTCAGGTTGGGCCTAGCACTAGTGGGCTTTGATCAGATTTCTTTATCTATCTTTTGGAGCTTGGATCGTGATGTAAAGCCCAGCTTATCTTTTCTATTATGGCTATTAGTTATGTAGTGGGATTATGTACTTATGTTTTTATCAAGATGGATATTTGGTACTTGACTCTTTTTATGGTGTTGTAACTAAACATGTTTACCTTCTGCTGCAATAAAATGATGTTTTATATTTTTCAAGTATTATTTATATCTGTCTTGTTGTAATTTTTCTGTTCTATATTCACTTAAAATGCTCCACCGAAGTTAAGGCATTCCCTTAGTGAGTGACCTTAGCGGGTGTGGGGTGTTACGGCATCGGCATAGCTCTTCTATCGGCTTTGGGCAGCAAGTAATTGCTTCTTAATAAAATCAACTTTATTAGATGCTTCATGAATCATGTCATGACTCAGTACCAATCGATTGCCGGGTTCCACCCAACATGCGGGAGACCTGCATGGCCTGCCATATAATGCTTCAAACGGCGACATCTGCAAGCTTGATTGGTAGCTGTTATTATAAGAGAATTCAACCAAGTGCAAATGATCTTCCCATGACCCGCCAAAATCTAGAATGCATGCTCGCAACAAGTCTTCTAATATGCGGTTCACCCCCTCAGTTTGGCCATCTGTCTGAGGGTGATAAGCGATGCTCATATTTAGCTTAGTCCCTATCTCTTCCTGGAAAGCTTCCAAGAATTTTCTAGCAAATATCAGATCGTGGTCACAAACAATGCTACTGGAAACTCCATGCAGTCTAATAATCTCTCTGAAATAAAGCTTGTTGAGTCAACGGTTTCAATGCTTATTTTGATTAATGACAAGAAGGAGCTTCATGATCGACAAAAAGAAGATTCAATGTTTTATAGGTTAGAAGATGGTTATTTAGAGTTATTTATGTTAAAATCTATCCTCAAATAATCATACTTCTTATTCTCTTCAAAAATATACATGAAAACTCATTTTTTATGTATGTTGACAAAAACCTGTCAACCTGTTAAATTTAACAGGTCAACAGCTTTTTAAACTTAACAAGTCAACCTGTTAAATTAACAGGTCAACGGTTTTTTGAAATAACGGTCAAAAACCTGTCAACCTATTAATTTTTCCTGTCGACCTATTTTTGAATTTCATGAAGAGTCATCTTCTTTCTTGAAAAGTTGCATCCATTTCTCTTCATTAAAAATCACTCCTTTTGATTGCAACTTTTCACTAATAATTACAACTTCTCATTTGCTATAAATACATCATCTTTCATTCATCCAAATCACCGATTCTTGCTCTGATTTCTGATCTTACTTTCTAAATACTCTTGCATTCTAAAAAGCTCCCAAATTCAAGTTACTTATTGAATCCTTGATAATATTTCTCGTATTTTGATTCAACAAGCAACTAACTTCCTTCAAATCTTCGCATTCAATTCATATACTTGAGGATAAGATTATAGGAATGGTGTACTCAATCGTTGACAAATCAGTGTTGAAAGAAGAACACAATCAAAAGTCAAACTCTTGTAATTGTCCTGTGTGGGTAAGCTTGTAGCCCGTGAAATCAAGTGGGTAAGCTTGTAGCCCGTGAAATCAAGTGGGTAAACTTGTAGCCCGTAAATCAAGTAGTGTTGTGAACTTGTTCCTCCGGGTGAAGAGAGGGTGTTGTTTAGTGAAAAGCCGAAGAGGAGCTTCGGGACTGGACGTAGGACTGGATGTACGAACCAGTATAAAAATCCTGGTGTCGTTACTCTACACTATTTTATTTATTGCATTTATAGTTATCTGTGATATATATTGTTATCATATCATATTCCGCATAGCCATATTAAAGATCCTGCACAAGTCGTACACAACCGACCTTTTCAATTGGTATCAGAGCAAGGTCATCATATAACCGTAACACAGTTATTTGATATATTTTAGAAATATGGCAAATAACGCCACTAGCACAAACACCACTTACACTGAAGGTCAATCAACACAAAGACCTCCTTTCTTCAATGGCCTAAACTATAGCTATTGGGCAACACGTATGGCTTTTTATATGCAATCAACAAGTTATGACGCTTGGAATGCTACTCAGAAAGAAATAGTTAATCCAACAACTGAGTATGCAGAATGGACTCCTGCTGAGAAAACAGCAGCAGCTGTAAATGCAAAAGCAATAAATATGTTGTTTTGTGCATTAGACCAAAATGAGTATAACCGTGTTAGTATCTATACCACTGCTTATCAAATTTGGCAAACACTAAAGACCACTCATGAAGGTACTAACAAGGTTAAACAAGCAAAAATAGCTTTGTTGAAAAGTCAATTTCAAAATTTTAAAATGAAGCCAAATGAAACAATCAATGAGATGTATTCAAGGTTTCAAACTATTCATCATGCTCTTATCGGGTTAGGGAAAAAATATTCTGACTTTGATGTAGTTTCAACAGTCCTACATTCACTGACTAATGAATGGGAAGGAAAAGTATTAGCCATAGAAGAAGCTAATGATCTTTCCACCATGAAGCCAGATGAATTGATAGGAAATCTTATGTCCTATGAAGCTAACTTGCAGGCTCGAAAAGAACAAAAAGAAGAAAAGAAAAATGTAGCTTTTCATGCTGATGAAGACACTCAGATTCCGAAGATGAGGATCTAGCATTCATTTCAAAAGGATTCAAAAAATTCTTAAAGCAACGAAAAGCTAGTCGATACAACAGAAAGAAGTTCGGATCAAACAGACCATCATCATCGAATGGAGAATGCTTTAACTGTCATAAGAAGGGACACATGCAAAAGGATTGTCCGGAACAAAAGAAGAAGACAGAAAATGATAAGTTCAAACACGAAAAGGACAAGTCAAAGAAACGGGCATTCTCAGTAACTTGGGATGATTCAGATTCATCTTCATCCGAAAGTGAAAGCGACTCAGATAATAAACAAGCAAATATATGCTTTATGGCTAAAGAAGATGAGGTACAAATTCCTTCTTTTGAAAAAGTTCTTGATATAATTGCTGAGTTCATATATAAATTTAAAAATATGAAACGACAATGCAAACAAGCTCAAGCTGATTTAAGTAGAGTAGAATTTGAACGAGATATGTTAAAAGATGAAAAGAAACTATTAGAAGAGGAACTTGAAAAGGCTTAAGAATCATCATCTAATATTGATTCTCAACTATCTCTTTTGACTCAAGAAATTGAAGTTCAAAAAGAGAAAAATGATACTCTCACTACTGAAAATCATGAGCTTAAAGCAACGATCAAAATTGTGGACCTAGAAAAGTTAGTTTACAAAATAAGTTAGAAAATATTACTCAAAATGTTTCTAACTTTAACAAAGGTCGAGAAAATTTGACAAAGATCATTGAGAATTCACAATCAACTTCAAATAAGCAAGGTTTGGGATATAAAAACCAAGAAATTAAGAAGCATCTTGGTTATGGAAAGAAGAAAATAGTGCAAAAGAAACTGAAACTAAGAAAAATCTTAGTTTATTATATTCCAAACCAAAACCGATTGTGAAATTTCAAAAGAAGAATGTCAAAACTATAAAAATATGGGTTCCTAAAAAAAATAACAAATTGATTAGGAACAAGTATATTCAAAAAAAATTGAATACTGTGCATCATAATCCTAATTATTTGTATAAAGGGGATACCGGACCCGTATGGGTTTGGACTCCAAAGACCTAACTCTTAGGACCCTATAAAAAGTGGGTACCATGGACTTAATTTTATTTCTTACTTCATGTATTTGTTATATATTTTTATAATAATACTTTGTTTGGCTTTGAATTCGATCAACAAAAGGCTGAAAATTCATTTCAATCAAAAAAAGGTCGACTGGTAGATAATTTTAGGTTGACCGGTTTGTACACTTTTAATTTCCAGAGAAATATCTAGGTCGACCGATTGAAAAAAAGATGTCGACTGGTCTCTTGAAACACGAACAGGTCGACCGGTAATAAATTTTGGTCGACCGATTTTATGACACAAAAATTTCCAGAGAGTTTTCACGGTCGACCGGTCACAAATTTTATGTCGACCGAAAAAGTTTCAGCAAAATATGAAAAAAGTGTCGACCGAAATTTTTGCACAGGTCGACCGGTCTTTTAAAGTTTTGAAATTAAAAACCATAGAATCTGGTCGACCGGTTACAATTTTATGTCGACCGATTTTAGCATTTTTTTCTTCGATTTCAAACCAGAAACTAATTAGGTCGACCGGTATACTATTTTAGGTCGATCATTTTCAGATTATACAGTTTTTAAACATCCAATAGTCGGTTCAACCTCCTATATCAACACACTATTTTGTTTTTAAACTCTTCATTACTCAAGTCAACACTTTTCTTCAAACCCTAACTCCTCAAATTCCATCACCTTCTCTTCAATGGCTCCAAAATCAAAGAAGGAGAAAAAGAAGGAATGGATAAAGATCAGGAAGTAGAAGGAGATGAGGAAGAGGAATCCTCAGAAGAAGAAAAAGATGAGGATAAAGGATCATCAGAAGAAGAAGGAGACGAAACCGACTCTGATACACCTCCTCAGTAGTTATTTCTATCTATAGTTATGATATTACGTCTTTAAAACATCTCTATTAGCTTTTATATGTGTTTTGTGTTATGTATGCTACGAAAACTTGGTTCATCTTGTATGTTTTTGGTATGGTTTGTAATGTATAATATACTCTGGATGTGATGTCCTATGTTATTTAATCTCTCTCTTGTTTATTATACCCTTTTTGTCGATGACAAAGGGGGAGAAAGTTACTAACTTCTCTTCGTGCAGAAACTTAGTTATATTTTTCAGGGAGATCATATATACAGGGGGAGACAGAGCTTATATAAAGGGGGAGAAATATTTTCTATTATGATAATGCATATCATTTATATTACATATACTATCATGTGCTTACCATGATAAAAGTATATGTGTGCTAACATTTGTTAATGCAGGAATCAAAAGGTAAGATTATTTATATTATGAACTAACAAATGTTACAGAAATTCAGGGGGGGCTTTATATTCAAAGGGAGAAAATCCAAGGTGTTGTCATCAATCAAAAAGGGGGAGAATGTTGAGACACGGGAATTTCGATTGATAACACCAAAATAAAGATAAATGGAAATCATGACATGGAGCTAAGATTATGAATATGTAGATGTTTGAAGGGAGACAGAGCTTATATACAGAGGAGATAGCAATAAAGATTAAAATATCAAACTATATTGTCATCAATCAAAAAGGGGGAGGATGTTGGGTCAACGGTTTCAATGCTTATTTTGATTAATGACAAGAAGGAGCTTCATGATCGACAAAAAGAAGATTCAATGTTTTATAGGTTAGAAGATGGTTATTTAGAGTTATTTATGTTAAAATCTATCCTCAAATAATCATACTTCTTATTCTCTTCAAAAATATACATGAAAACTCATTTTTTATGTATGTTGACAAAAACCTGTCAACCTGTTAAATTTAACAGGTCAACAGCTTTTTAAACTTAACAGGTCAACCTGTTAAAATTAACAGGTCAACAGTTTTTTGAAATAACGGTCAAAAACCTGTCAACCTATTAATTTTTCCTGTCGACCTATTTTTGAATTTCATGAAGAGTCATCTTCTTTCTTGAAAAGTTGCATCCATTTCTCTTCATTAAAAATCACTCCTTTTGATTGCAACTTTTCACTAATAATTACAACTTCTCATTTGCTATAAATACATCATCTTTCATTCATCCAAATCACCGATTCTTGCTCTGATTTCTGATCTTACTTTCTAAATACTCTTGCATTCTAAAAAGCTCCCAAATTCAAGTTACTTATTGAATCCTTGATAATATTTCTCGTATTTTGATTCAACAAGCAACTAACTTCCTTCAAATCTTCGCATTCAATTCATATACTTGAGGATAAGATTATAGGAATGGTGTACTCAATCGTTGACAAATCAGTGTTGAAAGAAGAACACAATCAAAAGTCAAACTCTTGTAATTGTCCTGTGTGGGTAAGCTTGTAGCCCGTGAAATCAAGTGGGTAAGCTTGTAGCCCGTGAAATCAAGTGGGTAAACTTGTAGCCCGTAAATCAAGTAGTGTTGTGAACTTGTTCCTCCGGGTGAAGAGAGGGTGTTGTTTAGTGAAAAGCCGAAGAGGAGCTTCGGGACTGGACGTAGGACTGGATGTACGAACCAGTATAAAAATCCTGGTGTCGTTACTCTACACTATTTTATTTATTGCATTTATAGTTATCTGTGATATATATTGTTATCATATCATATTCCGCATAGCCATATTAAAGATCCTGCACAAGTCGTACACAACCGACCTTTTCAATTGGTATCAGAGCAAGGTCATCATATAACCGTAACACAGTTATTTGATATATTTTAGAAATATGGCAAATAACGCCACTAGCACAAACACCACTTACACTGAAGGTCAATCAACACAAAGACCTCCTTTCTTCAATGGCCTAAACTATAGCTATTGGGCAACACGTATGGCTTTTTATATGCAATCAACAAGTTATGACGCTTGGAATGCTACTCAGAAAGAAATAGTTAATCCAACAACTGAGTATGCGGAATGGACTCCTGCTGAGAAAACAGCAGCAGCTGTAAATGCAAAAGCAATAAATATGTTGTTTTGTGCATTAGACCAAAATGAGTATAACCGTGTTAGTATCTATACCACTGCTTATCAAATTTGGCAAACACTAAAGACCACTCATGAAGGTACTATGTAACACCCCGAAAATTCTATAACTGTGAAATTAACAAATTAAAGTATAATTAATTTGAAATCAAAGAACCAAGGGAAACGGGATACGCCATTGCGTTCGTCTCGGAAAATACGCGAAATAGAGTCCGAGTTTTCGAAAAACGGAGTCCGTATGAAGAAGATATGGCCTTCGGAAGTTTTGAATCAAATTTAAAATTTCAAACAGAATAAAATAATTAAATATTCCGAAGTGGGGCCCATTGGGCCAGAAGAACGCCCGCCTGGGCCACCCAGGTCGACTGGGCTGTCGACCTGGGCTACCCATGTCGACTGGGCTGTCGACAGCCCTGTCGACAGGGGTATCGACCTGGTCGAGCCCAGTCAACCTGGCTGGCCAGGTCGGTGTGTGGTCGGATTTCTGTGGTCTGCTTTGTCATTAGGGCTAGGTGGCGGGTTTTTATTGGTCTCTCTTCCTAATGAATGGCTATGATCTAACCTAGCAACATCAATGGTCCTAATCAATTCCTAACCTCTATATAAACAACCCTAGACTAAACCCTAATCTATTCATTCAAAATAAGATTATAGCCGCCATGTTGCTGAGGAACGACAAAGAGTAGCCGCCAACTAGAGAGGGAATTAGGAAGAAAGTTCTAGGCCTAAAGCAATTCAAGCGACCTAAAGCTAATCAATTCAACAAAAGAATCGTATCTCTTAATAAGAGAATTCGCCGCAACCATTGTAAGTAGAGTATTACTTTGGTATAATAAACAACTGTGTTGATGTGTATGCTTGAATTGTGGCAATGAAAGTATTTCATATTTGTGCGTTCTTATCAATTTATATACATTTGGATTATGTTATTCATGTTATAAAGAACTACATGCGGTAGTTCTATGCAAGTAAACGTTTGGAATATTGCGCAAATTATGTAGTCTATGTTGAAGCTACATGTATATAGTTGAGTGAAATTTATGCAAGTTTGGGCTTTGGTACTATGCCATCATGATGTATATTTTATGCATAAATCATTTTGCAAGTAATTGAAACAAGTTTGGTTGTTATAGTTCATATGAAACTATGTTGGAATTTTGACACCATAATCCATGTATTAAGTCATGCTTTTGCAAAACTTATAAATATGGCTAGGCCTTGAATGATATTTGGCATAATTGGAATCCATGATTAAGTCTATCTTGTTTATATGATGACATATATGAGACATGGCTAGGTTAGACTCAAAAATCCCTTTTTGCAAGTTTAAAGCAAACACCATGTTTAGGAATATTTTTGCATAAGTATGTTTATACCATCGTTGTGTGATTAGGCTTAAATCATGATTAAGTTGAATTATGCTATGTTCATGCTAGAAGTATTTATGCCATGCTTATGTTTGACCATATGCCATGCCTATGCTAGAAGTATTTTATGCCATGCTTATGTTTGACAATATGCCATGTTTATGCTAGAAGTATTTAGGCCATGCTTATGTTTGACATTATGCCTAAATAAGAATATAGGTTCATGTTGTAGTTAAACCTATGCAAGTTTACATGCCTTGATTTATGTCACCTATGTTTTATGACCAAAATACATGTCACCACTATGCAAGTACACCAATTTCTATTATGTATTTTCCAACGTCATATGCAAGTTCATGCGCTCACCTTCCCCTCTTTGTGTATACGCCATAAGCCTCCCTTTTCGCATGGCTAAATTGGGCTTTAAAAGGCTAAGCCCAATATATATAAACGGACGTGTAAAACGGGGGAAAATAACGTTGGGTTAAAAATTAATTAATGAATGAAAATATAAAATAGAAGGGCCCAAATTCAAGTATGGGTTGGGCCCATGATTGGTGTAACCTTTACACCATTTACTTAATAATGGGCCGCAAATATTTACATATAAATAAAGAAGAATGACAAGATATGTAAATGTAGAACATACGATGTGTTTAACCCGAGGTTGGATTGAGTTGTGATGTAAACCTGCCCGGAACCGCCCGGCTGTCCAGTAGTCACAACAATACCTATCCAATGTGAGAGGTTAAACATGGAGCCCAATAAGGACCCGAGGTTAGACTGCGTTGTGGCGTAAGACTGCCCGGAACCAACCGGCAACAGGCAGCCACAACAATACCTGTCTAATGTGAGAGGTCAGGGCCTTAATAAGACAATTAAGGCTGAGTCAGGATTGTTAGGATTAAGTGGACTAAAGACTTAATCAAAATGGAACATGCTAAACTAAATGGACTGGTGGGGGTTAGGTTAGAAACACTTAACCAACTTAGCATGTTGGCTAGAGATAGAAAACCTAGTAACGGGGGACCCTTTTCAGCAGTAACCCTAAAAGGTGTATCATGATACCCTGAAACTAGGCAGGGTGGGGCACGATTACTGGGCTGATTGTAAGAGGTCAAATCGACGGCGGTGGTGTAGCAGTGTAGGTTCTAACGGTGTGCGGGCGTGCACGCACTCCGGCGCAGAAAAATAAAGCACTGGACACCAGTAGCATACCTTTGCACTCTAAGGTTGTGTCGGGTTGCCACTATGGGACTTGATACACCCCATGGTGGGACCAGCATAGGTAACTACAGACATCGGGGGCCGTAAGACACATGTAACTATGCGAGTAGGAGCCGATCATCGTAGAATGGATCACATCACCCCGATTATGGGTTGTAAATTGGAAACTAGTTTATATGGGTTCAGAGATTAACATGGGGTACGATAGTGTATTCGACCCTAGACAACTTAACCAAGTTATAATGCATGCCCACTTCTTGTTATTACTTATCATACCCAGTTCTTTATTCATAGACAAAGTAGTACTAGACTTACTCAGGCTTTATGTCTGACTCTACTTTTCTTTCGTCTTCTTTCTTCCGTTTCCCCCCCCCCCCCCCCCAGGTCCTCAGGGAGGGAACACAGCAGCTTGACCTACCTCAACATCCAGCTTGAAGAAGAGAAATGTATTGCTTGGACTTTCCTGTTTTGAACTATGGCTTTGGACACACTCTATGGGGCTTTTGCAGTTTACTTATGTTTTATTTATGCTTCTTTAAATAATGTACTCAAGACAGATTATGAAAGTATTATGTTATGTTTTTGGAAAGGTTGTTGTTGTAACACATATTTGACTTTATGAAATAAAAGTTTGTTGTTCTTCCGCTGTTTGCAAAATATGTGTTCTTATATCTGTCTTGTATATCTGTGACTTGTACTTATAAACCTCCACCAAAATTAGGGCATTCCCTTTGAGAGTGACCCTAACGGAGGTGGGGTGTTTCACTTGGTATCAGAGCATAGGTTTACCAGATAAGATAAAATGTTTTGGAAAATTTATTTTCAAAAAAAAAAAAAAAGGAAATTTAAAGAAGCATTTTTAAAAGAAAAATATTATTTTATTCTAAAAAGGCAAAGTCCACTCCCCAAAGCCATAGGTATTATCTCTTGTCCTTCGTTTTGAATCTATCCTTTCTTGTTTCAGCATGTCCCAAGATCTTAACTTGCCTGAAGGGGTACCCATACCTGGTTGGTTTAGACGTTTCTTAGAAGCAAGGGCCACTCAGCCAGGTCCTACCGTTCCTCCTCCTCCAGCTGAAGGAAACCATCCAGCTGCAGCAGCACCTTTTCCTCCACCTCCTCCTCGGGGAAACACATTCGCTAAGATATGCAAAGATTTTAAAGCTATGGGAGGAAGGGATTTCCATGGAACTGAGTCCTTCGTAGCAGCTAGGAATTGGCTAAAAGAAACGGAGGACCTATTCATCATCTTTGAGGTAGAAGATAGACAAAAGGTACAACTAGCGGTGTGGCTATTGAAGGGTGAGGCTTCCTACTGGTGGGAAGTCACCAATGCTGAAAGACCAGTGGATACATGGGAGGACTTTAGGGCAAGGTTTGAGACTAAGTTTCTCTCAGATGCAGAAAGGAGTTTGCAGTTGGAGAAATTCCTATTTCTTAAGCAAGGAGACAAGACTGTCAGAGAGTATGTGAATCAGTTCGATGAGCTGGCTAGGTTTGGGCTTGACCTAGTCAACACCCCGCATAAGAAGGCTCTCCGTTTCGTCAAGGGGTTAAATGAGCCATTACATAGTTTGGCCATGACCCATATACCCATGGGAGCCACGTATGAAAGATTGGTGCAAATGGCATTGCTGAACGAAGAGGACAAGGGCAAGAAGGAGACCAAGGCAGAAAGCTCTCAAGGGAAGAAAGAGGGTTTGCAGCCTAAGAAGACAGACTTTAAGAAGGGCGGAAAAGGCAACAAAGAGAAGAGGAAGTGTAATTTCTGTGGCAAAGTGGGGCACTTAGTAAAGGACTGCCGGAAAAAGAAGGCCAAAGAAAATGGTGAGTGCTTTTCGTGCGGTCAGACAGGCCACAGGGCTAAGGACTGCCCAAGGAAACGAGGACAGGGGCAGGGCACTGGATCCACCCCAGGGGCACAGGTTCATGTGCTAGAAGCGCCACCATTGCAACAGCGAGGTATAAATACTTCTGTAGAAAGTGTAGTTTATCTTTATGATCACCCCGTTCGCACTTTGTTTGATTCTGGCGCATCACACTCCTTTATCTCGTCTGCTTTAGTAGAATCTCTGCACCTAAAAACTAGTATGGTAGAGGACCCCTTAATTGTTTCAAACCCAATTGGGGGCCCAGCTCATTTGTCTATGATCTGTGTGGGATTAAAAATTTCTATCCTAAGTGTAGAATTTCTATGTAGTGCCTTTGTTTTGGGCTTTTCGGGTTATGGTTTGATTTTGGGTATGGATTGGCTGTCCAGTAATGGGGCCATCCTTGATTGTGAGAAAAGGGTTGTTAGGCTCCTAACCCAGCTCGGTAATACTTTGGAAATTTCTTGTAATCCCTCGTATGTGGTTATGCTTAGTTATCTTGAATCGCTAGATGCCTCTGTTGAAAATTTGAAATCAGTTAGAGTGGTCCGGGAATATCCGGATGTCTTTGAAGAGGTGAAGGGCTTACCTCCGAAGCGGGAAATAGACTTCCGCATATATCTTGTAGATAATGCAAAGCCCGTTACGTTGCCCGTTAGACATATGGCTCCACGAGAAAGGAAAGAGCTCAGTAAACAGATTAAAGAGCTTCTAGAAAAGGGGTTCATTAGGAGGAGCATTTCAGAATTGGGCGCTCCAGTGGTGTTCGCTACAAAGGCGGATGGTTCACTCCGTCTATGTGTTGACTATAGGGAGCTCAACAAGCTAACGAAAAAGAATAGGCACCCTCTCCCTAGAATTGACGATTTATTTGACCAGCTTGTAGGAGCGTCTGTTTTCTCCCAACTCGATTTAGCAACCGGTTTTCATCAGCTAAGGGTGGCTGAAGATAGCATCAATAAAACGGCTTTCAGAACCCCAGACGGTTTCTTTGAATGGCTTGTCATGCCTTTCGGCTTGACAAATGCACCTGCGTACTTCGTGGACCTAATGAGTAGGGTATTTAGAGATTTCCTCAACAAATTCGTAGTGGTCTTCGTAGATGATATCCTTATCTTCTCAAAGAGTGAAGAGGAACATGCTCAGCACTTAAGGGCAATCATGGAAACTTTGCGAGTCCATCAACTAAAAGCCAAGTTCTCCAAATGCCAATTTTGGAGGGAAGAAGTGAGGTTCCTTGGGCACATAGTATCCAAACAAGGGTTAGCGGTGGACCCTGCGAAGGTAGTGGCAGTACAAGATTGGAAGAAACCAAGGAATGCGACTGAGGTCCGAAGCTTCCTAGGACTAGCAGGTTTCTATCGAAAATTCATAAGGGATTTTGCGAAAATCTCGGCTCCGCTCACGAAATTGACTAAGAAGAATCTAGTGTTTAATTGGGATTTGGATTGCGAGTTTGCTTTCCAACGACTGAAAAGGGCTCTCACAACAGCCCCAGTTTTGACGCTGCCAGATGGGAGCAAGATGTTCACTGTTTATACGGATGCATGTGGGACAGGACTAGGCGCCGTCTTAATGCAAGAAGGAAGGGTAGTAGCTTATGGTGGGAGGCAGTTGAAGGTGCACGAAAAGAACTACCCAACCCACGATCTT
This sequence comes from Allium sativum, assembly GCA_030737875.1. Taxonomy (NCBI): domain Eukaryota; kingdom Viridiplantae; phylum Streptophyta; class Magnoliopsida; order Asparagales; family Amaryllidaceae; genus Allium; species Allium sativum. The sequence goes on from CM060912.1 coordinate 104,059,605, forward strand.
GAGTTAGCCGCCATCGTCTTTGCACTCAAGTCTTGGCGACACTATCTCCTAGGTGAGAAGTTCGAACTTTACACTGACCATAAATCGTTGAAATATCTTTTCTCACAGAAGGATCTTAACTTGAGGCAACAAAGATGGATGGAGTTTCTTGCCTCGTACGATTTCGAAATCTCCTATACTCCGGGCAAAGGCAACGTAGTGGCAGACGCGTTGAGCCGAAAGAAATTAACCCTAAGCCCATTGTTTGTTGAAAGACAAAGCCTAGAGTTTATAGCCAGTTTCGACTTTAGGCCCTCCTCCGATTTCGTACCAGGCTTGCTGGCATCTCTCGAAGTACGGCCAACTTTAGTGGATTCAGTAGGGACAGCACAACGCGAAGACCCTCAGCTTGTGGAAATAATTGATAGGCTAATTAGGGGTGAGACTTCAAGTCACCTCAACAGATACTCCATCGACGATAAGGGTTTGCTAAGGCGGGACGGAAGACTATGCGTCCCACAGACAAACGATTTAATAAAGAAGGTTCTCGAGGAAGCACATCACTCTAAGATGACGATACACCCCGGCGGAGATAAAATGTACAAAGACATAAAAAGGACTTTCTTCTGGAACGGCATGAAAAAGGACGTGGCAGAATTCGTTTCTAAGTGTATGGTGTGCCAACAGGTTAAGGCGGAACAGAAAAAGCCTGGCGGACTGCTACATCCTCTGGAGGTCCCGCAGTGGAAGTGGGATAGCATCTCAATGGACTTCATCGATGGGCTGCCTAGGTCTAGGAGAGGCAACACTAGCATTTGGGTAATAGTGGATAGGCTTACTAAAAGCGCCCACTTTTTACCTATCAAAAGTAAGAGAACTGCCTCATCCCTAGCATCACTTTACCTCAAGGAAATCGTGCGACTCCATGGAATACCATCTAGCATCGTTAGTGACCGAGACCCCATTTTCACCAGCGAGTTTTGGCGGAGTCTGCAAGAAGCAGTAGGAACGCAGTTATGCTTAAGCACAGCCTATCATCCTCAAACCGACGGCCAAACAGAGAGAGTGAACAGAGTTTTGGAAGACCTTTTAAGACTATGCGTCCTTGACTTCGGAGGGACATGGGAAGACCACCTTCCTTTGGTGGAATTTGCCTACAACAACAGCTATCAAGCAACCATAGGAATGGCGCCCTTCGAAGCTTTATATGGAAGACCGTGCCGATCGCCCACTTGTTGGTGGGAGTCCACGGATAAGCTTATACTTGGACCAGACATGATCCGAGAGACTACAGAGAAAGTAGACTTAATACGAAGAAGGATGAAGACGGCCCAAGACAGACAAAAATCCTACGCCGACAAGAGGAGGACCGACCTTGAATTCGAAGTTGGAGACAGAGTTTTTCTCAAGGTATCACCGCTAAGAAACGTTGTTCGTTTTGGAACCACAGGAAAGCTAGCGCCAAGATTCGTAGGGCCATTCCCTATTATCGAGAAGATTGGAAAAATGGCCTATAGGTTAGAGCTACCCGAGAAGTTGGCTGGAGTCCACAATGTCTTTCACGTTTCACATCTCCGAAAATGTCTTCATGAGTCCGCTGAAGTGGTAGAGCCAAATATCCTCGAAGAGGCCGAAGTGGAACGCGAAGCAACCTTAAGAAGAGTTCCAACCCGCATCTTAGGAACGGAAGTGAAGAAGCTACGCAACCGCGAAGTCAAGCTCGTCAAATTTCAGTGGAGCGACGCCGAGGAAGACGCGACTTGGGAAACTGAAGCTAGAATCCGTACAGCCTACCCTTTTCTGTTCGAGGGTACATCCTTGATCTTTCATTTTCCTTAAGTTGCGCTTTTATCTATCTTTTTAGGTATATTTCCTCGACCTTATCTTTTAGGTAGAAACCCTTTTGGATGAAAACATGTAGTTGAAACATGTTATGGATGATGGTTGCAAGTGGTTGCAAGTGATTGCTAGTGGTTGCTCGTGGTTGCATATACACACACAATCTAGGTTTTAGATCGGCTCAGTCACTTCATATTGCATATGCATATATGTTTGCATTCGTATGTGATTGAACTTTAATGTGTTGTCATGTGGATGCTGCATTTGTATTGAATGATTGTGCACTCATGTAGAATCAAGAATAGGAAAATTTGCATACATAATGGATTCATGGCACTTACATAATTCGCATTAAGGAGGTCAACTGAATCAGTAGACCGCCTGATTTTGCATTAGATAAGTACATGTACACACACACTTTGCATATGATCATGAAGTATTAGAAGTCTTTTAAGGACAATGGATGCTCGTGTTTGATGGATGAGTAGATGGATGATTGGATGTTAGGATATACATTCCTCCTAACTTGAAGATTTCGGGGACGAAATCCTTTTAAGTGGGGGAGAATGTAACACCCCGAAAATTCTATAACTGTGAAATTAACAAATTAAAGTATAATTAATTTGAAATCAAAGAACCAAGGGAACCGGATACGCCATTGCGTTCGTCTCGGAAAAATACGCGAAATAGAGTCCGAGTTTTTGAAAAACGGAGTCCGTATGAAGAAGATATGGCCTTCGGAAGTTTTGAATCAAATTTAAAATTTCAAACAGAATAAAATAATTAAATATTCCGAAGTGGGGCCCATTGGGCCAGAAGAACGCCCGCATGGGCCACCCAGGTCGACTGGGCTGTCGACCTGGGCTACCCATGTCGACAGGGCTGTCGACAGCCCTGTCGACAGGGGTATCGACCTGGTCGAGCCCAGTCAACCTGGTTGGCCAGGTCGGTGTGTGGTCGGATTTCTGTGGTCTGCTTTGTCATTAGGGCTAGGTGGCGGGTTTTTATTGGTCTCTCTTCCTAATGAATGGCTATGATCTAACCTAGCAACATCAATGGTCCTAATCAATTCCTAACCTCTATATAAACAACCCTAGACTAAACCCTAATCTATTCATTCAAAATAAGATTATAGCCGCCATGTTGCTGAAGAACGACAAAGAGTAGCCGCCAACTAGAGAGGGAATTAGGAAGAAAGTTCTAGGCCTAAAGCAATTCAAGCGACCTAAAGCTAATCAATTCAACAAAAGAATCGTATCTCTTAATAAGAGAATTCGCCGCAACCATTGTAAGTAGAGTATTACTTTGGTATAATAAACAACTGTGTTGATGTGTATGCTTGAATTGTGGCAATGGAAGTATTTCATATTTGTGCGTTCTTATCAATTTATATACATTTGGATTATGTTATTCATGTTATAAAGAACTACATGCGGTAGTTCTATGCAAGTAAACGTTTGGAATATTGCGCAAATTATGTAGTCTATGTTGAAGCTACATGTATATAGTTGAGTGAAATTTATGCAAGTTTGGGCTTTGGTACTATGCCATCATGATGTATATTTTATGCATAAATCATTTTGCAAGTAATTGAAACAAGTTTGGTTGTTATAGTTCATATGAAACTATGTTGGAATTTTGACACCATAATCCATGTATTAAGTCATGCTTTTGAAAAACTTATGAATATGGCTAGGCCTTGAATGATATTTGGCATAATTGGAATCCATGATTAAGTCTATCTTGTTTATATGATGACATATATGAGACATGGCTAGGTTAGACTCAAAAATCCCTTTTTGCAAGTTTAAATCAAACACCATGTTTAGGAATATTTTTGCATAAGTATGTTTATACCATCGTTGTGTGATTAGGCTTAAATCATGATTAAGTTGAATTATGCTATGTTCATGCTAGAAGTATTTATGCCATGCTTATGTTTGACCATATGCCATGCCTATGCTAGAAGTATTTTATGCCATGCTTATGTTTGACAATATGCCATGTTTATGCTAGAAGTATTTAGGCCATGCTTATGTTTGACATTATGCCTAAATAAGAATATAGGTTCATGTTGTAGTTAAACCTATGTAAGTTTACATGCCTTGATTTATGTCACCTATGTTTTATGACCAAAATACATGTCACCACTATGCAAGTACACCAATTTCTATTATGTATTTTCCAACGTCATATGCAAGTTCATGCGCTCACCTTCCCCTCTTTGTGTATACGCCATAAGCCTCCCTTTTCGCATGGCTAAATTGGGCTTTAAAAGGCTAAGCCCAATATATATAAACGGACGTGTAAAACGGGGGAAAATAACGTTGGGTTAAAAATTAATTAATGAATGAAAATATAAAATAGAAGGGCCCAAATTCAAGTATGGGTTGGGCCCATGATTGGTGTAACCTTTACACCATTTACTTAATAATGGGCCGCAAATATTTACATATAAATAAAGAAGAATGACAAGATATGTAAATGTAGAACATACGATGTGTTTAACCCGAGGTTGGATTGAGTTGTGATGTAAACCTGCCCGGAACCGCCCGGCTGTCCAGTAGTCACAACAATACCTATCCAATGTGAGAGGTTAAACATGGAGCCCAATAAGGACCCGAGGTTAGACTGCGTTGTGGCGTAAGACTACCCGGAACCAACCGGCAACAGGCAGCCACAACAATACCTGTCTAATGTGAGAGGTCAGGGCCTTAATAAGACAATTAAGGCTGAGTCAGGATTGTTAGGATTAAGTGGACTAAAGACTTAATCAAAATGGAACATGCTAAACTAAATGGACTGGTGGGGGTTAGGTTAGAAACACTTAACCAACTTAGCATGTTGGCTAGAGATAGAAAACCTAGTAACGGGGGACCCTTTTCAGCAGTAACCCTAAAAGGTGTATCATGATACCCTGAAACTAGGCAGGGTGGGGCACGATTACTGGGCTGATTGTAAGAGGTCAAATCGACGGCGGTGGTGTAGCGGTGTAGGTTCTAACGGTGTGCGGGCGTGCACGCACTCCGGCGCAGAAAAATAAAGCACTGGACACCAGTAGCATACCTTTGCACTCTAAGGTTGTGTCGGGTTGCCACTATGGGACTTGATACACCCCATGGTGGGACCAGCATAGGTAACTACAGACATCGGGGGCCGTAAGACACATGTAACTATGCGAGTAGGAGCCGATCATCGTAGAATGGATCACATCACCCCGATTATGGGTTGTAAATTGGAAACTAGTTTATATGGGTTCAGAGATTAACATGGGGTACGATAGTGTATTCGACCCTAGACAACTTAACCAAGTTATAATGCATGCCCACTTCTTGTTATTACTTATCATACCCAGTTCTTTATTCATAGACAAAGTAGTACTAGACTTACTCAGGCTTTATGTCTGACTCTACTTTTCTTTCGTCTTCTTTCTTCTGTTTCCCCCCCCCCCCCAGGTCCTCAGGGAGGGAACACAGCAGCTTGACCTACCTCAACATCCAGCTTGAAGAAGAGAAATGTATTGCTTGGACTTTCCTGTTTTGAACTATGGCTTTGGACACACTCTATGGGGCTTTTGCAGTTTACTTATGTTTTATTTATGCTTCTTTAAATAATGTACTCAAGACAGATTATGAAAGTATTATGTTATGTTTTTGGAAAGGTTGTTGTTGTAACACATATTTGACTTTATGAAATAAAAGTTTGTTGTTCTTCCGCTGTTTGCAAAATATGTGTTCTTATATCTGTCTTGTATATCTGTGACTTGTACTTATAAACCTCCACCAAAATTTGGGCATTCCCTTTGAGAGTGACCCTAACGGAGGTGGGATGTTTCATACTAACAAGGTTAAACAAGCAAAAATAGCTTTGTTGAAAAGTCAATTTCAAAATTTTAAAATGAAGCCAAATGAAACAATCAATGAGATGTATTCAAGGTTTCAAACTATTCATCATGCTCTTATCGGGTTAGGGAAAAAATATTCTGACTTTGATGTAGTTTCAACAGTCCTACATTCACTGACTAATGAATGGGAAGGAAAAGTATTAGCCATAGAAGAAGCTAATGATCTTTCCACCATGAAGCCAGATGAATTGATAGGAAATCTTATGTCCTATGAAGCTAACTTGCAGGCTCGAAAAGAACAAAAAGAAGAAAAGAAAAATGTAGCTTTTCATGCTGATGAAGACACTCAGATTCCGAAGATGAGGATCTAGCATTCATTTCAAAAGGATTCAAAAAATTCTTAAAGCAACGAAAAGCTAGTCGATACAACAGAAAGAAGTTCGGATCAAACAGACCATCATCATCGAATGGAGAATGCTTTAACTGTCATAAGAAGGGACACATGCAAAAGGATTGTCCGGAACAAAAGAAGAAGACAGAAAATGATAAGTTCAAACACGAAAAGGACAAGTCAAAGAAACGGGCATTCTCAGTAACTTGGGATGATTCAGATTCATCTTCATCCGAAAGTGAAAGCGACTCAGATAATAAACAAGCAAATATATGCTTTATGGCTAAAGAAGATGAGGTACAAATTCCTTCTTTTGAAGAAGTTCTTGATATAAATGCTGAGTTGATATATAAATTTAAAGATATGAAACGACAATGCAAACAAGCTCAAGCTGATTTAAGTAGAGTAGAATTTGAACGAGATATGTTAAAAGATGAAAAGAAACTATTAGAAGAGGAACTTGAAAAGGCTCAAGAATCATCATCTAATATTGATTCTCAACTATCTCTTTTGACTCAAGAAATTGAAGTTCAAAAAGAGAAAAATGATACTCTCACTACTGAAAATCATGAGCTTAAAGCAACGATCAAAATTATGGACCTAGAAAAGTTAGTTTACAAAATAAGTTAGAAAATATTACTCAAAATGTTTCTAACTTTAACAAAGGTCGAGAAAATTTGACAAAGATCATTGAGAATTCACAATCAACTTCAAATAAGCAAGGTTTGGGATATAAAAACCAAGAAATTAAGAAGCATCTTGGTTATGGAAAGAAGAAAATAGTGCAAAAGAAACTGAAACTAAGAAAAATCTTAGTTTATTATATTCCAAACCAAAACCGATTGTGAAATTTCAAAAGAAGAATGTCAAAACTATAAAAATATGGGTTCCTAAAAAAAATAACAAATTGATTAGGAACAAGTATATTCAAAAAAAATTGAATACTGTGCATCATAATCCTAATTATTTGTATAAAGGGGATACCGGACCCGTATGGGTTTGGACTCCTAAGACGTAACTCTTAGGACCCTATAAAAAGTGGGTACCATGGACTTAATTTTATTTCTTACTTCATGTATTTGTTATATATTTTTATAATAATACTTTGTTTGGCTTTGAATTCGATCAACAAAATGCTGAAAATTCATTTCAATCAAAAAAAGGTCGACCGGTAGATAATTTTAGGTTGACCGGTTTGTACACTTTTAATTTCCAGAGAAATATCTAGGTCGACCGATTGAAAAAAAGATGTCGACTGGTCTCTTGAAACACGAACAGGTCGACCGGTAATAAATTTTGGTCGACCGATTTTATGACACAAAAATTTCCAGAGAGTTTTCACGGTCGACCGGTCACAAATTTTATGTCGACCGAAAAAGTTTCAGCAAAATATGAAAAAAGTGTCGACCGAAATTTTTGCACAGGTCGACCGGTCTTTTAAAGTTTTGAAATTAAAAACCATAGAATCCGGTCGACCGGTTACAATTTTATGTCGACCGATTTTAGCATTTTTTCTTCGATTTCAAACCAGAAACTAATTAGGTCGACTGGTATACTATTTTAGGTCGATCATTTTCAGATTATACAGTTTTTAAACATCCAATAGTCGGTTCAACCTCCTATATCAACACACTATTTTGTTTTTAAACTCTTCATTACTCAAGTCAACACTTTTCTTCAAACCCTAACTCCTCAAATTCCATCACCTTCTCTTCAATGGCTCCAAAATCAAAGATGGAGAAAAAGAAGGAATGGATAAAGATCAGGAAGTAGAAGGAGATGAGGAAGAGGAATCCTCAGAAGAAGAAAAAGATGAGGAGAAAGGATCATCAGAAGAAGAAGGAGATGAAACCGACTCTGATTCACCTCCTCAGTAGTTATTTCTATCTATAGTTATGATATTACGTCTTTAAAACATCTCTATTAGCTTTTATATGTGTTTTGTGTTATGTATGCTACGAAAACTTGGTTCATCTTGTATGTTTTTGGTATGGTTTGTAATGTATAATATACTCTGGATGTGATGTCCTATGTTATTTAATCTCTCTCTTGTTTATTATACCCTTTTTGTCGATGACAAAGGGGGAGAAAGTTACTAACTTCTCTTCGTGCAGAAACTTAGTTATATTTTTCAGGGAGATCATATATACAGGGGGAGACAGAGCTTATATAAAGGGGGAGAAATATTTTCTATTATGATAATGCATATCATTTATATTACATATACTATCATGTGCTTACCATGATAAAAGTATATGTGTGCTAACATTTGTTAATGCAGGAATCAAAAGGTAAGATTATTTATATTATGAACTAACAAATGTTACAGAAATTCAGGGGGGGCTTTATATTCAAAGGGAGAAAATCCAAGGTGTTGTCATCAATCAAAAAGGGGGAGAATGTTGAGACACGGGAATTTCGATTGATAACACCAAAATAAATATAAATGGAAATCATGACATGGAGCTAAGATTATGAATATGTAGATGTTTGAAGGGAGACAGAGCTTATATACAGAGGAGATAGCAATAAAGATTAAAATATCAAACTATATTGTCATCAATCAAAAAGGGGGAGGATGTTGGGTCAACGGTTTCAATGCTTATTTTGATTAATGACAAGAAGGAGCTTCATGATCGACAAAAAGAAGATTCAATGTTTTATAGGTTAGAAGATGGTTATTTAGAGTTATTTATGTTAAAATCTATCCTCAAATAATCATACTTCTTATTCTCTTCAAAAATATACATGAAAACTCATTTTTTATGTATGTTGACAAAAACCTGTCAACCTGTTAAATTTAACAGGTCAACAGCTTTTTAAACTTAACAGGTCAACCTGTTAAAATTAACAGGTCAACAGTTTTTTGAAATAACGGTCAAAAACCTGTCAACCTATTAATTTTTCCTGTCGACCTATTTTTGACTTTCATGAAGAGTCATCTTCTTTCTTGAAAAGTTGCATCCATTTCTCTTCATTAAAAATCACTCCTTTTGATTGCAACTTTTCACTAATAATTACAACTTCTCATTTGCTATAAATACATCATCTTTCATTCATCCAAATCACCGATTCTTGCTCTGATTTCTGATCTTACTTTCTAAATACTCTTGCATTCTAAAAAGCTCCCAAATTCAAGTTACTTATTGAATCCTTGATAATATTTCTCATATTTTGATTCAACAAGCAACTAACTTCCTTTAAATCTTCGCATTCAATTCATATACTTGAGGATAAGATTATAGGAAGGGCGTACTCAATCGTTGACAAATCAGTGTTGAAAGAAGAACATAATCAGAAGTTAAACTCTTGTAATTGTCCTGTGTGGGTAAGCTTGTAGCCCGTGAAATCAAGTGGGTAAGCTTGTAGCCCGTGAAATCAAGTGGGTAAGGTTGTAGCCTGTAAATCAAGTAGTGTTGTGAACCTGTTCCTCCGGGTGAAGAGAGGGTGTTGTTTAGTGAAAAGCCGAAGAGGAGCTTCGGGACTGGAGGTCCGAACCAATATAAAATTCCTGGTGTCGTTACTCTACACTACTTTATTTATTGCATTTATAGTTATCTGTGATATATATTGTTATCATATCATATTCCGCATAGCCATATTAAAGATCCTGCACAAGTCGTACACACTCGGACTTTTCAAAGTTGTGCCAAACTTCGAGCTGTTCTATTGGATTTGAGAGGGATGAAATAGGCAGTTTTTATAAGGCGATCTACAAACACCCATATACTGTCATTGCCTTTCCTAGTTTGGGGCAAGCCATCAATAAAGTCCATAGAAATTTCGTCCCATTTCCAACTTGGAACCCCTAGCAGTTGCAATAGACCTGCTAGCTTTTGCTGATCGCTTTTGACTTGCTGACGAGTGGGAAATCTAGCAACATATATAGAAATGTCTCTCTTCATAGATCTCCACCAAAATGTACGCTTGAGGTCATGGTACATCTTGCTCACACCCGGATGGATGCTGAGCTTAGACTTGTGACATTTTTCCATTACTTCCTTTCTGAACTCAGAAAGAATCGAAACACAAAATCGGCCCAATAGCCTCAGAACCCCTTTGTCATCAATCTAGAAACTTGTGGGTTCGCCTTCCCTGAATCTTTTGCTGATTTCTAAACAAATTCATCATTTTTCTGAAGAGTAGAGATCTTATCGATCAAGGTAGGAGTAATAATGAGATTGGCAAGAATAAGATTGGTGCTAGCCGTATTCTTCCTGCTAAGAGCATCTGCCACTACATTGGCTTTCCCTGGAGTATATAAGATGTCCAAGTCATAGGGTGCAAGGAATTCAACCCAACGTTGTTGCCTCATGTTAAAATCTCTTTGGGTGAATAGATACTTTAAGGATTTGTGGCCAGTATATAGCTCGAATTTCTCTCCCAAGAGATAGTGCCACTATTTTTTTAGAGCAAATACGATGGCCATTAGCTCAAGATCAAAAGTGGCGTAATTCTTTTCATGCATTTTTAGTTGGCGGCTAGCATATGCGATAACTTTGTCTCTTTGCATTAGCACTGCACCAATACCTTAAATAGATAAAAGAATAACATTTAAAATAAGATTTGGCAATAGAAAAATGTCATTTCTGACATGTTTATTTAGGTGAAAAGGATAACCTTCTCTAGAAGCATCCATCCAGACTTTCAGATTCTGATTGCCATCAATAATGGTCAACACAGGAGCAGCAATTAATCTCTTTTTCAGCTCTTGGAAAGCCGCCTCACATTCGGGATTCCAAATGAACTTTGTATGCTTCTTAGTCAGCTTCGTCAATGGACAAGATAATTTCGAGAAATCCTTAACGAATTTCCGATAATAGCCAGCCAGACCTAAGAAACTTTTGACTTCAATGGGCATAGTAGGCTGCTTCCAATCTTTGATGGCCGAGATCTTTCCTGGATCTACTGAGATGCCTTTCTTAGATACAACATGGCCGAGGAATTTCACCTCTTCTTGCCAGAATATGCACTTAGAGAATTTGGCTTTCAGCACATTTCTATGTAGAATCTCCAAGACTTCTTTCAGATGCTTTCATGTTCAGCAGTGGACCTAGAAAATACGAGAATATCGTCGATGAACACCAGCACAAATTTATTTAGAACATCGCGGAAGTCTATATTCATCAAATCAACGAAGTACGTTGGAGCATTGCATAAACCGAAGGGCATTACTAGCCGTTCATAAAATAAATCTGGTCCTCTGAAAGCTGTCAAAGGCACACATTCCTCGGTAATGCGTAGTTGGTGGAAACCTGTAGCTAGGTCCATCCTAGAGAATACTCTTGCTCCGTTCAAGAGGTCAAGAAGGTCATCGATGCGGGGTAGTGGGAATTTATTTTTCAGAGTCTGCTTATTTAGATCACAGTAGTCCACACATAGCCTAAGAGTACCATCTGACTTTGGGATGAAAACCACTGTTGCACCCCACTTGAGAAGCTAGGTCTGATCAGACCCTTCCACAAAAGTTGCTTGGTTTGATTACTCAGCTCCTCTTTTTCTTTTAATGACATTCTCTGAATGCGGTGTACAACGGGCCTTGCATTCGGAACTAAGTCAATTCTAAAATCGATTTCTCTACGTAGAGGTAAGTTGTCTACTTCTTTGAACACATCCGCATAGTCTCTAACGATAGGAATATCCTCAATAGAAGCAGGAGTGACTTCTAGAGAAGACCAAAATTCTTTCCTACCTGTGGCTGAGCCGTGGAATGGAATAGCGATAATATCTCCAAATTTGGTTTTGGTTTTGACTACTCTTTCAGCACAAAGTAACTCAGCCTCATATTTCATTAGCCAATCTCACCTAAGTATGATGTCGTATCCAGAAAAACTCATAACGATCAAATCAAAAGGGAATTGGAAGTAAGAGTAAGAAACAGGCACTCTACAGTACTGCTCGAGTATAAGTGAACCTCCTATCTTACTATGGGCTCTAATTGGTTCTTTGAGTTTTTTGGGTTTCAATTTAAGCTTTTTAATCGTGTCAAAAGATATGAAACTCCTAGAGGCACCCGTGTCAAACAAAACTGTAATAGGAATGTTCTTAATGTTAAGAGTACCTCCTAAAACATCAGGTTTACCTGCTTCGGAGGAAGCCGGTGCAGCCGCTCCGTCATAGACATGTACTACCTGAGAACTCTTCATCAGCGGGCAGTTAGGCTTGATGTGGCCCCTCTGGTGGCAATTATAGCACTCCCTCCTTTCCTGAGAACTTTGGCTGGGCCCAGAATCATTCCTCTTTGGTCTCTTGGGAGCTCAGCATTCATATTTGAAGTGCCCCATTTTCTGATAGTTGAAGCATTTCACCTTTGATTTATCTCTTTTCTTCTTCCCTTGGGGCTTGGCGGTAGAAGAGCTGACCGCCTCAGGTTTATTGTCCACCTCCTTTTTCTTATTGTTGGCTTGACTCTTTTCTTGCTCTAACTGGGAACCTTTCTGGTCAATCTCCTCATATTTGCAGGCCATCTCGATTACTCTAGCAAATGGTCGCTCGATGTGTGCCATCACCCAATTATGATACCTCCTCGCCAGACCATTGATAAACCTCTTATTTTTCTGAAGCGGGTCTTGGACTAACTCAGGGGCATATCTAGAAAGCTCGTCAAATTTCTTTACATACTCAGCAATAGTCATACTCCCTTGTTGGAGGTGGGCGAACTCATCGTGAAGGCATTCGACTTCGTGAGGTGGAATGAACTTCTCACTGAATATCTCTTTGAATTTCCCTTAAGTTACATCAGCTTCATTACCCCTAACCATAGCTGTTTCCCACCAAATCTGGGCCTGGTCCTTCAGGAACCAAGTCGCCATAAAATGCTTCCTATGAGCTTCGAGCTCGAGTCCTCCCATGATTTCTCAATGGTCTTAAGCCATGCTTGGGCCTCTGTCACCGTCTCTTGGCCTGTAAAATGCATGCCACCTAAATTCTTGATTTTCTTCGCCACCTTATCTAGATCAAAAGCACGTGGGGGTGGTGGTGGTGTCTCAACTTCTGGAGTGGCCTGTTCCTGAGCCGTAGGAGTCTCATCTCTAGCGGGTCTTCTTGCCCCACCTCTACCAAGCCTCTCGTATGAGCTCTTGTACTCATTCTCAATCAGTCTGTAACATCAGGGAAAGAGTCAGACTAAGAGAAACGACAAATTTCAAAGGAAAGACTTTAAAAATAGAGACATATGATAAGATGGTAATGATGTATTGACTGATTGATATGTGCTATTCTGTTGTGCTCATTCTATAACATTTCTAATCCTATCTCTAATGAGCTGCTCATCTTAGAATACTACTGATTCTATCTAGATGAATTGTTCTAAAAATGTTATACTCCGTAGCTAAGGTTAACCTTTGGCTCTGATACCAAATGTGACGAACCAAACTTTCGTGGTACGAAAGTAAGGAAAATCATAGGAGCATAAAAAAATTAAAACAATAACAGTTCTCAGATAATAGCAGAACATATAAATCATTGCAGCGAAAATGGAAATGTCATCACAAAACATCATCACAGAATATCAGAGTACGCAGTACAGGATACACTTAGCAAAATGAATGTCTAAAATAGGGAAAGAAATAAAGTCTCAATCTCCCAAAATACATCAATACTCGATACTGTCTTAATGTCTCAAGAAGTAGATAAAAAGATAAAAAGAAAAGATCCTTCATCATCTTCATCAGCAAGCTCTATTCAAGAAAACATCCCTACCTGAAACCTGTCAAATGGATGCCCATGTGGAAAGAAGGCACCCGAGTTTGCAAAGTGAAACAAACTATGAGTCGGTCATGGGGCTGGTATGAGAAATCTTACTAAATTGATAATATGGCAAATCACTGGACCACGCCGCTAACGTGGAACGGGTTTACTCCATTGGATTGCTAGTGCATATGGATTATAAATTTTAAGTAAAAAATAATGCAATGCTTTTTAGAAAATGAAATCATTATAAGATTCATGTCCCATCGCACAATGCAACGCAAATGAAGGAAAGAGTTTTACCTTATAATGATAAAAAATGCTTGATACATAGAAAATGGTATTCTTAATATTATTATTAGTGTCTAATATGTTTCCAAAATATTTCAAAGTAAATGTATCAATCCTAGATGGCATAGCTACCATATACTATGTCGCCATATATAAATATACAATCAAAACCATAATGTCGTATTAGAGGTTAGTTTCTATCATGAGTCAAAGCTAGAGATGATCTCCTAACCGATTCGAGACACTCTAGCAATGTCTCAGGGTTCCCCGCAGTGAACCCTTGGATCCTGCAGGGTCGGTCCACAAATAATGCTAGTGGATTTGCAATTCCTGAACACGCGCTCCCCGATCCTATTGGACCTATAAATTGGCCATTGGCGACCAATAAAAATATTTGAGGTGCCTCATTCCATCAACCGCATAAGTAAAAATGTCGGGCCTTATAAAAATCCAAACACCACTTCTAGCTAGAAAGAAAAGTGCTCACTCCCTGCATTCCATTGTCCTATTTTTGACTCTAATGGGGTGTGAGGCTCCCGAGGTAACGTAATACACAAAGCTATGCCTAAATAGGCTATGCTTTGATCATCATCCATAGGGCTCTACTTGTAATGACCCGCATTGGCAGAGGTATTATAATTAATTAATTTAATTATATAAATAGTGATATAGTGAATTAAATGGTGGTTTAATTAAACAATGATGAATATTTAATTAAAATAATAAATTAAATAATATATTTAATTCTGAAATAATCAGAATTGGCTGAAATGGCGATATGTGTGAATTGGGCAATTCGAATTATATAATTCAGTTTAAAGTTGAATTATAGTAATGAATATATTCAATCGTCGATAGTTGAATGTATAGTTTATAAAATAATTATAAACGAGCTTGAAATGGCGCTGCAGTTCGTAATTTGGCGATTTGAACTTCAACTGAATGTACAGGATTCGTTTTAAGCCGGATTTCTGTGAAACAAGAAACGTGTGAAGCTGGTGAAGTATATCTTTCTAGTGGAAGAGGAAAATCGGGATTTCGTCATGTAGATTTTGATTCATGTCCAAATCAAATTTTAGAAAAGTCGCTGTGGAATTCCTTTATAATTTATAAAGGAATTATTTATATTTTATAAAGGAGTTTCATTTTAAATCGAATATCGATTTAATCGGGATTTGAAATATCAAATTATAAATCCCAGTAGAGCTGTATGGCATTCCCCTGTGGATATATACGATAATATTTACTTTTAAATATTAAAATTAATTATATTTAAATATATTTATATATTTAAATGGGTCATCCAGAGCTTTAAAAATAGCCGGTTTTGCAAACGAAGTCAGAATTCGACGAAACTAATTTTGTTGGATCTCCAATGTCAAATAGTTGTTAGATTTCAACTTCCATGATTTTTGAAGTCAGTATGTGGCCGTACGGATTTTTAGAGTGAAAAACAGTCAGTTTTTCGACGATTAAAAATACGCTGTGTGAGCAAACGGAGTCGGAATTTGACGAAACTAGTTTCGTTGGGACCGAAATGTCGAACTCTATCTACATGTCAAGTTTCGTGATTTATAGATATGGTGTGTGATCGTAGGAATTTTTAAAGACGATTACAAACAAGCGTTATAAATAAAATGAATATTATAATTGGATATTAAAATATCTAAATCTACTATAAATAGGGCTTAACTATTTCTAAACCTAGAAAATTCTCCCATAAGTCAAAAGAGGCGCCGCTACCTCTGGAAAATTCTAATGTTAGAAATGGATCTTCAAAAATCAAACAAAAACCAAAACAAAATTCCTAAAATCCTATAACATCCATTGTTGAGTTGCCATGGAGATTCTCTTCATTTCTATACCAATAACAGTGAGTTCGACGCAAGTTTCCTTCATGCTGGTTTCCTACAGCGAACCTAGGGCTTAGGAATTCGGGAATTCGAATCATCGAATGAAGAAATGGTTGCTGTTTTCAAGTTTGTGGATCGTTCTGGAGTAGATGCGCACCTTCTAGTGAAGTGCGGTGGATTTATGTGACGTGGTCACTGTTGAGGGTTACAGCGGGTACCTGGGAACGCAAGGAGGAAGACGAGCTCGAGTTTCCTGAAATTGGTATGGGAGGGAGCGGATTTAGGAGAATTGAATTTCGGTATCTTCCTTGTGAATTTTTGTGAAGAGGAGATGAAGTATTCGAAGGGAGAAATGTCGGAATTGAAAGTGAATGAGGAGCAGGAGTTGTCGGGGAAGAAGAAGGGTTGGTCAGGTCTGTATATTGTTTGGGCCGAGGGTGTGTTGATGGGTCGGTGATGATTAAAAGGTTAAAGCCCATAAACCATTTTAACTAGTTTTATTTTAAATTAAATTAGTTCAAACTTCAAAAATGTATAACTCGATCATACGATATCAGATTGACAAACCGTAAGTTGCATTGGGATCGTATGGACGAGGGCTACACGCTGGAATAGACTGGGAGTGAGATAGGGCTCGATACAATTTATAGCAAAATAAATTGTCCGTCTGAATCAACAGACGCAAATCGTTATTTAACGGTTAACGCAAAATGTGAGTAAATCTCACTAACTTTGAACAGTTTATAATGTCATGTTGTATTTTTAGAACTGGTAAATATTGGCTGATTGACTGTGTCTTGACTGTTTGATTGAACTGCTTGTCAGTTAGTTGAATTTTTATATTGATTCTGTTTAACAGAATATATCATATGGAACTGAAAGTGATGTTATCTATATTGTTTAACATCTGTGATGCAGGGAAACAGGTTGGAGGAATTCAACAGGATTCCTCAACATTTATTTTACTGTTTTTCATATATTGTGATATATGATGTGATATATAATCTGTTGTCGATTACATATGTTTGGACGATACTGATCATCGTGATTTGATATGTTGAATACCATAACATACCGAAATGTTGATAAGAGAATATTTTCAAAGTGATATTTGAAAATAAAATATTTATAAATGGAATATTTATAAATAAGGAATATTTATAAATTGGGATATTTATAAATAGGAGATATTTAGAAAAAGGGAAAACGTTACAAAAAGGAAACTGTTATAAGGAGGAAATCATTTTTAGAGTGGAGAACCGTTACTAAAAGTAAATCTTTAAAAGTGAATAAACGTTGTTAAAAAGGAAATCTTTATAAAGCGAATAGAGTTAAATCGAATATAGTTATTCGAAAGTTAGTAAATCGAATACAGTTATTCGAAAGGAGTTATATCGAATATGGTATTCGAAAGGAGTTAAAACGAATATGGTATTCGAAAGTTAGTAAATAGAATATAGTTATTCGAAAGGAGTTAAATCGAATATGGTATTCGAAAGGAGTTAAAACGAATATGGTATTCAAAAGTTAGTAAATCGAATTAGTTATTCGAAAGGGGTTAGTCGAATCGAGTTAGTTGAATAGAGTTAATCGAATATTAGTTATTCGAATAAGAGCTAACCAAATGGGCTAAGTTAGTCAAGTTAACCAAATGGGTGAAGTTAGTCGAGTTAATCAAATTGAATTTAGTTAAAGGGTTTATCGAATATAGTTTCTACCAATGGAGTTAAAGGGGTTATTCAAATTAGTTATTCAAATAGAGTTAAACACATAAGAGTTATTCGAATTAGCTATTCGAATAGAGTTAAATAAATAAGGGTTATTTTAATTAGTTATTCGAATGGAGTTAAATACATAAGAGATATCGAATTAGTTATTCGATGGAGTTAATCGATTAGAGTTAAAATAAAGGAGCTAATCGAATATAGTTTATTCGAATAGAATCAATGGAGTTTATCGAATATTAGTTATTCGAATAAGAGTTAAATAGAGTTATTGAATATTAGTTATTCGAATAGAGTTAAATGGAGTTAAAGGAATAAATCAAATATAGTTTATTCGAATGGAATTAAAGGAGTTAAATCAAATAGAGTTAATCAAATAGCGTTAGTCCAATAGGGTTAATTGATAAGGGTTAATCGAATAGAGTAAATTGAATAGAATTATCGAATATACCTTAATCGAAGGAAAGAATTATCGAATAGAGATAATTCAAAAGAGAGTTATGTAAGGAAGTTTGTTAAATAATTAAAAGGTGAACTTTGTCTATTTCAAGGTTAGAAACGTTGTTCATTTAAGGTCTGAGAGGTAGTATTACCCCAACTTGATTGACTTCATTTTTAACTAAGGAACGGTTAAGGTTCGATAGTGAAGGTGGGTTAAAGGAATTTAGTTAATAAGCGTAATGGTTTGAGTTGGCATCGCGATGGTTTGTTTAAACATCTGTCTAAGTCCAATAAAGGAGTTTTGGAAATGTTTCCAAACAAGAAATGGAAATTTTTTCCAGTGTTAATAAGATATATTTTCTAAATTTAGAAAATAGCAAATGTTGAATATAGGGAAAGAGGAGATGAAAAATGAACTAAGGAGATAAATGTTAAATGATGTCTGATTGATAGAATTTCCATCTGGAAATAATATCGTTGTTTGCACACGTGTTTTTCTTCGATAGTTAAATCATAGACTATCGAAGTTTTCAACCATTTTAACGTTGTTAATATGGAGAGACCGGTTGGATTATTATCCAAAAAACCACTCTGTATTGGCATAAGCATTGCTAATCATATATGCCAAAGATAATTGAAGACAGATTAATGTGCAAGGGGTATTATATAGGTCTTAGATGACATTGTCTAAATGGATGTATTGAATAGTGCATTCGGTTCATCCTGTTCCTGGATGACTTGTATGGACGGATGTCTGACAAAGTATTTCCAGACGATCACGTATATTGATTTCTCCAACCGTACCAAGAGTGGAAGCGGAGAAGGAAACTTCTTTTAGCTAACACATAATGTATAGTTGAGGACGTCAATCGGTGATTTGATGGATTTGACGATATGGCATTCAAAGTGAATCTGGTGTGATGATAAAGCGTAGCTTCTAGCCTCACATCCGGTAAATGGTAGAAATCGGGCAGGCATCATAGCTAAGTCGTTCGCACCGAAGTTGGGTGTATAATCACCTGATCTAGAGTTTCATTTACTTCTAAAAATCTATTGTTGATGCTGTCTCATTCGAGAAACGGTTGCTGATCCCAACTGTTGGTGATATACATTCGATACACTCAAGCGAAATGAGTGGTCGGTCATGTGTGGCCGGGTTGCAAGATGTTCTTGTTGAACCCAGTGTATTCCTTTCTAGAGGTACACTAGCGAAAGGTGGTTCCATACCTTGTCATAGTTGGAAATCCATTACCCAATACGTGCTTGCGGTTTTGATTGTATACTATATATGTAGAACGTGAGATGAAAGCTTTTCTGCTAGATGATTATTATATTGTGGTTGATAGACATTATTATAATATCAAAAGGTTTTTGATATAAAGTTATTTTGGATTCTCATAAGGGAAAAACCCGTTCCGTTATATGGCGTGGTCTTATGAGATATCGTTTAATGGCTTAAACTGTTTTACTCACACCAGCCCCATGACTGACCCGGAGTTTATTTTGTTTTGTTTTCCCTAAACTCTTGGGTGCCCAATTTTGTATGGGCAGTCAAGTAGTCAGGAATTTACAGATATACTGGAAGAGCTGGAGCAGGAGGCTTCAGAATCATATAGCTATAGTTTATTTCCGCTGTGTTGTAAGTGTTGTACTTTGATAATGATGTATATTCAAATACAAATGAATATTTCAAAGTTATGTTACATATATTATATGTTATTTGTTCCGCTGTGAGATTCGTGTTACTCTGATATTGTGTTCTTCTTCTTCTATTCTAGGTTTCTATCTTATCTTTCCTCGCCCTCTAATTTCTTTCGTAAATGACCGGTTTTTTTCGATGTTTGGTTAGTCGACATCGTGTCTATGTCGATAAACAAAGTCATCAAAAACCCGGGTCATTACACTGCTTTTCTACAAAAGCCTCGGTCAATTGCATCTTGGCATGTCACATTGACAGTCCATACCATGCGATCGATAACTACCAATATATAACCTTCGAGCTCGTGCATCTCAAAGAAGGGTGTTAAGCAAGAGAATAAATTCTCCGCCACCACAGATATATATTAATAGATATCAATTTAATTACACAGCATGAAATTCCACGTTGAACACACATCCATTTACAAGTCTGTTCTGGTCTTAACGAAACCGGAGTCACCTTTTTCCTCGTCCTGTATGTCCAATATGGAAGTGAGGTGCTTTAACCCTTTATTGGTAGCTAGCCAATGTAAGGCATTAGTAGTTATCCTTTCGATGTGAAGATCGCCGGTCTTCAGTCGCCGTCTTTGGGATCTTCAATTTAGACCGTCATATGATCATTTGAAATGAGTTTTAACTTGGACTTTTCAAATGAATCTCTCATATATATATTTTAAAATCATTTCATATTGTTAATGGTGTTTAAGAACGATTAATCGCTATTTTTATTTATACAAAAATAGCCAAATTTATTTAACGATGCTTCGGGTCGATGGGCGGCCCTAGCGCTGTTTTTACCAAAATTTGATTTACACAAATCTTGAAATCTAACCGATGGATTTTAACAAAATTCATATTGATGGAAAGATCTTCCCAAAGCGGTCCTAACAGTTCCAGCTTGGGGAAAATCCGACAGTTGGATCTTACGGTATAATCGTTGAAAGTTACGATTGCCGAAACGCGAACTACCATGCGTGATTCGTTTAATTTTAATTAATTAATATATACCGAAACGCGAACTACCATGCGTGATTCGTTTAATTTTAATTAATTAATATATATATATATATATATATATATATATATAAGTCGTTGGCGGTTTCAACTACTTTTCAAACAATCACAAGCAAGCCAAACTTAGTCTATATTCATGTTAGAGATTTATATATGATTTTCATTATTCTTCTAACATGATAAAATGATGATTTGGATTAAATCATGTTTTAATGACTAATTATTTCCAAAGGTATCTAAATTGCATCGAAAATATATTTATAATGTTCACCTTTTTTGTTGAATCTAAATGGAAATAAAAACACGATTTTTATTTCTACTACTTTTATTGCATCTAAATTTATAATAAAAATGTGACATTTAAATCCATTCTTTTTATTATTTCTAAATGACAATAAAAATGTAACATTAAAATTTGTTCTTTAAATTTCAACTAAAATGACACTAAAAATGTGTCATGTAATTCTATTCTTTTTATTGTCTTTGGAATGACAATAAAAATGACACATGTAATTCTATCCTTTTAATTATGTATCTAAAATGTCATTAAAAAAATAATTTTTGACTTTACATTTAAATTGCCAATAAAAATGTAGCTTTTGATGTATTCTCTTATTCACATATAATTTGACAAATAAAATGATACTTCAATTCTTATCATTTTTGCTACAACTAAAATGTAACTTTGTAAATCCTATCTTTTTATTTTCTCTAATTTAAAAGTAAAAATGATACTTTTATTCCTATTCTTTTATTTACATCTAAAATGTTAATAAAAAGGTGACTTCTAATTTAAAAGTAAAAATGCAACTTTTAATTCATGTTTTATTTGCATCAAAGAATGCAAATAAAAATGCAACTTTTAAATCAATATTTTTATTCACACCAAAAATGCAAACAAAAATGTAACTTTCATTTTAATGTTTTTTATTTGCATCTAAAATGCAAACAAAAATGCAACTTTCATTTTGATGTTTTTATTTGTACCTAGAATACAAATAAAAATGTAACTTTTCAAACCATGTTTTTATTTGTATCTAAAATACAAGTTAAAATGTAACTTTTCAATCTATGTTTTATTTACAACTAAAATGCAAATAAAAAAATGTAATCTTTTATTCAATGTTTTATTTTCAACTAAAATGCAAATAAAAAATGTAATCTTTTATTCAGTGTTTCTAAATTGCAAATAAAAAAATGTAATCTTTTATTCAATGTTTTATTTGCAACTAAATTGCAAATAAAATATGTAATCTTTTATTCAATGTTTTATTTGCAACTAAATTGCAAATAAAAAAATGTAATCTTTTATTCAATGTTTTATTTGCAACTAAATTGCAGAAAAAAATGTAATCTTTTATTCAATGTTTTATTTGCATCAAAAGTACTAATGAAAAATTGTAGCTTCTATTCTATAATTTGCATCAAAAATGCAAATGAAAAATGTAACTTTTTTCTGTTCTTTTATTTACATAAAAAATGCAAATAAAAATGTAACTTCTTAAACTAGGCTTTTATTTGCATCAAAATTTGCAAATAATAAAAAAAATGCAACTTTTTATATGATGTTCCAATAACAACAAAGGTGATCTTTTTATCAGTCAACACACAGTGATATATTTTATATTGAATTGAAAGTTCTAACTCAATTCAAGAGCATAAACAAAGTAATTTATTTTTATTGAATTGACTATTCTAATCCAATTCAATAATATAACAAAAATAATATTTTTCATTGAATTCACAATTCTATTTCAATTCAATGATACAAACAAAAATGATTATTTTCACTGAATTGACAATTCTATTTCAATTCAATGATGTAAACAAAATTGATACTTTTCAATTAATTGAAAATTCTATTTCAATTCAACGATATAAACAAATGATATTTTTATTGAATTGGCAAACTATTTCAATTCTACAAATATGACCAAAATGGTATTTTTAATTGAATTGACAAACTAATTCAATTCAACAAAGATGACCAGAATGATATTTTTAACTGAATTGACAAACTAATTAAATTCAACAAATATGACCAAAATTATATTTTTAATTGAATTGACAAACTAATTCAATTCAACAAATATGACCAAAATGATATTTTTAATTGAATTGGCAAACTAAATCAATTCAACAAAATACGACCAAAATGATATTTCATTTTTGTTTAATATACATGATTCACAAAATATTGGCAAAGAAAAAATGATTTATTTTAATTTGACCAACACATACAGAACTATAATTATTCATCACCAATCAATAGATCAATCATACAAAATTTCATCAGATCGCATAACTAACTCATTAACATACATACAATTATTTTACAGTAAGAAAAAAATAATTAAATTGATTAATTAATTAAAATCAGAAATCTCACAGTCAGGTTATTCTGCTTTGTTCAGATCTGCAAATTTGCCCAAAATTTTATCAGCTCGGAATTTCTCCTTTTCAGTCTAGGAACGTAGTTCTCTGTCGTACGATCGCAACGCTTCGAAAATTGTTTCGTTCTGAGTACAACTGAATAAGCTATGATATGATTTAATTAAGATTGCAAACATTTAAAGTAAATTGACTTAAATAATTAAATATAATTTCCACCTCCTTCTCCTTTATACAGTTAAGGCCATCGTATAACCCAATTGACTTCGATTCTAGGGTTCCACCCTGCGTTCAAATCAACAAGCTTCAGGACCATCGGGTGATGGCACGCCAGAGAGGAAGGGGAGGCGCGCCTGGGGGTACCCACGGCCGTGGGTGCGATCAAATCAGGAGGGGTCGGCGGTGTTCTAAAGTTGGCAGGTTTGGAGGGCTAAAACTCGACGAACACTTGACGGTTTTCAGATCAACCCATATGGAATTCGAAAGGATGAAAAACTCTCCGATAATGTCAACAGGAGTGAGTTCTAATTTGTGGTGGATGAGGAGAATTTAGTGGAAGAAGATGGAGCATTTTCGGCCATGGGATGAATGAAGGCGGCGGCTTTGTTTGATGGTATTAGGGTTTTGTTTTAATTTAGCTATTATTAATAATATTTTAATGTAAAATTTACAAAAAAATCCATAAATCTTAAACCAATCCAATTTCAGTCCAACAGGAGTTGAACCGACCCTATAGCCCCCGTTCCAGATCTAATGGGCTAGGTCTTGTTAGCCCAAACGACTATCTATGGCCTGAAATTTTTAATTTAATATTTAAATCCTTTAATAAATTAATTCGATCGTATATTTAAATCTACCGGGGCCATATACGAACTCAGAAAATCCAAAAAAATTATTTCTGGCTTTGTTTTGACAATATGATCCTAACAAAATTAATTTCGTTGAATTCTGAGATTGCTGGAAAAATGGCAATTTTCAAGTCGATCAGATTTGACTGAGATTGACAAAACACATTTTCGTTTGCCACGCTCACATATTAATTCCAAAAATTCCAGAAAATTAATCTTAGCAATAATTTGACATTTCAGATCCAACCAAAGTGGTTTCGTAAAAAATGGAGGTCGTTTTGAAAGTGGCCTTTTATACGGGCTATAAATTATACTATAGCGACCCTTTTGAATATTCAACTGACCATAACTTTTGATTCCCACTATGAAATTTCGATTTTTCGGATTCGCTGGAAAGATATTTTCAAACAGATTTAGATATTTTTGGTTTCACTGAAATCCGTTAAATTTTGAATTTGGTACATTCAGTCAATGTTCAGGTTTGACTTTTCAAACTACCGTACTATTTCTGATTCCTTTTGAAGTCAAAATAAATATATTCATTCTAACTTTGATTAAAATAAATTTTTAATCGTTATTATTTAAAATAAATTATTTTAACTATTCAAAATTTAATGAAATAGCCAAAATAAAAAATTTAAATTGGTTTGGATTTTTCGGGTTGTTACAAAAATGCACTTTTGAAAGAGTTACTTAAAGTAATTGATCAGGAAGAAGCCTTCTGGCGTCAAAGATCGAGAGCACAATGGATAAAGGTGGGTGATGTTAACCCTAGCTATTTTCACAAAGTTGCAAATGGTAGACGCAGAACGAACTTAATCAGTAGTGTTTGGAAGGACGGAGCAAAAATCAGCGAGCAACAAAAGCTTAGTAAAGCATTCACTGACTATTATAAATGAATTTTTAGCACATATAATGAATACTGCATTAGTGTTGATTGGAAAGCATTATATCCTCATGAAGCTGACCTAGTTGGCATTGATAGTGATTTCTCGGAAGAAGAAATTCTCGGTGCTCTCAAAGAAATGCCTGGTGACAAAGCACCTGGACTGGACGGATTTCCTTATTTTTTTTTCTTAAATAATACTGGAATCTGGTAAAGAAGGATGTACTAAGATTGTTTAAGGAATTTCATGATGGTTCATTGAGATTGGACAAGTTGAGTTATGTTAATGTAGTGTTAATCCCAAAGCAGGAAGGAAATGTCTCTGTCTCTGACTTTAGACCTATTAGCCTGTTAAACAACAACTTCAAAATTATCACAAAGGTCCTTGCTAATCGGCTAAAACTGAAGATGGATAACTTAATTGATTAATCCCAGACGGATTTCATAAAGGGCAAAAACATTTTAGATGGTGTAGTTTTGGTGCAAGAAGTTATCTCCCATTGTGATCGTTATGATGTTCCATGTGCTATCATCAAGTTAGACTTTGCTATAGCATTTGATACTGTTGATTGGAGGTTTATGATTGAGGTTCTCAAGGCGAAGGGTTTTCCATGTAGATGGATTGACTGCATTTACAAAATTCTGACATCCAGTAGATCAAACATTTGGGAGAACGGATTAGTGGGGAGCACTATCATTTCTAAAAGAGGTTTGCGACAGGAAGACCCTTTATCACCTCTCCTCTTTGATTTGGCTGGCGATGTGTTCTATCAAATTCTCAAAGTATGTTGTGCCAATGATATCATTAAAAGCTTTGGAGGCAATCATGTGGTTGGGGGTATCAATTCTTTACACCAAATTATGATACTATAATTTTTAGTAATCCTGATTGTAAATAAATTGCTACACTTAAATTTTTACTATATGCCTTTGAGACTCTGTCAAGTTTAAAAATTAACTTTCATAAAAGCAGTATGTACACTCTTAGTTGTAGCACCAATTTGAAAAGGAAGTGTGTTGATATACTCAATTGTAAAGCTGAAGTTTCCCCTCGATTATGTGGGCATGTGCATCAGACCAAAGAAATTAATGAAGCAGGACTGGCAACCACTGATAGACAAAGTTGGCTCAATGCTGGCAAGATGGAAAAGACGCTCACTTTCGAGGGCCGAGAGATTGGTGCTTGTCAATTCTGTGCTCTCCTCAATTCCTTTATACTGGATGTCGTTTTACAAGTGTTCAGGATGGATGTTTGACAAAGTTGATGCAATAAGAAGAAACTTTTTTTTGGACTGACGACGATGAGGTTAAGAAACTTAGTTGTCAAATTTCTTGGAATCGGGTGTGCATGTCTAAGGATGCGGGTGGACTGGGGGGTGCTTAACTTAAAAAACATGAACTCGTCTCTTCTTCGGAAATGGTTGTGGGTGATGATAAGTGATAAACAAGTTTCGTGGAAGGAGTGGATTATCAATGCACGTTACAATGGCAGATTTGATTGGCATAAGGATCACTCACACTATTCCTTCTTTTGGCAGGGCATAATGACCAATTTGATCTGGATCAAGAGTGGCACTAAAATCAAGGTGATAAATGGTTATAACACTTCATTTTGGTTCGACTACTGGCTGCTTGCGATACCTCTGAAGACGGAGTTTGGTGACTTGTTTGAAATTGCATGCAATAGGTTTGCAACTGTTATGAAGATGTACGATCCAAATGCAACAAACTTTAAATGGAAGCTATCTTTTTGCAAACTTGTTATAGGGAGTGCGTTAAGTTATTTATGTAAGCTATATGAAGTGTTAAAAGAGGTGGGACTATCTAATGCGAGTGATGAGTTCAGTTGGAGGTTAAATGGAGAAAAGGAAATGTTTCGAGTTGGAAATTTATATAAAGTGATTAACTTTGCTAGGACAAAGTGGAAAGGCTTTATGAATATATGGAGTGTAAAGCAGGTTCCTACTAAAGTCAAGATACACATGCGGATCATCATGCATAATAGACTAAATACAGTTTGCATACTTTGACGTAAAGGCTTAAAATTAAATGGTGGATGTGTGTTCTGCGAAGAGGATGAGGAGGATTATCTACACCTTTTTTGGGACTGTGACTTTGCATTTTATGTTTTAACTAAATGTTTGTTATCCCTAGACATTGATCTGGACTGGAGAGGATTTATCAAGTATCAGCTATGTTTCTGGCAGCACATTTTACCCACTTTAGCTGTTTCAACTAAAAGTGACCTGTTTGTTTTGCTTAACTTTGCTTATGTCTGGATTTATGGCTGAGGAAATTCAAATTTAAGATGAAAACACCTAAGCAAATTATCAATACCATTCTTAAATTTGTTTACTCATGGATAGGCTCTAGCACTTGGAGGTTTACTAATTCCATTGTTGCTCGCATCCAAGATCGGGCATGAGGCAGAGGTGGAAATGCTTGATGATTAAAGATTCCGCTATGGATGCTTACCACGTTGGCTGTTTTATTCTTATGGTCTCTTTTGTATTTAGCAAATGTAATATGTATCTATTCTAGTATTTTGTTGCACCATGTTTTATTCCTGCATGTGAGCTATGGCTAAAGCTCTGTAAATGTAATATATATATATATATATGGATGATCTATGAACTTTTGCTTTTAAATATATGAAGGCATGAATCAGCTTGATTTATATTTTTTTCATCAAAAAAAACGAAAGTTTGTTTTGAATAAAGAATTTATGATTTTGAAATTCGGAGTTTGGGTCTAAAATTCTCAACCAAATTATAATATGGATACATATATGTTATACATACTAGAGTTATTTGATTGTGCATTTAACTTGATATGATGTTTCGTAGGTTCGTAATGGAATATTCAATGATTTTGGGCAGTCGAATTTTCAAGAGATTTTAGTTAGGCAGTCGTAATGGAATATGGTTATAATTTATTAACAAAATGAAGTTTGAAAGTATTAATTAAATTAAATTAAACGAGCTCGTCACATGGAGAAAATTCATAATTTTACTATTTAAACTTCAATTGAGTATATAAGATCCAATATAAGTTGAAATTCTTTGAAAAAGAATCTATCAGATTTATTGGATTATAGTTTTTTTTTACTGGAAGAGAAAAATCAAGATTTCATCTTGTAGATTTTAAGTTATGTCAAAATCAGATTTTCAAAAAAATGTGGTATGTTCGTTTATAAACTATAATGATTTATTTAATAAAATGGAAGAATTTTGAGTGAATAAAATAGGAATTTCGATTAATAAAATATACAAGCTTGTTGTATTAACTTGTGGAAAGTTTGGACTTAAAATTTTGAGTTGCTTAAGGTAGCATGAATGATCGGTTAAGTAATAACCTGAGGCTGTTGAGCGGATGGTGACGCTTAACAAGTTGTTTATCATCCTTGTGTGAAGATAAGATTTATATCCTGAATAAATATCAAGTTAATATTTTTATGTTTGTAATACTATATATTAATGATGTGTGTTGGTTGATTGTGATTGCATATAAGTTTATGTTACATATGTGTTGTTTGCTGATTTGCATCATGTTTGGTGGTTGCATTTGATGGATATGTTTGTTTATGAGTATATTGGTTGTTATTATATTACTTGATTGTTTGCTTAACTCTATTTTGGGTTCTGTAAGTATATACAGATATATAGAGACAAAAGCTAATTAACTTGCTTGGTTTCATAAATAAGAGTTTAATTAACCAACAAATTAGTACATGTTTATGTCATGATTTTTTAGGTGATTTTATGTTCCAGATATTGGTAGAAGCTTGGCTTTTGTTTTCTTTCTGGATTGAGTGAGGCCATGCGAAGCATTAAGAGTTTTCCAGATTGAACCGTGAAAGGGAGGTGCTTCCGAAAATTTTGGGTGTTAGAATTTGTTTAGTATGGAAAGTTTTTGAAGTAAAATCAATTGGTTTATAACAATCTTCTAAACTAGTGATTTCAGGGAAGAAATCCATTAGAGAGGGAAAAATGTAACAACCTGGATTTTTAATAATAAATATTTAATTAGTTTAAATATCGATTAATTTTAATATATAATGACTAGGAATTTATTTAAATTAGTAATTGAACGTTAAATTCAACTTGAAGATGAAAACCTTGAATGTAAAATTCAAGTTAAGTTAATATGAAGCTATATAAAATTTAATTTTAATTAGAAAGATAATAATAATTCATTATCAATGGATTTGATTGTATGAAATCGATTTATATTCTATCGATTTAATTTAACACATGAAAATAGCCATTTTTCAAACGACCTTTGATACTAACGAAACAAATTTTATAAAATCCATAATGGTTAAATAGTGTAAGAGTTCAAGTTTCGAGTCAATTCGAGTTGTTATGTAATAGTGTGCGATATAAACACGCAACGATTAACGATTTGAAATCAAAATATTGTTGTTTTTGCAAATGGTCCTGGAATTCGAAGAAATTGGTTTCATCGGGTCCGGAATATTAAATTGTTATAAAGTTCCAAATTTCATAGCAATCGGGTTTAATATATGTTCATGTGGGCTATAAATGTTGAACGATGACATATGCGTGAATATAATGGAATATAATAATAAAATATCTAAAAATATATTCACTATAAATACATTCTAAACTTCGTAACCCTAAAATCAAATATTCCACCTCTCTATTCCTCACAATAAATATCGATTTTTTTTGTCAAGCTACGGCCGAATCAGAGGAAGGTCCCAATATGAAAATTGTAGAGGAGGGTCGCAGCAACTCTCGATCATGGTTTGGTGGAGTGTGATCACCTGTGGTGGTCGGAAATTGGGTTTGAACAAAAGGTGGATGTTTTTAGGTTTCGATGGTTTTCGCGATGATGGTGGGGAATCAGACCTTGACGTTTAAAGGAAAGATGTTGCTAAGAGGGTAGGCTAGCTTGCAATGGTGATCAGAGCTCGAAAGATGGCCTGTGGTGGCTAAGGCTTCGAGCTAAACGAGTTGGATAGTTTTCGGGTTTTGGGTTTTCGTACCTCCATCGTGAGTCGTGGGTAGACGCCGCCTGGAGGAAAGTGGAGAGGGAGGAGAAGACCTTTCGGTCGGTGGTGTCTAAGGACGAGGCATTGCCTGTAGCATAGCGGATTTTGAGTTGACCAGTTTTCGGTCAACTCACTTTTGCTGGCAATCGAGAAAGCTTGGGCAATCGGGCCTTCAAGTGAAGGGAACTGGGGTCACGGAGGTGGGTGGCCAGTGGTGTCCGGTGCAGTGTGGAAATGTCGAAGAGGGTTTAAGTAGGTGAGGGGTCGCCTTTTTACCTGGAGAATAAACGATGGATAAGGCTGTGATTATTTAAAATCAATCAAGGAATTAGTGCTTAATGATGATAATTAAGCTAATCTAGTTATGTTAATTACAATATAATTATTTTGAATTCAATTAAAAATTGTAACAGGCATAACTTATTGGCACTATATCAGATTGAGCGAAATGAATTAAGTTGGAATTGTATCGATGAATACTATGCAACCGAACTGGATTGGAGTACTTTAGAGCTACTTGAAATTTTTATCCAATTTAAAGTATGTTTAAAATTAAGGTTGGATAAAACGACGTGAAATCGTCAAATTGGAATAAATGGTGAGTTAAGTCTCACATTTTTTGGAATACTATGATGTAGTTAAATTCATATAATGCTATCACTGTTATTAGTATAAATTTTATGTTTGGATGCTTTGGATGATTATTGCATTGTTGATGATTTTCAATATTTATATTTCCATCATCTTAAATGAATTAGAGTAGAATTTCTATTTCGTATGCACATATATAAAATGATATTATGAGTTGTGATGCAGCGAGAACAAGTTGGAGGGATCCAACGTTATTTCTCAAATATTTTTCATATTACTTGCTTTCAAATTATTCATATATGAACTGTTTAGCTTAAGTAACGCTAAATCTATTTTGGATGTTGAATTGAATTCAATGTTGATGTGTCATTAATCAATAAATAGTATTGATTAAGTGATTGGCAGATGATGGCCTAAAATCCATCCTTTTAAGACGTTGGTTCGCCGTCAAGGGAATTGACTACGTTGAAGTTATAAAATTTATTTCTTACAACTAAAGCAAAGGTTTTAAAATTTATTTTATAAAAGTTATATAAAAAATACATTTATAAATAAATCAATATTTATAATCGGATTTTAGAAAGGAAAATTATAAAATGATTTATACGGTAAATCCTTGTGTTTTAAATAAGTTTTATAAGAAAGTAAGTCATAAATTAACCTAAGGGTTAATAGTTTGGGATTTTTTTAAGAAACAATTAAGTCGGATTATGCTAAATTGGTTATATTATTAATTAATTTAAAGGGAAGTATTAACTGAAACCAATTAACAAGTTAACTGTGTATCCAAGTTGACTAAGTCAACTGTTTGGATTATAAAATATTATTTAATTAATTTGTTTCTAATTAATTTAAAAGAAATAGTTTTGGGAAAAGGGTTCTTTAAACTTAATGAGTGTTCATAAAAGTTAATTAATCTTCTAATGAATTCCGTATAAAGAGAATTATTAAGTTGATAGCTATTAATAGAGTTAGTTATTATTTAAATAACTTTATAAAAAGAGATCAACTATTCTATTTTTAGTTAATAAGAAAGTTAAATACTTTTATTTTAGTTAATGTTGAAGTTAATTATTATTTTAATTAATAACAATTAAAGAGATTATCTTTTTAGAATGGAATTCATTAAAGGAATTATGAATTAATTTGTACAACGAATGCCTGTGACATAAATAAGTTTTATAATTGGAGATTTCAAGTGATAAAGCTTTACCAAGTTCTATAATTAAATTTTATGAAGTTATAAAACCTTGTTTTATGACTAAATGAGTTATAAGTGATTTCAGTAGTTTTGAATAAGTTTAATAAATAGTTTTGTTGAACTTGTAAATGATGCAGAATGGATATTGGATTCCATAAATGAAATCCATAGAAGCTAGATATTCATAAAAAGTTATAAATGATTTAAATTGATTTAAAGCTATGTTTTAAGTGGTTTGATTTTAAAATCATAACAGGATTTATAAGGTCTGAAGTTCATAAAGAAAAAGGAAATCAAGTTTGTGAGAAGAGCTGAATTGAATTTTCATAAACAGTTTTATAAGAAGAATGTATAATAAAATCCATGTTTTATAAACAAGACTTATAAAAGAGAAGCGAAAAGAATATAAGAGTAGGATCGAGTAATATGGGACTGAGTGTATATGTGGAAATCCTGATAATGTGATATACTATACTTGTTATAAATTATGCAAGTAAAAATTTCATGAGAAAAACTATATAAATTAATATCATAGATAACCAGAGCAAATGTAGTAAATAAAAATAAATGATACTAGAATTTTTTTTACTGGATCGAAGCAATGTCCTACGTCCAGTCCCAGACTTCTTCTGGAATTTCACAAAACAATATCTTCACTTCACTTGGAGGAATAGGTTTACAAACACCCAAGTAGCAGAATGGGGACCTAAGCAGTAGAACAAAATTTTGCCTGAACACCCAAAGAGCACTTCTTGCCTAAGCGGCAGAACAAGGCTTCACAAATCCAACGAAAGCTTGAACTATATATGTGTTCTGAATAACACTGGTAAGTCAACTTTGAGTACACCCTACCTATAATCTTATCCTTAAATATATAAAGTGTATGTAAAGATTTTGCGGAAGTATATAGCTTTTGAATCAAAGAGAACGCGTATGGATTCAAAGATTCAAGCAATGAAAATGGTTTTAGAACTTTTTGAATGCAAAGAATATAGAGAGATTAGATTCAAAAATTAGATCAAGAATTCATGATTTGGAAAGTGATATTGGAGTGTATAAATAATGTATGAAGAGTTATAATCATTTGCAAAGAGATTCAATCAAAAAGGCGTCCATTTCCCTTGGATTTGGATCGAATTTCTTCATAAAAGAAAGTGTCTCTTCGTTGAAATATGATAGTTGGTTCCAATCAGTTGACTGGTAACAAATGACTAGCCAACTGGTAAAAATTATATCGTGTACATATATATATGCACAAGTACACAAACTGTTCACCTTTGCACTTACCAGTCGACTAGTGAGGAATTGAGCAGTCGACTAGTCCTGTACGACTTGCGGAATTTTGTATTTGTGCTAATATGCGATATGTAATCTTTTTTGTAATATGTGTAGATTTATTTAAGGATAGATTTTAATAAAATATAACAAATCTAAGACTCAACTTAAGAGACAATCATACACTGTGAGCTTGCATATCACTTCTTCTTTGTGCATGCTTGATCTTCTCTTCTTATTGTCATGAATCAAAAAGTCGTAATCCAACATTCTCCCCCGTTTTTGATTGATGACAACCTTTCATAGATAAAATTAAAATGTATATTCCTCCCTTTATATATGTGATATATAAATTTCTCCTCTGAATATGAGGCTATGATATATTCTTGCAGAAAACTTATTAGTATATCATTCTCCCTCTTCCTTTTTCATCGATAAAAAAGAATAGCATCGAAATAGAAACACAATAAATACAACTGACAACATAAGTACATATTAGTGCAAGTTTTTAGTGCTAAATGAAAGAGGTTCAAGAAGCAAGCAGTCTATCTACTACAAGTCTCACAAAAGTTATGGAGATACTAAAATAAAATTACTACAATTTTAACTTTGATTTCTACTTCAACTTGTGTCAGAAGTTGCACTTTCTTCAGAGGTATACCATGTGAAAGTTAGTGCTAACCTCTTGGTCGTATCTTGAATTAAGGCTAAAGTCGAGGAATAACAAGAGATGGTTTCCCATAAGATCCCAAAGTATGATTTAATTTTATCAAACCTTTTTTCAATTTTCTT
Organism: Allium sativum; assembly: GCA_030737875.1. NCBI lineage: Eukaryota > Viridiplantae > Streptophyta > Magnoliopsida > Asparagales > Amaryllidaceae > Allium > Allium sativum. The sequence continues at coordinate 104,093,369 of CM060912.1, forward strand.
ATCCATTCTTTTAAGACGAGACTCAACAAGAAGTTGATTATGGGAAACTTGATCAATGGCCTCTTGTGCGGTTTGAGATGGTATGGTGAGTCTGATTTCTTCGAGACAAGGCTGGATATGTGGAATGGAGGATTGACATTGAGGTTGTTGTTGCGGATATTTATACTGTTGCATCCGATCTTCAAAGGACATAATGGAAGAGTTGGAGGTGGTAGCTTCGTCATTTTAATTGTCCTGAGTTGGAGGTGGTAGCTTCATCATTTTAATTATCTTGTTATTTAAAATTTTCATATGTCTTGAAGTCAGGTTCGTGAATGGTGAAATCAGCAAGTAGTCTCATGATGTATTCACCATAGAAAACGAGTATGTCACCTTGATTAAATCCAAAAACTCATCCAAATTTTTTTTCCAGTTTATTTGAATATCATCATAGATTGCATATAATGCACAAAAGGTTTCTGTGTATACAAGATCAAAAGTGTCGGTTCATGGGAGTATTGTTCTCACCAAAGCATGATGTAGTAATCTTGCACTTGGACGTAAACCCATTGACTTTGTACTATCCATATCATCGTCTATAAAGTGAGACTTACCTCATCTCGTGAATGAACTACACAATTACTTCTTGTAGTTCTATTCCATCAGTTAGGGATTCTAAAATATGTCCCATTCTATCGAGAGAAAAGAACACTCGTTTACCACACATTAGGCTCCATATGCAATTTTCTGGATTTTCAGATATTTGGTGACCTAGGTTGAGATTTGCTAGAAATAATTTGACCATTACATGGTTTAATTTCAATTTATTTTTCTTATAATCTAGTAGAGATTCCAATCTTCCTCTTTGTGCTAAAGCTTGAAGACCATATGAATTAAAATTAGGAAATTGCATAAATAAACCTTATAAAAACATCGTGTCTTCCATTTTATGCCATCTCTCTATGGCAGTAGAATCATATATCCATTTTGCAATGTAAGAATCGATAGGTTTTTTAGAAGAAGACGATGCTTTCTTTGATCTATTTTTGTTGTAGAGGAGCCATATGTGATAATTTTTAAGAAAAGATTGAGTTTTGAATTGTTGGGGATTTTAGGTTTTGAAATAAAAGTGCAGAAGTTTGTGGAGTGAGGTTGAAAAGGTAGGTGGGTGGAGGAAATAATTGTTCCGCCAAATGTTGGTTTGTGCCTGAACCCCATACCAATCGACTAGTTGGTTTTGCACTAGTCGACCAGTGCATGCTTCCAGAAAATTTTTAGAAGCTCCAATCAGTCGACTGGTCAATTTTCCACCAATCGACTGGTGGTTCTTATTTTGCACACATAGGGATTTTTTCCTTATCAAAATGTATAGTATGCAAAAGAATTGTTTGTATAATCATGTGATTTCAAAGTTTATAGTATTTTGTCTTTTGTTGTTGAGTAGTTTTAAACTTATCAATATCATTGATTGTATGATTTAAAAAAGAAATCAGAACAATAGAATTTTATTCATGAACAATCAAACATTCCAAAGGAAATGAATCACCATACTCTGTTACATAAAGCAACATTATTATGGAAATTAAACTTTGAATTTAGAGAATAGTATTTGACAGCTTTTATTTGGAATCAGAAGATGATGATTTCTTCGGTGTTTGTTTCTTCAATTCTTCATTAACTGCATAATTTTATCCCAAAAATTCAGACTATATGGACGGTTCCAAAAGATCCATGATGATGATGGTCGTTTAGGAGTAGAATACGATGGATAATGCTTAGGTTCACGAGCATGTTGTTTCTGCAAATACGTAATGCGGTTTGTTCCAAGAAATTCAATCTTCTTGCTACTTTCTATTCGAAATATAATTCGCATTAGAGATCCAATTGTTGTTGTTGATAGTGGTGAATAGCACCTATTTTCTCTTTGGTAGACGGTGAAATAGATAGCGTGCATTTGGATTTCTTGGAATCCAGTGTATATCCTGCATGATACTCAGACCAATTGCATATCGGTTCTTTTTCTTGATTTGGTGAAATGATCTGAACAGAGGATGATGATTGTTTTAGTGAGCTAGAATTCTTTGGTGAGTTTGAGTTAGAATGAGTAGACATGATGACTTTTATAGAAATTAAGAGAATATTTGAGTTTTGTAATAATATGTTCGTAAAACAATTTTATGCCTTTTAATAACAAAACATGCCTTATTGTTAAGAGAATATTGTATGGTTCATATGATAGAAGAAACGGTAAACATATATATATATATATATGTATAGTAAGTTTGTTTATAGTTTAAAAATAGAATTTTCAGAAACGTATTAAAAGGTTGTTACAGTATTATAGCTATATAAGAAACATCAAGTAACCTAATGGAAAGACTATGCAAATACCATATAGACCACCAGTGTTTGAGTCCCGATTGATGCACAAAAAAAATTATTTTTTTCAATAATTTTTTTTTTTTTTTTGAACTTAAACATTGAAATTTTTAAAACTTTAAATGAAACAATAACTAGTTCTCTTCATAGTTTAATAAAAGTGTTTTCAAGTAACGTTTTATTGAAATATTGGCTATTTGATTTTCATATGTTACAAATTCTAAGTTATTACTTCTTTTTCTGTATTATTCGTAAGAAATGATGTATGATATCTATGTGCTTAGCTCAAGAGTGATTAACTGGATTTTTATATAAATTTATTACATGTGTGTTATCATAATAAATAGTTGAATTTGGTAAATTTACATTAAGATCTTTAAGTGTATGTCGCATGTATATGACTTGAGCACAAGCCAAAGCTACAGATATATGCTCAGCCTCACAAGTTGACAGTGAAACACAATTTTGTTTCTTGCTAAACCAAGATACTAGTGATTTGTCAATAAAATGACCAGTACCACCTGTACTTTTTTGATCCGTCCGTGATCCTCCAAAATCAGCATCGATGTATAATACTAATTCAAAGGAACATTCTTTTAGATAGAAAAGTCCAAAATCTTTTGTGCTTCTTAGATAACGTAATATATGTTTAACTATTCGTAGATGTGATTATTTAGGATTGGCTTGAAATCGAGCACATAAACAAACTCTCATCACTATATCAGGTTGACTAGTTGTTAAATATAATAATGATCCTATTATACTACGACATAATTTTTGGCCAACACTTTTACTTTTTTCATCTCTACCAAGATATGTTGTTGTAATCATAGGAGTTGGTTTGGTAGAATTGTTTTCCATTCCAAATAATTTTATTAAATTATTACAATATTTCTCTTGATTTATAAAAATACCATTAGGTAATTGTTTAATTCCTAAACTGAGAAAATATGATAATTCTCCCATGTGAGACATTTCAAATTCATTAGTCATAATTTCAGAAAATTCTTGACATAACTTTTCGTTAGTATAACCAAATATAATATCATCTACACAAAATTGAATTATTAAAATATCATTTTTAGAACGTTTTATGAATAGTGTTTGATCAACTTTCCCAATTTGAAATCATGAATATATTAAGTAATTCTTAAGACGTTCATATCAAGCATGAGGTACTTGTAATGCCTTTTTTACTTTATATATGTGATTTGTTTATTTTTTGTGTTAAAATAAAGGTGGTTGTTCAACATAAACATATTATTTTATATATCCGTTTAGAAATACACTTTTTACGTCCATTTGATACAATTTAAAATTGTGATAACATGTATATGCTAATAAGATACGAATTGCTTCTAATCTAGCCATGGAACCAAATGTTTCTTCATAGTCTATTCCTTCTTCCTGATTATATCCTTGAGCGAATAGTCTGGCTGTATTTCTAGTTATACATCCTAATTCGCCAGCATTATTGTTAGACCAAAAATGGCATTAACACCCGATAGACAAGATTTTGAAGAGAATAATGAAGAAATATAAACTAGAAACAAGGAAAAGCAATCAAATACACGAGATTTATAGTGGTTCGGCATTAACGAGCCTACATCCACTTTATAATCATAATATTCAGCAAAATAAAGTACAAGTACAATGCTTTAGATCATTCACACACTCGAACTACAATCGATTTCCTCATTTTTATTAATGAAATAACACTTGAAATGGAGAATAAAAAAGGCGGGTCAAAAAACAATGGCGACAGAATATTGGTACTTCAACAATTCGAGAGGCAAAAGATCTTTTCCTGCGTTGGATTGGGTATTTATAGAAGCAGAAAGGAAATTTTGGGTGGTAATGGTTTCGGGACAAGTGGCATCATTTCCAGCCTTGTAGTTGTGTAATGGATCGGGTTCGTGGAGTTAGTACGTTAAAGATCATGGCCACGTGGAGACTAATCCGCCAAAGCAGGAAGTAATGTACAGTTACTTAACGCGTATTTCATCTGTACTTGGGTCAGGTCGGTTTCATTCGACCCAGCGGGTTTCGACCCAGTGCCTCCCGACCCGGCATTGTTTGGTTTAAACTAATGCTCATGCTTTCCTTTCGAATCGAGACCTTTGCTTCCATTCAACCCGAGGTCGAGATGTATTCCCGTATGTTCTCTGATAATTTATCTCCGATATATGTGTTTTATTTATCAGCATTGTATAAGCTGATCTAGTTGTGCACTCTGATATTGTAAACATGTATATACAGTTTTCTCTTTGGGTAAAGAGTATTGATATATTATATTTTATTCATTCCGCTGTGAGACTTTATTCTGCTTTGATTCTGTAGTGCGAGTGTTCTTCTTCGTTTTATATTCTAACATTTATTTCTTTTTTCTTCTCACCTTCTAACTTCTTTCTACTAATTTTCTGTGCTTTTAATACTTTAGTTTTGGCAAGTGAATACAAATAATGTATTAATGCTGAAATTTGAGGGTCGAATTTACCCCAATCGTTAAACACGGCTACAACTACTACCATTCTTGTTTACCTAAACTTAATCAAAATTTGATAATCATAAAACTCATCAGAAAAGCTTCCCCCTTGCCGGCAAAACCTCCAGAAGAAATTAAAACAGAAAATATCTTTATTTAATCACAATCCCCTAAAATAAGTTGGCACTATCTCTGAAAAATGAGACTAGCCTAGGTGGGAAAGAGATGTGTTTTAGAGGAATAGGTAGGGGTTGGAGCTTTATTGTTGGTGGAGCAAAGGATCCTCAGCCGTTAAATTTAGGTTCTAAATTTGAACCGATGATGTCCTTGGATCAATCCGGAATAGCCATGTCAGTCAATAAGAAGCCAACACACCAGCTATTAAAAATCAGATAAAATCACGTTCTTCCATTTCATTTCGTGCTTGGCAAGTATCTGTGTTAGGCACGTATGGGTCAACCCACACAACCCATGGGCCGACCTACACGCAACCTGGGCTGACCCATGGGACCATTGCTGGCATGCAACGGTCTATATTATCACTTTTTTCTTTTAATTTTTCTGGCTTTTTCCTTGCTTAAAAAATTTCTGATTTGAATTTCAAACTTTGAATCATCGTAGTTCTTTCGTTTTAAGTCTGTTTTATGCAAACAATATATGCATCTGAACCAGAAAATCGCAACAGACCCAATGACACAATCCCCGTTGTTAAATTTCAATAATTTTACAACTCATTATTTAATTTATTCATTTTCCAGTTAATCATTTTATAATAAAATTTGGGTTGTTGCTGAAGGTGAACTGGAATCACGTTGGAACTTCTCTGCCAAGATCTCGACATAAAGACTAGGTCAGGTCATGGAATGTCCCTCCTCATCCTCTATTTTTAGGGATCGATGTTGATCCTTAAAATTTTATAGGAGAATGTCCTCATAATTTTTTCGTTCTACCCGATCTTGACTTCTAACTTGTGATTCTATGATTGTTCATAGACTTTTACTATTGATTATAAGTCCAGATCATGAATCTCTTTTGAGTTAATCCGCTACTTTCTAGAAAATGCATTATAGTGAAAATTAGGGACACATCCCTAAAAACTAACTTAATTAGGCTTGGATCCCTCCCATTTTTCAAATGTAAACTCGCCCCCTATTTTCGAATTTCCGCCTTTTTGTTTTTTTGCCAAATTTTTTGGCGCTAACATGTAAAAAAAAATATTCCAAAATCTGGAAAAATTCTCGAAAATCCACGGAAATAAAAATAAAAAAGTTGCATATATGTATGCAACTATTACCAATAATTGCATACATGTATGTAACTATTGCATAGGCTGTTTTCTTTTGAAATTCTGGATCGAATCTTGCATACATGTGCACAAGTATTTGAAATACTTGCACACATGTATGTAAGTATTTATATGAAGGGATTTGAGCTGATACATATGCATGTCAATATTTGCACACTTGTATGCAAGAATTGTGAAATACTTGCACAGATGTATGAAAATAAATCAAAACAGATGCATGACATGAAAAACATGCACGGATGTATGCAGGAAAATACATATATATGCATACTCTTATGCATTTAACTACAGTTTTGTTGTTTTCCTGTTTTTTAGTTTTTGATGCCTTGTTTGATTGTTTTTTATCTGAATTTTTTGTCAAGGGCATGTTTAATTTAAATATGAATTTACGTTTTTTTTTTATTGTTTTACTTAATTTTTGAAAAATAAGGACTAAATTTACAATAGGTTTATGGCTGCTTGTGAGCCTAATTTTATAACTTAATAGGGACCTGTAAAAAATGCACCCTTAAAACAATGGATTAGCATTTGAAATATGGTCTTGGCATCATGGAGATAGCCGTAGAGTTATACTATTTATTATGCATGTACAGAATCTTGAATTCGTCAAACTTGCCAGAATTGTTTTGCAGAGTGAACCATTTTATTTTGAGTAACCAATTTTATTTCAAGGAAATACAGCAAAGTAGATCCGGATATTTCATGCATTGTCATCATCTGAATATCTTTCATTTTGTTTTTCCTTCTAATTATGTTTCTTTCATCTCTGTAACATAATATTACTAACATATACAACAATACGTAATACATTAATACATACGTATATCCTCGTAATTAACTTTGTTCCATTTTTACAATACAAATGCAGTTATCCAGCCTAAACCAAGGAGATGATTTACTTCACTTAAACAGTTTCTCCATGTATTAAAAAAGAAATGATGTAACAAGATAAATTGGTCCAAAAGCCTGATCACTGGAATAGTAACTTTTCTGATGATCTAAGTGCACATATGGCAAAGCACTCTCCTCAACCACCCATGTCGGTGCAAAACATTTCGAATATATAGTCCCAAAAATGAAATTTGTTTCCTTAAAACCTGAATTTCATCCTTTAAAATTACTATCCTTTTTGAGTAAATCTTCTTCATTTTGCTCATTGTACACCATGAAAATAGGGTTCTTTGCCATGATATTTTGGTGTTTGTTGGAGCACCTGTTCTGATTGTTCTCCAACAAATGACCAGCCAACTGGTAAAAATTAGATCATGTACATATATATGCAAAAGAACACAAACTGTGCACATTTGCACTTACCAATCGAGTGATAAGGAATTGACCAGTCGACTAGTCCTGTGCAACTTACACGGTTTTGTACTTGTGCTAATATGTGATATGCGATCTTTTGTGTAATTTGTGTAGACTTATTTGAGGATAGTTTTAACAAATATAACAAATCTAAGACTCAACTTAAGAGTCAATCATACACTGTGAGCTTGCATATCACTTTTTCTTTTTAGATGTTTGATCTTCTCCTCTTATTGTCATAAATCAAAAACTTGTAATCTAACAAGAAGTAAAGCTAATGCAATGGTTTAAAATTAACGTTTATTTAATAACTAAATTAAGTAAAATGATTGAAATTGGAAAGATTTTCAAAAATGCAAAGGAATGATGCTTAATGGATTTGATAAATGACTTTTTTGCAATAAATCCAAGTTGTAAATGAATTGTGTTAAAGAGGTTTAAAGCTAAAGCCTTGTGTTTTAAGTAAGGATTTACTTAATAAACGATTTAAGTAAAAGTGGTTATAATTGAAAGGATAATTTTCATTTTCAAGCAATGGTTTATAAAACCATATTTTAATTGAATAATTAACAGGACTTGTGATATATGGTTGATATCATGTTTTGAGTTACAAACTTTGGCCTACCTTAAAATAAGAACGTTGTCAAGGCAAAGTCTGAGAGTAAAATAAAATATCCAACTTGAATGACTTCATGATTATCCGAGGGTGAGTACTAATTTGGAAATGGATGTGGTGCGGGAAATTAATTTATTACATGTTACGAACTTTAATTTGCAAAGTTTATAAGTTAATTAAAACTATTTGAGTTTTACAGTAAACAGTGTATCACATGACATTGTTTGAGCCAGCTATGAATTTGTGACTAACCTATACCATTTGGTTAAGTATATAGTGCTACTTTCAAATTAGTGAAAGTAATATAGTTTTGTGAATACGCTTATTCTGAAGAGATAAGTGTATGGTTATGGTTTTCGAAGTAACAAAGACATGAGATTTGTGAATATACTTATCCTGTTGAGATAAGTATATGGAATCAATTTTTAAGTATCGATGAAATGATTTTAATGAATGGTTTTAATAAAAAAAAGGCCTAAGCTACTGATGTACTTGACTGTACTGTGTGAATTGATAGTTAATAAACCGACTATCAATAAATATCTGTTATGACATATGATGTGTTAATTCGAGGATACGGGGATGGGAATTAGACCCAAAATCACTTCGAACCGACTTTGCGTCCGAAAAATGAATTTGCAGGCATGCTTATGCATATTGATATGATCTGAATGCGTAGACCTTCAGAGCGAAAAAGGGTGCTCGCTGATGTCTCTTGTTAACTACTAGGATTATACTTGTAGTAGTAATACCTACGTTCTAGGGTTCATGATGTAAGAACTTCTTGTTACTAATCCTAGGGTTTATTCCGATAGTGTAGTAAATGAGTACCTTCGGTTTGTCCTATTCCTGGACAACTTGAATGGATGAATGGATGAATGTCTGACAGTGTATTTCCTAAAATCACGTACATTGACTTTTACAAATATACCGAGAATGGTGGTGGAAAAAGCAACTTCTCTTATCTTAACACCTATAGTATCTATGATGGCTCTCCCCGCACTAGCCGACATTTCCCTCGAAATGCGTTGTACCAACGTCCAACTAGCACGGGACGGTCATCAAAAGAAAGGGATTTGAAACAATGAATCATTAAGAACTTGTATTATATCTCACAACGCATGGAATAAAATATAATAATAGCATAACTTGACATAAAACAGGTGAGATAGTGCATAAGCTGAAAACTAAACCATCATAGCAGCGGAATCCAAAATACAGCTTATGATCCAAACCATTATTACAACTTCAAAATACTTTCTCTAAAAGGAAATGAAAGAGGTGCACTGCTAATGTCCAAAGCAGTGACCAGCAACAAAACAGGGAGAATATATGTATATAATACGTGGAAGCATCCTGCTCGTCTCCGGACAGCTACTCGCGCATCAACAACTAACCTGCCTCTAGTCTGCTCATTTAGGAGCACTTAGAGTAACAAGAAGAGACATAAAATTCTAGGTCAGACGAAAATCTTGTATGAGCGATAGCAGCAAAATAAAACAACAGTAAGTACAAATAGTCATACCTGACCTGGACCTACCACCAAAGAGTTAGCACAACAAGATGTACAGTACTCTAAGGTAACACTAACATATAGTGTAAAATAAGAGTGTGTGTCATGTTGATAGCAGACATCAAACATAGCAATCATACTCACATCTCTCACGCAGTTCGTAAAGCATACGATATACACCGCTTTGATTACCAAATCTATTGGGACCATGATGGGTCCATGCCCTTCTGGACTACGTACAACTATTGCTAAGACCATGCCCTTCTGGTCTATAGCCAATAGCCCTTCCCAGTCCAAGCTTCCCTGGCTCTGGGGTACAGGATAACCAGTCCATACATCCTCTGGCTTTGGTTCTTCTACATGCCCCCTCTCTCAACGGTGAACCAACGTTATAGATACCGATAACCCCTTTGCACACATCCCGCATCAAAGTCCAACTCATGAAGTTAACTCGCAAGTTCCCATCTGGATCTTAAGTAATAACTTCTCATTTGGACTTCCTTTGCATCTCGGGTTTTGGTTGAATTGGTGTTCGGTTTGATTCTCCTGTCCATGTCTTTCGGTTCAGCTCGGCCATCCCGGTTCGTTTTGTCATGCTTGGTTCGGTTCGTCATGCTCGAGCTCCCTGTCCGGTCCCCTGCTCCATTTCCAGTTCGGTCCTCCAATCCGATCCGTACGCCCTCACTTTCAATCCGAACCCAACTCAACTTAGGTAGCCTTTCTTTTTTCCATGTTTTCTCCTATGCCACGCTTCGGTCCGGTTCGATCCATTTGATCCCCACTTTCTTCGATCCGATCCGGAATCCTGGCACTTTTCCAAAAAGTTTGTATCGCACATTCTTGCCATACGAACACATTTTCAACAATTCTAACTTTACTAAACAATCATAAAACATACCAAATAGCGGTAACAACATATAGGTTCAATTAAAAAGATCAAAACATCAAGCATATAGGTTGTTTTTGATCAAACATACTCAAATATATGATTTTCCCTTTAACCATGTTTAACCATATCTAATAATAGGATTAGCAAACTTAATCCAAATTAACCCAATTTTTAACCAGTAACATAAAATAATATTTCAGAATTTATGCATATTTTTCCATATTTTTCTGAGTTATAATTTGATAATTATTACTAATCACCCGTAATTAGTCGTAATTAGTGAATAAACATGCTAATCACTCACCTCAGCCACAAATGAATTATAGATGTAACACCCCACCTCCGCTAGGGTCACTCACAAAGGGAATGCACTAGGTTTGGAGGAGTATTATTGGTAAACATGCACAGAAATATTACAAGACAGAACATATATAAAATAGCGGAAGTAAAATCAAACTTTCATAACATGAATAAATAAGGTCTAAAGCCTTTTTCATCAGAGTACATCAAAACCTGTCTTGCAATAATAAAGAAGCATAAAGACTTTTTCATAAATTATTCCCCAAGAAAAAGCAGTAAAGTAGCCATAGCCAAGAAAAATCCAAGCCATCCATGATGACCTTCAAGCAGAAGAAGTCCGAACTAAACAACAGTATTTCCTCCCTGTAACCTGGGGGGGAAACGGAAGAAAAGAGGCGAAACAAAACGGGTCAGTCAAAAAGACTGAGTAAGCCCTATCTACTATTAGTATAAAAACTAGTAAAGTTAACTGACATGAGAAACTGAGATGATCATAAGCATGATAACAAGATAGATAAGCTAAATCAAAATAACAGGATGAACTACTGAACTCAGATAAACTAGGGTGTCGTGATAAACTACGATGTCAAGATAAAACAAGGTATCACATTGTCAGGTTTCTATCAAGTATAATATCCCAAGATATCTATCGCGTATAACGTCCCATGGCATCTATCCTGTATATCTGCTCTGCACCTACCGTACTAGTACCCCAACTGTATTACGTGTTATCCGTGAATGACCCTTACTCAAAAGTCATGTAATGGTCCATGTCAACCTAATATGCCGCATATATAGGTTACTCAACTCATATGTTTCTTTCCATGTATAAGTTCAGTCCTTTGCCTTAGGCTATACGGGCTTTCCCATGTAAACGGTTTATCCTTGAAGTTGTTTTGGACTGCAACCCTTGATCTAGTTGTGTTTCCTTACCATGAACTATCGCGCGTCCACTTAGGATTTATGCCACCTAGGACCGCTAGGGATTATGCTACCTAATGAACATTTCCGTGTCTCGGTTTGGGTTTTGGTCACCTAGGACCACTAGGGATTACGCCACCCGTCAACCGCGCCCTTGATCCCACGTATGTATCGTGAATCGTTTTTCATGTCTAGATGCACATGTTCCCCAATGTGCCATCCGAGTTCCGTGCCAGGGCAAATCAAGAAATACGGAACTCGGTCGGGAGCTTTAAATCGTCTGCCGATGCAGATATCAAGGTCTGTTTTTGTACCCGTGGCTATGGTCCCACGTGACCCTTCCCTCAACTACTGAAAGGCAATCCAAGAAAAATCATGTGTAAGAACCACTCCACGGCGCCACTATAGCCCACTTTCCTACGGGCCAACCTCACCCATGACTCGATAGCAAGCACATGGTCTATTGGGGGTTCCCTGCCTTTCCGCACGTACACGATTGACTAAAGATGGTAGGTAGTCGGCGATGCGCTATCCAGGGCAAAAACAAGAATCGTCGACTCCACGCTAATCCATCCCAGTCTTTAGGTTGCTCGCATAGCAACCAAGGCATACTCTTGGTCCTTCTAACGCAGACCTTAACCTCTCATGGGCCTAGTATAATTACCTGGCAGCCCACAGAGGGATCCCAAGAATATCCTCACGTCCCCCGAAGCTTCCACTTCGGCACCCAGTGCGCTGGAGCTTTTATCCAAGTCAGATAACTTGCTCCCCTCGTATACTAAGCGATGACCTACCGTATCAGGTTACTCATCGTTTTGAGAATTAGTCCTATGTCCTTAGCTAAGAATTATTACCTAGTTACCCTTAACTAAGGTTTACCTCTTAGCTTCCTTTCCCGTTATCCTTGATTAACCACGGTTTTCTACCTAGTTCTTCTACTAGGGTTTGTCTATTGGGTTAAGTGTTATCATTCAAGTCCATGACTTAACCCGCCCACGAATCACGTCAAAGATTGGCTAAGTATTTAAGTTCAAGACTTAGTCCCACAAGTTGGTTAAGTGTACCCAGAGGCTCATGACTTAACCCTATCAAGTCAAATTGGTCAAGTACTAGCTTACCTTAATCCTATTGGATTATCTTGCTAGATCGATTAAGCATAGATTATCTTAATCCCATCAAATTATCGAGTCGGATTGGTTAAGTATAGGTTGGCTTAACCCCATCCTCTAATCGTACTACAATGGTTAAGTATATTCTAAAAAGGTCTTGTGACTTAACCTTATCAGGTCCGCGTATTAGATTGGTTAAGTGTAAGTTACTTAACCCCATCAAATCATCATGTATAATTGGTTAAGTATAAGTTGCTTAACCCCATTAAATTATCACGTTAAGTTGGTTAAGTATTGGTTACTTAACCTCATTGAATTACCGAGTTTAAACTGGTTAAGTGTTTAACTTAACCCCATCGAATTACCGTGTTTAGATTAGTTAAGTGTGGATTACTTAACCCCATCTAATTACCGTGTCGGATTAGTTAAGCGTAAATTACTTAACCCCATCCCCTAATCATCTTGTATGGTTAAGTGTCATTAAGAAAACTTACTTAACCTTGCCAAATTATCATGTTGGATTGATTAAGTGTTGGTTAACTTAATCCCCGTCCACTAGTCGTATAAAAATGGTTAAGCGTCATTAGGCAAATCAAATCACTTAACCTACCCAACCTTGTCATGTTTTGTTAAGTATCATTAGCCCAACCAATTTACTTAACCCATTTACCCATGTCATATTTGGTTAAGAGTCATTAATCAAATTAACTTAACCCTATCATGTGGCATTAATTACTTAATGCACCCCAACCTCTCACATTAGACTTTGTTGTGGTTACTAGTTAAGCCGGTCGGTTCCGGGTAGCTTTACACCACAACTTGGTCTAACCTCGGGTTCAAGCACAACATGACCAACTTCTCACATTGGGTCCTATTGTTTGCAACTACTAGTTAGGCCGGTCGGTTCCGGGTAGTTTTACGTTGCAAACTCAACCCAACCTCGAGTTGGCCACTTTCATGTTTAGTCTAGTGTCATGTTCATAGTCAAGTTTTCAAGCAATTGGGTAGACCTAACTTAATAGGTAAATTCCCAATGGGTAGACCTAACTTAATAGGTAAATTCCCAAGCTTATGTTTTTATGCATACTTACATGTCAACTTCCATGTTATATTTCAAGTCATGTTTTCAAGTATAAACACATGTCATATTTAACGTTACATGTTGTCATGTTTATACCCATTTACCCAAGTCATATTCATGTCATTATGTTTCCCCATAATGTGACCCCAATGCTTTTTAAACTAGCATATACGTTCGCAACAACGTAATGGACTAAAAGAAGAGACTTGACAAAGGCATGACAAAAATGGATATTAAGCCACAAGTTAATCATGGTGGCAAATGAGGCACAAATGTGTTCATTAGCTTGCATGTTACATTCTTAAGCCTCACAAAGACATGCATAAACCCAAACTTGCAACATAAGCGAATCATGGTGACAAATGACATGGAATGATGACTAGAAGCTCGCATATATCATCATATAAGGGTTATGACTTCATATGCAAGTTGACATAAAAGGTATGAAGGTTCTCATGTTGCATAATGCAACATTTCAACATAAAGGTTGTAGCTTTTAGCTCATAAGATCAAGATGATGACTTCATAAACTTGCATGACATGATAGCACAAATCATACCCAATGATCAAACCCAAATTTGCAACATGAACATTTAACTTCATAGTTAATACCTAAGAGTAGGGAAGGGCTTACATTGCTATGAAGGCACAAATCGATTAGATGAAAGATTGAGACAAAGCCTATGCATGTCATCATCCTAAAACCCAAAAATGAAAGCTCCAAATCAATCAAAACCCCATCTTTATGAACAAAGATCAAAGCTTTAGCCTTGAAATCAACTTGAGAGGCTCTCATACTAACATAGAAACTCTCTAACACTCTCATGATCATGAAACCTCTCATAGAAATGAAGTGGAGGCTAGGATAGTTGAGTGGAGGCCATGAGAGTAGAAATTTTGCCATAGTTTAGTTACATGAGTGAATAATGAGGATTTAGGGGGGGTTTAGGGGTTTATTTATAGAAGATTAGGCTAGTTAGGACCCTTAGATTAACCCTAGGACCAACCTGAACCGTCAGATTTCAAACCAGGCCCAAAAACCTAGCCAAGATAGAGAATAGGTGCACCAGGCAAGAATGCTCGTCTGAGCCAAGTCGACAGCCAAGTCGACAGGGCTGTCGACTTGGTCAGACCAAGTCGACTCCCAAGTCGACAGGGCTGTCGACTTGGGTACTGTGGCGGGAATTTTCCCGCCTGGCCCAACTGGCCCAATTTCCCAAGTTCCAGTTTGAATTTGAAATCTGTTTTTACTTAGAAATTTTCTGAAAACTTCGTTGGGCCTTAATCGGGTCATACGGACCCCGATTTTCGAAAACTCGGACTCTATTTCGCGTATTTATCCGAGACGAACGCAATGGCATAGCCCGTTTAGCTTGATTCAGAATTTAAAATTAAATTCTGCCTTGATTCTCGTCTTAATCATGTTATCGAAATACGGGTTGTTACATTCTCCCCACCTTTTAGGATTTCGTCCCCGAAATCTCCAAGTTAGGAAGAACATATCCTACCATCCATCATCCATCTACTCAAAACATCATCCACAAGCAACCATTGTCCTTAGATGATTTCTAATGCTGTATGAATATATGCAAAACGTGTGTGTACATGTTCCTTAGCTAATGCTAATGATCAGGCCTGAATAATCTTTCTAATGCAAAAATATGTATAGTGCCATGAATCCAACATGTATGCAAATAGTCCTAGTCATATAGATACTATATGCGTGCACAATCATTCATTCATATGCAACAACCGCATGATAACACATTCGATTTCATCCATAAACAAGTATAAATACTCGTGCATATGCAATATGAAATGTGACCGAGTCGAGCTAGTATCTAATGTGTATTCGCGCATCCACGAGCAACCACTTGCAACCATATCAATCATAACATGTTTCAAATACATGTTTACATCCATAGGGTTCTACCTAGGATTCCCTGAAACAGGGTCGAGAAAATAAACAAGACAAACTCCTTACGGGGTTTGTAACAGAAAATAGGACCGAGAGGGTGTCCACAAAAGATAGCCTACAAGTAAGCTCTACAGAAAACAGGGATCAAGGATACACTCCCAAAAAGAGATATCGTGCGCGTATCCAGTCTTTGACCATCAAAGTCGTACTTCCTTGAGCTCAATTCCATTGTGCCTTGACCGTCTTTTAACTTCGCAATTTCGTAGCTTCTTATTTCCTGTTTCCATAACATGGTCTGGAACTCATTCCTTCGTCGCCTATCGTTCCACTTGCACTTATCCTTTTTCTAAAATACTTGACGCACACATGACTGCGTACTCATGATCTCATGCAAGCTTTCCAAAATTCACTAGTGAATCTCGGACCTCGTACCATAAGGTATTCCACGTAGAAGAACTTTCTCTTGAAAGTAAACAGATGCAAACCAGGTTATCAAGCGCACTTACTAGGGTGACTTCTATAACCCATGCATAAGTGAAATAAACCATCCGTCTTATCGGCGAACACCACTCGATCGGGATCCAAATTTCCAATAAAGGCATCCAGGGATTCTAAGTAACTAGTCATAACAAATCCTCAAAAAGGTTACACGATACTTCGAGGGTACTACCAAGGCTAGTCAAAAGTCTAACTACCCTCCTATCGAAACCGGGAGTGGCACCCCTTACTGGATAACCACTTTATCCCTAGAATCCATCCATAGCTTATAAACATAAGCATTATTTCCAAACTCAACACTTGGCCTAGACATTCTCAAATCCAAACAAGTCATGTATACATGGACTGACTCTCCAATAGGACTTTGAGACAAAAATTGGGATTCTCTATTACGCTAGTACTTAAGGTGCAGAGACTCAACTATCGAAGCAGACTTAAATGATACGATGATCAAAACAAAGTCCTAACGGGATGATAGAGAAGAAAAGCTAAAGCTTTAACAAGATCGTCACCCTCCTTCCGAGGTACCCTAGAAATGAGAGCATACTGCTGCCCTCCCGATGATCTTGTCCTTTTCCCATAATACTTAACTATCTGTCCCGTTTTACCATGCCAAAGGTACTTTCTCGTCATGGGTTTCATTGCTCATCTTTCTCTCTCATTCTGGGTTGAGCCATACCAACAAGTTGCTCATCCTTAAACTCGTATCCTTTATCCTCTTCCTCACTATCCTTTCTTATAACGCGACCACTGGTCTCTCGAGAACCACCTCCATCGTAAGGAAAACACTTTCGTAGATAGAAAAGACTAGTCGCAGTTAAAACCACTGTGACTACAGATGGAGGAAAGAAAGGAAAAGAGATTCAATTAAGGAAACAAGGATAGTGCTAATGGCCTTTGGGGAATAGCCTTTTTCTTTTAAAAGAAAATTTTATTGAAAAAATGCTTCTTTATAAACGATTTTCAAATGGTTTTCAGAAGGTCTTTAAAAACTTTTGCCCAGTCTGGTAACCTTCTGCTCTGATACCAAATGTAACACCCCACCTCCGCTAGGGTCACTCACAAAGGGAATGCACTAGGTTTGGAGGAGTATTATTGGTAAACATGCACAGAAATATTACAAGACGGAACATATATAAAATAGCGGAAGTAAAATCAAACTTTCATAACATGAATAAATAAGGTCTAAAGCCTTTTTCATCAGAGTACATCAAAACCTGTCTTGCAATAATAAAGAAGCATAAAGACTTTTTCATAAATTATTCCCCAAGAAAAAGCAGTAAAGTAGCCATAGCCAAGAAAAATCCAAGCCATCCATGATGACCTTCAAGCAGAAGAAGTCCGAACTAAACAACAGTATTTCCTCCCTGTAACCTGGGGGAAACGGAAGAAAAGAGGCAAAACAAAACGGGTCAGTCAAAAAGACTGAGTAAGCCCTATCTACTATTAGTATAAAAACTAGTAAAGTTAACTGACATGAGAAACTGAGATGATCATAAGCATGATAACAAGATAGATAAGCTAAATCAAAATAACAGGATGAACTACTGAACTCAGATAAACTAGGGTGTCGTGATAAACTACGATGTCAAGATAAAACAAGGTATCACATTGTCAGGTTTCTATCAAGTATAATATCCCAAGATATCTATCGCGTATAACGTCCCATGGCATTTATCCTGTATATCTGCTCTGCACCTACCGTACTAGTACCCCAACTGTATTACGTGTTATCCGTGAATGACCCTTACTCAAAAGTCGTGTAATAGTCCATGTCAACCTAATATGCCGCATATATAGGTTACTCAACTCATATGTTTCTTTCCATGTATAAGTTCAGTCCTTTGTCGTAGGCTGTACGGGCTTTCCCATGTAAACGGTTTATCCTTGAAGTTGTTTTGGACTGCAACCCTTGATCTAGTTGTGTTTCCTTACCATGAACTATCGCGCGTCCACTTAGGATTTATGCCACCTAGGACCGCTAGGGATTATGCTACCTAATGAACGTTTCCGTGTCTCGGTTTGGGTTTTGGCCACCTAGGACCACTAGGGATTACGCCACCCGTCAACCGCGCCCTTGATCCCACGTATGTATCGTGAATCGTTTTCCTTGTCTAGATGCACATGTTCCCCAATGTGCCATCCGAGTTCCGTGCCAGGGCAAATCAAGAAATACGGAACTCGGTCGGGAGCTTTAAATCGTCTGCCGATGCAGATATCAAGGTCTGTTTTTGTACCCGTGGCTATGGTCCCACGTGACCCCTCCCTCAACTACTGAAAGGAAATCCAAGAAAAATCATGTGTAAGAACCACTCCACGGCCCCACTATAGCCCACTTTCCTACGGGCCAACCTCACCCATGACTCGATAGCAAGCACATGGTCTGTTGGGGGTTCCCTGCCTTTCCGCACGTACACGATTGACTAAAGATGGTAGGTAGTCGGCGATGCGCTATCCAGGGCAAAAACAAGAATCGTCGACTCCACGCTAATCCATCCCAGTCTTTAGGTTGCTCGCATAGCAACCAAGGCATACTCTTGGTCCTTCTAACGCAGACCTTAACCTCTCATGGGCCTAGTATAATTACCTGGCAGCCCACAGAGGGATCCCAAGAATATCCTCACGTCCCCCGAAGCTTCCACTTCGGCACCCAGTGCGCTGGAGCTTTTATCCAAGTCAGATAACTTGCTCCCCTCGTATACTAAGCGATGACCTACCGTATCAGGTTACTCATCGTTTTGAGAATTAGTCCTATGTCCTTAGCTAAGAATTATTACCTAATTACCCTTAACTAAGGTTTACCTCTTAGCTTCCTTTCCCGTTATCCTTGATTAACCACGGTTTTCTACCTAGTTCTTCTAGCTAGGGTTTGTCTATTGGGTTAAGTGTTATCATTCAAGTCCATGACTTAACCCGCCCACGAATCACGTCAAAGATTGGCTAAGTATTTAAGTTCAAGACTTAGTCCCACAAGTTGGTTAAGTGTACCCAGAGGCTCATGACTTAACCCTATCAAGTCAAATTGGTCAAGTACTAGCTTACCTTAATCCTATTGGATTATCTTGCTAGATCGATTAAGCATAGATTATCTTAATCCCATCAAATTATCGAGTCGGATTGGTTAAGTATAGGTTGGCTTAACCCCATCCTCTAATCGTACTACAATGGTTAAGTATATTCTAAAAAGGTCTTGTGACTTAACCTTATCAGGTCCGCGTATTAGATTGGTTAAGTGTAAGTTACTTAACCCCATCAAATCATCATGTATAATTGGTTAAGTATAAGTTGCTTAACCCCATTAAATTATCACGTTAAGTTGGTTAAGTATTGGTTACTTAACCTCATTGAATTACCGAGTTTAAACTGGTTAAGTGTTTAACTTAACCCCATCGAATTACCGTGTTTAGATTAGTTAAGTGTGGATTACTTAACCCCATCTAATTACCGTGTCGGATTAGTTAAGCGTAAATTACTTAACCCCATCCTCTAATCATCTTGTATGGTTAAGTGTCATTAAGAAAACTTACTTAACCTTGCCAAATTATCATGTTGGATTGATTAAGTGTTGGTTAACTTAATCCCCGTCCACTAGTCGTATAAAAATGGTTAAGCGTCATTAGGCAAATCAAATCACTTAACCTACCCAACCTTGTCATGTTTTGTTAAGTATCATTAGCCCAACCAATTTACTTAACCCATTTACCCATGTCATATTTGGTTAAGAGTCATTAATCAAATTAACTTAACCCTATCATGTGGCATTAATTACTTAATGCACCCCAACCTCTCACATTAGACTTTGTTGTGGTTACTAGTTAAGCCGGTCGGTTCCGGGTAGCTTTACACCACAACTTGGTCTAACCTCGGGTTCAAGCACAACATGACCAACTTCTCACATTGGGTCCTATTGTTTGCAACTACTAGTTAGGCCGGTCGGTTCCGGGTAGTTTTACGTTGCAAACTCAACCCAACCTCGAGTTGGCCACTTTCATGTTTAGTCTAGTGTCATGTTCATAGTCAAGTTTTCAAGCAATTGGGTAGACCTAACTTAATAGGTAAATTCCCAATGGGTAGACCTAACTTAATAGGTAAATTCCCAAGCTTATGTTTTTATGCATACTTACATGTCAACTTCCATGTTATATTTCAAGTCATGTTTTCAAGTATAAACACATGTCATATTTAACGTTACATGTTGTCATGTTTATACCCATTTACCCAAGTCATATTCATGTCATTATGTTTCCCCATAATGTGACCCCAACGCTTTTTAAACTAGCATATACGTTCGCAACAACGTAATGGACTAAAAGAAGAGACTTGACAAAGGCATGACAAAAATGGATATTAAGCCACAAGTTAATCATGGTGGCAAATGAGGCACAAATGTGTTCATTAGCTTGCATGTTACATTCTTAAGCCTCACAAAGACATGCATAAACCCAAACTTGCAACATAAGCGAATCATGGTGACAAATGACATGGAATGATGACTAGAAGCTCGCATATATCATCATATAAGGGTTATGACTTCATATGCAAGTTGACATAAAAGGTATGAAGGTTCTCATGTTGCATAATGCAACATTTCAACATAAAGGTTGTAGCTTTTAGCTCATAAGATCAAGATGATGACTTCATAAACTTGCATGACATGATAGCACAAATCATACCCAATGATCAAACCCAAATTTGCAACATGAACATTTAACTTCATAGTTAATATCTAAGAGTAGGGAAGGGCTTACATTGCTATGAAGGCACAAATCGATTAGATGAAAGATTGAGACAAAGCCTATGCATGTCATCATCCTAAAACCCAAAAATGAAAGCTCCAAATCAATCAAAACCCCATCTTTATGAACAAAGATCAAAGCTTTAGCCTTGAAATCAACTTGAGAGGCTCTCATACTAACATAGAAACTCTCTAACACTCTCATGATCATGAAACCTCTCATAGAAATGAAGTGGAGGCTAGGATAGTTGAGTGGAGGCCATGAGAGTAGAAATTTTGCCATAGTTTAGTTACATGAGTGAATAATGAGGATTTAGGGGGGTTTAGGGGTTTATTTATAGAAGATTAGGCTAGTTAGGACCCTTAGATTAACCCTAGGACCAACCTGAACCGTCAGATTTCAAACCAGGCCCAAAAACCTAGCCAAGATAGAGAATAGGTGCACCAGGCAAGAATGCTCGTCTGAGCCAAGTCGACAGGGCTGTCGACCTGGTCAGACCAAGTCGACTCCCAAGTCGACAGGGCTGTCGACTTGGGTACTGTGGCGGGAATTTTCCCGCCTGGCCCAACTGGCCCAATTTCCCAAGTTCCAGTTTGAATTTGAAATCTGTTTTTACTTAGAAATTTTCTGAAAACTTCGTTGGGCCTTAATCGGGTCATACGGACCCCGATTTTCGAAAACTCGGACTCTATTTCGCGTATTTTTCCGAGACGAACGCAATGGCATAGCCCGTTTAGCTTGATTCAGAATTTAAAATTAAATTCTGCCTTGATTCTCGTCTTAATCATGTTATCGAAATATGGGTTGTTACAGTAGATCTGAAAACTCCACTGATTTTTCACGAATTCCTATGTATATCAGCATCTCTATCTCTGATTTGATGCTAATTTGGCTCAATTTGACGTAGTTTTGCTTAATTAGTGATAGAAAGGTGATTATGGAGTTATTTAGAAGATGGAGGTCATTACTAAGATTAGAGAAAGATTTGTCGTGGCTAGGAAAATAAAAAGGAACCATTCTCTAACTCTTTTCAGCCCTCCCATAACCCTAATCCCGAAATGGATTATGGGCCTTGCTGTTAGTTACCCTATTATCCCGATTAAGCTGTTTTTCCATCTTCAAACCTTATTTCAGTCATATCTCCCAAACATTAAGTTCGTTTAATTAATGTGACCACTCTACGGAAAGGTAAACCATCATCTGAATCCAATGGAAGTGGTTTCAGGTCAAAACTCCTTATCAATCAAAAGTTATAGGCAAAATAAGATTCTCTAGGGGGAAAACGGTCATTTAAAATTCGGCAAAAATCGTGAACATGGGAAATGACCCCAATAGTCATTTTTCAAAGTTACATGACAATACAACTTCGTATGAAAATAAAATAAATATTCTATGATCCTCCGATACGTAGAATGCGGGTCGTTACACTTCCTCCTCCCCCCCCCCCCCCCAATAAGAAATTTCGCCCCTGAAATTCCTTAACTAAGAAACATACAATAGATGCCCGCATGCCTATCAACTATTTACAAACAATCAAACTACACAATAACACAACAAGCTTATCCTAGCTTGCGGTTTACTAATAAGGGAATAATTATATTGTGATTAAAAATCTTACCAGGCAAAGAGTTCTGGATACAAATTCCTTATGTTTTTCTCTGTTTTCCAAGTACAGTCTTTCTCATTATCGCTCTACTGAAACTTGACCAGTTTCACTGTCTTCCTTTAAAGTTGTTTCGTGTCGTATCCGACAATACGAATCGTCCTACGGCTCCCAACTGCCTCGGTTCTACCTCGATATCATCCAACTGATCTGGTGAAATAGTCATATCAGAATCGTGCATGAAATTCCTTAACTGGGAAACATGAAATACGTCATGAACTCCAGACATCTTGTTAGGTAATCCAACTTTATACGCTAAATTTCTAACTTGTTCGAGAACTGGAAATGGACCAACAAACCTTGGTGCTAACTTACCTCTCCTACCAAATCAAATCACACTCTTCAACGGAGAAATCTTGACGAATACCAAGTCGCCAACGAAGAATTTCAAATCTCTTCGCCTTTTAGCATAACTCTTCTACCTATCTAGGACAGCCTTCATTCGTTGTTGAATAACCTTGATCTTGTCTGAAGTTTCTCTTATTATATCTGGCCCAAGCACAAATTTCTCACCGGTTTCCAACCAACATGATGGTGAGTTGCACGGTCTTTCGTACAAAGCTTCAAATGGAGCCACACCAATATTGAATTTATAACTATTATTATATGAGAATTCAACCAGATGTAAATGGTCATCCTATGATCCTCCAAAGTCCAATATACAAGCCCTTAAGAGATCCTCCAATACACGATTCACTCTCTCTGTTTAACCGTCGGTTTGGGGATGGTACGCGGTACTGAGATGTAATTCTGATCCTAAAGCCTCTTGTAAGCTCTTCCCAAACCTACTAGTAAATAACGGATCACGGTCACTCACAATACCTCTAGGTACTCCATGAAATCTCACTATCCACTTCATATACAGTTCTGCTAACTTAGGTGTTGTTCTATTCGACTTGACCGGTATAAACCTTGCACTTTTGGTCAATCGATCTACAATCACCCAAATACTATCATGACCCGATCTAGTCCTTGGTAAACCATCAAAGAAATACATTGAGACTTTTTTCCATTTCCATTCGGGAATTTCCAACGGTTGTAACAAACCACTGGGCTTATTTTGCTCGTTTTTAACTAACTGGTAGTTCATGCACTTGGATATAAACTTCCCAACGTCTCTCTTCATCCCTTCCCAGTAGTAGGTCTACTTCATGTCTCGATACATTTTGTTACCACCGGGATGTATAGTCAATTTTGAGTGATGACATTCTCTAAGCACTTCATCTCTCAATCCATTGACATTGGGTACAACTAGTCTCCCATTCTTCTGAAGCCATCCTTCTCGATCAAGTACATACTTGTTCATCTCCTCACCGTTGATACTCGTCTCTATCTTGGAGATGATTTCCAATAGGTTTGGATCATCCCTCTGACTGAAACCGATTTGCTCAATCAAAGTAGGTATGATCATCAATCTCTGGATCCAATTCACACTTAGGTCTGAAATCATATCCTGCGATATACTCTAGTTTCTTCCATTCCAAAAACAGAGCCCCTAAATTGCCATGTCTCCTACTCAATGCGTCAGCTACCGCATTGCCCTTCCCAGGTATGTATGCGATATTGAAATCATATGAAGCCAAGAATTCTAACCAACTCTGCTGACGAAAATTTAAATCCATTTGAGAAAAAAGGTACTTCAATGACTTATGATCGGTAAACAACTCGAATCTTTCTCCCAAGAGATAGTGTCTCCATATTTTCAATGTGAACATGATCGCTGCCAATTCCAAATCATAGGTAGGATACCTTTTCTCATGCGGTTTCAGTTGCCGACTAACATAAGCTACAACCCTATCTACTTGCATTAATACAACACCTAGTCCGGTACCACAGGCATCTGTGTATACCGTCATCTCTTCGTTCCCTTTGGGAATAACTAAACACTGGTGTGCACATTAACTTTTCCTTTAGGCTCTTAAATGCGCTCTCACACCTTTCATCATTGACGAAAGCTTGATTCTTCTTGGTCAACTGAGTTAACATTGTCGCTATCTTGGAGAAGTCTTGGATAAACTTACGATAATATCTGGCTAATCCCAAGAAGCTTTTCCCGTCCATTGCATTATTAGGCGTAGACCAATCTTGCACTATAGCCACCTTCGCAGGATCCACGACAATACCATTCCTTGAAACAACATGGCCTCAGAACCACACTTCCCTCCTCCAGAAGTGACACTTAGAAAATTTTTCTTTCAATTGGTGTTTCCTCAACACCTCCATCACTGTCCTTAAATGTTCCTTGTGTTCTTCCTTTGTCCTCGAGTAAACCAAGATATCGTCCATGAATACAAGAACAAACTTATTTAGTTGATCCCTGTGAAACCCTATTCATAAGATCAACAAAATATGCGGGTGCATTTGTCAATCCGAATGGCATGATCAACCACTCGTAGAATCCAGACAACGTCCGAAATGCTGTTTTAGGTACACTCTCAATTGCTACTCGGAGCTGATGAAAACCTATCGTGAGATCCAACTAGGTAAACACTCTTGCCCCCATTCAGTTGATCAAACAAATCATCTACCCGTGGAAGAGGATACTTAATCTTCCTAGTCACCTTGTTCAACTCACGGTAGTCTACACATAAGTGAAGGGAACCATCTTAGTAGCAAATACAACTGGTGCTCACCACTCAGAAACATTTCTTCGGATAAATCCCTTCTTTAAAAGATCGCCCACTTGCACCTTGATCTCTCGCTGCTCCTTTGGCGCCATACGACGAAGCGGCATCAATATAGGTCTGGCATCTTTCACTAAATCAATTCGAAACCCGATCTCTCGGTGTGGTGGAAGTCTGGTCACTTCCCCGAAGATGTTCGGATACTTGCCAGCAATAGGCACATCTGATAACTCATCATGCGGGATGTCGAGAGAATTTAGAAAACTAGCCATCATCCCACCACTAGGTAGGCAACACAACACCATGCTCCGCCCATCATCCGCTCTAATGGTCACCGAAGACTCCTCACAATCTGCCACCACCCCATACCTTTAGAGCCAATCGACTCCCAAAATAATGCCAAATCCAGTAAAGCCCAAGACAAAGCAATCACAGGTAAACATACATCCATGACTCGATAAGACCAATTTACGACAAATCATACAAAAGGCTAGTCGAACCACCGATCGGGTTCATCATAACTAAAGGTCTATCGATAATCTTGAGTTCCAATTCCAACCTATCTACCAGGTCACTAGACACGATAGAATGGGAAGCCCCAGAATCAAACAATACTCGAACAAGAACAACATAAATGGAAAGCATACCTTGAATAACGACACACTTTCCCTTCTCCGCCGCAGTTGGGGCATTCGACGAGAAAGGAACGGAGTTGATAGCATATGCTCTCACGGTCTTCTTCTCCTTAGGGGGTTATGGACATTCATTCTTGAAGTGTCCCACTTGGTCACAGTTGAAGCACTTCCTCTCCCCCTTCTTCGCTCGACAATCTTTGATATAATGGCCCTTCTTGGCACAGCCAAAGCACTGGGCATCTTTCTTATTCTTCTTTTTGTGATCATCCTTGGTTTGGTTCTGTTTCCTCTTATTCTGGGAATTATTCTTGCCTCCATAGCTTGCCTGCGGCTTTGGCTCCTCTACAGATGCAATAGCAACCTCGGCCGTCGACTTAGGGTAAAAGCTCTCTGACTCAATGCTTTCCCCATAATAGATTCGAATGTCTCATCGATGTGGTTTATAAGTCTTTCCCCCAAGTACTCATTCAAGCCAGTTATGAACTTCTCGTTCTTCTTCTCAATGGTATCGATAAGGGACAATCCATATTTCGATAAGGTATCGAATTCAACAATGTATTCCGAGACTGCCCTTCCATTCTGCTTAAGCTCTAAAAACTTTCTAAACAATTTTGGTTTCTGAGCAGATGGAATAAACTTGTCATAGAAACGAATCTTAAACTGATTCCAAATAACTTATCCTTCGGAGTCGCTGCTTTAATAGCATTCTACCAATTCATTGCCCGTCCTTGAAGCTGACGCGATGCTAACTTTCTCTTCATTGCATCATCAATCCCTAAATCCTCGAAGATGCGTTCACAACTATCAAGCTAATCTTGAACCACTGTAGTTGATTCCGTTCTATGGAACGGCTTCCCACGAAGACTAGTATAATCCTTGTTAAGCTTGGCGAAATCGACTCTAGGCGCCTGCACTACTGCACCACCACCACTATCAGCAGCATTAGGAACTGCTCCCTGAGCATCCCTAAGCTTCTCTCGCATGAAGGTAGTAAACATCGTCCTCATATCAGGGACATTCCTATCATTGGCCCCTGTCCCCGTACTCCTCATATTTCGGCTCATCGTCTAATCTATAAAGAAAAAACGATTAACCATCTCCTTAGTGGTGCCAGTGCAGTGCGATTTCTTCCTTAGATATACTAATAATACATACATATGTGTATATATATATATATACAAATATAGCTTTTGAAAACCAAAATATCACAAATACGCGCTCTCATATACATATACTATCTCTCCCTAATGTCTTCCCCTAGGTTAAACTACGCAACCTAGGCTCTGATACCAAGTGTGACGGCCAGCCCCGCACTATCCGACATTTCCCCCGAAATGCGTTGTACCAACGTCCAACTAGCATGGGACGGTCGTCAAAAGAAAGGGATTTGAAACAATGAATCATCAAGAACCTGTAGTATATCTCACAGCGCATGGAATAAAATATAATAATAACATAACTTGACATAAAATAGGTGAGACAGTGCATAAGCTGAAAATTAAACCATCATAACAGCGGAATCCAAAAAACAGCTTATGATCCAAACCATTATTACAACTTCAAAATACTGTCTCTAAAAGGAAATGAAAGAGGTGCACTACTAATGCCCAAAGCAGTGACCAGCAACAACACAGGGAGAATATATGTATATAATATGTGGAAGTCTCCTGCTCGTCTCTGGACAGCTACTCGCGCATCATCACCTAACTACCTCTAGTTCACTCATATAGGAGCACCCGAAGTAATAAGAAGAGACATAAAAATCTGGGTCAGACGAAAGTCTGGTATGAGCGATACCAGCGAAATAAAACAATAACAGGTATAAATAATCATACCTGACCTAGACCTACCACCAAAGAGTTAGCACAACAAGATGTACAGTATTCTAAGGTAACACTAACTGTAATGACCCGCATTGGCAGAGGTATTATAATTAATTTATTTAATTATATAAATAGTGATATAGTGAATTAAATGGTCGTGGAATTAAATTATGATGAATATTTAATTAAATTAATAAATTAAATAATATATTTAATTCTGAAATAACCAGAATTGGCTGAAATGACGATATGGTGTGAACCGGATCATCTGTGATATTTAATTCAGCTTGGAATTGAATTTGAATAACGAATATATTATATAAACAACAGTTTGAACGTGGAGTTATAATATAATTAAAATCGAGCTCAAAATGGCGCTGCAGTTCGTAAATTGGCGATTCGAACTTCAACTGAATGTACAGGATTCGTTTTAAGCCGGATTTCTATGAAACAAGAGACGTGTGGAGCTGGTGGAGTATATCTTTCTAGTGGAAGAGAAAAATCTGGATTTCGTCAGGTAGATTTTGATTCATGTCCAAATCAAATTCTAGAAAAGTCGTTGTGGAATTCCTTTATAATTTATAAAGGAATTATTTATATTTTAAAAAAGGAATTTCAATATAAATCGAATGTCGGGTTGACTTGGATTTGAAATATCGAGTTATAAATCCCAGTGGAGTTGTATGGTATTCGACTGTTAATATAGACGATATTATTTAATTTTAAATATTAAATTATATTTAAATATATTTATATATTTAAATGGGTTATTTAGGGCTTTAAAAATAGCCACTTTTGCAAACGAAGTCGGAATTCGATGAAACTAATTTTGTTGGATCTGCAATGTCAAATAGTTGTTAGATTTCCAGTTTCGTGATTTTTAGAGTCACTGTGTGGTCGTACGAATTTTTAGAGTGAAAAACAGTTGATATTCTGACGGTTAAAATACGCTGTGTGAGCATACGAAGTCGGAATTCAACGAAACCAGTTTTGTTGGGACCGTAATGTCGAACTCTAGCTACATGTCTAGTTTGGTGATTTTTGGGTATCATAAGTAATCACAGGAAGTTTTAAAGACTCAGATGACAAAATAAAATAAATAAATAAATAAAATATCCTAACTAAATATCTAAAAAAATATCTAATGTCCTATAAATACAACCGTTCATTCCTTATGACCTAAAAGCAATTGTGCCTCCATAAACAAAAATAGAACACTGCAAATGAAAATATAACACCATATTTCCAATCTTCAATGATTTTTTTTTTAAATCAAATACCATATGAGATAATGCAAAATCAGATTCAATGAATCCCAATAATCTCCCCCTTTCCACTGATATGATTTTTACTGGGTTCGAACTATGTTAGTCGCCGTTGGGTTGGACATCGTGACCTAGGGTTGCGGAATTCCGGCGGGAGGAGCACTGATGGGAGGAGTAGTATGAATGGCGTAGGAAGGTGAGGAGATGGCGCAGTTGTCGTCGGGGTTGCGAACAGTTCCAGTCGTTCATAGCCGGAAGTAGTTCAGGTGAACGGAGTTCAGGTTTTGTCGGGAGTGGCGACTGTAAAAGCCAGATTCTGGCGAACTCCGATGGGTTCTGGCCAAACTGTTTCGGGTGTAGATAGGTGGGAGGACAGCGCATCCTTCAGTTGTAGTAGGTCGACCGCAGATGGTCGGAGATGGTCGAACTCCGGCGAAATAGATCTACGGTTATTTTGGGTTTTTGGGGGCTCCAAAGGGTCTATCGTGGGCCAACGATGGTGGTGTGGGACCGCCGGAG
Organism: Allium sativum; assembly: GCA_030737875.1. Taxonomy (NCBI): domain Eukaryota; kingdom Viridiplantae; phylum Streptophyta; class Magnoliopsida; order Asparagales; family Amaryllidaceae; genus Allium; species Allium sativum. Next base: position 104,122,933 of record CM060912.1, read on the forward strand.
GACGGTGCAGGTGATGCGAAGTCCGATGGTCAGAAATGAGGACGGCGGCGATTAACTTCTGTCGAAGTTGGTTCGATGAAAATTCTGGAGATGGGAGGAATGAATGAATTACAGGGAAAAGAAGGTATTAACGATGGGTAACAGTGGCCCAGCGGGCTTTAAATGTTGATGGGCCGGCTTGTGAAAAGGGTAAAGGCCCACCTTTTTATTTTAATCCATGTTTATTTAATTAAAATATGTATTAACTTCGAAACGGTATAACTTCGTCATACGGTATCGGTTTTCAGCGAAACAAGATCCGACAGGATCGTATGGACGGACACTGCCCAATGGAACTAACGGGGAGTAGATTGGAGCTCGTTTGAATTTATGGCGAAATAAATTGTTTGATTCAAATCAAACAAACAGTTTATCGTTCTTTAACGATGAACTGCCAAAATGAGTAAATCTCACTAACTCTGAACAGTTTATAATTTCATGTTGTATTTTTAGAACTGTTAAATATTGGCTGATTGACTGTGTGTTGACTGTTTGATTGAACTGCTTGTCAGTTAGTTGAATTTCTATATTGATTCTGTTTAACAGAATATATCATATGGAACTGAAAGTGATGTTGATTTTATAGTGTAACATCTGTGGATGCAGGGAAAACAGGTTGGAGGAATCCGACTGGATTCCTCAACAGTTATTTTATTGTTATCATATAATTGAATATATGGTGTGCTATATAATCTGTTGTCGATTATATGTGTTTGGACGATACTTATCATCATGATTTGACATGTTGAATACCATAACATACCGAAATGTTGATAAGGGAATATTTTCAAAGTGATATTTGAAAATAAAATATTTATAAATGGAATATTTATAAATTGGAATGTTTATAAATAGGAGATATTTAGAAAAGGGAAATTATAAAATCAAAGAATAGATTTGAAAAGGAAATATTTGCAAACCATTTGCAAATAGAATAATAGAAAAGGAAAGATTTGTAAACCATTTACAAATAGAATTGGTAGGAAATATATTTGTAAAAACAAATATAAAGGGAAATATTGGTAAAACAAATAAAAAGGAAATATTCGTAAATCATTTACAAATAGAATTGATAGGAAATATTTAGAAAATAAATAGAGTTAAAAAGGGAAATTTATTTATAACGGAATAGGACGTTATAAAAGGGAAAACGTTATAAAAAGGAAATTGTTATAAGAAGGAAATCATTTTAAAGTGGAGAACCGTTACTAAAAGTAAATCTTTAAAGATGAATAAACGTTGTTAAAAAGGAAATCTTTATAAAGCGAATAAAGGAGTTAAATCGAATATGGTATTCGAAAGGGGTTAGTCGAGTCGAGTTGGTTAGATAGAGTTAACCAGATTAGAGTTATTGAATAGAGTTAAATCGAACTAGAGTTAATCGAATTTAGTTTATTCAAATAGAGTTAAATAAATAAGAGTTATTCGAATTAGTTATTCGAACAGAGTTAAACACAAGGAGTAATCGAATTAGTTATTCGAAAGGAGTTATCGATTATAGTTTAATCGAAAGGAGTTATCAAGTATTAGTTATTCGAATAAAGTTAAATTAAAAGAGTTAATCGAATCTAGTGTATTCAAATAGAATTAAAGGAGTTAATCGAATCTAGTGTATTCGAATAGAGTTAAGGAGTTAATCGAATCTAGTTTATTCGAATAGAATTAAAGGAGTTAAAGAGTTAAAAGATGAACTACCCTATTTCGAGATTTGAAATGTTGTTCAGTTAAGGTCTGAGAGGTAGTTATACCCCAACTTGATTGACTGCGTTTAAATTAAGAAATGGTTACGGTTCGAATGTGAAGTGGTTAAGTGAATTTAGTAAATAAGTATAGTGGTTTGAGTTGTCGTCGCGATGTTGATTTAAACATCTGTTCAAATCCAAGTAAAGAAGATTTGGAAATGTTTCCCAATGTTAACGTATATTTTCTAAACATAGAAAATAAGGAAAATATGAACACACACACACACACACACACACACACACATATATATATATATATATATATATATATATATATATATGATTGATGATTGATCGATAAAATTTCCATTTGGAAATAATATCGTTGTTTGCACACCTATTTTCTTTGATAGTTAAATCACAGACTATCGAAGTTTTGACCATTTTAACGTTGTTAATATGGAGAGACCGGTTGGATTATTATCCAAAGAACCACTCTGTATTGGCATAAGCGTTGCGAATCATATATGCCAAAGATAATTGAAGACGGAGTAAAGTGCAAGGGCTATTGAATAAGTCTTAGATAACGGTGTCTAAGATGGATGTATTGAATAGTGCCTTCGGTTCATCCTGTTCCTGGATGACTTGTATGGACGGATGTCTGACAGAGTGTTTCCAGACGATCACGTATATTGATTTCGCCAACCGTACCAAGAGTGGAAGCGGAGAAGGAAACTTCTTTTAGCTGACACATAATGTATGGTTGAGGACGTCAATCGGTGATTTGATGGATTTGACGATGTGGCATTCAAAGTGAATCTAATGTGATGATAAAGCGTAGCTTCTAGCCTCATCAACTGGTAAATGACAGAAATCGGGCAGGCAGCATGGCTAAGTCGGCCGCTCCGAAGTAGGGTGTATAACACCTGATCTAGAGTTTCAATTACTTCTAAAAATCTATTGTTGATGCTATCCCATTCGGGAAACGGTTGTTGATCCCAACTGTTGGTGATATACATTCGATACACTCAAGCGAAATGAGTGGTCGGTCATGTGTGGTCGGGTTGCAAGATGTTCTTATTGAACCCAATGTATTCCTTTCTAGAGGTACACAAGCGAAAGGTGGTTCCATACCTTGTCATAGTTGGAAATCCATTACCCAATACGTGCTTGCGGTTTTGATTGTATACTATATATGTAGAACGTGAGATGGAAGCGTTTCTGCTAGATGATTTTTATTATATTGTGTTGATAGACATTATTATAATATCAAAGGGTTTTTGATATAAAGATAATTTGGATTCTCATAAGGGAAAAACCCGTTCCGTTATACGGCGTGGTCTTATGAGATATTGTTTACTTATTCGAACTGTTTTAAACTGTTTTACTCATACCAGTCCCATGACTGACCCGGAGTTTATTATGTTTTGTTTTCCCTAAACTCTTGGGTGCCCAATTTTGTACAGGCAGTCAAGTAGTCGGGATTTACAGATACTTGAAGAGTTGGAGCAGGAGGCTTCAGAATCATATAGCTATAGTTTATTTCCGCTGTGTTGTAAGTGCTGTACTTTGAAAATGATGTATATTCAAGTACAAAGTTATATTTCAAAGTTATGTTATATATTTTATGTTATTAGTTCCGCTGTGAGATTCATGTTACTCTGATGTTGTGTTGTTTTTCTTCTTCTTCTATTCTAAGTTTCTATCTTATATATCCTCACCCTCTAATTTCTTTCATTAATGACCGGTATTTTCAGTTTAATTTGGGGTTGGACTTGTGTTTTTGGTCAGCTCAAATTGGACCGGATTTTCGGGTCATTACACTAACGTATAGTGTAAAATGAGAGTGTGTGTCATGGTGATAGCAAACATCAAACATAGCAATCATCCTCGCATCTCTCACGCAGTGCGTAAAGCATACGATATCCACTACTTTGATTACTAAATCTATTGGGGTTGTGACGGGTCCATGCCCTTCTGGACTCCGTACAACTATTGCAATGACCATGCCCTTCTGGTCTATAGCCAATAACCCTTCCCAGTCCAAACTTCCCTGGCTCTGGGGTACAGGCAAACCAGTCCATACATCCTCTGGCTTTGGTTCGTCTACATGCCCCCTCTCTCAACGGTGAACCAAAGTTATATATATCGATAACCCCTTTGCACACGTTTCGCAGCAAAGCCCAACTCAAGAAGTTAACTCGCAGGTTCCCATCTGGATCCTGAGTAATAACTTCTCATTTGGACTTCCTTTGCATCTCGGGGTTTGGTTGAATCGGTGTTCGGTTCGGTTCTCCTGTCCATGTCTTTTGATTCGGCTCGGCCATCCCGGCTCGATTTGTCATGCTCGGTTTGGTTCGTCATGCTCGAGCTCCCTATCCGTTCCCCTGCTCCACTTCCACTTCGGTCCTCTGGTCCGATCCCCACGCCCTCACTTCCGATCTGAACCCAACTCAACTCAGGTGGCCTTCCTTTTTGCCATGTTTTCTCCTATGCCACGCTCCTGTCCGGTTCGGTCCATCCGTTTTGATCCCCCCTCTCCGATCCGATCCGGAATCCTGACACTTTTCCCATAAGTTTGTATCGCCCATTCTGGCCATATGACGGCATTTTCAACCATTCTAACTTTACTAAACAATCATAAAACATACCAAACAATGGTAACAACATATAGGTTAAATCAAAAAGATCGAAACATCAAGCATATAGGTTGTTTTAGATCAAACATACCCAAATATATGATTTTCCCCTTAACCATGTTTAACCATATCTAACAATAGGATTAGTAAACTAAATCCAAATTAGCCTGATTTTTAACCAATAACATTAAATAATATTTTAGAATTTATGCATATTTTTCTGAGTTATAATTTCGCTAATTATCACTAATCACCCCTAATTAGTCGTAATTAATGAATAAACATGTTAATCACTCACCTTAGCCACAAATGAATTATAGATCTGAAAACTCCACCGATTTGGCATGGATTCCTATGTATAGCAGCAGCTCTATCTCTAATTTGATGCTAATTTGGCTTCATTTGATGTAGTTCTGCTTAATTAGTGATAAAAGGATGATTAGGGAGTGATTTAGAAGATGGAGGCCATTACTAGGGTTAGAGAAAGGTTTGTGGTTGCTAGGAAAATGAAAAGGAACCGTTCTCTAACTCTTTTCAGCTCTCCCATAACCCTAATTCCGAAATGGGTTATGGGCCTACCTGTTAATTACCCTTTTAAGCCCGACTAAGTTGTTTTTCCATCTTCAAACCTTATTTCAGCCATATCTCTCAAACGGTAAGTCCGTTTGATTAATGTGACCACTCTACAGAAAGGTAAACCATCATCTGAATCCAATAGACGTGGTTTCAGGTCAAAATTCCTTACCAATGAAAAGTTATAGGCGAAACAAGATTCGCTAAGGGCAAAGCGGTCATTTAAAATTCGACAAAAATTGCGAATATGGGAAATGACCCCAATAGTCGTTCCCAAAGTTACATGACCATACGACTTCGTATGAAAATAAAATAAATATTTTACGACCCTCTGATACGTAGAATGCGGGTCGCTACGGTATCTTTGTGCAAATCAATTTTTGATTGATAGATCTAACAACGTGACATTCAAAGTTGAATGTGATGTCCTAAAAAGGTAATTGTAGCCTTAAGCCCATCAACCGGGAAATGACTGAAATCGAGCAATCAACATGGCTATGTGGGTCATACCCATTAGTGTATATCATCCCTGATCTAGAGAAAACGGTTGTCCCTTTTTTGTATGCTTCGGAATGAGTACCGTTGTTTGGCCTTCAACCGTGGTGATGATATATTCTGTGCACTCAAGTTGAATGAGTGGTCAGTTATGTGTGGCCAGGTTGCAAGATATTCTTGTTGAATCCAGTGTTTTTATCTCTTGAGAAACACTTTTCGAGAGGAAGTTCTTTACCTAGTGATGTATGAAAATCTAAACTTCAATACGAGTCGTACGGTTTTAGATGTAAACCAACAATGTCAAAAAGTGAGATTCAAGCATTTCGGCTATATTCCTAGTTTATTTGTGGATTTTAGACATTATTATTATATCATTGGTCGTAAGGAAAAAAAAACATGTGTCATGTTTACATGTGGTCGTGTCTTACGAGAGTTTCATTCTTTCAAAGGATTTCTAAAAAAAAAAAAAATTAAGCAAGTTGTTCATGATATGAGTTTTCTCACTGAAAGTGCTCTAGACTAATCGAATCCGGGTGATTTTGTTTTTCTCAAAATGTGTTCGATCAGACCGAGTATATTTTGCAGGTTGCATTGGGTTTTTCTTCGAGCTTCAAGAGAGGAGTCGAAGTTGAGGTGTATTCTATGTGTTGTATTTATCAGCATTGTATATGTTGATCTAGTTGTGTACTCTGATATTGTAAACATGTATATATAGTTTTCTCTTTGGGTAAAAAGTATTGATATATTACATTTTATTATTGCGTTGTGAGACTTTATTCTGCTATGATTCTATAGTGTGAGCGTTCTTCTTCTTCTCATATTATAACATTTCTTTATTTTTTCTTCTCACCTTCAACTTTTTAGGTTTTTAATACTTGGATTTTGGCAAGTGAATATAAATAATGTATTGGTGCCGAAATTAGAGTGTTGAATTTAACCCGGTCGTTACACACGGCTACAACTACTATCATTCTTATTTACCTAAACTTAATCAAAAATTTGATAATCATAAAACCCATCAGAAAAGCTTTCCCCTTACCGGCAAAACATTCAGAAGAAATAAAAAGTATTTAATCTCAATCCCCTAAAATTTAATTTTAAGTTGGCTCTGTCTCTTAAAAATGAGACTAGCCTAGGTGAGGAAGTGATTTGTTTTAGAAAAATGGGGAGGGGGTTCGAGGTTTGTTTATAGGTGGAGCAGAAGATCCTCGGCCATTAGATTTAGTTCTAAATCCGAACCGATCATGTACTTGGGGATTAATCCGGAATAGTCATGTTAGTCAATCAGAAGCCAACACGCCAATTGTTGAAAGTCAGATGAAATCCCGTTCGTCTGTTTCATTTCGTGTCTAGCAATACGTGTCAGACACATATGGGTCAACCCACACAACCCATGGGGCGACCCACACGCAACCTAGGCCGACCCATAGGACTATTGCTGGCATGCAACGGTCTATATTATCACTTTTTTCTTTTAATTTTTCTGACTTTTTCCTTGCTTAAAAATTTTCTGATTTGAATTTCAAACTTCGAGTCGCCATAGTTCTTTCATTTTAAGTTTGTTTTACGCAAACCAAATATGCATATGAACCAGAAAATCGTAACATACCCAATGGCGCAATCCCCGTTGTTAAATTCCGATAATTTTACAGCTTATTATTTAATTTATTCATTTGTCAATTAATCATTTTATATTAAAATTTGGGTTGTTGTAGAAGCAAACTGGAATCACGTTGGAACTTCTTTACCAAGCTATCGACATAAAGACTAGGTCACGTCAGGGAACGTCCCTCCTCATCCTCTATTTTTATGGATCGCTACTGATCCTTACAATTTTATAGAGGCATGTCCTCATGTTTTTTTTCATTCTACCCGATCTTGACTTCTAGCTTGTGATTCTATGATCGTTCGTAGGCTTATACTATTGATTGTAAGTCCAAATGATGAATCTCCTATGAGTTAATATGCTACTTTCAAGAAAAATGCATTAAAGCAATGGATTAGCATCTGAAATATGGTTTTGGCATCATGAAGATAAAGCTTGCAACAGTTGCCTCAGGGAATGACATTAATCCCTCTATGGGTTCCTGGTTGATACCACACTTGGTTGCATCCGAATAATTGTTTCCATCTGATCATTGTTCCGTGGGTTTCCTTTTACATAATTCCAGGACATTCAGATCATTTCTTTAGATTGTCTACCTTGGTGATTCTTTAGTTGCTTTTGTTCGATCAATCAAAACATAACCGAATCAACAGGCGGTATCATAACCGAATCGAAGTCGAGTTTCAGGACTTTCGGATTGTCTGCCTTGAAATTTTATAAATTCTAAACGATTTCATTTTGCCAACAGACTTTTCTTTTAATTGGAAGGGCAACAACCTTTACCTTCTTCGTTCGTTTAGCAAACTAGAAAAAGAACTCACAAAAACAAGGAAAAGAAAGCTCGCACTTCTACCTCCCTTCATTCGTGTTTTATTCTGCATGCACCGAATCTTGAATTCGTCAAACTCAAGAACTAATAGAATTGTTTTGCAGAGTGATCCAATTTATTTTGAGTAACCAATTTTGTTTCAAGGAAATACAGCAAAGTAGACCCAGATATTTCATGCACTGTCATCATCTGAAAGCGCACCTTCAGACCAAGGTTCGAAAACCCGGTTTTCGGTTCCGTTCCTATAACGTAGAAAATGTATAATTCCAGTCCCGTTCCGGAAATTCCGGTTTATTTCCGGTTTTTCAATTCCGGTACTTTTTTTTTAATAAATACACAAATAAATATGTAAACACTAATTGTTAGATTATTCAAATTACATAGAGGATACAATAGATACAACATAGAAGTTTAATATCAAAAGCTATTTCTCTGAGCATTGAATAAATTTTGTTCATCGTTATTTTTATCATGTGTCGGATTGTAATGTGATGGAAAAACATATTGTTGCATTGATCCGAACTTAAGAACGACATCATCATATTATCAAAAGGTGATGGTTCATCTTGGCTACTTGATGGTTCAGCAGCATACTGTTGATTTACACTGGAAAGCGGATAACTTCCCGTATAGTCTGATGTAGAATATCTGTAACTAGGAACATTGTTAGAAGCATATCTACCATCATAGTTGCGTTGATCTTCGTATTTAACGGCTAATTCTTTATCTCTTCGTCCACCACAGTCATTTGCATCTCTTCTAGGATAATTCTGGAAATATCTGTGGGAATCGTTTAAAGCAATACCAACACCGTAACCACTAGAACCAATACCGTCGCCACCAGTATTACCTGAATCATCATTTGATGAACTATCATTTCCAACATTCTATGTAGATTCATCTTCATTATCTGACCAATGATTATTGTTCGCATCATCAACTAGCGGATTCTCAACTATGTGTAGATATAAAATAAATAAATCATATTGCTAACAGAAACTCATAACCAATAAGCATCTATTTCTATATGCGGTTATTAAAATTAGCCAATGATTTAGTTTAAGACAACATGGCCCAAGCCTGACAATCCATATTATATCTTCTTCAAAACCTACTGCATCAGTAATATTACATACCCGACCCTTATTCCCCAATATCTCATCATCTTTAAAATAAAAACCCAGCCAATATCATAACCCTAATTCGCGAATCACGAAAAGAAAAGAAAAAACAATTCATTCATCTCGAAGCAGAGGAAAATGGGGCAGACGCAGATCGAGACAATCCCAAGCTAAACCAATGAGAGAAAAATGGTGTAGAGGCAGATCGAGGCAAATATTTGCTAAACCGATGAGAGAAAAATGGTGCAGAGATAAATCGAGGCAAATATTCCCAAGCTAAACCGATGAGAGACAGAGGTAGTCGATGCTCTAAAGATCAATACAAAATAAGATATGTAATTATATTGAGTTTGTTGTTTTTTTATAGGGGACGTAAGCTTTATTTTTGTCACATGAATTTACATCGGTTGTATTTTCTGCCGAAATTGATGGATGGATGCAAGTAAAGTTTATATTCTTGTTTGACTCTTTCTTTTTGCTGTACAATTATTCGAATCACATTTATTGGCTTTTTTTTTTTTTTTCCTGTCTAGATAGAGAAAACCGGAACCGACTTTTTGCTTGAATTCCGGTTCGGTCCACGCCGGAAGCAGGCCGAGAATCCGACGTGCAGGCCGGAATTTAATACCTTGCTCCAGACCATCATTTTTTATTTTATTTTCTCTTCTAACCATGTTTCATCTCTGTAACAGAACATTACTAACCTAGATAATAATACATAATACATTGATACACACGTATATCCTCGTAATTAACTTTGTTCCATTTTTACAATACAAATACAATTATCCAGTCTAAACAAGGAGATGATGATATAAAAACTCCAATTTTACTTCAACAGTTTCCCCATGTATATAAAAAAGAAATTATGTAACAAGATAAATTGGTCCAAAAGCCTGATCACTGGAATAGTACCTTTTCTGATGATCTAAGTGCACATATGGCATAGCATTCTCCTCAGCTACCCTTGTCGGTGTAAAACATTTCGAATATATAGGTCCCGAAAACGAAATCTGTTTCCTTAAAACCTGAATTTCATCCTTTAAAGTTACCATCCTTCTTGAGTAAATCTTCTTCATTTTGCTCATTGTACACCATGAAAGCAGGGTTCTTTGCCATGATCTTTTGGTGTTTGTTGGAGCATCTGTTCTGAAAAAGCTTTCCATGGTGTACGATCTTGTATCTGAGGTAATAACACGATTTCTTGCTTCTTCTAAAATCTGTAGAATAGAGTTTTTATAAATCACAAAGTAAATACAAAATATGAATTATTGCGAGTGTACCTTTGAAAATTCGTGTTGAGGATCATAAACAGGCTCTGCATTGATGTACTCATCCCTGTCATTGCCGGCCATTTTACTAGGCTTCTTCTTACAAAACAAGTAGAAAAAAAACACTGCTCACGATGAGTTTCTTAATGTTATCGACTAAAAGGCCAAACTGTAAGATGATGAGCTTTAGTTTGCTTTATCAGCATTGTTATACAGTTACATTTTACTGTTGAATTATACTGCGTAGTAAAAAACTTGTCTGCTTGTCTTTCAACTATGCAAAAAGTAATGACAAATTAACAGAAGATCAACTACCCAAATGAAGTTTCAACAACTACAGATTGGTAATTGATTGTATGAATGTATCGTTTGTTGCATAGCGGGGACATATGAAGCTTGCAAATGCAGACAGAAGCTGTACTTTTCTGCATCAGTCTCTTTCAGTGCATTAAAACTGCTCTCACAAGTTATGTTTTTTGTTAAATATTTACTCAACCAATGCTGCAGATGGAATAAAATTTTATCTATATATGTAGAAAAGCATAAAAGTATCACGATTCCTTGCCATGTATTTTTTTCATAGTTTTTCCCAATAGTCTTGGGTTATGTAATTCTCAATATTCCAAATTAATTACCTCTGCATGAACCAGTGCTGATCTTCAGTCCAACAGAATTGATCTATTCAATTCTGCTTTCGGTTGTCAGCCATCAATTTTTTATTATTCCTCAGCAGTTCAAAAGAAACATCTCTAGTAGAAAGAAATACTGTTTAGCTTGTGCGTAGGATCCCCTTATTCGTCTACGCAACTAAAAATGGAAATCCCTTAAATCTAGCCTTCCCAATAGCATCGTGAGCATCAACATGCTGCTTCGGTGTGCTGGGTCTCGTTTGTTTAACTATATGCGTTTCGGTGCATCCTGTTTGCAACACCCCTTAACACCCCTACTCTACCGCGAGCTACACCAACCCAAATCTATCAAAATTCGATGTTCAATCCATATATAAATCATATATTCAAAATTTGAGTTTGTTTCAATATTCGTAAAATAAAATAATATATTTAATGTTTGAATTTAACGGTTCGAATAAATGTTTGAACAGTGAATAATTGAGCCAAAATTTTAAAAATTTTAAAATGTCGAAACGAACTCAAATTTTGGATGGATAATAATATATATGTGAACTGAACATCTACAAAATTTTATTGAACTTGAATTGATATAGCTCACGGTAGAGTAGAAGTGTTAAATGGATGCTGCAAAACGGAAGTGTCCCATACAATAGCTACTCATTTATAATTAAATAAATCAATGTATGCAAATCATAAAAACAATAGAAATGTAGTACCATTCGTTGTGCTCTTTATCCAAAGACCGACAAATAAAAGTGATAAAGAAAAGGATCTTCATATTAACTAAAATAAGGCAAACATACATGTGTTTACATAGTACTTCGGACCATTACTCATCCAAGGCGTCAATAATTTTACAATATACTGGAATACAACCGAACTTCTGACACAAGTGAAAAACAAATGAAGCAATTCTCAAAATCATTACCAAGAGTCGAGTACCCCGAGGCAAGTTCAGCGCATTATATTATGCAACAAACATGTGGTACGTAACTCATAGCATTTATCATTTCTATAACTAAAAAATGAACATAACCAAATTCATTATCAAGTCTTTTGCCTTTTTAGAAATGGTTTCTTTACATGTCTCCTATTTTCATCAAAGGCGGATGACCTAAAGAGCTTCTGCATATCTCCAGAACTCAACGCTTTCTTACTGGCCAAATCAGCAAGTTCATCTCCTGGAGATTTCCTTTTCATAGGGTTTCTCAGAAATGGAGCTTTTGCTTTTACTGCACCGTTTTTCAGAAACTGCTTGTTAGTGAAATCCTTTGTTTTCGCTCTGTTTTTGTTGCTTAGGAATCCTGATTTCGCAGCTTTAGTTTTGGTGAGTGGAAGTTCTGAAACTGGAATCTCACAAATTCTGTTGCTGTCGGTTTTTTTATTATCTATCTTTCTTTTTTTGGCATGAGCTTGAGAAGGCTCAGATTTGTCGTGAGGTTGGGTGTCAGATCCAAATAAAGTGTGGAATTCTTTGTAGATGTTGACTTTTGAAGCTTGGCTTCGCCTCCATTGTTCAGGTCGCCTTGCTAATCTGCAAATTGTTACGAAAGTCTTAGAATTTTATGATGATTTGAATCCTCTTTGGAAATGAATCTCTAATTATGAATTGATTTCTCAAACTCAAATGAAAGAGATATTGAAAAAAAAAACACTGATTTTAGTATATACTTGTATAATCAGCAATTCAAATTTTAATGTTGTTGCAACAAAATAAAAGACTGAATAAAACTGTAACACCTTGTAAAATATAATCTAAACATAGAAAATTAAAAAAAGAAAATTATAATAATAATAGGTTGAAAATACCGATATCATGAATTTGGCCACGAAAGTTATATCGCGTTCGTAACGAGATTCTGGTTTGTTTTCATATTTAATTTGCTGAAAACTGTATGACAAAGATACGAATAAAACAAGTTTTGAATTTAAAATTAATAAGCTTGAGAATTTGTATTTGAATTTAAACTAACAAACATTTGAAATAGGAATAAATGAATGAGCATAAAAGAATATTCCATATTTGAATTGAACTAGTGTATATACATGCATATATAAGAACGGGATACGTTAAACGAAATTAACCAGTAACCAATAAGATTAATTAACAATATATGATTGGCGTGTGAAATAAATTCACAAAGTCCAGGCGGTCACCACTCTACAGAGGGAGGTCGACCGCTTCGTGTGTGTAAGAATGTGGCAGCTAGGATTTTTCTAGGTTATTCATTAGATTCTGATGCTGTGAACGGTTCAGATTTAATTATTTAAATCTAAACGGCTAGTATACACAACTATAAATAGAGCCCTAGACTCACTCATAATTCACATTCTTCTGTAGCTATCTTCTTTCATTTTTCTCCATTTTTGTCTCTGCTTCGACTCTCCCTTTTTTTTTTTGGTTGCTTTTGCTTCAGTAATTATGGTTGTAACCATTACGTATGTATACTCCTTGATTTTATATATATGTAAATATAAAGAGATGATCTGGAATTGTTTTCCGTGGCAGCAATCCAAAAGAGTATTCCAACTAGGGTTAAACAAAATTCTTCACCTCAATCTGCGAGTGGGATCTTTACAGTTTTTAGTTTAAAATATGGATTGTGTATGCTTAAAAGATTGGGGAATTGCAAAAACCAAACATAAAACCGCCTTAAATCTCTAAATAAACGGATCTGCTAGTGGGATCTTTACAGTTTTTAGTTTAAAATATGGATTGTGTATGCTTAAAAGATTGGGGAATTGCAAAAACCAAACATAAAACCGCCTTAAATCTCTAAATAAACGGAAGTGTCTATTTATACGGATTTTGGATTACGAATGCGAACTGAAGGGGATCTTGTTCTTACTTATTAACCTAAATAAAAAAACAGTCTGTTTGTATTTTCTTTCCCCTTCTAATTCAAAAACCTATATTTATATGAAAATGATAGATTAATGTACAGTAAATCATATGCAGTTAAATCCTTGTTCTACCCATAAAATAGCAGATTTGAGTGCTATAAAATACATTGAAATTAGACCATTGTTTTATTATAAAGTTACGTAAAAATAGAAAGGAAGGAAAATTGAATTAAAATAAAATTATACATATATTATTTATAATTAAGCCCCCTTTATTGAAGTAATCTGAAACCTAAGATCACAAGTCTGTCTTTGAGATATGTTCATGTTGTTACCCTATTTACTCTGTAAATCCCATATTTTGTTGGATCTAATACATCTTGATATGAATTGTAGATAATATGACTTGTAAATCTATAATCTCGTGTGCAGATTGACATTTCATACGATTAGTGCACTTTTTCCATGCAAGCCCATTTTAATGTGTATTTATTATAGTGTATGCTATATTATCTTAAATACGCATTTATCGTATTAAAATAGAATTTTAGAATTAAATGTCCCCACTAGGAATTTGTAAATTTATGTGTGTTAATAACCTTTAGTATTAAATGATATGAGGATGCGCGATTAACTCCTCCTCCTAGTAGAAGTCTGCCCGGACAACCCGACTATCGGCTGCTATAAGAAAATAGGTTAATGTGAGACGTCAAGTGTTACAGACCACTTAGCGTTTGAATAGGCCTACCCGAGAAAGATATTAAGTGGCTGATCCGCCTTTTAGGTTACTAAGTGGTTGGACTTGCCCATTTCCTAATGGATTAATCCTTAGGAGTACCGGCTATAATCATAGAACCCGCCTTTATTAAGTATTAAATGATCAATGGATATGTCTTTCTCCACATGTTTTCAACTGAAATATTAAATGGTCTCAAATTGAATTAGGTAGTTCTTCGAAAGTTGTATGGTTCCTCTATGTGACCACAGTGAGGATTTACCTAGCGATGGGAAATTAAGAGTTCACCTGATATGTAAGGAGAACCGCCTATCTAAGGGACGGAGTAGTTAGGAGTTCACCTTTAGTGACAGCTTGATAGTAACTGTTGACGCTAAATTTTGGTCAATCGCACGCAAAAACCTCGTGCTTGAATTATATTTAATCACAATAATCGGTCACAGAGCAATTACAGAGCAATCTAGAGTGCATAAAAGTAAAGACGACACAAAGTTTTGTAGTGGTTTAGCAAATCGTGCTTACGTCCACTTGTTTCAATCGATTGATTATATTTTAAATTACAAATACAATGCAATTTATTCGTAAGAATGTAGAGTAAGATTGTTGTAATTTGTCCTCTGCAATGTCCTTGCGTAAAGGAGTTCCAAAGCCGAAAATAAATCATCAAAAATGGTCAAATGATGGCATATTTATAGCTATAGAAGATGTATGCTAGTCCAAAATTGTAGAAGCGAAAATAGGATCATGCATTGACTGCGCATTGTGAAAATTTGGATCCGATCTCTAAGGTAGAGGGATCGGTGTTTTTATGCTTCGTATCACGTGCCTCGCAACTTCCCTTTTAGCAACACAGGTTAGATAGGATGGTCTCGAGGTGCAAGCTTGGTAATGATAGACTTGGCATTCTGGGCAGCTATCATTTTTATTGTTATCTTATTGTATGACAGTTATTATGATGATGTACCTTTGACTCAGTATTTATGACATTTTGACTATGATGTATTCTAAGTTTCTAACATTACTATGGTTTTTTGATATGGTACATCTTATTTATTACCATATTTTGTCCATTCCACTATGAGTTTTGATTTTGTTACAGGTTGGCTATGTTAAGTTTATTTCATATAGAAACCAACGAACTATTTAGAACGGCTCTAAGTTCCGATGGGTCTTATCTGGATCGGAATTTAGGCCGGTTCCGGGTGGGTTGTTACAAAGACTCAAGCATCAAATCAAAATTTGAAATATAAATCATTACAATGCAAGGAAGAACTGGTTCTTTCACATAAATAATGTCAATTAACAACCTGCATACACATAGCAAAATGTCAAGCATATGAATATGTACCACCAAAATGTG
Organism: Allium sativum; assembly: GCA_030737875.1. NCBI lineage: Eukaryota > Viridiplantae > Streptophyta > Magnoliopsida > Asparagales > Amaryllidaceae > Allium > Allium sativum. The sequence continues at coordinate 104,138,760 of CM060912.1, forward strand.
GTGCATCAATTAAAGTAGTTTCAATTCAAATAGAAACATTGACCGCATTAGCATTAACAAATGATGTTAATGGCAAAGCAATACAATGACTTTAGATTGTGGTTATTGACCGGACCTTGTTTCACAATTACTAAGCAGTCAAAACAACCTATAAGTTGCCTTTTTGTATCTGTGGGTTTGGTGGCACAACTTATAAGGAAAAGAAATATATATTACTGAAAGGCTGATAAACTATAAGCAGCAAATACTTTATCACTACAAAATTCAGGAATCAAAGTATTGAATAGGCATACCCATCGACGTCCAATTTCTTTAAAAGATACGGACCATGCTTGGTTTTTGAGAGATCAGCTTGCACGGCAATCAACTCAGAGGCAATGGACTCTTTCAGAGACATATTACTTGCTGTAAAGCATTTCTCAACCGTAAATGAACTTGAAGGATGCATCCCAAGCTCCCCAAAATAATTTTGCAATCTTCAAAAGAAGAGGCATTCAATAATCAGAACCAAATGCTAATGAAGTATCCAGGGGTATAGGTGATAAGATTTCACAACTAATTTACGATATTCATATCTTATGGATCCTAGAGCCACTATTAATTCCATGCAATGTACAATGAAGTTTCACGATGCCAGATCATTAAGTAGAATAACATACATTAATCTAGATTGTAGTCATTTAACTTCCAGAAATAAAACATAGGATAGTTTAGATAAAAGTCATTTAACTTGTAGAAATAAAAAATAGGACCTGCAGACATTCCCTGAATCAATGAAAATAAGACGAAGATTGAACTTATTTGTTCTTTTTGACAACATATCAATTCGTATTTGCTGAATGATAATTACTTTAGAGAATATATAGAACACGTAAAAGCGGATCCTACAGACCTTGCTGTCAGTAAAGGAAAAAGGGATCGAATTAGCCACTCATTTTTATTATTATTATTATTTTGGTTTTTTTGGGGGGGGGTGGGGGGTGGTTGAGGGGGTGTTTGCATATGCATCGTTCAAATCAAATATTTTACCAGCTGAAAACCTCATGATAACAAAAGATGGAAATAAATAGATAACTCCTACATACTACATTCTGTGAAAAAAGAATCGAACTGACCAAAAAAAGAAAAAAAATTGTAAAGACTAACTACCGAGCTTTTAAGTCTTTTGTGTCAATACAGTCAAAAACTGCTTGCTTATGTTATGTCATGAAATGATGTATGAAGTTTGGAATATCTAGCAGCAAGCTTCCTAATATGTCAGCTACCATTTAGAAGTCAACAGATGAAAGATGGTATTTCAGTCCTGGAGCGTTTAAGATCATAAGCAAAGTAACACCCAATTGTTTTTAAATCAATATATTTTGATGGATATACATTTAAGAGTATTGAACCTATCAAGGGAATTTGATTTTATTATTCACTTCTTTAATCTTTTTTATCGTCTGTTTTACAATTGATAATATTTTTCACTCGCATTTTAATCAACTGTGGTTTCTTACTCCACTTTCCAAACAATACCGAAAAACAAATCAACTGTGGAACCTTGGCGCAACAGTAAGGTCACCTGGCAAGTGGCCTGGGCGCCCAGGTTCGAATCCGGAAACAGACTCTTCGCAATGCGAGGGAAAGGTTGCGTGCTATTGACCTCCCCAGAACCCGTTCTTGTACGAGAAGCCACGTGCACTGGGTTCCACCACCAATGATTTCAAAATGAAATACAATGATCCACTCTTCGCCATTGTGATATTTCATAATTTCCGACTCATTTGTTTGGTTAATCAGTCTTCTTTGGCACAATTCTTTATTTACAAAAAATCAGATGTCCATTAGAAACATTTTATTTTCCATTCACCCGAGTTTATCAGCCATTTTGATCTCACAAATTTTAAAAAAATACGATTATAAATAACCATGACCAGTAGAAGACATACTAACAGAGTTTTAACAGAACAAAAACCAGAGGGATGCTTACTTTGAAATAACGTCAAATTTCTGTTTGGCAGATGCCTCTGAACATAGAAATGCCTCTAGGACACGGCTGCCTCCAGCATCTTTGGCAGTTTCAAAGATGTGGTCAGCATCCATGGATGAAATACTGGTGATGTATGGTTGAATATATTTCTATGCAGAAACAAAAACAGAAATTCAGTGAGAAATTACTAAATAAATAACTGGACAACGAAGAAAGCATGCTATTAAAATTAAACTTACTTTTGGACATTTAAAAATGATCTGTAACATCAAACATCCTAGTGTGTGCATTTTATCACCCACAGGCCATGTCCAAGATGACTTTTGCCTGAAGTAGCCTTCAAGAAACAACAAATGAGGAATGAGGAATTTCTCAGAATCAGATCCAGAACTCACTGCAGCAGCAAGTGATTTGCAGCACTGCAAAACAAACAATGGATCAAGATTAAATTAAATTAACAGAATTAAGTTTAAATTTACTGTGAGGCCACAGTTGTTAAACCTCTTGAACATTGACTTGTAGACGCTGGCAGGTTGCTACAATAGAAGCAACAACTCCTGACTTTCCGTTAGCAAGAAGTTCCTCTAACTTTGAACCAAGCTCCTCCCAGATCAATGTCACCTGTATAGAAACAATATATTAGGTTGAAAATTGAAATATTTAACGAATGAAGAAGTTATAAAACAGTTTGTCTGACCATTTCTTTTCTTTATTCGAAAAAAGAGGTTTTTTTTTTTGTGGAAAGAGGCTTGTGGATTTGTAAACGAAAAAGAAGGAAGGGAAGGGGGGGGGGGGGGGGGAGGTAAGAATAGAACAATTTTGTGAGTAAAACAGTACAACCAACTGCAACTACCACACAGACTGCATGGATTATGAAGCCCAAGCATAATTATCGAGGATCAGTCATACTCACGGGAAGGAATACATCAAAGTGAAAACTGCAGAACTGATAGTATCCCTAACACGTCTACTGTAAAACGCATCGGTATCTTAGAGCATATAACAAAATTACTAATTGCCAAAATGAGGAATGAGGAATCAATCAATCAATCCTCCCTCCCCCTTCCCTCTGTAAAATATCCAAGTGTGTGTGCACGCGGATGCATGTTCATATTGGTAAAATATCCGTAAATCAAGTGTCATGACAACAACTAAAAGATTTATGCATTTATTTAAATATTTATGCATATATGTTTAGCAAGTATGATATTAACATTAAAAAATAACACAGACAGCAACAGTAAACACTATCTTGCAGCTAAAATGCTCATTAGATCATGATTACCACATCAACATAAAAACCAAAGGGGATTATTATCCTGTGCAAAACGGTAATGTTCGTTAGCACAACATACCTGATTTTTGGTCTTTGCTGAAGCGACTAGTGCTTGTACAACAAAGTTTCCGCATTTAAGAGATGACATTTCAAACAATGACCCTTTGAACACTTCATTAAGCAGCTTGTCATACAGAGTCACCGGTGAAACTTCGATTATAACCTGTAAAGAAATAGCATGAACATACAAGGGTTAACACGCAAAAAACATTTAACAAATAGTTTTTAACTAGTATGCCTATATTTGAGGCATGTATATATTACGCAAAGTATTTATTTTAAACATCCAGTACTGCCAACCAAGAATCGATTCACAGACAAATAAAGCAGTTTACGGAGAAATAAAGCAGTCATGACTTATGAGCCTTATGACACAAATCCATAACCAAACAGTGCTGCTTATGAACCATAAGCACAGAGCTATAATGTGTTTACAATCATTGGCAACTTGTCAGATATTACAAATAAAAGAACCATAAGAATAAGGACTACAACTGAATTAACGGAGAGTAGAATAACATGCCAAAGAAAGGGGAATTGCTTGCATGCTCAAGCTCATGGGATGTAAAAAGGTAATGACACATCCACCTCGATACTATATGTTATTTTGCTATATTTAACATAGCATTGCATTTTCTTGTGCCTGTACGCATATAGTGAATAATGTTAATGGGTCTGAAACTTCCTAGATCATTCAAAATGAAGTGAAGCAAGTCGTAGTAACTTTCTGCCGAGTTTGGGCAGCCGCCCCCACTCATCCACCCCACGGGGGGCAGCCGATCGTTTTTTCAATTGGGCCGGTCGCGATCCAGAACCGTCCGAGCCTCCGAAACGCGCGTTGATCGGGAAATTCCCGCACTCGGCTTTGCCGATTCGGAAGGCAAGATCAAGGGGAGGAACGCCCTGCAGGTGCCAAAATAACTTTCTGCTGCGTTTGGGCAGCTGCCAGCCCCACCCACCCACCCACCCCATGAGGGGCAGCCGATTGTTTTTCCAATTGGGCCGGCCGCGATCCGAAACCGTTCGGAGCTCCGAAACACGCGCTGATCGGGTAATTCCTGCACTCGGCTTCGCCAATTCGGAAGATAAGATTGAGGGAAGGAACGCCTCGGAAGGCGCCATAGTAACTTTCTGCTGAGTTTGGACAGCCGCCCACCCCTTCCACCCCTTGAGCACCACATCCTGGTTTCTCTCTCCTCCCACTCTCTCTCCCACTAACTTATTTTACTAATAACTAACAATAACAATAACAATAACTATATATATATATATATATATATATATATATATATATATATGGCGAACGTTCAGTGACACCCTAAACAGTGTTAGCACCCCTTTGACCTCCATGTTTTCCACCACACATCTGTTTTCTCTCTTCCTCCACCTCCACCTCCACTACCTTATTCTAACATAAACGAGTGGATATAACTCGAATACAAACGGGATGCCAAAAAATTGGGGTGTCAATAATGGTCAGGTCGCTAACACCTTCCACAAGCAGTTCAATCATAATGACAAGGTCGTTGACACCACTCATAAGCAATTCTGTCAATAATGGTCAGGTTGCTAACACCTTCCACAAGCAGTTCGATCATAAGACCTATTCATAGATGAGATACGATCTCTAGGTAGCAAATCCATAAGTTTGAGCCGAAGCTCCCCACGAAGCCGGGTCATGACCCCGGAAGAGAGAAAACACCTAATCGTGAAATCACTAGAAAACATCATAAATCATAGAAAGTTGGATCGAAGTCCCCCAGGTGAAATCCAAGAATCGTAAATCCCACTCGGGCGATCGAGGACCACAAAACATAAATCATCAAAGGACCGCATCGGTCCGATGAGTATAAATTACACCGAGATAGTTAATACAAGAAAATAGCTAAATGTCCCATAACCACTCGCTATTCTCAAATATTTACAAACCCGTTGTTGATTCATACTAAAAACAACAAGAATCGTCACAACGTGTTCGAACGTACGAGTCCAAGTTATTCGCCGAAGTAAACATATAAGGGGTCATAGTCCTCAGTTTTACTAAGGTAAATAAACTAAATTTCTTGCCCGATCGAGTAAAGAGGATCCGTACACACTAATAGATTGGAATCCGTAGAAGGATTCGTAGTCCATTAATAATATATAAACCCTCGCATAAATCCGACGTGACAATGTACAAGAGCATGATTGCCGAAGTGAATCGATCAAGGGAATTCACGTTGCAATAACGTAAATTCAATTCATAAATCATCAAATATAAATTCGATAAATCGAATAAATATATAGCGCGTTAGTGAATCCAATGACGTTAAGGAACGATTAAAAATCACTTTGAGCGACAGGAAACAAAGACACAAAACTGGGTGCCACGGATCAAAGTATGATCACCAAGGTGATCGATCACTCGTAATTCACATTACAACAATCATATAAGAAATCAAAGGGATAACGGTTGTAATTTCAATCAACTAACTAATCGAAATCTCAAACTAGCACCCGAAGGTTTTAAACTACATCGGAATAGACTCGAAGGATATCAAGTCGATAATTCAAGTTTCAATGGCGCGAATTATATTAACAAGAGTACGAATAAATTCGATATACAAAATAGAGCGCACGGGCTCTAGAATGATCACTTATTCCATTCACATCATAACAATGTGAATAGACCAAAAGAATCAACATCGGGAGAATCACTTGAAAATCAAAGACGACGAATCGAGCTGCTGGAATCTGCGAACTCGTGAAGCTGAAGTTCACAAAAGAAGTCCGAACGGGCCAAGCTCCGGCCGGGAAAGAGCCTGGATGGGGGTAGACTGTGGACTGAGGTCTCCTCCGGTCCACAGCAGAAAAACAGGATTCAGACATCTGAATTAAAAATTCAGACGTCTGACTTTGTAATTTTGCAAGACAGCAAGGTTTTAGTTCATTTTAACCCCAATTCAGACGTCTGAATTATTCCGGACAGACTGAATTACAATTCAGACTTCTGAATTTACTTACTTGACTCCATAATTATTTGAAGCAAGTAAGACGTCTGATATATAATATTCAGACGTCTGAATCCTGTTCCAGAGCACAACTTGCCTTGAAAACATGTTCAAAACGATATCGACGAATGCCCGAAGGCCTATGATGTTATGTACATGTATATGAGGGTTCAAGGACTTGCCGAAACAACTTATAACACCCAAATACACATGCACAAACATTCATACAAGATATTTGCAATGATTCTGCTTATAAATTCAAATGTGAACTAAATTCCAAATCAAAGCATACAAAAGCGATTCAAGCGACTTGTGAAGACTTAGAACTTTGTCGGGGGGCGACAGAGCTTCACAATATCACCAAATCAACTCATAACATATGGATTAGATTGTGTGGACAATTCTAATCCAACTTTTCAGTTTAACGAAAACATGAACACATAAAATCAACTAAGCTACACTATATGCATACGCAACATACACAAGGTATAAATGCACTAAATTACACTTTACAAGCACAAAGGCTTGAGGCATAAATGTGAGTTCATCAAAGAACTCACTTTTGCTTGCTAGAAGATGGGAATCAAGCCAAAGCTTTGCTAAATCAACCTCTCTTCAACAAGAATCTTCAACCTAAACACATATACATGAATCTCCTACGAATTAGGTCATAGGAAATTTCAGAAATTGAAGAGAGAATAGGTTGGAGAAGATGGAGAGGAGCTTACCTAAGCTTCTCCATGGATTTGCACAAGATTTGCACAAGAATTGGAGCTCCAAGATTAAGCTAGAGCTTAGGGAATTTTGATTTCTCATTCCCTTCTCCATTTCTATTTTCTTTTGAAGTGTTAGAATGAAATGAAGAAGAGCGGGCTGATTTGGGTTTATATGGTGAGCTAGGTTAGCTCAACCAAGACCCAACCAAAATTTCCGAATCTCGGAACATATCGATGCGTATAGTCAAAAAGGTCGTAAATGACGTTTTGAACTCAATGAAAGTGGTTTCAAGTCCAAATTCAACCGTATGAGAAAAGTGATATTTTTTGTCATACATTCAAATGAGAAAACGACCAAATTTTACCTAACACCGAATGTATCGACGTTTATAGTCAAAAAGGTCGTAAACAATGATCCGGACCCAATGGAAGTGGTACCGAATCCAAATTCAACCGTATGCAAAATGTGACTTTTTGGACACACATCGGATACGACGAAATGTTTAAATAAAGTATTTAAATCTATTATCATCGAATGAGCGGGTTTTTACAGATTTTCCCCCTTAAAAGAATTGCGTCCCCGCAATTCCTTAAGAATGAAGTAATAAGTAACAACCAAAAACAATACCACAGAGTTGTACCACAAGAACCGACACGAAATGAAAAGATCACACAAAACGACTAGGCGAGATCCCAATTTCATCTCGCAAGATCATAAAAACTAGAGTTCAATCTCGAACTCCATTACCCATGAAGGAAGTCATCCCAAACGGGTAAAATAATTCCAGAAAAATTCATAAGCGCTATGAATTCAAATAGACTCGCCTTTCCTGTAATAACCCGAAAATTCTGAGCCAATTTAAAATTTTTATTTTGGCAATTTTAGTAAATTTTGAATATTTAAAATGAATTATTTTAAATAATATCGACGAGAAATTTATTTTGAATAGAATTAGAACATATATATTTATTTGAATCGACGTTGGAATATAAATATTTTATTTTTAATTATAAAAGGAATTGAAAATGGCGCGGTAGTTCGAAAATTCGATTTCAAAGTTCAAATGAATGTACAGGATTCAAAATAAATCGGATTTTAGTGAAACCAGAAATATTAGAATCTAATTGAGAATGTCTTTCCAACGAATCCGAAAAATCGAAATTTCATAGCGGGAATCAAAAATTATGCCCAGTTGAAAATTCAGAATAGTTGCTATGGAATTCTGGCCCTTAAAAATGGGAATTTTGCAAACGATTTCGGTTTTCGACGAAACCACTTTTGTTGGATCCGTGATGTCAAGTTATCGCTAGATTCCAAAATTCATAATTTTTCAAATCAATATGTGAGCGTGGCAAAGAAAAACGCGTTTGACCAGTTTCAGTTGATTTTAATCGACTGGAAAATGCCCATTTTTCAAACGGTCTCAGAATTTGACGAAATCAGTTTTGTTATGACCGTATCGTCAATACGAAGCTAGAAATAATTTTTCTGGAATTTTTAGAGTGTATGTGGGCTCGGTAAATTGAAATGTGCGTTCAAATTCAATATATAGATTTATATTTTGATTTTGAAGAAAACTGATCGAAACAGTCGAATCAGTCTGCGATACCTATCCCATTGTGTTCGGAATGGGGGTAATTAGCTATAGACGACAGGCGGTGGATTCGATTTCGAGATCGAAATAAAAAGTTGCTTTTTGAAAGTAAATAATTAAATAAAAAAATAGAAACCTCCCTCGCTCTCCCTATTCTCTCTCAGCCCCCCCCCCCCCCCCCCCCCCGGTTTCGTTTCATTCGAAAGAAGAAAAAAAGAAAACGGAGGAGCCCGTCGCTCCTCCGATGAGTGGCACCACCGCGCCCCCACCCCGACCACCCCCTCTTCCCCCTTCGCACCTCCTTCCTCCTCTACCTTAGAACCAGCAGCCCCCGCCCCAAATCCGAACGAGAATCGCCACGCACCCCCACTGGAACCGCGAAGACCCCTGCGCCAGCAGCCACCGCCCTCCAACAACCGACGACGCCAGCGCCCCCCCCCCCCTCGCTGTAAGTTCTTGTCCTCCTTCGATTTTAGGTTTTTGTTTATCTATTTAAAGTAATTAATTTCAAAAAGGGTTTTAAATCGAGTTTATAATACTGATTTCATTTCAGTTTTAAACGTGAAAGAAAAATATGAACATCAGATTTAAAAATATAATTTTTATGTATGTAAAAGTGAGTTTTTTTTATTCGTATGAAGCTATGATTTTCATTCGTATAAAAATAGGATTTTTATCCGTATAAATATAGGATTTTTACTATGTAAACATCGTTATAAAAGGAAAAGATTAGATCTTGTAAATAAGGGAAGGTGTGATTTTTATTTAGATGAAAAGCACACAAAAATGTGATCTTTATATGAGAATAAAAATATGATTTTTATATTATATAGAGAATAAAAATTTGATCTTTATATATGTAACGAAATAAAATTTTGATTTTTATTATATATACATTGAAATAAAAAATGTGATTTTTATCCATATAGAGCGATTATAAAAATGTGATTTTTATATACATAGCAACAATATAAAAATGTGATTTTTATATATGTAGTGGCTACGGACAATGTAATTGACAAAGGGCGAGCACGACGAAGATTTCCTACATATGAAGAGTCGTGGCGTTTGGTTTAGCTTGGGTGAGAACTTCTCACTTTAAAATCTTGTTTTCTAGTTAAAATTATATACTAGGATGCAGACGGTGCTTAGCAGCACCCGACACCCGTCGTCCACAGACCATGGACTTGTATGCTTGTTTGATGTGTTGTGAAGTTTGTTTGTGATATTGATGTGAAATGGATAAGAAAACATTCATGTGTTGAAATCAATTAATTATCGTTAAAAATATAATTTTTAACGTGAATGTGAATAAATATTTATTTACAAACCGGACGGTTTGTTTGTGTACATCTATTTGAAGGACATTGATTGGAACGATAAATTTTACACGTCGCTCAATTGCACAAATAATATTCAGTGTTTGTTGATTTGAAACCCCACACGGGTGTTGGGATGATATTTGACGTACACTAATCCCAATTGTTTAGTGGTATGTCGATCGTTTGATTGACAGACTGTATGAGCGTTAATTAGTTATATTTAATGCTTATGCAGTTGTGTGGTGCACTTTCGATGATGGTTGATTATTTATCGTTGCTATTATATACATGTGTTGTATGGAATCCATATAATTAATATTATATGGTAATTGATTGGGCCTCATTCCAATTGGGAAAATAAAGAATATTATAAAATAAAGATTATGTGTTGAATAGAATAAATAGTCATGTGTTGACGATGCTCATGTGTTGAGAATATTCATGTGTTGAGCAAAATATTTTAACAATAAAATTTACATCTTTATCATAATTTTATCAAATATATTAAATAACAAAAATAGTCATGTGTTGACGATGCCCATGTGTTGAGAATATTCATGTGGTGAATAGAATAAATATTCATTTGTTGAATAGAATAACGAAGTTATTGAAATATATAAAGCCGTGTTGATTAGAGATGCGCTATTTTGACGCGAACGATATTTATATCGATTATATTCGTTTTTATAATGATTATAGAAAAGGAAGTGATTTCAAACTTTAACGTTTTGAAAATATTATCATTTGTATATCGATGATGTGGAATATTCAATTTTGATTCGAAATTGAATATGAAGTTGAAATCGTTTCGAAAACGAATTTAAAACGATTTATAAAATACGTTTTGAATTGAAATCGACGAAATATATATAATATATATATTATATATTAAATGGCCTGAATAGAACGCGCCGCGCCGCGGCAGTTCGTGAATTTCGACCATTGACTTCGAATTGACGTTGCGGGAGATCCGACCGTCGGATTCTCCTGAAACCGGAACCGTTGGGTTCGTATCGAAAAGAGTTTTCTAATGAATATTAGAAATTTGAAATCTAATGTTTGGATTTGGAATTATGTCCAAATCACATTTGGAAAAGGTCGTTGTAAGTGCAGTTCGATGGCCGTTGATGGAAATCGACTGTACGGGCCTTGATAAAATTATTAAAAATAGTAATAATTTGTGTAAAATCATAAGGAATGGTTTGTGAAGAATTGGGATGAAAAATTCCATATTTGAAAGGATAAAAATAAATTTTTATCGAAATGAACTAGTTTTGAACTAGAATTGTAATTCTATTTATTTTTAAAATAAATAAATTGGATTTGAAATGGTTTTGAAAATAACCAGAATTTCCAATAATTGAATTGGAATAGATTTGAATCGAAATTGTCTTTGGAATATTTCAACGTTGGATTTCGTGATTATACAGATATGGTTGTGGAAATTCGAAAGATATATTTTATATCGTTATTTCCAATACGATATTTGTTGGTTTCAGAATTTGATATTGAATATAAGCCGGTACATTTTCTATTCAGAGCTTTGTATTTAATATCAAATGGGATTTTGGATTCGTCGTGAATGGTGTCTTAAATAACACTGTTCTTGAACCCAGTTTAGAAAAGAATAAATCTTTTAATTAAGATTTAGTGAAATTGTTCAGTTAATTAGTATTTAATTGGAATTGAATTTGAATTGGTATTTGGGGTTTATCGTGAGCGGTGTTTTGAATAACACATGTTCTTTAACCCGATTAACAATAGAAAGTGATTTTGGGTTTATCGTGAATCGTGTTTTAGGTGACATTGGTTCTTTAACCCAGTTAAAGACAGGATGTTGATTTTTAGGAAGATTAAAACTAAGTGAAGTTTTAATGAATCTTTAATTAGATTAAAGTGATCGAGGATGGAGTATCACCAGTTTTGCTCCAAAGCGATAGTTAAATCTTTTATTAGATTTGAACGTGAAATGGTAATTAATATTTACCGATAACACCATGGTGTTAGATATGGAGTATTACCAGTTTTGCTCCATGGAATGAATAGGTTGGGATTGGAAAATAAAATAAATAATTACTTCGGTGTGGTTCGCTAATCCCGGCTAGTTTGGAAAACCATAATATGGTTTGAAGTGATATCCAAAGGAAGATTAAAGAATAAATATAGAAGAATTTATCTTTGATAAAATTAATGGGAACCTTTCCCTAAGAATGTGAATTTTTGAATAAAAGAATGTTCTGAATTGGAATGAGGCGTATGTTGTGTTTGTGTAACACTTGTTTATTATATACGCGGGTTATTTGGAAAGGCCGGGTTTATACCCATTCTGAATAACCGATTCGACGATAAGTCGAAGATGAAGACGGTGGTTGAAGATCGGAAGTCTTCACATCGTTTGGATGATTATTGATGATCTTGATTGGGTTGTACACCCAAGAGGAGGGAATCAGTTGGTGATCGTCCAGACGTACTTGGAGATTGATGGATATGCGAGGAAAGTGCATCCGGTTTCGTTCAGACCCAGAACGAACTTGTAAATGGACTGTGTGTCTGACATTGGATTTTATTTTGTATTGATTGATCTCTATTAAATATACATCTGTTTGGCGGCGGAGAATTTATTCTCTTGCTTAACGCCCTTCTCTGAGACGTACGAGCTCAGAGGTTGTATATCGATGGACATCAGTCGTATGGAGTGAATTGTCTGTGTGGAATGCCTAAGTGGCAGATGATCAAGGCTTCTGTTGAAAAGCAAAGTCTTGTGGTTGATGATCAAAGCACGGCCTGTGTGGCATAGCTTTGTGTATAGCGTTAATTCGCGAGCCTCACACCTCGGTATGAGTCAAAAACGGGATAGTGACCGTTGGGAGAACACGACGTTTCTTTCTAGCTATGGGTGATGTCAGTGACCTACCAGCCCTGACATTTATATACTTTTTACCTGTGTGGTTGTTGGAATGCGAGACGCCTCGAATATATGGTCAATAACTGGCACTATGTGAGCCGACGTACAGACCATTATATAGGTCCTATAGGACCGGGAAACGTGTGTTCAGGAATAACTAATCCTCAAAAGTAAGAGAGGACCGGCCCAACTGATTCCAAGGATCGTTGTGTGTGGTCCTGAGACATTTGCTAGTGTCTCGAACGGAGAGGAGCTTGCCCCTTGGTTCGACTCATGATGGAATCCAATTTGTAATACGTGACATTGCGGTTTTATTTGTAGAGCCTGGTATGACGACATGATATATGGTACTCATGCCGTCTATGATTGATATTTATGATTGAAATTGTTTTGACACTATACACTTACAATAGTATCAAATGATTTGTTTTAAACGTACCAAGCATGTTTGGCTATTATAAGGGAAAACTCTATCCTCCGGCTTGCGTTGCATTATGTGATGGGACATGGGTCTTATAATAGCTTCATTTTTCCAAAAAGCATTGCGTTGTTTTGTTATATGCACTAGTGTTTTTGGGAGGAAACCCGTTCCATGTTATACGGCGTGATCACTTGAATTACTCTCTTTTAAAATAAAGATTAATAACTGTTTTAGTTCTCACACCAGTCACATGACTGGCCTGAAGTTTATTGTTTTAACCTAAACTCTGGGTGTCCTTATTTTCCGCACGGGCAGCTAGTAGTTTTGGTTTTGCAGATTTATATTCACAGGAACCTGGTTTACAGCTGGAATGATACTCGGAAAGCACTGTATCCATGTATTCCTTTCAGTTGTGTGTTGTATTATTTTTCCGCTGCTATGTATTTAAATGTAATGTAAATCTCTGATATTTGTCAAATGTGTAATATTGTTTCATACTCTGTAATATTCTTGTATTCTGATGAAATTGTTGTAATAAACAATGAAATGTTCTTCTATTTGCGTTCTGATTCGTCTTGTCCTCACGGTAATTCGTTCTTTCTCTTCTCTTTGAAGTTCGGGGAAGTTCGGGTCGCTTCATTTCCCAGTATGATTCTCAAGGGAATGAGAATTAATAGAATGCACAAAAACCATGCGAATCTAATTTGGAATTTCAAGAAGCAAACGGGACAGCGTCCTACAGACACGAGATATCAATAGTAGACATTTCTCTTAGGATATGAAATGGGAATTTACGATGGCTGACTAATCCATTCTCAATACTCAATCACGAAGATGTAGCAAACACCGAACTTCAGCATTTTAGTCTTGCGACAAGGTGGCTGACACCCACCAAAGAACAACTCAGAGATTCCAACGAAGTTAGCTAAAGAGAGCAACTCTCGAAGGAATAATCAATGTTAACATCAATGATTCAAGGTTGGTAACGGAATCCCAACGAGCTAGAAACCGATAAACAAATATTGGTAAAGGAATACCAATGAACTACAAGTCAATAACAAATATTGGTAACGGAATACCAATGAACTACTATGGGAAATCGATTTCTAACCAGGTACTAAATCTCATTTAGTAACCATAAAGACGAATCGTTTGGAATTATACGAAATTCCCAATATTCAGAAACTCGAGAATAGATTTTAGAAAATCGAAAACATCAAGAAGATGATGGATAAATAGTGCAAACTTACCACTTCGAAACAACAAGATTTAAGATAATTTTCCGCCAAATATCTCAAATCGCAAAAACATCAGCAATTAATCAAAGAAGCAATAAACAGTTTCTCTAACAAGATGAGATTAAACCAAAGAGGTCATAATCCCCAAAGATTTGATTGACAAGTGTTAACAAATCCGTGGAGACAGTTGTCAATCCAAATTATTCAAACAAACAAAGGAGGAATATCAAAAGAGCTCATCTTTCGATATTCATTTCTAAGAACGACGCAAGGCTAAGTCCATAAGTGAATTGACTATAGCACTTCCGGATGATCGACTAGATCATAGATTCGAAGAAAGGAATTATTGAGTTCGCCGCGGATCGCAAAAACTCAAATTTCCCCTCCCTCAACGGGAACTCTCATTCTCTCGAGTGATCGTTCACTAGAGAAAATAAGGAGACTCATGGAATCACAAGAATACTAAATTCTCTTTAGCAAATCGAAACAAGGATTAAGAATTAGGCGAGATTCTCAATCATTAAGAATTTCCGAGAATCAAAGAACTGAAATCCAGAAATTTTAGACATAAACAAACAATTTTGAACCACTCAAAAACAAGGATTAGGAATAATGCGAAGCTCCCAATCCTGGAGTTGTTTATTTACTCAAAGAAAAGACTCAAGATAATTTCTAATTAAAAATCTTGAACCACACGAATTCTTGAAATTACTTCAAGGAAGTCTAGAAATAAATTATCTAGAAAAACAACAAACGATTATGAAAAATCGCAAAAAGTCCAAAATATCATTATTTTGATTAACTTATTAATGGTTAATTTAATTTTAGGGATCATTTCAAATGTCGGATTGTCACATAATGATGTTTAGGAATTACGAACTACAACATGGCGTCTCACGTCTCGTTCGAGATCCTTAACGCACCCAACGGACAAGTAAACACAAGAAAGTCCTCAAAATTTCTAAAATTCACGCAAATCCCGCGAAAATATAAGAATTCAATAAATCATTCAGGATGGCATAAAGGAAATAAAATTCCTTTATCAACTTACGAATAAAACACAAATGATATCTTTTGATATACGTCGATACATCAAAAGAACATAAATAAAATAATCTATGAACAAGGTAAATGACATTAAGGAATTAATGACACGTACCTTGACTCAAGAAGAGGGATCACAAGAAGCGGGATGATTTCCCTCATTCTTGATCTTGAGTTTGGAACGCAACGAGGTAACACAAATGTATCATTGCGCCTTCGTTGAGTTAATTTAGCACAAATGCTTGGTGACTCCAACCGGCACAACGAGGTAAATGAGTTGTTTTAGCCCGAAGGCTTGGTGATCTCACACCGAACTAGAACTATATAGATGACAACAAGGGAGTAGATTTAGTCATAACGACATGGTATCTCCATACCGATCAACAAGAAACCAATAGACTATGTTAGGTACGTAACGACGTACAAAACAATCTTAACTAGAAATCAAGAAATATCAGGATCAAAGGTGCTTATAACGGGCGTAACGACGCACGGACAAGATATCCAATGATCAATAAACTACAAGGATCATAAATGATCAACAAGACAAGTGTGATACACAATAGGCCAAACAGACATCGATTAGCAATTCGAGTCAAAGAATGAAACAAAAGCACCACTAACTAGAGCACACGTGCCCTAGATGGACTATAGAAATCAACCTGAAGGAGAACGAGTCGATAACTATCTAAAGGTCTAAAAATAGGACACTTGAGACATAATCACCCCTCCCGTAGGAGGTACACTGGGTGAACCGGCACTTGCACGGCTACGACCAACTATTTCGTTTCTTATGTATGTATGTATGTATGTATATGTATGTATGTATGTATGAGCTCATATGTAAGAGTTTTGCATAAATAGTGTCTACTTAAGATTGTCCACTTTTAGGCAATTTCATGCTTAGTTTCCAAAATTTATGCACTGGAGATGCAGCTGAAAAAATAAATCCATAGTGACTAAATATTATTTCAGTATTTTTATCCATTCATTTTGTTCCCTAATGTTTCCCTTTTTATTTTCAACTGCTAATTAGAGTGTTAGACTGAGAAGAGATGTATTCGATACTGATTGGATTTACAGGGCCTCTATTCTTTCCACTACTATTTTACTTGCATTCTTAAATGGACAGGTAGCAAAAGTCATTGAATGATTTTTCATTCATAGTTGCTTATCAATTTATTTTCCTTCGGGTTGTATTGTCCTCATAATTAATGTATTCCCGATACCCGTTTTCTTTCATCTACTATGCACATTCTCAAATTATCTACATGTGAGTAGAAAATGTTTCTCCAAACTGTATGTTAAACTCCGAGCCTGTTTTGAACTTGAGCCAGTTTTCATCTTCGTAGGATGCTCATCTTGGCTTTCTGACAGGTGGATCATTTATTCCATAATAACACGCTATTATTTTTATTGCTATTTCCTGTATCTAACATCTTTTAGGTGAAGAAAACAGTTTACAAATAAACTGAACATGTTCCTGGTTCTTTGATCAAATGCATATAAATTAGCAGCATGAAGAAATGAAGAAGCATGATGGAGAATACAAAATTTTAACTTCTTAAGATCATAAATGAGTTTTGTGAATTATGAAGGATTTTATGAGGGAAAGCATTTGATCAATCAACAAGCAACAGGCTGGAGTTGTGGTTTATATTTTTTAATCTAGTTGTTATATACATCATGTAAGGTTGGCTATGAATTATAGGAGGACAAATATGCAACAAAGAGAACACTGGAGCAGCTATGTATAATTGAATACTTCCCATATCCTCTACTATGTCTGTATCATACTTATTAAAGCCCTTGATTGGACGTGTGACGCGTCTAGGCATAAAAAAGCCCTAGGCACCATCCTGGGGCTTTTTTGTCTTTCAAAGCATCGGTGATGCATAAGGCGCTAAAAATGCCCCAGAAGCGCCAACGCGCTCGAGTTTAAAGCGCCAAAAAAGTGCACTTTGTGCAGCACTATTAAGGAGAAAAAAGTTTCCATATTTGATACAATACAGTGCCCAATTAAATTTTCAAATCCAACTGTAAGGGAATTTTTTTGTTTATTCATCTTGGCTTCAATATGGAACAGTAAGAAACATAGTTCTTTGAATATAGAAATAAAACCTAGATTGAAATCAGCCCTGCCATCGTTAGCCAGCATTTTGCCAATGTCGCCATTCTATTCGCCGCAAGCCAAACTATTTGTATCTACCTGTCATCGTTAGCCTCCTCGTCGACGATTCTGACAAACGTTTTAGTTGATAAAAAAAAAATCAATTTATCATTTTATTTTATTTTCGTATTTAGTTGATTTAGGACATTAAGTACCTTAATCTAACTTTTTAATCACAAATCCTTTTACTTGATAAAAAACTGATTTATCATTTATGCGAACAAGTGATGTTTCTAATTCTCAATGTTGCATTTATATGTAACTTTTTGAAGTCAAAAATTGAGTTTTAATGCACTATTCAATTGCAGTTTTTGAAGTCAAAAATTGAGTTTTAATGCACTATTCAATTGCAGTTTTTTTGCTATGCTCAAAGCGCCCCAAAAAAACACTAGGCGAGGGTCTAGGGCTTTTTCTCCTTGACAACTATGGTCTGTGTATGTTATGTTTGCACAATGTTTTAGATAATATGAATTTTCTTATTGGGTCCCTCTGTACAAGTGTGATGATTAAGTGGGTTAACAAAAACTGAATTAATTTCTATTAAGTTTTTCTTTCATTTACATTACGATTTTAACAAATTTCTGCAATGTTCCTCTTTCCGTGGTAGCTGAGTCTGGCTATGCATATTTCAATCTTTTCCTCAGAAATTAACATACATACACTAATCTACCAATCTAAGATTATAAATATATATATATACATATTATAATCTACCAATCTAAGATTATAAATATTCCAAATTAACTTAATCCCACTCGCATTTCAACAAGAAGTTAATATGTGCCTTCGCATATGTAAAACATACAACGTTATGTATCCTTCAATTAACTGCATGTTGTAAGATCCAAAAAACTTACAACCGGCGTTATGTGTGTGTATGTATGTATGTATATATGTGTGTGTGTGTGTATATATATACATATATATATAGAGAGAGAGAGAGAGAGTGCTACCAAGATGCCCAGTTATAATGTGCAAATATGATAACAATTACCATGTAAACCTCCTATGACTAACATAATCAGTAAGAAAGTACTTCATAACTCCATAGTACACAAAAAGATTATTGAGATTGAAACAAAATGTGACAATGTAATCAAAAAAATGAAGAAGAAGAAGAAGAGAAGAGTATTGTACCTCAAAGAGATGACTAAAAGCGGTATCTTCTAATGATGCAACAATATCATATTTCATCTCGGCTTTAAATAACTTCCCTTCTTCCATGTTGTCTACCTTACATCCAACAATAACTAATATTGCATCGACCAACTCTTGGTCATCACCCACCAACAGCTTCAATAAAGTCTGTGATCAATGAAACCGAACCGAAATAAGGAAAATTACAATACCTACCCTCACCCTGACTTAAAATGATCAACTGCATTTCAGTTTCAAATCATACCTGTAAAACAAAACTACTATACTTGTTGGTACGTAAAGCACCCATATCAGCTTGGGATTGTTGCAACATTCCTTTAACGAGAAAATTAAATAAATGAGGAAAACCATGTTGAAATTTCTCAGAAATATCATCATGTCGCTTAGATGTTGGACAATTTAACCGCTCTGCCAAATTAACAGTTGAATTTGTAGCATGAAATTCTTTCAGAGTGTCCACTGGAATCCCTTTGCATATACTTATAAGACTGCGAAGAACATGTGAACCATAAGGACATTGCATGATTTTAGTTGTATCAAGAACAATCATCTGGCACAAAGAAAAGACACATTACGAAACATGAGAGAGAGAAATTAGATATGAAAAGGACATGATGTTTTGTTTGGGAACAACTTCAGCCGTAACTACGTTAAATAGTTTTCAGTTGTACTGTTATATAGTTTTAAGTTAACACACAACTGTTTGAATAGAGATGTAGATAAAGTAATGAAATTTAGCTGAAAAATGGAATAAGACAAGCAAATATTTCTTACTTATCAACATCTCAAGTAATTTATATCTTGACCTCACAATTAAGTGTCAAACATTCAAAAATATTGAAATTACTTATAAGTAGCTGGCATGCAACTATACACACTTCCCATGTGATTAATGAACTGTGTACCTGACATATTGCGGTCAGTGTATCTTCGACCATACGAATCGATGCATCACTCTGAAGATGCATAGTAAGAGACTTAAGAGCAGTCTCGGCCACATGTGACCCAAATTTATCCATCGCAATCAAAGAAAAGTCCCGAACACAATTTTGAAGAAACCAACATAGTTGCTCTAACTCGCAACCTTCTAGAAGGATCTGAAGAGTATGACTAATGACTCCATCAGTTGCAAGTTCAACTTCTTTGTCTCGAGTCTCCTCAATTGCATTTGCACATAAGCCAGGACGGTCCTCTATGTCGACTTCGTTGCTTTCAAACAACCTTGCTATTTCATCAAAATATTTGGCAGTTTCAGGATCAACTCTTTTTCTGCAATGCGACATCATTTCAAATACGCATAAATTAATCCTAATAATAAGTATTGACAATAATAATCCATGACAGACATAATTTATTACATAGTTTTCAACTCCTGCTTGTGTAGTGTGTAGACCAATCTATAAATAGTATGATAAAGTAATGCATTATTTGCTGCCTGGTAAATTTTGCAGTTAAAAACTCAATATTACCAAAATCATAAGAAAAACGCTTTATAGGACATGACTGAAAAATCTCATTAAGATTCACCTAAGCACAGTTTTATGCTCTGATACATTCTCTGTTTTCTCCGCCACTCTTTTGCTTTTTTCACACACATTATCATTGTGCCTATTCCCTCGATCATGCATATTCTTGTTCCTCGCTCCTTTGTTATTTCTATCATTTCTGGAACTTCTGTTTCCTCCACAACTAGAATTTACTTTCATAGATTTTCTATTCATGTCATCTTTTCTCCCTTTTGTTGAACAATTATCATCTTCTTCTGTCATTTCGCTGTAAAGATTTGATGACTTTGGTTTGCTTCTTCTTAGAACCTTGGATCCATAACAGACCATAATTTACCTAACATTTAAAAGAACAAACCAAATTTGAATTCATGAACGTATGAGATACAGAGACACGTGAAATGAAGCAAACGATAGCCAAGGCATATTATATTTCAGTCTTTGAAATAGCTGACCAAACTAATTTTCTTAACAATTTTGTTTTCTAGATCTAATCAGTAAATATATGACTTTAAATATACCCCATCATCTAATAGCAACAAAAATTTATCGAAATATATTTTTCTACTAATTTTTCATCCGCAAGGAGAAGGGACTAAGGGGATTTCAACCCAGTGACAACCAGCCCTTTCCTGTCCTCCCCGGCGTCATCCCCTACCAGACGCTAATCAAGCACTTTCCAACTGCCCTAATCTATCAAATTATAACACTAAACTGACGGGGTAAAAACAAAAAATTTACTTCAGCTGAAGAGAAAGTGTCGTGAAACCCGACCAGATGAAGAACGAGCGGAATTGATGAGAAGCTTCTGTTCAATTTGTAGTGATGGGGGGAATGATGCTAGAATCTGCCTTAAACCAACCGATTGAAGCAAACTGGGTGTGTAATACTAATAGTGTAGCTCTTAGGTTTAGAAAAGAAGAGATGAAACCTCCGCTGGTCTACAACAAATTATCGGACCGGTTCGAACTTTGAATGATACGTCAGTGTAATTTGGGCTTCATTTTGTCAAAATTTTGGGCCAGACCCTGCTGGTCCAATCTCAGAAAGTGAATTCGAACCAATTTCACTCTATTATATTGGGTCAATCGCAGTCGACCCAATTTTAACCACCACGCTTACCCTCCTCGCTCATTCCAACATGCGTTTGCTGGTAATTTTTTCTAATAGTTATAAAAAGAGGAATTTCTTTTAAAGCACAAACTTACTGAATTTTTAAGCCAAAAGTATACAAAGTTTTGAAATTGGTGAGAAGGAAAAAACTTAGGCAAAAGTGGAATTTGGGGGTCCATTCCCATTTTCACTTTTACCCTACAATTTGTTCTTCTCCCCAATTTTAAAACTTGTTATACTTTTGGCTAAAAATTTTGCTAACTTTGTCTTTTACCCTATTTTCCACTTATTTAAATATTTGATAGATTTTGGTCAGAGGTTGGATACATTAAATATTTAAATGTATAATTTATTTTTACGAAAATTATTTGTTAAATCATATTAATTACTAATTGTTAATCTTTGATGAACAATAATATAAAATCAAATTCAAATTCAGAAGACAATTTTAAAGTAACAATGTTTATTAGCAACCGAACAACACCTATCGATAACCAAAAAAATATAAATAACAAACAATGCACTCAAAGATAAATCGACTTATTGGTTTTCGATGCGCATTCTGATCAAAATCAAATCAAGACATAACATTTTAATATTAGCCACGCAAGGTCAATTATATTATATTTATATACTCAAAATATGATAAATCCAGATATCTTGTATATATAGAAAATGACAAGTACGTCCCTAGATGATTACCTCGGTAATCGTCTTGTATGTATAATATTATTATTCCTTCATTATACAGTAATCACATATTAACCCACTTTTCTCAAAGCAGCTTTAACTAGACTTAGAAAGATCATATAGAATTGGATTGACTTGAAACTTGAAAGAATGCTTAGAAATGATCAAAGAGGACTTAGAAAATTTTGGAGAAAGGTTGGCCACGCCATTTAGACACGACATCATCTCATCTTGATGAGCCGGATTTGACCCTTTCTGGAACTGAACACTCTACTCTACTACTTCATGTTTGGGTAATGGCACAAGAGTCGGACATAGGTCAGATGACTTATTATATAAGATGGCTAAACTAGAAAAGCTAAGGAGTCAGATACTCAGTTTAACTCAAAAGACCAGAGATTGGATCAAGCCACTAAATTGGATGAGGGGGGAAGATGCAAAAGAAATTGAATGAATTTGACCAAGCAACACGACTCGACACCGACTTATACCCATGAGTCAGCACCAAGTCAGTATGATGACTTGGCATGTTATGCGACTCAAGGGGATGGCTCTACACGACTTTTGGACTTGGTTGCAATAAGGCCTCTCACTCGATACATACTCGATTCTCCTATAAATATATGACATCCTACAACTAGAGAAGATGCTTTTCTGTTGATTTCACCTTCTTCTTCTAACTTCTTTTGGGAAATTGAATGTCATTGCTCTTCTGAGTTTTCTTCACTTCTCATCTCTTTTAACTTATTCTTACCTACTGTAACTTAGATCTAGGGAATAACTAATTGAAATTGAGAGTGATTCAACTAGTAAATTCATAATAAAATCTATTTGAGGTAGGCAAGGTCAGAGTATGCCAAACCATTATAAAAATTTGTTCTTCTCTTTGCTGCTTTTTATTTTCTTTTTATTTAGGGTTGGTGGTTTTATATCAGGATTTAGGTCAGTTCGATATTCGAGTTAATATTTTAGTGCTTCCATTAAAAGCTTGGAAAAGCTTGGATTTAAAGACAAGGAGGAGATGATATGACCTATAACAAGATCAAGGGTTTGAGGAAACCATTCATAGTGTGGGGGTAGCTAGGAGGCGAAACAACCCACTTCCTAGACCCTCGTAAGTCGACATTAATACACCTGTGGTATTCATGTGCCACAAAACCAAGTGTCGAATTGTTTGTGGTAAGAAAGGAAAGAGATAGAAAGCAGAAAAATCAGAACGTTGCACATCGGAAAAACGTACATGTATTCATCATATAAAATCATTATAATGGAAATGTAACACCCCACCTCCGCTAGGGTCACTCACAAAGGGAATGCACTAGTTTTGGTGGAGTATTATCTAGGTAAACATGCACAGAGATATCACAAGGCAGAACATAAATAAAGCAGCGGTAGAAATTAAAAACCAACTTTTTATTATTTCCAAGAAAAGAGTCAAAAGCTCATATATCCAAGATACAAATTATTCCATTACATCAAGTTTATAGTAAAGAAGCATAAACTTTAAAACAAAAGTAAATTATTCCCCATAAATAGCAGAAGTAACCATAGCATAGCCCAAGACCAAACTGTACATGAGCTGTCCGAAAGCAAGTTGAATCCAAGCTAAGAGCTAGTGTTTCCGCCCTGGGAACCTGGGGGGGAAACGAAAGAAAAAGGGGCGAAAGAAAAAGGGTCAGTCATAAAGACTGGTAAGCCCTAGTGACTTTCAGTATGAAAACTAGTAAAGGTAACATGATATGTGAAAACTGGAATTAAACATAAGGATGATAACAGAACTAGTTGGATAACAAGATAAGTCAAGTCTGGCATCGCATGTTCAAGGTTCGCTGCACCAACTGTACTAGTATTCTAACCCATATCAAGTATTAACCATGAAATGATCCCTTAGCCCAGTGTCATGAAGTGACCCATTACGGGGTCCTACGGTACGATCTACTAATCGATCGGCTCCCTACAAGTCCTAGCTCGTCATGTGTCTGTGTCATACGGCCCTATCCAGAAATGTAGTTACCTGTGCTAGGTCCACCATAAGGTGTATCAAGTCCTATGGTGCCAACCACCGACACGAATCAAGCACGCACGGTGTAAATCTACGGGTGCCCAATGCCTGCTTTTTCAACTCCGGACTGCGTGCACGACCATAGCCCGCCTGAACCTACAATGGCGCACCTACTCAGCGGTCGTTCTAGTCGCTTACAATCGGCCCAGTAATCGTGCCCTACCCTGCCTAGTCCCAGGGTATCGTGATACATCTAAGTGGGTTACTGCTGAAAAAGACCGCGTAACTAGGGTTTCTAATGGGTTAAGTGTTGTCATTCAAATTCGTGACTTAACCTTATCCAGATCATGTATCAAGTTGGTTAAGTGTGTTCAAGCAGTTCATGACTTAACCCTATCAAGTCATCGTGTCAAGTTGGTTAAGTATATTCAAGTGGTTCATGACTTAACCTTATCATGTGGCATTAATTCATTAGTCTACTCCAACCTCTCACATTAGACTAACTGTTGTGGTTACTGGATTTATCGAGCGGTTCCGGGCAGATTTACACCACAACATAGTCTAACCTTGGGTTTTTACATGCGATATGACCAACTACCCACGTTGGATCCTATTGTTTGCAGCCACTGGATTTGCCGGGCGGTTCCGGGTAGATTTACACCGCAAACTCAACCCAACCTCGAGTTGGCCATTTTCAAGTTTATCTAACTGTCATGCCCACGTTCAAGTTTTCATGTTTAGATTCATGTCGAGTTTTCAAGTCATGTTTTATGTCAAATCGTGTCAAGTTCATGTCCATATTCAGGTTCAAGTCATAATAATGTTCAAGTTTAAAGCTAATTCATATTTTACCTAATCTACCCAAATCGTATTCCCATCGCACGAAGGTTCGAATCGATACAAATAAATCTAATTAGGGAGTGACATAAAAAGAAATGGGTATAAGGTGGCAAGAGTAATTACTAGCATAGCATGATATGACTTGAAATAAAACATTACTGGCATATGAAATATTGGCCTCAAACATAAAGATTCCAAATCTAGCAAGATAAGGTACTAGTCAAAATAACAGTTGTCACAAGGTGATAGTATAGTCATGGTGACGACTGTCATAAGGTGATAGTATAGTCATAGTAACGATTGTCATAAGATGATAGTATAGTCATAGTAACGATTGTCATAAGATGATAATCGTAAACATGTGGCTAATAACAGATTCAACATGATAATAAGAGGGGTTTCTCTTTTTGATTTACAACATGAATAGGCCCCAAATCGATGTCATAGTAATATTCAAGAGTCAAGATCCAAGATGAACAAGAATGAATGTAAATAGTCATCAAACATAGGTCCAATTTCAATTTTACATCATATTCATAATACATTTACAGTTTAAATTTTAAAAATAACTGGGGTTTACAAATCGTGGTTCGAGAATTAGAAAAGGAGAGTCATTTGTTGCTTAGTCAAGTCCTAATAGAAGTCCCCTAATCAGCAATTCCTTTAACGCAGTCTCAACGTAGTAGAAGCAGTCCCTCTCTCAAACTTTTCAACCAGAATCAGAGCAGCATAAGGTCAGAAAGAAATTTGGTGTAGAGAGACTGGTGTTAGGGGCTGTATTTATAAGGTCAGGTCAACGAATGTGGACAGAAATGAGGGCACATACACCAGAGTGAATCTAGCTTCAGAAATGGGCTCGGGCACCAGGTCGACCCCCAGGTTGACACTATGGTCGACCTGGCCCTGGGTAGGTCGACTACATAGTCGACCCCCAGGTCGACCTGGTCCTGGGCGGGATTTTTCCCGCCTAGTCCATTTGGAGGTTTGAAATTCGAATTTTGAATTCGAATTGAGTCTGTTTTGAATTTGAAAATTTCTGAAAACTTCGAATGGTCATAACTTGGTCGTACGGACTCCGATTTTCGAAAACTCGAACTCGTTTCCAAGCAGAATTTCGAGATGAACGCAATGGAGTAACCCGTTTCCCTTGATTCTTATTTTAAAAATTAATTCTGCCTTGATTTATGGTTATTATACGTTATAAAAACACAGGTTGTTACATTCTCCCCTCCTTAAAGGATTTCGTCCCTGAAATCTCTAAGTTAGGGAGGATGTGTCATACCGTCTAATCAACCATCTACTCAAAGCATCATCCACAGGCAACCATTGTCCTTAAAAGACTTCTAGTGTTGTATGAACATATGCAGAAAGTGTGTGTATATGAACTTTATCTAATGCAAGAGATCAGGCGGTTACTGATTCAGTAAACCTCCTTAATGCAAAATATGTTAGTGTAATGAATCCAACATGTATGCAAATTCCTAGCATAGTTTATAATCTCTACATGAGTGCACAGTCATTCATCCATATGCAACATCCAAGTGATAGCATAACAAGTTCCATCCATGTACAAGTATAAGCACTCATGCATATGCAACATGAAAATGTGACTGAGCCGATCTAGTGCCTAACGTGTGTCATGCATCCACTAGCAACCACTTGCAAGCACTTGCAACCATTTGCAACAATCAACCATAACATGTTTCAATCACATGTTTACATCCATACGGTTCTACCTAAGGTTCTCAAGATAAAATCGAGAAGATAACAAGACAAACATAGATATTAGAAGTATGATACGAAAAGGATTTCAAGGAAAAAGAGATCGAGAATGTACCCACAAAAAGAAATGGGTAAAGCGCGCGTATCTTTTCTTCGGTTTTCCAAGTTGCGTCCTCTTGGGCTTCACTCCACTGCACTTTCACTAACTTGACTTCTCGATTCCTTAGCTTCTTAATTTCCGTTCCTAAGATACGAATCGGAACTCGCCTCAATGTTGCTTATTTCTCCACTTCCACGTCTTCAAGGATGCTTGGCTCAACCACTTCGGCTGACTCATGCAAACACTTCCGGAGATGCGAGACGTGAAAGACATTGTGTACTCCAGACAACTTCTCGGGTAAGTCTACCTTGTAGGCCATCCGTCCAATCCTCTCAATGATGGGGAACGGTCCTACAAATCTTGGTGCTAGCTTTCCAACTGCTCCAAAACGAATTACATTACGTAATGGAGAAACCTTTATAAAGACCATATCTCCGACTTTGAACTCTAAGTCTGTCCTTCTCTGGTCCGCATAAGATTTCTGTCTATCTTGGGCCGTTTTCATCCGTCTTCGTATCAACTCAATCTTCTCAGAAGTGTCCCTTATCATGTCGGGCCCAAGTATAAGTCTGTCTGTCGTCTCCCACCAACAAGTTGGCGACTTGCACGGTCTTCCATATAGGGCTTCGAACGGTGCCATTCCGATGATAGCTTGGTAACTGTTATTATACGCAAACTCCACGAGAGGAAGATGGTCTTCCCAAGTACCACCAAAGTCAATAATGCATAGCCTCAGGAGATCTTCTAGTACCCTATTTACCCTTTCGGTTTGTCCATCCGTCTGTGGGTGATAGGCCGTGCTTAAGTTCAGTCATGTTCCCATTGCTTCTTGCAGACTATTCCAAAACTGGCTAGTGAAAATCGGGTCACGATCACTAACTATACTAGAAGGAACTCCATGCAATCGTACTATCTCTCGAAGGTAAATAGACGCTAGCCCTGATGCGGTCCCCTTGCTCTTCACCGGAATGAAGTGAGCGCTTTTCGTGAGTCTATCAACTATGACCCATATGCTAGTATTTCCCTTCCTAGACCTAGGCAGTCCATCCACGAAATCCATCGAGATACCCTCCCATTTCCATTGCGGAACCTCCAAAGGATGTAATAGCCCACCGGGCTTCTTCGACTCGGCCTTTACTTGTTGGCACACCATGCACTTCGAAACGAACTCTACCACGTCCTTTTTCATTCCATCCCAAAAGAAAATGCGTTTCATATCCCTGTACATCTTATCCCCTCCGGGATGTATAGTCATCTTCGAGTGGTGCGCTTCTTCGAGAACTCTCCTTACTAAGTCTCCCACTTGTGGGACACATAACCTTCCATCGCGCCTTAGTCATCCCTTGTCATCTATGGCATACCTACTGAGGCGACTTGACGTCTCACCTTAATCAGCTTGTCCATGATTTCAACTAACTGTGGGTCTTCCTTCTGTGAAGTCCCTACTTGATCTAGAAGTGTAGGTCTTAACTCAAGAGATGCAAACGTAGCAGTCAATGACTCAACAGCAGGTGTAAAATCAAAGGTTGCTATAAACTCAAGGCTTTTCATTTCAACAAACAAGGGGCTCAAAGTCAGCCTTTTTCTACTTAGCGCGTCTGCCACCACATTACCCTTGCCAGGGGTATAAGCTATATCGAAGTCATATGATGCCAAGAACTCCATCCACCACTGTTGTCTTAGATTCAAGTCTTTCTGTGAGAAGAGGTACTTAAGCGATTTGTGGTCGGTATACAGCTCGAACCTCTCCCCTAGAAGATAATGGCGCCAAGCTTTAAGTGCAAAAACAATCGCGGCCAACTCCAAGTCATGCGTGGGATAGTTTTTCTCATGGACTTTAAGTTGTCTGCCCCCGTAGCATATTACTCTTCCTTCTTGTATTAGGACAGCGCCTAACCCCGTGTTGCACGCATCTGTGTACACGGTAAACATCTTACCTCCATCGGGTAATGCTAAGATTGGAGCTGTGGTGAGGGCTCTCTTAAGTCTCTGAAAAGTAGCATCACATTCTAGGTCCCATGCAAAAGGTAGGTTCTTCTTTGTTAATTTAGTAAGAGGGGCTGAAATCTTAGCGAAGTCCCTAATCAACTTCCTGTAGTAGCCCGCCAAACCGAGAAAGCTCCTCACCTCCGTTGCATTCTTAGGAATTTTCTAGTCCTGTACCGCAACTACCTTTGCGGGGTCCACGGCTATGCCTTGCTTAGAAACTACATGTCCAAGGAACCGAACTTCCTTCCTCCAAAAATGGCATTTGGAGAACTTAGCCTTTAACTGGTGTGCTCTAAGCGTTTCCATGACTTCCTTGAGATGCCTAGCATGCTCTTCTTCATCTTTTGAGAAGATCAAAATATCATCCACGAAAACTACCACAAACTTGTTAAGGAACTCCCGAAACACCCTGCTCATCAAATCTACAAAGTATGCGGGTGCATTCGTTAACCCAAACGGCATAACGAGCCATTCGAAGAACCCATCCGGAGTCCTAAACGCAGTTTTGTCAATGGTATCCTCAACCACTCTGAACTGATGGAATCCTGTGGCTAGATCGAGTTGAGAGAAAACAGATGCTCCCACAAGCTGGTCAAACAGATCGTCGATTCTTGGTAGTGGGTGCCTATTCTTCTTTGTCAGCTTGTTTAACTCACGATAATCTACGCACAGATGAAGCGATCCATCCGCCTTAGTAGCGAATACTACCGGAGCACCCCATTCAGAAATGCTTCGTCTTATGAAATTTTTCTCAAGCAACTCGTTGATTTGTTTACTGAGCTCTCTTCTTTCTCGCGGGGCCATGTGCCTAACGGGCAATGAAACTGGCTTGGCATTATCAACAAGATAAATTCAGAACTCTATCTCGCATTTAGGAGGTAATCCCCTCACTTCATCAAAGACATCTGGATATTCTCGGACCACTCTTACAGATTGCATAATTATCGTCGGACGAGTCAAGGGATTCAAGATAACATAACATGACCGGACCCTTAGGGTTACAAGAAATTTCAAGGGTATTACCAAGGCGAGTCATGAGCCTCACTACCCTTCGTTCACAATCAAGAATGGCTCCATAATCGGACAGCCAATCCATACCTAGGATCAAACCGTATCCCATAAATCCGAGAACATAAGCATTACACGTGAATTCTACGCTTAAGATAGAGATCCTCAAATCCACACACATCATAGATAAATGGGCGGAGCCCCCAATTGGATTTGAAACTATAACGGGATCCTCAACCAGACTAGTACTTAGGTGCAGATTTTCAACAATATCAGAAGAAATAAAAGTATGCGATGCGCCAGAGTCAAATAAAGTTCGAACAGGAAAGTCAGAAATGTAAACAAGGCTTTCTATGGAAATATTACTACCTCGGTCAGGAGTTGGAGCGGTGTTGAGAGCATGCAACTGCCCTCCAGAAGGTCCTGCTCGCTGAGTCTGCCCTTGCCCCTGCCCTTGCTTCTTAGGGCAATCCTTGCTGATGTGTCCAGTATCTCCACAATGAAAGCATTCACCCAACTTCCTCTTCTTCCTTCTACAGTCTTTAGCTAGATGTCCAGTAATACCACAGAAGCTGCACTTCCTCGTCTCACATGATTTGTTGTTGCTCTTGTTATTCTTATTATTCTTGTTTTTCCCCTTCTTGAAGTCAGCCTTCTTATTCTGAGTCTCATTAGGCTTAACCTCCTTCTTGCTATTCTTGTCTTCCTCATGGAGTAGAGCCATATCCACCAAGCTTTCAAAGGTCGCCCCCATTGGTATATGAGTTAGGGCCAAGCTATGTAGTGGCTCGTTCAATCCTCGAGCAAAGCGTACAGCCTTTTTCTGGGTTGTGTTGACCAAATCCAAACCGAACCGAGCAAGCTGATTAAACTTATTCACGTACTCCCTCACAGACATATCCCCTTGCTTGAGTGCTAGGAACCTCTCCATCTGAAGGTTCTCCTCTGCCGACGATAGGAATTTGAGCCCAAACCTTTCTCTAAAGTCTGCCCAAGTCTCAACTGGCCTGGTAGCGTTGGTGACTTCCCACCAAAATGCAACTTCCTCTTTCAACAACCATTCTGCTAACTGAACTTTCCTATGGTCCTCCATATCAAAGATAATGAACAAGTCTTCTGTTTCCTTTAGCCAGTTTCGTGCCTCAACGAAGGTTTTAGTTCCAACGAAGTTCTTGCCGCCCATCGCTTTAAAGTCTTTGCATATTTTGGCAAAGGTGGTACCAGGAGGAGGAAGAGCCACAACCACTGGGGGAGGAGGAGGAGGGATGTCTGCCATGCCCGCGTCGTTGGCCCTGGCTTCTAAGTACCTTCGGAACCATCCAGGCACGGCTATTCCCTCAGGAAGGTTAAGATCGGCATGCTGAAAAACGAAAAGAAAAGATTCAAACGAGGAAACAAAGGGAAGTGTAATGGCTTCTTGGGGAATAACCTTTTTAAACATAAAACTTTTCTTGAAAAATGCTTCTTTATAAATGGTTTTGAAAACAGTTTCAGAAGGTTTTTAAAACTTTTGCCCAGCCTAGTAACCTTCTGCTCTGATACCAAATTGTAACACCCCATCTCCGCTAGGGTCACTCACAAAGGGAATGCACTAGTTTTGGTGGAGTATTATCTAGGTAAACATGCACAGAGATATCACAAGGCAGAACATAAATAAAGCAGCGGTAGAAATTAAAAACCAACTTTTTATTATTTCCAAGAAAAGAGTCAAAAGCTCATATATCCAAGATACAAATTATTCCATTACATCAAGTTCATAGTAAAGAAGCATAAACTTTAAAACAAAAGTAAAATATTCCCCATAAATAGCAGAAGCAGCCATAGCATAGCCCAAGACCAAACCGTACATGAGCTGTCCGAAAGCAAGTTGAATCCAAGCTAAGAGCTAGTGTTTCCTCCCTGGGAACCTTGGGGGGGGAGAGAAATGAAAGAAAAAGGGGCAAAAGAAAAAGGGTCAGTCATAAAGACTGTTAAGCCCTAGTGACTTTCAGTATGAAAACTAGTAAAGGTAACATGATATGTGAAAACTGGAATTAAACATAAGGGTGATAACAGAACTAGTTGGATAACAAGATAAGTCAACTCTGGCATCGCATGTTCAAGGTTCGCTGCACCAACTGTACTAGTATTCTAACCCATATCAAGTATTAACCATGAAATGATCCCTTAGCCCAGTGTCATGAAGCGACCCATTACGAGGTCCTACGGTACGATCTACTAATCGATCGGCTCCCTACAAGTCCTAGCTCGTCATGTGTCAGCGTCATACGGCCCTATCCAGAAATGTAGTTACCTGTGCTAGGTCCACCATAGGGTGTATCAAGTCCTATGGTGCCAACCACCGACACGAATCAAGCACGCACAGTGTAAATCTGCGGGTGCCCAATGCCTGCTTTTTCAACTCCGGACTACGTGCACGACCATAGCCCGCCTGAACCTACAATGGCGCACCTACTCAGCCGTCGTTTTGGTCGCTTACAATCAGCCCAGTAATCGTGCCCCACTGTAACACCCCGTATTTTCTGTAAACATAAGAGTTAAAAATCAAGGTATAATTAATTTTTAAGAGAAGAAATAAGGGAAACGGGTTGCGCCATTGTGTTCGTCTCGGAAAAATACGCGAAATAGAGTCCGAATTTGCGTAAATCGGAGTCCGTATGAAGAAGATATGGACGAACGAAGTTAGGCAGAAAAACCGAGAACAGGCCAGAATGCACCGGCGCACTTGTGAAGTGCGCCAGTACAAAAATACACTGGCGCACCTGCCAAGTGCGCCCATACAAATCCAGCACCGAATTCTGGAGTGTTCTGAGGTGACGTGTCTTCTTTTGAGTGGCTGGATGATGTGTATTCGAGATGTGCGATTCTGATGACTTCTGGACTGATCTGAAGGCTCTAAATCACCCTATCCTCCTATAAATACATCCCTAACCTAAACCCAAGTCTCTTACACAATTCTCTAGCCTCCATTGCTCTCTTCTTCTAATTAAAAATAAAAATGGCGTCGCTACTCTGCTAGAATCAAAACTAGAAGTCAATCAACATCATCCTAAATTCAAATTTGAGATAAAAGCTTCTGCAACAATTCTGTAACAACTAAAGTTCTTTCTTTAATCCAATCAAGGCAAGTACAGTTATTTTCTGCTATAAACATTAATTATAATTCTGATATGCTTTTAAATCTGAATCTGAGATTGTATATCTGTCAGATCTGTTTTTCTGTGACTGTTCTGTATCCCTTTCTGCTTCCTTTCTGTTTCTATAGCCAGGCTACCACGAGCCTGTGCCTAATCTCATAAGAGATTAACGTATGAACGCAAATTTTGGGATAAATAATGAATGATGCGAAATTTGACGAGACTGAATTGAACATATGACTTTAGATCTGAGGCATAAAATATATTGACATATGACTTGGGATTGGATGCATGAATTTGACTGTAAACATATAATTTATATATGTTGTATGCATAGTGTACGTTGTAATCTAGATCTGTAACTAATTAGAGAAATGAACATATGTTATTTAGATCTGTAATTAATTAGAAAAATAAGCATATGTTATAAACTAGTTTTAGACCTATGCATATTCTGTGATAAAAGAAGAAGAGGAACCACTGTAAGATTACATATGATTTGAGACTTTGGACAAAATGCATATAAAAGTCAAGATCTGATTTTTAGAAGATATGATTTAAAGATTTAGATTGTTGGGTATAGTTTGCATAATGATTCATGACTTAAAAAGAAGAAGATATGGAAACTTAGGTGTAAAGATTTACATTAATTAGGATATCTATTATTGTGATTACACCTAAATAGGGATTTTTGGATATATGGCATGCATTGAAATTAATGGTTATATTTGGTATAATTTATATGTGAATCTGCTGTAAAATGCTAGTTTAACAAAAATTGGAACATATGTTATATGGCAAATTATGTCCATATCCTGCGCTTATGCAAACATGGAGTATATGTTGTGAATCATGACAATTATGTAGGCATATGAATTTAGGCCAATTTATGATTAGGCAAGGCATGTAAATAGAACCTTTAGAAATATTAAATTTGCTAAATCTGCTAATTTGCCAAGTTGCCTAAACTGCTAGTTTTGTTATATTGCCTAGACTGCTAATTAGATTGAAATGCCTAATCTGTTAAATTTGTCGGTTGAAATGCCTAACCTGTTATATGCCAAAATCTGCTAAGTTGCTAAATCTGTTAAATCCGTTAAGTCATATAAAATATGTTATCTGCTAAAATCTGTTATCTGCTGTGTTGATATAATCATCATGTTATTGATATAATCTGAATTGGAATATATATTGGTCGTGCGCATAAACGGTAAATTATTAATTAATTGGCCGCAAAGATAAACGTGACTAACTCGAGGTTAGAATGAGTTTGCGGCGTAATTCTGCCCGGAACCGCCCGGCACATCCAGTGGCCGCAAACAATAGGTTCTAATGTGAGAAGTTAGTCATAACCTGCTTAAGACACGAGGTTAGGTCTGGCTTGTGGCAGAAGTCTGCCCGGAACCGCCCGGCCCATCCAGCGGCCACAAGCTAGCGACCTAATGTGAGAGGTCTGGGCATTAATAATTAATTAATGCAAATCTAAGATAAGAATGACGTCTAAAACGTATTGGGGGAAAATAGGGTTAAACCAACTTGATTAATAGGTGTAGTAAACCCGTCCATGAATCTGTAGGCCCAATACAAAGTTAGACAAATCTGAAAAATCTGTACATCTGATATGTTAGTCTGAAAACTTGTTAACTTAATCTGTGAACTAGTAAATCTGAATTCTGTATGTCTGAACTTGTAAACAAGTTAATCTGAGATCTGTTAGTCTGGGGACACAAGGTTAGGAGGGGAATTACTTGTGTCATCTGTTGTTTGGGACCCATATTAGTCAGTAACCCTTTCTGGTATCAAAACTTTGACCCAACACTAGGTAGGGTCCGGGCACGCTTACTGAACTAATTATAAGTGGTTCATTCTGATAATGGCGAGGGGTGTTGATGGTGCGTTCCAACCGGGTCATGTGCGTGCATGGATCCCGGTCTGCCTCTGAGGATGTAAGACGCCGTGACATCTGTAAATAGGTCTGTGCCAATTGGTTGTCACTTTAGGGAGTGATACACCCTACTGTGGGGCCGACACAGGATATTTATGTATTAGGGAGCCGATCGCTTGGGGTAGGGTTTTAGGGTACGCTTAGTTCTGTCTGTTTCTGTTGGTACCGTCTGTTTCTGTTGGGTGGTAACACCTGTCTGTTTCTGTGTGGTACCGTCTGTTCGGGTGGTAAAGGCCCATTACTAGTGTACACCTAATTCTACATTCTGTTTCCGTAGGGATAAATCTGTTTCTGCTTCTGTCTGTTTCTGATCGGGTAGTAAAGGCCCATTATTAGCATTCTGTTTCTGTTAAAGTATTCTGTACCCGTTCCTGCTTCAATTTAGACATTAGGGTGACACCTAATTCTGCTATACTAGTATTAGTGCAGAGAAGTGTAAAACAATAGTTTATGTCATTCTGTTTTTCTGTTATATCTGCTACACCTGTTACAGTTATCTCACATCCAGTTTTATGTTCATATCATATTATTATTATCTGTTCATATGCTGAAAGTCACTGGACTTGCCAGACTTTTTGTCTGACCCTTGTTGTTTCGCCTCCTTTCTTCCGTTTCCCCCCCAGGTTATCCAAGGAGGGAATACTTTAGCTTGATCCGGATTTCTCTTTGCTTGAAGTGCTTAAAGTATGGCTTGGCTCTGTATAGCTTCCGTTCCATGGGGATTATGATTTTAAACCATGCATTTTGAAGGCTTTTGTACAAGACTGATATTTAGTACTTGAATTCTGAAATTTGAAAGGATGTAACCATATTAATTTCTGTTTCCGCTGTAATAAAGTTAAAATTTTCCAAGTACTTTTTTATCTGTCTTGTAAGTTTCTGTTCTGTTTACTAAAATGCTCCACCAAAGTTAAGGCATTCCCTTTGTGAGTGACCTTAACGGAGGTGGGGTGTTACACTTGGTATCAGAGCTGAAGGTTACCAGATTGGGTAAAGTTTTTGAAAACTATTTTCAAAAAGGTTTTGGAAGGAAGTATTTTCAAAAATAAAGCTTATTTTGAAAAACATGATCCCCAAGAGCCATATATCTTTCTTTCAGTCCTTTTTGTATTGAACCTTTCCTTTTTCGTTCCAGCATGTCTGAAGCATCTGAGATACCAGAGGGTGTTCATGTACCCGGTTGGTTTCGTCAATATCTTGAGGCTAGGACCGCCGCTGCAGGTCCAGCAAATGATCCCCCTCCTCCACCCCCTCCTCGTGCAATTGCTTTCTCAAAGATCTGTAGAGATTTTAGGGCCATGGGTGGGAAGGATTTCAAAGGAACTGAATCATTCGTAGAAGCGAGGAATTGGCTCAAAGAAACTGAGGATCTATTCGTTATCTTCGAGGTGGACGATAGGCAGAAGGTACAGTTGGCAGTATGGCTGCTCAAAGACGAAGCTTCCTACTGGTGGGAAGTCACTAAAGCCGAGAGGCCGGTTGAGACATGGATGGATTTCAGAACAAGGTTTGAGACAAAATTCCTCTCACAAGCTGAACGAAGTTTACAATTGGAAAAGTTCTTATCTCTTAAGCAAGGAAGTATGACGGTCAAGGAATACGTCAACCAGTTCAACCAACTAGCAAGATTCGGAGTGGATTTAGTCAACACTCAGCATAAAAAGGCTCTCCGCTTTGTTAAAGGATTGAATGAGCCACTGCACAGCCTAGCCATTACCCATGTACCCATGGGAGCAACTTACGAGAAATTGGTGGATATGGCACTACTGCACGAGGAAGACAAGGGCCCGAAAGAGACAAAGAAGGAAGAACCACAGAATAAGAAAGCGGGGCCCAAAAAGGAAACAAAAAAAAAGGATGAGAAGTCTGAAGATAAGAAGGGGAAAAAGTGCTTTACTTGTGGGAGCTCGACTCATCTGAACAAGGATTGCAGAAAAAGGAAGGGCGCTTGCTTCAACTGTGGGGAGATGGGACACTTCACTAGGGACTGCCCGAAGAGACGAGGACAAGGAGGCCAGGCGAACACTCTTGAGGCTAGTGGCTAGGATAGAAATAGGAAAATTTCTATAGTAGGTTTAATTTCTTTATCTGATTATGGAGTTAAGACTTTTTCTGATTCTGGTATTTTGATTTTGTAATCGATACTCTGCACTTTAATACTAGTATTATTTCTGAATTCCGCTGTAGACTCAGACCCATAAGGGTTATGGATCATCTGTTTGAGATTGGGGATTGAGGGATATCTGTGTTAGGCGTCAAGTATGACGCATACATTCTGAGTTTTCGTGGGGTATGATTTTATCATGCTTAGCTTCCTAAGAATCATTAGGGAACCTGATCTGTACCAGTAGTCTGTAAATATCTAAATACTTTTGATAGGATTTCCAGTTTTGACATTGTCTAAAGAAGGTAATCCGCTGGGTGTCAATTTGATGTTGGTTTCGGTCTTTGGGGCCGATACTTAGGACCCATGTCTAATGGGAACCAAATTTTCGTTCTATCTGTACTTGCTTCCATCATTCGACTGTATCCTATCGATCGAATCTTCGAACTTTAGGTAGAAACTAATGGGTGTAAACATGTGTTTGAGACATGTTATGTTTGATGGTTGCAAGTGGATGCAAGTGGTTGCTAGTGGTTGCCCGTGGATGCATATACACACACTAGGCACTAGATCGGCTCGAAAACACTCTCATACTGCATATGGATGGGTGAGCATTTTTCAAATCTTGTGGATGCAAAATGATTGATTCAGCACATGGATGTTGCATTTTAGTGAATGATTGTGCACTCATATAGAAATAATATGTATCATTAGAATTCTATTGCATACATGTTGGACTCATGGCACTGACATAATTCGCATTAAGGAGGTCAACTGAATCAGTAGACCGCCTGATCTTTGCATTAGATAAGGAACATACACACACACTTTTGCATATGTTCATACAACATTAGAAGTTTTCTAAGGACAATGGATGCTTGTGGATGATGGTTGAGTAGATGGGTGATTGGATAGTAGGACACATTCTTCTTAACTTGAAGATTTCGGGGACGAAATCCTCTAAGGAGGGGAGAATGTAACACCCCGTATTTTCTGTAAACATAAGAGTTAAAAATCAAGGTATAATTAATTTTTAAGAGAAGAAATAAGGGAAACGGGTTGCGCCATTGTGTTCGTCTCGGAAAAATACGCGAAATAGAGTCCGAATTTGCGTAAATCGGAGTCCGTATGAAGAAGATATGGACGAACGAAGTTAGGCAGAAAAACCGAGAACAGGCCAGAATGCACTGGCGCACTTGTGAAGTGCGCTAGTACAAAAATACACTGGCGCACCTGCCAAGTGCGCCCATACAAATCCAGCACCGAATTCTGGAGTGTTCTGAGGTGACGTGTCTTCTTTTGAGTGGCTGGATGATGTGTATTCGAGCTGTGCGATTCTGATGACTTCTGGACTGATCTGAAGGCTCTAAATCACCCTATCCTCCTATAAATACATCCCTAACCTAAACCCAAGTCTCTTACACAATTCTCTAGCCTCCATTGCTCTCTTCTTCTAATTAAAAATAAAAATGGCGTCGCTACTCTGCTAGAATCAAAACTAGAAGTCAATCAACATCATCCTAAATTCAAATTTGAGATAAAAGCTTCTGCAACAATTCTGTAACAACTAAAGTTCTTTCTTTAATCCAATCAAGGCAAGTACAGTTATTTTCTGCTATAAACATTAATTATAATTCTGATATGCTTTTAAATCTGAATCTGAGATTGTATATCTGTCAGATCTGTTTTTCTGTGACTGTTCTGTATCCCTTTCTGCTTCCTTTCTGTTTCTATAGCCAGGCTACCACGAGCCTGTGCCTAATCTCATAAGAGATTAACGTATGAACGCAAATTTTGGGATAAATAATGAATGATGCGAAATTTGACGAGACTGAATTGAACATATGACTTTAGATCTGAGGCATAAAATATATTGACATATGACTTGGGATTGGATGCATGAATTTGACTGTAAACATATAATTTATATATGTTGTATGCATAGTGTACGTTGTAATCTAGATCTGTAACTAATTAGAGAAATGAACATATGTTATTTAGATCTGTAATTAATTAGAAAAATAAGCATATGTTATAAACTAGTTTTAGACCTATGCATATTCTGTGATAAAAGAAGAAGAGGAACCACTGTAAGATTACATATGATTTGAGACTTTGGACAAAATGCATATAAAAGTCAAGATCTGATTTTTAGAAGATATGATTTAAAGATTTAGATTGTTGGGTACAGTTTGCATAATGATTCATGACTTAAAAAGAAGAAGATATGGAAACTTAGGTGTAAAGATTTACATTAATTAGGATATCTATTATTGTGATTACACCTAAATAGGGATTTTTGGATATATGGCATGCATTGAAATTAATGGTTATATTTGGTATAATTTATATGTGAATCTGCTGTAAAATGCTAGTTTAACAAAAATTGGAACATATGTTATATGGCAAATTATGTCCATATCCTGCGCTTATGCAAACATGGAGTATATGTTGTGAATCATGACAATTATGTAGGCATATGAATTTAGGCCAATTTATGATTAGGCAAGGCATGTAAATAGAACCTTTAGAAATATTAAATTTGCTAAATCTGCTAATTTGCCAAGTTGCCTAAACTGCTAGTTTTGTTATATTGCCTAGACTGCTAATTAGATTGAAATGCCTAATCTGTTAAATTTGTCGGTTGAAATGCCTAACCTGTTATATGCCAAAATCTGCTAAGTTGCTAAATCTGTTAAATCCGTTAAGTCATATAAAATCTGTTATCTGCTAAAATCTGTTATCTGCTGTGTTGATATAATCATCATGTTATTGATATAATCTGAATTGGAATATATATTGGTCGTGCGCATAAACGGTAAATTATTAATTAATTGGCCGCAAAGATAAACGTGACTAACTCGAGGTTAGAATGAGTTTGCGGCGTAATTCTGCCCGGAACCGCCCGGCACATCCAGTGGCCGCAAACAATAGGTTCTAATGTGAGAAGTTAGTCATAGCCTGCTTAAGACACGAGGTTAGGTCTGGCTTGTGGCAGAAGTCTGCCCGGAACCGCCCGGCCCATCCAGCGGCCACAAGCTAGCGACCTAATGTGAGAGGTCTGGGCATTAATAATTAATTAATGCAAATCTAAGATAAGAATGACGTCTAAAACGTATTGGGGGAAAATAGGGTTAAACCAACTTGATTAATAGGTGTAGTAAACCCGTCCATGAATCTGTAGGCCCAATACAAAGTTAGACAAATCTGAAAAATCTGTACATCTGATATGTTAGTCTGAAAACTTGTTAACTTAATCTGTGAACTAGTAAATCTGAATTCTTTATGTCTGAACTTGTAAACAAGTTAATCTGAGATCTGTTAGTCTGGGGACACAAGGTTAGGAGGGGAATTACTTGTGTCATCTGTTGTTTGGGACCCATATTAGTCAGTAACCCTTTCTGGTATCAAAACTTTGACCCAACACTAGGTAGGGTCCGGGCACGCTTACTGAACTAATTATAAGTGGTTCATTCTGATAATGGCGAGGGGTGTTGATGGTGCGTTCCAACCGGGTCATGTGCGTGCATGGATCCCGGTCTGCCTCTGAGGATGTAAGACGCCGTGACATCTGTAAATAGGTCTGTGCCAATTGGTTGTCACTTTAGGGAGTGATACACCCTACTGTGGGGCCGACACAGGATATTTATGTATTAGGGAGCCGATCGCTTGGGGTAGGGTTTTAGGGTACGCTTAGTTCTGTCTGTTTCTGTTGGTACCGTCTGTTTCTGTTGGGTGGTAACACCTGTCTGTTTCTGTGTGGTACCGTCTGTTCGGGTGGTAAAGGCCCATTACTAGTGTACACCTAATTCTACATTCTGTTTCCGTAGGGATAAATCTGTTTCTGCTTCTGTCTGTTTCTGATCGGGTAGTAAAGGCCCATTATTAGCATTCTGTTTCTGTTAAAGTATTCTGTACCCGTTCCTGCTTCAATTTAGACATTAGGGTGACACCTAATTCTGCTATACTAGTATTAGTGCAGAGAAGTGTAAAACAATAGTTTATGTCATTCTGTTTTTCTGTTATATCTGCTACACCTGTTACAGTTATCTCACATCCAGTTTTATGTTCATATCATATTATTATTATCTGTTCATATGCTAAAAGTCACTGGACTTGCCAGACTTTTTGTCTGACCCTTGTTGTTTCGCCTCCTTTCTTCTGTTTCCCCCCCAGGTTATCCAAGGAGGGAATACTTTAGCTTGATCCGGATTTCTCTTTGCTTGAAGTGCTTAAAGTATGGCTTGGCTCTGTATAGCTTCCGTTCCATGGGGATTATGATTTTAAACCATGCATTTTGAAGGCTTTTGTACAAGACTGATATTTAGTACTTGAATTCTGAAATTTGAAAGGATGTAACCATATTAATTTCTGTTTCCGCTGTAATAAAGTTAAAATTTTCCAAGTACTGTTTTATCTGTCTTGTAAGTTTCTGTTCTGTTTACTAAAATGCTCCACCAAAGTTAAGGCATTCCCTTTGTGAGTGACCTTAACGGAGGTGGGGTGTTACACCCACCCTGCCTAGTCCCAGGGTATTGTGATACATCTAAGTGGGTTACTGCTGAAAAGGAACGCGTAACTACGGTTTCTAATGGGTTAAGTGTTGTCATTCAAATTCGTGACTTAACCCTATCCAGATCATGCATCAAGTTGGTTAAGTGTGTTCAAGCAGTTCATGACTTAACCCTATCAAGTCATCGTGTCAAGTTGGTTAAGTATATTCAAGTGGTTCATGACTTAACCTTATCATGTGGCATTAATTCATTAGTGCACGCCAACCTCTCACATTAGACTAACTGTTGTGGTTACTGGATTTATCGGGCGGTTCCGGGCAGATTTACACCACAACATAGTCTAACCTCGGGTTTTTACGTGCGATATGACCAACTACCCACATTGGATCCTATTGTTTGCAGCCACTGGATTTGCCGGGCGGTTCCGGGTAGATTTACACTGCAAACTCAACCCAACCTCAAGTTGGCCATTTTCAAGTTTATCTAACTGTCATGCCCACGTTCAAGTTTTCATGTTTAGATTCATGTCGAGTTTTCAAGTCATGTTTTATGTCAAATCGTGTCAAGTTCATGTCCATATTCAGGTTCAAGTCATAATAATGTTCATGTTCAAGTTTAAAGCTAATTCATATTTTACCTAATCTACCCAAATCGTATTCCCATCGCACGAAGGTTCGAATCGATACAAATAAATCTAATTAGGGAGTGACATAAAAAGAAATAGGTATAAGGTGGCAAGAGTGATTACTAGCATAGCATGATATGACTTGAAATAAAACATTACTGGCATATGAAATATTGGCCTCAAACATAAAGATTCCAAATCTAGCAAGATAAGGTACTAGTCAAAATAACAGTTGTCACAAGGTGATAGTATAGTCATGGTGACGACTGTCATAAGGTGATAGTATAGTCATAGTAACGATTGTCATAAGATGATAGTATAGTCATAGTAACGATTGTCATAAGATGACAATCGTAAACATGTGGCTAATAACAGATTCAACATGATAATAAGAGGGGTTTCTCTTTTTGATTTACAACATGAATAGGCCCCAAATCGATGTCATAGTAATATTCAAGAGTCAAGATCCAAGATGAACAAGAATGAATGTAAATAGTCATCAAACATAGGTCCAATTTCAATTTTACATCATATTCATAATACATTTACAGTTTAAATCTGAAAATAACTGGGGCTTACAGATCGTGGTTCGAGAATTAGAAAAAGAGAGTCGTTTATTGCTTAGTCAAGTCCTAATAGAAGTCCCATAATCAGCAATTCCTTTAACGCAGTCTCAACGTAGTAGAAGCAGTCCCTCTCTCAAACTTTTCAACCAGAATCAGAGCAGCATAAGTTCAGAAAGAAATTTGGTGTAGAGAGACTGGTGTTAGGGGTTGTATTTATAGGGTCAGGTCAACGAATGTGGACAGAAATGAGGCCACATACATCAGAGTGAATCTAGCTT
Organism: Allium sativum; assembly: GCA_030737875.1. Lineage (NCBI taxonomy): Eukaryota > Viridiplantae > Streptophyta > Magnoliopsida > Asparagales > Amaryllidaceae > Allium > Allium sativum. The sequence goes on from CM060912.1 coordinate 104,181,765, forward strand.
CAGAAATGGGCTCGGGCACCAGGTCGACCCCAGGTCGACACTATGGTCGACCCCCAGGTCGACACTATGGTCGACCCCCAGGTCGACACTATGGTCGACCCCCAGGTCGACACTATGGTCGACCTGGCCCTGGGTAGGTCGACTACATAGTCGACCCCCAGGTCGACCTGGTCCTGGGCGGGATTTTTCCCGCCCAGTCCATTTGGAGATTTGAAATTCGAATTTTGAATTCGAATTCAGTCTGTTTTGAATTTGAAAATTTGTGAAAACTTCGAATGGTCATAACTTAGTCATACGGACTCCGATTTTCGAAAACTTGGACTCGTTTCCAAGCAGAATTTCGAGACGAACGCAATGGCTTCCCTTGATTCTTATTTTAAAAATTAATTCTGCCTTGATTTATGGTTATTACACGTTATAAAAACACGGGTTGTTACAGGAAACTTTAATCTTTCTTATCAAAGTGAAATTATATCAGTCTGGACACTTATATAACCTATCCTTACAAATGCTGAAAGAAACTAAGAAAAAGAATGAGGATAAATGGTGATCTTCAGATTCTTCAGCTACAAGCTCCATCCAATCGATCCAAGTAAAATCTGAGCTATAGGTTATCCAGAGAAAATGGAGGTACCTAGATTTTAAGGGAAAACAACTCTGGGTCAGTTAGAGACTGGTGTAAGAAACTTAAATTCTTTGGTTGGAAATAATGGTATCATATAAGACCACGACCACGCATAAACATGGCACCGGTTTTTCCTTATGGAAACCAAATTTTTTTCTACGTCAAAATTATCTGATATTTATTTTCAATGACTTACGGGATAAAACACATTATAAATTAAAGGGTGAAATTGTTAACATTATTAAATTCGGCATCCCTAATAGGGCTCTACAAATAAAACCGAATGTTCTTAGGGAAATGGATTTCTATACGATAGTAAGGTAAGGGACTACCTTTTCGTACAGTACACCTCTATAGGTATGTAACGAGGAACACTCTCCTCGACTTTTATAGCAAGGCCAAAACAATTACACATACCTTTTCCCCAAGCTGGTGTGTAAGAGTGATGGATGTGTAAGTGTGTAAGGATTATGAGTGTGCAAGGATGTGGTATTATTTTGATGAAAGTAAAATCTTTTTGTTGTCTTATGCTTATTTTTTTTTCCTAATCTCTCTTACTTTATTTAACGCTTCATTAGTCTTATATATATGTGTTATTATATATATATATATATGTATATATATATATATATGTACACATGTATATGTGTCCCCACCCCGATGATTTTATGACATTATATAACCTCCATTCGTCAAACCGTTGAGAATTCGGAACCCGCTTATCGGTCATATTTTCAGTTTTCTCTTGAATTATTTATCTTATTAAACAAAATTCAAAAATGAATTTCTTATTAAATTTAAAAAATTAAAACATAATTGTTTAATCATTAAAACCCTATTAAATAATATTTATCTGCTATTTATAAAATTCAGGATTTTATCGATAAAGCAATAACAATCATTTCTATATTTTTAGTTCAAGTATATTCCTTTATATGACTTGTTTCTATTTGATTTGTTATTGCTATGTAACATATTTAAAATAATATATTATTATTTAAACCCTTATTTGAATAATTATATAATTATTAAATCACAAAATCCTTCATTTAGATCCATAGTTTAACTATTCGATAAAATATCCTTATTGATGATGTCATCAACACATTTAATTTTCAAAAATAAAATCATTTTATATTCTTCTTCAATTGTGAAAATAAGTATATGTATCCAAAATCATTTGCGATCCTTATGGGTAAAAATCATTTTTATTGATAAAACGATTTCAGTAATTTTATGAATATTTCCTTAGGGAAATATTTTTCGGACTAATTTCCCAAAATGATTTCAGTATTATTACCTTAAACTTCATTATTAGTTGGAATTAATCCATATTTATTATAATTTAAATACCCCTAATTAAGACACTCAAATTGTAGGTTGTTTCATTCTCCCCCTTAAAAGGATTTTGCCTTCGAAATCACACCGAAACAAACCCGAGGCAGTTTTCCCCAAATTTTATTTTTACCGTATGGAGATCATCCATCTGCAATATCTAATTTGATTCTTTATTTGAATTCACAACTTTTCCTTCTGAACTAGTATCGATCCTCCAATCCTTTAGTGCGGACTCTAATCAGGCTCATTGATCAGAAAACTTTTGCTTTCCTACATGGTTCTCAACCATGATAGAAAACTTAAGTGTTCGATTATAAACCCCAATCAATATTCGTTGTCAAACATAGATCTCTTTCAAACTAAGGTAAATACCTCAAATTTCGTACTCGAATCTTGCGAATAAAATGATCGCATACACTTATGTTTTCGTACTATATTAGTTTCCTGATTGTTACTATCTTTATCACATTCAAATATTGTATTGTAATTTCTTCTACTTGGCATACAATTTATAATTTAAATTCATACTTGTATAATACTCCACCATTACATCCTACGAGTATATAAAAACATCAACTTCACTTTTCTAACAAGTGCGATCAACCAATTTTCTTCTTAACCTGTTATCTTTTTAAACAAGTGTCATGTAAACCTGACTATGTATCTTCGCTAACATTTCAACATTTTGTTCTAAATCAACTTTGAGGTTTTCAACTGTCTAAAATCATTGAAATTCTACCTAGTTACTTATTATAAGATTATGTCATTCTCATAACCTCAATGTATGGACTATAGGTGTTTATAAATATTTTAATGAATATTAATAATTTGAGAAGCATATATTACCCAATCATATAAAAAGTTTAAATCATTTATTCCAGTTTATGCTAGTATTACTTGGGCATCGTATATATAATAGTTCATATTAAATTTCTATCTAAAGGAAATTTTACAAGTAAATACCAGGTTTCATTCATATTGATTGAGCAACACCAAAGTGATTCAAGGAATTGGATACTACCGTAAGTATGATATATCCTCTTTACCGAGAAGCGTTTACCAACCGAACACATCTCCTGCCCATTTTATCACTTTCGAGCCATTCGAACTAAAATCCTTTTTAGTAATCATCTTTACAAATACCAGGACTTAAGTTCATATGTATCTAACTTGACTCCTTCTTAGTATTATTATAACATCGTATAGTCAAACTGTAAGATTGTAATGACAAGATGTTCATCGTTTATAGTTTAGACTCTTCTTGTTTAATAACTATAATATCTATACTTTCCAAAGATCTGTTGCATCGAAAATAAATCTTAGGTAAAGTTATTTCTTTACCAGTTTCAAGAGAAATCATTTACCGGAAATTTATTGAAACCATTTCATTTTTATTCTTGTTTAAATTCATTATTAAACAGTTTCACCTAAGTTCAATTCTTACTCAATATGTATAGGAAAATGGTAAGATTAATCCTATTCAAACCAAGTAGTCCATACCCATAAACTGGCTGGGTACAACCATGAATCAATCAATAATGTCAATGCTCGCAAGTGGATAAGCATAACCGATCAATCACTAAATGATAATTATTACACGTCATCATTACCTATCAACCTAATCATTAATAAAACTAACATTAATTTCGAAACATTTTATTTATATATATATAATTTATGAAATACTGGTAAAACTATTTCACTTATCATATTTCAAGGAGGAGTTATTTATACTTTTAAACACACACTCGTATTATTACTCTCAACTCATTTTAGGGTATTACTAACCCTATCTCTAATGAGTTTATTTATCCTGGGGTATTCCCAACCCTATCTCTGATGAGTTTTTTTTTACCATATTAGGCTTAGGTGTTCACTCAACCTAAGCTTCAATACTAAACTAATTCATTTAGTATGATCACCAAATGATAACCAGACCTTGGTAATTGATAAACTAAGGCTCTGATACCAAATGAAACGATCGCTTCCTCTACCCTTGGAAATCAACGCTAATGCATCTGCGGTAGTCACGTGCTATTAACCAAAATATGGAGAAGCAAATTATTTGTGGTTAGAAAGAAAAGAGGTAAAAAGTAGAAAGATCAGAATCTTGCACATCAAAAAAAGGAATATATATTCATCATATAAAATCACTATAGTGGAAACTTTAATCTTGCTTATCAGAGTGAAATTGTATCAGTCTTGTCAGTTATAGAACTTATCCTTACAAATGCTGAAAGAAACTAAGAAAAAGTTGGGGATAAATGGTGATCTTTAGATTCTTCAGCTCCAAGCTCCATCCAATCGATCTAAGTAAAAACTAATCTACTAGATTGTCCGAAGAAAATGAGGGCACCTAGAGTTTAAGGGAAAAACAACTTTGGGTTAAACATAAGACTGGTATGAGAAACTTAAATTTGTCATTTGGAAATAAAGGTATCCCATTAGATCTTGACCACACATAAACATGTCACGGGTTTTAACCATATGGTAACCAAATATTTGCTACATTAAAACTGTCTCATATTATTTTTTATGACTAGCGAAAACCCATTAAAATAAATAAATCATATGGGCGAAATTGTTACTATTATTAAATCTTGCATCACTAATGGGGCTCTACAAACAAAACCGCAAGCTCTTAGGGAAATGGATTTCCATACGATGGCAAGGTAAAGGACAACCTTTCCATACAGTACACCTCTAAAAGGATGTACCAAGGACCACTCTTCCCTGCTTTTCTAGCAAGGCAGGAATAATTACACAAACCTTTTCCCTAGATAGTGCACTTCTCGAATACATCGTCACCCCAATCATAACCGACCTACTGACCCCAGGCGCCTGCATACTCCACTTCTCGACATATAATGAGAAATCTAGATTGGCGGTGAGTGTTAATAGGCGTTGCCCACTTGACCTCACTACATGCCTTATTTTTGCCAACTCTAGTTGTTGTGGCTTGGAGATCCACGATTTCATTTTCTTCAAGCATGGTCTTCGCTTTGAATGCTACATTGCCAAATCCAATGCATGCCACTGATTTCCACTAATGTATAACCTTTGAGCTCGTACGTCTCAAAGAAGGGTATATATAGTGCATGAGAGTTACATTTCACACCACCAAACAGAAGTACATTCATGGAGATCAATAAACACGTACTAGAAGTACAAAGTCATACATTCATCCATACAAGTCATCCTGCGTTTGGAAAAACAGAAGGCATTAATCTCGCTAGATCTTGTGATCTAGAAAAGAGTAGTCCGTGCATCGAAGATTAAAATGCAGAATCGTTGTTGATTTATAATATGGGAAAAACCTCTGAGAGTTAGTGACAACAACCCTTGATTCAATCTCCATAATTCTTCATTCTTCAATCTTTATAACTTTGAAACATTTAATTGATCCGAAGTGGTTTTCAGACATGAATCACTCAAATCTGATCCAGGCCTCCTCGAAGTAGTTTTAGGTGTTGGGTGTTCTTCATTTCTTATTCATTACTTCATAAAACTTCTTTTAAGGACGTATAACTTCATATATTCTTCAGGGATATATGTAGAATCATTAAGCCTCATTCATTAAGTCATTTGGATAGTAAGTCCAGTTTAGTTTAATAGATATGAATATATCATACTTATCTTACTTAACATCAATTTCCATGTTCAACCCTGACTATCCATCGAACAATGGTGTAAACATCTTTTAAATTCCTATGAATAGTAAGTATTCCCTCCTCAGAATTTGATACTAAATACAACAAGTTTATCTCTAAGAAATCCAAATTATTTATCCTGAGAAAATTTGATCTTCTATACTTAACTCGTTTCCGACATTTCAATCTTATCTACCCCATACCCTGGAAAGGACCAGGTGAGCCAGGGCACTGGTTGCCCGTGAACATTTCCTTGGTTAAACACCCACATCCGAATCTCAGAAATAGAAAAATCAGGTTTACTCGTCGGCTCATTAGAGCCAAAATTAAATCATTGCTTATTATAGCTTTTTTGATTCAACTAAATTGTCTAACATCTTCAAGTAATTTATAGATCACCTAAACAATCTCCAAACTACTTCATTAACCATTTAAAAGCATTCATTGAAGATTTGGAGAAGATTTATTTAATTTAAATTCCAATTTCAATGTTATTGGAAAAGCATTGGAAAAATTGTTATTATTACCTTATTTAGTTAATACGACTTTTCTATTATTGGAGGATTTATATATTCAGCCGAAATCACTTTTAATATATTTTAAATAATTTATAAGTATTATTCCATATTTTTAGGAGATCAAAAATCTCAATTTCAAACAGTTGCACTTATAGGATTTTGAAATATAAAGCCACAATGTTTTTCAAATCTTGTTTTAGTGATATTTCAAATTATACCTAATGGAATTTTGATTATTTTTTGTAGCGACCCACCGTTTTAAGCAATGGAATTTGCTCAAAATGGTAGGTGGTTATTGGGGTAATAATAGAATCAGTTACAGAACATGGATGCAGAAATAAAATACAACTCAGAACCTCGTAGTGGAAATAAATAATACATAAGTGATTCATATTTTAACAATTTTCTTTTTTGAAATAAAACAAATTGAAATAACATAAGTTAACAACTACATAACTAAATTTAGACGATCATATAACTATAATAAAATAGAGTTTCAATTATGTCTTTGTCTCTAGAAAAGCAACCCATAACTTTAATACTCAGGGTTGACCCGAGCATTTTGCGAAAAAACAAGATCCTTAGATCGGAACTTATATCCTTATGTAAATCAATAAATCAAAGTGCATAGTAACTCAAGAGATGTTGCAGATTTTTCATCTCCTAAGGATCCATTAAACCATTTACATATAATAATATACGCTATAATAGATAATGTCTAACAGTAAAATAAATATCAAAATAGCATTAAGGCTTTACATTGATTCACCTTAACACATTTAATTTGCAAACCAAACTCATAATAGGCTCGCATAAGGATAAATATGACAAGGCATGTGAGGCAATACCCAAGGTAGGATACTACCACTTTACCCTTTCTGGCTTGTCATAACCCACCTGTGGCCAATCACTTCCAACACCCCTAATAAAATCAATGTGCACCAACTGAATCAAAAGTCAAGTAAGTAATAAGACGAGGTGTGTCTGCTAGAGGTAGCTAACCTCATTGAGCAGACCTAGGCTCCTGTTTTAGTCATTTTGATTATGACACAAGTGTCAAGGATATCCATCATTGTTTTGTTACTTCATTCTAGCAAGCGTTCACCAAATCGACCACTTCATTTTGGAGCATCCTCCACGTACATAGTTGTTAAAGTGGTCCTTGTATTGACAAAGAGTATGCCAATAACCAGTCCCGATCTCTTTAACAACCAATCGATTTAGTTTGTATCATAATTTCACATTATCAAATTCTCAAACCAGTACAATATTGGATTCACATTCAAGTTCTAAAATTCCATATCACAAATTGTTTTATTATCAACATTCAAATTTCAATTTTAGACTTTCATATCATACTATCTTTATTCGAATGAAATCTTATATTCAAAAAAATTAGGGTCAACAACTTGGATAAGAAATAAACTTCTATTCAAAATAGTTTGCGTGTGTGTGTTTTTTTATATATATGTATATTAGCCAAGCTTTTGGTCCATTTTCCAAAAGCAGATCAGGCTCACTCGACTCGACCCCTCACATGGCGCCAAATCCTAAAGTGTTGCCAAAACACTAAGGATTCAATCCCGAAAGGAGTCGTCCAAGCATAGGCCTCATAACACAATTTTCGTACCCCCAAAATGTACTCCTCTTTATATTTTCGTATCCCAGGTTTTAAATCTAAAGATTTTGAATCCTAACCACTTTGAATCCGAAGGATTTTCGCATCCCACATCTCGGTGCACCCAAATTTCGTGTCCCTAAGTTCGCCACCCTTCAGCTCCCCACATTTTGACTTCCTAGTTTCGAATCCCATCGCAACACCGGAGTTCGCATCCCCCTAGAATTTGCATCCCCAAATTATATGTGCACCTCCCTAATTCGTATTCCCTGGGATACGAATTTCTTATTTCAAGGGTGTACACTTTGTATCATCAAGGGATACAAAATCATCGTATCCCCTAGGGGATACGAAATTCACTAATGCACATCGTTGGGATGCGAAATTTCTAGAGTTGGTCGTTCGGGATACGAAATTTGTTGTTGTGGTCCACAAATCTCACCTACAACCACCTAATCCACTACCTATAAATACCTCATTCCTCATTCTTCAAAAGGGTTGGATTTGTTTGATTTGAGAGCTCTACAAGGTCATAAAAACTCATTAATGTCTGCCTAGAACCCAAGGAAGAAGAAGAACACATATTTTTTCTCCTAAGACATTGCATATACAAAATACGACTCTCTAGTGCTTAGGCAGTATCTCTATGACGATGACTTGTACTTGTAACCCTCAATAATCAGTAAAATCCTCAAACGCATTCAAAGTGGACGTAGGTTCCTTACGGACCGAACCACTATAAATTTCTGTGTTATTTATTTTCCGCACTTTTGATTTCCATACGCAAAATGCTATTTCTTGAGTTTTAGAGAATCTCAGGATGTGAAGACATTTTTAGCCGTAAATACTTTAGTGCTTTCATTGAGAACTTGCTTCTTTCCGTTCAACTTCCATCTTAACTTCGGCGCTCTACTCAGGTTTTTCTTGACCTATCGCCCGAGTTCGCTTACGATGGTTATTCAAGCAAATAATCCGATTGTCAAAACCTCCGCAGTGGCTGACGTTGTTGCTTCGCAACTTCCCCAACCCATGGGAAACCCGACCGACTTGGAGATCGTCCCTCCTTATTGACCCTGATGCTCCGGCCACACAAGCTCAGCTTTCCGAGCTTAATAAAAAACTGGAAGACAGAACTCGAGAGCTCAACGAAATGTTAAAATAAACATTGAGATTATACAACGACTCCATGACAGTTAATGTCACGTTGCTCGACTACAACTTAACTAGAACAACACTCAACCTTAGCTCAACGCCTTAGAGAGTACCTTTTCTGACACTCGGGGCCGAAGCCAAAGAAGGAGGATGACTGCTAATGCCAATGCCCTCTCCAACACTGATGCCAATGGAAATGGCAACAACATAGGAAACAGTAATGGAACTACCATAACTTTCTGTAAGGGAATGGGGTCAACGCGACCTTTCTTGGTTGGTTATTAATGTGAATCAGGTCCTAGTAACTGACTCCCTCCTCGATAGAACCAAACTTTCGCCGCTCTAAACATGGGGCCCACGCGTCCAACAGCCCAATAGGTCCAAGTTCCACTTAATCAAGACCAACAAGCTCAGGTTCAGCCTCATCAACCATACCGTAACCAAGCAAACGGGGTTGATGACATGAAAGAGGACGATATCGACATCCATCTTTGAAGACGTCCACGGCCTAGATACTCTAAGGTGAACTATGACTGTTGGATTCCAATGGAGGTTCAGCCTGCATATCTCCCAGACATGATCTAAGCGATCATGAGAGAGACGCGGGGAAACGTCAATGACATGTAGGAAACCAACATGAGATGTAACCCCTTCACTAGGGCCGTGCACAAAGTTGAGTGGCCTCGACGCTTTAATATGTCCCAGCTAGCACTTATGGAGGAAAGACCAACCTTTGTGGCTTCTTAAACTGCTATGAATGGCTATGGACTCCAGTCGGGCCACTGATGTTGTCAAGTGCAAATGGTTCCCAGTTTTCTATGAAGACACATACTCTTGTTTACTCAACTCCTCGCTCGTTTTATCTCCACATTTGACCAACTAGCTTTTGAGATGGTAAAGTAGTTCATAATGCACGTGCCCAGGCTAAAGGATACTCTCACTCTTTCCAACCTCTATCAGGGCTCGATGGAAACCCTCAAAAGCTACCTTGAGCGTTTCAACTTCGCCCTTGTTGTGGTTGAAGATCCGGAGCCACGCACAGTTTTTGTCCAACTTTCAAAGAGCATTCTTCCTAGCTCCAAGTTCGGAGCGTGGATCGACAAAATGCAACCTACAACTCTAGAAGCTTTGTACAAGAAGGACAGCCAGTTTTTGTGTCAAGAGGAAGCACGATGCAACATGGCTGCTCAAGGCGGCCACCCCCAATAACCCACTCTCAGTCAGCGTCGTAGACAGTGTCAAAGAAAAACAAGTCGGAGAATCTTCCGACAAGGGTAAAGGGGTGATCCCGTTTAAGCCCAAACCGAACAGTGATAAACTCGGCGGTCACAACAACAACTAAGCACTTGGAGACCCAATGAAGCACGACCGCTATCCCACTTACAAGTACTATCTTCCACTCAATAGAGAGCTCGAGACAATCTACCTAGAAACTTGTAACACCATCCAGTATAAAAAGCCAAACATAAGTGAATCTACTGACCTTGAGATGAACTCCGGCAAGTATTGCAGATTCCATGATATGTTCGGACACAACACCGACTGCCGCCACCTCAAGGATGCCATAGAGAAGCTCATCCGAAAGAAACGTTTGGAGCATTATATTCAAAATCCTGCACCTTTAGAAGTAGTTGTGGACCCCTTAATACCCTCTCTTCCTCCAGCCAATGCGGCCCTAGAGCCGTCCAACCAAAGACCGCGTGGTGTCATGATCAACACCATATGAAGTGGGCCTCATCCCACAAATGATATCTTTCAGTGTATGAAGGAATATGCCAATTCTATGAAGCACGCTAGTTACGAGGCATATTCCTCTTTGGATGGATCTGTCCCAGCCAAGCTTTATAATACGATGCGGGATGATATTGTCTTCCGCAAGAGGGAGCCTACAGGAATTGAAATCCTAACCATAGACCCTCTTATTATCTCTGCACACATAGATTCAGCCTATGTTCGAAGAATCCTCATCGATTCTGGAAGCTTTGTTAACATAATCTTCAAGTCGGCCTACGATCAGATGAAACTTGAGGCCAAGGACTTAATGACCTGCCACGCCACTATTCATGGATTCGGTGGCTCTTTTAACCAGCCGGTCGGAATGGTAGACCCAACGGTCGAGATCAGTGATGAGGATCGAAGCAAAGTATGTATCCTCACATTCATTGTCATTGATGTCGTCTATCTTTATAACGTCTTTCTCGGACGTCCTTTCCTCATAGAGATCTGAGTCTGCATGGCACCATGGTCCCTTCTTATGAGATTCCCAACCGAGAACGGGATCGGAACCATCAAGGGTTAACAAGCTACAATCATAATTTGTTACCTCGCCAAGTGGAAGGACACAATCAACAAGGAGAAAGGCAAAACCATGGCGCCAGTCTCCTGCGCCAAAACTACCAGTGCATAGCAACCACTAGAGTCTAGGTCTTAGCTCAGATGTCACTGCCATCTTTCTGAAGTTCTTAATCCAAGGGAAGACGAAGAGCTTGATTTCAAGAGGGCTACCCCGACGAAGCCAACATCGATATTCCAATCAACCCTGCCGACCCGACAAGTGTCTTGAAGATTGGATCACAACTCTACCCTATAACAAAGGAAGAGCTCATGGAATTTTTAAGGGTCGATCTCGACGTATTTGCTTGGACCCACTCAGATATGCGTGGCATTGACCCAGGAATCGCTTGTCACATGCTCAGTATCAACCCAAAGCATCTTCCAGTCAAATAGAAGCGTTAAATCTTGGGAATTAAAAGATCGAGTACACTTAAAGGTGAGGTGGATAGGCTACTTAATAATGGCTTCATCCGCGACGCCCTCTACCCCGAATGGGTCTCCGACCCAGTCTTGGTCAATAAAGCAAAAGGCAAGTGGAGAACATGTGTCAACTACTCTAACTTGAACAAAGCCTACCCAAAGGACAACATCCCACTTCCAAAGATCAACCAGCTAGCTGAATCAACCGGTGGTTACCAACTTCTCTCCTTCATGGATGCGTACTCAGGCTACAATCATATTCCTATGTACCTTCCAGATCAGGAGCATAATTCATTCATAACCGACCTTGGACTTTACTACTTTGTTTTCATGCCTTTTGGTCTCAAGAATGCTGGAGCCACCTATCAGCAACTGGTCAACCGCATGTTCAAGAACAAGATCGGAAGATCCATGGAGGTTTATGTGGAGATGCACTCATGAAAATGAGGGTATCGAATGACCATGCCAACAACCTTGCAGAGATGTTCGGTATCCTCTTAAAATATGGCATGAAACTCAATCCCTTGAAATGCTCTTTTGGCGTTGCATCGGGAAAATTCCGGAGTTTCATTATCAATTCATGAGGCATCGAAGCCAATCCAGAACAAATCTAGGCTATCTAGGATATCCAAGCCCCTTAGAGTATCAAAGATATTCAAAGCTTAAACAGGAAAGTGGTCGTGCTAAGTTAATTCATCTCTAAAGCTACTGACAAAAGCATTCCCTTTTTTAACTTGCTCAAAAAGGGAAGTGCAACTTCACATGGACACCAGAGTGTGTTGTTTCATTCTAGGACCTCTTGAATCACTTAGAGCGACCATTTATCTTGTCAAAGCCCGAGGATTATGAAGACTTAGACCTTTATTTGGTTGTTTCTATGCAGGCAATTAGCTTAGCGCTTGTGCGTGAAGAAGATCGTGTACAACGACCCGTTTACTAATCAGCAAAAGATTGATAGGAGCAGAAAAAAATACAAAACTTGAAAAGCTTGCTTACTTCCTGTTGATCTCTTCTCGGAAGCTACGGCCTTACTTTCAGTCACATTCAATCAAAGTCTACACTGACCAGCCGCTACGACAGGTCTTGCAACTATCTGGAGCGTCAGGCGACTTTTGAAGTGGAATATAGAACCGATCCAATTCGAGATTACTTTCATCCCTCGTCGATCCATCCTCGGATAAGCCCTCGGAGAATTCATAGTGGAGTTCATTATTTCAGAAGAGCCTCCTCCGGAAGACAGCGAGCCTCCATACATTCAATGGAAACTGTTTGTGGATGCATCATCTAACAGTTAATGTACTAGCGCCAGGGTCATAATCATTAACCTTGAGGAATGCTTAATTTGTTATGCTCTGTAGCTCGACTTCCCTACCACCAACAATGATGCAGAATACAAAGCCTTGATTGATGGACTCAGAATTACAATTGAACTCAACATCAAGGCTATCTAAATTTACTTCAACTCACAACTCATCGTATGCTACGTATAGGGCGAATACCAAGCTAAGGTGGCACGGCTTGCTCCCTACCTTGCTCGAGTCTGTGAACTAGTCACCTACTTCGACCACTACATCATTACGCACATCCTCGTAAACAAAATGAGAAAGATGATTCACTAGTCAAGTTATCAAGCTCTGAAGATGCGCAACTCTTGGGATTTGTCCCAGTTGAAGTGCTTGATTCTCCGAGCATCGATCAAATGCAGTTTGATTCAATAGAAATGACAGAGATCGAGCTGGACCTGAGTCTTTGATAACACCGATTAAGAACTACCTGCTTCATGGAATCCTCCATGACCGCTTCAAGGAAATACGAGCTCTCATTCGTAAATCATCTCGCTACGTCATCAAGGAGGGAGTGCTTTACTGAAGGGGATTCTCCATTCCATTACTTCGGCGTGCAACCCACAACGACGCGACCATGTACTGGTGGATGTGCACGAAGGCGAGTGCGGCAACCACACTGAGGGAAAACTCTAGCGAGGAAGATTCTCAGATATGGTTACTTCTGGCCAACACTTGATCAAGATGCTGCAGATTACGCCCGCAAGTGCAACAAGTGCTAGAGGTTTTCTGAACTTCCACGAGCCCCACCTATCGAGCTAACGCAGATGGTTAGTCATTGGCTGCTTTCCATGTCGGGAATATACATTATCGGAACTCTTCCGATGGCCAGAGGTGGTGCACGCTATGCTATCGTCCTAGTTGATTACTTCACTAAGTGGGCTGAAGGCGAGCCTCTTACCACAATTACTACCAAGAAGGTGATCAACTTTGTCATCCGCAACATCATTACTCGTTTTGGGGTTCCCTTGACTATCATCTCAGACAACGGGACCAAATTCGAGAGTGTTGAGGTCAAGACCTTCTACCAATGACACAACATTAAAAAGGAATTTTCGGTAGTAGCTCACCCTCAAGTCAATGGGCAAGTCGAGGTTGTTAACAGAGTAGTCAAATCCATAATCAAGAAGCGTCTGGAAAAGGCAGGAGGCTTGTGGGTAGATGAGCTCCCTCTAGCCCTATGGGCTCAATAAGACACCCACAAGTCAGTGACTAGCCATACTCCTTTCACTCTTGCCTATGGATCCGAAGCTGTCATTCCCATTAGGCTTAGGCTCCAATCTCATCGAGTCACTTACTATGATCCGAAGACCAACCAAGACCTCCTCTTGGAGTCACTTGGCCTACTCGAAGAGAAAGAGATGAAGCTGAACTCAGAGCCGCCGCTCAACGCCAGCGAGTCACCTGATACTTCAACTCCAAAGTTTGTCCAAAGCACTTTGACATTGGCGACCTCGTCCTGAAACGGATCTTTCCTATACCGAATGGTTTCACTCCTTGTTGGGAAGGTCCGTACGTCATACAATAGAAGCTTGGAGATGGAACCTTCGAGTAACGACCATTAATGGCACTGAACTCCCAAGAGCATGAAACAGTGAACACCTCCGCTGCTACTTCACTTAGCTTAGTATACAGATTTATTGCTTTCCAACTATGTTTTTTTTCTTGAAATTCAAGGCATTGTAAAGTAAAGGCCAATACTGCCAAAGTTATTTGTAAAGAAAGTTCTAGATGTCCATGTACTTAGCGTATTTACTTTCTACATAGTATTTTTGAGCAACTATATCAACCAACTCACATGCACGAGCGCACAACACTGGATCAGCACCTTGATGCTTAGAATCGATCCTCTCAAGTTGAGTCTCGAATCAATGATGAGGTCGAGTATAGATAACTTGAACTCGAGTCTCGAACCAACGACGAGGCCGAGTATAAATAACTCAGGACACTTATTAACTTGAGCATCCATCCTCGTTCCTAAGTCTCTAGACTTGGGGGCAACCCACTAGCCGGATGAGTGTGATTATGACTGCTCGCTTGGCTCTATCCGGCCCGAAGGTCCTGAATCCAGGTACTGAACTGGCGAACCAACTACGCCCATGAACTCTAACCGAACTAAAGCGATGGGAGAGTTTAAAGGATGAATCAACGATGTCCATGCCTTCTAATGACTCGGGTCTTCGATCGCAAGGAGATCCTGATAGGGGAGATACCAAATCTGAACTCCGCACAACTTGGAGCTTCCAACCAAGGGAAATCCCAAGGGCGGAGTCGACACATACAATCTTCGCGCGACTTGGGAATCTAAAGAGAAAAGCTATAGACAACGCTTTTCCAAGTGTGACAATGAGTATATTTACGCAAGTACAAATACTAGAAAGCACATACGAAAGTTTAAACACTTAATATAACATGTGATATAAGCAAAGTCAACCAAAAACTTTCATTCACATCTAAGACAAGCTACATTTGTCTACCTTTCTTTCTATCGATAAGTTATACATGAAAACCATATCATGCCTCCAAAAGTGAGGGTCGTACTCGTGTATAATATCATCCTAAATAACAAAAAGATCAGTAACAATCACTTGGATGACCCGTCCTTTCCCTTTTTCTTCTTCTTAGCAGATTCAGCGTTAGCGGGTTGTCACCGGTCTTTGTCCTCTTCCTCCCAGAGCTGCCTCCACCTCTTCCCCTCTTACCTTTGGCTGGAGACATGGACTCATGAGATACCGACTTGGACTTTCCATCGTCATCCTTGCCGCTCGTGATATTCGTGACCTCCCCAATTATGGGCAGGATCGTTCGCAGAGGTTTGGAATTGACGTCGGTGGCAAGGGCTAGTTCTGCCTTGGTACCCTCTTTCTCCCTGGTCTTCTTAGCCTTCTTCGCCTCCAGCTCGGCTTTCTTCTTTGCTTCCCTTGTAGCCTTCTGTTCGACCAACCGTCATGCCTTAAGCTATTTGGTCGCATCAACTTGTAGCTTCGTAAACGTCTCATCGGCCTTTTCTTGGAATCTTCGTCGGCCATTTTCTTCTTGGCCTCATCATCGGTCCTCTTCTTTTCAGCTTCGTCGGCATCCCTCTTCCTCGCCCTCTTGGTGTTCGCCACTTACTCAACCTTCCTCCTAACCTCTTCCTAGGCACTTGTAGGGTGGCCTCATTAGGCTTCCTCTTCTCCTCCTTCTCCTTGAACTTAGCGAGCAGCTTGGCCTTTTGCGACTCCACCAGATCGTGCATTGTTTGCACACTTGCATTTACCGGACCGGTCATTTGGATCTCTTTCTCATCATTTATCTCCTCTTCCTCAGAAAGAAGGTCCTTATATTAATTAGCCTCTAGATCCGCATTAGAAAACATATCTAGTGAAGTGCAACCTTCTCCAAATTGTATTCCCTGCAATCCCACTCCAGCCTCAGGTAATAAGGGAAGTGTCGATGCAAAGCCCGTTGTTACTTTTGCTCCAGAGGGTCTTGTACGATGAAAAGTAAGATGGATTAGTCTTATTTGACATAGTGCTCACATCCTTCCAAGCGTTCGTGATAATGAAACTTTAACTCCAAACACTTGCAGTGCGGCGGCCATAGGCATGGTGCCCTCGGTTGTTACTTTAAAGGGGCTTCTTAGTCCCAACCCCGGGTCGGGATCATACTCAGTAGTAGCGAGGGCTGGGACCATTAGACTAATGCCAGAGGTAGATGGCATAACATGTTGCTGCTGAGAACTTCCTTTTGCAAACTCATGAGCGATGATCATGCTCTTGGTAGTCACAAACTTTCCTTTGGCAGCAACAAGTTCCGCCAACCTCGCCTTCTCATTATCTTCACGTGGCAATATCCTCCCTTCTTGCGATGTCGAGTGCTCTTCTTTGGTTATATGGGTGTCTATGAGCTGAAATTAATCTGTCGCATCCACCTGTAGCCTCCGAGCCTCAAACTTCAGTAATCTTTCCCAAGTCTGAGCCATCATCCAGGTATAAACATCAACCCACGAGATTTTGCGAAATCGAAGCGCTTTAACATACATACCCCAGATAAATGGCTTTAGAGTTCTTCCACCTTGGCCTCGGCATCCTCAATACTTTCCTTAAGCCTCTATATCTCAGCCTAATGCCAAGCCTTGATACCCTCCACTTGATCCAGTACGTCTATGCTCGCAATCTCCGCGTCTAGTTTCTCTTTCACAACCTAAGCAACTTCATCGTTTCTCAGCTTTAGCGTCTTTTTAAGCTCCTCATTATCCTTCATGAGACGCTGTGCTTGCTCATTTTCTTCCTTCGTTTTCTTGTTCTCATCGGCAGGAGCTTCAAAATATGAGCGGAGCTGCTGCAGTTCCTTGTTCTCTTTCTCTAGCTCAAGATTTTTCCTTGATGTGGCTTCATTATGCCGCTTAAGAGCCATGTTCTTTAACGAACCCTGATCATCGTATCTTTATACGAATCTCGAGCCTGGTTTACCTCCTCTTCAACCATCTGGTTATTACAATTTAATTGCGCTATTTCAGCAACAGAGAGTTAGCATTTAAGTATGTTACTCATGTACGTGGAAACATTTGCAATTCAAGGACCTGTCTTACCCAACTCATTGTCCCGATCTCGGACACTATCCAGCTCGGCTTGGAGGGCCAACTCCAAGTCCTGGATTTAGGCATTTGTTTTGAAAATTAGCTCCGAGAGGTGTCCCGCATACCTATGCATTTTCCAATACTGGAGGAAGACATCATACACTTTATCCATCACGTCTTTGTCCATAGTCCAGGGGATCAGATGGATGTTTGGCAACCACTTAAGCTCCTCAAAGTAAAACCTGGAAAACTGCTCCCTCAGTATCACCTTCTTTTGTTCGGGAGTGAGCTCTGGAATATTTGACAGGGGGCAACTAAGGCCCCTTCCTTGACACCCCCGTCTTCCCGGATCTTTTATCCTTGGATGCAAACTCTTTGCCTTTGGACGTGTCTACAGGCGCCAAGGGTGGAATATAAAGAAGGGTTGTCTAGGATGGCTACCTGGTGCTTGCTATCTCCAACCTTGAATCTATGCCTAACGACTGAGTGATAGGTGGAGGGGATTCTGAACATCAAGATCAATCTCTGTGATGAATCTCACTACCACAGTCATGAGGGTGAGGGGGCTCTGTAAACAAATCAGTGTCTCTTCTAAAGCTCCTTATGAGCCCGCTTCTCTTAGGTTGGTAGTCCCCGAATCCTCGACCTTGGTTCTTGTCACTTTCCCAAACCATTTCACCTATACGGAACATATTCAAGATTAGACTCGAACATACTACACACACAAACAATTGCTATGATTATGAGTGTGTGTCTTAAGTTTTCTCTCCACAGACTAGATACAGGTTCTCTTGAAGGAGTGATCTCCCAACGATAAGCGATAAGCTTTCTATACTTGCACTGCTAGGCCAAGACGTTGTAATGTCAAACATGAGCTTATTCAGGTCATCAAATTGACTCTCTTTTTCAAGCGATGCAGTGGTCTCAAAAGCAGTTATTGGAGAAGCTAGCCTGGGCGACACTTCCGTCCTCGTCTCGACTGTCATAAACGGAACCGGAGTAGCCGGCAGACCCTCATCTCTAACAACCGTCTCCTCATCACCGACGTCGTCCCCATTAGTTTCTTCCCGAGTCTTCGCAGCCTTGTGTCGCTTGGACATGACATGGAGCAACTTCCTCTTGCGGCTTGAAGAGCTTTCACCTCCTTCAGTTTTCGCTTTCCCTCCACCATCGGCGACAACTGGCCAGATCATTGATCGATTAGCGGGGAGTAAACCCATACGACGAAGTCGTTTCTTATCTAAGACATTTTCAGTGGAATGGGCTTCTTCAGGAATAGCCCTCAATGCTTTAAAATGTTCTTAATACGTGCTTCCTGTGTGTACTGGAGGAATCCCTGTTACACAAATACATAATTAGCCTCAAGATAGCGACTCAACTAACTACATGCACGAGGCAGTAAGCCGCTTACTTCCGACTACACCACCGCCTCGCAAAACCTAGAAGACAACGAGTGAAGAACTAATCATACTTAAACATGCTAAGCCTGCTCCATTTCCCCAGGATGAATCGAGTGATGGGATAGTTCCTCCAAGTAAAACTTGGATATCCTCTCTAGTAGATTCAATATGCATGTACTCCCTAAAG
This sequence comes from Allium sativum, assembly GCA_030737875.1. NCBI lineage: Eukaryota > Viridiplantae > Streptophyta > Magnoliopsida > Asparagales > Amaryllidaceae > Allium > Allium sativum. Next base: position 104,200,911 of record CM060912.1, read on the forward strand.
AGAACGCAGGTACCAAGGGGGAAGGCATACACATTTGGATGAAGCTGCGCTGGCGCCATGCGAAAGTAGCGCAGCATATCCCGGATAAAGTCGTAGGATGGGGCATGTAACACCCCGTATTTTCCGTGAATATTATAGTAAAGAATTAAAGAATACTTAATTGTAAAAGAAGAATTAAGGGAAACGGGTTATGCCATTGCGTTCGTCTCGGAATTCTACTTGAGATAGAGTCCAAGTTTGCGTAAAAAAGATATAGTATGAAGAAGTTATGGAGGTTAGAAGATTTCAGTTTAAACTAGAATTAAAATAAAATATTCAAAACAGCGAAGGCGGGAGAAGGAAACGCGGAACCGACCACGTTTGGGGTGTCGACCCAAGACCCGCTGGGTCGACACTTATGTCGATTTAGGCTCTTTGGGGTCGACACCGGGTCAACATAAGTGTCGACCCCATGTAGGGGTAGACCCCTTCCGAGATCCAGTTCCTGTGACGATTTCTGTAGTTTTGAGCTGATGTGGCCTTCTCTGATTGGCCCGGTGACGAATTCTGATGTATCAGGGCTTATGTGTCGTCCTGTGATTAGCTGAGTGACACATCTCTTTGGTTTGGATGGCTATGATTACTCCTAGACTGATCTAAAGGCTAGAATTAATTCTAGACTTCTATGTAATCAACTCAAACCCTAAACCTAAAACACATAAACACATTCTATGAAGCCGTCATACTGTCTCTCTCTGAACTAGCATAGCCTCCATCTTCTTAAAACTAGAATATCTTCTTCAACTAGAAATCAATTAGAAGAACATCAATAGTCTACATCAAAGGAATAGCTTAACAAATTCAGAAATCAGATTCCAGAATACAAGAACTGTTCTTTTTCTGTAAGTTCGGTTATATTTTAGATTTAAATATATAAAAGTCATGACTTGAAATAAATCGAATCTAGAACTGTGCCTAATTGTGATTCTGATTCATGTTTATCCTTATGACAAATCTGAAATTAACTATGCCTATAAGACTATTGTGATTTGTACAATTGAACCTATCATATTGTATATTAATTTGGTGATGCTCTTATGTTATGATATGCACATGTTCATAAACTAAGTCATGTTCATATATGCTTATATGTTTAGATCTACATGCTTGCTTTTATGTTATGTTATGTACATATTCATAAACTAAGTCATGTTCATATATGCTTATATATTTAGATCTACATGCTTGCTTTCATGTTATGTTATGTAAATGTTCATAAACTAAGTCATGTTCATATATGCTTATATGTTTAGATCTACACGCTTGCTTTTATGTTATGTTACGTACATGTTCATAAACTAAGTCATGTTCATATATGCTTACATGCTTAGATCCAAGTTAATACGTATGTTTAAGATCTATGTAAATCCTATTCATATGCTTAAGATCTATGTTAATTGGATCTAACTCAAGTACAAGTTCACATTGATATGCTTTATTAGGTTTGTATTGTTCATGAAAAATTTGTATTACACATGCTTAGTTAGATTCATGTTATTTTGTGCTGTTGGAATGCTACATGTTCCTTTCTTTTCCCTTTTGTTTATGAGTTAGGCTAATTTGCGAGCCTAACGTTCTATGTAAATAATGCGAACGAATAACGGGGGGAAATGTTGAGGTAAAACATTAAATTTACATGCTAATGGCATAGATTGGCTCATAATCATGTAAATGATTAATAACATGAAATGGTATAATTTCTATACCATTAATTATGAATATAATTTAAATAGTAAATGTGACATGACAAAATTTGTGGATAATTTACATATAAACTTGACATAAATGACGAATATGTAAATTAAATAAAGGATGAACATGCCTAACCCGAGGTTAGATTGAGTTGTGGTGTAAAACTGCCCGGAACCGCCCGGCACATCTAGTTGTTGCGCAACAACACCTATCGAATGTGAGAGGTTAGTGCATCATGCCCAAGAAGAACCCGAGGTTAGATTGAGTTATGGTGTAAAACTGCCCGGAACCGCCCGACTCATCCAGTAACCGCAACAACACAGATCTAATGTGAGAGGTTGGTGCATTAATAAATCAATTAATGCTAATGAACAAGACATTTAAGAATGGTAGTGTTAAGTTAACTAAGGCAACACTTAACCAATACAACATGTTAATTAAACAAATGGTAGGGTTAAGTTAACTAAGGCAACACTTAACCAATACAATGCGTTAATTAAACAAACGGTAGGGTTAAGTAACACAAGAAGGCAACACTTAACACAAGAAAGCAACACTTAACCAATATATAACATGATGTATGGTAGGGTTAAGTAACAAAAGAAGGCAACACTTAACCAATATATAACATGATGTATGGTAGGGTTAAGTAACACAAGAAGGCAACACTTAACCAATATATATAACATGATGTATGATAGGGTTAAGTAACACAAGAAGGCAACATTTAACCAATATAAACATGATGTATGGTAGGGTTAAGTAACACAAGAAGGCAACACTTAACCAATATATATAACATGATGTATGATAGGGTTAAGTAACACAAGAGGGCAACACTTAACCAATATAACATGATGAACGAATGGGGTTAAGTTAATAGAAAACACTTAAACCAATACAACATGATGTGTGGGTGGGTTAAGTTAACATGAATGGACAACACTTAACCAATATTACATGAATGAAGCGGATAGGGTTAAGGCAAGCTTAACCAATAATACGTATTGACTTGATCAGTGAAGGGTTAAGTACATCTCGTGTAGGTGGTAATATTAGTATATATAGGCCCACAAACTTAACCGTTAAATAAACATGCTTGAATCGGTGGGAGGGTTAAGTACATCTCGTGTAGGTGGGTAATATTTGTACATATAGGCCCACAAACTTAACCAGTAGGAAACCTTAGTAACACGTACTCCGGAGTGGGAAAAAGCAGGCACTGGGTACCAGTGGTTACACACTGTGCATCTTGAATCGTGTCGGGTTGCTATCATAAAGATTGATACACCTTATGGTGGGACCAGCACAGGGTATCTACACGCAAGAAAGGGCCGATTGACACAGACACATGGAACATTAATACAAGTAGGGACCCGATCGATAGGGTAGTAAGGGTACATCTTACATTTTCGTGGCAATTAGGCTGATTGAGGTAAGATCCTCCTACTAGATGTACACCTGAAGGCTACCACAATTGTGGGGATTGGGATCACGTTATAATATTATCATTTTATACAGATTACTAGTTGGGACACTAGTTAGGTGGTGCAGAGATATAGAAATCAGAATAACAAGGTAGTAGCAAAGAAAAGAAAGAGTAGAAGCGCACTCAGTTTACCTTGCCTTATCTTGTCTTAAGTTATCTTGTTTTATGGTATTGTCCTATTTTCATTTTATTCATGTCATGATCCTTTATCTTGTTTACATGCTGAAAAATCACTGGACTTACCAGACTTATGTCTGACCTATTTTCTTTCACCTTCTTTTCTTCCGTTCCCCCCTAGGTAGTCAGGAGGGAATAGCTCAGCTTAGTTTGGACCGTTTCTCTTTCCAAGCTTGGAGATTCTGTGATGTATGGCTTGGAACCTCTTATCTTTGGCTATGGTTGTGATTGCACTTTAATTTGGGGACTTATGCTACTTTGCTATGTTTTATGCTTCTTATATACTTGGAAGTTTTTGAATCAAGACAGAAATTTTATGTAATACTTTTAAGTATGATTGAGTCAATTGTTGTAAAAGCTTGACTGAACTACGTTGCTTATAAAATGACTTTATTTTCCACTACTTTATTTGTCTGTCTTGTAATTTATTTGCACCACTTACCTATAACGCTTCACTGAAGTTAATGCATTCCCTTTGTGAGTGACATTAATGAACGTGGGGTGTTTCAAGGCACGAACCCAGAAGCACCGCATGCCTATTTCAGGCAGTGTAACCTTTGGGAGGAGCATGCTCCCTATCCCCTCTCGAGGCACGCGAACATCCTCCTAGGGTATGATAAAATGCTTACACATGTGCTTCACCGCCACTTTATCCATATGTGAGGTCATCGAATCCGACGGGTCGTTGACTTTGGCAGCATCCGCCATCATATCTGACACCTCGAGAGTGCCTCCCTTCATAATATCTACATCTTCTTCCTCTTCGGGATCCTCTTCAGTTGCAGCAGTCCATTCTGGCACTGACAGTTTGGTCGGGTGCTTGGCCGTTTACGAGTCTTTCAACTGCAAACCCTGGTCAGGTGCTCGACCGTTTACCAGTCTTTCAACTGCAAACCCTGGTCGGGTGCCTTCGGCGAACTTATGAGTTGAGAGGG